>CM062218.1:16615000-18102500 GCA_031216445.1 Lateolabrax maculatus
ACTATCAATAACTATTGCATGATAATGCAAGTCAAAACAGATTTAAAGAAGATAAAATCCTATTTATTACTATATGAATGTGATATTACACACATGGTTATTGCTCCGGGTAAACGAAGCCCCAAGAGAGAGGACTGAGACCATACATTGGTCTGACCTGAATTTAGCTCATATTTATTCTAAACCCAAGGCAAACTAATGGGTATTTTCAATGCCACCCATCTAAATGGATGTAGCATCTGACTATAGGGTTCAGGAGAATATACATTTTGCATTTCCACCGCATCCCCTCGCCCTCAAAAAAACTCTCTCCGAAAAACTCATCACATTGCAGCATATTACAGGAAGGTTGCATCCAGCATACTGCAAGGCCTTAACAGGAAATCATTAGCATTGGATGTACCATATACCTGGGTTCATGCCAAAGTGACCTTGGCCAGTAGAAATGATGGTAAGATGTGTTTAGATGCATGGAAACAGACACATAACTGCGCATGTACACACAGACAGACACACACACACACACACACACACACACGCCTGCAAACACACTGCACTTTAGTGAGGTAGCAGCTCTATTTGACCGAGCACCAGTCACCTGTGGAGAATGAACCACTTTGCAGGCGATCAACGCCATCATAAAACACAATGAGCACGTGTACTGGAACACCCAACCTTTACTGTGATTGCATCAGAGACAAAGCATCGAGGACAATGGCGCGAAGGGCAAATGGGTCACAGATTACCTCAAGTGACCAATGAAAGGTGTTACAGCACCGAAAGCCTATGTAGTACCTCCACTGGACACAGTAGCATTGGCCGCTTCAATCCCCTGCTCAGCCAAGATTGACGACGAACATGAAAATATATTTGCAGTGATTTTGTAGGCAGTAAAAATGCTTTGTGAAAATAAAGCAAAACGCTTGTACAGCAGTTCTTTAGTCGCTGGACGGAGAGATGTTGAATGGAGTGGACATGTGGTCATGCATGGAGGAGGGCCAATCTTGAGAGACCCTGCCACTGGAGAGTAAATCACTTAACTGGTACAGACACACATACTCCAACATGTTCACGGAGAAGGGTAAAGAAGAGGAATGGGAGTTTGAGAGGGGTGGGTGGAGGAACAGCTCAAGAAAAGTACACAAGGGGGAGTTTGGTGAGGGAGAAAATACAAGCTGAAAAGCATAAACATTAAAACCCAAACTTGTTTTCATCCATGCACACTAATTTTTGTGCAGACACTGGCGTACATGCGTGCGCACATGTGCTCAAATGTTATGTTCTGAAACTCAAAAAGTCTCAGAAACTTCTCAGAAACTCTCCAAAAAGGCTTCACATGTTCACCACACAATATTTCAAACCAATACAATAGCTCACCAAAAAGCTATACACAATAAGATTTGCATTATTGTTCATGTACAAACTCTTTTTCTCTTCTGTTCTGGATTTAATTTATACACACAAAAGACCAATTTATGTTTTTAAACCAGTGGGTGGCATTTAGTTTGCTGCAGTTGTGGTGGAAAACAGTCATAAGACAAAGCTCTCATAAGAGAAGAAAATCTTGGTGAGCAGCTCTGTAATGTTTTTGCTGTTTTCACATTGTTTGCATCTGTCCAAAAATCCCAACATAAATGGAGTCAAATTGCTCTGAAGTACTTTGCAATTTGACATTAACAGCACAAAAGTACATCTTGTGGTAAACACATTAAACCCAAGTCAGATGACACATGCATATCTTTTGGTCCATACCAATTTACTTACCTGTTGTGTGGCGGTTCCAAGCTGACCCGATTATACACAAAATGGAGTGCATTAAGATAATTTTATGAGTGCTTTGGAAGAAAATGAAAACATCACACCCACACAATGCATGATGACATGCACACAAGCAGCTGCACATGTAAATGGATTGTCCCATGTTCTTATAAAACAATGGTGGGCAAAAGACTGTTCATCAATTAAAGTGTAGTTGAGAACAAGACTATTTGGGCCGGTTTACAGACAAGGCTTCAGCCCAGTCTCAGACTGAAATGCCAGTTTGAGCAGTCTTAACTCAAAGCAACTTGCACAGACTTACCTCAAAATAGTTGCAGATTGAACCTGTTCTGGATTAAATTAAGCCTATTGAAGGAGGGATGATAATATTTTAGCTTGAGCCTGGATTTACCTCTCTGTCTCAAAGAGGATAGCCTTCACCCATTTCTCTCCAAGTTCTGATGACTGAGGCTTTTGGCATCTGGAATCTTTCATCATGAAACTGATGATTTTTGTGGTGCCAGTGAAGCAACTGTGTGTACAGTAGTTTGCAAAGTCTGCAGGGCCATTTGGAAACTGAGGAGTCTTCACGTTTTCTAATGCTGCTGGCCGAGCCAACTAGAAAAATGTAATTCTGTGAATATGGGCACTTTCCAGGAGTGACTGGCTATATAGATGGAGGTCATGTTCTCATTAGGTGTCCATCAACTCCTGGTGTTGAGGAGAACAGGAACCAGGTTCCAGGTTTTCATGACCTCCATAAGACCAACAGCACACGCTCATACTTAACCTATCGAAGCTTAACCCCGGTGTTCTCATTTAATCTTACTTACTTTACTCCAGGACTCCGTAGTCTCTTACTAACTAAGCTAAATTTGAGCCACATTCATGAAAGCTACTTAAATGTGTCTACAGCCATGCTATTGCCTGTCTGAAGCTGTACTTAAGCACAAAATCCTAACATCACCACGCTAACATGCTCACAATATAATGCCAGCATGTTGATATTTGGCAGATGTATTGTTCATCTAAATTCAGATGGGAAAAACTCGCGTGTTAAGAACTCATCAAGACTGGTTGCAGATTACAGAGTTGGTCATGTGAGGATTATACTGTGCATTGGCAATATACAGTAACACCATATCCATCAAATTTGGGTTTAATTGCATTGAACACAATCTTTGGCTGATGTGAGGCATACATATGTGTGCGGTTTTTAGGCACTTGAGAGTTTTAAAAAAAGTTTCCCCAGCCATAGTTGCAATTTAACTGTTAAGCCAAGTTTGTAACATTAACACTATTTATAAGTCGGAAACTCTTAAATACAGTAAATGCAGAATATCACACTCCCAGGCTAGTGAATCCCAGTGGCTGGTCCAAGTCCATTCAAAACACTGATGCCATCCTGTGAAACAATCAAGGGCACAGTAGCTCAATAACACCAGATCATGATTCAAACCTGCAATCCAGCCCATTCCCTGTACTCAAACACACCGGCAAATATCTATCAGTCTGCTTGGTCTTCTCACCTTCTCAATGGTGGAATCATTTTCTGACCTCGGAAGAACAGAGTCTTCACTTTTTCAGGTAACACATCTCCTCTGCCTCCACCTTGCTCTCTGACATCCAGTGCTTCACCCAGCCCCGACCTCGACCTGAACTGTAGTTTATATGAGTCAGCACTTAACCAACCATGACAAACACAAACACTAACAGTAACCAAGCCTCTGTTATATGTTATTGAACTTAAAACAGCAGTGTTTTTCTTCATGTTTCTCAATTCATGCTGTTGCACCTTTTGTAGCAGGTTTGGTGTTGCAGTTATTGTGCAATACCATTTTTAAGAAACATGAGGCAATAAAAATTCCAATGAGGACAAACAGTC
The DNA here is from genome assembly GCA_031216445.1 of Lateolabrax maculatus. Lineage (NCBI taxonomy): Eukaryota > Metazoa > Chordata > Actinopteri > Acropomatiformes > Lateolabracidae > Lateolabrax > Lateolabrax maculatus. The sequence continues at coordinate 16,618,644 of CM062218.1, forward strand.
AACCAATGAGAACGAGAGCAGTCTGCAGAATCACCAGTCATCCAAGAGCAGTTATCAATCTACATGACTACATGCAGTCAATAGGGGATAGTTGCTAAATATACTATTACTACAGAACTTCTGTTACTAAATGAACCTGAAATATATATAAACTTCATAAAGATGGGATTTATAGGTTGCCATTCACAGAATGCATGCAACTGTGAGTAACACATCTGGGACAGAGGTGATCTAGTGAGATGTTGTTTAGTTTTTTCGGGCTTTTCATTGCTTGAAGCTCAAAAAAAGTCAAAGGAGACTTTCACTCCAGTTTATGTAAGCCAAAGTCAGATACGTTGGTGGCTCCATGATGGAGTCAGTAGGTTCAGTGTTTGCTCGGTGTGACTGGATGACAGCCAAGAAATGAGACAGTTTCTTTTTACAAACCAAGGTTCAACTTAGGTGAAAACACCACATGTTTCTGCACAATATTTCTATATTAAGATATGATAATGCTGCCATAAACTGAAAGTTATTAAAGAGGGATTTCATAAGTACCAGGAAGAAATGAAACGTCTGTCTAGGCCTCCCCAGTCACCACAATTAATCCTCATTGAACTTGGATGGGGCATTTTGTGGCATAGTGTGTGAATAACCTACATGATCCTTCAAGGAACAGGAGACTTTCCTTCATAAAGAATACTCAAGTATCTCTCTAAACACAGTTTAAACTGTAGGACACCAATTCAAGAGAGACTGAAGATAATCTGCAGACAAACTGTTTTGTAATCTTCATAAAACTGTTGGTTTTGTTAGAGATCTGTAGTCATTATTTTGTGTGCACACTTGCATGTATCAGTACTTACTTACGTCTTACGTCTTATTTATGCATTGCACTGATGACGGTACTGTCATGTACTCTCACTCATGATTTTATGGCAAACAGGCACACAGGAAGACAGACAAAAGCAAAGTGCAAAGAAGTGTCAAGCTCAAAATAGTACAGCAGAAACACAAACTGCATATCTATAGAAGATGTTGAAACATGTGAGAATAAAAAATGGAAAATCTCTTTGGACCTAAGAATATGAATCTCATTATCCAGTAAGCTGTAAATGTAAAATTCCAAGACTATGGCAGAGGCCAAAATAAAAAAGTAAAAACAATTCAACTTCCTTTTCATAGGTTTACAATAATTATGTAAAAGGGCATGATGTATTGCCTGATTGTAGACAGCTTTGTCATTTGCAGGCTGCACAGAGTTGTGACATTGGGTAACAGCAAACTTCTAGGGTGTCATTTGTAATTTTTGTCTCCTTTAGCAGAAATCTATACTGGCTAATACTAATACTAGTAATGCTAAAACTATAACTAACACTGGCTTACTATCACCTTGATGGGTAGCTTCAGTGAATAAACCTCAACCACAGATTTACAGCAATGATACCTGGGTAAACATGTTTTTTGCCCCTCTGCTTTACAAACACGCTTTTAGTTTTTTTAAATGATATGAACAGTGTAGTTGGTAGTGGCCAGAAGCTGCTTGTGAGAATTAATTGAAGCTTACAGGACGCACAATTCCTATACTGTAGTTTATAGCTATTTTGCCTTCAGTTGCATTAACACAAAGCCTCAGATTTTTTTCTTTTTCGTTCGACTGATACCTGCAGGGTTAATTTGGATGAGGAAAAACTCTAATGGTTTAAGAAAAGCACATAGACTTCTTCCAACAGAAAAAAGTTGAGAGGAGGGAGATGGCCATAAAGGCAGACCAAGGGCAGAATGTAAAATCCTCCTGCATATAACATTTCCAAAATACATCTAAACAACCTGATCTCAGAGACTTGGAAGGTTCTTCTTCCGCTGCTTCTTTATCGCATATATTTTAAAGTACATTTAAAAAGGTTAATTTTGAAGTGTGGCCTAAGTTGTATTATAGAATTAATGTCTTGCATTAGATGTGTAGTATTTCATAAACAGTGTTTCAGTACTTACACATAAATACAAGTTGTATACTGTACTCAGTTGCAGTGTTATTTAGCTTCTTGTGCTGTTGCTGCACAGCATCTCTCAATTAATTATTAGGCAGATTCACATGCGTACAGGTGAACCTACGACCAGAAGAGAGATCTTGTTCATCTAATCAGAACAAAAGCATGCCATCAAATAAATAATAGATTTTAAAAACATCTTCCCAGATGTATATGTTTTTTGCAATGGGATTCCTTCATTATTTTCTCTCTAATCAGAAATTACAAAGTAATTTGTAGCAAATGGCAAATCACACATTCCCTCATCTTCCTCCTGATTGGAAGGTGAAGCAGCCACTGTCTGCCTGCAGATGATAAGATATTGATCACCGTCACATCTCTGTCATTCGGACTATTGGACCTGTGATGAAGGTTCGAATAGATAACAGGAAGGGATTATTATGACAGGTGACAACATTTGATTAACAATTAATCTTGCTGGCTGTGTTGCTACTTTTACGAAAAACTTTACAAGAGGCAAGGAACAGAAATAGTGTAACCGTAACAGATAGACAGAGGGAGATTTTGTGTGTTGGAACATATAGGCAAGCACTGGTGTTTAACATCCATGACAGCAATGGGGAGAGCATTGGGAGTGTTTCCTCTCCTTGGCAGTGCCCTCCCTCCATTCAGCTTGTTAAAGGCAGCCCCATGTAAGCACCCCGCCAGCCTGTTAGGGGAGGGATAATGAAGTAATCCATAGTCATTACTCAACCATCACCCTTGGTGTGCACAGGCCGCCGTGGACCACTTAGTTGGAGGTGTGTCAGTGTGTGTGTGTGTGTGTGTGTGTGTGTGGAGGAAGGCAGCCAGCGAAGGCATTAGTAGCGCCGAGGGTTAGAGGAGGTCGGTATGGGACACAGGGACGGCTTCCTCGGGGTGTGCTGAGAAAAGGGTGAGGGACAGGGAGCCTGGCTAGGTGTGAGGGGGGCTGTTGTGGTATACTTTAATTACAGCTGAAGGATAATTTGAGCAGCTATTGATCCCGCCTCTATTGCAAGAGAGGAGGATTTCTCTCTGCTATTATGACCTGTTGGCCCAAGGGGGATGCATGGGTGAGGAAGGTGGGAGAAGAAGGGAGGACAGTTCAGGAGGACAATAGGAAGAGGTGGGGCAGGCAGGCGAGGAGGCTTTATGTCGCCATAAAGTTCAATATTATCACCCTGACCACCCGGCCAGGGACTAAACCTGTAAATAAGCAAAGCAGCACATGCTACATTCCTATGCTGATTTAAGACTATTTGTTTTGCCCGCCTATTTATTTTGCATGATGGCGTAATTTACAAGAGGCAAGCAAGACGAGGCATGCAGGCCTGATACATCATCAAACACAACAGCATGACTCACGGCCAGACCCAAAGCCAATTCCCAGGTATTAGAGTGCTTTAAGTTTTATGATCCCCTATCACCAAACCTAATATAATTACCCTGCAAGGGCACTCTGTCTTTCAGCTACAGGGGGCGAAATGGGATTCTTGAAGAAAGGGGATGGATGCAGCGGTGGCAGCGGTGGGCGGATGAGTGGCTACTTGGGAGTGAGAGAGGGCATAAAAATATATATATTTTTTATGCATACCTGAACCCCTCACCAACACACACGTACCAACACACACCCCGAGCCTCTCGGACGGTGTTAAGTGGTAGTCCACAGTCGTATGAGCAGTGACCTTAGCCGTGTTGTTATTAATTGCCTTATTATTTTAATTAAGGAGTAACACCCCGTGTGAAGTTGAATCGACAGAGGCACCCAAGAGTGTGTAATTGAGTCCGTTCTGAAGGTCAATCCCTGGTGTATCTGTAAGGGTGAAGACTGCGTGTGCGGCTCCTCCTCTCCTCTATTTTATCACGCTGCATGTTGTTGTATGAGACTAGTATGATTAGCTGCTGTCACGCCGACCCATAAGTCATTCCCTCCCTGACGCCTCAATCTCTACTCGCTCCGGCGAAATGCAAAATGTGTCACTGTGGTCACAAGTGATATACACAGCCATTATGAATGAAATAGCCATCGTTAGGATGTCCAATACTGCATTATTTCTGTCCTTGTCTCTCATGCTTGAGCTGCTAGACCCTAGCTCTGTAGCCACAAGGTCGGGCTGTGAGTTCTCAGTTCATGTTTTGTTCTGTGTTCACCCTCTAGAGGTCAAGCAGCAGTTTCAGCAATTACTCCACTTGGCACACTTATCCTCCGGACATTGTCCATCATCTTTCCATCACCTTGTGTTCTTCGTGGGTTCGGAGCTCGTTTCAGTCACGTCTACCTTACAGCTTGAGGCTGACGTGGGGGACACGAAAAATTCCTGCTGAGCCACTGAGACAGACAGGAGGTGAGAGAGACAGAAGAGCATGGGAGCAATGTCGGGGATAGTGACGGAGAGAGATAAGGTTAAGGTGGCAGCTAAAGGAGAGTTAAAGATGAGAAAATCAGAAAGAAAATGTGCATCACCCATGAAAGATGGTGAGTCAGAATACACAGTAGAAGCGAATGCTATGGCAGTGGTGTAAACAGGTAATGGCTGGTCGGCATTCTTCTTTTGAAAGGTTAATTACATCTAATCTGTGCACGAGAAGCTGTGTCAGAGAAAGAGACATTAATAAGGCATGACAAGGCAGAGGAATGGGCAGGGCAGCAGTCAGGGGGTTTGGAGGGACAGGCAGACAGTGCCATCCACTCTGGCTGTACCAGCCAACTAACAGGACTATAGATAAAAAGGCTAATCAGTCATCAGAGGAAAGAAGAGGAGCGATGGAGACAGGGAAGTTTATGGGAGAAGTGGAATGAATAGACCTTTAAAAAATAAGGTCTCTATTGGTTATACAATTACTTCTCTTGCTTAGTTTCATGAAAATACCATTTCTAATTCAGAGTATATCTGCATTAGGATCTCAAAGAGAATTTTCTGTAACCAAGGCATTTTTTTCTTTGAAACGTCTAAGTCAATTCCCTGCACCTACTCTGAAAAGACAGCCATCTGATAATGTTGCATCCCTTTGGGGTAAAATATTGCTAGGAAGTGAAATCCAAGAAAAGAATGCTGAAAATAATCTCTTAGAAAATCAAAGCAACATAAAGGGAACAAAAGGCATCCGTGCTCCTAGCCTGCATCAACATTGGAATGAACTTGTGTGCATTTTGTACATATGAGAAGCATTCTTTTAGTGCAAATACCACAATTGCATACACAACGTATTCACAATTGTATACAGTCAAACAAAACCAGCAAGCACAGCAAGACCTGGTTCTGTCAGTGTCACTGAGTCAAGTTTTATATCAAAGAAAAACAAGATGTGAGTCATCTGTTTCACGGTGGGGCTTTGTTTTAACTTCAGACAAAGAGTGGAAGTGATGGGTGTGAGACAACAGCAGCAAGGACTGCTCCCTGCAGAGACACTAATCCTCGTGATGGCATTATCATCCACACATCAGCCTGCTATACACTAGGCAGGCACGAGTGTAGGACGCGCTGCTCACTGTGACAGCTGGGGTCTTTATGCTTGGGAGGGAGGAACAGCTCATTACTGGAGATGTTTTCAGTGTTTTGATGGGTAAATAGAAAAACTGCTATCAAAGGCTAGCACTGACAGCCACCGCATAGCCTCCCACTTAATCTGGATATGCATGAATGACAGAAAGGATATTATCATCAGCATACTGTCATATCTTTTTTACAAAAGGAAGTGAAAATATCAGCTGCCCCTTTTTCATTCAGTGATTTGTATATCAATGGGCAGCTGTCAATGGGGGCACTTTGAAGTGGCAGTCGGGAGATGAGGATTATAATTAGCCCCTCGCTGTGAGTAGGTGAATGGAGCTGCAGGTAAGGAGAGGCTGATAATGTCTCGTGCCTCTCCCCCCTACACATTTACCACCCACTCCAAAGATTGAGATGAGAAATCAGTGGGTAGAAAAGTCAATTGACTCCAACAAAACTTGTGGTGAAATGGTTGCATTCTGACTGTTGCGCGGTGATTGCGTTTTATCGTCCAAGTGCTTCAGTCTTAATGCGTCGCTGTGTCATCAGCTGGCAACTCACCCTTGCACCCCTCGCAGATGCTCCTGGCAAATTCATTGCTCATCAATCCATCAGATGGATTTTTATTTGCCCTTTTATTTGGCGAGGTGTGCAGGGGAGGGGAAGGTATTGTGTTGTTTTTTTTCTCCCTGGGAGTGAGAGGGAAGGACTGCATCCCATGCAAATTAAGCCTCAGGGTAAGAGGAGAGTGGTGTATAGTGCTTCACTTCAACAACACATCTAAAAAACAGCTTCAAGTATTTTTTTTCTGTACAGACACGGATTACATGCTTCTTTTATGAAAAACAAAAGTTTAAAGTAACTTTATTTATATTATCTAAGGTCAACCCACTAATAGGACATAACCCTGGGCAACACATTCTGAATTTAGCAAATGAATCACATGACTCGTCATCTCTGACTGTGTTGCCATCACTGCAGAGCTGAGGAAAAGTGTACGAGGAGCAAAGTCACGGCCGACCTTCTATAAGGAGCATCCCTCAGAGGCTTGATTAGGGTCATCCTGATTGGCTGAATAGATAGATAGATGCAAATTTTGGTCTGCAGACACCCGTACCTGAAGGCCAGACATCCCCATTAAAAAGAGTGAAGCCTGTGCACATCGCCAGATTACACTTTGCTGATATATTCTCTTCCAGTTTTCTCAGACTTTGTGTGTTTAAGGTTAATTTACCACTGGCATCAAAAGCAGATGAAAGAGGAGAACTTAAGTTGTACTGGTTTTAAATTAATTTGTTTAATCACGGATGGTATCATGATCCTGGTGTCCTGGTGTGTGTGTCTGTGTGTTGATGCGTACATGTTTGTGTATGTGGTTTGCATGCACATTTGTGTGTGTGTTTTTTCCTTGGCAAGTGAGTTTAGGTCAGATCAGGCTTTACACCATGCACTTTGTTCTTGGCTGAATGACAGAGACCCCATTTACTGGATGCAAATTAGGAGCATTGTCAGCGCTCCTAATTCAACACAGCTCCTCTTTCTTTAAAAAGTGTGGCTTCTCACAAAAGTGTTAATAGATGGGTAGCTCTCCATAGAGGAAGTGATCCTATTGCGGATAACAATGAGTAATGTCGCCAAGAGCAAATTCCACTCAGCGGGTGCACATGAACTTTAACTCCTACACTGTAGTGTCGACTCATGAAGTTGTAACTCATTTTGAAAAAGCTAGTTGCCAGCAAATGTGAATGGCCTCAAACTGATTCATACAATCAATTTGCTTTCTGGCAAAGAGGAGATATACAACAAAGAAATAAAATCAGCAAATTAAACTAAACAGACAGGCCCCAGTGTCTTTCTGTTGAGTAATCAAATAACTGACTAAAAGTAGGAATAATGTACAGTATAATGTATCCTTTTCACAAATGTAACAAATCCAGAGAATGCACAAGTGGGAGGTATAACCCAACTTAGAAAATAGTTCACCACAGCAGAATTCCACAGATCTCAGGTGATTTGTTGCAAAAATAAATCCTAGAGACAGCACATCAGTAAGAAATAACACATATGCATTTGCAAGTCAAATTTCTCCTCTAGAGAAGTAGCCTAATGTACAGTACAGAAACTTGATGCCTTTTTGTTCAAAGTGAAAAATGACACACCTAAAGGCTGCTGCAGGATTCAAACAAAGTGTGGCTTGAAATGTTAGATGGCGACAAATTTTTGAAAGTATTAGGTTCTGTTTGTGCCAAAAATGGGTTGATGCATTCGGTTTTGCGATTTTTTTAGCATACATCACTGTCCCCTTTGTTTAAACAGTTTTTTGGCTGTTGTTCATTGTCCTGTACATCCCTTCTGTAGTTTGATGTGTTTCCATTTATATCATTTTAACTTCATCAAATCTGTCTTTTGTTGTCACGTCAGGTTAGTGCAACAACATGAGAGTGAAATTGGTCACTGTTTGGTCCTGTTTCCAAGCAGGACTGTAACATCAGGATCAGTACAGTTTTTCTTCTGCAGCTCTAAAACAATGGATTTGATTCAAGGCTCAGCATACATGGCTAAAGCAAGCTCTATGTGGCCAGTGGGAATTAGGCATTAGCCTGAAGACTATCATACATTCTTAGTGGGGTAAACTCAGATTATTGGGGAAATTGGGCTACTAGAAACCACGTAAATGCTTTAATCTCAGTATTACTTTAATCTGGTTATCCAGAGCATTCAGGTTATGGTGTGTGTGAAAATATACTGAGTTTTGGCTGACTTACTCCAACCAATTTTCTCTCTGTCATGTTCGCGAGGCACTTTTTAATCAAACCTTTAATGTTATGACCGGACTCATGGAAGAGGAACAGACTTAATGATGACTGGCCCTGTCCGCTATTATAGCCACAGTCCCCAGGGAAGGGGCACTTGGCAGGTAACAGAATTATAATTTTTTTCACCACCACATTAACAGAACCACACTTGTTGTTTTCTTGTTGATGGGACAAGTGTGATGTATTGTTTACGGGTTACATGAGAGATGTATGATGTGTTGCTGCTACTGGGGTGATTCTGTCATGATGGATAGCTTCCCATTCATGTCTTCCCCTTTATGAAATACGTTTCTGCGGTTTTAAAAAAGTAGCTGATGTTGAGTTAATTTTGTGAAGAATATTCCTTCATCTAAAACTCACCAGTCAGCAAGGGAAATTAAAGATGAATAAACAAAAATTATATATAGGCTATTTCTTTACTGTTGTCCCCCTTCCCCTGCTGAAGTGACGTGTATTTTTACATGAAACTCTTGCATGGTGTTGCTTTGATGGTAAAACCTCTATGTAAATAAAAACATAAATTATTTGGATCTTCTGAATTTAGCATGTGTTCCACATTGTAATTTCTACATAATGCACTGAACATTTTATATTGTAATCTATGATCATGGTTTTCTAAATGACTACATTTGTTTACCACCGATGAACAAACTTAAAAATGATCTTGAGTGACTGTTTAATACTCTGTGAATGATTAGATTGTTTATCACGCAGCATGACTCTATTCTAATGGATTGCTTCCATGGCATATAGCAACATAAGCGCCTGTTGTTCCCCCCGTGTTGCTTCGACAGATGTGCATTTTAAAAATCAATTTTCATTTGGATGTACTGTAATACAGAATGTCAAAATTATGTAATGCATGCAGAAGTGTGAACAATAAACTAATTTTGTTGGATTTATTTATTATTTTGCACCGATGCAGTATCTAAACACATACATTAAAGCTGTCAGATGAATCAGTGTTGCCGCATTTTCATGTGCATTTTGACGCATGCTATGGACGTCACAGATCGTTTCACAAGGGTTAACTATTGATAGTGAGCCTGGGTGGTTTCCTTGGTATGCACACATGATAGCGAGTCTCACAAAGCATCAGCCAGCCAGTTTCTCAGTATTATTTCTCACTTTAGGGAGAGAGATAGGGCGACATGACTAAAACCCTGCCTTGCTCCCCAAAGGCAGCACATGTCAACCATCTTCTGGGGCCTTGTCAGGAGCCAAAAGGTTTTAATGGAACTGTGTTTTGGGATTTGCACATGTCGCCTGTGTTGTTCGAGAGACGGAGAGTGTCAAGGGGGAAAGAGAAAGGAGAGACCTCTTTGAGTGTCAAGCTGCTGAAAGGAGACATAGCGTCCGCCGAGAGAATAGCGGCTTCAGTCCTCTTATCCTTTCCCGCCAACACACACAGATGGAAACTCACATAGTCAGCTTCTCTCCCCGAGATGTTCCCTGTGAGCGTTGAAGCTAGAGATAGGCCTGAGTGTTAGCTGATTGAACTGCCGGGTGCCTATTCTGCACTACACATCTTCATTTAGCCAGATTGAACACCTGCTGCGATTGGGAGGCGATTCAGTTTTTTTCTTGCTTGGCTCTGGGCGTCTTCTCCCTGTGTGCCAAAGTTTGACTGGGAGTTTTCTATTTCAGATCGGTCCTCAGATCTGATCTTCATCAAAACATTTCATTGGAAGCACATTTACAACTAGTTGTTAACCACTTTCATTTACATTAAAGTAACATTAATTCAAATTTCAAGATTAAATAGTGAAGTTTGAAATGAAAACGCAGCCAGTTTTCCATCTGTTTACATTGTCTTAATAGCATTTGCTAATGTTTGTCCCTCCTGCCCCACTGACATTGGTGTCATTAAATCTGAATGATAACATTATTGCAAACTCCCTACTGAAAAACAGCTGTTCGTCACATTTTGTTATAAAGTCTGATTTTAACTTACTTTTATGATTCAAGCTACACACACACACACACACACACACACACACACACACACACACACACACACACACACACACACACACACACACACACACACACACACACACACACACACACACACACTGAGCATTAACTGAGCAACAATGAACATCATTTATTATTTCATTAATGCATTAATGCAAATGCATGCATTTGTGTTTGAGGTTTTTAGTATTTATTAAAGCTATAAACCTTATTAGACAGGCAGACCTCCTTACTATTCATGCATTAATGTATCATTAATGTTGTTATGAAGGTATTATGAATGAAAAAAGAACAGAAACAGTTGACGAACAGTTGATGAAGGTTGCCATCAAGAAATCACTATGGATCACATGGAAAACAGAGGTGGATTTACTGTATAACCAGTTGTGACTTTATCCTATTTCTTATCTTTTTCTCGTTTGTGGTTTTCCACATGCTGTTCTCTCCAAGACAGCTGAATCACAGCTACTGTACGTGACCCTGCATTTGTTGCCAGTTCATGAAACCAAGCTGGGCCCCGCATTTTCCTGTGTGACCCCCGTAGCAGTTACCTCAAAGCACAGGAGTATGTTGGCCCCAGCGGGCACTAATTGCAAGGTAATTACACACCATGAGTGTCCCGTGTTGGCCATCAGATGTCTGCCCAGAAGGACTACCACTGCAGATAATGCCTGGGGGTAACATTGTAAACAGAAAGCAAGTTAATGGCAATTAACTCAGCATGATTACCACTTAATTTTGAAACTCTCAGGGGACATGTCATCGTCATCCTGTGGTCGCATTTGAGTGTGATACCTTATGTTGTTATTACCAAGAATGTTTGGTATTAGGTCTGCAACTTATGATTGTTTTCATCATTCTGCTGATTTCTTTTTTTTTTTTTTTTTTGGATTCAACCACTGGGATAATAAAATGTTGAAAGTGAAAAATCACAAGTTGTACAAGCTGAGGGTGGCATCTTTAAATGGATTTTGTCCCAACACTCCCAACACTAAAGTGATAAATGTTCTTCTCATTGACTAACCAACTGATCGACTAATTGTTTCAGCACTATTTGTATTCTTACAATATGTGGGATGTCAGGCTTGAACAATACAGGTGTTTGTGGGCTGGTGTTTAAATGTTTGGGCTGACTGGACTTGCTGACAGTTTGTGATTATGTTTTTCAACTTTGAATCTGATCAGGCTGTTTCAAACTATGACATCTCAACAACCACTGGCCAGATACAGTAGCTACACCTAGTCAGAGCATTCACAGAGCTACAGTTTCATGACTACTACTTCTACTGCTCTGTATCTATAGGTGTGAACATAGTGTTAGGGAGGAGAGTTTGGTGTGCAAAGCATCTGACTTTGACACTGGAGATGGCATATAACATTAATCAACTAGCTTTGTTTGCCTAATTGAACTTAACAACTATAGAGGTTGCAGAACATAAAGTGCTCTTATGAATTTCTTTTGTAACAGTCATATGGGTCATTTTGGAGTGGCACCAAATGTCGTCCTGATGATGAATGCACTTATGGGGGTTTGTGTATGGTTTTTAATTATTTTGGTTGACCTCCTGACCTTTCCTGTAGCACTACGGTCAGGTGAAAGATTCTTGTTCAGTAAGACTTGTCAGATATCTCACAAAGCAATTGATGTATAATTTTTAATTTTGCTGTGGATATGCATTCTCCCCAAAGGATGAATCCCAGTGTTTTTGGTGACACCCTGACATTCCCTCTAACCCAACTATCAGAGCAAAAATCCCACTGTATCAAAATCAAAATGTAGTATGGCAGCCTTTTGGGGCCAATAACAGGGCTTTTGAGTTTTACAGCTATGGTCAAAGATAAACCTCTATCATTGGGATGTAGATGCTTACTAGCTATTGCTCAGTATTAAATCAAAAGGTCATATCAAACCAGTAAATGTTGGTCTCTCCCTTGAATCAGAGGGAGCACACACAGTTAATGCTGCAGCACCAAACCTCCCTCAAAATCAGTGACGCTTACCCAATTTAATGTCATAATCCCTTCCACTTCATCAGAGCTGCAGAACTACCACCATGACGGCTCAACTCGCTTACCCGGTGGAGAGAACACTCAACCATCCAGCCTCATCAAGTCTATTTATCAGAATGATCTCTTTAAAGTCAGCTCTCCCCATCCCGTCGCCCTACTTAAAGCCATGTCGTGTTAGCGCCTCATTCACGTCGCCACATCACTGTGCTTATTCACTCATTATAGAGCGCAGGGCATCATCTCTATCTTCACTGGGATTAATGTAACTGGATACTTTGTCAACATGTATGAACATCTCCATTGGAAAAACTTCACTGCCATTATATAACCCTCATTTATCAAGCTGCAGTACTTTTCTACTACTGAAAAATAGGTTTAAAATGATTTTGCTTTCAGTCCATTTCTGAAATAACTGTCAAACAGTTTCTTAAAAGCACTCTTATGCATAATTTAGGATCATTTAATGATGGTTGATTGTCACTCTGGCGGTTTGACTAAATGTTTCTCAATTCTGGGTAGGATTAGTGTGAGACTTTCAATTCATTTGCAGCCCATTTGACTTGTTCTGTTGTCCCTTAACAATGCCCACTCCCCTTTTCCTTCCCGTTAGTCCAAGACATTCCTAAATGCATTCCCACAATCCTGTTTTACCCAAGCTGCCTAATTACTCTCCCAGAGGATTCCAGTCCTTGGATGAACCATGGTTTTTCTCCTCTCACTTGTTAAACATGCTTTTCCACAGAAAAACACAGTACTTTGGAAGACTCAGAAAAGAGAACGTCAGTGATTCCTGCAAGGCACTGTCCCACATAAATATGCTCTGTTGCTGTTCACATTGTCTGAATTTCTACCTTACTTATGGTAGAATATTGATTCACAGTAAAATGTTTCTAAGGCTATTTATTATTTTATTTGGTTCCTATCAAGAAACATAACAGAAGAAACACTACATTGTACTATGTACACACTAATGTTCCTTATTACTCTCAGAGATGCATAAAATATTGTACAATTGGATTCTGATATTTTTCTCCATTCAAACACAGGGGCTTGGAGGCATGGTTCATTTTTTATTTTCACATATACAATTGTAAACTGTTGTTTTAAGGCTACTGTAAACACTGATCCTAAAAAGGTCACTGAATATCACGGTCAAAGGTAACCGTATACAAGAAGAGAAAGCTTTATGAGGATGTTTGTAACTCAAGGCCAAATTGCCTTTAGACCACATACTCCTCACAAAGTACCATTGCATGTTATTAGCAGCTAATGGAAATATCAAAGTAACTATCTAAATAGAAAAGAAATCCTCTCAGGAGAAATTCCTCTTCGTCTATGTCTGAAGATAAAACTAGTTAAGTGTATGTAAGATGCTGTTCAGCTTTGATTAAGTAGTCAATGCACTTTTTCCTAAATTGTTTATTTGTTATCCTTAAGTTTTAGACTCCAGTTTTTAACTCCAGTAAAACTGGATTTGCACTTGAATGGCATGAATTACTGAAATCCTTCCAATCAGGCAGATTTGCAGCGTTTGAACTGACACGAGCACTGCAAAACTTCCCCTCAGCAGGTTTGCCTCATTTAAATTAAAGCCACCGTTGTTGTTCAGTCAGGTACCGTGATGCATTGTTGCAGCACAATGTTTCCCACATCTGTGTTTTTGCTATTGAGTGGAGTATCAAATCTGGTTTTACTGTGGAGTTTAGGGAGGCTACTCAATGAACCAGAATAACCTTACAGCAGCAATTTAGTATTGCACTTCCATAAATCTGGGGATTAGTGAGAAATATTTAAAAAATAAAAAAGAATGGTCAAAATCAAAGCAGAGGCTGAGGTATCCTGACTTTTAGTCCCCTGCATTGGCCATTCCCCAAAAACCCTGGATCCTTCATTTCCCATAATGCAATGGAATGGCATCTTATTAGGACCTCCCTGTTTGACAAACATACACATCTTTTAAACTCCACAACCAGATGTCAGATTTAATTAATAGTATAAACATGTAATGATAAAATTAATAGAAGTAAAAAGTAGAAAAGCAGTAATAGGTGTCAGACATTTCCAGCAGCATAGGAAAATACAATTATTCTAGTAATTTCAATAATACCCTCTGAACTGAGGTCCATCACACCGATAACAGCATTCTTACCTTGAGCAAAAGTGTACTATATTCAGACAGAAAATCATGAAATTAATATGGGACATTTAAACCATACTACATGAAAGTCCTTAGTTTTCTTTAACCTAATTTTTTCCAGTGTTAGGAAAAAGGCATTTTCCTAAATACAGCATAACCTACCAGCTCATTTATTAAACATTGCTGCCTAAATAATGTGATGCCGTGTAACTATGGGCAAAATACAGTTGGAGAGGGGTCACCATCGCCTGCACCTGCTCAGGCTAATCACCCTCTCTGAGACTGAGGGGTGAAAGGGGTGAGATGGGTGAGAGAGGGGAGAGGGGGCTGAGGGCAGAGAGCACACACACACACACACACACACACACACACACACACACACACGTGTCCCAGCCTAAACCCCTATTTCACCTTTCCACCCCCATCCTTTTCTTACCCCTTCCACCTTCTCCCCCACCACACCCAGTGCTCTCTCGCCCCCACCTTCCCTGCTGCTGTTTTCTGCAGATGACTAGCTTTGCTGCTGCAGCTGCCCCCGAGTGCCAAAACCATCATCAGAAATTCAGATGACTCTGCCCCGTGATGCACCACACTGAGTTGTTCTGTTGCTCTGCCTCAACAGTGACTAACTTTTTAGTCTCTTTAATTTGAATATATGTAACTTTTTTTTAACCAAGTTTTGTTTCACTCACATTCCCTTTCATCCACAATTCTCCTGACTCATTTACTTTGCACATGCAGTAGGATGACACACATGCAAATGTGATCTAACCAGTGGTGGAAAACGTATTCAGATCCTTTACTTAAAATAGCCTAGTAAAAGTAGCAATGCTACTTGAGTAAAAATATATGGTATTATAAAAGTATTATCAGCAACATGTACTTTAAGTATCAAAGTAAAAGTACTTGTTTTGCAGAAAAATGGCCCCTGTGACTGAAATTGTATTATATATCACAATGATATATTATATCACAGTTTTAGATTGTTAGTACTGATGCATTGGTTGGGGCCCTTCCTAAGGGCCATAAGATACATCTGATGAGTCATAATTGATGGGATAAGACAAAAAGAAAAAAAACAAAGTCCTGTTACACAAAAGAGTAAAATTATTTGGACTATAATCTTTGCTGTTTTTTTTTTTATAAAATATGGGATATTTGTTCTTCTTTGGGCTTCAAATGAGTATTTAAATAAAACATCTGAGTTGAGAAGGAAAAAGTCTCTTTGGTGGAACTGCTAACAACTTATGAGCCAAAATCTTTTCGAACCATTGGTTTAATTTTTCATGCGTTGTACTTCGTAAGCTTATCATATGTTTTTAATGTAAAAACCAAATAATAACTATAGAATGTAAATTGCTAACAAATGTATTTAATTATTTTCCACCACTGGGTTTACCTCTTTCCCTGTTTTTGCAGCTTCCTCTCCAACAATTTAACAGAGATCTAAGAGGCATAAAACTTTAGTGGGCGCATAAACTTGCTGCTAGATTAACCCGGTTGAAGATATTGGATAGCTGTCATGGGAACCTGCCCTCTTCCCTGAGCTTTCACTACCTTCCCTCAATACTAAAGCACTAACATGAATTATGTAGATAAGCAGAAGAGAGATAATAGAAGAAAAATCTACTATGTGCATGTGGGTGTGCCTTGTAAAGACTGACATATTTCTTCCTTGCAACCCTCAGTCCTCATCCCTAATTCCACTTAACAAAAGACTATGCTATTACTCTTGTAAAACAATGGCATACAAAGACTTCAGATTTATGGCAAAAGACCAAAACCTACCTGCATCTATCCATTAAGTCATTCATGGGGCTTTTAAAAAAAAAAAAATCATCCACAGCACAGACAAAAGCAGTGTTTTTTTTCTTTTAAATTTTAATCAACATAAGTAAAAGAGCCTTTACTTGTAATTATTATTATGCTTAAAACAGAGAAGTAGAAAACATGAAAGTTAATACAATCAAGAGTGTAGTGGGATGTTAAAAATGTATGATTCTAGATAGAGAGAATGGTGGTAGAATGATTTCCCCCGCTCCTTCATCTATATAACCTCCAGTAATTGTCTGGGGAGATGTCTGAACATTTCCAATGGTTGTTATTATTGATATGTTTTAAATATTGACTTCAGATTGACAATGGGATAACAAATGACTACCAGCATGGTTTGCACTATATTGATCCCTGTATGTGAACAAATAGTGTGAAAACAAACCGACCACTTGTTCGAATTAGACGTGCTTTGATCTTTGCATTTTGTTGACTTTAAATGAAAACAGGTAGCCGGCACTGCTGTGCGTCCTGACAGCGCTATTAAACATCAAATGGACATTATGAGGACAGTAAGCTATGCAGTTCTTTTGAAAGACTTTGCTGATTCTGACAAGCACACAACACAAACCAAGAAACTCTGGAATGAAATGTATCTCATTATTTTCCCTGCTCCAAAAAATCCACTTGAACAGACCAGACTAAAAATGTGTTTGGTTTCACCCAGTGTTCCCATTGAACAAAAACACATTGATCATGAAAGGCAGCCAGGGGCTGTGCATAAAGGTTTTTCTACCTGCTCTTGCAATATATATATATATATATATATATTTTATCACACACACACACACACACACACACACACACACACACTTTGCTGTGGTGAAGTTCATGGATCATAAATGTGGAACGTCTTAATGCACCCTATAGCGGGCATAGTTCATGCTCTGAATGGCTGCCTTGGAGCCGGTCTTGAGAACATGAGCACGACTTCAATACGGTAACACCACCACACATACTTGAGATGTACAGGAGATGCAGTCGCCGGCAGCTGATGGAAGATATCTCTACACCACAAATAGAGTGGCAGTGAATTATTGAAAGGAAAACAGTCATTTTGTGAATGAACAGTGTAACACACACACACACACACACACACACACACACACACACCCCCCTATCCCTATATTTTACAACAAACACTACAGTATGTGTGTGGTAGGTTGACAGAAGCCAATATCCTGCAGGGATGGAAAGGTTCGCTGTGAAATAAAGGGGCTGTTAAACTAGCCTGCAAAGTTTTACCAACTGGGCAACAATAGTGTTGTATCCAATGGAAATGAAATGCAGCTCTATTCACAAAGGGAGGAAAAAGGAACAGAAAGAAAAGTGATGTGGAAAATACATGAAATACAGTATTTGTTCCCAATACCACCATTTAGTAATGGAAATCCCATCACCCATTGGGTAGCATTCAAGTAGTCAACGTCTTGGGGTTCCAAAGGGAGTTCGAGGCTGAAACTCGAAGGAAATAAAATCACCAGGAGTTACCTCATGAGGAAACCTCATCTGGCCTGTACAGGACTGACAGACTGATATCTCTCTCTCAATTCTGTGTGTGGTGGTGCACGACTGTTCTGAGTCGATGGAGCAATTCCCTGGTTTCATTTCAGGGACCATAGTATGTTAACTTCTTATGCAGCCCTGTGAAGTCACTGTCCAACTTCTGCTACATCACAACTGCCCCCATAACTCATTTTAATTGAACTTTTTAAAGGTTTTAGCAAATCGCCACCTAGAACCCAAAGACAGGAAGCCTGCAGAAGGGTGATGCCATTAAGAATTGGCATTGGTAATGGTCTAATGATGAGAGTCTAGGAATTAAGAAGACAGTATCATTCATGGTGGATGACATTTTTACTTGGGTTGAGAGAAAGAGGAATAAGGAATAGAGTGTCACTAATGGGTCACTGATCACTGACCAGAGCACAGCATTTCTTCATGTCTGAGAGGGAAGCATAAGATTTTCTCAAGATTGATTTGTTGGCACATATAACATCAATGCAAACACTCAAAAGTTGCAGGCAGACAATACTGAATAAAAGAACGTTTATTGAATGCTCGCTGTAGTCAAAATATCCCAATCACAGATATAACATCCCCCATGTTTTGAATTGACTCCCTATTAACAGCATAAGTTCAACATTTAGCTCTGTGTTTTTTTTCTCTATAACAAATATTGGCTTTCTGAATGTCATGGCAAAATGCCACCCAGTCAATGAAAGTGCATACAACACTGATATTGGTCCATGGATAACTATTAAGTCATTGTACTGTATGTGGTCTGAATGTGCGATAGGCAATATTTCAGTTTGATTTCTTTAAATGATTTTCTGATTTGGTGGAAAATATAGACTGAGGGAAAATGTCAGACTTTTGCTGTGGATTATTGCAAGGGTAAAGAGACACAAATTGAGCCATGATGGGAATTATTGCTGTAATATTACACAATATGAGAGGGATTCCGTGAACTTAGAGATGGGCCATGAGTGGTTGACATTTAAAAACTGTCTTGAGGGAGGACCCTTTGCCTCTCGCGGTGGGGAGCCTCGGAGACATCCTTGGCTGCTCTAATGATCCTTATTCATCTTTACCTACTCACCCTCCCATGTCACTGACACACATACACAACACACTCATCCCCACACAGACACACGGGCGCACATTTTACCACAGTGGACCAGACATTAGTGACTATAATCTTATAATCTTTCTACATCGCAAAGACATTATAGAAGACAAGTGCCATGCAAGTTATATTCTATAGTGCTACACTCAGACCATCTACATTTGCAGTTTTTCCCAAACACACCCTCTCACACTCACATATTTTGTCTTCACATGAGTGGGACACTAGCTTTACTTCACTGGCTCTGAGAGCAGGAAGATAAGTGGAGACGTGCAGCACTTTATTTCCATGTCAGAATCCTCCTTTTCCACTTGATTGGCCTTTCATCACACAGCATGCGGCGCAGACAACGAGGCAACAGGAAGTGGAAGCGATGAATGGAATGCGTTGGAAAGGAGATGAAGCACAGACATGGCATGAGGGGAGGAATGAGGCTTGACTGCTGATGATCTTTGATGAAGCATCCCACGAGGCACAAGGGGAGACCCAAACCGAAACCCTGCTCCTTACTCACCCGTGCATGCTCGCAGCGTGCTCGACATATTCAGACAATGTGTTCATTCAAGCACAATATGACAGTAAAACTGAGTGTATCAAAAGTCCAAGGTGCCAACAGAGAGGAGAGAGAAAAACAAAAACTCATCACTAACCACCTGCCTGTCATCCTGTTCCCTTCATTTGTTTCCCGGAATGGGCCAAATCAGAAAAACCCTCATGTGGAAAATTTTCCTCCCTGTCTCTTCATTAATTCTATCCTGTCACTATGTTAAGGCTGTACAAAATTTGGTTTAGCAATTCTAAAACCTGGCGTTCAAGTAATCTACTCTGATACTCAAATATGGCAGAAAAAAATGGCAATGTGACAAGCTGTGCTCCTCCGCCGTGCTTCCATGTGTCCAACTTTCTGTGTCAACAGTGTGAGGAGAGAAATCAAAATGCAGAAAGTTGGGGGAGCGGGGTGGTGCCTTATTATGACTCCCACTGGAGGATGTTCAAAAGAGCTGTGCTCTGACACCCGATGTGCTGGGTTTGTTGCTCTCTGTTTTAATCTGGCCTAAAGATATATGTTTATCAAAGTGAATTTTCAGTGTCTGTTTTCAAGGCTTTGCCGAAGCTTTCAAATCTCCCAGAATTCAAAGGAGCAGGCCAGAACATGAAATGATGAGCACATCACCAGCTCAAACCCACCGCGATGCAGCAACACAGCGCAACAGCAAATCACTACAGAGATGTGATGACTCTACAGTATGTCTGTATATTGCTATAAAAAAGGCAATTTGCAAGAGATTATAGGAGGGAAAAGACTGATATCTACTGATACTGCTCACAACAGGTGTTGGTGTTCCCTGAGAACACAACATGTGACATTATAAAAATGTTGAAATGTTGCTGTTGCTGTTGTTGTCGTTGTCGTTGTCGTTGCTGTCGTTTTAGCTCTGTTTTTGTCTCCACCTAGCCTGGCATCACCGACTAATTCGCAAATGCATATTAGTCTGGAACCTCTCAGTTAATTTTCGATTTCCAAGTGGCGTTATTGATGGGCGGAGACAACCAATCAGAGCAACGAACCTCTGTCCTGTCGGACGGAACATCCTGTCAAAAGTACGGGAAACACATATTTCTTATCAACATAAAGTTTAAGTGCAGTTGTTTGTTCTTCTTTTGGAGAAAATTTACCGTCAAGTGCATTTAATACTGCTGCTGTAGCCGGCCAGTAAACGTTACGTATCGGTAGTGCCATCTTGGATATTTACAAAGATACCTGAATAGCACTTCTCTCTGTCAGTCATCGTATTAAACCCGCCTCGTACTAAATAAACGCTTGTGACTGGTTGTCCCGATAATTCGGCAGAGAAATCAGTTTGAATGATGTATCTGCCAGAGCAAATGAAACATGAGCTCACAGACTCTTCTGGTTCCCAGGCTAGTCTTCACCACCTAAGAAAGATATCTTGGTCTTTATCTGTCTGCTGTTTGCCGTGGGGCAGGTAGCATACAGTGGGGTTAACAGAGCTTTTTTGCTAAAAACAGCTGCCTGCTGTATTAAAAGAAGTGAAATGATTTGAGTTTGGTGGCAATTTTCTGCGGGTTCAACACTGCAAGTGACACCTTTCACAATACAAGGAGCCATTTAATCCATTGTTAATATAAAAATATTGATTGGTGCAGCTTTAAGTTTTCCAATTTTCAAACTTCATCACAAGTTTTACGAAGTAACCATTATCCTACTAATATACTTAGTTACTGTTGGAATGTTTGGGAATGTTTGGGAATGCCTCTGAATCCCCAGGGAAGTGGTGGAGGACACATCTAGGGAGAATTACGTCCGAACTGCTTTGCTGCTACTATGAAGCAGCTTTGAACAAGGACAGGGGCATACGTAGATGGATCTTTGACCTTTCAGCTCAATGGACAGCGGCCTCAAGCCCCTCACAACATATGCAGGTGCCTTGGACAGCTCCAGAGGGAAGGGAAGTCACACCATGGGGGGATATAGCTTACATGGACCTTTAACCTCCATTTCTTTTATGTGCAACTAACCCTTTCTCCTGTGCATCTGTGTATTTTGTGTATGTGTCACACAAGTGTGGGCCCCTGGAGAGTTCTTTATTTTTGTTTCCTTTAGTCCTATTCCTAAAGGTCAAAGCATTTTCTCTCTCAGCCCCCACTGTGCCATTTGCAGCACAGCCTCACTTGTAATTTTCAGATCTTTGTAGAGGCTTTTAAGTCGTTTAATTAACTAGTTCCATTTGTAGCATAACCCCAATCTCTGCATCCTCATTTGTCAATCAAAATTAACGAGACTGTTTTGTATTCATTGGCACTCAGCTGTGGGGTTTTGTACTATATTGTCACTTTTTAATGTTTTGTACAATCCAAACCTTGATTACAGCTCTGTAAAAGCACATTCAACAATTTAACACTTGAGATACATCGTGACTTTGGCAACTCTTTTGAGGAAATAAACAATAATTACTTTCAAAAAGTTTTATTTTATATCTTGGCCCAGATGAATTAGCCAAATTTTTTCACCAGTGGTTGAACAATACCACAGTATACAGTACACGCTATTTGTAGAGTTCCCAGGTGGTTCTCTGCTTTGTTTGATTAATTATCATTTCTTGATTTTGTACTTAAGAGCTGAAATTAGATTCATGTCTCTTCTGAAATTGGAGTTCAAAAGAGACGACACAAAACCTTTGGTTGAAAGTATGCAAAAGTAGCATGTAGAAAAGTCGAGGCTATGTCCTTGACACACAACCTGTTTCTTATCCAGACTATATATTAAGAGGAAAAATCAAACATGAAATCTGCATTTGTTTGTGGTTAATCATTATGGAAATGTATGTCACTCTTTATTGTTAACCAGTGCGTGTTTGCTTTTACCTACAGCTATGTCTCACTTTTTTATTGGCATGTGTAGCTTTTTTTTAGACTTTAAGGCAATATAATGGCAGTAAGTTTAAATTACAATCATTATCAATTTGCAATAAAGTATAGTACAGTGAACGTCACACAGGAAAAAAGTAAACCACTGTAACTTTAATATACATTTCATATTTATGAATGTCATTTTTCCACAACATTTAATATGCGGTTAAATGGTTTGTTGGCCTGTGGTCTCTGAGGTTTTTCACCCCCACCTTTCCTCATAGCATGACATGTCACAGAGAACATGTTGGCGTCAACACATCAATAATAACTTCATGCTCATAGCAGTACATTTTTTAAGTCTTTATTCCAGTCAAGCCAGTGTACCAATTGGAAGCAGATTACTTCAGGGTATCAGAACAGCAGGTTATTGTACTGGATATATCACATTCTATGGAGGTTTGCTGAAAAATATGCATGAAATTACAACTGTATTATTACTGTAGTAGTATGTAGTATTTTCCTTAAATATTTGGTCATTACCTGTTCAAAAATAATAAGATGATTGAACAAGCATCGACTCTAATTTCTTTGTTGATGCAACACAGTGGCAGAGTAAAATCCAATGGAATCCAATACATTATTACTGTAGCTTGTGAGAGAGATGCTAATTCAACAGCAATTTTTGAAGCTGCAGATTTATGTTGTATGGCATTATATCATAGGTTGTTTCGAGAACTTTTTTAAATATTTTGTTTTTGTATAGGACGGTGGAGTCTGTGATGTCTTTAGAATAACAAACTGGTGTTAGAGCCGGGTTTCTGCTAGGGCTGCAACAAACAATTATTCATTATTGATAAATCTATTATTTTCTCAATAACTTGATTACTTAGTCTCTAAAAGGTTAGCGCATAGTGTCACAATTTCCCTCTTTAGTCTAAATTGCTTATTTTTTGCTTGCCAATGGTCCAAAACCCATTCACAACTGTGTTAAGATTTGATTAACTAAATTGTTGATATATTTTTCTGTCGATTGACTAATCATTTAATTAATTTATTGTTTCACCATGCATGCACAATGCACACAAAATAAAGTAATTTTCTACAGTAGCAAATACTGTAGAAATAGTGAAGGCATAGACAGTTAAGTGCCACTAACGCTGAACAGATTTGCAGGAGTCGAGTGATGTAGGAAACCTCTCACTGTGTTGCTCCAGCCACTTGACCTGCGGCTCCACAGACAAAACAGGTCAGTAAAGAGCTGCCATAGCAACAGGGAACCACCTCTTCCTTGTGAAGCCCTCAGGACCGAGATAGAAACAGATGGAGAAGGGGTGGTACTTTGAAAGAGAAGAGGGACCATGATAGGGAAATTTTAATGAGAACGTTTTAATTGCCACATTTGTTTGAGAAAGAAAAAGTTGCATTTGCACGCACACTCGGGGGAAGAAAAGCAGAGAATACAGAGGTAGACAAAACGGCAGGGGCTGTTAGAAAGGCCATGAAGAAGAAAGGAGGAGCAGGATTGAAGAGCAGATAGTCGAAGGGAGAAATGGCTGTCATGCGTAGGAACCGCTCCTCATGGGAAATGATGACGAAGCGAGATGCTATCTAATTATATCTCGCTTACCAAATCGATTTGAGCCAAAAACAACAGCAAGTGCAACAGGCGAGAAATCTATTCCCAGCACTGCGCGGAGCGTAAAGGCATCACACAGCAAAATTGAAATCATCAATGACCGTCAGCGAGAGTGGATGGTGGTGTGCCTACTGGCAGCCCAATGGTGATCAGGTTCTTATCCACACATCTGCTAGACACCAATCTTGTGCAGAAACCTGGAAGCACTCCCAGTCCCTCAGACTGAGGGAATTTGAGTGTAGTAGCAAAACAAAACCACAGCTAATCCATTATCTCACAGCAAGTTTTCTCGGCAATCTACTTTCTTTGAAAGTCTACAGAACAAAAAAATAAGTTACTCAATTATTTTTTTATATTGTGGAATGTGTGAAAAAGAAATCCTTTAGAAAGGTCTTTAAAGTCCAGAAAAATAGTCAGCAACTATGCTTATCTGACAACAAAACATTCACAAACAGAAACAACATCAATACTATCATCCAGACATACCAGGGGCCCAAAAAATAAGCAGATTTATAAAACCATGCGCACACACACCTGCAGGCCATGTTCCCTTTATAAATTACACCTGGAAATATGCGTACATGGATCAGCCTCATACCCAGCCCTCTACACGCCCACATTCAACCCTAAATGGTCAATGCAAATCACCTTATGAATGTTGATGCATAGAAATGAGCCTGCTGATCAATGGGTTTTTACAAAATACCAGGGAGGTGACTGGAGAAGGCAGAGTGTGTGTCAGCACAGTCGTGTTCACTGCAGTGATTTTACACTGAAAAACCATTTGATTTGAGATTTGACTTGGTTTATATGTTTTACAGTTGAAAAGATGCTTATGGAAGAACGAATAACACTGCTGGATTGACTGTGACGAAGTGGATTTATAAGAACGTGTGATATGAAGTTACATTTTATGTTTGAGAGGCATCGTTATAACATTTAATTTTTACAATCTGGCTTCAATTCACCACCTCATCATCGGCGTTGCCAATTTGTCTCCACAATGGGTCTGGGGCTTTTGTACAGCTGCGCACATTCTCCCATCAAGTTTGTTTTTATAGATCCCAACTTTTGCGAGGGAAGTGGCACACGCCTCCTTCAGGTCCTGTTTTGTGTGTACACAACGATTATAAATGAGGCCCCAGGTCTGTAGGCAAGTGCTCAAAGGGGCGATGCTGGGCTACACCTGATGATACATCGGCTTGAGAAAATCCACAAGATGCCCCGTTAATATTTACTTCTGTGTGCCAAACATGTATCTAACATGAAGTGCAGTCTCCCCTAAGCTTTGCCAAGAAGCCACTGTGAGCTGCCGCAGCTGCCTGTGTACTGACTTTGATGTTTTATTAATTTTCTTGGTAGCTTGTAAATGTGTTTTTACAAAAAACACGGAAAAGGAAAGGTTAAGCCAGCTAGGTAGCTTTTTTCACAGCATGTTTGTTTCTTTCCACTCTTCCCTCACCCATTTTACAGATTGGCTCTGATTGCTCTCCTCTCTGCACAAGGTTATACTGTGGTAGACATCATGGAAAGAGATTTGGAAAGCCTCACAGTTGACAAAGTGATACTTTCTAGCAATGCATCATCTGATACATTTCGTCATCTTCTACAGAGACGAAATGCATCAAATGAAATGCACCCAAGAAGCATTTTAGATCAACTAAACCTGCCCAAAAGACATTCAGAGATACAGTACACTTGACCGTAGTAGGAAACGAGAAAACATATGAGTATTGTAATAAAATACAACTGAAAAATGTGAACTTATCCTTTGTAAAACCTAAACATAAAACTGTAAAAATAAGCCCAAATATGCACAGGTATGTAATTGCAAAAATGTGTAAAATTTTGGTGCAAATGCATCCAAGATGCATTGAAGAGTCACTAAACCTACATAGTAACTGCTCCCTTCATTCTGTCTGTGTTCAAAGATTTGTTTCTTTCACCAAGAAAGTTTCTGTCTGCCCACTGAAACGGCACTGAGCAGTAATTAGGACCACATTAACACATGTTAGTATTCATAGAGGAGTGGGTGGTGGTAAGAGAAAGACCAGCGAGAGACAAGCAAGATAAGTATAGATTCAGGAAAACTGAGAAAAGCCACTCCATCTGAGCGATGAAAGAGGTGATGGGTAAGCGACGGAGCCAGGAGGTGATGGATGGAGGGAAAAGAAGAGCCGGCGCTGATAGCAGACTGCTGATGATGAAAAGCTCTGTTTGGTGCGCAAGTGTGGACCCGTTAATGAAAGGGAAACAGCAGCATGCGTTCCCATCGTTAGCCCTCATTAGCCCTCTCTCTGGGGGGTCTGTTGTCAGCGCACTGAGGAGGCGGCTGGATGGAGGAAGACGCAGCACAGACTGAGCGAAGAAGGCGTGGAAAAGAAGGAAAACAAAAGGGGAGGGTGGCGGTCGGAGGTTATTTAAGCTTTGTTGTTGGGAATGAGTGTATGTAAAGATAATTTGAACTTCGTCCCACATGCATCAGTTTGCACATACATGTGGCTGCTTTGATTTCAGAGCATACGCATAAACTGTATGACTACCACTACAAAAGAATTATATATATTTATATATGTATGAGACATCCTGGTACAGTAGTGTGACTAATTATCTGCTGAAACACTGTATTAGTTGCATGATTACCAAGCTCCTCTATAGCTAATTACATAGCCTGCTCTTGCCTGACCTCTGCCAGCATGATACATTACTCTACTTCTCCATCTCCCACCCCTTTGTCCCCCACCACCCGCCCTCCCCCTTTGTTCATCTTTTTAAAAGTTCACTTCAACTCCCTTTGAAGAGTATGACCTTTTTGTACCTTATCTTAACTACCCATAAAATATGGCCATAAAACATATAAAGGAACATTTTACCCATGAAGTCAAAAATTCACATACCCCACTACCCCAGTTAATTAAATGAACTGTGTAAGGCACAGAACATTTGCTACCTGTTTGGTTGCTGTCTCATCAGCCTGTTTAAACAAAGATCTACTGCACAAATACAAAATATTAAGCCAACCAGTGGTATGCCTATCCAATGTTATCAGAGGATATCTCAAATTTGCATTAAATAAGAAGCTTTGGTCTTCTTATTCTCACAACACTTAAAATGCAATGCCAGCAATGAATGCAAATCCAATTTTCATACATTTGTAGCTGAGTGGAACTTCTTGTATCCCTCGACAATAACATTGAAGCATTTATCTTCCTTTTAACTATCATAGAAAATATGTTTCTAAAAGTTTGTTATTTTCACTTCTTGATTTCCCGTACCTTCTTGTCTTGGCAGGGGTAACACGTGGAACAATAAGTGTCGGGTGAACAAAGTTCCTCAGACAGATACCTTGGATGGAAAAGATTGCAGCAGGGCAAACAAAACATCCACCCGGGATGTGTGTCCAAATAGTAAAGCTGGCATCCTCTTTTGTTCACACATCCATCAAACCGATTCGATATGTTTCACAGGATTCAACTGCTCATTTCCTGCCTAGTGTCAGATGTATTGATGTCCCCAACCAAACCTATTTTGGATCAGACTGGGAGAGAAAAAAAGAAACGCATTTTTCCAGTGAGACTGATGTGTCTGAGGGAAGAGTTGATGTGAAGATTATCCCTCCCTCCCTTCACTGATATATACACACACACACACACACACACACTGGTCCATACTTTTTGCCCTAATGGTTGCCTAATGTGATTTAGTTCAGATCAAAGTGCTACGTAGGCTAAACGTGAAGTGAATTGCCCTTAGGTATTGGTAATGGCTGTTTGACCTGAACCCTTCTGCGAGAAGAAAAAGGAGCTCCACGATAAGTGGGCACTTCTGGAGCTGGCACATTGCCAGGTGAGTAACTCACTGAGCACTGGCAAAGTTCATTGTACAAGCATATTGTCACTCTACATACAGGACAAGTACCACACTGTAGCAATATATTACAATAAACCATGATAATCTATAGCCTCATATAGGTGTACTGTCAATATTATAATATAGTATGTGATGTGGACACATTTCAACTATTTCCAGTTTATTTTGGAGCCATTAATTGCTGCTTGCATAAGAAACAAACCTGTATACTGATCGATTGTCACTGTAATTTTCCCCCACATATTTAAGACCGCCGGCTGTTCTCCTACCTGTCTGTGTACAAAATTGTTGAGTTTTAAAGGAGAAGTATTTGAAACGTAAAGGGTGTCAAAAGGTACCACCTGACAGTGTAGTTTTAAAGCTTTTAATGGATGTCCTTGTATATGGGGAAAAAGTCTAAAGACGAAAGTGGATTCTGTATCATAAAATGACTTATACTGCTTGGATTCATATTAGAACTGCTTAGAACATATGGAGCACAGAAATCTTGATCAATGTTGCTGCTTCGGATCCCTCAAAGCAGAGCCTTTTCTGCATAAGTGTCTGCTGGATGTTTTCAAAATGCTGCCCAATTACAGGTGCCTAATCCAATGTGGAAACCCTAAATAAATGAAAATTCAGCACAGGGCGCTGGCAATCAAGTACAAAAACACCAGTGGTTTTCTCTACGACAAACCTGTAGACTTGAGCAATCCAAGTTTATATAGTGCCAGTCATCAGGAGTGGGAGCTGAACTGAACTCTGTCAGCACAGCCTGTTCCCATCAATCATCTGTATCTTTGTACGAAAAAAGGCCGGTTGCAAAAACACGAATTTAACAGCTTTCCCAAAGTATGATATGGCAGAGCAGGGGGGGAAAAAACCATCAAAACTAGTACAAGCCCACCATGCCAGGCCCACTTTCACCACCAGCAGACACACACATATATTAGAATAGGCTTAGTATTTACAGTATATTTGAGGCACTGCTTGGGATTCCACCTTGGAAACAGATCAGTTTCCACTTACTGGCAGCCTGTCTGATGTGTCCTCTCCATTATGTCAGCACATTGCGGTGGTGATTGCTCTGATTTTAAAGGGAGTGAGCTGATTTGATTCGCCGTGATTGATGCCAGCCCCTAACACACCCACAGACACTTCCGTCCACCTCTTCTAAAGTGAGCAACCCCAGTGACACTCTGGACGCGTTATTACCAAAAATCTGCCTGAGTCTGCACCCTGACTCACGGAAAAAAGGCCCAAACCTTGTTTAATAAGATCACTCCTTCCAGCCATTGAATCATGACTGCCTTCTCTTAGGGTGCTAATGAAATTGGCAGCCATTTAGAGTCCAGTTTATGTGATCAACTATTTCTGTAGTCTACTTCCTAAGGTGAAAACGGATAAAGAAGGGGCTCGTCTTTTATTTACCACTTCTCCTTCGAACTCATTCTGCCAATCTTTCTCTTCCTCAAAGCTCTTTCCCTTCAAAAGCTTAGTGGCTTTGGCTGCAGCCACAGCTCTGTGTGATATTATCAAGTAAAAAGTGGAGAGATTTTTATCTTCTAGTTTTCAGAGGTCTCAGGTATAACAAGGTAGGTAGTGAAGGAGGGAAGAATAGAGGGCCACAGGCAGACAGGTAGTGACAAAAAAAGGGGAAGGCAAATGAGATGTGGATCCTGAGAGGAGTCAAATGGGATGAAGTGGGAACAAAAAGACAAGTCAGAAATTGACTTGGGGTGTGAGCTACGATTGCTTGAGGAATACAATTAGCATGTGCTGCTGTATATGTGAACAAGGTTATGGAAGAGAGAAAAGAAGACAAAAGACAGAGAGAGAGAGAGAGAGAGAGAGAGAGAGAGAGAGAGAGAGAGAGAGAGAGAGAGAGAGAGAGAGAATCCCTGCAGGTACACAAAGCCACCAGGGAGCGTTGCCTGGAGGGGAGAGGATAAAAAAGAAGGTGATTGACATTCACTTTAATCCACAACTCACCACGTCATCCAATTTTTACACCTGAAACATAAAAAAGGGCTATAGAGTACCAGGCAGACAATGGAAGTGGAGAGCATGGAGCAGAGAAGGAAAGAAAAGAAAAGGAAAGAGAAAGAGTCTTAATTGCTCAGACTGGATGGCATACACAGAGAAATTGCAGGAGCCTAGAGAAACTCGGGTCTATTTGTGATTTGAAGCGGCACGTAGGAGATGTATAAAAAACAGCATTAACTGAGGGAACAGGAGGTGGGAAATACGTCACCCAGGGGCTGTGTGAACAAAAAAAGGGAACAGTAAACTAGTGGTTAAAGTGCTGCAAAAGACCAGTGCAGCCCATTGTGCACAGTAATTATTCTGCTGCTAACGATGCTAACACTATCTAAGCAAATCCACTGGGTTTAATTTAGGACATCGGAGAGCAAATAGGAAGTATCGTGCTGATGCTGTAGATAAACCGCCAAGGAAAACAAAGGAGTGGGACTACAGCACATGGATGGCTCATCTCAAATAGTGAGAAACTATAGCAATATTCCAGGTCAAAATTGAGAGTTTACCTAACTCAGCCATCACAGATTTACATCAGTGATTGAAAGCATGTGTGCCGCAAATTGCAGTTCCCCTCATTGAGTTCACCTAATGTTTAGCCAAACAACATGCTCATAAATACAATACAAGCAGTCAGCTTCATGTTATAGTAAATAGGGCACTATCAGTAATGGTAGCCTAGTTTTGCCCATTAATGTTTAACCTTAACTTTTACCTATTCCACATATGGCTCCACCATCAATTTTTCATACAGTATGATGTTCTCTCTCCAGTGCTTTTAAAAGGGAAAAGGAGAAGCAAAAAATATATAAAAGGAAAAAATAAAAAAGGTAAAAAACAGATAAAATAATAAAAGGGTAAACACAGTATATCCTGTAAGTGTGTTGTTTCTTGATTTTTTCCCCCCTTCATTTTCTTATAAAAACTTTGACTCACTTCCAAATTTGGTGAAAACCAACCTTGAGGGATTCTTGCATTTCCTCCGGCTGAATGGGCTGGGTTAGTTTACAATGCAAACTCGTCTCTCCCTTTCTCACTCCTTCAGTTGTGACCCTTGTTGCAGAAGCTTTTTCTCTAATTAAAAGAGGAGAGAAGCTGCCAAGCAACTGTGGTGAAACTGCAGACCACTGAGTGTGTGCGCGCACACACACACACACACACACACACACACACACACACACACACACACACACACACACACGCAACAGATTGCACATTGACACCCTCAAACAAATCTGTTTCCAGGAGATGTTGCCTGTGACAAATCATTTCACCCGATCTGGTCTGCTTACCACATATGCACTGTATCTCCTACGGAAAGACTGATCAGATCTGAATTCCATCACTTCTCCCTCTTTGCCTCAAGCAGCATAGCCATGGGGGGATTTTCTGCCATTTTATCACTTGTGCAAGCTAGCTGCATCCACAACCAGTCCTATATAAGTGTGACATCCACTGTTTAATAATAACACTAAACGTATGCAAAGGGGATGCAGAGATTTAACTAAGAGGCTTCCAAGCTACACCCCATCGCATATCAGTTCAAATCAATAATTAATTCATTAAATGCACACATCTAATAATTTAATGGCCAATCAATGTCTCCAGACAACCAAACAATAAATCTATGTTAATGTGTTCATCTCCTTAGAAAAGGACCAAAGGATGATTTTTTTTTTAAGTCACCGTTCAATTGATCAGAAAAATCTAGTATTGATTGTACTGTAATTACTCGGTACATATTTTTGATTAAATAATGCAATAAAAATAGCCTGTTGGTTAAGCATTAAATATTGGTATAACATTCAATAAAGTAATGAAGCTTACTATTTTAAAAATCTCAATCTTTGATTGCAGTATCAAACTTGCACACTTGGCCATTGTGAAGCTTCTGCGGCAACATTATGTAACATACTGCATTTTGGTGTGAAAAGGATAGTTTGGAGACGTGTTCAATAGCTGTATTTATATTGATAGAGTTGAGAGGCATTAAACACCAGTGACGCCACAAATACATCAGACAAGATGTAAAGCATCGTTTTAGTTAAAAAGGAGAAAAGTGTCCCAAGACTTTAGCAGCTGGCAAGTCTGAAGATATGGATGATTATGATAATGTGTTGAGAACCCGTCAGTGAGGGGAAGTACTGACATCTGATTAAAGACTGGCCTGGATTTGGGTTGAATTATTCAGATGATGAGAGTGAGAGGGGTGAATGGGAGAGGGAGAGAAAGAAAAGGGGAAAGATAGTTCAGCAAAGGATCAGCCACCCAAGGGACAACAACCACATAACTACCCCATTTACATGTGTGGGTGTATGTGGTCATTCACACTTGTAAACCATTCTTTATCCTATTCATTTACAGTTGTATAAGTAAGCAAGCACAATTCCTGGACACTGATGTTTCCGAATCAATCAGAGAAATGGTGTCACTTCCTCAGTATCGGCCGTCGTGTCAACAGTGCCCGATGGCTAAGAGATTAAAGGACCCTCCAGACAGCCATTTTTCCACACTCCGACTATTTTGGGGGACAAACTAATCCCTATAAATCTTATCAAGGATATGTGAGAAACCCAACCATATGTGGAGGAGATTAGCGTGGAGTTTCGGCCTTTTCTCGAATTTTCTCGATTTTCTCATTCCAGATAACAGGGGTGTCGGACACGCACATGCCCGTGCGCACGCATACACACAATCAATTTCCACATTTACCATTGTTTTCTTTGAAACTCTGAAGGGTGATAACAAAATCCTTATCAATCCAAAGTATTGAACTGGGCCTTTTGAGACTGAAACACATTCCCATGCACACAAACATGCTCACACATTTACTGGCCATGCTACTTAGCCTAGGTCCTCGCATCTAGCCAGCTTCCCATGTACCGCACAGTGAGATTGGCGTGGTTTGGTTGCTCTGCTTTCTCAACTCAACGTTGTGTCATCCCTCATTACCTCCAAAGGCTAATAAAAAGAATCCAATCTCCTGACGCCTTTTGAAGTATAGAAATGGGAAACTGAGCCTTGATACAAGGACACAAAAGACAAGCAATAGAATGAGTAAATGAGAGAGAAGTACCAGAAAGTCAGATGAGTGAAGAGAAAGAAAGAGGAAACTTGGGGAGAGATGTATGGACTGAGCAACGGACGGTTTGAAACTGAGACAAAAAGGAGGGAGCTGAGAAGTAGATTATGGGTGTTCTGATTTGATTTCCATGGCAGATATAATGATGGTTTTCTATTCATCTTCCTGGCTCAGTGGGCGCACAGTAGGCAAATCGGGCTTCAGAATCTGGCCAGTGGGCAATGAGGAGGGCTATTAAAGGATCATTACCATCTCCTGCCATTACGGAGCTGTTGCTCCCGAGGAATTACCTTGGTAATGAGACCAACCTGAAACTGACTGCTTGGAGCAAGCCTGACGTACATTACATGGGAACACTGTGACCCACACACACACACACACACACACACACACACACACACACACACACACACAGTTCGGATAGATAGTGCTCGCCGTTAGTTCCCCACCGATTCATGTCTGCACATCAGTGTGAGTGCACTGGAGTCCAATTAATCCTTTTGACAGTTACTTGTTTTTCTGCTTGATGCCACCTGTTTTCTTTCATTTCATTGCCCCCTCTTACTGCTGTCAGTGTCCAAGCACTCGCTCCCTTTCGCACGTTGAAATTCTCCCTGACACTGTGACTCCTGTGTGCACTCTGGAGCTGGTGAGCTATGAGCAGTCATTAACTTGAAATGCTATCTTAGAGACACATACACTCTGACAGCAGCAAAACCTTTTCGCTGTTGTTCCACTTGGAAGGTGAGGAGGAAATAATTCAAGTAGCAGACATCAAGCTATCTCATGAAGAAAAAGAAAAATGCATAATGTATCAAAGTTATAATGTTGAAGATTTTCATCTAAATAAATGTTAAGTCATTATCTATTGGCGAATGAGGTAACGCAAAAATGACTGAGCATATATGGCCCACTGATGAAAGCGTTTACATTTGCAGAATTGCAGCATTTATGAAATGGGTGTCTGTGGCAACATTCCCGGGAAAAATCACAAGCGGCACAGAGTTAGTTCCATCACCCAGCAGTGGTTGGTCCGCCAGAGAGGGTAGGCGGCGCCAACGCAAGCTAATCCACGATCACTCTCAGGACAGACTGGGCCGGGTAGAGTTTCCACAGTTACTTCTGTTGTTCCACCTTCCGCCATTTCCACTACTGGGGATAGTTACTGGGGATAGCTACCGTGGAAAACAAAAGCCTTCCTATCCTCTTCCTGTTTTGGTTGTGCAATGGTTGACACACTTCCTTTTTTCCGTAAATCAATCCTTAATTTTCCCGGGAAATCGTACTGGTGGCAGACAGAATTGTATAGGTTAAGAGAGGCTGGAAGGGAACCTGTCTAAATGCTAATGGTGTCATTACTCTGTAGCCATTACGCTGTGCAATCAACATTAAATTTATAATTCATGATAAGTTAAAAACAT
This sequence comes from Lateolabrax maculatus, assembly GCA_031216445.1. Taxonomy (NCBI): domain Eukaryota; kingdom Metazoa; phylum Chordata; class Actinopteri; order Acropomatiformes; family Lateolabracidae; genus Lateolabrax; species Lateolabrax maculatus. The sequence goes on from CM062218.1 coordinate 16,652,928, forward strand.
TTGTGTATTTCCACTTTAAGTATTTTATTTTGACATTAAAAGAGAAGTTGACAAAACTTTAAATTAAAATGTAAGGTGAATGAAAGTCCTGTAAGTGCACAATTATGTAAATTGCTATCTTAGAAGCATATTACAGCCATGTCTTTTCAGTATCTAATAACCAAACCCTTCAGATCTGACAGGTGGTTGTTACTGCAGGAATAGCAGCTATGTCGGTTATAATGGATTCCAATGATGCCAAGTTTTCACAAAAGAAAAAAATGAATATCAAAATATCTACAGAAACCACTCAAATCATCCCTGAAGCATAACACAGTCCCTCACTGTTCATCTGTAAGCTTGGTATGTTCTAAACAATCATTGTCCAGGCCTTCAGGGTTTTTAAAAAAAGGACCAATACCATGGTTTTGAAGTAATGAATTAAGAGTTTGAGGCATACTAAGCATTTAGATTGATTGCGAGCAGAGAAGTTGTGCTTTCTTCTGCTGTTGAGACGTGTTCTTCATGTTGGGTGGAGTGTCACTTTAAATTGCATGACAGTCACTGTGCTCGAATCATGGTGGTATTGTAAATAAGGAACTAATAAGTTGCTGACATAGGAGAAAGTTTAGAAGTCTCTCTTAATACAATATGACAAGACATATTAACTTTAAAGGCTCTGGCTTTGCTGGCTATGCAAGCAGTTGTGTTGTGTGTTACCATAAAGATAGCTACTGGACCCTGAGTCCCTGTAACGACCAACTTAACATATACAAGAGAGTGCGCACACCTACACAAACACACACAAACGCACACCCACACACACACACACACACACACACACAAACTAACACTAATACTCACAGTACCTTTCCAAGGGCAGATCCCATTCCCGCTTTATGATGGACCTAAAGACACGCTGTGGGCAGCGAGGACTTTGGCCAAAAAAACTTTATAGCATCATAAACACAGTTATACCCCATCTCACATAACATAAATACATGCTGGAGAGTTACCAAGAGGACAGCTTGAAGTCATGCCTGCTCTCAGAGGATGGAGATGGCATTCCCTTGAGGAAATCAAGAGAAGATGCTTGATGGTACTGTACTAATTTAGGGATCCAGCAATGAAATGAGTCACAAAATAGTCCCATTCACATATAAATTTCCAAGCGTGTCATGTGATGTCTGCATCTTTACGTTTTATAACAGATAAGTCTGAAGTGTTGCATCCTTAATGCTTATTATCCTGGCTCTAATCTGAATATAATTTAACTGCCATGTGACAAAAAGGCCAACAAATGCAACCAATAGGGATGAGTAGGGCATGTGTGTACAAGCTGTTGTTTCTTAATGAAGCCCAGTCTCTGGCCCTGTTCAGAGCTGGCATTAACATCCGTCCTGGGCGATCACAAGTGGACAGGTGTAAACGCACCCAAGATGGGGTTGAGGACTCATTGTTGTGGTCTGGGGCTGCATGTGTCCACATTCTTTCAGCAGTGTGTATCCAAATGTGTCCTGGGCCAGACTGAATGACCGCCCACTCAGCTGACGTCCTCTGAGTAAGCGGAAGTTAGTACCGTCACACAGCACTCATATGAACAGATTTTATCTGCTGTAATGCTGTTGATTTCCATGTCAGCTGAAAATTTCTGCTTTATATTTGTAGTGACGTACATTGTTTTGATGTTGTAGCTTGCTAATCGCTGAAATCAGTTCATATCGGCTCCATCCGACAGCAATACAGGCATCAAACACTGTTAACATCCTTAACTTCCTGCTGGTTAAAAACAGACTGTATAAAAAAAAAAAGTGAAAAAAACAACAACAACCCATTTGGTCATTGCAAACAGATATGATGTATGAGTTTGCATATAGAGCGGGGAAGTGAGATCTGATCACAAGTGGTCACTGGACTGAGAGCTGTCCACTTGTGATCGGATCACCCAGGACGGATGTTAATGCCCGGTCTGAACAGGGCCTTTCTAATTACAGAAGCTCCTTGTGATAACGGGGTGTTGAGCAGAAGTGAGAGAGTGTCAAGTTAAGGACCGAGAGGTAAAGTAAAGGGCAGCGCATTAGCCTCAGGAAGACACCAATCTGTGGTATAAAGAGTCAATCTGCATTTGAAAGAGTAGCAGTTTAAAAGAGAATTTACTGAACCAAGCAAAACACTGTCAGAATCAAATGCAAGAGCATGTATATGACCATGGGGTGCATTATTAGTGCTTATTGTCACCCCATGACAATTTACCTTAACTGAAGTGATTTTGTCCAACCATCAGTCCCCCACACCCAGACCATTATGTTTTTTTTACATAAAATGTTAACATTTCATGTTAGTTTTATGTAATTTTTTAACTCTTTCTAGCATTTTCATATTTGTTTTGTTTTTTATGTTTGTAAATTTGTTGTTTATGGACAGAGTATTTTAAACTGTTGACTAATTTTATGTTGATTGACTGATCTGTAAATAATTTTAGCACATTAGGATGGACATTATGAGACATCTGACTACAGTTACATATTTGCAGTGCAGGTCTTTGGTATGAAATCCGCCATTGGACCACTTGAGTCTATGTGCAAAAAAAAAGAAAGAAAAGGGAAGCAGTGCCTAATGAAGAATACACAGTCTGACCTGGATATGGCTTCTTTTACATAAGCAATACTCATTTTTTTCTCTCTCTTTCTCTCTCTCTCTCTGCCTCTGTCTGTATGCCTCACTCTCCCTCTCTGAAATACTCTAACACTAAGGCAGAGATTTACATACACACAATGGAGAAAAGTGATGGGTGCGAGCGCAGGGTGGAGGTAGGTTTCATTGCTTCTCAGACGCAGACCGAGATCACCAGGCTGTCAGTGTTAAACCAGCCATTCAGTCTGAGAGGCGTCAAGCATGATAATCCACACGGAGGGCAGAGGTGTGTGTGTGTGTGGATGGGTAAAACGGTGTGTATGCAATCTAGTCTGCAGACAGGTTTATACGATTATATGAGAATATGCACATGCAGTGTGTGGGAGAATTATATCCGCATGTACTGTAATACATGCGGGTCAAAGCCTGAGTATAATTTGTTTGGCGTGTGTGTGTGTGGGTGTGGGTGTGGGTGTGTGTGTGTTGGCCTACATCTCCCTATTTGCATGCATGAATCTGGCAGATAGTGGTTTGTAAGCAGTGTGTGAAAATCTGTAAATAGGGTCATGAGGTTTCACAGGTATAGAATGTACTGTGTGCATACAGTATGCCATAACACAACGTGATTTGTGCTAGATGTTGCTCCATACCGAACCAGTGGGGTAGAGAGCAAGAACCGCACAACATCAGCCTAATGCACCAACACTTTCCCCAACTTTTCAAGAAATAATATTTTAAGTTTTTAAGCCCCTCGCTCTGCAGTGCAGTAGTGGTATGGATCTAGAGAGGGAAATTGGATTTCTGTAGTGCTTATGAATTCAAGTGAACATGACCAGCTTATATATCTCCAAAAGCCCTCAAGAGTTTGGCTGGCGGACGCGTTCTATGGTGAAAGAGTCACCTGGCATGTTTTGAAAAGGATAGTCCTTCTGAATATGTCCTCTCTCGTTCTTCATCTCGCTCGTGCCCCCACAAGAGTGGAGCAGGTGCATTATATTGTTCAAACAGGAGACAGTGCTGTCGAGCCCTGGGATCTACATTGTTTGCTCTCTCTCTCTCTCTCTCTCTCTGCGTGCCTTCCAGTCATGCAGATAGTGAGTCCCCGCGATGGCAGGCAAAGCAAAAGGTTGTTTGTGACACACGCGCTGATCCACACCACCACCATCCCATCCTCCTGCTCTTTAAGCCCTGTGGTTCCTTTACTCACCTCTCCCCCCCCTTTTACCTTCTGTCTGTCTCAGCTGCTGTTGTGTTAGTACATAGCAGATGTTTGGCTTGCATCTGATGACTACAGAATACTAACGTGCAATTAATTCTGTGGTTAAATTGGAAAATAATAGGGTGTTTTTTTTTTGTCACTGTTTCACTCTGTGGAAAGCTTTTATAATGCCCCTTTTTTCACACTTTCAAAAGGAAAGTGGACTTGTGTCCTCTAAGTGTCGTTGTTGGCTTTATTGTTATGGAAACTGAAGCATTTTTATCTTAAAGCCTCTAATTCGGCAGGCCCTTCACCTCGATCTGATAAAACTGAATCAAACATTTGCAAGCACACCTACTTGCAAACATTTGATCTAACCCGTTCTTGGTTTTCACAAGATTTGCTTGGATGGTAAATGCAGTACAAGATAAGGAAGCCTTTTCTGACTATAAGGGATACTTTTCACTTGCCAGACTGTCTTGCTTAGGGAAAGTGGGAACAGTGCCATCTAGTGAAATGTAGGTATATGCATGCTTTTTAAAAGGATACAAGCCCTTTTTACTGACTTTATCTGCTAATGAATGTTCAAATAAGAACATACCTAAAAGTATTTTCCTCAAGCTTAGATTCTTTACAGATATTCAAAAGACCAGACAAAGTGAGCACTCTCAGTCATTTGACCACAGCCACAATGAGCTAGTAAATGCAGCTTAGCAACAGCTGCCCCGGAGCCAAACATCCCAGTGAGACTCTGATAATGTTGACAGTGTGTGTATCTTGGTAATCTAATTGCTCTGCTGACCCAGACTGCCCACACTTGTACCTTGTTGATACGCAGCAGAACCCGCTGGGGTAGTTCATCCTTTAGGGTCACTTTGTTAATCCAATACGCTCCTGATAACTTCGTCTTGACCCCTGACCCCTGATTGACTGCTTAAACTATTAGACACCCTTTTGGGAGAGGTGTTCTCATCAATAAACCTGACAGGCAGATGGAGTCAGCTAGAAGCAAGGGGGTTGGGGTTTGACACCAACCACTAAATTATTTCAGCAATAAAAACAAAAAGAATCATTTAAATGTGATTTGATCTTGGATTAGTGAAAAAACAAGCCATTTAACAGGTTCCCCGTGAGGCAAACAATGTTCTTCTTAGTGACGGGTTTTGAATAGTGTGAGGAGGGATGAGAGAAGAGAGTGATGAGGGTCAAGGAAGGATATTTGTGGTGTGCCAGTCGGGGTGTGGATAATGGTAGTGAGAAGTCAAGAACCATTTAACTTGCTCTCCCGTTTGCCCAATTTAAGACCTCCATTTAGATTTAGTCTTTTGGGGCTACTTAAGATAATTCTCCCATAATTGAAATGGGCCATTACAACCTTTAAGAAATAATATCTCCCAAACATAAATGTATGTATGACTTTTGAGTAGCACCTAATAAGGGAAATTATACCTTGTTTAACTGAACATAACGTGCTGGGAGAAATAAATAAAAAAGAGCTGTGGTTATCCCTTTTCAAGTGAAAAGATTTCTTGGAGGAGACAAGACGTGACAGCCATGATTACTATGTGCTGAATAAAACATTTTTAAAAAGTCCAACTGAAATGATCCCCATAAGATTTAGACATCCACAGAAATGGTGATTATCAGTGAGATAAACTACGATCCATAGCATTTCTATTTGTCATGACTCCAGTGTGAGACATATCTAAAAGTCACATGTGAAGCTTTTACGATGTTTATCTCGAGATATATATATAATAATCTTTTCCAATCTACAAGTCTTTATCCTTTCAAACTGTTTGTATTTAGCATAACCCAAGCTAAATTATTAAAATGAAGCAAATCCTTTTGAATAGAGAGGGAATAAGGAACGTACAGTGTATGTGCTGTAGCCTTGAATCCATGATATAATGTTTCTCTTACACATTGAGAGGAAAGGGGTTCGCAATGCGGACTCACTGGAACACTCAAAGAGAGACCGTGGTTTCACTTAAAGCGCACCGTGGAGACGACCTGCTAAGGATTACTGACAGGAAGCGATAAAACAAGCATATTATTCACACCATCTGTGTGTTGTGTTAGAGGGTGAGTGTGCAAGTGCGTGCCTGATGACACCAAACTGGCTTCTACTCACCAACCTAATGTCCAAGTCAAGCTGGCAGCAGTGATATGAGTAATGCCCACTATCAGAGAGAGGCAGGGAGTGGAACAATTGGGTTGTCAAATAAGAGCCACTTGACAAGTTCTCAAAGAAGATCAATTATGGTCAGTGATTAAAGCGATGACACAACTGTGGCTGTGTGGCCGAGCCATGCTCTCTCAGTCATGTAAAAGCACTCTAATAGTCTTGGTTCTTGGTTGTTTTTTGCTCCCATGACCACCACTGATTCCCTGACAAATTATTAAATGATATGATGTGCATGTTATACTGGTCAGTTAGTTAGCTAGTTAACCCTCTGCAGAAAAACACAATCACACCTTAGCTCAGGCTCATGGGGCAGGAAATGAAGGGAGGGGGACCTCCTACAATAATATGATGTAGGGGAATTAAGAGGTAAGGTGACGACGTTTTGAAGGAGCAGTTCTCTGTGGTACAATGGTACTAAGTTTATAGCCCTCAACCCCCATTCCCTCCACAAGCTATCCTCTCGCCCCAGGAGATGAGGCTGGAATCATAGTGTGACAATATTACAGGCAGGGGATGTGATTACCAGATCTTAATCGGCTGTAATTCACCCGTCATCCCTGTCCTTAATATGCGGCTGCTGTGCTCCGGTGAACCCAGACACCGAATGACACCGGCTCCTCCGCTGACAACGTTTGATCCAGCTCATGGACATTGATGTTTCTTAATTATCCAGACAATGGAGTGAGGAGTAAAATGAGATAATGGGGAAAATAGTAGCCGGCCAGGTTAATTTGGGGTTCATTGAATTACCGTGTGAATTAGCGCGATGTCGTAAATTACAACGGGCCAGTAATGAAGAAATGGAAACTTTGAGAAAAAAGGAAGCTTTCTGCAGAAACAGCAGAATATACCCCCTCCCCGATAATTAAATACAAGCACAGCCCATGAATGAAAAAGCCTTTTGTAGAGCCAGGCAGAGGTAAAAAAAGAAAAAGAGGTCATGAAGAACACCAAACTGTTGGTAAATGGAGAACAATAGTAGGGAGGCAAATTTTATTGGGGGAAATTTGAAACAAGCAGTAACGCTGGCAAAGGCAAAAGCGATAACGATAAGCTAAAGAATGCAGAGAGGAGTGTGTGTTTGTTTGGGAGCTGAGCAGGGGTTAGACAAATTTCATTGCACCCCATCTCTCTCTGACATCCCTCAGCCCATCTCCTGAGCCCATCCATCTTGGATGACAATAGCGTCCCGATTTGCATACCAAAAACGCTTTCCGATATGTGGCTTCCAAGTCCTTGTGAGAGATTAGAAAATATTGACAATTATTGACAAAACCCAAAGGCGTGGGCGACATTCCATCTGGAATATTGCATCTACCATTTTATTCTCTTATTTGTTCCTTTCTTCCTTCTTATGAGGGCACGTTATTGACTTGAATATCTGATTGTCACTGCTGAGGCTTCTATGAGTAGAGTTGGGGAAGTGCACAGCGTTGGCTTGTTATAGAAGTGACTGTTGCTTTGGATGGGAGGTTATGTTGTTATTGCTTGTTTGTGCACATTTCCCAATGACACAGACTTTAATTAAGATAATCATCACTGTGGCACCCTGCATGGCTCTACAGTGGGGCCTATGCAGATTAAGGCCTGGCAAACCCCGTGTGATCAATTATTCTGCTTACAGGCAAACCTTGTGATTACAGTGATAAATACGTGACATAAAAAGAGAGGATAGGGATAGAATAGAGCACGCAAGAATTAAAGGGCCGTGGAACAATTGTCGAGATATTAAGGAGCATCATCAGTCCAGAACTCACGCGGAGAGGCAAAGAAAATTAATATAATTAATTGAATAAGAAAGACACCATGAGGGATGTCAGTTATTAAAAATCCTACAATATAACATGCTACACAGGCCAAAGTGTAGTCAGCATATGAAACATTATTTTCATTTGTTTGTTAATAAGAAAACAATTATGAAAAACAAATATTCATTACAGCAAATGTTTAGGAGGTCAAACCTGCAGATGACGTTATGTCTATTAATAGATATGGCACAGAGTGGAATCATACATTTCCTTATGTCCCTTTGCCTGGCGTTACAGTCACTCTGAGCTTCTCTCTGTGAGGGCAAAGATCTTGTTTAGAGGTAGAGAATATCCTTAGTACTACAACAGAACAATCTCCGGTCCCCAGGTAATTAAGTTTCTCGTGTCCCGGCTATTTGTTGTTGCTTAATGAGAGCACTCTGCACCCATCCCGTGTCCTGTACTGTAATTAATGGACACTGGGAAGATGAGGAGGTGGAGGATGAAGAGCAGGAAGAAGGCAAAGTGGAAACTCGTCCTGTCTGGTGACCTGCTGGTTGCTCTCCCTCCCCCCTCTCCACCCCTCCCTCCCTCCATCTTTGTATTCCTCTCTTAACTTGCTGCTCTTTTTCCAGTGGGCTGTTTGACAAGCTGCCAGTTCCAATGCCCTCAGTGCAATGTCCCTTGTCAACTCCCATAAAGTCTTATATCTATCAGAGATTCCTCTTAACAAAAAAGAAGCTTCCATTATCAAAGTGATTAAAAATGATCTTTAATTTTGGGGACAGCCAAGGGTATGGTGAGTTTAGACAATGGGCCAATGGCAATAAAGTTCCACATCTGCATATCTTTATTATATTATTTCCCTTCATCACCTGTGTCTCTGCTTAAGTCAGTTCTCACTGTATATCTTTCCCTCTCTGCCTCTCTGTGTCCCCCTTGTCCACCACATTGATGAGAACTGTTAAGTGTTGCTACAGAAGTGTACATGGATCAATTGATCACTCTGACCTTGACACAGAAATGTAAATGCTGCTGTTAGATAACGGCTTGTACAGGAATCCACTTCATAAGATGGATTTGGCAACAGTGGCTTTAAAAATGTTCAAAACATCTAAATCTAAAATTACATTTGCATATGTAATTGCATAATGTATAGACTCATAAATCAATTGTGAGTCGTCAATAGTCGGGAAACTAACTGAGACATGAAATTACATTTAATAAAATGTGATTATATTATGTGCTCTTCAATTATTGCATTCAAATGAGTATAGAAAAGATGCAGTGTCGTCATCTTTGAAACCTCCAACCAAGGTGAGATAAAATAGCAGGGGAAATAAATGTGATATAGTGCAGTGAATAAAAGTTGTGGTGATGGTGAAATACCTTAGGAGCATGACTCTGCCATGCATCAAAAGTACACGCTGTAGAACTTGCTAATTTAATCACCTAAGTTGTGTTGGGGATTTTGGATGGCTGAGGAGGTAGTTAGTCTCTGTGCCAGTGGAGGCCACCTCGGTGTCACTCGGCTCCTCTCACTCACTTGCTCGCTTCTTGCGCGGATACACTGCCAGGCCTTTCACAAGCACTGCCTCAATTACATTTCCAAGGTGGCGGTGGTAAGGGGTGTGAAGAGGAAAAGGAGACACAGAGGTAAGGCGAGCGAAACAGGGTTTAATAAAAAAAAAAAAAACTAAAAAACTAAAAAACAAGGAGCCTGTGCCAGAAAGAAAAAGAGAGAAATGGGTTTTGGATAAGAGTTTTGGACCACAGAGTGAAATGCAGGAAAGCTAAATATGCCAGGACAAGCTTAATTAGGACTATTACATGGTGGCCATATGGGGTTCACAGGGTCGTCCTTTAGTCACAGCAACAGCAAATAATTAATGAAAACCCACAAAGTGATGAGCACTAATGTTTGAAGCCAAGAAAGGAGGGAGGGAGGGTATATCTGACACAAACAAGAAGTGGCAAAGTGCAGCTCGAGTGCGAGGCAAAGCAAAAACAAAAAACAATTTTCAGATGGCCCTTCAGATGGGAAATTGATCAGCCGGATAAATGCATGCAGTAGAGGACTTCTGAGACAAGAGACAGAGGGATGTGGGAAGAGAAGATGGAGGACGGAGTGTTGTTGTTTACTTTCAGGGTGCGTCGGAGAGATGAGAGTGCAGGACAGGATGGGGACGGGACGTGATGAATTCTCCTAAAGAGCAGCACTGGACATCAGACAGAAAATGTGATGAGGCACAAAGGCCTCCCAGCGCATATCAAACAGATGATTTCAGCCTGAGTGATGTTGTCTTGGCATTATCGACTAAAGTGAGACTGAATGATAATGCCAGTTGCTGAAGAGGAGGACAGGTTAAGAAGAAGTACTTGGACAAATCTATGACCGCGTATCTAATGCATACCAAATTCTCTGTTCTGCATTGTGTTCTACTTTCTAGTTTCAATCTCACTTGGCTTGCATCACTCCGTCTCGCTGTTTGTGTTTATCTCACCTGCCTGAGTGAGTGCCAACCTCAGGTGGTGCACAGAATCAGTTTTGCATTGTCTGGTTTTGCACCGGAACTCTGACGTAACTAAACTTCCTGCAACTAAACTTCCACTTTAACTTCCTGTTCGTCTCCATGTCACATATCTGATATTAATATATAATTAAGAAAAATAAATATAAAATTATGTAACATCTCAATTGAATGCTCATAGTAACCAAAGGGAGGAGAAAAGCAAAAGATATTGGGGAGTCCAGGTTTCCTACGCGATAATAGGATGGTAGAGGTCCTCTTTTAATTCCACGCAAACAAAATAAATAATATTCAAACAAACTAAATAATTTTAAATATACTGGCCTGGGTCTCCACTGTACCTGTAAACCTATGTTACCCCCCTACAAGACTGCGCTGAAAAAACTGTCTGAACCTATTGCCAACCTCTGCAATAGAGACTGCCACTGGTTTCAGCCCATTACAGTATTACTGTTGTATTACTAGATGTCAGTTTCAAGAGGAAAAAACTGTTCATTGACAAGTTAATCTTTAAGTCATTTATCAAGGAAAAAAGCCAATCCTTCCAACTTTTCAAATGTGTTGAGTAGCTGTTTTTCTCGGTTTCATAAAGTATCATTTTAAAGTGGTTATCATTGGGTTTTTGACTGTTGCCAATTTGAAGAGGTTACCTCGGCCTCTACAGACTTGCAATAGACAAACAATTAATTTAAAAACAATTGTAAGATAAATTGATGATGAAAATAATTGTTAATAATTGCCCTAATGTCATTCTTATTGGTAAAAGACATGCTACATGTCAAGCTATGACATCTGAAACTCGGCAGTCTGTTTTTAAAAGGTAGAAACTCCCAATTTTAACGAGCAAAATCATAACATCACATGTACTTAAGGGGGACTGGAAAGCAGCATCACAGTAATGAATAAAGCACAGTGACTCCAAAACACAAATGTATTTAAATAGGGAACATTTCGATCTTATAAAAAAATGGTTACTACACCTATGTACTAATAGGCTATATGGTTACAAGTGTACCATCAAACCCCAGGTGGGTTTTATTGTGAACCACACCTGTCACTATAGAGCCTCTTGGTGTAAATGGAGCCTTTAAAGGGACATGCTCATGTACCTCTATACATAGGAGTTTGGTATGCCATTTCAAATATTTTGGACCTGATAAACATCCAACTGAATCAACATGGTTTCATCCCCCCTGTTTGAGAGGGGATGAAATACTATAACTATGAAATACTCCTTTTTGTTGTCCCACTTTATGATTTAGGCTGTCCAAAAAAGTTCATTTCTACATAAAAATCTGACCAAGTACAGCTTAAATCTTTAAAGATGGGTGACTACAAACTGACGAGCCACAACTTGAACAGCCCGCACTAGTGAACCATGTTACAGTGTTTATGGAAAAAGATAATCCCTCTTTGCTGTGGTTTTAAACCCCACCCAGGAGACACAGGCATATTATGAAGCTGATGGTTTCTGTTTGTGCCTCCAGGCTGCTCATGTCTGTGTAAGTGAACTTCCATGTCTCCTGTCAATGTTCCTGCTCCCTGAAACATAAGAAGAGCAAAATGATTTGGCACACAAAATAAACAGCCGACTGACAAGGCTGCAAAAGGAACGACGCGAGTAAGAGAATGGGGAGCAGGTGGCTGCAAGAAAGTGACATAAAAAACGTAAGGAAGGGAGGACAGGGAGTAATAGGGCATAGCACTCGGGGAGAGGAGAAGAGGAGCAGAAAATTAGGAAATGAAGGACGGCTGAGATAGAGAAGAGAGTCATCACGCTGCAAGAGAATTACAGGGTCTCGGCATAAGAAAAAGAAATGGCAATACAGTCGAGAGAGAGGGAGAGGAGGAGCGAGAGAGAGAGGGAGAGAGAGATGGAGAAAGAATGGCCATATAACACTGCAGCCTGTCACAAAGCTGCTGTAGCATTCTCACCGTAACAATAGCAGCAGATTGAGTTGGACAGGGTTCACAGGGCTGAATACTAGCCAGCCAGACAAAGCTATTGAGTGGCTCTCCTGCGTTATCTGGCCTGCTGCTGAATACTCCCCTCCTGCAGAGGTGAGCAGGCTCAGGTTACAGCGATCACTGATGGGCTTCAGTCCATCACACTTCCCCTCTGTTGAGCAGCAACCCCGGGCACCGCTCTGCGGTGATGCGCCAGGGCTCCGCAGAGATCCAAGGACTTCAGCGGGGGAGAAGAAGAGCGACGCAGACAGCCCCTACGAAACTGGCTACGCAATTCCACGTGAAATATTTAGGGGGGGGGGAATTCCTTCAGAAATCAGCTGTTTGGGCACGTTGTCATTAAACGTCATCCACAGCTCGACACGACAACAATAGCAGCAGCGTAATCTTTTGTTAGCTTGTTTTGTTTTGTCTGATAAACAGATTTGTCCTCAGCTGCATTGTCATTGACCCATGCATTTTCTAATTATCCGATTCACAAAGGACATCATAACAGCTAACTGCAGTACATGATCCCCATTATTTCTCCACGAGATGTCATGTTTATAATTGGAACTATTATCTCATTGATCACAGCTGCTATTGTTATCATCATAATTACCAATACAGTGTCATTTAGATGGTAATTTGGGCATTTCTTACCAAACATTAAGCTATTCATCACATTCATAGCGTCCTATGGGATTGGCTATTGTTCTTGAAAACGAACAAGACAATGAGATTTCTGATAAGGGACTTATTGTACTTGTGGACTGATCTTGGGTGTCAGCACTGTAGTGGAACATTTTGGAATAAGGAATTTACACCAAGTTGACCTTTTGTCCAAGGCTCTCCTTGTCTCTGGCCCTGCCTCTACCTTCCGAGTGACTCTTGTCATGAAGGTCTTATAAATATGGATGCCTTCTTCTCGAGGCCGAGATGCAATTTCAGAAATAGGAGGGGATTTTTTTAAGGCGTAGAAATGTTCAGTTGGGTTGCAAAAATTGGACCTACAGCCGCTGCCAAGGTTGCTTCTTGATATTTTTTTATGTTATATGGTGACACCATTATTTATTTATTTCTGCCACAGCTCGTCTCACTGCACTGCAGAGGAATCTGATGGGAGTAGATACAGGGAGAATGAAAGATCTTAAATTTCAAACTGCAACTAATTTAATATGGACTCTGGATTAAACTTACTTTTAAAGCATACGAACAAGAAACACAATGATGAACCGTAAACTCTTGATAGAAAGGACCCACAGTTTAATAACAAAAAGGCCATGTTTGATTTAGGGTGTTAACATGATTACATGAAAAGATTGGGACAATTTGGACTTTGTCCCAAGAACATGTTCTGAACACCAAGATCTTTTCATCTCGTTACCTTGCATCAGCTCTGCCTGCATTGTTGCATCTGAAGTGAATTTGACAATACAGTTCTCTAGTAGAGGTGTTTGGCACCAAGTGGCATGATTCTGTGATCAAATCATTGAAACATGTCATTGTTCCCCTCAAATGTCTTTTACACAAGACTGGCATCACTACATTGCTCATATCACCCCCCCTTGTCTCTCCCCTTCCCCCAACTCATCCTTCAGTAGCACATGGTCACACACACACACACACACCTTATTCAGGGCCTTTTGCACAAAACTCGTCAAGAGGAACAGATGTCATTATCAACAGAGATAAAGAATCATTACTTTGACAGCTTTACAAACAGCTATGTCACCCCAAGTGTGGAAGACAAATGACAGGATGCTATCTCGTGATGATCTGAACAGTAATTTTTGTGCATGTGCAAGCACATATTGCAGACTTTTACGGTGCAGTCGTTATTTTCAGAAAGTTGCCTATAACCCCCGTTAAGTTAACCTTCATGCAGTGGGAAGCTTGTCCTTGGCAGTGATACCCACTTGGGGTAGAGGTAGAGAGCAAGAACGAGCGAGGCTGACAGAAATAGAAAAATAGAAAGAGACAGAGAGGTGGAGCGGCACGAAGGGTGAAGGAGGTAGAGGCTGCTTTATTATCTTAAGTTTGCAACCGCATAAGCTACTGGATATATTCAGCAAGACAATTAAACTAACATGCATGATATACCTGTACATAAAATAAATAAAAATACACTCACTCCGGTATAATGGGATGAACAAGCTGCAGCTACAAATTATACAAGCCTATATCTCCCAGCAATACATAGTTACACATTAATGAACCATAAGGGGTTAGATTTGAATAAGATTAGATGATTCTGTTTACTGTTTATTTGCAGTTAAAATATATATAATTTCTCAACCACTAACAATTGTATCTTTCATGTAATTAAAGAGAAAATGAAAGTCGAACTTGTAACATACTGCTATGCAGGTCACAGACATAGGCTTCCAGTGTTTTAATCATCTCCTGAAGTAATATGGTGCTTGCAAAATGTGTATGGCACACATTATGTTATGTTGTATACGTTACTACATAAAATGAAGAACATTTTATCAACTCAGGAGAGTGTAGTTTTGGTTTAGGCAACTTCAAATGAAAAACTGAAGCATCACGGAGTATAACTGAAATATATTACATATTATTATGTGCTGTAAAACTGTAAAGCTGCATCTATCAAGACTAAATAGCCAATAGCCAAGCTAGCAACTCTGTGAGACTGTACTCCGTCACAGCAGTGCCAACAACAATGCTCATGCTGACGTTTAGCAGGTGTAAACTTTACCATGTTCATCATCTTAGTTTGTTTGTTTGTTTGGTACTTGGCCATAAATGTAAACCTCATGGGGGCAAGTCATTGGGATGCCAACTATGGGGACCATGAAAAGATGAGTGTACAAAATTTCATGTCTATTTATGCAATAGATTTTTTAAATCTAGACCAAAGTAGTAGACTGACCAACAACAAACTGTAAACCGGTAACAATGGAATCACACTGAAAGGTACAGCACAATAAAATCACTGTAAGAGTGGTGAATCTTTATCATGTATCAGTAAGCGACCAAATTGATCATTGCGTTAGTTCAGACAGGCCACAGAGTCAAGCTCAGCTCAATGTCCCAGCTACATCAGCTGACCATTGAAATCCAGGAGCCACATCAGCTGATGGATCAGCTGATTCCCTTCTACGCATCTATTGGCAATCTCATTCAGGGCGCCCTATTTAAGCTGCTTTAGCCTGCCTATCCTGGCTGCTTCCTCCGCAAGCTGCTTCACAGCCCACCTCCACCCCAGCTCCTCCCTTCATGCTGTGTCTGACTTATCAATGTCATTTCTGTCATATGTCATTGATGCCTGCTCTGTTCTGTGCCCTACAGGGGGTTCTTGCTGCTGCTCTCCTTGCCTTAGGCTTTCCATGTGTGCGCATGCAATAGCAGGGATGTGTGCGCTCCCTGCCATTCCCAGAACAGAGCATACCGCCAAATACATCTAACTTCAAATATATGTACTGCATGTAGATCAAGTTTCTTTGACAAAATCGTCCTGACTGAAGTAGTTTTGTGGCTGAGTAGATTGTTGGAACTTGCACAACTTTTTCCAAGTCTTGTAATGCACAGATTTTACAACAAACATGTGACCATGAGTAAAAGAAAATCCATAGCATTTATGGATAATGGGTGTGGCATGGATGTATATTTATCGCCAGCATTGCTGAATCAACCAGCCTACTCTCTTTTTTGCATATTAATGCGCGTTCAAACCATTTTTGGATGCCTGGCCCAAATAATTGTTTACTGTGTATGTGTGTATTTTGTATGTGTGTATGAAATCATATTAGGGACTAGGTGATTGCTTGTATACTCAAAATTGCTTTTCTGACACCACATGAAAAATCACCTAAATCATTTTCAAAGATGGTAGGAAAAAACTGGTGTGACAAATACCAAGACAAACTGAACATTTGAATAAGAATTAATATGCATTTAATCTTAATCAGACAAAAAAGGGGAGCAATCAAGAAGTCTAATGACAGTGATATATTTGTTGGCATTGTATCTCAAAATATTAGATTTAAATTTAACTATGACTATAAAGTTAAGTGCTGACTCTCAGTTTTATTTAAAGTTGTATAAATTCACATCCGATTAAGGGTGCGGAATAGCAAAAACATGCAAGCGTGAGGAAGCCCAAAGAGGCTTTTTCAGGATATGCACCCAGTGAGCAACTTTTATCAGACTAAACTCTAGCTTGGGAACCAGATAAATCTGCGAGCTCATGTTTATTTGCTCTGGCAGATACGTCTGGCCCCTCTCCCCTTCAAACTGATTACTCTGCCTATTTCTCGGGCTAACCAATCACAAGCATTTATTTAGTACGAGGCGGGTTTAATACGATGACTGACAGAGACAAGAGCCATTCAGGTATGTTTATAAATATCCAATATGGCGGCTCCCATTCCCCCGCCGGCTACAGCGGCAATATTAAACGGACTGGACATTAAATTTTCTCTAGAAGAAGAACAAACAACTGCACTTAAACTTTATATTGATAAGAAATATGTGTTTGCCGAACTTCTGACAGGAAGTACCGTCTGACAGGACGGCGTCTCATCACTCTGATTGGTTGTCTGCACCCATCGATAACCAGCCTTGGAAATCAAAAATGAACTGAATGAACATTTGCGAATTAGTCCGGCGATGCCAGGCAAACTAAATGGGGTACCATCTTTGATGGTGGTATCCAGTTCTCTCAATACATCCATGGTTGCACCATTAAAACTTAAGAATTGTCTTAGCTAGTAAAGCCTTTAAATCTGTAGCGTTGTCAATCAAGAGCAATCAACTGGATAAATACAAAGTCCCTGTAGCATTAAAAGCTGGCATAACTTCCAAAAATCACATAAAAGATATGTACACTTTTTAAACGTAGGTATTTGTATGACTACTTACTCTGAAAAACATATTTCTCCATGTATGCAGACATAAATAAAAATTGTCTGAGGGGGAAATAATAGTAAACACTTAAGTTAGAATATGCTAAGTTGATTTGGCAAGACAAGAACTTCCCAGTTCACTTGTCTGTATTTGTATACAGAATACTGTACACATTTCATGTACTAATCACACATTTAAAGCTAAAAATTAGCACTTGAACCTCATTGTTGGCTTTCAAGTCCAAGTGCTGTAGTTGAGCTAAAATGGCCAAAAAGGCCAGGATGGTGATGTCAAACTGTACAGCACAACATGTTCCTATTCTGCTGTGTGATTGATGTGCCAATGTTAGCTATATTTTTCATGCCAAATCACTTCTTTTCCCACACCCACTCATTTTGCTCTGACATGGTATAATAAAGTTCTGATTAGGGGGCATGTTATGATTTTATTACTGTGAAATCAGTGCAAGCCAAAGGAGGATGGCGGTTAAAGGGTTTTGTAAATGCATTCCCTGGTAGCCCAGTCATTCCCACTATGTGTCTAAAATTGTGTTCATATATTTCTACAGTTCCAATAACTGTGCTCTCTATTTAATCTGTTTGATTATTGATCTATTAAAATGCTGGTTAATGCTAAATGCAGGAACACTGGACAATGTGCACACGTTCAAAATGGCAAAATTATGGCCATAATTCTGCCATCCAGGCTTAGATGAACTAAAAGGGACTGGGATCTACTGGCTGATTCTGCTGGGGTTCAGTGGCCGTTGCGGCCAGTTGGTATTTTAGAGGGGTGTGGGAAAAAAAATATAAAAAGTGAGCCAAGATCCCCTGACACATTAAGCGTGCAGTTAGACATGTAGCTTGCTGGTGTTGGTGTTAGTATGAAACAATGAACACAACATACAGATATTTTAAACAATTATATTTTTTTTATATAGTTTAACAGTACATACAAAAATATAGAAGTTTAGTTAATAATTATCAAGGTTATTCTGAAAGAAAGTGCAGATCAAAAGTGCAATACAAACAGCACAAGCTTCAAAAAGTTTACATTAACATTCACAGTATAGTTCATTGATTAAATAAATTACATACGCGCCTCTCTTACCTATACAGTATATGCTTGGAATATAAAATGTATTGTGTTCTCTAAAAAAAAATAACTCATTATACAGTACAGCTTAAAAGTAAAGCAAGGATGAAATTTTATCCAGCAACTACCATACGCCCACAGCTACAAACATAAATTACACATGGACAAACAGGTGACTATCAGCAAATGTAAAAACTGGAGAAATTTAAAATGTATTTAAAAGTAGCAGTGGGCCCTGTCCACGATGCTTGTTGTGTCACGTCAGCCTTTAAATACATTGCATGGTTATACATATGCTTGGTCATGCGTATATCCAAGCAACAAGGGACAATACTTTTTAGGAAAAAAACTACATCAACCATTGCACAGTATAGTGTAACATACAACAGGGGCTGATTTGGCCAGAAATAAAAGCATTTGACACACCCTGTTAGAATTAAAAGATTATACTTTCTTTTCTTGCAAGGCAATTGGTAAATATAAATTTACTACTCTTGTTTTATTATTTTTTTTATATAAAATGCGTTCATATTTTTCTGACATCAAGTAGTTTTGTCCATTACTGTTGGCATCTTTTGTTGAAGGATCAGAATCACACTTTGTGAAACAGCCTGAAAATTGACTTTACTGCACAAGTAGTACTTACAAGAGGTCACAAGCTTTGATATTCACCTTTTCACTACATGCTATGTTTGGATAGTTTTTTCCTCCTCTTCGGGGAGTGTTATTATTCATAGGTGGAAACTTTCCAAAGTCTCACACTTAAAAGGATACTTTGCTGATTTTCAACTGGCTTTGTGTCGTAACAGTGTCAATAGTACATGCAGATGAACGATGTTTACCTTTCCTCCATGTTGCATGCCCCCAGAGTTCCCCGCTCATTCGGGGTATTCACAGGTGGACTTCCTCCAGTGCAGGCATCGTTGAGGAAAGTTGTTCATTTGCATATACTACCAGCATTGTTGTAAATCAACAAAGTTTCACTGTCAATTGTCAGTGTTTGATCGATAGAAGATCAATGAATATAAGAATACCTTGCAGTACCTTGTTATCAAAACGTGTATGAAGCAATGAAGGTGTTTAGTAAG
Source organism: Lateolabrax maculatus (assembly GCA_031216445.1). Lineage (NCBI taxonomy): Eukaryota > Metazoa > Chordata > Actinopteri > Acropomatiformes > Lateolabracidae > Lateolabrax > Lateolabrax maculatus. The sequence goes on from CM062218.1 coordinate 16,672,208, forward strand.
AAATCAGTAAGGCCTTTAGTCTGGTGTCTTGGTCTTTTGCCTGTGCTGTTTAATTTTTTGTTGTGTTATAAGAATGCTACATGGAATATAACAGTCTGTGAGAGCCATTAGGGCGATCACTATGTACTTTGCAATTGTACAATAATTTTTGTTATGTTTGCTAAGAATGTAGTTCACAACTTTTCTTGCTAATAAGGTTGCTGCTGGTCTGCAGTGTCGAGAGGCACAAGAATAATGTATTTGTAATGTGTTTGTCTGCCGGCAAGAAAGCTGGAAGGAGGAATGCATTTCCCCTTGTTGTGTTTTCTTCTGTTTTAAAGCTAAAAAATTACTAATGTGGGCACACCTTTCTCTGCAAATAAAACACATAATAAAGTGTGACGACTTCACTGCTATAAACTTTGAATGAAATTTTCCACTCTTAAGCAGCAAGTAATTGATTCACACTTAGACTTGGCAGTCTAGATAGATGACTGTGCAGCACACCATCCCTTAACAAACTCATTGAGATATTAGGGGAAGCAGGGTCAACACAGTATAGTGGTTCAGCGGGTTAACGCTCATATTTTGTGTTTTTGTTGTTGTCCATTGACCGGTATCCAGTTATAATCCTAGCAGTAAGTTCTTTTTAACCTATAATGAGCAGATACACATTTTCAGTTTGCCAACATCAGATTTCTTTTGTGTAGTTTATAATAGAAATACAGTTTTAAATAAACTACAATAAAAATACTGGACCTCATTAAACAACAATGAACACTTCTTTTTTTAATCAGTACATTTTGCCTTCCTGTCTCATTGCAAGCACTTAAAATGGTGTATTTTTAATTGTTGCTGTTTTAATCCTGTAGCCAACTGAAACGGAGTAGAAGAAGGATACGATAAGCAGAAACACATGTCCATATCTTTCATTACCTTCATGGGGGGCTGAAAATAACTTGATTTGTGATTAAACCTGCACACTCCCTGAAAATTCTTGCAGCACTTTTTCTAAAAAGGCCAAAGTCTTGACAGGCAAAGCTCCAGCATAAGTAAATCCTTCACGTCTTGGCAACAAAAATCTCTGCATAGTTGAAATCTTGCCCAATTCCAATTTTGTACCCTTCTGTTCTACACGTTGTTGCTATTCTGTATGCTACATTACCGGTTATAAAATCCATGTGACACCCCCCCCCCCATTCATTCAAAAAAAGAAAACTTTGTGCCTCATGCCCCTCATTAGATGAACTGTTATACTGTAACACAGTGGGGCTGATCGCCTGAGCAATACTGTTTGTTAATCTGATCATGTTTGTGTTTGGAGCCAAGCAAACAAGCTGCCATAAACAAGCTGAAACAGTGAGCCAGACCTCGTTCTTGACACACACACACACACACACACACACACACACACACACACACGTCAGCCTCTTCTCTGGGGCTAAATAATGAAGAACGGAGGAACATCGCTTAGGTGATTAATTATCCATGCCACCAGATGGGACGATGAGCAAAAAAAGTCAGAATTTCTTCTTCCCTTCCCCCTCCCCCCCCCCCTACATTTCAGAGTGAGGAGTCGATTGGGGTAATGACAGCCATATGTTGATGGATGACCATGGGCTTGTATTAATCAGAAATGGGATTTTACCAGGACAGTGGACTGTAAGTGTTCAAGTGTATGTGTCTGTTTGTCTGTGTAATTCTATGGAAACCAGAGAGAGTCTAAGTATTTTAAACTACAAAAAAGTCCCAACTCTAAAAATGTGAAAAGAATTTAGGAGAACAGGATAGAGGGTGTAAGCCATCAGATTTTACATAATGTATTTTAGAAATTAGATTATGTATCACAGCTCTCTACAAAATCTTATATATTTTGGACTCTTTACCAAGCCATTTTGGATCTATGTATTAATAGCTAATTTATCATATGCAATATGAAATGCAATTTCAAATTCTTTAAAAATGAATGAGTTCAACTTTTTGCTGTTTGCGTTGTCAATTAAATAACTTATTTTCCACCATGACTGCGCCTAACCAATCTAACTACTCATAACAAATCTTGTTCACAACCAATTTAAAGAGTGTCTAAAGCCAAAGAATACTGGACACCATTATGATGTGTGTGGACTGCCATTCATAGCAGTTGAGCTCAGTCATTTGCTTTAATTGCCATCTGTTGCACTAAAAATTATACCAGAGGAAAAATCTAGAGCAGACATTTAAGCTAAGAAAGAGCATACATTTTTATTAATCGGTCGGACATTTTTGTCTCTGACAAGCTGTGGTTGAAAAGACTGAACCAAAGGGATATGATCTTGCCTGAGGGATGCTGGGTACACACTGGGGGCCACTTAAGTAACCTGGTCAGGCGCAGAGAGTGGTTCAGGTCATTTTATACCTCATTACATGGGTGTACATGTCAAATAGCTACACCCTGGAGCCCCATCTTGTTTTTTCAAAGCCAGTTCAAACATTCATCCATAGCATCATGGCTATAGGAATGCTGTAGGAGTAAACTCAAAGTGCAAAAAGAGGATATTGGCATAAGCTCCCTTTTGTAAGTGAAGACAAAGTTTGTTGTATTGAAAATTGTACAAGCAATATGAATCTGTTAATTCCCCCCCACCGCTTAACATGTGTGTCTGCACGGTGAGACATTTCCCATGAGTGCCCCATGGCTACTGTACATTGGGTTAAGACGTCAGCACACTTTCTGTTACATACATTGCGGCAATATTACTTTAAAACTGGATCACATGTCCATTACCCTTTGTTCCATCTTTCAATATTAAGTGCTGCATTTCAAAACATAAGCTATACAGTTTATGTTACGTGAAGGCCACAATGTGCCATCAAGTTGGAGACAGCCAGCCTTCAAATAATAAAATATAAATAAAAAAGGAGGCATGAATATAAATGAATATAATCCTGGGTCAGAAAGATACTTATTATTCAATCCTTGCTCCTCGCCATCCTTTGTCCTCTTTAAAAAACGACCTCCTTTAAAGCTACAAGACAATGAAGATCTTAATTCACTGTGTTTTGAAAGAAGCTTGTGTCAATACAGTTGTCTTATAGATAACAGAAAAGTAACTTTTCTTTTAAAACTTTAAAATAGAGCTGAGATCAGAGTAGTTGCTCCATTTTTTTGGTGACACTGACAGGAAGATATGTGATATTTAAAACTGGAGCAATATTGGCTCACTATATGCTAATATCTGCACTGTTTCCCACTGAAATGGCAGCTTAATGTTTGTGGCTGAAAATCGGTTGCTGCCCGAATATAAAAATGAAGACCTGTTATGTATATGAGGTAGAAATGAAATTCAGTTGGTTGGCAGGAAGAGTGACCTCTTCACCTATTGATTCCATTCTGTCTGAATGGCAGCTCATCAGGGTGTGAGACGCACATTAATTTTGAAAAGTGTTAAGGCAGCTCTCTTTGACAAACTTTTGACATACAGTCTCACACTTACTGAGACTTATTCAAAAGGTATTTCAAAAATATTCATCTTGTTAGTTTTACCACCTCAAAACAGATTTTTCCATTATATTATGGTTGTTATTGTAAGTTATATTGTAAATAACACTCTTCGTGCTAATGTATAATGCTGTCGCAGACTATTTTTGCTTCTCATATTCAGCTTCAGGGTTCATGCTAATTTCCTATATGTCACATCTGATTTGTTGTTAAATGAAAGGCAGAAATATCACATTCACTCATAATCAAACATTCTGAGTTGTAGAGAACATTGTGAAAGTTATTAACACGCTTTTACAGAAACAGTTTGAGGTTATGGGAAATATGTTTATTTGCTTTCTTGCCAAGAGTTAGGTGAGAAAATCTATCCTCAGTACAGCACAGTCATACGGTCTCATATCTGTTGTCTGGTTGATATAAGGCAACAGGCAGCAGACTGTGAGCTCCAGTCTTTTTGCTAAACTAGGCTAACTGGCAGAAAATGAGGGTGGGGAGAAAATAATTCCCTAACATGTGCCAAAAGGTAAGCTTTTGAAAACCCAGAAATCACAGCACTTACAGTGAGTAATTATTGACTACATTCATACTGCCATTGTATGTGGCTGATTGCTGCATTTACCATTGTGCAGCTGTGAGGTTATCCTTCAGTTTGCGATAAATCCATTCTGACAGCAACTTCACACACACTCCTGAGATTTATTCCTTTTAAGTGAAACCACTTGCCAGTGCAGAGTTCAGATTTGGGTCTCCCCCCTAGAGTGCAAAACGGGTGAGAACAACTAAGTGGGAAAGACAGAACATTTTAGGATGTCATATCTCACAAATTCTGTTTATACCTAAAACACGCTAAATACACCTAAAAGAGACAGTGAGTGTATAGGAGAGAGGAGCTATAGCTTTGCTGTGTTTGGATACACCTTTCTTTTTCAGTTTTCACCTTCTTTTATACACAAACTGTGAACTTTCCAGGATTTAATCGGCTTACTCCTGTGAAGAGTGACGTATTAGACGTATTTACAGTAGATTTAGTGTGAAGACAGTCGTTGGCTTTGGTCAATAACATTATCAAAGCTCTGCAGAGCTGCAGCCACTTTGTGCAACATTACAGAAAAAGTCTTACCTATTCTAACAGTGAAATCTCTCAGAGAAGCAACAAGTGAATGAATGGAAAAATAAATAAAGCGCAGTGCTCACTGTGTATTGTGGGCATTATTACTCACAACTCATCTCAAGTACTTTTACATCCTGATAACTGAAACATTATTTGCAGGGAAAAAAAGGCTTGAAAAGGATAGACAGTGGATTAACAAATTTTCTTTTCTTTATTATTTTACAAGGATATCATGGTAGATTGATTGTAGTAGGGAATTGTTGGCAAACACAAACTGGTTGTTGTCACCAGTCAGACATACCTCCTAATTAATTCTTTGTGAATGAAGTGAGAGCAATCATAGTCAGTGTTTGTTTGGGTTTAAGTCAAGCATCTGGAAGAATAGATACATGTCTGAGAGAGGGATGGGTGTGCTGTCCTGAATTTCTATCTGACAGCCACAACAATAACAGCTTTTGCTTGTTCCCCTGTCACTTACTGTAGCTGACAAGTTGTTCTGAAATTCAACACTAACAATGCAAGACTGCTGCTCACATTCAGCTCTGTTCACTTCAAGGCTTTTTCACATTCTTGACACCACACACACACACACACACACACACACACACACACGCCTATACTTGTGAGGACAATCATTGACATATGCGTTACCTAGCCCCTTACCCTGACCTTAATCATAAGAACTAAATGTCTGACCCCAACCCTTACCCTAATCTAAATCTAAACTCTTAAACCGAGTCTTAACCCTCAAACAGCCCTTTTAAAAGGTGTCTCTGAAAATGAGAACCGGTAAAAATGTCCTCACTCCCATGGTCTAAAACTCAAATTGGTTCTCACAAAGATAGATGTACACACAGAGAGAGAGAGATAGAGAGAGATAGAGAGAGAGAGAGAGAGAGAGAGAGAGAGAGAGAGAGAGAGAGAGAGAGAGAGGTCAGTCAGCATGCTCACAATGACAATGTTATGAGATGGTAAAATGTGTATCATGTTCACCATCTTTATTTGGTGTTTTAGCATACTTACATTTGCTAATTAGTTCTAAACAAAGTACAGCTGAGGTATGTCAGTTTTGCAGGTATTTGATCATAAACCAAAATATTGGACAAATTAAAATATTGACATGAGCAGGTAGTAAAGGAAATGGCAGTAGATCACCAAAGTAGTTACAATTCACCCTGGGGGGAACATGAATGTTTATACCAATATGTTTGGCAATCCATCCACTAATGGTCAAGACATTACACTAAAAACTAAACCTGCTGGTGGGCCTAGAGGTAAAGTCAGGGAATCACCACATTCATCCTCTGGGGACCATGAATATCTGTTCACAATTATATGTCAATCCATCCAAATGAGCCATTCCTGAACTTAAGAAAGCTGCGGCCAAAATTGAAAAATTTTTCTTTTAGTCCTGCCCGGCGCAGCTTAGTAGTTGGCCGAGATACATGATGTGACTATCCTTTGCTGTTGTTTAAGAAAAATTGATAATGCCGCTGTTGTTTCTGAACCATGGACAGCGCTGTTTGTTAGTGCATAGGTGCGGTGCTGTCCATGGCACTGAAACGGAGCGGAGGAGATCGACAGACGGACAGAACACGTTACCTAATTCAGTTTCTAAGCATGCTTGCTTTTCATGGGTGTAAATAGAACTTTTGGCCCGGATTCCATTTTCCCCACATTGTAGAAATTCACACACACAGAAGGGGAACAACAGGAAGTGAAGGGACAGTCAATGAGAGAGCGCGAGAGAGCGAGAGCTGCAAGCCGCAAACAGCTGTTTCTACATACTGCTGATTTTCACAGAATCCTTCAAATTCAAAAAATATTTAGTGCTCTGGTAGTGCTACGTGTTTGCGAGTGCGCTGACTAATCAATGTATTCTATGATTTTGAAACAGTAGTCTTATGTTGCTGTTATTTAGCCTTTTTGAGACTATTGCATGGTTATATATTCTTTATTTCATAAACACAATTTTATGTGAAGAACGTCAATTACAATTCCCTGCCAGTAATGATATAAAATACGCTCGGGGCGCACGGAAATTAAATTCCATGGCTTTGTTTTAGCAGTTTTAATTACTTTTTTAAGATGTACATTTTCTTATAATAAATATTTTATGGTAATTCCAAACTTCATTACAAAGTGAAAATTAAAAAAAACTTAAAAAAGCAAATAAAAACTTTTTTCACAATTTTTTTTTTTAATTGCAAATTACCCCTGGGGGCCCACCTACAGTACCTTCACACATTGAGAGTGGCTCACGTTGTGCTTGTGCAACACCTAAGTCAAATTCTTTCCATTGTAAACGCATAACCACAGTGATTTTGCGTTGGGCTCTGAGTGATGCCAAAGGGTGACCTACACTCAATAGTGTTTAATCCTCCTGCGTAGGACTGAAGCTGTTGCTGAATGCTGATTTCGCTCTGCAGGCTGTGTAGACATTGTGTAATAGTTAGAGACATTTCAGTGTGGTGGACCAACTGACCGACAGACCAACAAACCCAACATTGCCATCCCTAGAGACATGTCGCTAGCGTTGCTAAAAATCTGTATCACATGTAGATGTCAATCCGTCCACCTTAAATTTAAAAGTTGGAGCCTTAGCACAGCATCCAAGATGCGATGTATCTATCTGAATGTGACTTCTAATGTACCCCAGTGCTTCAGTTTGATTAGGTCTCTCAGACTGAACTGAACACCGTGGCCTAAACTGAACCATATAGCTTCTTACGAATAGGGGTAAAGGGATACAGAAGCAGATAAAAATAAAAAGATTGGTCTGTGAAGTGTAGATCATGTGTTAGATAAAGGGAGTAGCAAGTGGTGGCTAGGGAACCCTGAAACATATAGAGAATAAAAAGGGAGGAGAAAAAGCAGTCAACAAGTCTGCGTCTATGTGGTGGCTGGAGGATCAGTAAAAACACACTTTGTTCTATTTATATTATGCTTTCTTCATTTGGATTCTTAGCAGATCTTATTTCCCCTTAGCTTCAACTGCGGCTCAAAATCCCTCACTAACCTTATGAAATATCATACATTTCTATTTGTTTACATATTTTTTACTTTATTTACTCAGGCAAGTCAGTTAACAACCTCGTATTTTTTTTCCTTTTACTGCTCAGCCATAATGTTGTTATTGCACTGTTTCTGAGGAAACACATGGTGAAGCACTACAAAAAAAAGGCTGGATTTATTAGGGCCTGCACCGTTAAAAGTAAATAAGAGGGTCTAATAATAATAATAATAATAATAAAATCATCATCATCATGGCATGTAATGTCTGTGGGGTGAATCTAGAGCCTCAGGCAGGATGTGGACAAAAGAGTACCTCAGAGACTGATCTGGTCCATTGACTCCATTGAGAATGACTAGGGATCACTACCACAGACTTAATGCATATAATCATTGGTTTGATTTGCAAATGACCAGGTGGAGAGAGTGTACACTCGCCTCTGAAACATGAAAACGGAGTTAATTTCAAGTCTAGTGCGCCCTGGTGCTTCAGTTGGCTGAGGCACATACTACATAGAGCAGAAGGTCTCAACCCAAGGGCCATGATGTGCCAAGAGTCTGCAGCTTTACACTCAGCACTTCTACTTCCACACTACACTCCAGCTGATTTCACTGATTAATTTTCCCCCCCTTTGGTTTAATATGTGCTAATCAGTGCAATTAGCTGCCATAGCATTTAATTAAAAAAAGAAAAAAAGATTTTCCATCACCCATAACATAGTTTAAGGTTCCCCGGTGTAAAGTTATGCTTTGGTTTGCGTTAGGGTGATTTTTGACTGCCGGGTCTGCAGGGTTAAAGCAGAAGTGGGCCTCATTGCCCGAAATGAAGACCACCTCTCATAACATCAGAAAAAATTATTACACTTTATTTTACTAGCCAGTCTTATATGTTGTCAGTATGTCTGTGTCAACTACAACAGTGACTTAGATCAGAGGGGTTTTTTTTCAGGGGAGCACAGGTCTGCAGAACTAACCACCTGTGACCACTAATCCACTAATGCAGTCAAACTTGCCATAAAAAGATTAATTCTGAGTGTTATAGTGTTAATTCTGAGAGTCTACAGCCACGCTAGCGGCTCTCGGTGCCTGTTAGGCTCATTGTAAAGAAAACTGTTACATAGATAAACCAAAGTATTTGACACATAAAACTTGCTAGATATAAACATAAAAAGTTTCTAGAGTTCAGAAAAACCATAATGTCGGTGAAACTCTTGTCACCTGTAAACTGTCTCTAGGCTTTTCTGCTGCTAATCCTAGGTTGAGCACCTAGGGGATCAGTATCTGCGGTTCTCCAAAGTATCTTAGACAAAAGATCATACAGTTCAGTTTGGGTACAGATTTACTTGGTTCTCAGGTTCACTAGATTCAATAGGTTCAGTAAGGAGATTGTCAGCAACTCTACACGAGAGCAGTAAGACCTACAGCACACAAAAACACACACGGCCACTGATTTAGAAAGGATCATAGAAAATATTTATAAGTTTGTTCAGTTTCATTTCTCTAAAAAATGAAACTTCCCTGTTTTTCTTCTTTAAAAACCAAGCCAGTGAAAATATACCACGAAACCCAAATGAAAAACAGTTAAGTGTACACAGACGTACAAGGTATACAAGAAAATCAAATGCATTCTCTGGGTGACCAAATTGGTTCACTTCTTAATATTCTTTGTTTTTAAGGTTTCTTTAAAGTTGCTAGTCAATCCTGAGTCTCCTTAAAATAAGATTTTGATTTTGGACAAGATGAAGGCATCCACAAACAGCAATGACGATCCGTACAGCAGACAAAGCAGCTTCACATTGTCAACAGAAAGGATCCTCCTTCAACAAAAGAAATCAGCCTGCACACTAGTGTGCAGAACAGTTATCATATATTCCCAATATTTTGTTTAACTATCAAATCATATTAGAATTGACATTAGCAACCCATTACAATAACTATTTCAGAACCAAATTTTGTTTATTTCAAGATAATATACATATATGGCCTTTTATCTTTTTTTACAGCACATACACATCAGCTTTAACCACAATTCAAATACACACACATTGCCTTATGTGATTTACTAGCCATCCATGTTGCACTTACTTATCTTCTAGGCTACAATTAAGACAGCAAAAGGTGGGCGGCTAACAGCTCATTAAAACAACATGTCTACTACACATCACACAAAATGTTGTATCCTGACTGGTTTTGCTTTATAGTAAGTAAATAAGTAAAATAACACACAATTTAACTCTATTACAACAAATGTGAATGCTAAGCAGCTATATTTAGGTAACTCACAAGGATAATCCAGTTAATTGGACAGAAATCCTGGTTGGAATTCGTCCTGACAATAACTTCTCTTTCAATAGCTTAACAGTTTTTCTTTCCTGGCAGGCAATACTGCCAGCTCCACTCAACTTTCACGTCTTTGAATCTTACATTTGAAGGAACATGGCTCCTTTGGGGACAATGACTGTACCTAAATCTGTGTCAATCCATAATGCAGATGTAGTTATATTTCACAGTATAAGTCAAAATTTGGTTCTAGAAGAAAAGTCAGGGAATCCGCGCTACCTGTCTGCCTTCACCGCCATCATTTCGTCCAGTTGATGTATGACCACCATGAGGAGAGAGCGGGTCAGTTACCTCTGGACTTACAGACTATAAGACACACACAAACATGGAGAGTCTGGGTATACTTGTGCAGAGGTGATATGAATAATGGGGGTACCTGAGTGGGGCCAATGTGGCATTTTCACGCTAAACGTACTCACCATTAGCCAATGCCAGAGGGTCCCTCAGAGCCCCATGCACACTATTAACCCACTCCGAGGGCCACTGGGCTAGGAAAATGGGGAATAACAGGATTTAGCCCAGAGGAATACCTCTGTGTGTCTGAAGGTGCATGCATGTGAGTACAGTATAACCATAAATATGCAGAGCCAGATAAATGTGAGACTCTGGTAGTTTCGGCACGTGGTGTGCGTGCAAATGTGTGTGAGTGGTTATGTTTCCATGTCAGTAGAGGCGAACTTGTCTGGAATGTGTTCACACATGCAGTCAGATGAATGAAGCTGAAGGGTCGGAGTTGAGCTGTGACAGTGGCAGCTGTCAGCACTGTGGTGTGTGATGCATGAGCTCATCTGTCACCACCAGCCCCTTTCTGTGGAGGGGGAGGAATAGTAATCCGACATCATTTCCAATTCTTCCCTCGGCCAATTCCTATCTTGAATTATATCTGAGTTTTATTGTTTCTTGTTCAATTTAATTAGCATCTCTTCTCTTCTTTTCCTTGTTTATATGTTTGCACAGATGAATGAGACTGGGTAAATATTGGTAGTTTCTTATTTGGCCGCCTCCATCTTTGTGAGTATTATGATGCAAATGTTTGCTTGTAGATGGGCTACACAAGTGAGAAAACATGGGCATGCAATCTCAAGATTAAAACTGGAAAATGCATTACTTCAAAATCCATTTCAAAGGCATATGAATCATTAAGGGCTAAGTTGTTGCAGATGTTGGGGGAGAGAGATATAGATATATATATTTTCTACATGCATTCATCTGGATATTTTAAATGTTTAAAAAAATAAAACACAGACACACACGCTTGTACTTATATACTTATGAGGACATTCATTGACATAATGCATTCTCCAGCCCCTTACCCTGACCTTAACCATCAAAACTAAATGCCTGACCCCCAACCCTTACTCTGACCTAAACCTAATTCTAACCTGAACCATAAAACTAAGTCTGAACCCTCAAACAGCCTTTGAAGGTGTCTCTGAAAGTGAGGACTGGCAAAAATGTCCTCACTCCCATGGTCTAAAACTCTCTCTCTCTCACTCTCTCACACACTCTCTCTCACACACACACACACACTCTCTCTCACACACACACACACACACACTCTCACACACACACACACACACAAATATTTATAAAACACACACACACACAAATATTTATAAAACACACACACACACACACAAACACAAATATTTATAAACACACACACACAAACACACATTCATATGCAGACACTCCCTGGCAAGTGTGCAACCTCCAGGGACTCGGACTGAATACCAGGGGACACACTGTTGCCACAATGCCAACTTGCTGCCAGTTGGCCACACCTGAGTCAAAAACCCCAGAGGATGACACACAGTTGCAGAGCTGAGGCACTACGACACACATACATGGTATGTGAGTGTTTGTGTAAAAGACTGCGATAAAGCCCTGGAGATACAATAAAAGAAAAGAATGCTGACGAAGAGAACTCAAACGACTCAAAATAACAAAATAAATTCCTTGCGGGCCAAAGTTGCTGATGTTGAGAGTACTTTACTCCTTTCTGATCTATACCCTTATGTCTCGATTATTAGGGTGTTAAAATAGATCTGCATAATGGATGCAAAAACTAAAAGTTTCTCAAATAAGAGCTGCTCAGTGAGGACAGAGTTGGTGACAATACACTTTTCAGAGCTCCAGATACCCGCGGTGTTCGTATTCTCTGTGCAGGAAAATTAAAAGCCTTGTGTACTGAATGTCTTTGAGATAAAGTGCAATAGTAGATGTGTTACCTCATGTCCCTTTACCTACTGCCCCTAAGGCCCACTGAAGCACATTGAGCAGTCATCATTGGGTTCCCTTTATGGCTGCCCATTCTGTCCTCATGAATTACATCTCACATAATTTCCACCTTTGTTCAGGCACGGCGGTGCCAAGAGCCATACGTCTGGTACGTGTATAAATCAAAGAGCATTTCACCGTTCGGGTTAAGGTTGCCGGATACAAGCCATCGCCGGAGTCCTGATGTAAAGTATGGACATGAGCGTTAGCCGTACACCGGGCCAAGAGCAGTGCCAATTGCAAAGCAGTGCACATAAGCACATTTTATATTGCTAGTTTTATGCGTCACCATGTTTACATCAGTCATATTAGAAAATGCTACATGTGTTAGCCAGCTGTGACACTGAGCAAGTTCGGGAGTAACAACTGACAAACAAATATGCAAATAAATCATCTGCATCAAATCTCTTCCTCTTGTTGTGATTGTTTGCCTGTATTATTTTCCTTTGTCCTCTGCAGAAGGTTGTGTGTCATCCTATGGGGTTCCATTGCAGCAAGTGACAGAGCACTTTGTTTTGGTCTGCATTTGGCTACAGAAAAAATACCACCCACACCAACTGTGAGTCATGCAGCAAACACATGTTTGCATAACTCAAAATAATTGCATAGCATCTATCTCCAAAAATCTAGTTATGCCCTTCTATCCCTTCTCTCTTACCCTCTTCTTTTTTTCCCCCACAGTGAAAGACACAAACAAGAAAACCAATAAAGCGCAGGCCTCTGAGACTGTAACAACAGAGCAACACATCATGAAATGATATTAACAGCACACAGTTCTCTTTGAGGCGAGCAAGCTTACTATGCACAGCAACCAACCTGCCACTTATTCACAAAGAGAAAAAAAATAGTAACCAGAGGCCACTATATGTGGCCAGCATCCACAGATACCTGTAGGATTTGCCCCCTTATTAACTGTATACTTCACTAACAAATGATGTTTGTTTGTGAAATGCTGCTTTTGTTTCTGGCTTTCTGCACATTATAGTCTTTACTTCCAGCCGGTTAAATGGCAAGCAGAAGTGTGGTCACCATGACCCTGACTGGTCTGTTCATCGTCACCGGTTAATAGGACGTTGCCATTAGCAACACAAGCAACACTTTATTAAGGTTGTGGGCTGGCAGGGCAAAATGCGACGTGGCAAGGAGTGGGATGGTGGATCCTCCACAGCATTGTGCTCTGTGCTGCTGCTGTCAAGTATAGTTGTGTTGCATTTTTCTCCTGTTTTAAACAAAGAATGTTTTTGAAGGCCAAGTCATAGAGTAAACTTAGATCCCAAAGGCCATACACCATATTTTACTGTTGGTCCAGGAACTGAATTCATTATTTTTTTGATCCTTCAGGCTTCTCTGTCTCTATAACACTGTCTTGTGTGTGGCTGATGGTCTCTGAGGCAGCAAAATTCAGTGTTAATGCATCACTACCACTTGTCAAGACTGTTGGAATTGATTTTGAAGAGGATGTGAGAGGACACGATGCTAAAAGAAATTAAGAACCCAAGGTCTACACCAGGACCTTATTGACAGACCGTACAAACCCTTAACAAATCCCTCACTGCCTTTCTCATGCTGTCTCTCTGTGAACACACATGTTGATATTATCAGAAAAGACAAAAGCAAAACCATAGTTTTAGGTTAATAATATACAGCATATGATACAGTATACAGGGGTAGGGCTATTTGCTATGGAAAGGGGAAAAAAAATTATATTTCTCTGGACAAGCCAAACTTGTTGTAAATGTGAAGTGGATAACAGAACATTAAATGTGTTTTTTGGTACCTCTGCTGCAACCAAAATAGCTTTGAACGCTGGCATTGAATCTACATCCATCCATAAATATCTGAATTATTAACACTCTGTGTTCCCTCATACATTGAAAATTCAACACGGTTTTCAGCTCCAAGTTCACTAATTGGACAAAATAAGGCATACGCTATCCTACAGTAGATTATCAGCCTGAATGTTCACACCTCAATTTCAAACTTTATTAAAAAAAAAAAAAAGTTAGCATCTGAGTGTTATAGCTGCGTACAAACATACACTTTCTAGATCTAGGCTTTAGACTGGATCTGGGAATAACATCTGTGAAAATCATGGACAGTACAGGCTGCTAGTACTGCCTTATTGGGCTCCAAGTATACTTGCATCTTAAATGAGCATAGTGCCTTTAAATTCTGTAAATGGTTCAATTCTCTTGGCAATGTGTTCCCTGATTTATCCTTCACCAAATATTTGGTTAATTCTTTTCTTTGTGTTCCTCAACCTTAGATCTCATAGCAAGTCAAACTCAAAGACTAGAAAACAGCCCTGGTTAAAAGGACACTGTCAAAAGGAAATGTTGAAAAGCAGAAACTACATGGAAGAAATCACATCTCCAGGTCAAATTTGTGGCTGTGAAATACTTATTTTTCCTTCATAATAGGATGGTGAAAGGTGCAAGAACATGCTATTTTCATTAACTTATTTCTGCCCATCAGCACAACCCCACATTGATCGGTTAGTTAACCCAGTTTTTCCTTGTACCTCTGCTGACTGTGGTGTGGATTTGGAAGTTTTTAAAATCACACTTTGCTGGAAAGGTGGAGTTAATAAGACTTGGTATTACCCCCATTTCTGCCTTTTTAGATGTTGATCCACCCACACCAGGATTCTCTGAGCCATTTTCTATTCTATTACTCTGCCTGAAATCCTAGAAATCATGTCTCTTATATCCTCCCACCCTCTTGACAAAATTCCTGCTAAGTTTTTACTTTAAGTAATGGATTGTATTGGGCCTCATTTGATTTCTATTTGAACAGCTCTCTGTCTACTGGTTGTGTCCCAGATTTTTATTAAACTGTTTGTGTCTGTCCAGTCCTAAAAAAACTCGGCTTGAACTTACCCTCCTAGGGCATTTTATTTCTAAGAAAAAATGTTTCAAAGCAGCTTTTTGTTAACAGTATCCTTGAAAGTTTCAATCTGATTTTCGTCAGTACCACAGCACTGAGATAGCCCTTCTCAAAGTCACTCATGACCTTTAACTGAACGCAGATGCAGGCGTGTGTTCAGTTCTTGTGCTGCTGGACATGGCCTTCTTTTAGATAGACTGAAGCACTGGGTGGGTATATCTGGTACTGCATTAAACTGGTTCTAGTTGTATTTGACAAATAGGAAGTTTTGTGTCTCCAACAACTATGTCATACTTGTTAATGTCTTCTTTTCCCAAATCAATAATGGTGTGCCTCAAGGGTCAATTCTTAGACCAATTTGTTTTCCCTATATATGCTTCCTTTGGGGGATATCGTCCGTAGACATGGTCTTTCTTTTCATTGCTATAAAGGATGATACAGTTCTACCTCCCTATTAAGCCCACTGACCTCAGTATGCCGAGCTCCCTAAAGGACTGCGTGACTGATATAAAAAAAATGGATGTCAAATTTCAGCTCAATCCTTATAAAAACAAATCCTTGTTATTGGACCCCAACATATGACAAAACAAATACTGCCATCTACTGGTTACCTTTCACAATATATCAAACTTGTTGAAAGAAATCTTGGTGTCCTATTTGATGGCAAATTTATGTTTTGAGCAATATATTGAAACGCTTGCCCAAACATGTTTTCATCATCACATAGATATCGCAAAAATAAGATCTATTAAACATCTTAGAGATGCAGAAACTGTCGTTAAGTAATGGATCACATCACATAATGTAATCACATCTATACATGTTAAGCAAACACTACAAAACTTTTTTTTTTTTTTTGTTGACTGAATGAATGTCCTGAGGTGCCAATTTAGTCCCCAAGTTATGTCATAGTATAAATGGCGTAATTGTTGGTTTGTATGTCTAGATGTCAAATGAAATAATTGTGGGCATGATAACATTCCAGAGTTGTCAAATCTGGTAGTTGTCACACACAGTAAGTTTAGGTAATTAAGACTGATATCATGGATGCTCGATTTAACACTGCCCATTTTAAACCCCTATATAATACCATTTATTTATTTATAATAAATTCATTTTGGAAGTTTGCAACCTGCTTAAACTAACTGATCAGTTCTACTCACTGAGTGAGTAGGATGATGCTGTGATTTGCTGAGAACTAATGAAACCTGCCACATTTGCTTTGATCAACAAATTCTCAATATGTAGGTGGAATTTTAGCTATGATATCTATGTACAACACCACAGTCCCTAATTTTCAATGTCTGTTCTTGCCAATATGCTGTACAATAGAAATCATATCCCTCATATAGCCACACAGTAATCTGAGAAACTGTTCCTATCGTTTGAGTTTTTAGTGTGCTTGGGATTGGCTCTAAATAAAACTGTATAAGACATAGGAGATTGACAAAGTGAAATGCACAGAAAAGAGAAAATGAGTTATGTAAAAGACCTTCACTAAGTAAATGTATTATTTCTTTTTGTAAAGTTTATGGTTCATCACCTTAGTATGCCCTCTCTTTCACGTACTAAATAATGAGAAAGCAATCCTAAAAATAATAGTCACAAAATGTATCATGGACGAAATGTAAGAAAAAGAGTTCAGGTTGATATTACGGTGTGTTCTATAATTGTGAAACGTAATACGGGAAAGCTCCAGTATTTGTAAGACTGTGTTAATTTGAGAAATAAAAACAGCACAATAGTTACAGAATTATGATGCTATACTTCAGTCTTCAGTTTAGTTACGTACTAAAAGGTGTTTTAAGGTAATGTGGCTGGTATTTACGTACATAGTTACAGCTGCACCTACTTGGTAATTTACTATTCTGGCCATGTGGTTGCTTGGTGAATCACGAATAACAATGTGATTAATTTTTCAGTCAGAGGGTACAACTCTGTTAAAAAATTATGCTAATTATTTATAAAGTAAAATTACAAAGTTAAAGACCAGCTTGCCAGAAACTCTGCACAAGTGCTTCAAGCGAGATCATCTTATGCATGATGCATAAGATCATCATATGCAGCCGTCTTTAATTATAACTGAAGTATCACTTGTAAATCACTTTCCAACATGCCTTCAGTAAATGACTATGTTTCAATAATATGTTTACAAAGGTTTATAGCATCTCAGAAATATTCCAACTGCGGTGCCTCAATAGCTCACTGGGTAGAGGGTGTACAATTAAGGCTGAGGCTTTGTCGCAGTGGCCTGGGTTCAATTCAGACCTCCAGCCCTTTGCTGCAGATCATCTTTCCCTCTATCTTTAGCAAAACAGAAAGCTGAAAAAGGATCTATTAAAAAGGAATTGTTTAGTCAGTATATATTAATTAGTAGATGAAGGAGACCATGTGGTGATTTCTTCTGAAACAATGTTTTAATAAAAAAGATTTAACCTATTTGTGTTGACCTTGGGTGCTTCATTTTGCTTGAGTGATACTTCATCAGCAGCACAAGGATACAGTATCTGGCTACATCTACACGATTAGTTTTCATTTTAAAATGCATAACTTTTGCTAAGTTTATGCCTAGACTCCACACTACTCCGGCATTTTTTAACCCCTTGAACAGAGAATTTTGAAAACGGTGATCCCATTTTAGTTTAAAAACTTTGTTCAAAATTTTGTTTTTCGTCTGGGTGGGATGAAACAAACTTTTGAAAACAATTACGCAGTCAAGTTCGCTTTCTGATCGGTTCTTAAATTAGTTAAATTTTCTGTATTTTAATACTACTACTACTGCCTACATCCACAGGAGGCAAGCCATTATTTGAGAGATTTGCAACAATTCCTGTGTCCAGTGGCATTATCATGGCATTACATGGAGCGCCGTTTTTTTTTGGGGGGGGGGTTAGTGTGGATGGAGATTATTTCTGATGGTGATTATTTCGCTCTGGCGGTGCTAAAACGCATGTGAGGATGGGGATCGTTTTCATTTTAAACTGCATTTTAAAATGAAAACATAATTTAGACATAGCCTCTGAGTCAACAGCTCAGGATTGGTTATATAACTCGCTTTCATTCACTGAAATATAATTAAACAGCAGTTATGTTTTTTGTTTTTTTTTTAAACATGCTGATAATGAAAGATCAAAAGCCATTGTTGTCTTTGTTGGAAGTGTTTCAGTGTGTATTGGCAAATGTGAACATGTGCCTGTTGTGGCTTTTAAAAGATCAAATCCTTTCAATCTCTCTGCCTGTACAGTAGCTTTGTGGTGGCACAGGGCATCAGTAAGGTGCTAATTAGATGCTGCAGTGGAGCATGGGACAGAGCGAGTGGACAATCATTACCGTGAGAGATAATTTCACACCCTGTGCCCCGATAACTGTCCAACGGCTGCTGGAAGCACAACTGGCAGAGAGGCCCTGCTCAGTAATCTCACTCCAAACCAAACTGAAGCAACACATACTGTACAGAAAAAAAGCGTGGGAGTGAGGATCCTTCACCGGCAATCATTCATTCCATCAGCAACTTTCTAAGAACCTCAACACAAGCTACTCTAACTCATCTGTGTCATCCTCTCATTTGCAGAAAATAAATTTCATCTTACAATTCATTTTTGAGGTGATACGGTTGTCTATTGAAATTATTCAAATATTATATTACAACACTGACAATATACATTGAAAAAAAAGTACTTAACTTTTTTTTAACCATCTGTTAGGGTGATTATTAACAAGAGGTCACAGTTAAATTGAACCACCTTTACCAGAGCAACATACAACCTTAAATTTAAATCCTTATCTTATTCTTAACCCAAAATTCAAAGTTTCAGCAACCCCTTGTATTGGTCTGAGCCAGAAAATGAGTGAAATAGAGAAGGAAAGAAGCGATATTGCTTAAATATGGGGATGACGATGCACATTTTCACACTGGATTGTACACACAAAAAGTGCAAGAAATAGTTCACGTGTAACAAATTCCACATGCCTGGCCAATTGGGGTGTGAAGTGGGTGTGAATGTCGGATTGTCAGAAAGGTACAGTAAAAACTGTTGGACACAGCCCTCCCTAATCCTACATGAACGATGAGTAAAAGAGTCAGTTGACTAACACTTTTTTTGTGTGTCTTCTTTAGTATCCACCAGCACAGGCTGTGACAGAAGACAGCGGAGAGACAGGAAGTAGAAACTAATAGACAAGACTGAGAAAAAGAAAACATATTTTTGGTTCCACATGGACAATCCTGTAATAGAAGTTTGCCTTGTTGGTTGTTTGGCCCTTTGGCAGTTGTTCCAAATCACACCTACTGCTGCTGCTGCTGCTGCTGCTGCTGCTGCTGCTGCTCTTACTTTGGCCCTAAATAGTATTGCCAAGGTTTTACTCTCAGGTTTCAGCATTGTGCTGGTGTCCACACACACCTGCACTAACTACATGTTCCTCCTGCTTTGCTCCTGTGTGATAGTGCACTGCAGATGTTGGTGATTAGCCTTGTAATGATGATAACCTCTTTCTCTTTCGGTGTTTCTCATATCGCTCTCTCTGCCTCCCTCCCTCCCTCCCTCCCCTCTCTGTCTCACTCTCCATCGCACACACTCACACATTAAGCAGGTCTAGTCATCCTGTTATGTTGTTGCTAGGTCACGTTATGTGTTAGAGTCCCTCTGGCCATGGGGTTCAGCTCGAATTAGCCTTGTTCCCTACCAGAGGAAGGGCTATTTACACATGTTGCCTGGAAATTAAGCACTTGTCTGACATTGGGGTTTCTGGTGAGGGCTGATGGCATTATCACATTTTAGATGTAGGGATGTGAAAGCACGATAGGTTGCTGTTAGATCAAGGCAAAAATGCTTTATGCTGCTTTCCCATCCATTTTCCTCTTCTTTTGCTTTTTATTATGTGTACCCAGTGCCCACTGGTGATTACAAACAAAAGGGTAGAGAACTAAAATGTGCCCTTACAACTCATGTTCAGAGCGCTTCTGCTATAAGACCCATTCCTCTAATGATAGCGCAGACAAGGCGTTTTCCTCAACAAAATTCTTCTGAGTGTTGATATCTCTGCTTCTTGACTTTGATGTCTGACATATTCTAGCTGACATACTGTTTGGACGATTGCCGGAGCCTTGCGAGCCTGAAGCCTTTGTAGGCTGATCACACACACATTAGAAGGTTGGGTTTAATGGTGGTGCAGCCACAAGATGGAGATCACAAATCACAGTTTTGGAGGCTCGTATTGGGTGGTGTGTCGGGGGAAGCAAGCAGGACGCAACACAGCACTGGTAGCTACAATATAAGCATAAGCATTTTGAAAATGAAAACAATATTGAATCCACATAGGCTGTAGAATCCTTTCAAATCCCAATCAAATCTAATTAAGTTTCTTTCGATTTTCAAGTAATTCAAGTAATTCAAGTAAAAAAATGGCAAAAACTCAAAGATTCAGTTCACACATTTTTAAATAATCGCTTCATTCATTTTTTGGGGAAAAAAAATGGAAGACGGCTATCAAATCCCAATCAATTTTCCATCACCACTCAGGCTTCCTCAAGAGTAGCATCAGGTGTATTAGAGCACCCAAGGATTCTCATGAAGCTGTGTTCCCGGGGCCAAAGTAGTTGTTATGGTCTATTTTAAGTGTTTTCTTCTCCCAGAATACTGGGAGACATTGGTCACTAATCAAGAATTTGAGCACAAATATCTACATAAAGTCAGGAGTGCAAATAATGAGACAGGCTGAGTATTATTAATAAAAACAAGGAAATCTGTCTGGTTAATATTCCGCAGACTAAAGTAGACAGTCTAAGCACAACAATAGCAAACCCCTATGTTTTCCCACATTATCCATCTCTTAGGATGCCTCACTGCACCTTGGTCATGCGTACAATCACCCCCTTGTCACATGTTTAACAGGTAATTCATCTTTTGTGGAAACATGCATGTTTGTAGCATAACACTGATTAAGCACCATTACAAAGGAGCGATGTGTCTTGGAGTGTGTGAGAACATCACAGTGCAAATTTGACATGTTTCATTTGGTTTACGTGCCATTTTGATTACCCTGTCGCTCTGTTCTTTTTCCTCACTCCCACTTTCTTTCACACACAAAAATACACACCCACACGTCACCTCGCATGACTGGCAGACCCCATGCCTGCTCCCCGGGGCACTGTGGTCCTTTTATTAGAAATGTATTCTATCAGTTCTTTTAATGTAAAAATGCAATAAAGTCATTTCACGCCATGTTGAGCAACTTTGCCACATTATTGTTAGGTCTCAATGGCTTTCTACGGTGGGCACACACACACACACACACACACACACAGGAATAGAAATGAACAGATGACTAGCTCAGTAAATCTTGGTGTACACTAGTGTTGCAGCGAAATCAGCGGCGAGCGTTGTTGAGCCTTGCAAAGCTCTGTAGCATATGGATTTAACTGGAATATCACAACATACAGGGTGATGATAGGTTCACAGTCAAACGTGAACAAAAGTGCATCAGTTTGCCTGTGTCTACACTAAAAACAATAAAACCATCACATGATCATACAACTGGAAAATCCTGCCTTTGGAAAATATTTGTTTAATCTAAATTGCATGTCTCTTACTATATCTCTCTCTATCCAACCTTTCACCAGTTCAACTGTGATCAAATACGGCTTCATCACTATGCCGTCTGATAAACTCTTTATGGCTCTCTTGTCAGGACACATTCAGACAGTGCAGATAATAATCTGCAAGCTTTATTTTTTCTCCATTCCCAGTATCGAGAAAACAGGCCACAAAACAACCAAACTTCTGCTTGCAAACTTTGCACAGCAGGTTCTCCTGGGAAGGTGTTAAAAAGACAGTGTGGTGAAAGCTGATGAGTTATGCAATCAAATCAGTCAGGGGAATGCTCATTATTGTGTGTTTTTGGTTTGTTTGTTTAGCTTTTTGCATTCTTTCGCTCCTGTTTATCTCTCAATGGCGAACTGTTGTCTCATCTGAGGGCTGCTCATCTCTCTGCGATATTGCACTCCTCGCAATTTCATATGCATACCATCTAGTTGGTTCAAAATGTTCTTCTGTACAGTGCCAAGACTGACATGGCAACTTATCAATGGAGGTTCAAATCAGTGAGGCTCTATCCTCTCTTCCATCCATCTAGCTGCTTTGTCAAAAGCTCTTTTTTTGTGAGGGAGTCTCAATGGCCACTGAAGGAAAGGCAGTGTTGGACAGGGGTGTGAAGAAAAGAAAAGCATAATTAGAAAAATGAACCTTATAATGCAATTTGTTTACTGAGAACGTACAATTAGCGTCTCAACATCTGATGGTTAATTTGTGCCTGGCACTGTCTCTTTGGCTGACAAGCCCATTTCTATTAATCAGGAGGAGCTCTTTGACCACTTTGCTTACTAATTTGGGATAATGGCAGCCTGTTCCTTCTGTAAACAAACATCGCTGCCTCCTTAAAACAAGGTAATCTTCTCAATGTTCCCTGAATCTTACTGTGTCTGTCCATCTTACACTATTTATGGGCTGTAATTTCATGGCAGTACCAAGACTGGCACAATACTGCAACAAGTTGGTATTTTCTTGGCAGTGAAATATTCTTTGCTGGTCACTTTAGTATTTTCATGCCTAGTGCAGTTTATAACGTACGAATGTGAAAGTTGTCTATTCAAAATTGCTTCCAAGAACCAGGTCTGTTTTCAGCACAGTGTCATTCTGTGTATAACTGGTGACTCCATAGGTAATCAGAAACCTTTCAACATTCCCACATTTAATTTAAAAAAAAAAAGCCACATGTTTTTCTTTTAGATAAAAATGTGCAATGCTGCATATTACCATTCTGACCTGAATCATCTGATTGAATCTATTGGTGCTTAACAAGTATGAAATTAGTTATATAACTAGCTGAGAGGATAATAATTATTCATAATGCCAATATATTCCACCTTATGTGCTCAATGTATGAACAAAACACGTGCTTGACTACATCCTCATTGACCTTGTGTATATGACCTAGTGCTTTATGCTGGTTTTTGCAATTGCAGCATTACAAGAGACCGTTTCATAAGCTTAACAGAAGTGGGCAAGACAACTAATTGCTGTGTGTTCCTGTACATCAAATGCATTTAAAGCTTTTTCTATGCATTCCATTCATCTATGCATGTGTGTGTGTGTGCATTGCAAAAACATCCACACTACATTGCGTGATCATACTGTACACTGTTGTGTCTGTCTGGATACATTTGTGTGTGTGCGCTGCTGCAGTGCTGTGATCGTCCTGACCTAGAAAAGCACTGAGACAGAGAGCTGAGACTCTCTGCGCGGTGACAGAAGGAGGGGGAATCCAAGAGCTGACGCTCAGCTTCACTGAGCCAGGCGGCAGTCTCACTCTGTCAGTAGCACCCCACCACCATCACCCACACCCCCACAAACTGAAGTGGAGCTGTGGAACGCCACTGCTCCAGGATGGGGCTAGGCACCAATCAAAAGTTCACCGTACCCCTCGGAGAAACAATTTTTGAATAATTTGAAGACTGCTCGCGTCGCACTTGTCTGCTGCATCAAAGACACTAGCTGTTCCTTAGCAGCAAATCAAGCGTGATCATGCTTGCCTCTCACTCACTTGCTCACTCTGATTCAAGTTGCAATAATATTATATGCTTTGAAGCAATATCTTTCAAGCACTGTTTACAAATCTTAATACCAATCATCCTCCCAAAACAACTGATTTAAACAATGTGTCCGTGTGATGTCATATTTCACTGACAGATTATTTCTTATGCTGCTAAAGTGGGAAAAGGGTATTGGCTGACAATGCTTAACATTGTCACAACCCTTTCCTAGATAACAGTTGGTATTTTCAGAATCATAATTGAGCCTGTCCCTTGCTGAAAAAAATACAGTAAAGAGATAAGCGAGGTGAGGCAACAAGGGAGCACATCTGTGATGTATCATGGCAACTGAGGCAGATGGAGGAGAGGAGTGTCATAGGAAGGCCATTCACAGCTGCACAATAGATTAGTCACACACCCTCACAAAATACACGCCAGCACACATTATCCTGCAACATTAATCAGGCAAGAAGCAAGCATATTGTCTTTGCGATGAAAAGATCCTTTACTCCACATGAAGAATCAAATTAACTTTCTTTAATTACAGCCCAAGCTTCCTACTGTGCACAACAAAGACAAGTGGCTTGTCCCCTCAGCATCCTCCGCCTGCATTATTCACTCAGTGATAATGACCCCTGACTTATATTCACTAGGAGTCAGGTGACACACAGGGCTCAGGTGGATTTTGTGTATGAAGGAGCATCCAATCAGATATGGCAATCAGAGCACAGATCGGATCGTGAGAAAGTCAAGTGATTCATGTGTCTGGACCTTGTTTGGCGCTACCAAATTCATTGTTGATTCTTAAAATAATAAAGAAAGTGGATAGACTTATTCAGACAGACATATAGTCTTCAAAAGCAGTTCAAAACATGTAAGTTTCTGTTTTGAGTTTATGTACGAGAGAGAGAGAGAGAGAACATCACATGACAATATATTTTTCTAGCTGATGTCAGATAAAAACCAGCGTAGCTTCAGCTTCTTGGGTCCCTCAGGGCATTTAAGACTTTTGTTCTTCTGATATCAAACAGTCGGGCTAAACTGCAGCCCTGTCCAACCAATTAACACCCTCTCTTTCCACAAAGGGATGAAAGTTGGCGTTCTGGTTATGTTTGGTTTGCGGCAAGTGTGTTGATTTATTGCACCACCCTACTCACTTATGCATCCTTTAGCGGGGCCACCAGTGATAATCCCAAGCAGGGAGAGTAACCCAAATACAGCATAAGAAACTAGGATATAATAGTGTCTGATATGTCTCATAACACCTCTCGCTCTTCACAAACAATGTTCATGTGCTGTGCTGCAATGAGCTTTGCTTGTAGCATAAGCCATGACTTGTTCATTTTCCCCACAAAAAAAAAAAAAAAACTTCACTTTTACTTTAATTAAGTTGGCTATTTAATGAAAACAGGTACATATGATTTATGTACTTTGAGAGAGGTGGTGACACTAATTAAATCCAGGGTCATTGTCTTTGCTGTCAGACATTTTTGCATTACACTGCTAAAACAGAGACCGATGCTGAGGTCAAGAAGGTTAGCTCAAAGCCAACAGCTCCGGACTGATTTTGTTTAATTTAACTGGCAGGAAAATGTGTTACCTCTGTATATCTGAATCGAACATATGACATTAATGCACACTAAATATCCTTACAACATTAATATTACTTAATGTCAAACTCTACATTGTATTTTACATCCAGTGCCAGCAGGTTGGATTTCTCAAGAAAACAGATTACTTTATTTCATAAGGGGATTTTGCTTTATGGCACAAAGCAGGAGCAACACAAACACAGTTAAAGCTTGCAGAGACTCAGAGTCAATATCAGATGGTGGAATGGATGAAAGAATGATCTAAAAATGACTTCTCACATGATTGTTCCCGTTAATAAAGCAAAATAGGAAACAAATGAGACAAAGAAACAAAGAGGCAAGTAGATATCCTGTTCATGACGAGAAGAAAAACGGGGGGGAATAAAGGAACAGCTCAACAGGAGATATTCACTTTCTCATGGAACAGATTCGTTCCATTACGTAAATACAGAGTGGATATTTAGCGTCTGACCTTTAGGTTCCGTCCTCCTCACTCCCCACACACATACACCAAGCACAACACAGCACAGTCTGGGGAGTGACAACAATAACCCTCGCCATAAAAACACACCTCCAACTGTAGTGAAGAATAAACTATCTAGTAAATTAATAATAATTAATAATAATTAATGAATCCAAAATCCAGCAGTGCGCCTGATATTGCAGCATATCAGTTATGCAGCCTAGAATAATTGACTTAAGCATATTTAACACAACATTTGTTGGCTTGAGGCGAGCAGACGGTCTCTTCTTATGGAACATTGTTATGCATTGATAAGCATCAGTACATGGATATAAGCTTGAGGTTGGCAATGAGTGCAGCTGAGTGGAGCAGCCAGTGGAGCAGTTTCGATGTAATTATGATATGAAAAATAGTAAAAGGAAACTGACACAACACCTGCTGATTTGGGTTTAATTTTGCTAATTTCCATTCCTGCGACCAAAATGCACAAGCTCATATTTTAGGGAAATGTGAAAGAGCTGTGCACAAGATAAAAGTTATGTTGCTACGACCCTAAAGCCAGACTTTGCATTAAGTCAGTAGGTCACCCCCTGAAACAAGCACGAGCTCAGGCTACTTGTAAATATGCACTCAAACACGAATATTCATATTGCACTTCTACATAGATGAAACGACATGAAAGCAACCAAAGCTAAATGAGCTCAGCCATGGCCAAAAAAAAAAAAAAAAAATTCACAAAAAAGGTAGAAAGCTGGGGACACGACAGCACAAGTTGGCAGCGAGCAGGTGCCACGGCATGGCCCAGGACGAGACCTGGGAGAGCAAACACACGGCCAGCAGCCTCACAGCAGCGTTCCCAAAACACACAAACACCAGCAAACCGAGACACCAACAGGTACGGCAGCGAACACTTACCCTGGTGAAACCACGCTGTGTTCCCTCAGCAGGAAGATATCTCCTTCAGCGGAGCCACTAGGGTCCCGAGGTGGAGAGAAAACTGAGCAGCGCAGGAAGACTCCACTTCCAGGTAAAAGAGTCAGGTTGAGCTGACGCGAGGAACGGCCGACAGAAGCAGGTCTTGGTCCAGCAGCAGGTAAACAGGGTGTTCCACCCCCAACCCCAACCCTAGAGCCCCCTAGGAGAAGCCGGCCATTACCATTTGAAATGTTTGAGAAGCAGCAGGTGTAGAGGGAGCAGCTAAGTTCAGCTAAGGTGGCTAATTAACAGCAACAGGTGAGGGGGGCGGAGCTTACACTTCAAATAGCCCGCCTTAATGGGGAGGGTGCATCCATGTGTGTAGCAGGGAGGGGATCGTGTCATGTGACTGAAGCTGCAACACCTATCTCCTGATAACTAGGAAGTTTTGGGCCTGATTCCAAAGCAACTAAATGGAATTCGGCCAAGATTGATCTTATCATTTACCTTACATATATATTTTGTGAAAAAGGAGTTTCTAAAATGGGAAAATTACTGTTATATACCAAACTACCCGACAATGGTGGTGCTGTCTAACTGTATTGCATTGGACAGAGGGGTGTTTTTGTTGTTTAGCCCAGTGGTTCCCAGCATTTTTTGCCTGATGTAACCCCCCCCCCCCAGCCCTGTCAGATGAGCTCAAGTACCCCTGAAACAACACCCCCCCATCGTGTTCCAAATGTGTTCATTTGAATTGATTTTAAATGGCATGTTTAAACCTGCAGTAACTGATTTTTTTTTGGCCACTTGGAGGCAGCGGAAACAAGCTGCGAACAAATGATATAATGAACTTGTTATACGGAGCACCATTAGCATTCATTTTGAGTCGTGTTTCTGGCCACCTGGAGTCCAATATTCACTCTCCTTTTAACACTTTTTTTTCTTCTCCTGAAGGAAGTATTTGGCTTTGTAGCTGTTAAATGCTCCACTAATTTCACCAGCTAGTCACTAACTTTGTCCCTGATGGGCAGATAACTCTTTTTTTTGTTTGTTTTTTTGCCTTTTCACTGAAAACTGCTGCCTGCTGTAGCTGGATCATAACTTCTCTTTTCCAAAATAGCTACTCCACAATCTTTCCATGTACCCCAAAGTAACTGCAGAAGTACCCTCTGGGGTACAAGCCCCCCCCGGTTGGGAATCACTGATTTAGCCTTCCCTTATTGATATAAATGGGATGGACAAAATTGTAGAAACACCTGTCAGTGTAACACAATACTGATACTCCAAAATGACCACTGAATCAAGACCTCTTTAAACTGAGTGTTTAAAGTAGTTCAAATTACCAACAACAACATTAAATTGCTGCCTGCACATACTATAAAATGATAATATAAGACTATGAAGTTGACCATTCTGCATAAATACTTACACCTCAGTACATGGACCATGGGTGTGTAGGGCTTTAAAGTATAATTTTGAATGCAGGACCAAGGCTTGCATATTTGTAATAGTTTTTTTTTTTTTTTTACAGTTCTTTACAGTGTTATATTGATATGTTTTTTTCTTATGTAAAGACTCTGAAAACTATGTTAATCACTGAATGTAACAGAGAAGATATTTTAACACTGGGTCACACAGTCACTGCAGCCTCCTGCCTCTGAGCCCGGGAAAATTTATGGCCAGCCAACCCTGGGCAACAGGGGGCACTTAGAGGTAAAGTGTCAGTGCTGGTTAACAGCTGCACACATATTTATCCAACAGTGGCAATTTATGGGGAGAGAGGCCTGTCACCAGATGTGACCCCCTGGGCCACAGCTGGGGAAGACAGCAAGGGGGACAGCATGGGGAGGAAGGGGGTTAACCGAGAAAGTAGTGGTAAGAGTGTCACTGTATGTGTAAAGAGTAGAGGACAAATGTGAGAACTATTTTTTGTCTTTCTCTGGGAGTTTAAAGCAGATTCAGGATATTAAAACGTTTCCCACAACAGTCTCTTCTAGGTTAAAACCTGGTCAGAAATGTCACCAACTATCATTATTTGTGTATGTTTGTTGTGTTGTCATGGAGGGTTGTTGTTGTTGTTGTTGTTTTTGATTACTATATGCATTGATTGTAAGATTCAAAACTGTAACATGTCATTTTAATGATTGCTCAAACTATCAATGTGAATCAATGAATGGTGTTGGAAATTAGCTTCAGCTATATACACATGTACAGCACATCGGACACTGTTTCTGCAACTGTCAATGTCTCTCTGTACTTTTCCCTTACGAACAAGCTAATAAACTAAACTAAAATCTCACTCAGACAGGCAGACACACACATACACTCACAGTACAGTGCAATCTCAATGCACTGGGGCCATCTCACTGCGGGGTCATCCTGAGAAAAAGACAGAAGCGGAGAGAAGGGGAAAAAAGCATTAAAAGATCCCGATAATGAATCCATGCAACAGAATGATAAATGGTCGCAATGAAATCAGAACTGGTTTAATGACAGCATAATGAAGATGGGTGAAATTGAGGGTGTGGGGAAAGGGTTAGAGAACATGAAAGTCAAAGCAGAAAAGAAGGCGCCAAATGTAATGAAAGTGGCAGTAGGGAAAATCTATACAAGACAGAGCGAGGGAGAGATGGAATGTTAGTCCTCTCTGCTGCAATAAGCCTCCAGCGGTGAGGGTAAGAGGCAGGGAGGCCAGTATTCCTGACAGAGCCTTATCTCATCTTCAGCCTGGAATAAAACCCATTTTCCAGCCCTGAGACAATAAAGCACAAGGTTACCGAACCTCGCACCCATGACACCCCTATTTAGAGAGGGGCCTCGGCCCAACATAAAAATGCATAACACCATCACCGTGCTGAGAGGTAGTGTGTGACACCAGGGCCAAGCTTGCTATGTATGTGTGTGTGTATATGTGTGTTTTATGATAATGCAACAGAGGCGTGCTTCAATGTGTAGTTGAGCAGATAAAGTCTATTGGGGCAAGTAAAGAGACTATACTGAAGCACTGTTATGCTTGCTGCTGCATTTCTTTGTTTCACATTTACATACTAAGGGTTAATTTAACTGCATTGTTTGTAACCTTGAAGAGCAGGAGAAAAAAACAACGTGAAAAAACAACGTGTGAGTGTGTGGATGTGTGAGTGCACATGCTTGCATTTTAAAAACTGAACGTGCTCACATACCCGCAGCATGCCTGCTTGTCTGCTTCCCCTGGGATTTTTTCTCCCCGCACGTTGACGTGAATGTGACAAGTGGCCGCTCATCATCACTAAGTGGATTGAGCTGTGTGATGGGCATATCAGGCGCCCTCAGGAAAAATGCCACGCGACTCATATAATGTGATTCTCCTCTGTCGTAATGGGTGACAAGTGTTTCCTGTCTGTCCACCCACCATCCCCTCATCCACCCCTCCGAGAGCACTGCCTCCCTAAGCTTCGCCCGAGGAGACGTGGAAGCAGAGATGATGAGATGGAGGGATCGGCAGCAGAGAGCGAGATGAAGCGAGGGATGGGGGGAAAGAAAGACAAGATGCCTCTGCGCATTGCTTTGAGCCAGGAGATGCCCACAAGTCACATTCTCTCACAAAGAGGAGGCAGAAAAGTGAAATGTCTGCTCTGACAGAGAAATAGACTCTGGCAAAGGGAGATGCAAACACAGGGTGGCTTAGGCTAACATTTGCCCAGAGCCAACGGCTGCTTGATTGAACTTTTTGTAGATCTCATCTCTCTTTCTCTTTGTGTCTGTCTTGCAAACACGCACACATATAACAACACATAACCCAAAAGAGATGTAAATAAGAAGTAGCACACCACCATGCAGAAAACAAGCCTGCTCTATTCTCTCATAGCAATGTTAATTAGGTCAAGTAATCCAATGCGTGTTTGGCATCACGGAGCAGTTGGTGCAGTTCGCAGAGCATTAACAGCAATGTCATGCTAATTGCACGTCTGTAGCAAATTTCTGCTCAGATACCGGCATTTGGCTCAGCTTAGTCTCCTGCATGGCCTCACCTTTCTCATCAGAGGGAGACATGCAAAACTGGCCCCGGACCAGCCGCCACCCATTTGAGGGAAAGGCTTCTCTGCCTCGCTCATTTAAAATGAACTAGCAGGGCCGAGCCAGGCTCTGGCATTCACACACTGTTTTAATTGCTTGAAACACTATAAAGTGGGGAAAAGAGCTATTTGTCTGGAAAGTACACTTATCTAATCTCTCTTGAACTATTTCGCTTGGAAATACAGCTCTGGGAAAGCCGAGACAATTAGCACCTTTTATAACATATTAAAATAGATCTTGGGCAAATTTCAAAAGGCGTTTGGGGATGATGTGATCATTTGAGGATTTTGAGTTGGAACTTGGCACCGCTGTTAAAGATAGCGAGATTCTTCCCTAACTTCTGAAGAAGGAGATTACAATGGGGGCATCCTTTCATTCAGGGACTACAAACTTTGTTCCAGTCTGAATATCATTATATAGCTTTTAAAAAGACCATGTAGTAGCTATTCCAACTAAATGATTTTTAAAACATTAACAAGCTCATGTGAACACATACTACATCTTTACCCTATTTAAGTGTCAAGTAGCTCCCATATGAACCAGAAAAGATACATGGTCAACAAAAGTCTATCAGTGCTAACCTGTTAATGGTATCCAAACTATCTCCAATACTCTGATGTGAAAGCAAGACTCTACCAAGTGCTGTTAGAAACAGTATTTTTCCCAGAGAAGTACAAATGGACAATCCAACAATCTTGTACATTTTGTGCAAAGTGGAAAAATTGACCAGAGGTGCCCAGAAGTGATGTTGAAGGTTGGATGGCTCAGAAATTGCAACCTTTTCCTAAATATTAGTACAGTCTTTAAATGCACTTTTACTATAATAACTTACTTTGTAAAAACTGCGTTTTGTTTTTACACCCATATCAGTGTGAAAGTGAAAGTGTTTGTGCTACCTTTCCTTTGCGTTTTACTAGATGGAATGCTGCAGGCACCACTGATCTCTAAAGTAATATAACAGCCATTAAAAAATGACTGCTATTATTGCAGGATCCACTCTCGTTATTGCCAACAAAAACAGCACTTGAATGCATGATATACTTGTATTTCCATCGTCTGCATTCTGATGTAGGAGCTCACAAAAGTGTACTTGAAAGCAGCACCACCACAAGGCAATTTGCTGTGTGAAAAATAGCTCTACTCAGCTAGCATTATTTGACAATGATGAAATGTGAGCTCTACATTTTCCTTCAGGTGTTTGAGACAGTGCAGAAAACTGTAAAGGGTTGATGGAGGCTTAACTCCTTCCCCAGCATTAAGGACTAAGCCCAGCAACTTGGTGTGTTTCTTTGGTAGTACACATGAGTGAGTTTTTGCGCAAGTGTGTGCATTATATACGTGTGTGTGTGTGTGTGTGTGTGTGTGTACAGAAGCCCTTTATCAGATGCTGGCAGAGTGGAGCACTGGGGGATCAATAGAGCTTTGGCCTGAAACAGGGAGACAGTACCTGGATCTCAGCCGGCCTCCACCGTTCCTCTCATTGATCTTCATTACCTCCACAGACTGGAGCTTGTGCAAGAAGTAGCTGGACGCAGTAGCCCATATACACAGGAACACATACTGTACACAGTCCCACAAATGTATGCATACATACATATACGCATGCACGCACAGACCGTACAGTCACCAACAGTCACAGTAATCTCTCTGACTCTGTAAGGACCTAAATTAACTGAGGCCAGACACTCAACCACTCACATTTACATTCAGATTCAAAATAAAGAGCATATTGCATGGATGTAGTTTAGGAAACATCACACACAATAAGTATTCTAAATATTCATATTTTTTTGTTACATTGTTTCAAATTCAAGTGAGTGCTTCAGTGGCGCATTTCATCTAAAATACATATTTTATGGTCTAATGCTAATCTTAAACCTTACCTGACTAAACATAACCAATAACTTTACAGATACATGTTAATAGTCAATAATAAATAAAAGTATCCAGTTCATCTCCCATAACCTAGTTTATGGAGGAGGAATGTAATCTAGAATGTTAAAAGACTGTGCTGGGTGTTTTGTGGCTGTCAGTGGTGTAATGTGTTGGAAGTTTAAACCTGGATAGGACTCATTTTCAAACTGATCAAAGTCCAGGAATAATTCGAGCCATGTCTTTGACAAATAATCATACAAATAAGGATTCAAAACACTTAATGACTTTATCTCCTGGGACTCTTCATTGGATTTGCTTCTGAATGAGTGTTAAGGAAAACCTTTAAGTCAACATGAGGTGCTCAGAATCATGGAAGGTTTGAGCATCTGCAGTTCCATGAAGACTGAGCAAACTCAATCTTCTGTTAAGACCTTGTGATAGAGTCTAAAGGTCCAGCACAACCAAGTGAGTTGACGTTGAGTTTGTTTTGCTGGCTGTTTCATAGTCAAGAATGAACAGTCAAGCTGAACTTTGACTGTTTGGACTTCAGCAACAAGAGAA
Source organism: Lateolabrax maculatus (assembly GCA_031216445.1). Classification (NCBI taxonomy): domain Eukaryota; kingdom Metazoa; phylum Chordata; class Actinopteri; order Acropomatiformes; family Lateolabracidae; genus Lateolabrax; species Lateolabrax maculatus. The sequence continues at coordinate 16,705,346 of CM062218.1, forward strand.
ATATCTTTAAAAAGTGAAACATTTGAAGTCTCAAGATCAATCCAACAGTGGCTCATCCTGAGCCATGGGAGACATTATGTTTCCACAAGCTGAGTACTACCCCTGGTGACAGGTAAACTGATCTCATGTGTAAAAAGAGTGTCCCAAACAACAATACTGAGCAGAATGAATCATTTATATTACATATTTGAACCTGCAGGTTTCATATTCATGTCAAAAGAATAAGCAATGCTAAAAAGGTAAGCTATTATGTTTATAAGCAACATGGAATAATTTAGTGGGACTAATTGCAGTAATGTAATCACAAATTATTCAGCGCTAACATGTTGTTATTGAGAAAAGTAGGGTGATTATAGTTTTTGACACTCTAGATTAGGCAATGATTTTTGGAGTGCCACATGATTTCTAGTTTGAAGGAAAATGTCTTTGGACCTCCTCACAGTTAACTGCTTGAATGTGGATGTCATTTGTATCCAGCAAAATAAAGAAATGTCCTGATCTCAACAGGTTGTAAAATAAAGGTTAAACAAAAAGAAAAGTATTCACTCAAATAAATGACTCTGTTTGTGGAGCATTATCTGTTCATGTCCAAATAGTCTATTTATCTATTTGTATTTACATACAGTACATCACCGTTTGGCTGATTTCTACTTTATCATTTCCACAAACAACAATAATGAAACTGGATGTGAACACATTTTAGGCTTTATAATAAATACACTCCAACTTTCAATTAGGCTGCCAAAGATTTTGTCTATTTGAATAGAATTTTATAATTACTTTATTCAATTGAATGATTGAACTGAATGTCTTTAACAATGGCAATAACAAACAAGAAAGCTAAAGCTGTTTTTAGTCAGGGAAATTTCTTGAAATACCCATGTAATCCTTTAAAGATTTTTGAACACTCCCAATCCAAGACAATTTACAGTCAACAAAAGCAAACAGTCCAAACAGCTGGTGAAGACGTTCGGTCTGGCGCATGGATTAGAGACTTTGTTTATGCATTACTTGTGTCTCTCTTCACCTTGTCTCCAAGAAGCCAGGCATTTGACGTATGCCAGGGAAAGTGAGTTAAAAAAGGAAGAGGAAAAGCAAGGGAAGAGAGCGAGTGAATGAAAGGTGGTTTATTGAATAACTAAAGCTCTCAGGTACCATTCTACCCTTGTGACTTATGAAGTTAATTCAATTCTCCCCTCTGTCCCATCAAGCCTTGTCTGGAAGTAGACGGCATCAAAGCAGAGCCGGAAAACACTAAATGATTGTAATTCAATTGTTGCTGGGCCATCATTGATTGTTTGCCCGGAAAGAAGTTGGAAGAGAGACAAGACACTTATTTTCTCCACCTCTCCCACCCTCGGTAATCACTTTTGGGATGGATGTGTGTGTATATGTGCATGTTTGCACCTATTAGGTTGAAGAAGCTTCTGTTCACTGAGCTTTCATGTGTACTTGCAAGGTATATGCACACAAAGCACTAAAGAAAGTAACTAGGGATAAGGGGACATAATTGCATGATAAACAAGGAGCACAGATGGATATTTAATTAAGTCCCTAAAACAATTTGACTGCTCTCACACACTCAAAGACTGCCACTGTATATTGACAGTATAGCGATGAACTGTGGTGCAGACAAATGTTAAATTTACTTTCTTGAATTAATATATTCTTGTCCATTGGTCAAGCTTTCAAAGCCTCAGCTGTGCCCTGCTTTTCTTAAAGACTATGTCTTGATCATAAGTTAAAGTAATAACCGAGTGTCTTATTATTATCTTTAAAAAAAGATTTATCAAATCATCTAAGAAACACATTTAAAATCTGTACCTAAGAGCTGCCCGTACACACAAGAACATTGATATTAAAGGGGCATTCCACTGATTTTACAACTCAAGTTCAGTGTACTCATCACGGGAGGGATTATTAAGCCTGTGAAAACCCTTGTATAATGCCGTCTTCTCTAGAGAGAGCTTTGTCAAGTCCAAAATAATAACCCTGATGATGTTATCGTGATGTTATCAGGGTTGTCTCGTCTTTGGCTTGGGCTTGGAGACTAAAAATGTTTAGCCTGTGTAACAAACTGGCAGCGTGCAGTGTGAATGACGTGACCTGGGAAGGTCTAATAAAAGATGTTTTGAAGCTGCATTATGGGAAATGTAGGATCCAGTGATTGGGGGCTTGACCCATACTTGAGACTAAATGTCAGTGTGTCTCAGCCTCTATTGCTTTGATTTCAACCATTACGTTTTTTATTCTGTCTCTTGTATTTCCCCGAGCTTTATGGAAGTACAGTACTAAATCACTGGAGTAGCCCATTCATCAGATGTACCACTGTATACTATAAACAGTGAGAAATCCTCCCTCTTTTATGTCCATCCGCTAATGCATACAAATATTTTTTTATATAATTAAATATTCCCAAATTGTAATATATAGTATGGTAAAAAGAATCTGCTTAAAACTCTAGTAAGCTAAATGTAGGTCTACTTTTTGTAGCCTGGGAACCAGATGAATCTGCGAGCTCATGTTTCATTTGCTCTGGCAGATACGTCTGGCCCCTCTCCCATTCAAACTGATTTCCTTGTCATTGTGTCGGGCGAACCAATCACAAGCATTTATCTAATATGAGGTGGGTTTAATACGATGACAGAAACGAGCGCCATTCAAGACTCTTTGTAATTAGAAAAATAAAGTAGACAAACATCTCTGACAATGAGGTTGAACTACAGCTAAATAAGGGTCCTCTAAAGCAAAACGTTTTATCTGGCACAGTGCTGTGTCCAAGAAAAAAGCACTACCCAAGAAGTTTGGGACAGGTGAAGAAATAAATGATTGACCTGAAAGTGATTGCAAAAAGAAAAAAAGGACTGCAGAACACAAAAGATATGTCAATGTCACAGTAGGGCACAGAGTACCACTTCAGTGTCATCCATACAGTAGATGACAAAATAGTAGAAATTATTGGTGAAACATCTCAGAAAGCCATCATGCCTGATGGAGACTCTGAAAGCACGAATCGTTCAGAAGAGGCAAGGACCACCAACATACAGAGTACAAGTTTTGTGTACTGTACTAGAAACTTCAGAATTCATCATTAAATGGTAAATGGTTAAAACTGACCGTATTTAGTGGGTAATGCTCCACAAACCAGGCTGGCTTGGAAAACTGCTGTGTGTACGCTGCTGGTCCTCAGTGATTAATTACTAAAGAAACAAGATGAAATAATCTGGAACATTGTTGAAAGCAATTAAGGAGGAACTGCAGGAGGTTGATTTGAAATAAAAAGAAATCTATTCCATGCTGAAAGATGTCATTTCTTTGCCAAGACTCACTTGAACCATGTTGTACTACAGCAACACTGGGCAGAGGTCAAGAATCGCCTGAATATATGCTTGACCTGAGTCCTCCAAAGTTGACAATCAATATCCACCATGCTGACTTGGTTAACAACTGTTAGAGTCTGTGTGTGATCAGTCACAATTTATGCAGAGACAAAAACGCATACATGGTTAATAAACTGTTGGTACATGGCTCTATCCATAGAGTTAGACAAATGATTACCTTGTTTGCCTCATGGAGTACAACCGTAAAAGGTGGCTGAAGGAGCACATCTGGACACCTGTCATCAAGGTTGAAAGAACTGCCTGAGGATTTTTTGGGTGCTTCTGTTTTGTCTTGTCAGGGACACAAAATAATATCTAACCTACAACAAAAAATAAGCACACAACACAAGCTGTTGTTATTGGAAAAAATATATAGTTACCTTTATTTCTTAGTGAAGTGGGTTGGTCTCCCTACTTACCGACCTACAATGTGAGTTTTCTTTGATCCAGCATCTAGTGGCCATATGAAGAACTGCAGGTTACTGTTCTTCAACATTGTCCTCAACATTTAGCTGTGTTTGTGTCCAACTGGGAAGGGACTGGCAGTTTAATCTGTCATTCCAATTAGTTTAACTTGTTTTGTTCAACGATCTCCTGCAGCTTAAAATAAGAACAGTGGTCATACATATTATGGTCTGGACAAAAAATGTAGCTTACAGGTTGTGCTATCATTTAGAGTTTCGTAGGTGATGCTGCATGAGAAGTAGAGACTGTAACAGAGAAGTGGACTTACAAACACAACAGGTCATCAATTAAAAGACTGATGAAGTTGTCGAAGAGGTTAGGAGGCAAGGGTAGGGGATGGGAGCGGAACTCTCCGTCAAAAATAAAAAAAGTCAGGTGTACACATGATATTTATGTGAAATGAATCGGTGGCACAGTACTTGTCTATCATAAAGTTCTGTAGTTTGATGATTACAATCAGGGTTAAAAGCTCAGCCACTGTTTATGTGTTCTCCCAGCTATGTTCTCTCCATGCCTGCTTCGTCGCACATATGGCATTTTACTGAGTCATTTGGAGCCGGACAGAATCACAGCTGAAAAGTCATTACAAAAAAATACAGGGAAAAAAGAGAGGCCGACAAAAGATATGAAGAGAGTGTCAGTGTTCATTAGTAGCAAAGTTTTAGTCATCGCAAAGTTAAAAAAAAAAAAGTAAGAAGAAGTAAAAGAAAGAAAAATGTCTTCCTTGCTAAATTTATTCTGACTGCTATGTGGCCAAAATTCACTCAAATTAAAACTTAAAGATTTTTCATCATGTCATTTCACATCTGCGGTAATAAAAGCACTGTATGAAGCCAACACATCCAAGTTCTGTAGCACATTAACTGCCTAAAAAAGAACCCACGTCCATATGAGCATCAAAGATTCGTTTTTAACATCTATGCTAGATTAATTGATATTTAAAGCTTTCTCTTTTTGGCTACAACCATCTCGTTAGAAACAGTGGAAAGGTCGATCTCATGACTCAAACCACTGACATGTTTAATAGTCCTCTGAACAGGCTGCAATTAGTCATGCAGAGCGTTTACTTTCTAAAACTTAACATGAATGTGGATCATGGATGTACTTTTAATTTCATATGTGGGCTGAGCTGGGTAGAAATCAACGCAAAACATTTCATTACAATTGCCACAGTAATTAAAAGGCAATGCTCTAACTTACAGGACCTGCCTAACAGCGGTATGATGTTGCGTGCATGCATGTGTGTGTGCATATTATTTCTGCAGTAGAAAACCACAGCTAGAATAAAGACAGATAGCAAAGCTCTTCCATGTCGTATGTCTCAACAGAAACTAAAACATAAAGAGGTTATTTTAAAATTTTAAGAGCTCACAGATAGCATCAGCAAAATGTGCAAGCTGCCTTTAGTGTGGCTGTTAAAAAATAGCTTGGGATAATTTAGATGCTGAACAGGAGTCTACTGAGGTCCAAACTTGGCTTTGGCCTCAATGCTTGATTGGAATGCTTTCCAAAAAGCAAGCAAGTAAATTCATCAAAATACCCATCCTGAGAGAATATAGTCACAAAAGAATATTCAGAATATTACCCACAAAAGTCCTCACTTAAAGTCACATTACAGCTATTTAAAGGATGATGTTGGTGATTAGACATGTTGTACACAAGCCAACGGTGCTAGATTATCTAAACCGTTGTATTTGGAGGTAAAAGCAAAAGTGCACAGCTTTTGATAGTGAAGAAGTGTGATTGTGATGATTCTCAGGCAAGTTCTGACAAGTCTTTTTTCTATGATTTCTACGCAGATTTATGGAAGTTTACCCGCAGTGGACTTCGGGGATAATAATATCCTCGGGATGTGTAAGTCACTCTGAATGATATCAATATGTGTTTCATGTTGTGTGTTGAGAAGTGACTGAGTAATGACTCAGAGAAGGAGTAGGATTTTTGACTCAAGTTTGCCTCCAATACCTCCGCGCTGCCCCTTCAATTCTCCTGCACCCCCCAGGCGAGGCTTTTGGTTTTCTCTTTTGGCATTGTCTATTACAGACCATATCCTGTAATTTTGAGATTTTTAAATTATAGAGGAGCAAAGTGAATATTTCATTCCCTACATCCGCCTGTAACGTCTGAATAGTGTTTAAGAGTCTAACAACAACAATCAAAACTATGAAAATGAGACTCAAGTTGTAATAAAAATTGAAAAAAACTATCTTTAACTTCACTAACATTGCACTCGCACTTTAGACATCACAAGATTGAAATGCATTGTCATGCATGGCAGCAGAGTCCTCTAACAAGGTGTAATAGGTGGATTTTTGTCGAATGATAATGAATATGTCTTCGTGCAATTAAGCGGTCTACAGACTGGAAGAAGAAACCCCCAGAGGAGTGGTATCCAGTCAGCACAAGAGCTACTCACAATACCACTTGTTGTGCATGTGGTCCCATCACTTGGCATCATCCTACGCTGCCTTGTTATGCAGGCACGAGCTAAAGGTATCACTCAGTCTACCAAGATAATTAATCACCATGCATGTAATATGAGAGGTTACACGATAATGATTTTCAAAAGTGTTCTTTATGTAATAATAATGTAACGTTTCCATAGACCTGAAATATAAAATCACAAAAACAATTTGAGTTTGAAGAACTTACATTAATAAGGTTAACAATTATATTGTGAACATCCAGTCCTCCAATTATTAACAGCCAATAGGCATGATAGACTATTCCCTTCTTTTATCACAAATAGACAGATTTCCTGCTTTAGCAGACAACAAAACACTGTAATGTTGTTTTACATGCAGCTCACTGCTCCTTCAAACACCACAATCACTCCCAGACCCACACACAAAAAGGAACGGTTGCTCTCTGGAATAATAAATCCTGACCCATTCAAAATTGCAGAAAAGACAATAAATGACATGTGCTGCCACAGCAGCAAAGAACTTATCTATCAATGTATTTAAGTGTTATTGCATTTGCAAAAAAAAAAAAAAAAAACTGTTTTGCAATGATGGATCACATCAGTTTACAATAACAACTGTGGCAGATCGACCACTCAACAGTGGGTCTTAGATTTCACACAGAAGTAAACAAAAGCAGATTTCTCTTTTCCAGCCCATAGATGTGGACCGTCCTGACTATGTGTTAGATCAAGAATATACAATTCCACATACTGTACCTAGCTAGCATAAGATAAAAATATAACTGTGATTTGGCTCTTTCTCCAGCTTAGGTTTTTATGTTGCCAGCTAATTTCGATTTAAAACGAGAAGCCTGTAAAGGGGTCTTAAATATGTTCGGCTAAATCTATATAGAGCTAGTTAGTCCTAATACTATAGGTTAGTGAAGTATGATAATTAAAAATGTATTTTATACATTATTCGTTCTCACATAACTCTTGAATGGTTTGGATGCTTGCTATAGAAAAACATACTTGGACAAGCAACAATGATTAGAATTATGCTTTGATGTTTATATTTTCAAACCGCATTCTTAAATACCCACGACTCAAACATTAGGAGGGTTTTATCAAGTGATGTCATGCAGTTGAGCAAATAACAGGTTCATCTTAGTGAAAACCATAACTGATTACTATCCCAGTGGTGGGCCAGGTAGGCTACATATGGCGTCATGCAACATAATGTTGTGCATTTTATGTGGAACACATTAAGTGTAATTGCAGCTATTTGATCAGCCGTAATCAGTATTTTTTTTCCACGTTTTAACAAACCCAATCTTTCCACAGACCAGCAGTATCCTGTGTAGTCAGTGCAGTGGACAGAGAAAGGCAGAAAGAGAGAGAAAGAAGATGGTGACCTCCTCGAGGGGGCTTCCTGACATCATCCACAGTGGCGGTGGAGACACGGTGCTGTCACAACACACGGCGCGGGGGGGCTGGCTCGGTGTCACCGGTTCTGACACACTGGGGAATGACCCAAGCTGGAGCAATGACTGTGACAGTAATGGGACAGGTCTCTGGGAAAGGGATGGGTGGTGGAGAGGGCAGGATGGAAACAAGAGAAGCTGGAGGGGTGAGTTGTAGGAGGGGTGGTTTGTTGAGGATGATCAGAGAGACAAGGCATAAGACCAGACAGGATGACTGTGTCAGCATGGATGGATATAACATTGTTTGGATATCTGAAGCTAAACAGTGCAGACCTGATAAGTGAAAAGCTATGTGTGGCATTTTCAAACATCAGTATATCATGGTCAAATTAATAGTGATGGTTTAGTATAAACAAATAACAAGGGAACTGTCAGCTTCATTATTGAGAGGTATAATAATACACATTTCCATACACCCGCTTTAACCTTTGCCTTCTCCTCCATCTTTGTAGTTTGTTGTGAGTAACAGAAGCTTGCACTCTCACTCTTGATGAAGGTATATATAATATATACTGTATATATAAATAGCAATTCTAGTATAAAGCTCTCATTTACTTTGATTCCCCATGCAGACAATAAACTTGTCTCCCAGTTTTATTTCACACACTTCTAATGGGGCTTTGCCACTCATTTATTAGCTTCAACACTACGAAAATATGCTGGTGCATGCTCAGCCAATCAGTATGAGCCTATTTACTCTTTTTGGAACAGACAAGAGTCCTATATACATCTAGGATTGCCAGCAGACATTGTGCAGACTATCCAGGGTGCAGCGTGGCCAAAGAGGTGTTGATCCAGTGATTTGTTCATTTGGTTCAGTTCTCTTATTTCTACAACGTCTGCACTTTCATGAGGGGTTTCGGAGAAAGGTGCTTTTGGGCCACCCTCACCTAAAATGTTTTCTGTTAGAGTTTAGGAAGAACACATCCAGCGATATATTCTGTGGGAGTTGCTTTTCATTCTTCTGGCCCTGAGAACACTTGTGAACACTCATCACTCAGTCTGCCCTGCAGACGCACCACAGTGGGTGTACCTTTCAGCCTATTCCAGATATCTTCCATTAAAAAAGAGCTCAGAATTATACCCTTTCCATATCTGCACTTTCCTTCCCATACTTCTTTATTTATTAGATTTCATTTAAGACAGGTGTATTCAATAAATGCAAAGTGTTGACAGTGTGCGGGAGCTGATGGTGTTACTTAGAGTTCATTAAGGTCAAGAATGAATCAGCCAGATGCCCTCTAGCTTCTTCCATATAATGAGCAAGGAGAGGTTGCATTGCGCGCGTCTCTCTCTTATAGGAGTTAAATTGGCTCACACTGATTGGCTGAGCTTGTCCATACTGTACAGTATACTCAGCTCGTCAAGTGGGTGGCTGAGTGAAGAGAGCCCTGATGAAGAACTACAACTGTTCATAGAGCTATAGCTTTGATATAACTATCATTTCTGCAGTTTGACCAAAAGGCTGCTGGTGTATTAAATATTAAATCTGGTTTTTCAGTATAATTAAATCATTTTGAATAGCTTGTTTTTAGACAGTAATATCACTACTGACAACCAACTCTGTAGCTTTGCTTGGATGCTGCCTCTTTCTTCATCACAGATGATGTGCCTGCTTAGTTTTAATAGGAGAGATGGTATCCCCTGTTTTACTGTCTATTTAACATTTTCTCCTGTCTCTCTCGCTCCCTTCCTACCTCTGTCTGTCAGAAAAACATGTCATAAAACGATGGAGCATCAGCATTCTCTAGAGGCCAATGGAGGGCATAACATATTCTTTGTAGAAAGGCATTCATCTTTCTCTCTGTCTGATCTTTCTCCTGTCTGCTTCCTCTCAATGCAAGATAGTATAATATTTATTGCAAAATCCAGCCTTGTGCAGACTGTACTATGTGAGCAAGTTACAATGTGACAATTCTTTTGACTGACTGGGATAATGTAAAAACAGGAACCAAGTAAGAAAACCTGCCCAGTGGGTTATAAGGAAGTTACAAGTAAGATTGTCTGACATTACTTTGTCACACCCTAACTAAATTTAGTAATTCGCCTGAGGTCTGCCATTCTGTTTTCCTTTCAATCTCTTTTTTACATAGCAACAACAGTGAGGCATCAGTAGGCCAAGTACACGTTTTCTGTTTCATTTTGAGTAGGCTGAGAAGGAGTGCCTGAAATTCCCATTTTTCTTTTTGTGCATGTACAATCATAACAGTGCACAGCAGTAGGGCAGTCAGTGCCAAATGATGAAGAAGATACTAAGCGGGATCTAAAGGTTAAATGCCTGAAATCCAGCACAGACCCAAGTGCTCACACTGGCTCACATATTAGACTTTGCATTCTGATGTGCTGATTTGCATCAGTTTCACATCATATACAACACGATGCAGATCTTTCAACTCTCTGGTTAGCTACCTACCTGTTGTTTACTTTACTTTACTGTTGTTTTTCTGGTTTATCATCATCACATCAATTTCCATTCCCACGCCAACTGTTTCTCTTTTCTTTCTCAGATGTTATCTCGCTGTCACTTCTCGCTCATGCAAAACAGGTCCAGATTGGAATTGCCAGTGTGTGAGAGTATGTAACCGTCTGTATGCGATGCTCCACCCATACTCCCATTCCTGAACTCTTCCAGCACGTCCACACCTCAAACCCAACCCCCTCCAAATATCCAGGTGAGACCAAGTCAGTAAGACCAGCGGGGAAATACTCACGTCAGGAAGGACCTCTTTTACACTGCCCTCTGGGTCTAAGGTAAGGTAAGTTTATATTTAAAAGAAGTGTTAGATCAAGAAAATACATGTAATGTAGATACATTTCAGTTTAATATCAGATCAATATTAGAAAGGATTCAACAGGACAAAAGAAAGTTTAAGAAAAATAGACACTAAAAGAGCAAGAATATTGTTTATTCTATTCCTTTTCTATCATAGAGTGGGGGAAGGTCTTGTGTGTCAAGGAAAGAGCTCAGCCCTGGTGCATACAAAAGAAGAAGATTTGAAAAGACAGATATCTCGAAGCAGTGAGAACAAAACTATACACGGATTACTTTTGCTTTACTCCTCCGGCTGACACGTGTTACCTTGAAAAATGGAATAAAGTCAGGTTGAAGCTAAAAAGGCAAAATGTGCAAATGACAGAAAAAGAATGAAAAGCAGAGCCAGGAAGAAGAAAGACACACAAGAAAAACCTCAACCCCACCTTGTTAGCCGGGAGCCTTGACTCATACACACAATGTAGTCTTGATGGCTAGGAAAGTATTTGCAGCTAGCTCAACCTGTAGAGCAAGTCACAGTCAAGGATCTATCACTGTTTCAGAGGAGATAGTTGTGTATTCAAAAAGACAAAATGGAGATCTGCACTGATGATCAAGATAATTTAGACACATTTGGACATCCGTGCCTAATACCTCACCTGTGTGTGTGGCGCTGAGAATGTTTATGGATGTCAATTTCCCCCATGAGAATCAAAACTTCATGTGAGACTCATAATAAAGCCAGGAGCTCGCACTAGAGCTGTATTTGCATCGTACAGAGGACAGATATTGGAATCAAATGCATCAGAGAACCAGGTTTCTCAGTTGAGGAAGCATGATATGTCTCATCTGTCACAGCAAAGAGAAAGACAAACACACGACAGAGAGATAGACGAGGCCGGCCTCAGTCGGCAGGGAGAGCAACATTGCAATCTAGAGCAAATAGGAAAACAAATTGTGGCCCTGCTTTGCCATCTCCCTGAGACACGGTAGACTGTTGTCTCTGAGGTAGTTTCTTTTTTCCTAACCAGGCAGAATGTCACCTCAGAGTTTGTGCATGTCTGCGGCTGTGCATTTTGTATGAAACTGAGAGAAATCTCATGCTCTATATGTCTGTGCAAAAGCAATTTATCATGCGATGCATGCATTTGTAAGGAAAGGTCTGTTTGTGTCTAAACATGCAATTTGTGAATTCTTCAAACCTCAGTTTTTAGGCCTGAAGATTCAAAACAGGGATGCACCTCACAGCCTGTTCTCCAAATAAAACTGAAGAACATCATAGTCCCAAAGGCATAGGCTGAGACGCATTTAAAGATTAATATCATTGGTTGTATTATCCACTCAGAAGGAGAGGTAAAGTGTAGGTAACATCAGCAGTGATTGAACCTGTCGGGCTTTCAGTAGCCTATGTTGTGAGTCTGAAGGCATTCATAGACTCAAGTCTTTTTATGCTGTGTAATTTAATAGTCAGGAATGCTGGATGAGAGAGAAAATAGTGACTGATTTGACAGCTCAGTATGTCGACAGTGATGCCGAAATGCTGAAGGAAAGTGTTTCTGAATTCAAATACTCTGGATTAGATGAGACACAAGTGAAATGGAACCGTGAACAGCGAGGCTGTTATCCAACTTGTTCCCTGTCAGCCTGTGAGCATTCATCAGAATGAGATGTAAATGTATAAGAGAAGCATTTTTTCTGAAAAGAAATCCTTTCAAAATCTTAACCCTAGCAGCAGACACACCTTATCTTTATACTTACATAACAAATCAAATATGTATTTCAATGGTCCCTTACTCAACAGTCAAACCTGTCGCTCTAGAGATCCCAACTCTGAATGTGTGAGTCTTGTCTGAATGTGAGTCCCTTTCAGATTGTAATCCCACACTCTGTAATGCACATGCCATGCACACACCTACAAACGAGGACCATTTGGTTCACACACCATCAAACCCCAGAGAGAGAGAAAAATGAGAGGACACGCATGTACACCCACACACAAAGAAACATGGAGCCAACTAAGTATGCAGGTGATCCACAACAACTCCATATTTAAAGTCTTCACACGATCAGACCATTAAATCCACGCAGTTGTATTTCAACTAAAATGTAGAGCACAGGGTCCATGGTACTGTCATGGCATGCTTAACATTTACAAATTAAATGCTAGCTTTTAACAGTCCTCTGAAGAACCAAGACTGCAATAGGCATTTGGTGTTGCAGAGAGACGACTGTGGCAGCCTGATCAGCCACACTGTTCAAATAGCCGACTGATAGAGTATTGGTTTGTTTTTTCAGCATAGGGAGGCTCCGATGATGACTCACTCATTGATGTATAATGAGTTAGTATTGAAAAGGTACCTCTGTGTAAATAGGAATCAAGAACATGACAGGGAATATGTTTGTGAATATGATGTCTGGTGGTTTTGTTTCCTCACAGCTGATCAGCATAACAAAATTGCTTTTTGTTTGCGATTGTTGTTTCGGCTTCTTCGAGTTGAGTAATGACACAATAGAAAAAATGTATTAGCTTTATTTAGTATTGTGTTTGTACTATTATACAGTATTACTAATATAAATCCCCAAAAATCTACTCTAATCTAATTTTAAATCAACCACAATTAATTGCTCAGTTTACATGTATGATGAGTATTATTCAGTGTGTGAAAACAGTTGTGCAATATCTCCTGTGGCTCTGGAGGAACGTCGTTGAATCTGCGAAAATAACTTTATTACTGTTATGTCGGCTTGGACATGGTGGAGACTACAGATTTTTACTGAAACAGAAAGTGTGCATTATAAACTGGCAGTGTGGAGTTTGAAAGATGTCGGAGTTTACCTGGCAGGGAAGGCGTAGCAAAAAACGCTGTCTGGTTGCCTTATGGGAAATGTAGGACGCAGGATTTGAGGGTTTTCACCCACTTTTAGGGATTACATCAGTATATATCAGCTGCTGCATCGATTTTTTGTTAAATCTTGTTAAATTATCAAACCACTGGAGTACACCCTTTAACCCTTACTACAACATTTGCTTTATAAAATTAAATTAAATATATGAAAAAAAGAATGTGCAGTGCTCTATATCTAATAAATGGAAAGAGAGTTTTTTTACTTTTAAGTACTTGAACTACTCTCCTTCATCTCCCTCAGCGTCCTCCGTCCCCTCCTCCACCTCTAAGGCAGCAGTCATGAACTGGTCTGGGTTGGAGGAACTCATCAGTGGGGTCAACAAGTACTCCACGGTGTTCGGCCGTATCTGGCTCTCTATGGTCTTCGTCTTCCGGGTGATGGTGTTTGTGGTAGCGGCCCAGCGAGTGTGGGGCGATGACAACAAGGACTTTGTCTGTAACACGGCGCAGCCAGGCTGCAGCAACGTGTGCTACGACCACATCTTCCCCATCTCCCACATCCGCCTGTGGGCCCTGCAGCTCATCTTCGTCACCTGCCCGTCGCTGATGGTGGTGGGGCACGTCAAGTATCGCGAGATGAAGGACTTGCAGTACACCGCTTCGCACAAGGGCGCCCATCTGTATGCCAACCCTGGGAAGAAACGTGGGGGGCTGTGGTGGACGTACCTGGTAAGCACAAAGGCCCATGAGAGTTTATTCCTGGTATTTCTGTAGATGCCACGCATAAAAGACGGACACAGCAGGGCTTTGGTCTCTATCAAACGGAAGTTAGTCATTGTTAGAAATGTCAAAAATAATTGCCATGGATGAGTGGCTGTGTACAAAAAGCTGGAAAAAACATTTGTGAAAATGATTTGTTTTCTCCTGATCACAAGAAAAACTGTTTTGACAGCTTCTTTTGCACCTCATTTTTACCATTTTTATCAGAAACTGATTTCACCATCCCTCCAGACTGGACTGAAGCTATATGAGTTATGAGCTTGCAATAGTTGATGCTTCTAAAATGCATCATTCTTCCAGTTATTATAAAACTCAGAGCAGCACTGGATATTGTTTGATGGAGAGACATTTGTTTTCCTGAAAAATATGTCTCCCAATTTAACCCTCATTTATTTTCTCATAGCTGAGTCTGATATTCAAGGCAGGCTTCGACGCTGGCTTCCTTTACATCCTGTACCACATCTATGATGGTTACGACATGCCCCGCCTGTCCAAGTGCTCCCTGGCGCCGTGCCCGAACACGGTGGACTGCTACATATCACGTCCCACTGAGAAGAAGATCTTCACCCTCTTCATGGTGGTCTCCTCTGGTTTCTGCATCCTCATGTGTATCTGTGAGATGATTTACCTCATCTGCAAACGCATCCAGAAATTCATTAAGAAAAAGACTGAGTGTAGGAGGAGGGATTTCGCAGAGAGTCACGAGATGGCACCGCTGGCAGCGCCCAGGTCAAGGTTCAGGTCCGAAGCATCAGTCAGAGTGGATCCTACAGCCTCTATACACAACCTCAGTAACATCAAGGCTGAGGAGCAGGCATCTAGGGGAAAATAATGTGCAATATGTCGGTGGCCATGTTGAAAAACTGAGCAAAGCACTTAAGGGATCACTTCAAGAAAATCCATTCATCAGACTTCATGGAGCAAACCAAAGATGTGCATCAATTTAGGGACTTCTGAGACAGTTTTTTGTAAATATTATCATGTTAAATGACTTGCTGCAGGAACGCACACCTTATGCATGCAAATTAACCCCTCAAAAAGGATGATTTCAGGGTAGGGGTTAAGGGCTTAGAGTAAGTTTTGGAATTGGTTTGTGTTGTGAGTGTGTGGATGTGTGGAAGTCTGTATTTGTGTTGTTGTGAGTGAATTCTTAGCCAGTCCAAGCTGTTATATAAGGCACTTTGTAAATAAAACTATAAAATGTTGAGAGATCTCAAGTGATGTAAATACAGTATAGAGAGTCAACCCTTTGCCTGAATACACACATTGCCCCCTAATGAATAAAACAAGATACAGCACACAGAGCACTTCCTTTAGGAGAAACACAGTATCTTCAGAAATCACTTGCGGCCTTTTTGTTCTGAGATATGCAATATGATGAAAATGCTCTTTATTGTTCAAGAGGTACTTTCACTCTTGTTGATATTTGATGTTCTCACACTATTAAATTAAAATTCCTTAACGAAGGTATGATACATGTATGAACAAATTTATACCACTGCAAAATTATACAAAATGTATCTTTGTACTGACTATTGTGGTTATTTTTGAAAAAGATTGAAGGAAGGTTCCAGATAATATATTTTGTTTGTATTGTATTTATTGTTGTGATCAATAAAGTATTTTCACTGTTAATATATTTCAGTGTGTGTGTCTCAGATCCAATATGGGTAAGGAAAAAAAATGTTGTTAAAAAAAGACAATAAAATCGTCTGAAATAAAACAACAGTTAAGCATTAAGATAGGTCCATATCACACCAGTGCATTGTGCATTGGTTGAACACAGGAATAGTAGCCTATAGTTTTGATAGATCTAAATGAGATTTAAGTAATGGATAAAAATGGATCGATAAGTTTCCAGTACGCTCTGTATTTCTTTGTGTCTAAGAGTGACTAACTCACCAAGTATTGAGCTGGCCTCATCACAGTGACGGCCACAGTGATTCACACGGACGTCTTCTGTCGTCATCACTTTTCCACTCTGCCGCCCAATCAGGACCGAGAGACCCGGGTGCGGTTTTGACGGACCCGGAAATGCACCAATAGCTACCGAGAGCCGGAAGGCGCCGTATCCGCCTTCGCTGCTTCTTCTGCCCTGTTGAAGGAAGTGAAGTCTGTCAAACATGAGTTTTCACTACGGCCAGGTACCGAAATACTGCATTCTGTGTTCTGCCTGCGTTAACTACAGTAGCGTGTTAATGTTGTTGAATAACTGTGTCGTCTCTTTTTTGGACTCGAGACAACGTAACTAACGGTTTGTGTCATGTTTTTATGTGACGTTAGCTGTTCATTGGTGTGCCACGGATCGCAGTAAACAGTGTCAGCTGTTTTTCATAGTCTGTGATGTTTGAGAGCAACATTCAGTAGATTTCCTGCGTGAGGCCGTGTGTTCTGCTGTCGTTGTGTTCATTAAACCTGCGCTAACATTGCTGCAGTTATAGTTATTAGTTCAACTGCTGTTAAAGCTAGTGTTCCCGTGTGTTTAATGCACCAAGTCAGTCTGGACGATGTCTTGTTTTTTCTCGTTGGGAGGTCAGTGTGTTTTTTTTTACGAGCAAAATATCGCTAAAGGTGTACTTTGAGTGGTGGAAGAAGTATTCAGATCCTTCCAAGTAAAAGTAACAATATTTCACTTCCGCTACAAGTCATGCGTTCAAATGTTTACATAAGTCAAGTACAGAAGTATTATTTGACTAAAAGTACTGAGAAAGTATAGGCTTTTAATTTATGACATTATTATTACTGGTGCATTAATCTGTAAGCAGCATTGGAACTTGAATAATAGCTCTTTATATATATATATATATATATATATAAACTAATTACATGTTTTATAATTAAAATAACCTGCAGGCTTACTGTAGCTGTCAGATAAATATAGTGGTGTTTCCCCCATTTACTCAAGGAAAGTACAAGTAGCTCAAAATTGAACTACTTTTCACTACTGGCCAGTGAGTTCTTCTATACATAATACTTAAAGTAGTTTATATATATGTGTGGTATATAATACCATATAGACATTTAATAGAGGGGCTCTAAGAGGCTCCATCTAGCCTCACACACAGCCCATGCATTCCTTGTGTTCATCACACAGTCTCAGTGAACTTGTCTGTCACTGTAGGGCTATCCAGGAGGAGGCAACCCACCACCAGCTGCTCCTTACAGGGGAGGCAGTGTTTCCTATGGGCATCACCCCTCCGCTCCATACGGAGGCGCACCAGGAGGGGGTGCTTATGGTGCTTATGGAGCCCCAGGTCAGGGAGGGCAGTACGGGCATGGACAAGGGGGTGCCCCCGGCGGGCCGTACGGGGGATACGGGGGACAACCGCATGGAGGAGCTTATGGACAACACCCTCCTGCAGGTAACTATAGGCTGAGACTGGGGCCGTGCACGCTTCTGCCGTGGCTTTGCTTGTGGGAGATGAGCAGGCATATTCTGAACACGAGGAGACTGCAGATTACCCCCTTTTCATTGCTTGGCTCACCTTTTCTCTCCCCCCTCGCTCTCTGGTGGGATGATGGATAGAAAATGACTTACGTTCCCAGACAGTCATGTAGAGACCGGGTTCAGTTTGTGCCCCTCAGCAGGATTACACGGCTGGAGTGATGACTCCAGTAATACTGAGTGAGGGCTAAACAGAGTAAGAGACAGATGGGTAAAGAGTGTGTGTGTGTGTGTGTGTGTGTGTGTGTGTGTGATTACACTGTTTCCTGTAGCAGCTAAGCCAAGTCACAACCTGATAGCCCCTGTTGCTATCACTCTCTACAGGGACAGAATCCATCAGGGTCTGGCCTGAAGTGTCAGCTGTCTCTTTCTCCCCATTCATTTTTCTGACAATCCGCCCTCCCTCCACTCCTCCCCTCGTCTTATACAATATTTCCTAACACTCCCTTTCTCTGCCTCCATGTATTCAGGTAACGGCCTCTCGCTGAGATGACTTTTCCTTGACCCTGCCACTACCTTTTCTTTGCACCTGCGCCTTTCTGAAACACTGATCATGTATTACTAAGGTTAGGGAGGTATTCCTCAGCAGAATACCAACTGGTTTCACAGCTGTAGGGAGAGTCATTATTCCTGAGTTTACAGTTTTTCTTATTGGAAGATTATGCAGTATTTTAGTGAAATAAAATGGATAGGGGAATTTTCGACTGTGAGAAAACAGTATTTCAAACTTGATGAAAGATGTTTGTTGGTATAATCGCACACAAATGTAAGGTTTTATCTCTTATCCACACATTTTTTCCAACAGTTATGCTCAAATGCATACTAAATGTACTGAGTTTTATGAATTATATTTGGCAATATCAATTATATATTAAGTATTTTCCTTGTTATAGTCATTGTATACGTACGTTTTTCCAAATCAGTGCCATCTTAACACCAAAGCCAAAAAGATTGAGTCAGGCACAGATGTATTATTTTTTACGATGAAGTTTCTGCTTGACAGAGTCAGCAAAGTTTCAACTGTCAGACAGAGGGAGCGTGTTTCTTCATCTCTCAATAAATAAATTATTATTTTGCATCTGAAAGAGGGAGCCGCTTCATTTCCAAGAATCTTCACAGTGTTTTTCCTTGCTCTTTTATTATTTATTTTTCTCGCACATATCCGTAACTCCTCAAAGTCTGAGAGCTTCAGTGAAATAATAACTGGTAGAGCATATAAGGATGGGAAATGGTAAAGAGAATAAATTAAATTAGTCGACAGATTGAAGGAAGAAAACAGTGATGGAAACAAGAGCGTGCAAAGAAAACAATGTTACAGTGATGGGCATCTTCAAAGTCAATCTGGACTTTCTTCACCTTCCTGTTACTACTCTTAATTTTCCTCTCTGTAGGTAATATGCCTCCCGGTGTTAACCCAGAGGCGTACCAGTGGTTCCACACCGTTGACACTGACCGCAGCGGCTTCATCAACCTAAAGGAGCTGAAGCAGGCACTTGTCAACTCCAACTGGTCTGCTTTTAATGACGAGACCTGCCTCATGATGATCAGTAAGTCATACAGTTGTAGCCAAAATGAAATGCTCAACAGAGGTAGCTCTGTGTTAATGAAGTCATTATAAACGCTTTGACAGTGTGTCTTGAGGCAAAACGACACAATGTTTAACAATGTAAAATACTTTGAGTGGCTACAGCAAAGGACAGGAAGAAGTTATTTATGAAAAACCAATGAATAAAGGAATGGGAGGAAAAGAAAATAGGCTTTTATATGTGAGTAGCCCCTTAAATCTCCCAAACTTCTAAATAGAAATCTCTTCTGTTTCTAAAAGAAGAAATTTAAGCAGCCAGGAATCAGCCTAAACAATAACTGAGTCATGTTTGTCTTGGGGCCTGTAGTTGCGAGTCTCTACATTCCAGTTGTACTTGCCAGGTAGTGACTAATGCTTTCCATTATCATCACCAAGGATAAATATGTGTGCTACCTTTTGATAATGCAAAGAGAAGATCCAGGATGATGAGCGATGGGCTTGCTGAAACATGCCGAAAATGCACTTCACATTTGTGCCCCGTTTTGCGAGAACGTGGAACAATAACCGAAGAAACCTTCCTGAGTCTTGTTTGTTGATTTTGTTTCCTGTGCTCTTTATTTCCTGTTAGACATGTTTGACAAGACACGATCAGGTCGAATGGACCTCTTTGGGTTCTCGGCTCTGTGGGACTTCATGCAGCGGTGGAGAGCGCTCTTTCAGCAGTACGACAGGGACCGCTCAGGCTGTATCAGTGGCACGGAGCTGCACCAAGGTAACCAGGCAGTTGTTGTGTGTGTTACAATTATTGTTTTTTTTTTTTTAATCAGGACTTAAATACAACTTAAAATAAAAACTTTCAGGGAAAATGAAGTCCCATCTCGTTTCTCTTTCCTCTATCCCTCTCCTCTCCTCAGCCCTCGCTCAGATGGGCTACAACCTGAGTCCCCAGTTTTCTGAGACGCTGGTGCGGCGCTTCACCGTGCAAGGCCAGCGACCCGGCGTTCAGCTGGACCGCTTCATCCAGGTGTGCACCCAGCTCCAGATCATGACGCAGGTCTTCAGGGAGAGAGACACGAACATGACGGGCAACATCCGCCTCAGCTATGAGGATTTCCTCTCCGGGGCCGTCACCAGGCTCATGTGAGCCTCATTCCACTGACAATCCCTCTGCACTGTGGATTCACAATAACGTTCCATGTTCAGGTCATATTTTGCTCAGTTTTTAATGCTCTCCCATAAGTGCCCCCACCTGTTGGTGTGCTTACAGTATACCAGCCAGTACACATTATTCCATGGCTTGTCGCTGTAAGTAGATCAAGCCAAACATCATGCACCTGAATGAAGTTCAGTGGCTATTATAAACATAGCCAAAGCCTTTACTGGATAGCTTAACTTTCACCAGGGGGTCAGCAGGAAAGTGATGGTGGCTTCATAACATCAGTCACCATAGTAGGTCCTAACAGTCGTACTCTTACCAGAGATGCCTTGATGACAGTTAGAAAGTCTCTTGTTTACTAGTACCAGTACTTGATTGAAATTATGAATAGTTTAACTGAGATACAAGAGAGCACTTGTTTACATATGTTTAATTCTCTGATTGTTGACCTGACAACCCCACTGACCACATATCTGTCAGGACTGAATCAGGGTAAAGACTTGACTAGAGGAGGTAACAGATAGTAAGTGAAACAATAACAGTAGAGTACCTGCATTCGACTGCGTTACAATGATTATGCTGATCTGCAAATTCATATCCTGTGAATTGACTCACATGCAGCATTGACATGTACCTGTGCCATTCAAATGATTTTCAATTCAATGTATGTATGTCACTAGTATTAAGCATTTCCAGGGGTATTTCCATGCAATAGTTGCATTACATGCTCTGTATTGAAATGTGTGTAATTAAGCAAATTAAGCAGGGGTGGTGTCGCTAAAGCTCTGTAACTAAGTGATGAACTAAGTGAACATGAATTTACTATAAGTTTTGCTGAATTGCACTCCTGTAAGACAATATCAAACATAAACAAAAAAACAATTGTCTGATACCAAAAGATAAGTGACCCAAAATGTTTGCCACTTTCACCTCAATGAAAGGGGATCTTCAGTGATTGTGGGGCCAGTAAATATACTCCAATCAGGTAATACACTCCACTGAGGTATAGCTTCTGAAATCAGTTAACATGCCAAAATAGTTTGTAATGCCAAAAACAAATAAATGTTTTTGTATCACATTTTGATGTATTCATATTCTTGACTGACAACCATTCATACTGATGAAAAAGGTGCAGTTCCCTACCTTTTTATGGAATGGAGGAAAATAACTTGAAGAATTGATATTTTATCTCAACTAAAGTCCAGTTGTTACTGCAGCCGTCATGGCTAGTTGACATGCAAACCCTACTCATGACCTTTGACCTTTGTGTTGCAGTTTGGCTGCACAAAAGAGCTTCTGTCTTCTACTTCCACATCAGGGGTTTCTTTCCCTCCCCATCTGTTACTCTGCCTGTGTCAAGAGTCCTCCTGCTTCACATAGTCTCTTCCCAAATCAGAGGCAATCCATCAAATTCTCTTGTGCATTTTTTTGGTCATATCCCGACTCCATCTCATCCTTCCTCCCTTCTCTCCATCTTAATCTGAGGCCAAACAGAACCGCCCCAGTGTCCTTAAGCACACTTTGTGTCACGTTCGCCCTGCCATCGCCATCCCCTCCTGTTGACACATCACCATAACACTGAGTTTAGTGACTTACAAGTGTGGCTAAAAATGTGCCATGCTTGAAGGTTTTAGCCCATGGAAAGCATTGCAGCAGCTTTTTTCTGGCTTATGTAATTCAGCAGTGATTTGACCTAAAGTTCTTACTGTCATTTCCTGTGTAATGAAGAACATTTCCCACCACTGACCATGCCGGCAAATAGAGCAGATCTATGGGGCTTCAGATAGTGAGGATGTGATGCTCCACTCTGTCAGCCCCAGTTTGTGATTTGGATTGATAAAATGGTTGTATTTTTACATAAAAAACTTGGCTAGTGCAGCTCTGAATCTGCTTTAGTAATAATCAGCAGCTGACGAAATAATCCTGGCACTGCTAAAGTAGCTGGTAAAGCAGAACTGGCATTACTAATGTTGTTTTCCCGCAGGGGATGAGCACATTTCACTTTATCTGACAGGACTGATCAAATGCCAGTTCTGGCAACTACAAGATGGACAGCATAGAGGGAGGAACTGCTTCAAAGAATCATTTTTAAGCATTAAGCGTAATCGCCCACACAGAATCCTGTTAATCGCATAATTTCAGCATTCATTTGAAGTAATGATAGCATAAAAATGTGGATACAGCTCCACTTTTTTTTTAAAACTTTCTGCTTCTGCACAAATGACCAATGAGTCAGGACTGGTCATCGCTCCATGACAGGCTGCATTCCAGTCGCTACAGATCAGCCCTGTGCCCGGCACACTGCGTTGGTATAGTTTTATGGAAAAGTTTTAGGGCCTGGGAGCTGAAATATCAGTGTCATCAATCATGTAGAGGTTTGCAAAAACACTTAATGATTCACTGCCCAGAAACTACAGTAGCATAGAGGGTTTTCTTCCCCCTGCAGTCTACAATGTATGGTTTCCCGCTGGGTGACGGAAATGTACACAATGTCTCTGCATCCCTCATAAGTAGTTTGAAGTAAACAAAAGCAAAGCTCCTGAAATTGTTTATGTCTTTATACAGTATGCCAGGCCTCTGAAAGTGTCCCTGTCTTTATATACCAACATGTTCTTTTAAAAAAGAAAACTATCACTGCACTTGAGGGGGTTTGTCATCCAAGAGGGGGTAGCTCACGCCTTGTCAGCGCATGACACAGCGCTGGTGACAGATCTGTCAGCCTTTCATGAGTATTCCTTGGGAGGAGGATTTTGCACACGGATGCCATCGATGTTCGAACACAGAAGGAGACGGCATTTTCGTGGCTGCCAGTCATAGAAACCATGGAAGGGACAAACATCCATGCATGTTATGTAAGAACACAGCTCCCTGTGACCGTGTAGTCACAGCGCTCATGCCTTTTATGTGAGACTGTTGCAGCTTAATAAAATATATTTGAATAAAAAAATGATTTATTCTTGTGGGGAACTTGTTGTTTCAGCTTTCAAAGGATACACAAGCAAGTTGCAATGCTTACATAATATGTAACCTAATTAGCGGATCACTGAGTATGACATCTAGTTTAATTTTTTGTTGCAGTGAGTCCACATTTTATGCATTCTATTGATTTTACTACACAATTTATTGGTACCAATCACTGTCAGTACCAGTGGTAGTTTTGTGTTTCCTGAAACAAAGTGCATGTTTTGGCTTTCCTCGTGTAGTGTACTCTTTCCACCACTGGGCGGCGGTAAAGCCCTCTTGCTCACGGCGCGGCGAGGCTCGTCAGCCAATCAGGTGTAACCAGGAAGGTCAGGGACGGAGACCGTCGCACGGAAGTTGCGTCGATCCTCCGCTGCACCCAACGTGCTAACGGTAAAGGTGAGTGAAGACTAATGATATAAACCAATGTCATTGTCCAAATAACCTCAATAAAGAGAGAGAAACACCGCGCGGACGCGGAGTTACTGTGACTTACCTCTAAGTCAGCCAGGTCCGCCAGTCAACGATACACGGTGCGACACTTCACGATGGACACGAAGAGATGTCCACTGTTAATTCATTTATATATATTTTTTTTGTTATGCTCTGTCTTGTTCGCTCGGGCCCCGGTGCTCGCTAGCTGTCTGGTTATGTTACCGGTGTGTCGTGTTAGTGCCAAACCCCGTAACAAAATGTGCCGCGTCGTCTTTCTCTGCTTGTGCACAAAGTGAAACACGCGACGTCGGGCACAAATAGATGCCCGCTCCGAGTCGGGGAGAACCGCCTTCCTCTTCGGCAGGGAAGCGACAAACGAACAGACGCAAATGAGCGCACAACTGCAACTTGTCTCACGATGTCTCGCTCGCAAGATCGTAGTCTCGACGTTGATAAAGCAGGGCTGGCGTTATGTTGACATCGTGGTCTGGTTTCGGCTGTTTGAATTTAAGAAACTGTCTTTACCTTCCGGGCCTGCTCGCTGATTCTGCGTGTTGTTGGTCGGGGCTAAGAGGACATGAGGAGGACATGAGGAGGACAGGCAGGCCTGTATGTCCTCAGTGTGGCAGGAACACCCTACAGAGATTGCACATACCTGTATGTGTGCAGTCCATTTAAGACATCTCAATTCCTGTCATGCCTAAAGAAGACTATTAAAGTTTTGATTTGATGATTTAAAATGTGGAAAAATACCATAAGTTAAAATTTTAATACCGCTTTATTTCTTTTTTCTCCCCCCTCTATGCAGCACCTGGGAGCCAAAGCGGTGTGCGGTCATGTGGCCGGTGCTCTGGACGGCGTTACGGACCTACGCCCCGTATGTCACCTTCCCCGTGGCCTTTGTGGTGGGAGCGGTGGGCTACCACCTGGAGTGGGTTGTCAGGGGGACCCCTAAACCCCGGGGGGAGGAGAAGGGCATCCTGGAGCTGAGGGAGGAGAGGAAGCTGCAGGAACAAGTGGGTATGGACAGCACCCAGGTGCTCAGCCTGAAGGAGAAACTGGAGTTCACGCCCAAAGCGGCCCTGAACAGGAACCGGTCCGAAAAGAGCTAACCCGCGTGGGCGTGAGAGACTCGCGCTTGCCCTTTTCTCAGCGGGAGGGAAGTGCATTTAGGAGCAGAGGGCAGAAACACCCATGTTTCCCCACTCACCTTATCCATACACCCTCAGTCCTGGTCATTCACACATCACCCGCTTGTCTGTGTAAACATCAGCTACTTTTTTAGGGGTGATTTAAAAACGTACATTGTCTTGTCAGATATAGCTTATACGTGCTGTATGT
Organism: Lateolabrax maculatus; assembly: GCA_031216445.1. Classification (NCBI taxonomy): domain Eukaryota; kingdom Metazoa; phylum Chordata; class Actinopteri; order Acropomatiformes; family Lateolabracidae; genus Lateolabrax; species Lateolabrax maculatus. Next base: position 16,730,320 of record CM062218.1, read on the forward strand.
GATTCTTTGACCTTCCCCTCAATGTTGTCCATGCCTGTGTGTGTGTATCGACTAATAACTAAAGCAAGACACTGTAATTGCAACACGTTTAAATAACTGATGCCAGGGTTTGATGAGAATTGGTCATTTGCTGTTTTATTTCGATCTAGTTGTGAGTGCTGTGACACAGATTTTATCGTGTCTTTGCTGTTAAATCACTCGAATGTCATTTCTTCTATAAAAAAACATATTCACATTGCGAGCCTGTCACAAAGTGTTTCTCCTTTAATCTTTTCTGTATGTTAAGAAAGGACCTGAACATAAAAGCGGAGGAAGAAAGACAGGTCTTTGTTGTAGTTCTTTTTATCTCCTGTAACCTTTGATGGTATGTGACATAAGCCAACAGTGTGGGAGGTCTCTCAGGAAGTTTAAGCTGCTTAGTCCTATTGTTTGGAACATCTACACAATACTTTCATTTTAGAAAGTCTGGATGGTTTGCACATTAAGTGTTAATAATGTGTGTTACTGAAAATGTGATCAATAAAGTAAATTTGTTTTTCTATGCCATAAGTGCATGCTACTATATTGTGACATTTCAGTTAATGTTGGCGTTTTATTTCAGGAATTATTAATTATCTTGATGAATGTTTGACATCACCAGTTCCTTTTACCGTTTTTTCTTATAACAAAGTAACAAATGTTTCATTTTGAGTCACTTGTGTTTTCAGCAGCATTGTTTCACTTTCAGGTCCAAACAAATATCTGACCCCACTTGATTATGAAACAATACTGCAGCCAAGGACAGAAAGTAACATCAAAGTCAAAGGAAGGAAGTAATGACTCTGCTTATTCAGCTTCAAGAAGGAAATTATTTTCGAGGGAACACGGTAGACAGGGCACTGATAAATGGGGAAGCCGCCAACTCATTCACCTTTTGGAATTTGACCTGGGGACAGTTGTGTGTTCTGCCAAAAAACAATTAAATAAAACACAAAATCTATTAAAACAGTCTGGATTTTTCCTCTCTTTTTTTTTTTTTTTTCAAAGCTAGTTTAAAAATGTATCTGCAGCTGTTGTCTGAGCAACAAGTCCTTAAGACCAAGCCTCCAGAAGTGCAAGTTTATTCACAGACAGCTGGTTCGTGACAAAGTGTTTTTAGGGTGAACCATGCACCCATACACTAACTCAATTTCAGATAAAAATGATTTGTTTTCTTCTAGGTATGATGATTGTAGATAAGAATTTGTAGGATATTGAGAAACAGTCACAATCCGTTGGGGCCATCGTCACAGAGTTATACACTTAGTATGATAATAAACACAAAATCAAATAGGTACCTTTAAAAAATTAACCAACTCTAAAAAAGAAAGAAAAACGCTCATGTAACTATGATATGATGGGGATTTAACATTTAAATGTATGAATTGTACTTACATCATAAGTGCATAGTGTATTTAAGTGAGTGGAAACCATTTATTAATTTTAAATTGGAATAAGATCATAAACAATGTAAATTATTTTTAAATAATAAATAATTATTAACACCCCAGTGCATGCTGGGAGGCTGTCCAGCACACTATCCTCCACTCAGCCAATCATCTGAGTGCTGATCGTGGTTTCATCCCTCTACTCATGTTGCCTTTATTTCAAAATAAGCGTGCACTGCCCTATCCAAGATTGAAAATTAACTTTAGGGATCTCATCCATCAGTAATGTCACTGATTTACATAGTAGTGCAAGAAACTAATGTAAGTAATGATTACAAATATGGTGTTATTATTATTTGGAATAATGCTGAAATAATAAGTAGGAAGCCTTGTTTAACATGAGCACTTCAGTGATGTTGCCTTTACCTGACATTTGTCCTCCCCGTGTAGGCAGAAAGAGGGAAAAGTTTCCACATATCCATCAAAAAAACCTTTATTATCCTATGAAAACACGAACAATCCACATAGGCCTATTCAATCAGGAACATCTTTACTATCCTCATTACTAAAGCTAGAGCACTCGTGTGGACAGGAAACAAAGACTTGGAATAAGAATTCATCATTCACTGAAGACGGAGACGTTATTGGAGTCATAAATGGTAGAAAATGAGAAAACTTTAAATCAGACACGTGATCACTCATCACATTCACATTCTCAGAGAGACCACTAATAATTATTTTGTTGACACTTTTACTCCAGTCCCGCAGCCTTTCCTGTGTTAAATAATGAAAAAGAAAAGGTCCATCTCTCCCGCGCCCCAGGAGCTCTCTTAATGGATGATAACCTTTCCAGTGTGCCAGGATAAGTTCCGCTATGTTACCCCGCCAGCTAGTGAAATGGGGAAAGATTATGAGGCCCAGATTTACATTGGCACCAGAGTGGTGAATGCTGTGCTATCGGCAGCCATCAGCTTGTTCCCCCCCCCTCTTAAGTTTGCTATCAGTGGAATGACTCGCTCCACTCCGGTTCTGTGCACGTTCAGAGTGGCAATTGCTTCAAGCTGGTGGAAGTTTCCATCTAAAACTAGTGAGGATGGAGGTGAGGCTGCAGCCAAATCATACTGACAGAGAGAGTTAACAAGGAGTGTGGTGTGGGAAAGGTGTGTGCGTCCTGCTGGGAACAATCAGAGGACAGGTCGGGCGTCTAACAATGGCCCAGCTCCTCAGAGCAGGACAGTACTGTGGGAACCGAGCACCGAGGGTCCTGGGAAAGGAGGGGGATGTTTGGAGGTGCTCCATTGTTCTTGTTGGATGATGGGGATAATGGGTACGGGTGATGCTGGCTGTTCCTTTTTTTTTTTTTCTTTTTAAGGAGGTCCAATCCAACATCCTGAGTGAACAAGCCCGGAGACGGTGTTCCCTCTGCTGCAGAAACAATAGAGCTGTCTGCCTGCTGGGAGGGCACCACATCCCCAATTAAACAACCATACACACAATACACAGAATCCAGGAATACAGGTATTGCTGTATCTCAAACCTATACACAGACAAAAAGCCAGAACATAAACATATAAAGGGAAGTCAAAGTAAAAACATCTGCAGATATATTCTCACAAGGATATAAAAAATTTACTGAACCACTAGACGTCTCTGGCAGCCAGGATCCATAATATGGTTGGACTAGCTAAATTATTCATCAGATTACTCAAAAATCCAATATCAACCAAACTTTGGGTTTAGATGGTGTGTTTTAATGTCCAATGAGCTATAACTGCTGTTTCAGAAATGTTCACATCCTGTAAAAAATATATTTTTTCAAATTGAAGGGTGCTGAAGGTCCATTGAAACATTATTTGTGTTTTTTTTTTTTTTTTTTGTTCCCCTCTTGGAGCATCATTTTAAAGTAAATTCAGTCCAAAGTCCCTTTATTATTTTTAAATGAGAATTTGGATGGTTGCATTCTCTGTGTATTGAACTTTAAAGCTGCATCAATTGATTTTTTGTCACTTCGGGGTAGCAGAACAAGCTGAAAACACAACATTGACAAATTATCACTGCAAATGTTGTTGTGGTGACTATTTACACTTCCGTTTTTTTTTTGCCATGTAGCCAATGTAAGTCGATAATTTGCTCTCCATTTACTTGCTACATTTTCCACTATGTTTGTTGTTTGGTTCTGGGCAGGAAGCATACAGTCTGTTTAACAGAGCATTTTCACTGAAAACATCTGGAAACAAGGTTGATAAGAGCCAGGAGAATGAACTGAAAAGTTATGAGGCGTTTAAAACCCCAAAAAATAAGCTGAGAGACGCTTAAACACTGATGGAGACCGGGCAACCTCTTTCATGTAACATTTTGTTATCTGACACATTGCTAATGTGAAAAATATTGATTAGTGCGGCTTTAAATTAAACACCCAGATGTTAACGTTTAACCGTAAAAAGACCCCACTCTCCTCTCATTCATATCACAACTGTGGTGCAACAAGTCCTAAAACCTACCTGTAATTCATCTTGACAACCAATAGCTTAAGCAAGACCACCAAATAAACATCCCCATCATACACTCAGCCTAATACACTCATACATCCACACACACGTACACACTCGAGCGAGCTATAAGTGGTACCGACTCTTTTAATTGACTGCAGCCGCACAGATGGCACTTTGCCCATTTCCCCTTATCCTTTACTGGCGTTTGATGGGGTGGCCGTGACATGAGGTCACCAAAACACAGGGGAGACGGGACAAAACAATGCAACAATGCCCACTGCAGCTCCATTGTCAGGGTGGACAATCCCAAACGACCAATCCCTGGGGAGAAACAATACTGGAACAGGAAACAGATAGAGCCCCACTTCCTCTCCAGAGTTTAAATTTAGGAACTGCTAAATTGACTTTTGTGTTGTTTTGTTATGTAGCACAAATGTCCAAATTAAGGGCTGGGTGTTGGAACGTGACATTGTTATGGATACAGAGAAAGTCGTGTGTCGGTATTGTGTGTATGTACATTGAGTGAAACAAAGGAAGTTGGCACACACAACGTCGTTTGCCTTTCACACATACACACACTACAACATAAACACTAAACCCTGAAAAGAGTTTTTTGCTATGCAAGGCACAATATTTCCAGTTACATCCAAATAAAGAGATATTGCATAACTTCAATAACCTCATTCACCCTGTAGCTTTCTATTTTAAGCACTGCCGGTCCCTTGTTTATATATGTGTGTGTGTGAGAAAGTCTGAGTTTTGTGACGTGAGGTCACGTTGGTCCTTCTTAACTTCTTGAGTGTGTGTCTGTGTGTGTGACAGCCTTCTCTGCCTGTTTCGCGATGCTTCCTACAGATACGCAGGGCTTTCAGCAGCACAGCTGGGAGGAAGTATGGCACCAGTGTTACCGGTTTTGGACAGGCCTGTCACATAGGTGGACCCTTTAAAGACCCTTGAGAGTCTGGTGCAGTCCATGTTTGCAAAGACCTTCCCTTAAGGGGAGTTGCCTCTGGGCATGACAGATGGCCTTTTCTAAGACCTGCTGGAGCCCAGAGGCTACTCAATGGCACTTTGAACTCCTTTAAAGTCTAAAAGCTTGTGTACAGCGGTGTGTGTGTGTGTGTGTGTGTGTGTGTGTGTGTGTGTGTGTGTGTGTGCAGTCATTCACCAAACTGCAAGATAGCCTTTCTTTGTGTGTGAACGGCGGCATGTGGCTTCACCAACAGAGTGAGGAAATGCATCAGCAGTGACTCCAACAATGTCAGGAAGCACAGTCAGAATGGCAGTTGATCCCAGAGGTTGCATGTATAACCGTTAAGGATGACCTGTCACACACATTGGGGTCTTCCTACCTAATGACTGTTTTTTTTTTTGTTTTTTTTTTGCACAGCTTTACACAAACAAATATCTCCATTGTTAAGTTTTTATTTGAATTTCCTCTGAGAACAGTGTGTGTCTGATTTGATTGCTCTGACAAGGGAAATAGTCTAGACATGAATAATGAGTAATTAAACCTATGAATGGGAGAACATTTTCCTAATGTTGTCCTGACAGATGAACATTTAGCCAAAATATCACTGACATGTGCACTGTTAGGGGGCTTGAAAGGCTGCATTTTTTTTCTCTGGTGGGTAGATATTGACTGTAGGGGGAAAAAATGGCAGTTGGAGCAGCAAATACACCTGCACTGTTGTTTTCATCTTGGAGGTTTATGTTTGCTTCACAGAACAGGAGGTGAGAGTTTACTCTGTGGAAAGAATGGAGTAGGGCGTTGGGCTTCTCCGGCTTGATCGCCTATAAGGACGATGGATGCAAAAGGGAGCTCCGCTGTTCCGCTGCTGGCTTTGGTTGGCAGCAGAAGGCCGATATGGGTCGCCCCGTGCAATCTGTTCCATGACCCTCTGGCTTTTTGTGGAAACACACACATGAGCAATCACGTGGACACATGCATGCAAGGGCACACACATGCACCCCCCCCCCCCCCCCCCCACCCCCCACCTGGACTGAGATAACAAGAATGTGCACGGGAATGCGAGCCAAGTTTTTGCGAGCAGACATTGAACTTGGGCAGCTTCAGCAGGCTGTTTGGATTGTTCCCTCGACAATATCTGCCAATTTATCCTTGAAACAGGGAGGGGCTGCTCACAGTAAAAACACATTCCACTGTGAGGACTGAGGCATGAGTCTGAGTCTTCATATTATTATGAAATCATAAAACATTGTGATAAAACTGCAACAAAAGAACAATAAAGTCAGATTCTTTTTAATTTCTCTTTTTCAGATGCTTGTTGAATTCTCGCTTGGCCTCACGCAGTTCAAGCTGCTTGTTTTATGAGAGCCTGTCTCGCTTAGATTTCCCATAACCCCCTTTCCTGCTATAGATAACTGCTTATCGTCATGGAGACAGTTCGGTAAATTGCTGGAAATGAGTGCCGTATTGCTGAGCGCTGTGGCTGCCACCCTGAAAAGACATATGGCTACATTAATGCGGAGCCTGGGCGAGCACCTTTGTTGAAGATGCTGAGTTCTGGATTTTATCAATTGCTTTCCACGAAAAACAGTGTTAACAGTCAGGACTCCCCAGGGGATATTAAATAGGACCGGCATAAAGTGCTGTTCCACCTTGTGTGAACTTCTACTGGCATATAATTGATGCTTTTCGTCCATGTACAGCCAGAGCCACAGATTTGAAAACAGCCATAAAATTAAAGTTATTTCCCTCCATTTTTCCCCTCAGGAGGTTATGCTCATGACACCCTGCAAGGCTCATCCAGTTCTCCACACTTCCGTCTTTCTATTATTCCTGGAGCATTTTCTCTTGAGTGATTCAGTGCCTCTGTATTGTGACAGTATTTGGAAAGAGTACATTGTAAATTGACAGTGTCGTCATTAATTTATGGTACTTTAAACTTTATTAATAAATATTAACACTGGCATTTCTTCACAATACTTTAGACATTAAATATAATTTTTCACATAGTCATTTCCTCTCATTAAGTTTGCACATTCCTGTACCGCTTTCAGTCCATTCAGTGTGCAATCACTTATGCATGTTTTGGGTTCCCCCTTAAGCTCTCTAAAGGTTTGATTTTCAAACTGGACGCTTGTCTGTGCTCCATTATTCAGCTCTCGCACTCTACTGTGCAGTGGTCCTCTCTCTTCCTCTTTCTTCATAGCTAAAATACTATGGTCACTTGCAATGAGTCATTTTCAATCCCAGGATTCCCATGGTTTGGCCCCTTCTCCACAACCCCAACTGGAGTGACCAAAGCTCACTGGGGGAAAAGTACATTGTGTGTGTGCATGCATGCATGCCTGCATCGACGCAGCAATTATCCTCCTGGGAGCTGAGCGGGATCTAGAGACCAGTACATTCCACAGTGTGGACACAGCCACGGGGAGAGGAGGGGGCTCCAAAGAACCCCAGGGCTTACAGTGCAAGTCTCAGAGGAATAGGCTTGAATGTGGTACTGCTGCGTACTCAAAAACTACACACTCAAATAATGTCCCTAGTCCCTCACCAGACCCCCCCCCCCCCCCCCCCACACACACACACACACACACACACACACACACACACACACACTTTTTCCCACTGTCACATCAGTGCTAAAAGCCATTAAATGTAACATGATGGCACCTTCTGACTGTAATCTTCACTCATTGTGGATTCTCATTTTCTTTGCCTTGGGGAGTGTTCTCAAAATGTTTAGTTTTGAATAGGTCCATTTATCTGGTAAATCTCCTTTTGAATGTCTCCCTGTCTCCGAGGCATCGAGTTCACAGTGCAATAGTTGTTTTTTCTTCCTTCCTCCCTCATTTGAGCTCTCGCCGTGCACTCCTGATAGTCAAGTGTCATGTGTAGGATAGCATTCATAAAAACACAGGAAGACTCACAAACCAGCGTTCATAGTCATAAAGTACACATTACCCCATCTGACTGGGTCATACATAGTGCTTCTGCTTTGAGTGTCCCTTATGAGCACTCTTAGTGTTTTTCCCAGTGGTGTGTGTGTTTTTCTTATAATGCACTCTAGGGGAATGTTTTGTCCTAATAGCCCCCATGCAGTTCACATAACTGGGAAGCATGTCACTCTCAGCCTCCCCGGGCCCCCAGTTCACCTCTATTGCCAGATCCCCATAGCTCTCACAGGGGTTGGGGTAGCATGTAGCCTCACCCTGGATGGGGAAGTTCGCATGGCTCCCTGCTTTGTAAGACGGCGACGCCTCCGTTTGGAGCTCCGTAGTCCCCTCCCGCGCGGTCACCTGCTCTGACCGAGGCAGGTAGTCTTGGAGCTGGGCACGGTAGGGTTTCTCCAGCCGGTGGGTGATGGCAAGCTGGAGGAGGTGGAAGAGCTCGACGAGGTTGAGGAGCAGGGAGATGGCAGCGATCACCTGAGTGTAGATGATGAAGATGGTCTTCTCCGTGGGTCGAGAGACAAAGCAGTCCACCGTGTGAGGACAAGGGAACCCCGTGCACTCAAACCTTGGCTCAATGAAGAAGCCACCGTAAAGGAACCACAGCCCTACAATGAAGCCAACTTCTATGAGGACTTTTAGCAGGATGCTAAATGCATATGCACACAGCAACCAGCCTTTCAGTTTAGGAGCCTCAGGAGGAGGAGGCTTGTCAGCTTTCCGGCTTTCCCCACAATCCTCTTGTTTCTCCTTCTCTTCTGCATTGCGTTTAGACCCATTACTATTGTTCTTTTCTATTGCACTACTTCCACCGCCTCCTTCTTCTGCCTGCTTTTCTTCCTTATCCTCCTCTTTTTTCTTGTCCCTCGCAGCCCTTATAGCCACATAGCCAAAGTAAAAGATGGTCGGCGTGGAGACAAAGATGACTTGGAGGACAAAGTAGCGAAAGTGGGAGATGGGGAAGGCTCTGTCGTAGCACCCAAGAGTGCAGCCAGGTTGTCCCGTGTTGCAGACAAAGTCCGCTTGTTCATCATCCCAGGCAGATTCGGCTGCAGTTCCCAGTACCAGAATGCGAAACAGGAAGAGTACGGTAAGCCAGACGCGGCCAACGCCTGTCGAATACCCCTGGCCCTCCTCCAACAGGTGCTCCAGCAAGGACCAGTCAGCTTTGGACATCCTCTGCTCCTAAGAGGGACAGTTGGTAGATGAAGGATGGATGACATAAGAGGGACAATGAGAGTTTGATAAGTAAGTAAGTAAGTAGTTTTAGAGTTCACTCTACTTTTGTGGCACACAGAAGTTTTGTAAATCACATTTTTTTAGAATATAACTGAGGATTCTAAAGGAGGACAGACTCTTTAAAGGAGAACAATTAAAAATTGGTGCAATTGTTATTGAGTTATCTGCCTTTTAAAAGTGGAGGTAAAAAATTAAAATCTGCAGCACACATGCAAATGTAAAACCGGACACCACCATATTCACCCTATAATAGAAAACAGGTTTGAAAACAGTCCCCTATGCTTACATCCTGGCGTTCCATACATTGAGATGAACTACCTTTTTCACCCATACTTTTTTTCTTTACCTGCTTTTTCAAACTAGATTTGATGAATTTGGGACATATATTTTTTATTCCTACAAATCTCATCTTGACTGAAACCTGTGCTGTTGCATCCTTTTGCCAAAATATTGTGAAGCCTCTTTTCGTCAAGCTGTTACCAAAAACAGACCGACTTCCCCTGTTTAACCTCTTCTGCCTGTGAAACTGCTGTATCGGGTGCTTGGACCCCGTCATACCTCTAGTTGTAGGTGTTATGCAGGTCATATAGTTTATTCACCTTTTCATTTACTGCTGCATTGCTGAACAGATTGGCTTGAATCCACCACTTTACACCTAATTTCCACTAAAAACTTCTCAAGGGTTTTAATAAACGCACAGCTAATGCATAAGTGTTTAATGATTTCTATAAGCGACAAATGAGCTAAGTTTCTCCAGCTTTTTAGTATAATGGTGTTTTTTTTTTTCTTTACTGGGGAGCATGTGTATCTGGCTGCAGCCCCCTATTAATTCTTCCATAAGCTCACGCCGTTGTTAGGGTGGGCTCCAACTCCTCATCATCACGATGTGAAAAACAAGGCCCCCATATACTAAAATAGACAAAAACTAAAACACATGGTACTAAACAGTAACATTTAATATGAATGGAAATACTGTAGTGTACAGTTTTACTGTCCACAGTAAAACTGCAGTGAATGAGTCCAAAAGAGGCCCCTCAAACCTTAACACCATACAGCATTATTATGTACATTCATTTTTATAGTTAGATTTATAAATCAGTTAAAGCTGGGACAAATCATACTTTGACTGATTTCATAAAAGTATTGAGAGGGGTTTGATGGAAGTTGTGAATGATAGATGACATGGTCAGTGACTTGTCGGGAAGCTCAATGTATGTGCGTACACACACACACACACACACATCTGAATAAACATCCTGTGTGGGGGAGTTGTGGCATTGCTGTGACTTTTGTCTATTTGTTTGGACTGTGTATGTTTTTCTGTTATTTCTTCCCCTCTGAGGAAAAGAAAACTCTAAGTGAAAATACAAACTGACAGGATGAGACAAGACAATGGCTGTCAGGGGTTCAGGCCCGCTGAACAGGCACACAAGTGATAACTGGACTGATCCACTTCTGGTAGTATTGTCTTGAGTATTACTGTTATTTCTACCAAACATACCAAAGAATACCAATGGACTAGTAGATCACCAAACCAGATAGAAAAATAGCCTAGAAGACTATGAAGTCCATACGAAGTAAGTAGAAAATACAATAAAACACTGAGAAATTCTTAGTCCATAAGTCACAATAGGCTTTTCACAGGACCTTTGACGAGTTTACTTTTAAAGTCATTTTATTGGCATACTTTAAGTTCTTATAGCCTATTGTTTGAAAGAAACCTTGTGGAATTTTTAGAAAACATCTACAACAAGGCAGGCTGGACAAATAAACAATCATAAAACTCAACATCAAAGACCACAGATTAATTGTCATCTATACTAAAAGACTACAATACAATAGACGGGACTTTAAAAAGTTCAGACACCCTGTAATACACTATAGAAAAACAGAAGGTAATACAATAATAAAACAAAAGTACAATTACCTACCAAAAATCAATTTAAAAAAAGTGTGCTAGACTTTGTAATAATAGACATGTCATTCTGGTACTTAAGGGGATTCACTAGAGAACTACAGGGACAGATGATCATGTCCTTACAACAATATTACACAAATATAAGTGAATCCTAATCTGATTTATTATTATTATTATTATTATTATTTTCGTTATTGGTAGAAGACTCTTACCTTTCTCTCTCGTGAAGTTTGTCTCCAGCTCTCGGTGTACCTTCGGCGTCACCCTCCGCTCCTCACAGTAGCGATCTGCGGCCGGTTTGTGTTTGCCTTCTTTAAAAAGAATCGCTGTAATCGGAAAAAGTGGAGAGAACTTTCCCATGCCTTACTGGCCCTCCCCTCAGGAACCCCGTCCAGGAAATGGGATGGATGAACTTAAAGTGGTTAACTGCGCTCGGACGTTCGGGTTGAACTTTTGTTTATAGACCTCCACTTTGCGTTAATCACACAGGAATATCGCCTGCCTTCGGTTACCGAAAGGTCAGAATGAATGGACCATACACTGGAAAAAAAGAGAGATTTGTCTTTTAAAAGGAACAAAAAGACTTTCACTCACAGTCAGTGCAAAGTTGTGCAAAACTTATAATGAATAAAAAAAAAAAAAAAAAAAAACGCTTTTCAGAAGTCAATTCTATGAACTGTTACACAACTTTGGGCGCATCAATTAGACTAAGAAGCAAGAAGACTTCAGATCCTGATAAACGGGACTACTTCCTGTAATTTTCCATGAAGCCACGCAATGGCGCTAGTCACCTTATTTCCAAGAAGCGCATGAGGCACCGGTCAGAGAAGCCCCCCCCCATTGCCTGAAATGTAAAACGTCTCTGTTTGAGCTGTAGAGTCGATTTCTTGACCTCCTCAGGTTTATATCACTTGTATGATTCAGTCTCACACTTGTTGCTGAGGTGACCTCATCTTTAACAGCTGCATTAATCCAATCAGTTTGGCCACATTGTGTATTTAGTGTATTGGTGACACCACAAATAGGCGTCAGTACTATCACTTCTGCCCATTCAAATAATAAAATAACATACTTGTACTAGTGGTAGTTCACTTATCAGGAACCGCTCTGTTTGCCCTGTTCGCTGATGCAAACTATGCAGCAAGATCTCACCTTGTTTTTGTGCTTATTGGAAAGTCTGCAGCCCGTCTGCTTTTCTTAGTCAAGGCCCAGACAGCCGGCCGGCTGCGCGCAGGCTTTGTCTGCAGATGTGTGGCTATACCTAACCTGCACAAACCCATGCTGCTGCTATAATTCAGATTCTCTGTGCATACTCATTGGAAGTTCATATAGAGATAATGCAAAACCTTGAGGAATGTCTCAGCAATATACTGGATAGAAGATGGCATCTTTTCAAAACCAGCCCTTCTCCTTCGGAGGATGCAAACAGAGCATGTACTGTAAGTAAGTCTCGATGGAAGACTCGAGTTAATATCTTAAATCAATTTTGGCACAAGCTAGGGTCCACACTGATATGAGCATTAAACCCAATGGCTTTCTCATGTCACCAAGAAATTGCAGCAGTGATTGATGGTTAATGAGTGTTTTATTCAAATACATTTGCTGCATGATAACACAAATTCAAAAACAGCCGCGCTAGTCGTGATACTGTTCAGCATCATATCACATGTCATAACACAGTCTGTACAAATCCAACTGCTAATAGCCACTCCAGTTATCACCTTTTGACACCACACTCAGTCAAATTAAAGTCTTTTCTGAGAAGTCATCTCCTCCGAGTCGTCCCCAATCAGCGCAGTACCATCACATGTGTCAATATGTAGATTATAAGAAGAGTTAGAAGGCTGGGTCCATCTACCCGGCTGCTGCACAGACCGGTGCTTTATAAAAAGCCTGGCCAATTGACAGTGAATCATCCTGACAGATCAGCGTCTTGCTCTTTCTTTGGTCATTATATCCGTAGATGAATGGCGAGGAGGGAAGTGAGGACAGCAGACAGAGAGTAATGGGACTGTTTCCATTCAGGAGATGTGTTATGCCTTCTTGTGTTTGGTGTTTTCCTCCCCGCCGTTTCAGTTATCAATGAAACTAATTGCCAGCTTCAACTTCAATCAATTCCTCACAGCTGGACACATTCAAACATACACTATTGTATTTTATGACGGGTTCAGTCTCAAATGTACATCAGTGAACTCAGTAATGCAGATATGAATGTGGAATGGGAACACTTATTCAGAGAAAAAAAAAATTTTTGGTCAGTTTTCATCTGCAGGGGGATCTTCATGGGTTAAAATCAAACAGAAGCAAAAACAACAAAACTACCAGATCCATTTACTTGACAGCTTAGAAAAAATAAAATACTGACAGCCAACAAATCATGCCCATGTTTGTGATTTCTTTTTACATGAATAAGTAATGGAGGGAGTGTTAAATCAGCCTTACCTTGCTTGGCTAAATGATTAACTGCATCCATCGCCTGTAGAAAAACACCTTCTCTCTTTATTTACTAATATGAGATGGTTCTATGGAGTTGAATAGTATGCTTGTGACATGGCTCTAGGAATAGCAATTTTTGTCTGTCTGTCCATCACTTTGGTCCAGACTGAAATACCTCAACAACTATTGGAAAAATTGCCACTCAAATTTTGTACAAAGGTGCATGGTCCCCAGAGGATGAATCCTTCAGATTTTAGTGATCCCCTGACTTTTCCTCTAGAGCCACAATGAAGTTAACATTTGTGGTCTTTAGTTAAATGTGTTCACAACCAGCAGATGGATTGCCATGAGATTTTTCTTCATCTCATTTCTTGTGGTTCCCTAGATGATCAGCTGCTTTCATCTATCTATGAGGAATACAGTCACGCTAGGCTTAATACATAGGAGCACCACATTTGCAATGATGTACTGTCTTATACAAAATTAATTTGTCTTAGTATCAAAACTAGATTTCTCTGTTTATCTTGTAACATCACTGTGTTGCAGATTGTCCACACAAAGAAGTCTCTGAGGAACAGGAAAGTTCTTGTGACATGTTATATCATTTAAAATTAATGTGAAGATATCAGTACTTATTCTGGGGTTACATCCTGTTATATAATACTGGGTACGTGGGTGTGTGTTTGCATGGGACAGCGCAAGAATTGCTCTTTCTATCAGTCTGTCACATTAACCGTAAATTTCCAGCACAAAACGGATGTGTGTCTATCAGTGCTGCCTTGTTAGTAAAGATGTCAAACGTACATGAGCTATGTGCCCCACAGCCTTGCGTGTTGTTTGATGAAATATGCATGACACTGGCAGAGCTGTAGATCTTCTGAAGTGATTGATATATGTATATACTGTATATATAGTATGTGTTTAAGCCTGGTAGGCCGATGGGAGAAGGGCTGATATCTCACTACACTAACAGGGTTTGTGGCATCACCACTGTGCCAACAGAAACTAAATACAGCTACATCCTGCATCTCATGCATTTAATATCAGGTTTCTCCCCTTTTAGTGGACAATTCTTGATTCTGTAATAGGATTCCCATTATCTCATGTCTATGTATGACCAGTTCTCTTCTTTTCTTTTTCCATCCCATGTGTAAACACAGTGTCATGTCTCCCTGTTGAAATCAGGGTCCATATCCAATCAGAGCGTTGCCTAGATCCCCCTGTGGTCTACTTACCATGTGTCTCCCAGCCTTATTACGCATAGGGACCGCTCCCTGACAGGCGCTATTGATCTCAGCCAGCTTGGAGCCGAGCCATGAAAGTGCACATTGGCAGCTGATGACAGCTTTATTAGAAAAGGAGGACACGGCAGATCAGCAAGTTTTCCCGCATCAAAAGGGCCAAAGGGGATGAACCACGGATAGAGCTCATCACATTTGTTTGGGGATCAATTGAGTGGCAGTTTTTTCAAAGGTGATCAATTTGTTTTGTCTGGTGGGGATAATGCACTCCAACTACAGGTAAACATGAGCCATTGCAGAAGGAAACCTGTCTATTTGGTATTCATGTGGTTCTTTAATTGGCAGAACTGACTAATTACTGACTTGTTTGTGAACTATCCTGATTTAATTTTGCCTTCAGACTTGGCTACTTTGCAAAGAAAAACAATATATGTCTATTTCACTATTATATCACTATTCCAGGTTATTAGTAAATATGCCAAAGCACCTCTTTCATATTACTGTAAGGTGAAATACTGGATGCCCGCTTTCTCGTTACTGCTGCATGGATGTGTATTTGTATATGCTGACATCTGTGGGAATGCCTGTGCAAAGTTAAATTGGCCTTAGACTTAGAGCAAGGATTAGTTTTGTCATTGACTTTCATTTGTTGTTTTAAAGATTGATTCTTATGGGAAATACCTGCATTACACTCGAACTGTGAAATTACAAAACAGGGGTTATGGGTTTTCCGAATAACAATCCAGCTAATATTTCCAGGGCACAAAATTTCCAATTTATTTCTGACCATGGCAATTCAGGACTTCAATCTCAAGCTCTGCAGGAAAGTAGCTGGTTTGCAGGGGGGAAAAAATTCTAGTCTTCCATCACACAAAATTGCAACCAGTGGGTTGACGTTACCAAAAGTGAGCCGGAGGTCAAGGCCTTCTGACACCTGGCTTTAGCGTAGTTCAGAAGAGTGCTAATGAAGACACAAACAGATCTGTTGGCAGGCTGTGAAGCAGGTGGCGCAAGGCCGAGCTGTAAACGATTCTAGCCTGGTGATGAATGCCCTGCCACATACATGAGGGGTGATGGCGCGTGTTGTGTCGTGTTCGAAAATGCGGATATTACACCTTGACCCAGTGAACCGATAAATATTCATTAGGCTGCCTTCCATTGAGAGAGAGAGAGAGAGTGAGAGAGAGAGAGAGAGAGTGTACAGTTACATCTCAGTGGCCATAGTGTGCCATGGCCGAGCTACAGTGCAGTTGACTAGGAGAAAAAGGGATGCCACAAACATAGTGAGGCTAATATACAAAGACATGATTTTCTCTCCTATACTTTGCATGAGCATTAATACACTGCAATTAATACATGAGTAAAACACACTTACCCATAGAAGAGCTTAAAGCCCAGGGTTGCACGTTAATGTACTAAATGACAGCGTCTGGGGTGGGCACGAGTTAATACACGTAACCTTCTCCTTCAGCAATCACTTTGTGACCACTACGCCTAATGTTGGGTTCGGTGTGTGGAAGCGTGTGTGTATCGTGGCATGCAGATCCACGTCCCTCCCCTGTTGGCAGTCCCCAGCAACCCTCACGTTCTGAAACATCACGTCATGAAGTAATCAAAGGCAGATGTGCTCACACTGTGTTCAGCACGCCAGCTGGTGTGACATGAAAGTGAACACTAAACTTTGACACCAAGCAGGGTAGACTTTGACTAAGTCTCAACTCTGATCTGAGGTTGACTTGACATGCTGACACTTTCATCCTGACAGTCAACACATTTATTTCTGGTGTCAGAAGTCTGATGTGAACGGTTAAAGGCACACACACACACTCACACACCCACTCACACACACACACACACACACACGCACACACACGCAGTCTCACTCAGGGCCTGTATCAGTGTCACTGACCATGGTGCTGAAACCAAAGGCTGCCAGTGTAACCAAGCTGCTCCTGTTCCACAACTGTCACTGCTATTAATAGATAAACGGGACTATTTAATACAAATGATGATACATTAAAATACTGGGGATAATCACAAACTATTTGCACATCACTTTCCGTGATAACAAAGATGTTAACAACTGCTGAAGATGCTGAATCCTCAGCAAAAGTGCTGCAGCAGTAAATTCAAGTGTGGATGAAATAGTGTATGATCACCAGTGGGCAGAAATCCCAAGGAAAACAAGCTTCACAGTGAATCAATTAATTGTTCGACTGACTTTTTTTTACTACATCTCATATTCATATTCACCTTGAAAGCATTCTAAACTATCACGGATATCAATCAGCCCTGAAAGGGGGTAAACGATGTTTTGCAAATGAATTAAAGCTGCAGCATAATCCACAGTGACCAGCATCCCTTGAACTGAAGTTGTCATTTAACATCCTGTACTGTGTGTGTGTGTGTGTGTGTGTGTGTGTGTCAAAACCTCTACGTGTGGGAAAAAAAAAAAAAAAAAAAAAAAGGACCTTCGCTGTCGAAAATAAAGAAGCTGACGGGGGCGGGTCCTGCTGCACCGGCTCCCGAGGAGCCTCTGCGTCTGTCCCTGTGGGAGCCGCGGCGCTGAATTTATTTACGCGGCGCCGTGAGAAGTTAACACCGAAGGCGCCTGTGAAAATGACGGTCCCCGCGTGGAACGGACCAGAAAAAGCAAAAACACTCGGAGGCTCCGACGCCCTTGTGCACACCTATTCAGCCCGTCTGTCGCTCCCGCCTCGCGTGTCACGATGCGTCAGGCGCGCGTCAAGTTCACCCACTCCACGCTCAGCTGCTGAAAAAGTTCAGGAGAGAAGACATGGGTTGCAAAAAAAAAAAAAAAAAAAAAAAAAATCAGCCCATGTAGTTTCCGAACGTGCGGGAAAACACTCATGCACTCATGAAACGGCCTCAGGGCCTATTGAAAACGAGCCTTTATTTCCTCTCTCTCTCCCTATGTGTGTGTGTCTCTCTCTCTCTCTGCTTTGACCCATTTACAGTAGCTGCCGTCTAAGTTAAGTGCTCGGCGTGATGGCGCATCCTCCATGGGCGGCCACGCTGCAAAGACGCCACGCGGGGTGATGGTGACGGTGACGGTGTTTCAGGTCGGGCCTGCACCTGGGTGATGTCCGGCGTCCGTGTGCGTGTTAAGGTCCAAATGAACCTGGCTCTCCGCCCACAGCGCCGTGCCACACGCCGCCGAGGGAACACGACGGGCGGGTCACCTTGAGCCCCCCCCCCCCCCCCCCCCGCGGTCACCGGCCTGTGGCTCAGTGACGAGTGACCTCTCTCGTCACGTCATGCAGCCCACGCCGGCGCTCGCAACACGTTTAGAGTCGCCGCGTATTGGAAACGCGCGGCATATAGTCCCCGTGGGTGAAATCGAAACGCGTGTCGCTCGTTTTTAATGAAAAACAAAAAAAAAACAAAAACAAAACACACACACACACACACACACACACACACACACACACACACACATTGCAGCTGAACGGCTTGTGAGACTGACTCGTTTGCGGTGTGTTGGCCCGCTCGGCCCCCGCCAGTTTTTTTTTTATCATTTGGCCCCTCCTCGAGCAGCGGAGAGGGGCCGCTGAGGATCCCGTGGACCAATCGGTTGCCGGTAATACTTGAGCGTGGAGCCCTGCCTGTGAACCGGAGAGAGAGAGAGAGAGAGAGAGGGAGAGAGGAAGAGAGAGAGAGAGAGGCACCGCTGCTCTCCACCGCTGTCCCCTCGTCCTCCGCCTCTCCTCCACTCGGCGACCGGGGAGCCGCGGAATAGGCGTGCGTCTCTGTTTCGGCCACTCCGGCGGAGAAACACGCTCAGCGAGAGAGACGTCGCAGAGGGAAGCTCGACTCCAAGGTAAGGCTGGCTGCCCGTGACGCGGGTGGATGGGGTGGAAGCCCGGAGCTGCAGGTGCTCCGGTGCAAAAATGTTTTTTTTTTTTTTTTGAACGCTCACCGTGCGCGCTCACTGTCAGCTTTTGATCTGTGTGTGTGTGTGGGGGGGGGGGGAGAGACAACGACCAGATCCCGCAGACCGGGTCCATCAAACCCCGGGGACCGGTCGGTCCGCTGTCAGCGGGGCTCCCGGCTGGGTCAACTTGACAGGAAAAAACGGGAGAAGTTGCGCCATTTGCGAACGCAGGACAATCCCTCCCCCCCCTCCCCCTCACGCACGCGCGCACACACACACACACACACACACACTCCGAGCACCAAATCGCCAAATCGTCTGCGGGGCTTGAAATCCAAAAACACTCGTGGGGAAGAGTCGGAGATGCTGGCGATCGCCGAGTTTCGTTCGTGCGTAAATGTTTTCGCCAGTCCGCGAAAGCGCGCGTGTGCGTGCGTGGCGCGTGTTGTGGTCGTGTGGCGTGTACGTCCCGGAGAGGGATTCGCGCAGGCTTCAAAGTATCGCGTTCGCACCGGGAAGCAGAGGCGCACAGCGGCTCTATTAATCACACGAGAGCTGCGCACAACGAGCACGGCGCTTGGGACAAGAGACCGAGTATGATTCCCCAGGACCACCCCGGCCCTGGAATCCTCCGGGGGGGGGGGGGGGGGGGTGGCTGCTGATGATCGCATAGGATGCTGCACTTTTATTATTCTGCCTGTGCACATTTGGATGACTGGGGGGGGGGGGGGGTTTAGTCGCTCTAACGCATATTTGGCGCTCCTTTGAAATGAGCCGACCGTTCTCTATCTTAACATCTGTATTCACATGATTTACCTCAGTGCCCCCCCCCCCCCTTTCCTGTATGTTACAGCCATGCTGCTGCAGCCCAGTCCCTCTTCTGGCACGGCCTTACTAAATCTTATGGCATTAGCTGGATTACTCGGATAGTGTGTCAAAAGATCAGATGGCTCAGGCACAGAACAGGGCCTTCATCCTATATGGTGTGTGATAAGAAATTAGATGTAAAGGATGATTGTGTGAGATTTTCTTGTAAACTGCCGACTGTAGAAGCTTGAGTTGTTTTCATATGAAGATAACTGAATAAACCCGAGTAGCAGTTTTGCCTCTAGGCTCTATCTTGCTTAGTGCGTGTGCTGCTGGGGATGTGGGGGGGAGGTTCCTCAGGGGAGTGCAGAGTTAATGTATTAAAGGGCTCTGATGTTGTGTGTGATGTGCATTAACTAAGCATCCTTGCATCCAACACCACACGCCTCCAAAATGACTCGACGTGAAACCGAATATCATCGGATAACAAAGTGGAGTGTTAACTGACCGACCACACACTGCAGTCTTTAGTGTCAGTGTAATACAATATTTGTGCTACAGTAGAGCATCAAACTCTGGCCCTGAATACTCAAACCCCTCATGATTCCAACTACAAGATGACATTTTTCTTTTTTCTGGCACGGTGAGTGAATGTGCCACATCCAGCTGAGCTGAGTTTCCTCTGGAGTCGGTCCGGCCTGCACACCCAGTTTGTAGAAAGAGCTGGTTTCCAATGGAGACACCCTCAATCAATTACACTTTTCTGTCTGCAATCTGTCAGATGTGAAAGTGGTGTGAGGAAACAGCAGGTTCTGTTATACAGCGGGACACGCTGCTCATTTTGTCCACTAAATGGAAAAGAGAGGTCAGTTTGACAGGACAGTGGGATGATTACACAGAAAAAAAAATGTTTTTGGAAATAAAGTTTTTTTTCCCCACTTCATAAGCTTTTATACACCGTCACAATATACATGTACAGAATATGCTATAGATGCTGAAAAATTACAGTATTTGAATCAAATTTCCATTTTTTACTTATAACTCTGAGCAGCAAATAAAACCCTGCAGATTTCTGAAAACAGATTTTGGAAGAATCCTAATCCTCTTCAGTCAAATCTAACTGCCTCGTCTTCATTCACCACAAAGTACAGACTATTACGAAAGCAAGATGCTATCAGAATGCAGGTTCACTGTGACTTATCAGGTTCTCATTCAACCTTAAAATTGATTGTCTTTTCTTGAATGAAGCAAAAAAGAAAAAAGAAAAAGAAAAAGGAATAGGCTGTGAGGGGTGGACATTTCTTGGAGTGTGTAGGGTTGAATTTGCCAGGGCTCATTTAGGTGCATCAACACGCATTGCACAAATCCTATTATTTCTTTTCAACATCACATAAGAGGCTCGGTAATGATGCTCTGTCTTGATGTGCGCATGAAGATTAAGTGTCGTCTCGTAAAGGTTCCGGGGGCAAAGAAGTAGATCCATTATAGCACATAGCAAGATGACAGACACTGCAAGGTTTCAGTTTATTATTCTGGATAATAACTTCAGAAACAAACAATGTCTTGGCAGAAAGTGGAGCAATGTCCAATGTCTGACAGGATAATATGATTTGGTCAATGCTGAACACCTTACAACATTCACTGATTGTGCTCAGCATTGATTTGATCTTTGCTCGCACAGGCCTGACTACAGCCATGCTAGCGGCAGTGTGCGGCTGCACTTTGAGCTGAATGCCAGTGTTTTCCTCTGAGGACCATGAATCTCCGCGCAAAGTTTCATGGCAATCCGTTTTGATAGTAGTTGAGGTATTTTAGTCTGGATCAAAGACTGACATCACCAAGTTGCCAGAACGATTAAAACCTACCAGCTCAGTTTGACACTTAGAGACAATAACCGCCACTTCCAAACCCAAGTGATGCCAAAAATTTAGTTATAACATTATTTCTAATGCTGTTGAATGATCCCAGACTTAAAAGGAAAACTTAATTGTGACTCAACACAAGGTTCGTTCTCGCTTAATATAATACCCTGAGGATTATTGAGGAACATAGTGGTTTGTGGGCCATCTTAAAAAATGGAGAACAATATCAGATTTCCCTGCCATTAGTAGTTGCTTGGGAGTCAGACCTTTTAGATTCACCATTACTTCATTCCCCAAATACCAGCCGGTACTGATAGGGCTTTGTTTGCAACAAAGCACTTTGTTGTCATCTCTACAGTATATCAAAGCTCCGTGCTGAAATCCTGTGGTAGCGGGAAAGCAATTGTGGTCTGACAAGGTGAGGGGCTTTGAGTCTTTTCATATTGCTACTGTTGCCTCTAAAGCCGACCGCTGCATGAAAACGCAGGACAGAGGAGATGCTGTTATTCAAGAGAAAAGCTCTCCATGTTGATAAAGTGCATTCATATAAAATCTAAACGAATGTGTGCTGCAGATTAGGACAGCCTGGGGTAGCAGTGGCTGGCCATGCACATATACATACACAGAAAGCATCTCTCCCTCCCTGCTCCTCTCTCTCTTCATGTCTTCTGCTCATCTCTCTCCGTCTCTTTCCCCCTCAGCCCCGGCTCTTATGAACCACGCTGAGTGTTAAGCCATAAAGAGGCCATTTTGCATATTGCATATCAATAAAGAGCATTCAACTCTGGCGCTGGGGGTTTTATTGGGCTCTCACAGACACGACCAGCAGATTGGGGGCCTTTCATGCACAGCGTAAGCACGCCATGTTGTGTCATCCATGTGCTTTATGGAGGTGGGGTTTAAAGATGTAGTCTGGTTGATCAAGACAGCAACC
Organism: Lateolabrax maculatus; assembly: GCA_031216445.1. Lineage (NCBI taxonomy): Eukaryota > Metazoa > Chordata > Actinopteri > Acropomatiformes > Lateolabracidae > Lateolabrax > Lateolabrax maculatus. The sequence continues at coordinate 16,752,468 of CM062218.1, forward strand.
AGTCAACTTTTATGAATATAGAAGCGGCCGTATCATTAAACCCCTAATGATAACTGGAGGTGAACAAATCAAAGTACAATAACCGTGACAGCTTTGAGCTAAACTGAACTCTAAGTAGATGAAAGTCGGCGTGCAGGATCAGATGTGGAGTGATTAGAGGCATGGGCGTGGCTCTCTATTTGAATAATCAGGATGCAGATTTTCTTCTTTTTTTTTCCTAGTGTAATATTCAGCTCAGGTTCTGAAGGGGCCACCGTGACTGATTCACGGTCTAATTTACTTGCTTGCCAATATCCCTGCGGTAATTAACAGTATAACATTTACCTTTGAGTTAATCAGTGGATGTAGTCATTTAAAATGTTGCCCGTCCTGCAGCAGTATATCCCTCACAGAGCCAAACAGAAGGGAGGAGGGAGATTACTGTCGTTATGAAACGCAGGCCGGGGCAGAGATGAAATGATTAGATGCTGCAGACTTTACTGAAGCTAAAATACCCAGGTACATTCATGGTTTCTCTTAATACAAGCTGGATTCAGTATTGGCTAAATGCAGTAGGTGAAAAATCTGCTGTCCTCAAGCTTGTTGTAGACAAACATTGATGAAGTCATGAACGCAATGCATGTGCAGGGGCAAACTGAAACAGTCGGGTTACTTATATTATACAAGTGGAATGAGTCATGTCGATTATGTCGAATTGCATGAAATTTCATATATGGAGTTTGTTTTTCAGCTCAGATGAAAAAAAATGCTTTGAAATTAATTTGAATACAGTGTGCACAGTATATTGGAAAAGTTAAAGGGGCACACCACCAACATGCAAGAACTCATTATGAGGAATGATACTTATGCAATCTACATATACAGTGATTGAGCAAGATAATTAACGTGAGTATGGTCAATATAATATTCCTATAGGCATTAAAGAGAGGTTAAGGCTGTTCCAATTGTGCCTTATACCACCCTGACATTTTCTATGTGTGTTTGTAGTAATATTAATGCTAATCTTTTCTCCTGTGTCAAAAGGGCTTTCTCTTCCCCTCTCTCTGTTGGCAGGCTCCGAGTGTTGGCCACAAGACAAACACTAATAAAATAGCGAGGCCTGCATTGTTAATCTAGGTTTGGCGGGGTGATGGCGTCACACACACACACACACACACGCACACACACTCATATGCCTTTTCATTTCCTTAACACTTCTTTTTTAATTGTCAGCACTCCCCCTCATATTCATACATGCCTCCATTGTTGCCATGATGGAGCTACTCTTTCCGCGGAGTTAGCACCTTGTTTTGACAACATTAATCACACGCGCTGCTGTTATCGCAGGATAACGGGTGAACCCCAGCTCATAATCGCTATCCACAATACAATACACGCTCACAGTAGATCTACGGACCACTCGTCATGCTCACAATGATGTAATGGAGAGAAAGATGCCCACCCAACCCCCAACACTCCAATACAAACTGTGTTTGATTCGTGTTGTGGATGGGACCTGAAACAGAGCTTGCAGGCGAGCGGCAAGGTTAAAGAGGCGAGGGTAATTGCTGTAACCTATCTGGGTGGAAAAATGTTTGCTCATGTTTCCAGTGTACTCTTCTCTGATGCACTTGGGCATGAAATTGTTCCCCTTTCCACCCTAGCAAGCCCCAAGCCCAAGTCCATTGCCCATCCCCAGCCAGCCGAGTTGGCCTTTCTGCATGTGTGTCTTTGTGCGCCGGGGTTGTCTGTTTGCCTTCGGTCGCCTGTGTGAGTGTTTATTTGAGTGGTCGTTGATGTGTGTGTTTGTGAGGGGGTGGGGGGGGGGAGCGGAGGATGGGTGGGTGTTGGGTGTCAGCTGGCCCTCTCCATTCCTCTCTGACTGACAGAAAAAGTGAGGGAGCGCTGCAATGATTATGGACTGCATAGAGAGCTGCGGCAAAGTGATCACTGAGCATGTCATGCTAAAATCAGGGAGAGAAAAACAGAGTATGAGAGAAGCAGATTTGAGGACTAGTGGCTCAAGTGCTTCTGGAAAGGAACCATATTAGCACATGCTCATTCATATATTGGTAGAGGAGTGTGTGTCTGCCTGTGTGGATTGGTGTGTGTTTTCAATCGTGCCCAATTTCATGATTGATGAACTGATGAATTTCATGAATGATGACCTTCACAGCCATTCGTTACATGGTGAGCATTAGAGTTCAACAAGTCATAGTATGTGTGTGTGGGTGTGGGTGTGTGTGTGTGGTGTTTCTGTGTGTGTTTCTATGTCCTTGTGCTCACAGTAAAAAACCACAATAGCATAGCTCCAACATGCTTCCTGCTGTGTTATGTGCTTAAGAAACGCTGTGAAGGAGATGTGTGTTTGCACTGCATATTCTAACTGTATATGCTATAGTAATTGTCAAGGGGAATACACAGATTCGGCACAGTGTTCCCCATGACAATTGTGTGCAGGAGATATAATATAAGCAGTAGGCACCCACTTGTGATGCATGATAGGAGTCACCGTATCCATAAAAATGTCATAAAATGACTCTTATTTATCAAGACAGAAATTAAATGAGTGAGTGAGAATCAGTGTATTGCAGTTGAAGTATAGTAAAGATGTTTTTAAAATGTCCCCCCTTAGTTACTGTTACTATGCCTGCTAAGCTTTCCGTTCTCAAACAGAACAGAAGTTATTTTTGAAAGAATCAGTCTTTCACACAAAAGCAGGCTTCTCCTTTAGCTGACTGTCGGCTGAATGTTGGCTGATTTGTTGGTGATAATTCTATGAGTTACCAGAGGAAAGAAAAAAAACAACTACAGCGGACTTTTTAACGTTCACGCCTGGTTTGTTTTAAAACAAGAACCCTGAAATGCACATGGTGGCTACATACAGGTTGTAATGCCAAAACAACGAGGCTAAAGCTACATGTCCCTGGTGAAAAGTCAGCATCCTCTTCCATTGATTATCTATGTAGAAGAAATATACATGGGGAATAGCATAATTTTTGTCTTGAAGGGTACAGCTATAGATAGTTGCCTATTATAGTACAAAAAAAAAATCTAATAAAAATGTAATTAAAATGTTATTTGTTCTAACGATTCTCAAACCAAATTAAGAGCAGGACAGAGTTTCTGTCATTACTCTAAATTAAATTCCATCTCCACACCTTTTTAGTCCATTCCTTTCAATTACTGTTGTGTTTTGGCTTTTCGGTAAAACAAAAGAAACAAGCACCGGTGACGTAAATCACGGCTGAATAAGACAGAACACTCACTCACAGTTGATTGATTGTATATGAAATGATCTCTCCCCAGTGACAAGTAAATGGGATCGACATTAGAAGACTTGATGCCGCAGATCAACTTGTTAAACTGGATGTTTTTATGGTCTATGGTCTGGCTTTCCCCTCACGCAGGCACCGTAAGAAGGATGTGTTTCTACCTGAAGATGATCAGAGGATGAAGGGGGGGGGGGGGCAGGAATAAAGGAGGAGGACGGGATGATGGCCTAATGGAGTGGATGAGCAATTGCGTCGATGACTCAGGATGAAGGGGATGGCAGTCATTTGATGGGTGGATGATGGGGGGAGCGAAGTGGGAGGGAGAGAGATGATGATTAAATAATAGAGAGGAGTAGTCTTTAAACTCTACATCATATGGTAGCTTTTCATTTCATTTACCTCCTAAAGGTGCACCACTTTTTAAAATTATTTTGTGCCTCTCCTTCCTTTTTCCTCATTCCTTCATCTTCTCTCTCCTTCTTTTCTGGCTCCCTTCCTGTCTTCTGTCCTGTCTCCCCCATTCCCTGTCTGCTGGCTTTTATTTCCCACTTTGCATTCCTCCCGTTTCACGCTTCCTCTTCTTCCTCTTCTTCCTTCCTCTTTCTTCCTCCTTCCCTTCTCTCTTCGCTCCATTCATCATCTCATTCTCTCCATTCCTCCCCCATCTCATCTTCCCCATCTCATCTTCTGCCTATTTCCCTAATGCCCCCTTAATATCTGCCTCCATCACTGATTACCCTTCCTCCATTTTCTAGACTTTGCCTCCCATTTGTATTTCACAACATTAGTCTTACCTCTCTGCCTTACTCTAATAGCTGTCGTGCTTAATTCCTCCCCCTCCTCTGCTCTCATCTCATTGCAACCTCTATCTCTCTGCCTCTTTGTCACCCCCTCCTAACAATAACATTTCGGCCTCCCTATCTCTCCCCCTCTGCATGTTCTCCTACCTCTTTTACATCAAGCAGTCCCTTGCCTCCGCTCTCCAGCCCTCACTATCTCTTGTAAGAGGGACAGGTGGCGGTGCAAGTACACGCTTTCAGTGGGACATGCCTGCGCTCAGATTTAAATAGATAATGGCAGGACTGTAGCGCTTGTTGGGCTCTCTGAATAATGCAGGAGCTCCTGAAGGCATTGTTGCCAGGCTTCACTGATGGTGACATGCATACGCCAGCTCGCAAGCTTGCAATATTGATATCAAGAGAGAGGAAGGGACTCAGTGGCAGTTATTTATATTTTTCCCCCTCTATATGCCAGCTTCGTTCTTAATACTCAAAGTTGACTCTTCAGCTGAAGAGAGTGTCCTTCAAAGAAGTTGTTTCAGCAAATGCCGGATAACGGCGTATGACGAAGCCCTCCAGTGGCGGTAGTGACCGTTTTCCGTTGGGAGTAAAGGAAGAAGTAGTGCGACGTTGTTATAGAGCCACAAAGTCTGCAGAAGAGGGAGGTCAGGTTTATGCTGTTGACATGTGAGACAGCTGTTCATTTCCCATCTCCTGCTACCTACCTACTTCTTAAACCTAACCAAGTTGATAGGGTGCCATCAGAAACTGGTTTTATTTGGCAACAGTACTTTGTGCTGGTTTTGGTGTTGGCAATAAGAAATGAGGATTTGTGTTGTCTGAAGATTCATAAATAAAAAAATAAAATAAAAAACATTTGGTGAACTCAATGCTTGAATTGGATACAGCCTACCCACATATTACATCTCTGTCCTGCTTTACTTACACCACCTCTTTCTAATGCACATACGATGTAGTTATTGTAGGTGGAGGCTCCTGATAGCGATTCCAGTCTGAAATCTGAATACCTTACTGCTAGTTATTTTTATGTGAATTGACATGAGGCCAGGGTTGGCTGTGGCACTAAAAATGGTCGCCTGCTGTCACAATGGATGTAACTAATAAAAGCACTTAATTTTTTTATGACCTTGATGATGGAACTGTTTTTTAAATGGCTCATTCAAATCATGGTAGTTCAAGTACAAGGCGTGGTCTAGTTCAGTTAAAAAACAAACTGCTTGTTAAGAGCTTAGATTTCAGCTGAAGCCTGAAGTCTGAAAATAGTCCATAAACAGTCCAGCAGGTGTCAGGGGTTCATTATTTGATAATTTATGCTTATTAGTTACTTTGTTATAATTTTGGTTTAGGAATTAGTCCTTTGGAATGTCAGATCATTCCTTTTTGTACACAATTTGCAGAATTTGCAGAAAAACATCCACAATTGCCACTGCTGGCATGGTTTTATTGCAAAATCAGGCTCAGGGTAAACGTACCTACTAACGGCCAATTGCGTACACGTAGTAAGTAGTAATTACTCCATGTTAAAATTACTTGACAGCTTGTGCAGCCAAATGTATTTTTTTGGAATAATAAAAATGAGCAATCACAGCACAGTAATTGTTTGGAGTACATGGTTCTTCATTATAAATCCCCTGCAAATCATTTTTAAAAGGGCAAAATTGACTGTGGTCCTGAAATTCAAAATATCACATGAATCAAAATTAGTTAATAGCATTTAAATATACTAACAAATAATTACAAATTACTTACCGTTTACATTTAAAGCTGCTGAGATGATGCTAGTGGCCTCATTCATGCTGTACATGGTGGATCAGACCAGGTTCTGTCAGGGGACACACTGATGATCTACTGGACAGATGTCATAAGTGTGCAGGAGATAGTGCCATTGATCTCGTGTCATGCTCTTATGAAACATAATCACAGGGGCGATTGTTTAGCTTTCTCACAAGACAATGTACTGATAACTATTAGTGTTATCAATTCTGTCATGATCACTAATCTTCTGGCCTGTCGGGCAGCTCATCTGAGATTGGCTGGTGGACCAGAATAGCCAGTCATGATTTGTAACACCTCCAGTCAGTTGAAGGAAAGATGGAGACTTCACTTTAAAGAAAACAGGCCCTTTATAAAGTGTACGTAGATTTATTGGCCTGACTTGGTTCTGTATAAACTGTGACTTTCTGTGCTTTTCAGTCTTTTCAAGGTTTGAGGGACAGTCTGGTGGAACAAAAATCAGAAAAAATGAAAAGAGGAAATATCATAAAGGGTGAAATAAGTGGAGCTGTAAAAAAAGAAAAAATATGCACCATTGTCTCCTGGTATTTTTGCTGCGAGCTGTGCACTGGTGCTTGAGGAAAGAAAAGGAAAAGAAAATACATAGAGTTGTGCTTGTGATTTTATCTTGTTATTTTCTCTCTTGCTAGTTATTCACTACTTCTTCTGTATAGCGTTCTCCTGGAGGGCGCTTCTTACTTTTCAAGAATACGGGGTTGGTCCCTCAGGGGGGCATTTTAGGGAGCTGTTTGTGTGTGGCTGCCTTCGACTGTCTGTCAGAGAGAGGGGGAGAGAGGGGAGATGGAAATGGAGGAGAGAAAGGACTAGATGATGTTTGATCAGTGGGGTGCTGAGTCACAGTGGGATGTGATGGAGAGATTGGTGCTGTGCGGCAGAGGAGAGGGAACGAGAGGAAGACAAAGAGACAGACTAAATGAGAGTTTTGAGAAGTAGAGCCTCAGCGGTCTCCTTCCCCCATTCAAGGTGTCTTCCACAGAACAAACACACGTGCAGACACATATGCACAAGTCTTTTCTCTCTCCTTCCCCCCCCTCTCCCCCATCTCTGTCTCTGTGGGGGCCTGTCTTTGAGTCGGAGTGTAATCTGTGAGGTGGATGAAGCACAAATCCTGTCATATGTCTTGCCATCCGTCTGAGGTGCAGTACAGAGTGTGGCTGACGGTGTTCTTGCCAGGGCTGACAAACGTGCGCCTCTAAGAGCTTTACTTTTACACCGAGCCTCCTCCTAGGACTGTGTCCTGTGCGTATTGTTGTGAGATCCATTACTGTGTCACATGTGGTAACAGCGGAGGTCACCAGAGAGACATGTGATAAACAGATTTACATTTACCTCACTGCTTCTGCTCCGTGGCAGCCAAAAGCAACGCTAAGTTTGGGTTTAGTCCAATACTTTTTATCAAATTGCTGATGTATTGAATCAGAATGTTTGCACTGTGGATGGCTGACGATACAGAAGTTGTACAGTCAATGCAATTGACAATACATTTATCAAATAAGAAATTATGTAGTTTGAATATAATCAGCCAAACAAAATGATTAGAATATTCTGAACTTTCACCCAGTGATTATGTGGCCATTAGTTGAAACACTGTAATATTGCCAAATGAATTTCCATGTTTTCATCATAAGCTGGCAATAAATATAGCATTAGCTAAGACCATATTACAATAACAACTTGTCCAGTGCTAATCAATTCATGATAGACTTACTCCATTTACTTTTTTGGCTAAACACTGCAGTTATTTAAGCCTGTTTATTTGAGTTCCCAGCTGATGGGTTCATTTTGTATTCTTTAAATAATAATTTGACAGCTGAATGAAAACAGATTTGTACAGGACACAGAGGAAGTCGCGAGTCCGTCGTGTCTGTTTTTCCCAAAGTGAAACTGTGCGGCATGTCATTATAACAGCAATGCTAATTTCCAGTTGGGGCCAGTTTGGGTTAAATGTGGCTCATCTGGAGGAAGGCCAGAGGCAGCAGCCGCTGCCAGGAAGGGAGCAGGAGGGCCCCACAGCTGTCACACAGCTCTGACCTGACGGCATACAGGGGAGCAAAGGTCCAGCGGCCCGACATGATACTGCGGGGACCCTGACCTCTGTCTGCGATGTGAATCGTAATTCAGCCAGAAGAGAAGATAATTGAAAGAAGAGATGAACTACTTTCTCTGTTTTGACAGAGATAAGTGATAACACAATCAGCAGTAGTGTTATTTTTACTAGTAGCAATAGTACTTACAGTACAGGTTGTGGTTGTCTAGGTCATTATACTGTATCTGACCCCTCGCTGTGTAAACATTGGCGGAAAATTCAGCGACACCGGCACGAGAATAAATCGGCAGGAGACGAGCTCCACAGGGGGCCACAATGGCAAGGTGCACACACAAATACACATGCACACACACACACACAAAATCTCCTGCCAGTGTGACAGTCAGTTGCATTGGTTGGATCACCGGAGGGCTGCAGGACCAAGGCCATTAGAGACCGAGTACAGCCGGAGCTCTGGTACCTACAGCACCCACTAATGGAATACATTCACCATGTGTGTGCATTTCAATGTCTGTGTTCAGTTACCACAGTGTATGTGTGTATTGCTATCATGCTGTTGGTTTTCAGCTCATCCTCAGTGTTGGCTGCACTCATCACTGATTTACTTTGCAAATGGAGATTCAGCACACTGTCTCACAATGGTCACTGCAGGAATGTTCACGTAGTGTTGGAGATGATTGCCGGGAGTCATTTTGTTCAGAAGATTAGTACCAAAACCACTGTTTGATCGATTTTTATAAGCTAATAGTTTAAGCGGTTTATCAAGAACCCAATTGCCAAGCATTTAGCTTTTTGTTTGTGTCCTGTTTCAGATTTATGCTCCTGGCATTTGCGGGTTCTGTGAACATGTGAATTGTGACACGGTATTGGGAGTTCATACACCAGCTTTGGCCATTAGTGGGGATTTAGAATGGGAACCTCCAAACGTCAGACATAAATGTGAGATGATTCGACATTAGAACAGCTTGTGAATATGCCTGAACAGTGGCTAACTTGATACAGGTGAACTGTGTGTAACTGGGACATTTTTCATGGATATCCATGGATTAGTGAGATGAAATCATTATTTTGTATGATTGATTTATTTTTATTTTTTCAAAACAGAATACAGTGTAATATGTATGATGCTCAGTGCAAATTGTTTCTGATGTATAAGGAAAGGTGGTCTGATGATTTTGTACAAACCTAAATTATGGCTGATTATATAAACCTAACATATGGTCTGATGACAAATGACTACAGTAAAGAGCCTTATGAGAAACACATTTTTAACCAAAAGTCAAAGATGTCTGTGTCCACAGTTATGTTCAGGTACATTTCCGTTAGCAATAGAAACAGGCAGGTTTGCTGGTTGGTGATGGTCATGCTCTGCTGCACATTATGTAATTTAGGGATTCCCCCTGAAAGTCGAAGATTCAAATCATCAAGCCGGTTACAGCTGTACAGTAATTATGTTATGTTATATAAAACCATGTTTTTAGTGTCTTCTAACCACATATAGGCTGGGCAATTTTATATAACTGATGCAATAAATAAATAAAATAACTTATATTAAATAAATTAACTGTTGGTTGGATGTTAGTGCTCAGGGAATCTGTGATGGCCATTTTTCTAAGCACTTCTAAGACTAAGTTACCAATCAGAAAAATCACTTTGAGATGTACTAATCATTTAAAATAATCATTAGCTGAAGCCCTAAAGAAGATATTGTTTGCGAATGAGTGGAAAAAAAAGTAACCTACCCGAGCTAGTAACAGCATCTGGGTTAGGTAGCGCAGTCTTTTGGTCCAAGTTTGGTTTTTCAGAATTTAGATGCTGAAACACTGATTCTGCTCAGAGTATTTTATTACCTCGTACCATCCATTGGCAGGTTGTGAGCCACAACTTTCTGTTTAATCATGCAGTTCAGTTTCAAAAGGCAATTAAATGACCAATCTCCACATTGTTAGTAGTGCAGAGGCTAAATATGGTTTACTGTTGGATTTAGTTTTGAGTCAAAGCAGCCAGGAATTAAGAGAGTGATGGGATTGTGTTTTGAGCGTGTGTGTGAGTGTGTGTGTGAGTTTGTCTGTGTGTGTGTCCTCGGAGCCCTGGGCAGCACAGTGTGACCATTTCCTATGACAGCTCTTGTGGACTGGTGTGTATATTTGTGAAGGTTCAAGTGTGTGTGTGTGTGTGTGTGTGTGTGTGTGTGTGAGTTTGTGTTCTTTGAAAATAAATCCCATAGCTCATATGTATACGTAGCTATCCCTCCAACTTAAATGATTTCCCCTGTCACTCACTCTTGACATTTTATAACTCCCCTTCTCTCAGCTCACCCCTTCTTCCCCTCTCCCCTTTTCCCCCCTCTTTCGTTTTCAGCCTTCGGTGTCAGGGTCTCTTGCTTCAGTCCATCGGTCTCGGAGGGTTTTGAGGTAAATGGACAAGGTGAGGTTCAAGGTGAAGCCAATGGGGAGTTTAAAAGAGGGAGAAAGAGAGAAGATGTAAGGGTCAGCAGTGACGGAGAGCCTGGGAGATGAGGGACAGGGTCAGCAGAGAAGCCCGATGAAGTTCCTGAAGCGGAATGAATTAAGGAAGGAGGAGGATGGTAAGGTTGATGGTGAGGTGAAAAGGGAAGGAAACAGGAGGAGGGGAGATGATTTATGGGTGAAATGATAAAAGGGGGAGGGAAGGTTCCAGGAAGTGATTGTTGGGTAATACTCAGTAATAGCAGGACTCCCTTTAAGCCCAACAACATTCATTGAGGACAGTATTTTTCTGAACAAAAATGTTTCTTTTTTTTCTGAAAGCAAGCTGTTTAACCTCCCAGTGGAGAGAGATCATTCTACTCACTAATGTAAATCAAGGGTTTTCCTAAATTAAGTGGCATGCGTTTGATGGAAGTTAAGTGTTTTGCCCTACTGATGTTTGTGTCTGAAGACGATTCTGAAGAAAAGGTTTATTTGCATTAAAAGCAAGTGGAATTATCTCTTATCTCTGAAAAATACAAAAGATCTTGAACCCTAATTTGACTGAGACATTTTTAAATGAATAGTCAACACTTTGGGAAATAATAATAATTGCTTCCTTCGCAAGAGTAAGAGAAGATAAAAATGTCGATATCATTCACAAGAGTGCTTGAATATTTACAGCACGTAACATACCTTAAAACTACCGTTTTCAAATAAATGAGATACAACATGTTTATTAGTGAGCTTGTGAGTGGTGTGTAGTTTTTAAAAAACTTTGGACAGAGCCAGACTAGCTGTTTCCTGTTGCCTCTAGGCTTTATGCTAAGCAAGGCTAAACACGTCCTCACTCCAGCTCTGTTTTTTTAAAGCGAAACTTGGGAATGTTCAACCCTATCTCTATCTCCATTTGTCCACCTAACTCGGATGGATAGAGATAAGGTTGAAAATTGACAGTTTCCCTTTAACACAGAGGCATGAGATTGATCTCAAAAATGTCCCAAAAGGTTGTACTATTGCTTAAAGATTGGCGTGAATCCTGCGGAGGTAACCAACATGACTGTCAAACATAATCATGTGGTCATTATGATGACAGTTAGCCTCCATGGGGTTCATTTAAACCCATCCATTGAAACACTACTTTTCGTTGAGTAGGTCAATTGTCCTTGTTTCTGCTCTTTCCTTCTCTCTCTCTCTCTCATTCGATATTCAGTGCAGCCATTCAGGTCAGTTCTAATTACTGGGGTCCAATTGGAATTGGCTTTTCAATTTTTGACGCTGCGGTGGTGGAAATCACAAGGTGCCAGTGCCAGCTTTTCTCCCACCCCCACCTCGCCGCTCAGCGCCCTCCTAGTATGACTTAATATGCCTGATACATTCACCTCACTGCGCCAACACTTTGCAATGCAGTGTGACTGTGTATGTTTGTGTGAGTGTGAGTGAGAGAAAGAAAGATGAGTCTATTACTGTAAGTCACCACAAGGCCAGCCAGTATGTGTGGTGAGAGTTGTGTTCAGACAGTGAGAATGTGAATACGTGTGTGTGTGTGTGTGTGTGTCCGAGTGCGTGCGGGTGAGAGAGAGGGTACGTGCACGTGTACATCACCGTGTTATAGGGAAAAATTGTGGAAGAATAGCAGAAAGAATAAAAGGAGGCATCTCTGGGAAGCGAGGGAAGGATGGGAGTGGCAGAAAGAACCTGGGTCTCTCTCGTCTGTCTTTCCTTGAGTCCGCAGTGCAGGAGAAGAGAAGATTAAAGTGGAGACGCTGCTTTTGAAGTTGGGCAATGTAAAAGAGGCAGCAGCTACTACATGCATAGACGCGCACACACACACACACAAACACACACACAGTGGCTTCTTCCCTATAGCCTAGTAAAGCGAGGGAAATATCAATGCTGCTCTGACTGCCTTTGATTCAAACTGCCGTTATGTGATCCCTCACAACGTTTTAACATTTATTTCGCCTCAACCACAAAAACACCCCTTCAAAAAAAATCGAATCCCATCCCCTATATAAATGGGAGCAAGGTGATGAAGAAGTCAGCTCGATTAAGTCCTAAATGAGTTGTGTTTGTGGCCGTTGTGGGGATTTGGAGCCTGGGTCCACACAGATACACTGGCAGCCCCAAAGACCACTCACTATCAAAGACGGGGATGCAAATTACCACTGTAAATGTTTGCAGTGGTGGTAAATAAGAGGATTAATCGTCCACTTTCGACACTCGCACATAGAGAGAGACACTCTCCCCAAGCCATGTGAAAGAGGCCTAAATATGAGTCTGATGCAGAAATGTCAAGAGGTAATTGTACGAGTAATACTCAGACTGGTGAAATGTCAGACTCACCCTCCCATTAGTGAGTAGACTCCAACATGCACCCTAATGCCATTCATTACAGGCATATGGACGCTTCCGAAACCGATGATAAACAATGATCATCGACCACTCAATGGTAATGATTGTGCTCGTGTTATACCCCGCATGATGCTTTTTAATGTACCATCTGGGGGACTGTCAGTGCGCTTGAGCAGTAGGATGTGTTTCAGGCACACCTACACTCATTTCTGTGTGTGTGTATAGTGACATCAATTCCCAGCCTTCACATCAATCTGCATTTATGGACATCGACATGTGCCAAGCAGTCACGAAGACTGATCAGGCTTATAGTGTCACTGGATTACAGTGAAGTGCCCGAAGTGACAAATCCCGAATAATATTGCTGATGACACTCCAGAAGAGCAGTCTTCAGCTCATAAAGCTGTTTGTGTGTGTGTGTGTGTGTGTATGTGCGCGCCCAGTATGGGGAGGAACTGTCCAAAATAACCCCAGAAACACACAGGCCTCCTAATGTGAATATATTGGATTTTAATGTCCTTGTCAAGTCGAATGGTTTCCCATTTGAATTCTCTGGAGGCTGGTACAAGCGCACTCCGTAGCTGCTTTCCTACTTGACCTAAAATTCCCTTTAGCTGCATAAAAAAAAGATGGTGCTAGCCTTTCTTGTTCTTTGGCTTCATCTTTTTGCATCATTCCCTTGGACTGCTCTTCTCTCTCGCTTGCTCTCGCCTCGAGACAGCGGAAGATTTAACGGATTTACCTGCTTTATTCACATGCGGCATTAGGCTGAATCTGCTGTTTGCATTTTACTTTTTTGCTTTCTTTTTCCTGTCTCTTCCATTATCCATCCATCCATCGATCCAACAGTATAGGTAATATACAATTACTTAACATTGTAAGACTTAGATGTTTACATAGTGGAGTTTTACACACATCACTAAATTAAATGGGGCTGCTAGACACAAACCAGTTCTTATGATGTTGTACATCAACTATTTACACCAAGTACAGTAACTGCCAGGTAACTGTAAAAAACTAATGTTAGCTTGATAATATATGGACCAGGTAACTTTTACTTTTAGTCTTTACATTTGAGGAATTGATTACAGATACATTTTTAGCCTCTGCTCTCGATTCATTATTGCACACCTCAGCAGCATCAGAAGTATCCACCCTCAACTCCGGAAGTTTACACCTTGTGTACACAATTAATATTCAGTGCCCAGGCCTCTGAAGCCAGTAGCAGAACAGAGCCTCTCCTTTCCTGACAGACACAGCTTCACCACCGGTATTAATTAAGCGAAATAAGCCTCTTTCAGCCTCTTACCCCAGAATGTCTTCCCGCAGGTTTAGCCTCACTGTGGATTTTGTCTGTGTCGGGCGCAAACCCTCAGTTTCCCAGGAAATAAACCACCCAGTTGTGGCGCTGTAGTGGCAAAGAATGCACACCACAGTCATTCTCTCCAAATCCACCACCCATTGCAAACTAACACTTTAGTTTTCAAACATTTTGTATACCTTTTGTTGAAAACATATTGAGTTAAACCACTTTCAACATTTTGTCAACTTCGGTTTGAGCCTCCACTGAGAGAATGATCAGCCAGGACTTTTTGTCCCCAGACACTGAACCCTCTTCTTAATCAGGCCTGAGATGTTCAGAATGCAGAAAATACACACAGGTTTTATACGCTGAAAACGACTAAATGACCAAATGTTAGCAAAGTTATCACAATTATGTATGTTCTCACTCATTGTAGGCTGCATTAATAGCTTACTATTAACTCTGATACTCACACCTTTCTCCATGCATACAGATATAAATAAAACAATGGAATAAAATCCAAGAGTATGGATTGCAGGACCTTAGATGCATACATGCATCTAAGGTCCTGCAATCCATTTCTTCATCTTTAAACATGCAGAACACTCTTTCTACAAACACACACACACTTAGAAGCACACACTTTACCATCAGAGATGATTCAAGCTCTCAGGCTTGCTGTCTGTGTCTCTGAAAGGACTCCTGCCTCACGTACTGTACACCCAGAGAAAAAACACTTGAATTATTGAAGGCAGAAGGAGAAGGATGGGGAGTGAGCAGGGAACTTGGACATGAAGGAATGAGAAAAAAAAGTGGACGGGCAGACTGAGGTATAGTTAGACAGAAATGGAGGGAGAAGTGGGAAGGCATGGAGACAGTTTGGGAAGGAGTAGACAGTACAAGGAAATGCATGAGAGGGCGGAGATCCCAAAGGAGGCAGAGAGGAGAAGAGACAGGAAGAAAGAGAGGTGGAGGTAAGTAGAATGTGTAGTTTTCCCTGTGGCTTGTTTGCCTGCTGATGTAAAGAGGAAATGGCTAGATCAGCAGGGGCTTTTACCTACACTGGGTTTAACTAGTTGTGGAAATACATGCGTGCCACACACACACATAAAAGTACATGCCCCACGGGACAGTGGGAGATGAAGGGAAAGAAAAACAGACACTATGCAGTAATGTCTTCTTCATGCTCAGGTTACACTGCTCAAGAGAGCTGCAGAGGCTGTTGGGCTTTTTGCACTTTATTGCTCATGTTTATTTGTGCAAACTTTTGTGAGCATGAGCGAGTGGAGAGAGGGACACACTATGCGCGTGTCTGTGTGTGTGTGTGTGTGTGTGTGTGTGTGTATGTGTGCTATAAACTGGCAAATCTACCGGGGCTCTGACTTCCCCTGTTGTTGGCTTTGTATCAGCTCCCAGCTGAACATGGCTGCAGATCAATGTCATCTCCAACACACACACACGCGCGCACACATGGACTTGTTTGCAGTTTAAACAGCAGGTGGCACAGATAGCAACCACTTAATCCGCAGCCATTTGGACAACTGAATGTGACACCCAAAATGTTTATTCCCTCTACCCTCTTTCCTTCTTTGCTATCCGTCCGTCTATCTATCTGTCAATCCATCCATCCATTTTCTCTGTCAAATTATTTATTTATTTATTTTAAAGCGTAATTTAACTCCCCACGAATATGTTGTTTGTTTGTTCACCTATCACAGGGGAGAAATGTGATAATCTCTCTATGACGGCAGGCTTTTCACCCGGACGTGATCATGTTGAGCAAACTAGTTTGCTTGGAGCATGCCCCCACCTTAAGAGTGTGGAGGCAGGGGTGGTCGATGAGCTTGTAATACTTGAACTTTCACTGAAGTTTGTGTCCTGTTTTTACCATAACTATGACTTTCCAAACCTTAAACCAAGCAGTTTTGTGTCCTAACCTTAACATTACCTTGACTATGCAGTATAGATTATGCACTTTAACCACTATCTTTCCCTAACCAAACCTTTAATATTAAGGAATATTTTTGAATGCCCAATGCCAACTAAATCCATTAGTGCCAAATGCAGAAACTTTAACTTTAAGTTAGTGATGCCAAAAGACGCAGTGTTTTTAATTGGCAAGTGCTAAAACACAACAACAGTGAATGCTAAATACAGAACATGTCAAAATCAAACTCATAAAGAAATTGCTGTTATGGAAATATCTCCAGCATGAGGTCCTTTGAGGTTTATCTACCTTTTTATTTACTGCTCCGTTCCTGAGTGCTGTGTATTCACCTACACCTCAGTGATTAAAGTTGAAGTGTGGCAAAGTTCTGGCAAGGTATTTCTCTCTGACTGACAACGTTGCCTCCTCATTGTGAAAGCTGTCAGCCGGCATGTATTTACTGCTGGCCAGCTGTGATGACGCTCACACACACACACACACACACACACACACACTGGCTGGGCTGCCGTTCAATTCCTGGCCAACACAGCAAGATGGGTTTCCAAGTGTGTATGCGTGCACAGGCATCCATACATGTAGAGTGTTTATTGGCGAAGCATTCTCCTCCCACATCTGCAGATCACTCGTCCTCAGGGAGGCCTCCCCCCCGCTTTCATCAAGCCCCATGGAAAAGTGGGAAATAATTAAGGGGTGAATAGAGTGAAGTGGAAAAGTATAGATGAGGTAGGAAGTACAGTGGCACATGAAAGAGCAAAAGAGAGAGAGAGATAGCGAGAGATCGAGCTTTAGCTAAAGTAAGGAAAAGGAGCAAGGCATGTGGCGCGGTGAAGGCTCTACCGGTCACCATGGCAACCCTTTAAAGGCCGATCCCCAATGCAATTAGAGTGGCTTTGAGGCAGCCAGTCTGAGGGCAGAGTATGAAAAATAATGGCAAGAATGAACAGACAGACTTAAGGGAAACAACCCAACTGAATGAATGAAAACCTGCTATTATGTGACCAAGTGTGTAATTGTATGGGATGATTCGTGGGGGGTGTCCATTCTTCTACCCTGGATGTGGGAATTTTAATAATGAAGACTCCTCTGGAAAGGCATGTTTATGGGTTGTTTCTCAAGTGTGTGTTTGTGTGCAAGCTAGCGTGTGTGCATACATTTATGTAGGTTTATGTGAGAGAGTCAAAGAACGCAGTGAAAAAAAACACTGTAGGTCATTTATTGATACCTTTGATCGCAGAATCAAAAGGCAAAAGCAAACTTACACACGTTAGCAATACTTCAACAAGACAAGAGAGAGGGAGCGAGAGGAGGCAGAGGTTTGATTCATGTAGCACAGAGGGATAAAGGCTTAAGCTCAGGCCGCCAAGGTGATATTATCAATGAAATTAAACCTGAGAACTCGGAAGTATTATTGCATTCAATCCTCTCAAGTCCTATCTAAGCTCATTAAGCGCAAAAGCGCATAACACATCCAGGCACGATGAGTACCATTTTCTTTGGTGGACAAAAGATCTGGTTCGTACTTATGCTTAAACTAACAAATATCTAACAGTTTGTGCGCTACTTCTGTGTCCAACACAAAAGCAACATGCAGACTACACATTTAGGTTGCGTCATGAGGGGGCTCGGCTGTCCATCCGATGAGGATCACATTGATCAGGTCATCTTCACACTGCGGATCAACTGCACATTATTAAGCACACAGACTGAGGAGTTTTAGACCATTCGGCTCTTGCGATCGTCATCATAACCAGTATCTGACTTGGAAATACCATTCATGTCAACAGCTAAGTCCTAATTACAACCTGGAAACTTGGAGCCAAATAATGTGGACGGGTCTGAAAAAGCACGCAAACATGAATGGATTTACGTCCGTTCAATGAAATTAAATGTAATGTTAATGGATATAATGCAAGAGCGACCATGCACACAACTAAAGGTGTCAGTATGCTTCAAACAAAGAGTTTGTCGGATCATTGAACTGCATCTGAAACTCCTTCTCCCTTTACTGACTTTGGAAGCAGAAGGCCAGTTGTATGTAGGTGAGAAAGTCGGACAGGATTTAAAGTACTCTCTCTTTTTTCCTTATTTACACAACTACTTCTTACAAAAATGTGTGCAACACCGCAAATGCCTGTCCGAAAGTTTGTGCCATTATCCCAATTTGTATAATTCGTAGCCGCCATTACGGTAATGTGGTCAGATGAAATTTCTTCAAAGTGCTTTGATTTAAGCACACCCCATCCTTAACTCTTCAACCATACAACCTATGACGTGAATCTTGCCCTTCACAACCTTTCCATCCCACATGAAATGAACAAAAAATCACGACCACGTTGTTGAGATGGAGGAACATCATTTGCCACAACACCAGCTCTGCAGGGGAAATCATGAAGGGTGGTGTGAAATACTCTGAATGCCAACCTTATGAGACGTAGACTCTGCAGCCCGTACATGCAGTGAGTCAACAGCAACGCTTGGAAAGGAAGCGATGAGGATATTTTTCATTGCACATCCAGGCCAAATTGATGGCTTGTGTTGCGGCCATAGCCTACTGAGTGTTTATAATGTAGCATTTGCACTCCACTGCCCCGATCCTGCGACCCCCAAAGGGAATTGATTTCTGCCGCTCCGCTGCCCTTTCACGTCTCTATCGTCTCTCGTTTTCTCATTCTCTCTAGTTTTTCCTTTTCCTCTCATCTTCTCTCCTCTCTGGCCCTCTCCTCTTCTCTGTCCTTCTGCTCTTTCTTGTCTTTGTACTTTTTTTTTTTTCGCACACACAAATGCCTTTATGATTCTGGTCTGTCTTCATCTTCCTCCGTCCTTCATTTCATTCGCTCTTTTGCCCTCGTCCCCCCCTCTGGCGCTCTTGTCATGCCTGCTTGTTTTATTGCTTCATACAGTATCTCAAAGCCCCCAGCTAGCCTTCGCTTCTCGATTCCTCCACACACGATCTGCTCCCAGTTTCATCTTTCTCCACTGTCGCTCTGTGCTCATTTTTTTCCCTTCCCTTTCCGTCTCTCCTGTGTTTACACCCTCCATCTGTCTAACCACTTGATCGTCTCCTTTCAGTCTTTTTTCGCTGTTTGTCTTTCCCTCTCGTCTTCTACTTCTTATTTCTTACCCCTCCTCTCTGTTTGTGCCTCCACCGCCAAGTGTTATCCCTTCCTCCTCTTCTCCGTCTGTCTCTGTGTTTTGGGTCCTGTCCTCAGCCCACAGCTTGGTTGACAAATAGATTATCTTCCCGAATTCACCACATAACCATCTCCAGACCTCTTTATTTAACCAGCTCCAGCTTTTTTATAGCTGCCATTTATGCATATTGCTACCAACGAGGTGACACCCTCTGACAAGCACATTTTTTCCCTTTTTTCCACAATAAATATGAACTCTGACTAATGTTTGTACTCCCTCTTAGCAGCATGTTTAGTTTATACTGGAAACATAGTTATCTCATTTTGGAGCTTTAATTTGAAATGAAAAAGTACAATTATTTCATTGTAAGTATCTGATCTTTATGGTTTAAGGAGAACAATTTTTTTTCATGCCTTTTCTGACTTTGCTCAAGCATCAGCAACATGACCTGCAGTGTCCTCACTCTCAATCTTTCTCTCGTCACTCCGCCCAGGCACAAATATTAATGTGAAGGTGATCCCAGGTGGGCCCTTCTGGTATTAGAGACATATTAGCTTTGAAGTAGCCTGAAATTAAAGTATATTATTCAATGCGGGCTGTGACTCTCCCCCTGTTCAATATTGGATAGGTTAGCTCAGGTGGTTAGGCTTTTCAAAACTGCCCTTTTGTGTGAATTATTTAGCATTTTCACAGTGGAAGCCTCCAATAAAGGCCCGGGCCCGTCACACCTGGCCCATATTTCTGTCAGGAAAAAGTTGTATCAATTGCGGGACTGTGAACTTTAACCGTGACACCAATTGACCTGACATTTCTCCCAAGCTGCACGGAAATGACATTAAAGACAAGTTTCAGATGTAATGAAATTAGATATTTGACCTGTGTCCTCCTAATGATGTGGTTCTTTTAGTAATTTCATTTATTTTCACATTGGGTCCACATAGTCTGTCACCGTGTGTGTGTGTGTGTGTGTGTGCAGAGTTTTATAGTGTGGACAATTCAGCCTTGCCTGAAATAAAGAGCACCTCCACTAATATCACAAGAAATTATTAACTTTTTATGAAATATAATATTAGTCTTATTAAGCTTCGGGGGAAAAAGGCAGAGTACTACATTACACAGCAAATTAAATTTACATAACGAGTGAGGTGATCTAGCAACTACAGTGATAATAAGGTGAGATATCAGGATTTGTCTGAGTTTGCTAAGCAGGTCATTATTTGATCATATAGTACAATACATTTGCTTCGCACTTATAATCAGAGCAGCACGTTGCAATGTCGGGAAAAAAGTAGGAGGGTAAAATATAACCGATAAACATTTTT
Organism: Lateolabrax maculatus; assembly: GCA_031216445.1. Lineage (NCBI taxonomy): Eukaryota > Metazoa > Chordata > Actinopteri > Acropomatiformes > Lateolabracidae > Lateolabrax > Lateolabrax maculatus. Next base: position 16,772,870 of record CM062218.1, read on the forward strand.
AAAATTCAGTATTTGAAATAAAATAAAAACTGGGGAAACAATTCATTTTAATCACTCTTTTATTTTTGAAAAAAAAGAAATTAATTTGCTCAATGGATTTTTGATGCAAAGGTTGTACGATAGATTCTATATGTACCTGTAAAGTATATACGAATCGAGAGAACCGTGTTTGCCTGCGTGTGTGTGTGTGTGTGTGTGTATGCGTAGGGATGCATTCTTGTGAAGTGCAGCATTAGTAAGTCCGTGCTTTCTCTTTGCTATTTAATCTCCATGTCATTATCGCGCCACTCCTGCATGGCATGTGTGCGTCTGCATATGTGTGTGTGTGTGTGTGTGTGTGTGTTTGTGTGTGTGTGTGTTTCTCTGCCTCTGTGATTATTACGTAGTGCATACATTAGAAGCTGGATGGCATGTTACCGTGAGAGATTCGCAGCTGAGGGAACAGGAATTGAATAGAAAGGGAGGAAGATGGATGAGGAAGCATACAGAAGGGACCATGGAGGAGCAGAGGGGACTAAAGATGTTAGGATTTCTTTGAAGGCATGGGTGGGATACTGTATGATGATGGGTCATACGGGGAGGGGTGGAGGGGTGGGCAGACAGGTGCTATGGTCACAGCCACTGACTGAGTGAAAGACAGAGGCAGTGTGAAAAATTGATGTGCCCTACTTACAGCAGCTGAGCAGAGACAGGAGAGGGAGGGTGGGAGGCTGGAATGATGTTAGATTTTGGAAGCAAGGAAACCATGTTGTGCTTTTTCTTCTTTTGTGCATTACATCACGGCAATTTGTTTCTGGGTGTGGGTGTGCGCCTGTAACTCATTTAGCTTCATGTTCAGCCGACATGCAGCGCGGCTTTGTTGCTGTTTTTTTTTTAACGTCTGTTGGTGTGTGAATTGTTTTCGAACCAACGGTTCCTCGCTGCTGTTGCCCTATTAATTTTACAGGCTTAGCTGTACACTAGCCCAAATATAAAGACATTCTTTCTTTCCAGCACACACACACACACACACACACACACACACACACACACACACACCCACCACTCTGGAGGCCTGGGCCACGCAGCTCTCATTAGCCCATCTCACACTATTCGGCACTGTTTGACCAAGTGGAGCCCTTTATCTGCCCTCCTCCTATTTAAACGAGGTGGGGAGAAGAGCTGGTCCCTGAATGAGTCAGCAGAATGGAAACCACCGCACGTTAATCAACACTCCCAAACTCCACACAGGAACAACTAAGAAGCCCTGTCGCTTAAGCCTGTTTGCTCCAAGGAATATCTTAATGACCAAAAAGGATTTATGGAGGTTAAATTGCAAGCCACACTGGGTGTTGAGTCTTTGTGCTGTTCTCAGCAGCCGGCTTAATGCAATGTAGTGACCACGATTCACCTGAGGCCTGAGATAACTATTACAGAAAACTAGCTCGCAGTGTTTAACTCTCATCTGCCCACTTGGTAGGTCGGTATGAATTGATGTGTGATACTGAAGGAATGTGAGAAGCTTTGAAGGTTTTGCTTCAAGCCGGCGAGTCCGTAGCATGTAAATCAGGCGTCACTTTTCTTCATCCTCCCCCACTTCCTGCTTTTCCTGTCTTTTGTTCCTGTCCAGAGCTCCGGGAGTGACAGCATTCCCATTTGATTGACAAGACAGCCTTCGCCTGTTACCAGGGAGATGGTCCCACAGATACGACAGCGTTTAATTAGCCCTCCAAATAGCACGTCTAATGTGGCCATGGATACATACATGCTGCCAGTTGACAGAGAAAGACACAACACCTCCAGCCTCAGGTGACAACACATTCAAAGCTATAGAGCATAATCACAAAAATTGAACATGCTGTCATGCAATATAAAACATAATGAGAACATGTTGTTGTGATGGACAAACGTGAACATATGAAGCTTGGACTGTGTGAAATATACACTTGTAACAAGCTTTGGTGTCAAGGTGGTCTAGTGCTTAGATAGACTCTTTCAACCATAAAGAAATGGTTCAAGGCCCAGTCCTGAAGTATACAATCCCTGCCTTGACCTTTGACCTCCCAAAGGAAAATAAGCTAGAACTCATCTTCTTTGTAAGGATGTATTTACTGTGCTACTTTCTGGTGTGATTGATACACCGTTTTATTTAGGTAATGTTCTTTCACGTCTGCTGGTATTTAGACAGTGTAGCACATTCACTTAATTTGTTTGTAATGGTTAAAATTTCTCAACATAAGTTATTGAAAGAAGTATCGTTTTTACATACGTATCGAAATTCAATGCTCTGCCCTATAGTCATGATGACAGAAGACTTGATACTGCCTCTGTACTGTTGCATAACGTTGTAGGGCAGTAGGCTATTATGCCAGCTCCCAAGTTTTAATGGGGTTAGAAAATGATTCAGAGTTCGACTCCTGGCCCAGACAAATACATAATGGTCACATTCTCCTGTTTTGACGCAGCCATTAAAAAAAACAAGGTATTGTCCCACACCAAAATAAGTTGTTTGACAGCATTGACTGATTGGGAATGCATTCAGCAAACAGCCTGAATAACGACATCACTGCTTTGTCTGTTTTCAAATATTCTCATTACTGACTTGCACAACCTAAACAGCTACAATATGTTCCTGCTATAATAATGCTCCTAATGAGTTAACCTCCAACAAACAGGTTGGAGCTTATTAGAAGTTACATGCAAGTTTAATAAGAGTTTAAAACTCAGGTGACTAAGAGGATAATTTTAGCCTCTGTCGTCTCTGTATTTTATGTTTGTCCATCTGTCTCTCTTTCCCAGCGCTCACTGAATGGGCTCGTTTCTCTGAGGGAACAAGGCATGCTGGGTAATTGTTAAGGGGGCAACTGGCACAAGTCAAACAGATGGAGATGTAGTGTGCGTAAAGCGTGTGTGTACGTGTGTTTGTGTGTGTGGCGGCGTCTGGTGGAGTCAAACGGCTGTGGATTTATCAGCTCCCCAGTGAAGGCCAAAAGAAACGCTTGCCAGATCCCACATTCTCACTCTCACGCTCACACACACACACTCATCATGCCTCACGTCTTTTAATATTCTCCCCTCCCTTCTTATGCCTGTCCTCATCTAGGTATCTATTTTTTGGCAGATTGTTGTGTTATTTTTCATCCATCCATCCGTTTATCCCTCCATCTCTTTGTAGTTTCTTGGACGGACGACCCGTCAAGTATCCTTCCTCTTTCTCTTCCCTCCTCACACCCATCTCCCCCTTCATCATTTTGCTCCTTCGTTTCTGGGAGCTTCGGAGCCATTGGCATTCCCAGCAAGTGACAGATGCCGAGAAGGAGAGGCATCGAGAAAAAGAGAGAGGAGAAGAAGAGCGAGGGAGAGGCGAGGCTTGATGTTTTGTTGCTCTTGTGTTCTAAAGGAAGGTCTGTCCTTTATCAACAGCGTAACAGGCTGCCGGGCTCAGTCATCCTGCTTTTTCTTCAACTGTTTACTGCTGGGTGTCGGGGCCCACACAGTTGGTGCCATGCACTTGCGCTTATACACACACACACACACACACACACACACACACACACACACACACACACACATCTTTCTTTCATGCTTCAATGTGCATGCACAAACACACACACAAACAGACACTTTCACCCAAAACAAATATTGACAAATATACACAGCAGATTTGTGAATTTTTAACGGCTGATTTATTTCACAAAGCATCTCTTTTCCAAGACTGGAGGTCACTTTTGTTGCAACAGTATTACCAGAAAACACTCGGAATGACTCAGAGGAAAACATTTCATCTCCAAGCTGCTGTCCTCTCCTTGACTGATCATTTAAGGATTTAAAGGAGCTTCTTAAAGGCGCAGAGGATATAATCCAGTGTTTCCATAATCCTGCGTGGATGTACGCACTCAACCGGTCACTTTCACGCACGTACAGTCACACATGCATATTCAAATCAGAACACGAGCAGACACACACATACAGACACACGTAGCTGCTGCAGGTGTCCGCCGTGTTTCTGATAACCTGCAGAAATGGTCTGCCAGTGTGTGACAATCATTTACCGTCTTTACTGCAATCTTTATGGCTCTGTACTGAACAGGATTTGTCACATGTGAACTGAATCTTTGACGGTCGCCACGCTTTTGACATATTCTGAGATCTTCTGGCCTTTTCATCTCCTGCTTTTTTTTTCATCTGAAAAGAAAATGAAAAGGCTTGTCAATCAGCCTTAGCCAGCCACCTGGAAATCATATGATTATGCTGGAAATACTTTGTACGCCGTCACTTTGTAGAGCAAAAATGAGTGATTGAAATCATGATTGAGTGTATGGCCCCTGTGCATGGACTGCCATGCGTGTGTGGGGAGTCAAATATGTTGCATATGATGACATGTTTTCATAATAAAGATAATAAAATAATAATGTAAAGAAAAAAATTAAATTTTCAAGTTAAGTTTCAATATTTTGAAGGAGAAATCGCTGAGGATTTGTCGCCCAAATGTGCCAAAAATGTTCCTCTCTTGTGAATTTAATCATCTACCTCACCAAAGTGCCTTTTTTTGGACTTGTTCTCCTTACTTATTTGAAGGTGACTTTTCTTTCCCTTCCCCGGCCTAATTGTGGTTGAGGATGAGCCATTTGGAATCACAAGAATTGTTTTATTTTCTATCTGTAGTTTGGCTGAGCTTCATGGGTAAGACTCAGTATGAGGACAACAAACAGCTTAATATGTTTTAAAGTGACTCCAGAGAGGATTGAAGACAAAGACAGAGGATATGAAAAGCCCTCTTTTAGATCTCTGCTATGCCATACTGCACAGGGATAGAGGGAGAGGAAGGGAAGTTTGCTGTTTTTTTTTTTTTTTTTTGCTGTTTCATACCTTTTAAAAGTTCTGCAGTTTTACAGTCAAACAGGAATCCATCCATTGCCAGACAGAAATGCCCACACACACACACACACCCCACACACACACAGAAAAATAGATACTCAGCCCAGATACTCCAAAAAGTGTCAGAGTTTAGAAGTTTAATTGGCCAATGTGTCAGTAGAGGAACAGGGTGTGTGAGAGAAGTGTGGACAACTGCAGAGGGAGCACATCGCCCTCCAAACTCTCTCTGATTTACTAGGTGTTGCAGACGAAGATGTGTTCCTGTCTGATTGTCAGTTTCCCTTGTGTCTCCACTGTTTCATTCAGTGTTGCGAGCGCGAGTGAGAAAGGTGTGGAACTCTGTATGCAGCTGTCCTTGTGTTAGATGTCGAACTCTTTGGTGTGAGAACACTTTTTCAGTATAGTACTTGGTTTTAGGGTTACGGTTTGCATAAGGGATTATGTCAAAGGCCTGGTCATACCAGAAAGTGGCGAATATGTAGCATGTTGGCACAGTAAACCTGTTGCGCTTTTGTGAGAGAGTCTATACTCCAGCTGAGGAAGTTATAAAAGTGGATGGTGACACACAGCTAGTTAATAATGTTCGATAATGTAGCTTCCTCCATCTTGGACTCTCTGGCTCTCCGTACCCTCACAGGTCAGCGCTCTCAAGATGGTCACCAAAGTTGAACTCCAAAAAGGCTTTTCATCGCCCTGCAGGCAAAATCCACTGGTTGCAGTGATTCCATTGGAAGGAATTTAGCTACAAAATTCAGCCATTTTAAATGCTGACGTGGCCATTACTTTCAGGTAAAAGTGTGCACATAGTGAAGAGATGTATTATGTTAGGTGTCAGGGACTGGAAACCATCAGTTGGAATCAGTATACTAAAATGTAGTTTTTATGTTTTTGTGTGTTCTTTTGTGTGAGCATTTGTTTGCAGGCACGAAAGGGTAGGAGGACTCCCTGAGGGAAAGACCTCATTCCAAGGCCTTGCCTGTCGATATTACTGCTACAAATCAGACCTCCCACACCGCTGAGAGCAGCAAATAGTACACACTCACACACACAAGCACACACTCTCACAGACTCCATTGACTAAGGGAAAGTTTTATTACCAATCTCTGCCTTATACGGCTCCCCTGCTACAGTTTGGACTGTGCGAGTTTGAATGCCTTGTTTATCTAGTACGTGCATGATGTGCTTATGCATGCACATGTGTGTTTATGTCTGTATTTCATTTATTCCGTGTGCATGCACATGCACATGCACATTTGTGCACACGTGGGTGTTTCATTAGGAAGCATGTGTACATGTGCACAGATTTGACCTGTTTGCTCAGTTGGGAAAACATATTGCCCTCTATCTAGACAGAGATGTGCAGTGTAGCAACAGAGAAAACAAAAGTAGTCTGAATCTAATGCGTCAGGCTGCCGTCTATGGCACTGTTGCCATTTACAGAGCCTTTAAAATCTTTAAAAAACAAACAGGATGCATTTCTAATGCTGCATGTGACCTTTTGCGTAGTTTGCTTCTGATAAGTGTGGTCCAGGACACTCATTTGAGCATTATATCATGTAGTATGCACACAACTAGTGATCTGTGGTGTTATTTTTAATAAAACTTTATTACCTCCCTTCATTTTAACATGCACAATTTCATTACTGGTTGATAAACCATAGCGATTAACATGATTAAATCTGTATATACAGTATTCCCAGTTTGTCTTAGAATACAGGAATGATGGAAAGGTAGGAGACAGGGATACTCCTTCTAATGGAACTCCCATAACCTAGGCATTGTTTGTAATAATAGAGCTGAGATCAGCTCGTTAAGCTCATCCCACCAGCGGATCTCACTGGATTGACAAAAGATCCATCACTAAACCCGAGTGGTACAGTAAATTACACTCAGTCATCATCACCCATCTGTTGTAGATTTGCCAGACCTTAAGCTTATCTCTCGTCTGACTCTGCGCTCTGCTTTATATTTGTGGGTAAATCGGAAAAAGAAAGGCTGTTAGAGGAAGAAACAAAAAGGTGCGACTGACAGAGAGAGACAGTGAGAGACAGAAAGAGACCACTGAGATCCATCGAGTCTCTTCCCACCTGCAGTGCTAATGCGACTAGACGGAGAGGGTGTCAGACAGACTGATGTCACAGTGGAGTCCATCACATGTACTTCCTTGAAGTTTTGAAGTTGGACACCCAACTTGAAGTCGAAAATGCAATCAAACTTTGATGGCAACGAAGAACCTGGTTTTCCTTTTGCTTAGCACAAATTCTGTCCAGCTATGGTACCATGTTGATAGTGTGTATCAACAGGGACACAGCACATGCAGATTGAGTAGCTAAGTGGGTGTCGATGGACTGATTTCCTTGCGTACTAATGAAGTACTTACATTCAAAATAGATCTCATGTTGTTGTGGGCGTTCAGATACAAAGTTCAAGGTAATTACTGCAAAAATTGCAGATACAGTTATATAATTGACATTGACCTTTTTTTGCATTCATTTTAGAGGTTGCAAAGAGTGACATATTGGACAATAGTGAGTGACTTTCTCATTCTTGTGAAAGCTGAAGCACCGCATAATTACTGTATCACTGGACACTGAATGGGAGGAATGGACTTTGCTTTGCCAGCTAAATATGGAATGGATGTATTATGTAGTGTCAAATACTTTGCATCTCAAATGATCAAACCACTAAAGAATTCTCCCCTGGCTCACTGTTTGGTTGTCTAATAATTCATTTTCCATCACATACCCACCCTTTTTTTCTGTGTCTCCATTTAAAAATGTAGAACTGTTATGGACTAAATTTAATGGATTGTATTGTTACACTGATTCAGATTCAAATTTGAACTCCCCCCAACACACAGACACACACACACACACATACATAAGCACACAGATTTCTGCCCCCTGGTTGTACGAATGCTTCCAACAGCATAATAAAAGCGTAATTTAAACAGAATAATTCATTGGTTGAAGCATTGTCAAATCACTGCGTGTTTGTTGACAGAAGCCTGTGATACTGTTTATAGTCCAGTATGCAATATTTTTTTTATGAATACATCATTACCACATCTCTGTGTGAGCGTGGCACACCCACACTAACCATTCAAACTTTAGATCTCTGATTTGATAAATGCACAAAACACACTACGAGGCACCAGGCATCAAAGGGAGGAGACCCAACTTTGTTCACTGAGGAAGAGCTCAGTCTCTCTGGGTCCAGTCATCCTCACTGCTTTACCAGGCCGTGATCCATTGGGAGAGAGCCGGACTCTGGAGGTTACAGCTGTCGTCTTCATATTGATTTGGCAAAGTGGCCATTTATTTTAATTAGCTAATGAATAGACTGCTTGAATTGGATGGACGTGGGGTTCTTTGACTTGATCACGTTTAGAAATCAGCAAATGAGCCCGGTTCACTGGAGAGCAGTTCCCCCGTTGCAATGAATCAAACGGTGCACCCCGCCGGCTTCGTATTAGAGACACAGATATACGAGAGACAGACAGGGAATGTAGCTGAATGACAGACAAAATACAGAAGTTAAACAGAAGAGCACAACAGAAAATGTTCCCAGACTTTCAAAAGCCATCTTTAAAGTCTGAGGGATCGTCCTGACTCCCAGCATGCTCTCTCTTGTCATCCGAGGCTTTTCCATCTCTCATCACAATAATTTTAATCTTTCAAGCCATGGCCTATTTCCATGTCTTCTATATGGATCATGATTGGTGAGGATACTGACTTTTTGCCTGTAGGTTTGGCCTCAGTCTTTTAGCATGATGAAGAGTAAAAAAAAAAAGAGTAAAAAAAAAAAAAAAATAGCCTGCTTTTGTTTACCTCGGTCTGAAATCAATGAGATACTGTTTAAAAAATTATAAATTTCCTGTGGTAAATCTGCCACCGTTATTGCAAACTGCCGCCACGCTGGGAACATCATGAGCAATAACACTAGCCTTTTTTCTGTCCATTATTTTCTGTCAGCGGAGATCAGGGCTTTAGGTCTGGAGGGGTAACAGGAAGTTGTTAGAGCCCGAAGACTGTTTGAAAAAGGTGTGAAACCAGGAAGCCCTCTGTTGCACAGGCCTATGAGCATTTATCCAGCTGTTCTCTTCAGGTTGACAGAAGGGATGTGACATAAGAAACCTGTAACCCCGTTCGTTCTCTTTTACATTTAAACAAGGACGACGTTTGTGTTCGCCTAGTGTAAGCAGATGGTTGAGAAAACAAAGGCTTGGCATGGTTTGAGATAGATGCAGCCACCACATCTTTACAGCACCTTGATCCATACCTGCAGTTAAGCGCCAGCCATTTCAGAACTTGTGTAAGAAAATAACATCGAGCCTAGACGTTGTAATTACAGACACTGTTGAGACAACCTAATTTTGCGATGATAAGCATAAAAACGCAGTGTGCTTTGAATTCAGGTTTAAGCTTCCCTGGACGAACTAAACAAAGCACAATTAATGATCAGTGGAGCAGTTAAGGGGGCTGGAATCACACAGCTCTAAGAAGGAGAAGGAAAGGGAGTGAAGAGCAAAGAGAAAGCTGGAGTATCTCTAAGCAAAAGCCGAATGGAGAGGCAGACTTAGCAGAGCAGATGGTTTCAGAGTTTTTGCCCGAGGCGCTCCATACTCACAGAAATCACTACAAGGAAGGAGAGAGACGGAGAGAGATGATGAGTTGAAACACTAACTACACATCTGCAGTTCCTCTCCTGCAGTGCTTCAGAAGGGTAGAGAGAGCAGGGAGAAAAAACGGAGGAGTTTTGACAGGCATCACCAACACTGCGCCTCGTTCAGTAGCCTCAGTGTTCAGAGCAATCACAGTTGACACATGGCATCCATCATCCTCCTGATATGTTTTACCAATACGCTTTCTTTTACGTTTTGCTGAACTTATTGGATATTCTCCTTTTTTCCGTCAAGCAGACGCACTGCCACTTTTCAGACACATATGCATATTTTTCTAAATGCAGTTCAGTGTTTGTGGGGTCAACTCGAACGGAAAACATAGCTGCCTTGAAATCCTGCAGCTGAGCTTGGGTGTGCGGATCCGTTTGACAGCCAATCTCCTCTGTGCCACTTCCCCCAAAAGTACACTGTGGACAAACACACACACACACACACACATACACAGACACCTGTGTACTGTGCCGGGCTGAATGAAGGGTGGATGATGGATTAGTGTGAGACTTGGTAGTGTCGCCCTCTGTTCTGACATGAGACAGAGAGATTGGAGGGCTCGAGGTTCATTGAGCTTCAGGCCCGTCGCAGCATTCAGCTCACCTACTGTACACGCTCCACTGACACCTGGATGGATTTGTGTGTGAAGGAGAGTCTTCTAAGACAGAGGACGTCTCGACCTGAACTACTCACATTTCTTAAGCCGCAATGATCAAACATGGTAATAGCTGACTGCAAGCGTCCATAGTCTTACCCAAATCTCTGCTCAGAAGTTGATCCAAAATCAATTTACTGTGTTTCTTTTCTCATTGGAAATCCACCACGCATCGCACTGCCACACAGTCAATTTTCTTTGACGCGGCTGTCTATGCCTCTCCGTGCACATGTGCCCCCTAACTGCCTCTCTCCATCTCTATTACATGCCCTGCCGTTCTCTCATAACACCACGATAGCCACTCTGAACACAATTGCCATCGATTGCTTCATTTCTCCGTGTTTGTCTCTTTCTGGGAGTTCAGCACAGGTGAGAGGAATCCCAGGTTGTGGTCAAGTCTCTGCATATGCCACCTGAGAGGGAGATAATTAGAGAATGAGAGGGACTGATGAAGAGAGAAAGGCGTGATGGGATATACTGCGAGTAAAGAGTAAATGTCAGCTTTATCCATTTTCAGTTGGGCTCTGTATTGTTGGACACGTTTGACTCACACACACTATGAAATAAAAGTACGAACAGCCACCCCATTAGTAAACGTTCAACAACATGACACACACAAAAATGCAACCTTGGAAAATCATATACAGCATAACACAATGCCAGTTTGAGTGCTCTGTATGCTGTTATGGTGTATGTGTGTGTGATGCAATCTCTCCCCCCCCCCCATCCCCTCACCCTTCCTCCCTGTGATGACTGGAAGGTTATCTGAGGAGTGTCATGCCCAAAAGCCAGCAGACAGCTATGCCCTTTACAACAAAGTATCGGTGCTAATTAGAGACTATGAGTATGTCACTGGACTTAAGTCTGTGTGTGTGTCTGTGTGTGTGTGTGTGTGTGTGTGTGTGTGTGTGTCACTGTGACTATCCATGCATGGCTCTATCAGCCTCTTACATTGAAACACAGGAGTGTTGGTTCCACTCATCATTTCAACGGGACTTTTGAGACTTGTTATAAGGACACATCTCTGGGTGGCCACACATGGCCTGAAAATGCCAGTTATACATCTTGCAGGGATATAATTATTTAAATATCTATCCACAATACCTTACCTGTTCTCTTACAACTTTGTCTCTGCACCTGACTGATATTCCCATTTGCTATAGTTCTGCTGTACTGCAGTGCTTTGAGCTAAATGCTAATGTCATCATGCGAAAAGTTGTCGAGGCATTTAATTTAAAACCAAAACTGGCGGTAGAGGAGAAGTCAGGGGGTCACATGCCCCCATGAATGCATGTACAACATTACATGGCAAACCAAGTTATTGTTGAATAATTGAGATATTTCAGTCCGGACCAAAGTGGTGGACAGACTGACAGACCGACTTTGCCATCCCCAGAGCCACGCCCCGAGTGAGACAAAAAATGTTTAACTTCTTTCAACTTAACTTTTTTTGGGTGTTTATTAGTATACATATTCAAATCAGTTAACGGTTTACGATTGGTGTCTACTGCATGATTTTAGGTGCAGGAGCTTAAAAATCATTAGAATTAGAATCTGCACATTTCTGTGTGAAGGTGGAAATGCTTTGATTTACATATTCCTCACTTACAATCCATACTGTAGGACAGGATGCGGCATATCCATTACCAAGCCTAATTCAAGGACGGGCAGACAAAAGCACTAATGCACGGCACTTTAAAGCAAAAAGTACACTTTTGCAAAACACACTCTTACGCAAAACGTATATAACACATTCCAAGTGTTGTAATTAACTTTTTTGGTGCACCCAATTTCCCCTAAAATGGCTTGTCTATTTCATTTCAGTTTTATAGAGTGATGTGAGAAATTATTCAGCCACAACAAAATAAGAATTGAAAGTCTCTAGACAGTGTGTTAAAAACCAAGCAGTCTCTTGTGGCCACAACATTGCATGCTGTTATACTGAGGCTGCTGCCCGAGTCTTGGTCTTTTGATGGCACAGCTATAAACTCTGCAAACTATGTGGAGAGATAGAGGTGGTGAAAAAACACACTTAAAAATACAATAGGCTCAGCAGTGCAAGGTCCATCAATTTTTTGGGTGGATTTCTTTTTAAGAGAGGACTTGATTGAGCCCATTATGACGGGATTGTGTCCAGGCTTATATAGAAATACCTTCCACTGGCAGCCACGCCACCTCAAGATGAGATATGGCCCATTTGATTGCGGTTTATAGTGTTCGACATTATCCATAGCTGCCAGCAAATGCATCCTAGCTGAATGGTATCCGTCCCCTTTGATACAGGGTGACGCCGCACCCCGAGTGAGGACTCACACTCGGATGGCATTTTGGTCGTATGACTCTCCTGTTGTCTCATACTTTTCCAGGTGAACCGAGCGAAATTGTTGTGCATTCTCAATCAAACGCGAGGCAGATCCTCGTTTCATCACGGCCTTGCGCTTAGAGAGGGCAGCTCTGAAATTTAGTGTGAACCCATCGCATCAGGGGCAGCCTTGTCTCTGCTTGAAACTTGCACTGGCGAAATAAAGGAAATCGCTGATGCTAAGCCAGAAAAAAAAATTCAAGATAGAAAGGCAGGCAAGCAAGAGCGGAGGAAGGGTCACAATATCATGAGTCTGCAACAAGAAAGAGAAACTTCTCACCCGGGCATCAGCTTTTGTGACTACAGTGCATACAGTTTATGTACTTAATCTTCTAAATGCATTCAAATGTATGAAAACAGGAATAGTGCAGAGTTCACAGTACAAAAAAAGCTGCTCTGGCTGCCATATGCATTTTTGATAGTCTTTGGGGTGGGTTACAGGTCGAGTTTACACACTCTGTACCAGGACCCACAAACACACTCGTAATCTCTCTTCTGGCACTCTGCCCACAACTTCAGGGCAGGAAAGAAGAAACAAATCAACTAAAAGAAGCAGTAAGAGAAGACAAGGTTAACTCAAAGTGTGGAAGACAGAAAAGTTTCATATTTAAATATGTACTCAATCAGAGAAATTGTGCAATATGCCACATGCTGTTTTTTTTTATCCCCTGTTAACCATTCGGTCTTCCCCCTCCTCCAGCATGCAATAATTCTTTCCTCCTTCATTTAACCTCCATCTTTTCTGCTGGCTGATGAACATCAGAAGCACGCTGAGTTCAGGCAATTTCTCTCCCTGACTCTGTCTTTCTGCAGCGTTCCTCTCTCGTGCTCTTCATAAGATCAAAAATAACCGAGCTGCTGGCTTTGTTGTCATATAAAGGACAGCGGGGGGAATGTAACTATCCTCTATTTGAGATACACCCCAGCTGTTAGCGCAGTGCATGGTAAATTATGGTTTGTGAGGCTTGCGGTGTGCAGCTCCCATGCAATGAATTAATAAAACTACAAGAAGAAGAAAAAGATGAAGCGGTGCTATCTGAGGCTCCAAGGCCTGAACTCATGAACCCATACTTTATAATGAGTGTTGAGGTGTGCGTGCGTGCATTCTGCACATGTATTTTTGTGTGAGAGACTGTATGCCTGCTCGTTTGTATGTTTGTGCGACTAGTAACCAGCAATATTCTCATGCAATATGGATGTCACTGAGTGCTCAGAGTGGACTAGAAGGGAGCAGCAAAGCAAAACTGCAGTAATGGTATGCAAGCCTGCATCTCGTGTGAAATAGTTTTACAGTATACGCCGTCATTTCTGTAGTGAACTGTTCCGAGGACGCTTTGCCAGCAAATGAGGGATGCATGAATTCAAAATAAGCAGCAACATGCACAGATGCACACAGCTGGCATGGACAGAGATATGGTCTGATAGCTTTCTTTGGCCAAACATGCATATTGTATTTGTTTATATTTTTTGGGGGGGGAGGGATGATAATTCATATCCCAAACAGATTCCAACCCACACAAAAACAAACACATTCAGCTACACACACACACACAAACTGGCTTGTCAGGCCAACATGAATCGCTGTGAAAATCCTGGCCTCCAGTATATTCATGGAGTGTCAAATATGAAAAATTGATTAGTGAAATGCCACATGTCATCATATTGGAAATCTAAGGCGTTTCAGCGTGTGATGGAAGCAGAAATGGCGCCATGATTTGAGTGACACATACGGAGAGGGAGAGAGATATGGTGTGTGTCTCTTTGTGTGCGAACACCTCACTGTGCGTTGGCACTTTGTTCCTGTGGAGTTGCTGACAGTGTGTGGATGTTCTGGCTCTGTTTAATGAGCAGATCTCAGGATTAACACAGGAAGATAATGAGAAACAGCATTGCAGAAAGAGACTGAGAGTGCCAAAACAGTTGTTCACATTTTCAGCACCCTGCTAGTTCCGCTTGCACATCAGACTGGTTTGTGTTTCCATATTCTGCCCGTGGTCCGAAAAGGCAAGCTGAGCGAATAGAACAGTTACTGGGTGATAGTTATGCCATAAATTTCAGTATGCATAAACTGATTTATCACTAGAGGCACCATACTCCATACTCTCTCTACAGGCTGTTCAACCCGAGCAGTCACCTGTATAAACTGCCGAAGACAACACTTTTCACATATGTGTTTATATTGTTTCTTTCTTCAGAGCACCGCCTCCATTTTACAATCTTACTGTATGAATCCAACACACATCCTCGCACACAGAAGTGTACTGACGGAAGTGTCCAAGTTGACACGCAGCATTTGCCTTGTAAATGTTTTGAGCTGCATTAAAGTAAAGATTAATAACAAAATCATAACCAATTAACAAACCAAAAGCGATACATTTAAACCTGCTTTTCAGTACAGATTGCAGCCACATTTGTTTGAGATTGAAATGCAGATTAGAATTGTAAACAGTTTCTATCCCTGGTATCATCTTTCATTCCTGAAGCATTGTGTAATCAATGGTATGAAAAACTGAAAATAACAAACACAGGCAATGGGTAGAAAATTAATTCATAAACACATTCAGAGGAAGCAGCAGCAAAACGTCTATGTTACTAAGTAACAAGGTTGGAGCCAAATCTAGCATCAAGCAGTGTCGGACAGAAAATATGCCCTCAGTCAGCTGCTGCATAATAGCAGCAAATGATTATACAGAAAATTAATCAACATAAAATCCTCCCTCTCAAAAATTATGTATTGACTAAAGAAAGTCGTGTTGCTTTTCCAACTTGCCAGGTAACCTGTAGATAACAGCAACCCTTTTTTATCTACAGATGCTTTGACATTCTCCAAAGACTGAAAGAGATCTTACACTATGACTCAATAGGGCCAAATCCTGTAGCAACTGTTTTTACCGAACACCCTCATCTCTTTGTTTTTCCTCGTTCCTAACAGAGCTCTCCCTCAGGTCTTAATGCATCGAGATGGATTCTTTTAGATCACAGCCACATAGTACTGCAGGAACTTCACAGAACAAATTTTACGCTAATCCCTGTATTGCTTAAGGGCTACAAGCCAAGCAGTAAAGATGGCATAGCACGATTCCAAAGCCCGTAGATGAATCTCAGTAGGAGAGAAAATGAGTTACCGCTCTTTTTACATTGTTCTTTTTTTTTGTTAAATGATGTTCTTCTCTGAGTAACTTTCTGCTTTTCTCTTTTTCTGTCTTCTAAACTTTTGCAATCCCACAAGCAGACATATGTGGATACACACACACACACACACACACACACACACACATTGGCATTTCTTTCCTTCATTATCACTTGGGTGGCATTTTCCACATTCTTCTACTTAGTGCCGTTTTGCCTGACTTCCCAACCCCTGTTGTGTGTGTTCAAGCGTGGGTATAATGTGACGGGCAACAAAGTTGGAAAAAGCCAAGTAGGAGAAAGAGTTGAGAAATTGGCAGATTGATGGAAACAGAGGGAAAGAAACTGGTAGAAAGAAAGACATAGAGAGCGCTCGCGAGTGTGTGTGTAGGTCACCAATGTAGTCAGCTTCGTCACCCAGAATAAGATAATCACCTCCCTCTAATGATGTGGCTGCTCATCGCAGGGGGCAACCGCAGCCCACGGCGGTCTGTTGTTGACAATCACCACACACACGCACACACATATCAGACATACATCAAGACGCTCACAAGCGTGAGAGCCAATTAATGAGAGGGACGGGATGGAAGAGGAGGGAGAAAGGACGATTCGGAATTACGACATTCCTCATTGTCAAAATTCTTAGCGCCGCTTTGCTCCCATTAGCTAATTAGTGTCTGGTTGTCACCCACTTTCTCTTTCTTTCTTTCTTTCTTTCTCTCTCTGCTGGGTGTGCATGTAGGTGTGCATGACATCTACAGTGCAATTCTAGCGTTTGCAGCTTTCTTTCGTGCTAATTGGTATGAGCTGAATATACATGTGAAATGGCAGTGGAAAGTTTCCTAATGATCTTTGTCTCAGTTGTGTTTTACATCAGAGAACATGTATATGCAGACACCAGGGCAGTTTGTTGCATTTATTTTGCATTTATCTTTCACACATGCATGAACAAACATATCGATTATCATAGGAAAGCCGAAGCCTGCCTCCGTCTGATGCATGAGAAAGATCCACTGGATGTGTTTGTTTCCGTGCTTTCATGCTTGCAGGAATGGAAATGAATACGGGTTATGTTGGTGTGTATATATGTGGCAGATATGTGAAGCAGTTACCTAGAGGCTCACAAAGCAGCTGTGACAGTGCTGGCCTTTAGCAAAGCTCCATGTGATGGAGTGTTTTACATGCTCCCCCCGTTAAGGTGACTCTTCAATCTGCCAAAGCAATCCGTTAACCCAATATGACACTCGGTGTGTGGTTCTTCTGTATGTGTGAATCACTGACTTTTCTCCACCTTTCCTCACTTAAAGGTCACAGGTTCACTTGCTTTCACAAAACATGCAAACAACTCAGACACACGCACACACAGCAAATGGCTGTTTGGATCAAGACTGACTCCCCAAACAGAAGAGATACGCAAGCAATCAATTCTGATGCTCGTTATACTGTAATTAGACACACAAACCTATGCGCATTATGCAAACAGGAATATGTAAATTGAAGCGGAGGCAGCCAGTCCGTGACGAATGTCACGCCCAGTGGTTCTGCTGGTGCGCACGACGACAGGTTGATGACGATTTTAAGATAAATAAACTCCTCTCTTGTTTGTTTATCATCACTTTTTCTCTCTCTGGCTCTCACTTAAATTAAAAAGATATATCAAATGTAAATAATGAGGAAAGCTCAGAAGGTAAAAGAAGGAAAGATATATTTCTTCCTTCTGTTTTGATGCTCCCCCTCCCCCTTCCTCTCTGTCTCTCCCTGCCTCCTCCTTAATACTTGTCATTGTAATGGGGCTTTTGATGATGCACTTTTTGATGATGTGTCCTCTTCCATGAACGGCATCTGACCACATGTGCTGTGTGTTTCTTTGAACGGCTGAATTTTAAACTCAATTAGCACCTGTGCACACAAATGCCCACAAATACGCACACACACAAACACACAAAGGCCAGCCCGGTTCACACTCACACCGGGCTCTGGCACAAATTAGTCCGTGAAACACACACAAACACACACACGTCCACGCACAAGCACCTGAGTGGTGAAGCTAATTTGCCCGAGTGGACCTGAGTAAAAGGAATAATGAGGCTTTGATGACTTCACTTGAAGAGACTCGCTCCACCGTGACATCATCTGCGACCTTAACATGACCCCTACACTTTGTTTTGATTCATTCACGAAGTGTCGCCATTCGCCAGACTGTGAATTTGGATGTTGTATCAAGGCAAATGTATATTTAGAGATCAGAGTAGAGATGTAGATAGATAGAGGTAAGCAGAGGAAACACTGCATATGGGACCATTGAGAGGAAATCTGGTGAAAAAGAAATTCCAAGCACTCTTGGAAATGTTGCAAGGGGCTTTAAATCAGTAGGCCAAATGACTGTTGAAATACTGCTGAAATGATCCAATATGGGTCTATGCTCACGAAGATGGCCTTTTACGAGTGGTGCAAATGGCACCAACATAGAAGTCCCACTTGATGTCATGAAACAAGGACATATTAGAGAAACTACAAAAGGAAAACTATTCTGAGGTATGCTCACATACACTGAAAAAAACACTGTAAACAGGTTCAAATATCTTAATTGTTAATCTTCTGAATCTGAGATTTTGAATGGGAGTTGCGGTTTGAATTGAGGCACTTAAGGCAGTTAAAGTGTCAGTTGCAGTTGAAGCACTAAGAGGGTTTGAACTTTATTTTTTAATCAGTTGAAGTGCAAGTGCTGAAAGCATTTGCAATCTTAAGTTTGAGCACTGTTGGCAGAGGAACTGTCAGTGTGTACATGAGCACTGAAAGTAGTTGAACTGTCATTTGAAGTGTGAAAGATGAAAGCAATTGAAATTCTGGCTGAAGCATTCATATGTAAGGAGTGACAGTTGAGTGAAAAGTGAGTTTGAGTATTAGCGCTGTCACTTGAAAAGTAAAAATTAGTGTGAGGTGTCAGTTGATAAGTAGAGGCTGAAAGCAGTTGAAATGTCAGTTGAAGTTGAAGCGTCACAGATAGGTGAAGTGTGTGCGCAATATGAATATGAAAATGTGAGTATGCAAATTTTGTTGTTTTCATCAGATTTTGGTCTTTTTTATTTTGAATCCATCATTGTGGAGACAAAATATGCTTCCAACTCTACATGTGAAAACTGTGATTCACTCTCAATGCAAAACTGCAGGTGACCTTGAGTCGAACCTGATGACGTGGTTTAGGTGATGCTTTAAACCCTAGTCGTGACCTCTGTGTCGTATTACCAGTGGTCTTCCACTAATGGACATCCTATTCATTGCCTTGAGTCTTAAATGACCTCTCTGTGTGCATCTGAACACACACAATTGCAAGTGCACACATTTACGCACACACAATAGGGGAAACAGCATGCATCATTCATTTCTGTAATCAGTGCGCCGTCAGTATATTTGTCTAATGATCCATAATGCATTAGCAAGCTTGGAATTGGGTTTCGGGTGATGGGACATAGATGAAAAATTACATTTAGAGATTCACACATGCGTGTGCATACATTTTGGATATACTCTAACACCCACACATACAGCGAATCTTTCGCAGGTCCGACTTGGAATAATGAGAAAGATACTGATTGTTTGGATGCTCTGGGGCATCATTGCTACTGCTATATTCACCAGCAGCAGTGGAATGAATTAATCATAACTTAAGTCATTCTCCGAATTGCAAGCCTGTGACCAGCAAATAACGGGAGACAATATGGGGCCACATTGAACACTTTCAATTGTTTTCAGATCGTTGTTGTTGCTCTGTTGTTCCTCATCGTCCTACTCTCGTGTCCTAGGAGAGCCAAGCAATTTAGAGAAAATAAGGAAAGTAGAGATGAATAGTAGTAAATTAAAAGGTGGGGAACATGTTGTTGGCAAAGAAAGTAAGCAAAAGGAGGTTTAAGTTGTACAAGTGGAAAGTAGCAAGAGAGGGTGAGAGGTTGATTGAGAGAGAGTGAAGGTAGAAAAAACACTCTTTTATGGTATCCAGCTGCTGCCAGGGAATCGCCTAATGAGAACCGAGGGATCCTTAAGAGTCGGGGGAGAGAGAAAGAGAGAAAGAGCAGTAGAAATGCTATGAAAAATGGTGAGCTGTCAGCTGGGTACTGGAGAGGTAGCTGGGCTCTAAGTGTTTTGCCCTGACCACAGAGAATATGTGTGTGTGGGTGCACCCATGAAGATACATGACCGTGAAGCAAAGCACTGCTGCTCCTGTGCACACAAACACACATATGCATTCATAGACGCACAGCAATACACATTTATAGTAGGTGCAGCCCTGCACACACATGCACAGATGTAACAATAACACATGGTTCACTTGTATGAAACCCAGTGAAGCCGAAAGAAGACTTTTGTTCCTTCTTTTTTCTGCTTCAGCTTTCTATCTCAACATTTCCCCTCATGTCCTTTGAACACTTTTTACCTTCCCTTCAACCACTCTGTGCCCTTCTCTCCATTTACCTCCTCTGTTGAGCTCAGTGGTGCTCCCTCTGATTTATGCATGCAGTTCTGTACCAGCTTAAGAGCACCGTATCACTACCACCTCACTCTAATGTGCAGTGTGTCTGCAGGCGTGCCTCGAGCTGGTAAATTCATTTGATTTGTGTTCAGTCAGAACAGAGTCTAAAACCCATTAAGACAAGAGATTGGGTGCTTGTTTTGCATCCAGCTGCCTGTGTGTGTGTGTGTGTGTGTGTGTGTCTATTCACAAGATCTTTGTCCAGCTGCTCATGTGGAGAGGATTTGGCAAGGTGACAGTCCTGATGTCGAAAAAGGTCGTGTGAAGGCCAACAGCGTGAAGTTATCCACTGGTGCTGAAGTCATACATTTAATACAACCTTAGTTTCAAGCAAAAGAATAAAAAAAAGTAACAATATATGTACTGTAGAACAATTTGAGCAGAGTGCAACAGCATACAACTGTCTCTCTGTTACAACGCCAAAGAAACTTTTTCTGATGCTATTATCATGTTGTTGTAGGTCAAGGTGTCCCTACATAGCCTACTTCTGTTGTTGTTGTTCAAACCAGAAATAGGCACAGTGAAATTCATTAATCTGTTCTCTGGAAAAAAGTGGTGCTAGCAACTTGGTGACATATTGATTGATTTATAATAAGACATTAAGTGCATGCATTAAGTGGTTAAGGTGTTGCTGTCCACGACGCCATCGTAGCTACGACGTAGCTGATATGTGCCTTCTCAAAAATATTACAACACGTCTGGACTAAGGAGATACGTGCTTGTGTTTTCTACAAGTTTCTAATGCCGGTAGAGATTGTCAATAATGAAGGCAACTTTTTCAACCTGACAACAAATTACCTTTTCCAGAAACACATAAATATGTGAACTGCATAGAATGGTCTCATATTCAGGAATGAGACAAGGCAGACATCCCAGTGTAGTGTTCCCAGTGTTGCCATTTTAAAAAAATGCTTTTTTTCTGTAAGGCATCACAGGATCTAAACTCGATACATTGGTCTATAGTTGGGGTGATGTTATCCACAGGAGAACTGAAGCTGAAATATAAACTATAAAACCCATCTCAATCCTTAACTGGACATTAAGTGAACACCGTTCATTCCTTTGTACCATCCACCCTTCAATATCTCATCCACCTCTCTCTCTCTCTCTCTCTCTCTCATGTGCCATGGTTAACTGCAAACCATGCCACATCTCTTCTGTGGAGCAGTATATACTCAGAAAAGCAGGGTTATATAAAATTACATGGCATGACACAGCCAATATGATAACTTCCCCCATTTTGGACTCTCCAGTTCTCTCAAAGGTCAGCACTATCAAAATGGTTTGCAATTCGGAAAAGGGTACAAGTTTGTGTGTCAAACTTCACTAAAGTCGAATTTCTACATGGCAGCCCTTTTCAAGAGGACAAGTGGGTGCTAGGAAATCTGCTAATCACGGAAATTCAGTTGGAATGCATTGATTTTGGTATTAGAAATGCTGGTGTCACAGAGCCCTTCGACAGAACTGTATGAAAAAGCAGCCTCCTCTCATCAAAGCTTGCCATTTGCGCTCCATTCTGTTAACCTTTCCTCTCAAACGTCTTTCTTTTATTGCTTTTTGTCATCCATGTGCTACATCTGGATCTGCTCTCATAGAGTGTCAGGGAAAAGCAAGCATTCCTCATTTCCTTGCTCTCTTCTCTCTCTGTCTCGTTTTTTCTTCTGTGAGAAAGCCTGACCCATGCAGTCGCTAAAGCTCTGTCATCTCACTTGCAGCTTAACAGAGGGTGCATCAGGCCTTTACAGTATGATCTCCACATCTTATTAGCATGATCCTCACAGTATGTATATACATACTATACATACTAATACTATGTGTGATAGACATGATACTTAACTGTATGTCTTACTTAAAGTGGTTTTATCACACAACTTCATGGTACACTGATGAAGAAAATCAGAGCAGTATGCACTAGCTATATGGAAGGAATACAGTACATGCAACTGTTATTAAACTTTTTCCCCTCTGTTAAGCTGATGGAAATCCGCTATAGGGTGTTTGCAGAGCTGAAGTCAGTGTTCTGTTAATAGGATCTAATTGGAAATGGCTGGTGTTAGGGAAGTTGCTTGGGTTGTCTGTACCTAATCCTGTGGAAATCCCTAAGAAGTTAATAAGAATCTATGTGCTATGTCCTAAATGTAGGACAGTGGTTTGCAAACGGAACTAAGCCTTTGGACTCTTTGGGTTTAGTAGTTGCCCCCAAAGTTGAGAACACAGTAATACAATGCTCTTTACAGAGGCTCTTAAATGAAAAAAAAAAAAAAAAAGGTATTGAGGTATGTGTCCAGTTCATCATCACAGCACCAGTCAGTTGTGAAATACTGTACAGCTGTCAGAAACACTTCAATTGCTTTGCCACTATCCACAGGAGGAATATGTTAAAAAATTCAAATTATGTTTTCTTTTAAGCTCTTGAAAGTCATGACGGACAAGCTTTGTTATTTGTAAGGTTAACATTCTTCCTGTTTTAGTGTCAGATTAATGTGTTTCTCTGATCTTTGCTATGTTTGCCAAACTCATACTGAGGGCCTTTTCTCTTATCCTGTTCAAACAGGTCATGTTAGAATGAATAACATCTGATCTTACATTATTCCTTATCATATTTAGAATACAATCAATCAACTGGTACAGAAGCTGACTTTTTTCTTAAGACATGCACCATTTCAGCTCAATATTGTGTATGTACAGCAGAGACCCCTTTTACAAGACAAGAAGAAGTCAGTTTGTTCTGTCAGGTTTGAACAAATGAAAAGCTATATATTACAAATACTGGTGTGTTGTTTACTTTCATCACCTATGGAGGTTAGGTTCAATAGAGCTATTAAAGTTAAGGAGGGCTGCTGTGGATTGCTGTGCGGCAAATGCTGTCTCTGTGGTCTCGCATTCTTTCCTGATTGCAGTGGTCAGGTCAAACCTGTCCTCTCCTGGCCTGGTATGAACTGGCCTTGCTGCTCAGCCCTGTGGGGAATCCTTGGTGCATGTCTGGCCCTAATTAATGCCCCTACTGCAGTCTCTTGTTAGAGAGGGAGATGGAGAGAGGAAGTGAAAGGGAGGGAGAGAGAGAGTGAGTCAGTAGAGAAGGGGACTATCAAATATTGATTGTATTTGCATAAATAGCCGCAGTTGTTAAAAGCCCTGCATGATCCCACTTGCTAGCTTTGCTCTCTCCGGGCATGCGTAGGGGGAAAAAAAATAAAGAGAGGCCGAATGAGGAAGAAAAGTGGTGATTAGAGTCAAGAGAATGCATGGATCTCCCGCAATGCGACATAGTGTTGGCCCCTCAATCAAGTCATCCCAAAGGCTACGCCACCACTTGTTCACTTTGTAATTTGCACCAATTATTGCCCCATTAGTAAGCCCACTATAGTAAAGCGGACAGGAGAAAATGATGCTTTTCTGTTGAGTTGGTCATCAATACAATAGGTTGAATAAAGCACCTGAGGAGGTAAAGCAGTCTCTCTTTAGTCGTACTATCAGTGGTGGCACCTAATAAATGTGGCCTTTGAAAGAGATGGGCAACAGTGTAGTGCATGGAGATAGGAGAAAATAATTGCTTTTCTTCTCTCTTACCTCACTCTTCTTCATCCCAGCTGCTCTTCAGTTTACATCCCATCAGGCTCCGCAGTCTTGGCCCTGAACCCACATTGAGGTGACCCCTGTAGTGCAGTGGCCCTTGTAGTGGCTGGACTATATATATATATATATATATATATATATATATATATATATATATATATATATATGATACTAAAAGTTGGTGTGGAAGTACAGAGAGTGATTCTGAGTGTGCAAAAAAGTGCATCTGTGTGTATAGTGTATGCTTTTCAGGAAGTGTCGATGAGGATATTGAGGATTTACTGTTAACTAAGCTGTAGCCCTCTCTGCATTTTTAGAGGTTATGCAGAGGAGAACTTTGAGTCCCACAGTTGTTGCCAAAGAACAGAGCGTTCAAATAAATTTGCTCT
The DNA here is from genome assembly GCA_031216445.1 of Lateolabrax maculatus. Taxonomy (NCBI): domain Eukaryota; kingdom Metazoa; phylum Chordata; class Actinopteri; order Acropomatiformes; family Lateolabracidae; genus Lateolabrax; species Lateolabrax maculatus. The sequence goes on from CM062218.1 coordinate 16,797,041, forward strand.
TCCAGCTATGCTGAGAGTAAAAAAAGAGAGAGGATAAACTGCAAAACCCATAGAAAAGCAAAAGAACAAGATTTTATGGGCATTTACTGTTAAACAAAAAGCCTGGTAAATAATGAGAATCCTCAGTTGTCGTGAATCCAAACCTCCTGTTATCAAAATATAGGTTTATGTGCCTGAAAGTATTCTGATATGAAATGTTACATGATACTGTATGACAACCATACAGCTGTGTTTAAAGAGTCACCAGGCAACTTCACACATAATCAGAAAACAATCAAACAGAATATCTGTTGAAATAACCCTCAATTTTTGAGGTGCCTCGATGTGCAGTAATATTCCAACAATTCAGTAGTGCAAACCTTCATCAATGCAGCGTATGACCGTATACATATATGACACATATATAGCAGAATTATTTGGGAAGATATTATAAATGTTGCCTCAATTGGATACCCTCTATTGCAGCCCCTCTTTGTGAATTTGATGCCTCAGTGTTTACATATTGTAAATGTATTGCCTACTGTTTTGGTAATAAAGGTCATGTGAGTCTTAAAAAGTTAGTAAACAGATTTTAAATGGATTTATTCACTGCGTCCCATGCTGTGTCCAATTTTAATTAAGTGTTTCTATGTTTGTATTACCCTAAGTGCCACAATTGACTATAAAGTAATGCAGTTCTCACGCCTTACGAGTGTTATACATACCTACTTACTGTCACAGAAACTAAAGACAATTTCCAGTCTGGTATTGATTTTGAAGAAAGGGAATGAATTTGCATTGGCTATGTCTGACAATATTCTCCTTTGCTCCTTTGCTGAGATGCCGACTCGAAGTTACTCATTTGCACTGTCTGGTGTATTTGCAAATTGGGCAGTGTGTTTTTCAGCAGAAGCTGAAAACCGGTGGGCAGATTGAGCCGCGAGCGGGCGAGTTTCTCTGTGCCCAAACACCCTTTGTGACTGCCGTGATTAGCGAGGCCGCAGTGTGGTCATTTACCTGCACAGGCAATGCCACTGTGCCGATCTGTGCACCACACATATGTGCCATACACATGCAGCTGAGAGAGCGTGCCTCTGTGTGTGTGTGTGTGTGTGTGTGTGTGTGTGTGTGTGTGTGTGTTTGTGTGTGTGTTTGTGGAGGAGTTTGACTGCATAGTTTGTGTATGAGAGCGCCAGCAGAGCTGATCAGTGTCCATGCTGAGGGCTTTGTCACAGCTGACCTATATTAGATGAAAGCAGCTGGATCAGTGGCCTGCAGGGACAGCAAAAGAGTTGTGTTCTAATTATCTCTGCAGCTAGCTAGCGACACATCACACCCTCGCACGCACACACACACGCACACAGACTAACGCTCTCACGAGTACACACGCACACACACCTTTTTTTCCACGCAAATCAATTGGAGCTCTTGGGAGCATCTGCCATGCTCTGCTTGACGAGCGGCGGCGACGGCAGATCCTCCATGTAGGATCGGCGAGGATACAGCGCCTCTTGTCACACACAATGCATATTAAAACTCCACTGTGATCACGGACTACGCCCTTCGGTCTCTGAATGCGACTGTGTCCGACACGACTTAATTACCAGGTGACACGCTGCTGAAATGAAATCGGGCTCTTGTCGGGGCATCTGGGAATTGTAGGGATGCATCCAGTCATCTTGTGGATGGATTTCAAAACAGTGCAAATAAAGTCTGCAGATTGGCCACTGTTGCCATGGAGCCTCAAGCCAACACATGGCGAGGGTGTGCAGTTATCGTAGTAACATTTAGCGTTCAGCTCGGACACAGCAGGGGCGAACGCACAGCACTACGCTTCCAGTGCAGCTTCCAGTCGTATTCTCTCCATTGGTGTGAGCACAGGTACATACACGCACGTTCTCACATCCGGTCACACGCATTCACAGTGTTATTTTGGTGTGAGCCTCAGTGTGTGTGTGTGTGTGTGTGTGTTTTTTTTCCCCCCTTTTCTGAAGTCTTAAGTGATTTCACACATTCTGCTACCTTTAGGAGGTAATTGGACGCAGCACACACTCAATTAAGCTGTTAGCCTCTGAGTCACTCCCTCCTCTTTCTCCGTCTTTTTTTTTTTCTGCCTCCATATCTCTCCGTCCCTCGCTCCCAAGCCTTCATTTCCACATCGCTAACCACTGTTACCGTGTGCTCCGCATCTCATATCCTCTGGCCGTCCCTCCATGTGCGGGGCCAGGGCCCAGCGCTTCAAGCCGGGGGGGTGCGGGGGGCTGTGGTGTTGGCCAGGCAGCCACGGGAGCTTCTTGTTTCGGGACCAACAGGCCCAGCAGCACATTTTCCACCACATTGCATCTTCAGCCACTGCCAGGGATTATTTTACAGGTCGGAGCTTACGGGGAGGGGTGCTTTTCCCATGACAGAGGGAGAGAAATGAAAACGATACAGAGTTAAACACTTCCTGCCAGGTACGATAGTGATTGCAGTTGGCAGTTTGAGCTTCCCTGACGTTTTTCTTGTTTTCTTTGTCTCTTCCCTTCTGCAGAGAGATTGAGAGACTTATTCGTCCGGCCGTTTCTACCTGAAGATATGGAGCACCGTTTCCTAATGCGCCTGTGGTAAGTAGAGAGTATGCATGTGCAAACACACGCACCCAAGTGTAATTCCTGCGGCTTCTTGTCACCTGCACCCTCATATAAATCCCACTTCTGTGTTGTGTGTCCTTGAAATCTATCCCCTGGAGGAATGCATAAGGGTTCCCAGTGGAACCTCTCAAGGATTAACCCACGTCAGTGAAGCAGCTCTAAGAAAGTGGGGATCAGAAGCTTGCCAGTCACTCTGTTCTCTCTCCACGGCCTCGTGTCTTGTGTTTGAGCTCACGTGTGAAGCAGTATTGATTGAGTTACTCTCTTTAGATGTTTTGCTTTTGAAGCTGCAGTCCACATTCATGGCTGAACACAGCATACAGCAGATTGAGTTGTACCTACAACGCGTGGCGGTGGGGGGGGGGGGGGGGGGGTCACAGATGCAGAGGTCACAGGGTGCACTGATTGTTTGGTAGGTACGTTGATGTCGACATGACAAAGTTGGCCTCACATTTTGAAAAATGGCTGGTGGAGGGCCATAGGAAGAGAGGAGAGAAAGATGTCAGACAAGTGCAGGCTGGCACAGTAGTAAAGTAAAAAATAGCAGGCAGGGCCGACCGATTGTGCTGGCCCGAGGTTGTACAACTATTCTTAGCCTCAGTCTCCTCCTTTCCTCACTCTCCCCTCCCTCCTTTCTCCTGAATCTTTTGTTACCGCTGTGACGCCAGCACTCTTCAGTCCATCTGTTGTCTGGAAGCACTCTGGATCTATCTCCTCTCCCTCTTTAATTGGCTAAAACCAATTAGTGTGTGTGTGCGTGTTTGAGTGAGTCTGTGTGTGTGTGTGTGTGTGTTTTTGTGTTTGTTTTTTTTGTTTGTAAGTGATAACACATGATGAGCTGTCCTGATATAAGAAAATAATAGACTAGGTGGAGGTGACGAATGAAGGAGTTTCTCTGCCGGGTTGTATCGGTTTCTGTATGGACACATTTCAGTGTGAGTCATCCTACTTATACCATAGCCACTTACCATAGATTGTATTCAGTTGAACACATAAGTGTTGTTGCTATGGTTACTTGCTATTTAATAGCCTATACCTTGTGAAATACAAAAAGATGAATCTGAGGGGTGAGTTCTGAGAAAAATTATGGGCTTGGAAAGAAGAAATACAATTTCTGCTACACAAATTGGTATTCATTTTTTTGGTCCTTTCTGTAATCTCTTATCAAATCTCTTACTTTTTTGTGAAATACTGGTTAAATGAATGAATCTGTAAAGTTTAGAGGGGCAAGCCAAAATGGTTGGAAATCACTGGTTTCGTTTTAACAGTGCATTGTATTTTATAAATTTAGCATATGTTTTTATGTAAAATCTTGACCTGAAAGGTTACAATCACTACTGCTGTCAAATAAATGTAATGGAGTGAAAAGTACAGTATAGAGAATCTATAAGATATACTAATGTAAGAATAAGAATATTAGTATAAGAATATATTTATTAAACGAGTTAAACGATCGTGTTTACATAGTTTACAAGCTTCCAGTGCAGCTTCCATGCTCCTTGGCATAGATTATCCAAGTCTTTCGAACCGGAGGGATGAACTCCTTCTTCCACAAGAATCTCCCTCATTTGGTGTTTTGATGCTGATGGAGAACGCTGTCTAACTGGGTGTTCAGCTGGTTTGAGATCTGGCCATTGCATATGATTAATATAATTTACATTTTTAATGATCTGAATCAATACGTAACAGATGCTACAAAATGCAGATGCTTCTATAAATGTTATAGTGTAATGCAATGGTATCATAAATGCCTATAACTGAGATTTATTGCAGTTTGTTACAGCATGTTTGATTTCACATCATTTTACAGTACAGTGAACTCCATAAAAGGCTTTAAATCGATGTCATGTGAGGTGTATTTTGCAGAGATGAGTCACCTCCCTCTGCTTTTTTCTCCCTTCACTCAACTTCCACTTCTGAACGGTGTTGGGTTATTGCCTGGGTGTGCATACATTGTTGCATGCATGTGTGTATCTTTACTTACGTGTTTGCCCGTGCATATGGCCTTCTGGCTCTGTGCCCAGTCTCCCGGCTGTCAGCATATGGTTTCTCGGAGAGTAAAACTTCAAACAGCAGCTTTTTGTTGCGTTGAAGGACAGCATCTCATTAGGAAGCACATTAGGATGTGTGTAGTTTGGTTTGTGTAGCTGTGAAGAAGCAGACAGAACTGAGCCTGCAGGAGAACAGGTTATCAATTGTGTTTCTTGATTATCTGCAGTGCAGCTTATCAGCAGCAGATAAGAGAATTAGGCTGAGAATCATTTTCTCTGTAGCAGTCCTGCATGCCAACCCCTTTCTCAACAACTTAATACAGGAATAATATATTTGACGTACTTTCTTATTTTTATATTGCAGTCACCAGTACAAAATGAGCTTTCCTTTTGTTAAGAACTGTGTACTTTTTCCAGATCAAAAAAAGTTATTTACTCTTTTGCTTCTTCTCTGAGCTGCACAGAGGGCCATCCGTCACTGTCAAAAGCTGCAGCCCCTGCTTTGTGTTACTGACAGGAAAATGGACACAATAAAAAAAGAGATAACAAAAAAGCATGTAATAAAAGTGTTCACTATTTTGTGCCACAGGGCTACTGTCGGTCTTTTAAAAACCTGATTTTGCCTGGAAGTCTGGAAATGTTGCAAAAAGACTTTTAGAATTAATCCTATAAATGATTAAAATGTCTGATGGGAAGATGGAATCAGATAGTATGTGTGAAAATCAACAGTAAGTATTATTAGTTTGGAAATGACTGTGATATTCTATTCTTTCTGATTGTCTGTTTCTCTGCATCTCTATCTCTCCTTTTGTCTCCAATTCTCTTGGTGTCACTCATTCTCCCTCTTTCTTTATCTGTATTTCTCTCTCTCTCTATATATCACTCTAGATGATTTATGAACATCTTTTATCAATGTTGAAAGCAGGGCTCATCTGTTCTGAACTACTCAAGTCCCATATCATACAGTGAAAGAAAAAGGAGAGATTGAAGTACAAGCATTCCACCCTATATATGTGTTTGTGTGTGTGTGTGTGTGTGTGTGTGTGTGTGTGTGTGTGTGTGTGTGTGTGCATCGGGGGTGGGGTGGGGTGTAAAGGGAGGCAGTGTCTGCCTCAGCCTTCATATGATTTGATCAAAGCCATCCATCACATCTGGATAATTAGACAGCAGCATGGATCGCATGACCGGTGCCCATCGGTTAGAACACACACACACACACACACACACACACACACACACACACGTTCACACCCATCTCTATTTATACACAAATATGCCAGAGCCAGGAAACAGGAGAGCAGGGTCCCAACACAGACTGAATGTCCACACTGTCTCTCTGTGTGCACTCAGGACAAACGCAGCTAAAACATTTTGTCACAAAATTTAAAAATAATCAGACAGGGAGCACTTTTAACCAGTCAGCCTGAGTTGGTCTCCGTCAGTGGGGTTTTCAGTGCTTGATGGCCAATTAAATGTGTAGAATTAGTGCTGGCAGTCAGAGAGCTCTGCGCAAAGCCAGCTAATGACCAGAGCACAGGGCCTCACTGCAGAAAATGTCAACAAAAAGTCATTCAGTGTCAAGTGAAGTCTTAAAAGTAGTCCTAAAAGAAGGGTTTAGCATTACACTTTTTTAACCACTCTTGGCTCCGGCAATGTCGGTCGGTTGATGCGAACTGAAGTATCTCAAAAACTATTGAATTGGCACAAAATTTGGAACAGACAGTCGTGGTTCCCAGAGGATGTATCCTAGTGACTTTGATGGTCCCAACTTTTCCTGTAGTACCAACATGAGGCTCATATTTGTGGCTTTTAGGGAAATGTCTCATAAACTATTAGCTATAAACTATTGGATGGATCACATCACTAAGGGGTTGGCTTTGTTTTTTTCACCCAAGGCTGAACTCAGTCTTTGCATGCTGGTGTTAACATTTAGCTCAAAGCACCGCTGTACAGCCTCACAGAGCCACTAACATGGCTTTAGACTTGTTCTAGTGTAGCTTATTGCAGTTGTCATTCCTATGATTAAGTCTTTGCACATATTTAAGACACTGTTTCAAAAATCTTATGTATAATAATCATTGTATAATTCCTTTAATTATATGCCACTGAAGGGTCATTTCTTGAAATGAAAGATTATTTGTCATTGCTGGATTATACAGTATGGCATAAGATCATATTTGACTTCATTGTGTAATACTATTTGACTAATATTTGGTTTTGCATCCTTAAATAACTGTAGACAAGATAAAAAGTGTTAAACTATTCTTGCAGTGATGTGATGTGCATTTGGCAAACAGAGGTTAAATGTTGGTTAGGCCGTTCATTGCTGATATGTGCCTGACTCGAGTCTTTACCATGCCTTCCTTCATTGCTCTCATGCCCTGATATTCCAAAAATGAATACCTGTGTCAGTGCCAAGTGTTGTAAAAGTCCATACTGCCTTAATTCAAACTGTATACGGTTGAAAAAAATGTGTTGACATGTCTCAGTAGATTGCTATGAGATGTAGAAATCACATTTACATACTGAACTTGTATTGTAAAAGTGTTTGATTTAGACAAAACAACAAAAAAGGATATCCAAACCTTTTGTACATAGTAAATTTGCTTTGATCTTCTTGTGTGAATGCTTAATATGTAAAAGGAACTCAATAATGATTCTGCCAATTACATGCACATCAGAGGATATGTATTGCAACTACAGATTAGCAGTAATCCTGCCAAGATGTTTTTTTTTTTGTTTGTTTGTTTTGTGTTAGCTCATAATCAACCAACAATGCTGCTCTTACGCTTTGAGTGATCCTGTTTCAATGGTGAGTTAGTGTTTACATTGATTTGATGAGGGGGAGTATGATGGCTCCATGGGCTCTCATAGGATTTTAAAACAATATAGACTAATGAATATATGTATATTGTAATGAATGCATGCAAGTGCTTATACACTAAGGGTTGATCTTGAGCAGAAACGGCAGTCTCTCTCTCTGTCTCTCTGTGCTGACTAAAAGCCATGAGATATCTTGTCCTTTTCCCTCTCTTCTATTCCTCACACATTCTCTCATTGATCATGCGAACAAGTGACAAGAATGCAGCGTCAAGATTTTCGAGGGAAGGTGAAAGCTTCCCAGCGTTTTTTGTTTCTTTTCTCTCTACTTCATCACTGCTGCGACATCTCTCCTGTTTTCTTTTTCTCTGCCACCTTCTCCCCATCTCGCACACTCCAATAAACACACACAATAGCCTGAAAAAGAAAATCACATCTTCATTTGTCATTATCACCTCATCTGTTCTTCAGCCGCAATCTTTCTCGCTGCATTTCATTTCCAGTTGTGAGCGAGTTGTCAGTGCAGGTAATAAGAGGGTTTGAGCCTAAAACAGATCAGATTTGTCACAGAAAGCAGCTGGTAAAGTGAGGTAGGTGCACTTCAAGTGTGTGTGTGTGTGTGTGTGTTTTTCACACATGAGGAATTGCGTGTGTATTGTGTCTATGGGAGGCTGTTGCAAATTCTAGTCACTCGCAGCATTTATGCTCCCACAGTGACCTGCCTTGCCAGTCACAGCTGAAACAACATGTGCTTGAAACGCCACAACACACATGCACACACACACACACACAGGACACGTGGAGAGTGTGCACACTGACTAATGTGAGCAATAATTGCCTCCAGTAAGGATGTTTATTCATTGATCTAAGAAGAATGGGATTACACAGTATCTCTTTGATTGATGCTGGACATAAATGTAAGCTGGCGTCACTGCATACTCACTTAAGGTGCAGACATCCCCTTCCCATCCACTGCAGCGATATTCACAAAAAGAACAACAAACTTGTTTAGAAGAGAAAATAAAGGTTGACAATAAAATGATTACCCAAACTGTTTGTTGACCTTCATCGCATGTCATTCCCGATCAGTCTTCCCTCTTTTCCTGTCACCGACTAAAATAAAGGCATAAAATGTTTTTTTGTTTTTTTTAAACTGACAAAAAAACAAACTTACAAGACTTTCCCTTAGTTGTGCACCCACACAGTTTTCATATGCAATGAGGGATTATTAATGACATTTCAGGTGCGCTCAGTTTTGCCTCCAAATAAAATGAAACTTGAAGGCATAATATAGAGAACACTAGATGACTTAAATGTAACAAATCTGTGCATTTCACTTAATTTCTAACCTAATACTTATAGTTTGGCTCATAGAAAAGTGTGATCAGTGACATCTTTGCACTGTATACTTTGATAAGAGCCAGACATTTCCTTTCAAGATGAGTAGATGATGACATACTGTATGGAGAGATGTAGAGACACTGTATATGAATGGATTGGGGTTAAAAATGGCATGTTGCAGGCATGGTTACCATGGTGAAAGGGGCCTATAGCAGAGCCTGTCAAGTGAGTGCAGAGAGAAACCTGTGGTCACAGCCTTGAGCATGTTTCATATACATAAAAATAAACCAACAAAGAAAGACAGAGTGCACACAGGAAAACATTTTGCACACATGTGGGATTATTTAGACACATGAGGCACGACTGCATAACAGTACATTGATTAATTGAATGATCTTTGTGTCCTTCAGTACATAGTGGGTCATTTTCATAATGTACAATGCCACCAAAATTACAAAAGATCAGATAAATTCAGGCAGATTCAAAGATAAGTATATGTCTTAGTGGCAATGCTCCCTCTAAAAATTTTAACAAACCAAAAACCTAATTTAAAAGCCACCTCACCTTTAACCTTTGATCAACAAAAACAAATCTGGATTCTTAAACAGTATTCTTTCAGATAGTGGATTCCTTAGGTCACTGTAAAATCACAGAAAACAAAAGACTGTTCTTCAGGAAAACTCAGTGTTGGGGAAGCTTATTTGAAACTGTAAGCCAGCTAGTGAAGCTACAAGTTGGTGGAAGTAGTTAAGTAAGCAAGTATGTAACTTTATTTATATAGCAACTTTCAAGAGCACCCCCGCACAGGAAAAAGAGGAACAAGGCAGGACATGTCACAGAGCAAAGAAAAAAGTAAGTGTTGGGCATACAAAATGCATCACTGAGGCGCCTACCTCCCTGACACTTTACTTTTTTCTGTTCTCTTTCACTTATTTCAGATTCTATCCCTTTTCATCGCCACCACATTTCTCCCCCATATCCCCTCGCTCTCTCCATCCTCGCTTTTTTATCTCCATTCCCCTGACTGTGCCCTGACACTCCAAAGCTCTGCTCCCCTCATTAACTCTCTTTCATGGGGCTGCAGATGACAATAATTGGTTTGAAAACAGGAGACAATGGGCTACAAGGATTATCCCCGGCTCACACCCACCACCACCACTACCCCATACCCTCCCCACAACGACATCACTGCTCTGCATCCTCCCCTCCACTTCCTGTCCTCGTCTCTCCTGCAGACGGAAACTCCATTTGTCCTTTCTTTCTTTTTGTCCTTTGTTCCATAATTGCTTTGTCTCTTCTCTTTCGCCCTCATATTTCCTTAAACCATTTTAAAACTTTTTTACTCTCTTTACCACACACACATACACACAAGCCTTTTTATTATCTCTCTTTTTGGGCATTTTCTAACCCCTTCTGACTCTCCTTTATTCATATTTTCCCAGCAAGCTGTGCGATGAGTTCCCATAGGGATACATCTTCTTTTCCTGCCAAGAGTGGAAGTGACATTACTGACAGTCGCACACACACAGACACACACACACACACACAGCACAGAAAGAGAGTTCTGCGAAATGATAATGACATTTGATTAAACACTGTGACTAATGTGATGTCATCTTTGCAAGGAAACCATGAACCTGTGACAAAGTGATGGAGGAAAATGGAACAGCGAGAGGGCAAAGACGGAGAGGAAGGGAGGGGGCGGGGGTGAGATGAGAACAGAATGGGTGGGGGGTGAAAATAAAAAATAAATTTGTAAGGTACACCATCACCCAAATTCACCTCATGCAGAGTGGCAGAGAAATGTCAAGAGTTGTCGTTCCACTCCTTCTTCCTGCTCTCCATCACCATGTTTTTCCCTGTCATTCTATCCCCCCGTCACCTTCTCCCCCATCTGTTTTCTCCTCGTTTCCATTTGTCCTAAAGTCACTCTCTCCGTTGCTCTGGCTTATCCCTCCTCTCCTCTTTCCGTATGTTCTCTCTCCATCTCTTCCCCCCGGTGAGGGCTCTCAGGTTTCGGCTGTAACTGCTTTAGCACAAGGGATAATGGTTTGTAATTCACTCCCGGCTCCTCTCTGCTGGTCAGGAGGCCCACTCATGTACAAGCAGAGAGAAGTAATCAGTGTGTGTGTGTGTGTGTGTGTGTGTGTGTGTGTGTGTGTGTGTGTGTGTAAGGAGAGGGTCCTGTAGTTTCTGAATCACTTTTACAGCCACACTACCTGTGACTGTGTATGCTTCTTTCTTTTTAATTGCATTCATGGTGTTAAGTGCACGCGTGTTTGCATAATTTGTGTGTATTTTCTGTGCAAAATGTGCTTAGAGAGCCTTTCAACTATACTTCCTGTGTGGGTGTGTGTGTGTATATGAGTGTGTGTCAGTTTATAATAAACAATCTAATGCTGTATGGGGATCATCTGATATGTTATGTAACCCCATGTCAAAAACTAACCGCCCCTTCCATCCAGAAATAATGAGTGCACACACACAAATATGCACTCTGCTATGATGCGGAAACACGGAAGCAACACCCCCTCTGCCCCCTTCCCACTGTGGCACCATGTTGCAAGACTCCAATACTCCATGTCCCTGGAGTATGAATAATAGAGGGATCCCATATGTGTCAGCTTGTAAAACTAGATCACCAACTGTGGGCCCGAGGAAGCTTGGTAGGCCCAAGGGTGCCCCAGGGCCTCTGGGGTGGGGGTGGGGGGTTTTAGGCTAAGCAGGACCAGGCAGACTGTCCAACGTGCGGTGCCTCACACAGTGGGGAGTGGATCGGCATAAGCAGACCAGTAGCATCTCAAAATACACTGCCCATTTACTCATCATTACTCTGGAAATGTATGACTGGATTGGGATCTTGTTATTGTGTGTGTGTCTTTTGTGTGTGTTTGTTTTGGCAGATATAGGCAGGAAATAGCTGATGAACATAGTAACATGGCCATAGCATTTAGCCGCCTATGAGCCAGATATTTCCCTCTGGAGTTGGTGGAACCAAAAAAGAGCTAAAAGAGAGTGAATATTGGACTTACGTTCGCCTGGCGGACAGAAACATGACTCCATAGGAATGCTAATGTTGCTCTGCTGGATGTGTAATAATAAGGAAACTAACACCATATACTTTTCGACAGGGATAATATCTCAATGTTGTGCTCATAGTTTGTTTCCAACGCCCCCCAAATGGCCAAAAAAAATCAGTTATATATATTATATTAAGATTGAATGTGATACTAAGTTGAGACATTTTTACAGTGTACACTGCATTAACACAGATACTGCTGTGCAAGGTTTATTTCCTAAGAAATCCTTGTCAAACCTTAGACCGTATCCATTGTAATCTTAGAATACTTTGGATACAAGAAGGAAACTGTTCTACATAATATTTCTTGCACCATGGTGGTGAAAACTAAAGAATAAATGTCTGCAGGGACCAATTTGTGCTACATGGGCTATTTCTGTACTTCAATCATTAGATTTCAACCTGGAGAGTCAGACAGGCTGTCTGCCAGTGAAAGTTCAGTGTCACTCAGATTTGTTTAAATGATTTTCCAATATACTCAGAAAGAGAATGGTACTGTCACTCTGTTTTAAATGCAGAAGTGTCCTGTTCATTCTGAATACTTAATACTACTTTGTCTGCGCATCTTGGTCAAATGTAAATTCAGCATATTGGCAACTTACTTTTTAGTCTATTATTTATAAAAATAAAGTGAAAGTTTCCTTCTTTGTTTAGCATACGAAAGACCAATGGTTCTTAAACCACTTCATAACGTTTTGAGAAATAGGTTTATTCTTTTTGAGAGTTGGATGTGAAGATCGATACCACTCTCATATCTGTATGTTAAATATTAAGCTAGAGACAGCAGATGCATAAACACTGGAAATGTGGGAAATGTTTGCTTGACTATGTGCAAATGTCATTTTTACACTTTGGTTCTTGTACAGAATAAACAAATGAGATATAATGTCTTAAGTGAGCTTTAGAGGTGCTGGTAGGTGGATTTTCTTAATTTCTGGCAAATTTTCAGTCTTAATGCTAAGCTAAGCTAACCGGCTGCTGCCTGTAGATTCATATTTACTGCACAGATGTGAGAGTGGTATCGACCTTCTCATCTAACGTTGGAAATAAAGTGTATTTCCCAAAACAAACAAAAAACAATCCTTAAGAAGAAGAAAAGGTCAGTTGGTAATGAGGGATGTGTAGTAGAAAGATTCACATTCACATTTTTCCACACCCACCATGTGAAGGACCAGATTTTGGGAAGTGTCTTAGAGCGCAGAGCCAGAAACAAATCATACAGTGCACCAATACCTCCCACCTCATTGGTCCGTTCAGCTGCTCCACTGCACTTTTGATTTAAGCCCCCAGATTTGTTTTCTTTCCAACAGTTACTGAACTTATCAGGCTCTGACATGGGTGTGTTGTTGCTGTCACGGTGCTGGTCCAACCCTCTGTTGGCAGCAAGGTGGAGAGTTGCTTTGTTTGTCGAGATGTGCTCAGCAATTCAATTTCACAGCTCCGTCTCAGATGAGAGCGCATAAGGAGAGAGGGGACAGTAATTGAAAGGCACTGGAGCTCATCCTGTGTCCTCTTCTACTACCTTTATTTCTTTTGTGTACATATCTTATATTTGTGTGTGCATTTGTGATTGCTCTCTTTAATGTCACTGTGTCATTATTGCTCCGGCAATGGACGCTTCATGTAGTTATCGACAACATAATGTATTATTAACACAACTGACATTGTGCTCTCCCTGGCTTTGTCCCTGCTTTTGTCCCAGATTTGTCCAAAAATGTGTTTTGATCTCAGCCATGCTTTGAGTCAGAGCCCTTTGCTTTAATCAATAATGTGACAGCAGAAATAATCATTCTAGCCACATCAAATAACCTAAATTTGCATGAAAAGGTACATTGTTATCCCAGTGATCTTTCACTCTTTAATTTAGATTTAGGAACATGTCTTTCTCAAAGCTTGAAAGGGGAGTGCTAAAACTGGAATTCTTCCATCAACATTAAAATCAAATATAAACTTTATACATCCAGTATCCGGCATGACATTCTGCTAGGATTTTAAAAGATCAGACAAGAATCTACAAGTTTGTTCTTCAATTCACCGTGAATGGCACAAATCCAGCTGGTATCATATGATTGCATTACAAAATAATGTTTTTAAAGAACATACCATCAGAAATTAAAGATAGGCCTAATTGTTAATTTTATATCATTCTTAAAAAAATTTTTGTGTCTAATCTGGATCAGATCGGCTCTGTCTTCATTGTGTTACTGGAGTGTGAATCGACAAGGGCTTTTAGTGTAGTGTAACTAGGTCTGAATGAATGTTTTGGGTGTGATTTTGGCCAGAGAAGAGAGAGGCAGAGTCACACTGCATAATTCAGAGGGGATGGTAGATTATTCGCCATCTGTGTCCATATCCCAGTGGCCCTGTCAGAATTGATCCACAACCCTTGACCTTTTTCCAGCCGCTCTGTCGTGCATGGTGTGTTAGTGTGCAGGCATGTGGATGTTTGTATTTCTGTGTGTTTTCAGCATGAGTCAGCCTGCTGCTCGCTAACCTTTCCACTGCATTACAAAGTTCAGGTCAGATACACACAAGAGTTTTTCTGTCTTTATGTTGTTGTCGCTCACATCAAAAAGGTCAAGCATTTCTGCTAGAATATGGAATATTACTGGAACTTAATACACCACGTAAATAGTTAATATGAATGAAGAACTTTGGAAGTTTGACGATATGATTGATCCCACTCTCATGACTGTACGCTAAATATGAAGACCCAGAAGGCAGTTATATTTATATATAAACTTGTGTGTATTGTCTCACAACTCTTTGGCCGTCTTCCATCTTTACAATTCCATGACTACATAAAGGCTGTGAATCGCTGACCAGCTTGTCAAAGCAAATCGGAGAAGCTGAACCTGTGTGGGTGGTTGCTATGAAATGTTTTCCTTGAATCCCAGTCTATTCAATGGAAACAGGGTTTTAATGGTACAGTACCTCGTGGAATCGTATGGCACTGAAAGGCGTGATGGCTGCTGCGAATGCGTCCAAAATCCAAGTTGTGGAAAGTATTTTTCAAAGGTGTTTCTTGATCATACCCTTGTACCACTATTATGCTTCTTAAAATACAATTTTAAAGCAACATCACTATATTAGTACTATTCATATAAATGTTGGCATTGATTAACATAAATTTAAAAAATAATTATTTAAATATCACTTAAAATTGCACTTTTTTTGTGAATGCCAAATTGGCACTAATCAACATAAATGTTCGCACTGATTAAAATGAATTTAACAAGTTAACTTGAGTTTCTAGCTGAAAAGTGCAAAACAACAAAGAGTTAATCTATCCCTTCCACTGCTGCACCTTTGCCTGGGAACCAGACACATCTGCGAACTCATGTTTTATTTGCTCTGACAGATACGTCTGGTCCCTCTCGCCATATACCAGATTTCTACCAGATCCAATCACAACCATTTATCTTATATGGGGCTGGTTTAATATGATAACAGACTGAGAGGAGCACCATTGAGGCATCTTCGTAAATAACCAAGATGGCTGCCGCTGCTGCAGAACTATCCGCGGCCAGCTACAGCGGCAGTATTGAATGGACCCTTTGGAAATCTAAAATGAACTGTGGGCTCCAGACTAATATGCATTTTCTAAATTGGTCTGACGATGCCAGGCTAGCTGCACCTGGTAGTACACACAAAGACTGTGGTGCTGATGTGGGGGGCAGACTCTCATTCTCTCCTGCTGACACAACATCTGCTTTGGAAGCTGACTGTGTGTCAAACACTGTAGCTTGCTCACGGAAGTCACCGCTGGTTGTGAATATCTTGAGGGGTGCTCCTTTCCCTGTGCTAAAAAGGTGGGCGGTAGTGTCCCACCTGGCCATTGCATGGATGAAGAGGATGTGAGTGCAAACACTGGGACCTGGCTGCTGCTTGACGGCCTTGATGTTCCAGACACGTGGCTTCTTCGTGCTCTTCTTCGGCTCAGATCACTCAATTTGTTAACCCTTAGATGCATGAGTGATGGAACATACACTCTCAAATTATATTATCATCAATGTGTTTTATAGTATTAAAGGTATGCCATTTTTATAATTTTGGTTGAGAATAATGATTTGTATTATAGTTTGGTCCACACAAAAATGATTTCATGTTTGAAATATGTTAATTTTTTCAGATTTTTAACATTACTAAGATACTAGGCTACCTAACAGGTTAGATGCCATTACAAGCAAGCTATAAATATCATAATAAGAGTCTGTCTATCCATATTATGCACATCAAGCTACTCAATTATGTCAACAACACAACCAGAACACATACACGAATACATACAAACACATGCAAGAATTTCCTTTTGCACATGCACTGTACTGCATCCAACTCCATGTCTCATGTAAAACACAGTTTATACTGTAATACTGAACACTTTGTGTGGACATCAGACAAGAAAACATGGATCACTTATAATCATTAAGTCTGGCATCACTGATTTCAGTATTTTTCAATACTGTAACATGTGGCACAGAAAAAGAAGCAAAAGGCTACTTTCAACAATGTCAACCCTTTATTGCCAGGTATTAAGGGGACATGAACAACAACAACACTGTTACAAAACACAGCTGACGTCAAGAAAGGCAACAGGCTCCTCACCACTGGTCAAAACTATAAGCCATCAGAAAACAATTACAATTATCAACAAAAAACCACCACATTGTGAACAGACATATTACAAACACTAACAAAATGCAACATCTGTAAACAACAAACTTAAGAAATCAAGTACACAGTCCAACACAAGGCATGATGGGAGATGGGGGCCGGTACTACAATACTTTCCACCACTTGGATTTCTTTTGATGTTGTAAATGACTAGAACAGTTGAAAGAGTTTCTGTTGCAATTTGTGCGGGGTCATGTCGTATAATGCCTGTACTAATAGTCCTTATCAAGTGTGTATGTCCCATCAGTGTTACACAACGTGGACCCAACTTTTGATTGAAAATCTGACTCTCTCAAATGCTTTCCCAAGCAGTGCAGAATTTTCATTCTTCATGGCATAGTAGTTAACTTGCTTTCAGCCTAGCATGCTTAATATAAGGGAAACCACAAACAGTCGTGAGGAAGCCATATCGATTTCATGCCCTATTTAATTTTGATTTTGTGCGTTGAAGCTACTGAAGAAATCAATGTCTTTTCCACAATGGAGTTCTTAACGGAGCAGATCAAATGATGAGCCCAAGATTAAGTTCTTGCTTTTTGATTCTGAGGATCTGACATCAGAATGTTGCACAATCTAAATAATGGAATACTGTATGTATACTTATTCCTGCAGATGGCTGGATCAATGGAGACAACATGGTATATTAGACCTGTACAGTGGAAACACTCAATTTTCACTATCATGTTCCTCTTGCAGACTGGGACAGGCCAATCAGAAGCAACCCTCTCCCTCAGAGCTAAAAACAGCTTGATGATCTCATATCAGTGTTACAGTCTAGAGCTCTTAACCATGAATGGAGGACTGGGAACTGAACAAAGCACTGACCTTTAGAATCTACTTTTGCTTTATATTAAATCTATTAGCTCGGGCAAAGATGTACCTTTGGCTCAGGAAAAAACTGCATACCCTTTTACCTCTATTCAATTCTGTACATTGATGTGACATTGTGGGTTAAAGGGCAAAATAAACAATTTGTGTTTCTGAATACTGGTGAGTGTAGTGTGTTCAGGGCACAGCAGCAGGAGAACTATTTCACTATAAAATTATATGTTATTTGATATTTCCAATCTTTATTATAGTCTTTTTTTTGTGTGTGTGCAGTGAAATACAGCTTGATGTCTTTTGTCAAAGTGGGCGCAGCCTTAACATAAGCACAGTCAAATGCCTCTGAAGAAGCAAATCGGCTGTGTGATGAGCTTGAACTAAATGACTATCTTACTGTAATTCTCGCCAGGGTTGAGATGCTTGAATACAAAGTAAGACATGAAAGGCCGGGAGCCTCGTCTCTCACACAGCACACATCAAAGAGCAGACAGGCGAATGACACCGAGCTTTCCTCTGATCCTCAAGGAGTCAAGAATGGGAACGAGTGGTTGACAGTGCTCCTTAAATCGCTCCGTCTCCCCACCCGAGCGCTTCTCCCACCTCCTCACTCCCCCCCCCCCCCCCCCCCCCCCCCCCCCCCCCCTTCTCTCTCACATTCTCAGCTTTTGTGATTTATCTTTCATTTGAGATTGACTCCACTTTTTTTTCCCCCACTCGTCACAGCTGGCTGAGAAGCTAAGGCCGTTAAGGGTTAGTATCGGTGTGATGAGCTCAAATTGTTCCGCTTTCATGGTGCCCTTGAAACTTAGTAAGGTCGCGCCGCAGATGCCTGTACACATACAGGAGTATATCGAGGGGGAAAAAAAACCCTCTCATGGCCAGTCAGACTGAGTTAAGGCGACTGTGAATGTGTGTGCGGGAATTTGTGGGATGTGTAGGTAGCGCTAATGTGTTGTAGATTCCTGTCTGATTGTGATTAATTAGATGATGAGAAGTGTGCGCTGACAAGCTGCTTCTTCTGATTAGAGATATCAGCTTCCTGTGAGAGGCAGAACTAACGAGGCTTGTGAACCTCGTGAACCCCAAGCTTTCTTAACACATCTGCACCTTGTCTGCACTCTCCTCCCACAGCTTTACTTTTCTTTCACCCCCTCAGCTTCATAAGTCAGTGGCTCCCTTCCTGAGGAAATAACACCATCTTCCTCTTACATAATACTTTATTAATCCCTCATTGGGGAAATTCAATTTTGAAACTTTTGCATTATCATTCGATACACACGCAGGCCAGAAATGTGCACGCATGCACACATGCAAGACCTACAGACATGCATAAGTGGTCCATGCTCCACCTGTCCCCAAGACAAGTCCCTACAGACTGAACTACTGCAGCCAGACAAATAAGTTAAACACATGAGCAATAAAACAAACTCTTGCTTAGCCAGCCTGAGGCCTGTACTACGAAGCAGGTTCAACATACCGAGGGTATATTTTTGTTATCTGGCTTCACTTAACCTAACAAACGTGATCGCGCTAAGCGGTCACACCAAGGTGGTTATCAACTCAGTAAATCAGCCCAGGATTTCCGTATCTGGCCATGAGCACATTCACATAGACGTGGCGATGTTTACAGTACATGACCAGTCACAAACATGGACAAGTCTACTGCCAGCAGAGCAGCATATTTTACAGACAAAGAGAAAACTATAATATGAGAGAAATACAAAGAAGTTAAGCACATAATCCAGGCTAAAAGCAACACAGCTGCTAAATGCAGGAAGGACGGCTGGTGAATGCGTAAAAGTTTACAGCCTGATAATATCACTGCCCCATCATTACCACATGAGTAGATCTGACTATAATTAGACTACGTGTATTCCATTAAATTAATGTGTTGCTTAGATGTATTCTGACAATGTTAGCCTTATTCTTTCAGCTGCGACCCCGGTCTGTCAAACAGACTTGGGAGGAAATAAAGAATAAATATAAAAAGATAATTCACAGCGGTCAGTAGGCTTAGTTTCATATCTTATAAATACAACAAGTACAAGGCTTAAGTGCTTCAGTCAGTCTATTGGAGGTTGGTATCTGTATACAAAAGCACACTGAAATGGCTTTGACATTTTTGCAGCCAACAGGAAACATTTTAATAAAGTAGACAGCAGGGAGCTGCCCTCTGCCATAATGTAAACTGGTGCAATACAATACTACAGTCTGCGGGGGGGCATGACTCTGAGCTGTCGCCCTGAAACCCCCGGCTCAAGAAGCTGACACAGATCAGTCATTCCCTCCGACCAGAATCTATATCAAATAAATCGTCAGGGAAAGCCAGAGGGCTTTACCGCTCTCTGAACACTCTTACCCTCCTCAGAGACCCTCCCCCGATCTGAGCACCGAGCTCCACGAGACCACTGATTGGCTGAAGCGTTGATCTCTCGAACATAACCTGCTGCGGATCAGGTTAGCTGTACAGTATAAGTTACCACGGCGATGTACCCCGGTAAGAAGTGAACCACCGTCGTAAAACTGAAAACCCGGGGTTAAACCTGAAGTTACCTCGCTGAGCCCAGATCCTGCTTCATAGTGGGCCTCGGGTCTACCAAGTCTTTAGTGATTAGTGGTGACTAATGTTAACGTGAACAAAGTTGTGCAGACACGGAACATCAGCATTTATTAGGAGTCATGTTTCTGACCACCTCACAAATGTAAGTCCAATATTCACTCTCCTTTTAGCTCTGCTTTGGTCTCCAACAACTTTTGAGAGAAATATATGGCTATTTAACTTGCTAGATGCTTGACTGTGATCACAGCTAGTATTGTTATTAAGTCTTGATAGTGCAGCTTTAAAGCAACAGAGGAGAATTTTTAATTTAGGAAACATATGGTGGTGTTACCTCTGTTTTATAAAACCCACAGTGCTATTACAGTGCAACACTTCACTTTGTGCCAAACAGTACCTCTTAGCTTTCCTAACGTCAGGTTTGTTTGTTAAGAGGTCTGTGTCGATTCAAGTGAGAAAATTATTATCTCCACCCTTGAAAAGCTCTGACATCTCTTAGCATTACCCTAAAATATTTCTCTGTAGACTAAACGGTGCTTTACAGAATCACTTCTATTAAAAAGTATGACCACATGGACCTCCTAAATGAATCACTGCTGTTTGAACACTTATGAGTTGTTCCATGTACCACCATATTAAAATGAAATTGCTTTGTGGCTCTGGGGTTCAACAGTGGGATTACATGAATTACAAGTGGACAAAATATTGACAGAATTACCAAGGGTTTGGTAACATGCATCTAAGAACCTGCTAATGAGACTTTTTATAAAGGTTTTCAGTACAAATACAGAGCTATAAGCATTGTACGATCGTCATGCACAACTTTCCTAATAAAGAAAGGAATACTATTTATTTGTGAATTTTTCCCTGCATGGATCTGCATTCTCTTCCCTCCTTGCCTACTTCTTTCGACCAAATGGGAAGTGTCCAGCTCGTTTTCCAGCTGGGGATGTGAAGAAAAATTAAAAAGGTGGCTTAGCTACAAACAATCCAATTCAATTCCATTACAGTTGGACAATAATTAATGTTGAACATTGAGAAAGGCAATACTTTGTCTTTGGAGTGGGCTTTTGCAAGGTTCTTTCATTGTGATTTTGGTGACATCTTGCTGCTCAGCGCTCAATTCACAAGAATTGATTTTATTTTTTTTTCTCTTTATCTATCTGTCCAGAGGCTTTCCTTAAGAAAAAAACTGAATGTCTGTCATGGCGGTAGGAGCCAGGGATACAGGGGTAGGACCCAAATGCAGATGGAGGCAGGTAGCAGGACGATCTTTCCGAAAGATTTATTGTCAAGGTCCCTTACATAACAACTGCAAGCAAAAATTCGGAACAAAAGTTACCAAAACAGGAGTAACTCTAGGAACAGAAACCAATGAACAACAATGATGAACTGACAAAGAGAAAAGGGAACACACAGATAAATACACTAGGGAGGGAAGGATGATGAGGGACAGGTGAAACTAATCAGGAACAGGTGAAACCAATTACAAAAAGGTGGGAAAACACACGAAGGCAGGAAGTGAATTAACAAATGAAATGAGTTCTTCAAAATAAAACAGGAAACAAGGAATGAATAACAAGACTACAATACAAAACAGAACATGGCAAACCTGGTCCTAAAAGAATGTTTAACTAGAGGCATTAATGGTCCACTGCTAAATAGACGGGGGCAGATCATGACAATTCCATCATAAAGATATCTGCAGCAGATGGGTAGGCTCTACTACAAATGTGGAAATCTGAGTTAAGGTGGATTTGCCCTCTCTGTTTGCTGAATATAGCTTCTCCTTCTGTGTAGGAAGGCTTTCTCAGCTGTAGCTGTCTAGCTCATCTGTTTCCCACAGATGGCTTGTCAGTCATTGAGTCTCCAACTCACCAGAGATCCAAAATTCCTCAGAAAGTTTTTGCTAAGCGTGTCCCTCTGAGTCATTCCAACTCTCTGTGTTTCTCTCTGATTATGGATATTTCTCTGAGGGCTCATGGCTGTCTTTTATTGTCTCTATTGATGGGTGATGGACAGACCATCCTCGCTAGCTCAGTGACACATGCAAACACAGACACACACAGACACACACACACACACACAAATTTATAGGCCCGTGAAGCTGTGTGGCATTTAAAAAGTGACTGACTCCCTTAGCACATGACACGGCTCACAAAGATAAAGACAGCTGGTGAAAAGAGAGACTGATGGAGCACAAACGTATGCAAAACACATACGCACTGCAATTTTACTGTTGGAAACACACTAATCATGGGTACATTGTCTTCCATTACTGCGAGTCAGACAGGTAATCAAGTGGCTGTTTCCAAGAGTTCTTTCCTCATTAGCACTCATTAGCGTTTTCCTCTCCACTCCACTACTTCCATGATCCTGATTATCTGCGGATCTGAATTTGGCTCCACAAGAGCCGAGACTTCTTAGGAAAGCAGCAACAGACCTTATTTATTAAGTGAGCATGCAGCCAGATTTCATTATTACGCTTAGCCTATTTTTTCCTGAGATAATTAGTATTTATCAATTAGATGACCCCTTGACCTTGCAAGCTGATTTCATTCAAGGCATGAAAAACTGGCACAGTCACATTTTAATACAGTCAAGGGGATAAAACTTTGGACAACTAAAAGTGCAGTAGGTAAGATTGAGAAGAGAGTGGACTTGAGGATTGAGTTTGACTGAGCGTGCGCGGGGGAGGGGGGCTGAGAAGCATGTGAATGAGCAGTGATTGACACTGTGTTAGAGACTCCTCCTGCTCTGATTAGTTCTTTTCGTTCAGGCGCAGTGGATTTTTGCAAATGTGATTAGGAGCCCTAGATTATCTGTCTTGTGTCCTGTCAGGATACAGGGATAGTTTCAGCAAATATGACAACATTATTTTTATAAAAGTTACCTTCTGCACCTTTAAGTATATATCATAGCTGCTAAAATGCTTGCTTTTTCCCTGCACTTTAAACAATACAGTAAGTTAAAGGATAGGTTCATATTATTTTACATATATTATTATTGTGTATATATATTAATTTTCAGGCAGATATAATCAGATATTCTTTAATTTGGAACACCTGCTAAAACTATACAATTTCTGAGCTTATATAAAAACTAAACAGATTTCCACATAAAAATTAAACAAATTATGAAACAGCTTATTGTTACTACCACTTAGCAATACTCCCGTCGCCACAGGCAGACATCCTCAAGATAACACAATCCTGTCGATGTAAATGTCACTGTGAAGACATGACACAAGCCACCAGCACAGAAATGTCAAAGTAATTGAAGCAATGCAGGCGGAGGCAACTGTGTCCTTTTTGAAAATGATATGTACTTTTGAAATACTGTTCAGTGGTTAATTGGAAACTTCCACTGCTTATATTGCAACATCTGTACATTATATATAGTATCTGTAGTTCGTCTTTCTGTTGCAGGTGTACAATGACCAACCTTTTTAAGTATCTCAGTGAAGATAAGGTATTCCAGGGGAAATAAAAAGCATGGATTGATGTTTTATTTTTAAGTTTAATATATTCATATTTCTAGTTTCTTTTTTTAACACATCACTATGTAACTGCATAAGAATGTCTCTGACTCTGTGCATTGTTTTTAGACGCCCCACCAAATTACAAAATGAGCATTCTTGCATTATTCATTCTGCATAACTCATAGTAAAATCTGCCACTTACCATGATCTTTTCTTTGACAATTTTACTAGATCTGCAGACTCATTTTCATTGTTTCTGACAATTTTATCTCACTAACATTTTATTGAACCGGCTGTTTTCATTGCTATAAAAATCAAAGGCACAGTGAGTCACTAACAGCGGGGAGACAGTTTCATTCCTCTTCACTCCTGCTTTCAAATCTTCCTGTTCTACTCTGTTGAAATGATTGGAAATCTAACGTACATACCACCTGTAAATTTCACCAGAGGCCACCGCTTGAGTGTGTAAAGATTTTTGGATTCCTGCTCTGGCAATTGCCTTAGTTCAGCGTGCAGCTCTACAGATTATGTCAGTGTGACAAGCAAGTGGAAAAACTTTCCACAATCAGGCATTTTTAAGGACATCTCACTGGTGGAATTTTTCAGTGGTTTCAACAATGGCATGATAAATGAGGGCTGGTATCAGCGCTGATTAATGAAGTCTTCATTATCTCCTGTTTTCCCTCTTCTTTTCATTCCCGCTCTTGTGTGTTCTCATTGTTTTGCCTCGTTAGATTGCGCTGATTTTGTACTTTATAATGAGAAGGGGAACAATAGTAGAGTACTTTTTCACTTCTCCTCCTTAGCGATACTTGTTCTTTTGTCTGCATCCTCAATGAATGACTCTTGAATGTCACTCTCTTTCTTTATCGCTCTCTTTCTCATTCTCTGCAAGCAATTCTCATTGATTCTTAACTCTGAATGGCGACTGGAATGAATGGGAAGACCTTTCCACTTAAAACACTGCTGACTTTTACCTGCATTGAGTTTGTAGGTGGCTATAAAACAAAACACCAATTTATAAGATTAATTGTGTGCACGTGATTTTAAATGACAATGAAATGTCAGATATCGCCAGTGTTGGGTGACCAACTGTCTTTTTGAAGGAACAGCGGTTGTAATGCTACATGGCAGTGTGCATATCCTATTAGATAGTATCTATTACAGAAATGAAATTACCCTCAGTTAATTTGATTTGGATTATATTAGGCTAATAGAAGTGTGCGCTGCTCTGTGCTGAATATGAATTGAGCAAACAGAATTGTACATTCATATGGCAACCTCTCGATGTGAGATTTCAAGGTATTCTTTTCCTTCCTCTGCTATTCCTCCTTCATTTGCTTTCTCTCTCTTTCTCTGACACACACTTGACACAAAAGAGTACAGTAATAACAAGAGCCAGCCACGGTGCAGTGCCGATAAATTCAACACTAAGTGAAATAGATGACTTTTGTCAGGCGGTGTAGCACGTAAGCAACGCATTAATGGAATTACATACATCGCTCATCTCCACCAAAAGCAAAGAAAAAAAATAAAAAATCAAAGTAATGGCTGAATGTTTTTTGGAGGCTTGTAAATGAGGGCATGACAGTCATACACAATGTTCTTAAGGCGTTTTTGTGCCTGTGGAGACTATTTTATATTTATATCGTATCCAAACACCTCCTGATACAAAATAATACATTTCCGCATCAAGCCCAAGTCAAGTCATTAGTCTGCAAACACATTGGAAATAGGTTGCAAGTCATTCAGCTCTTTGAATGCATGCAATATATTTGTACACTACATGCTGAAGATGTGTGACTATGCATGACCTGTTTGTAGCTGTCTTACATTTATAGCTACGTGAGCAGCGTGGCTTTACAGATGGCATTGCCAGTCTGTTGGTCCACCACTTTTATCCAGACTGAAAGATCTCAACAACTATGAGTGTTCCTACTGACATTCATGGTTCCCAGAACATGAATCTTTGGTGATCCCCAGACTTCATCTTGCACCATCATCTAGTCAAAGTTTCAGTTTGTCCAAAACTTTGGTTCGAGACCAATTAACTGCAGAACTATCAGCCTCAACTGTACTTTGTGTTTAGTGTTAAAAATGTTAGGATGCTAACTCGCTAAACTAACAAGGTGAACATGTTGAACATTCAGCAGTCAAGATCCAAACCAAGTCTCAACTCCTCAAGTCTCATCCTCGTCACACATAAGGTCACACATTTTATTCCGTCACAACATGAACTCAAGGCATCTCAGCACTGATTTGGGTATTTTCTGTCAATATCAGGTAAAATAGCTCAATGTTCAACTTCCACTTCAATCACAAAGTACCTGGGAAAGCTGCTGGAACCTTCATGCAGACGTCTATGCTATAAGCGTCCCTGTGCACGTGCATGTCTGTGTTTGATGGGTACTGGTGGTGGTATCTGGATGCAGGTAAACTAGTATTACAAGCACAGCCAGCAGGAGAAAGTAGTACACAAGCACACACCACAAAACACAGTATTTTCACTGCCTGTCACTTCTCACCTATTGCACAGCTGTGTCCCTATTGCCAGGAGTGACAGAACACCTCTCAGCACGACACAGTTTTCATCTTTCTGTGTGCATCTGTAGGTCGCTGTGTGTGTTTTTGTACCTGTATGCGAGCATGTGTAAAATCCATCCAGGTATTGATTCATGCAGCATGTCGCACAGCGGACACTGAGCCTGCCTTTTAACTAAAAGATGTTAACAGCCAAAATGACTGTTCAGCTATTTCTTTTGCACCTTAATGAGATTAATTGTTATTAAGCCTCCTCCGTCTGTTCAATACTAGAGTTCTCCTGACTGTATGCCGCACTTATAGCATTGATATTAGTTTGCTCTAATAAGGAGTTGCAGGGAGGAGAAGAGAGGGAGACTGGAAAGAGGGAAAAGTGTTATCGGCATAATAAAAAGAAGGCAAAATGAGGAAAGGAAAGTAAATCAAAAGAAAGGAAAGGAGAGTCGAGGAAAGGGAAGGAGCGGGCCCACCTCTGTACTGGCTTTGCCCTCAAAGCTGCTGTACATCAAAGCACCAGCATAAGCAACCACACACATACACACATACAATATGCAAACGCACATACATTTTGCATGTATACTTAATTTGCATTTCAAACATGTTTTCATTTGTATTTCAAACATATTCAACTAAACACACACAAATAAGTCCTAATCTTGTTGCATTGCTGACATGGTTGCAACCTCGAAAAAGATGAGGCTGAGGCTGATCACAATTACTGATCCCAGTAGACAACTCTCTCTCTCTCTCTCTCTCTCTCTCTCTATCTCTGTGTGTGTATGAAAGCCCATGTGAGATTTATGCAAAGATGTTCTACATGTAGTAACCTAGTTCACCAAGTAACCTAGCAACACTACAGTCAGCTGGTTAGAAGTGTGTGTGTGTCCGTCTCTCTGCCTGTCTGTGATTTGCATCTGTGGACACAGCTGCAGCCAGTGTCCACGTACTGTATGTGCAGCATTTAGAGGAGTTTAAAGTGGCCGCGTGCTGGGAATCCGTCTACAAACTGGTAAAGTTGTGAAATACAACTAGAGTGATTCATCACGCTGCAGGATGTTAGTGCGTGAGTTACTTCTTTTTTCTGATTTTGTCTTTGCTCTTAAGTACGTCTCGCTGTGATTTTTCCTTCCCTGCGATCCCGTGTCAGTCGAACACCGGGTCCAGAACTTCATCGACATTCGAGTCTCTGTAGGTTTTTGATTGAAAGTTTATTCTTCATCTTGGAAACAGTAGTTGACTAAACACTCTCACTATGAAGCCCATTTGGAAGCTTTTCAAAATGCTTCTGATCTTATCATGCGATTTTCTTTAGCAGATGGATTTTGCCTAATTATCATGGATGGATTTTCAAATTTAAATTTTTTTTTACACTTTAGGGACTTCTTGTCCATGTTGGGAAAGTTAAGGCAAGATAAGTGTGTGTTTGTGTGTGTGTGTGTGTGTGTGTGTGTGCAGAAACTGACAAGAGCAAATCAGTCCTTCTGCCAGTGTACAGGCATGTTGGCAGAGATGAGAATGAAATTCATTCTTGACCTTGGAAACAGCAGTTATTTTTCTATTCAACCATGATGGCTGTTGCTGCTCATGCTAATCAAACAGTTTAATTCCAAACAAAAAAGAAATGTAAAAATACATCAGTGCTTTTATTCCCCCACTCTTACCCAAATGAAAATATACACAAAGCATCCAATCTTTAAAGATAAAATCCTTAAGATTTCAATTGGTAAGTTGTTGGTGTGCAACCTCTTGCCTGCAGCTCTTCATCCAGCAGCTCATTGTTGCTGCTCCCCCTGTTGCATGATTCCCTTAGTTAGTTAAAAATGATCCACCGACAAAAAATGCTGAAAATGGCTGTTTTCTTGTTTAGTAGATGTGCATTATTTTACGATAACTGACAGTGCTCACCTCAGTATCAATGAGATAGATATTAACACTGAATCACATGCTGCATTGTTTTCTGTCAGTCCCTCGTGGGTGTGTAGGCAATTTTAATCCAGCATGGGAATGGCAGAGTCCGCCACTAACAATCAAAACTACTATATACAGAAATAATTAATGAATCTATCTATATATGTTTGAAAAGTGGGACTGAAGTGTATTACTACTGAGAGGGGTCTAAAAACAAATTCAGCGGTTGGACTATCAAAACTTTATGACAGCACTTTGAGCGGCTGTTTGTTGTGTGTGCCTGAACATACGTGTGCGTGTCTTGATTCTCTCCTCTGAGCTGTGGCTTCGTCATCCACCTTTGAATTCCTGTCAGGAGAGTTTGTAATACAACACAACACGAGTGAGTAGAGAGATGGAGAGAGAAAGAAGGGGAAGCGGCTGCATTGAGAGAGTGGCAAGAGCGAAGAGCGAAGGGTACACACAGAGAAGGAAAGAGAGTTATGAAGTGCTGAGGAGAGAGGGAGCGAATGAAGGAAGAGAGTGGGGGGGGGGAAGAGCAAATAAGAAGGGCACAAAAAAAGAGAGAACAAGAGGATCAAGAAATGGGAGGAGATATGTGAAGTGGAAAGGAAGGACACTTAGCTTCTGTGTGTTATAGAAAAATAGGCTGATGGCAAATAAGAGCACAAGCACTACAGTGTGTGGGACTGTGTGTGTGTGTGTGTGTGTGTGTGTGAGTGTGTGGAAGGACGAGCGCTCTCTTGCAGAAGGTTAAGGCCTATTGTCTAATGAGTGACTCTCTGAATGGGCCTGTTATGCCATTCTCTTACAGCCTTTGATCTCTGTTTACCCCCACCTAATATCCCCGGCAATGTCCTCTTATGTTATCCGGGGTAGAGAGGGAAAATGCAGGCCAATTACAAGCGAGCAGCACTCTGCTAAGTGGTGTTGGTATTTTCCTTCTCATTAAGTCACAGTCAGAGGCCTTCTCAGGATGTTTTCAGTGGCGTAAACATACAGCTTTATGCTAAATGTGCTTCTTGTTCACGTTCCCTGAATCAAGCTGATGAATACACTTTGATGTAATGAGTTTGATTTCATTGTATATGTTGTGGGCTGCAAGGCAAGTGAGAAGAGAATAGAAGAGGAGAATTCATCAAATTCCTTGTCAGTTGAGGAAATTTACTCAAACTCTCCAAATCTCTGACAATCACTGCCCATCAGTTTCCTTCTTCATGATATCCTTGGACAAACAATAAACTTGCTCTGCATCTCTATGATAATGTATTTGTTCGAATTTGAGTACCAGTATATATGGAGCATAAACAAAACTGTCCTGAAAGTGCCCTGCGTACATTAATATATACATCTTTATAGACTACACTATAACTTGCAACCATAAAGTGCTGATTGTAACAAAGATTTCTACCAACATAAAATAATTAATCATCATTAATTTGTTAATCCATCCATCCATTTTCTGCCGCTCGTCAGGGTCCATGTTGTGTTAATTTAATGTATCATATCATTTGGAATTATTGTTAAATACTGCAGAGAGGTACTGAAACAAACATAAATCCTAATGGAAAAATAAAGTTTCATGAAATGAACTTGAATGTAAGTCATAAAAAAAATGTTGACCCTGCAGGTTCCTGTTAATTGAAGTGGTCGGACTTGTTTAACATGTCGCCAAATGTCAGGAACCTTCTGGACAGTTGTTTCTGCCAACGTGTTGTAAGAGGAGTAGTGAAAGTGAAAGCATGGGAGAGATAGGAAGAGGAGGAGGGGAAGGGGAAGGAAAAAAGCAGGTTGTGCAAGAGAATATGGGAAGGATGAGAGATGGGAAAACAGGGCAAGGGGAGGAGGAGACTAGGAAAGCAAGATAGAGGAATTGCCCCCTAGGCACTCTTCAATTTTACCCTTATGATGGGAGCATATTTCCCCTGTGCTGTGGCCATCATCATCTCTCTCACACACATTTCGCTCTCATACTGTCTCTCAATCCAGCATTTCCTCTCCGTCTTTCTTCCTGCATTTTTTGCTACGTTTTCCTCCTCTCTCGCTCTTTTCTGCTCCTCATGGGCATCTAAGGTGGCCACCTTCCCCGACATCTTTTTTTTTTATGTCCACAGTGTGCATCTGAGTGCATTCATGTAATTGCGCAGTTGCAGTGTACCCATCTGAACCACCATGTTTGTATATCAACCCCTGCAAGTTCTCACCTGCCAAGTCTGTAGCTACAATGTCTTCATCCAAAATAGATATGAAAGTATGTACCAGTTCAGCGGGTGCCTTGCATTTTTTAAAACCCTATGCCATTATATTTTCTCCTTTTCTTTATATTTCTTTCCACTTAGCGGCCTCCCTCTCAGCATGCTCAGAGCTCACGAGCTGTGGCTGCCCAACCCAGCGCTGCAGTCCTCTTTACTGGGCCTTCTTCCGCGGGTCACCCTTGAAATGTTCCATCTTTCCCATCATCCTTGATTCTTTCCAGATCCCGAAGGGTTAACTACGACAGTCGCTCGGCTGCCAGAGAAGTGTGTGTGTGGCATGTGTGTGTGTGTGTGTGTATAGGAGGAGAAAGGCAGAGGAAAAATGAAAATAGATCATTCGCGGCTAAAAGCTGAGAAGAGCAAATCAGTCCTTCTGCCAGTTTCCCATCATGCATGTCTCTCTGGCTGGCGAAGAAGGAAGGGCACGCCAACCCACAGCTGAGCCAATCCTCTATTATTTCCAATCCCATAGTTATACATTTTACTATTGTCTGTCCTACTCCCCATTAAGGGAAGGCAGAGCTCCAGTGGTTAATAGCATCTTTGAAGTCTACTGTACTGGCACATATGGACGGATACCAGACTAATGAAAACTTTCTCATTGTTTGACGACAAGTCTATAAGGGCTCTGTGCAGTTCACCTTCACTATCTTCCCCTGACCACGCTTTAGCTCAGTTCATTCTATCTGCAGTCAAACAAAGCCTGTATTCAGGCAGACAATACTCACTGCCTCGCTGCATTAGCCCATTTCAGTAAAAGCCAAGTCTGTGGCTGCCTTGTCCAAATGATTGTCTGTTATTGTCTCCCATTCTGGTAGCAATGAAACCCAATTTAAAGCAATAATTCATGACATTGTATATTTATTAAAGGAATAGTTTGACAGTTTGCAAAGTACGCTTTTTTCGCTTTCTTGCTGAGAGTTAGGTGAGAAGATTGATGCCAATCTCATGTCAGTATGCCAAATATGAAGCTACTTCCAGCATCTAACTATCGGCAAGAACGAAAATAAGTGGATTACCATCTAAGGCCAAGGAAATGCTCCTGGTGTTTGTCAAAGTGTTTCTGACATTTGTGAGCCCTCCTGCCTTTAGACAGGCAAAAAAAGAAAAATATATCAAAATACATGTATGATTTCTGGTATTTCTGCTGTTGTGAACTCTTTGACCCACAACTCAGAGAGATGGCAGAGAGCGGGCAGACTCAGCTGTTAGTAAAGTGGGTCAGAGCAGCTGGCATGATCGCATGAATATTTAAAATGAAACAACTCCAGACTGAAGCCTCTGTAACAATCACGTTGATGCCAAGCAGTGTTAAACAATGACAGCATGTTGTACAGCCCCAACTCCCTACTGAGCAGCTACTGCGCGGGGCGGGTGGGGGGTGGTGGAGGGGGTGTGGGGGAGTTGTCCTTAGAGGAATGACAATGGAGGAATGACAATATATAGAGATGTCTGAAAACAAAAGAAGCACCTATTACACAAAATGTGTGTGCCAAAATGTGTGTACATAATACTGTAACATCTCAATTATCCAACTAGAAATGAGCGAGCACTGGTGAATGACAGGTAGATCAGTAGAGGCCAAGGGATGAAGAACAGAAACAAACTTTTTAATTAACTCAACACAGAGGAGCACTGACAGGCAGAGAGCCAGACGGACTGACTTAAAAACACAAACAAAGAAAAAACTGAAAAAAAAAGGAGGAGAGCGTACGGAGGGAGAGACATGACTGGAGGATGGATAGAAGTAGGTCAGGAGGAGATATTGAGAGGAGAGGGAGACATGTGGAGAGATGGATAGAGAGGAGGAAATAAAGGAAAGAGACAGCCAACGTTTGGCTGCGTCTCCTCTCCCTCTCTATCTTTTTAGTCGTCTGTCTGCACATGGGTGCCTCTTTAACGCGTGTGCCCACAACCACACACTGGGGCGTGTGCGTGCGTGTCACTGTGATTGACAGCTCCTAGCCAGCAGCCTGCTCCAAAGCCAAAGACTTCATAATAAACAGAACATGGTTTAATTTACTCCTCCAGGCAGAGCGGCGTTGCTCACTTTGCTGTCTATTCATAAACAGGGACACACACATGCAAGTACAACACCGCTGCAAAAAATATCCGTCTCAACAAATCATTTCATGTCTATAAACCTTCATTTTTTGACTTGCTCTTCTCACAAGTTTTAAGAAATTCAAAGCCCCACTGCCTCACTTTTTTGTGTAAGGAAATATAAACTATAGTGCAGTTACTGTTCGCATGTTTCTTTTTTAAAATAAATAAAATCTTTGGACATATTCATGGAAACTGTTTCTAAACTTCCGGCCTCTGGCTGGGCTATTCCCACGACAGCGGTTGACTGGCATCTAAGAGCCAGTGTTGCTAGGAGACACTGTCAACTCAGGTGCGTTTCTGACTTCAGTGCGTCTCAGCCCATGTGTAGCCTACAAACAAGAAGGTGGCCCCATCCACCCAGGTGACAGCCATGGCTGTCTGAAATCTGTCCACGGCGGGATGCTGATTCGGAGAGGCCGGTCGTCACGGTTACACCAATGACACGGCTGGATGTGGGTTAGCTTCCTGGGCGGCGGCTCTCATTCAGCCAATCAAGGCAAACAGGCCACGCTCTATTTAATGATTACCCCAGCATCTGTCCCCTATCTCTCATCCCTGTGTGGAAGCCGGCAAACACGAGCACAAATACACTCGCAGGAGCTCGGTGAATCCCCTCCAGCCGAGCGGTTCAATACTGGCTTTCATCGAGTAATCTCATCTCAATTTAATCAAATCTAGAAATGACGGGAAATGTTTGTGTGCATTATAAACAGGCTGTGTGCCCGTGATTCATTATATAGTTAGTGGAGGACATGGTTAATGGAGGATGTGATTACAGAAGCAGCAATTAATGCCAGTCCAATAAAATACATGATCACCACATTTGGAATGTAATCTCTTGTTATCCCCGTGCTGAAAAAGAAAGGCAATACAATGATAGGCTTTATCCTGTTTCCATTCTGTTTACTTTTACTTACAGCAAGCACAATGTGTGGGTGATAAGGTTTACATTGTGCCATATTCTTGTTGCAGCTTGGCAAGGTGTATTGATTTCATTTCCTGCATTTGTTTTGTGAAGTCGATCCCATCCTCTTCTGCACTTTTACCCTTTCGAGGCAGCGGCAGGGTTGGATTCTGCCTGGTCACCTGGATATTGTAATCATTTTATCATTCAGCTGGTACTCAAACAGTGATTTGGCTGTGTAATTGATAGCACAGACGTTTGTGAATATGCTTGGACGCTTGCCGTCGCTCTCTATCTCCCCTGCGTTAGGACGCAGGCGATCAATAAACACCCTGTTTTCTTCAGCTGTAAATCATTTGAATGTTCAAAAAACTACCTGCGGGCATGGATCGAGGCAAAAGAGACAGACAACAAGGAGTGCTGGGGTTGATGAATATACAGATAAACGGGAGAGAGGAGTGAGAAGTGCTAAATGGGAGAGTGAGGCAGAAACTGAAGAGACACTGTGAGAGAGAAAGAAAAGGCTAATATTGTTGATTTATCAGCCCAGCAGCCTTTTGAGATGAATGAGAAGAAGAAAGCTGCCTGTGGCCGTTTATTGTTGCCGGCAGGATGAATGCTCACTATTGCGCTGTTTGTCTTTGGTTGTGGGGAAAAATGAAGTGCAAAATCAATAAAAATGTTAATCAGAATAAGAAAAAAACATTGTTTTCACTTTCAATTTAGAATGCCACATGATAGAAGAGAGAAAACAATCTGGACATCAATCTACAAAGTCTATTTCTTTTTTCTTGTGATTCATTTATAAGTCATACCATGAATTACACTCCACTGCACCTCCCACCTTTATGTCTCACACAGACATATACTGTGCAAAAACGTCATAGTTATTTATACCTGTACTCACTCAGAATCATATTTTTAAAGGATTATATCGCTGTTTTCGCATGTTAGAGTCCTCAGTACAAATCAAGTGTTTTCTCATGTGAAAATTGAGAATTGAGATCTCAGCAGCTATCGAGGTAACAGAAGGGTGATTGACACTGATCAACAACACCTACTCATCATCTCACAGATATCCTGTGTAATGAGACAGTAAAATATGTGCAAGACTGAACACTAGATTCAATTATTTGATAAGATGAATATTTGTATTTATAAATACGTGTTCAGTCCTGTCTCCCCAGAAAAGACCTAATTGGTTACTCTTTGTGCCTCCAGGTGAGACCGGTGCAGCCCTGTCACGCCCACAGCGCCCCCTTTCGGCCCGGACGGCCCACCACGCCCCGGCGCCTGTGAAAGGGTACCATGTCAGCCGTAGCATGTCCCAGCATTCCTCCGGTGGTGGCGGAGGAGGCCCCTGCCACTGCATGCCTGAGGAGAGTGATGGCCCGGGCAGAGACTACTACCAGGGTCACACCGATGGCCACTACTACCCTCCAGGAGGTCCAGCTGAGGCCCTGGCGCTGGAGAGGCACCACTCCCACTCCCACTCCCATAGCCACTCTGGAGGGGGAACCTTTCCTCGTTCCCACCCCAGCCAGCACCCACCTCTCCAGTCTTTTGACTCTTGCGAGGAGTGCCTGTCCTCTGGCCACGGAGGGAAGATGCACCGCATTCCCCCGAACCTGATGGACCAGTTTGAGAAGCAGGGGCCCTTTCACCCTGATGGCTTCCACACGCTGCAGTACCAGCGCACCACTAGTGGGGGTGCTGAGCAGCGTAGTGAGAGCCCCTCACGTATCCGCCACCTGGTCAACTCTGTGCAGCGCCTCTTTGCCAAGTCCCATTCCCTGGAGGCGCCGTCCAAACGGGAGTATAACGGCACGAGAGGAGGTGGGGACTACCGTGGCGAGAGAGGAGGAGGCCATAGGAGTGGAGGGGAGGAGGGCGGAGGCCACTACTCAGGCCACCAGCCTCGCTCTACCAGGAGGAGCAAGTCTCGAGAGCGCAGCAAGAGCGGAGACTCGCGGCACGAGTCGGGCAGACGCCACCGCAGCAGGACAGCAGGCTGGTGGAGCTCTGACGATAACCTGGACAGCGACAGCAGCTACCTGGTCAGCGGGGGCAGGCGGGGGTATCCCAGCGGACACGAGAGCCTGGATGCAGCCATCCAGGAGCTCACCATGAAGAGGCCCAAGGAGCGTGGTGGTGGGGCAGGGCCGGGGCCGGGGCCAGGACCAGGACCGGGGCCAGGGCCAGGGCCGGGGCCGGGGCCTGGGGAGTGCATGGCCTGTACCACAATGGCTCTTGCAGGGAGCGAAGGAGGTGGACACCACGGTCACCATGGCCACTCCCTGAAAAGGAGCACCTGGTCAGCCATGACCGTGAGTCAGGCCAGGGAGGTGTACCCTTCCACCAGGGGAGGAGGCTACGACAAAGCCCTTGTGCCGGTGGAGAGTAAGCTGAAGGAGAGGACCTTCCACTACCTGCAGGTGTGTGTACGCCTGCATGTCAACCAATGTGTGTATGTGTGAGCTTGTGTGTATACAGACGGAATATAGTATGCTCGTAACTCTTTTGCACCTCAATGCTGACCTTCAGCGAAAAGGGGCAATATCTCTCTAAGTTAAGACCTTACATTTTTCCTGCACGGTTCCCACATATAAAGACAACTACACTTTGCTGTGTTCTCAAGCAAAAGTGGCTCTGGAACTGATTGTCATGCAGGTTAACCCTTAGCTCCAGTTGACACATTTGCATTTAAAAAAAAAACGCCTTCATAACTCAATCAAATGGAGTGCGTGTCACTCTTTCCAGTGAAAGATATTTTTAAAATGTCCGTTAAGGTCGTCCTTAAATCCATTTCAATCCATTATACACAATATCCATTATAATCCCTAATAATCAAAATTTGAATATTTATCCATTTGGATTGAAGTCTGTGCATCCATGATCTATGTGTTAAAGCCCTTTTTCACACAACGGTTTTGGATTGCATAAAAAAAAAAGTATAAAAAAAAAACTAGCTTGGCATCGCCAGACTAATTCACAAATATGTATTCGTCTGGAACCTCTCAGTTCATTTTTCGACAACATCAGAGCAACAACATGCGTCCTGTCGTACAGTACGTCCTGTCAGAAGTACAGCAAACACATAATTCTCAACAAAAACATAAAGTTTAAGTGCAGTTCATTGTTCTTCTTTTAGAGAAAATTTACCGTCCAGTCCGTTTAATATGCCGCTGTAGCCGAACTAGGGAACACGGCAGCCATCTTAGATATTTATACCTGCTCATACCTGAACGGCGCCCGTCTCTGTCAATCATCATATTAAACCCGCCTATTACTAGATAAATGGTTGTGATTGGCTCAGCCAGATACCTGAAACCTCAAAATCAGTCTGAATTGGAGAGGGTCAGACGTATCTGCCGGAGCAAATAAAACATGAGCTCACAGATAGGTCTGTTTCCCAGGCTATAAAAACACATGACAGAAACATGAAAACTCAGAGGGTTAAATGTCCACCTGGCCTGTTTTGGTATTTTGGTGAGTCAGGAAAAAATGATTATTCAATTATCTCCCAATAGTCCATCTCCCAGTTCCAGTTTCCACAGTCTATCTCCAAATCTAACATATGCTATTGTCCCTTAGCCCTGTCTCTTATTTTGTTTACAAAAAATACCTAAAACTAGTGCGGTGCCTGTTCTGAACGGGCCGATTGCTTGGCCTCCGGTATTGCTGCTTGCATCTTTTTCAATATCATTGACCTGCAGAGTTGGAAAGCCGTACAGTTCTAGACGCAGCAGTTCCAGACCGACAGGTCTAGACATACGCATGTGTTTTTTACCTTCTTTAAACTTAATGAACAACACAGTAATTTTACATGACGCCACCAGTTTTTATTGAGGTGTTTCCAAAACATGACCCATACCAAAATTATTAATAATAATAATCATTATTGTAATATCTGCTTCTTTGTTAAATTACATTTAATTGACTGAATCTAGGCCAATCATTTTATTTATTAAAAATGTCAAAATATGCAATAAAAAAAATGTGGAAGATGCTGAAAGAAAAGCCTTGCCACACAAGTTTTTCTTCCAGACGTTAAAGTGAATGAATAAAATCTTTACCGCTATATCATTAGTATTGATAAAATTCATGAATTGATGCTGAAGCTAGCCAGCTACCTCAAGTTATAGCTGGTTCCCAGGGAGTCACAAAGGATAGGCATTATTCATTGACGGTAGATAGATAACGTTATCCTAATACTGTTGTTTAAACTCACCCATACGTACGTCTAAAACCGTGGGTCTAGAACTGCTGCGTCTAGAACTGCGGGGGTTCTCCAGCTCTGCAGGGCGGTGTTTCTCAGCTTTCTTGTGAACCGCTCATCCAAACTACTTCACACACACACTGCACTTCCACGGGTCCTCAGCAATACACCCGCCAAGTGTGAAGTTGTCGAACAGTTGTCAAGGAAATCGAAGGACAGACAGAAGAACGGAGACTCCTTCCATTTCAGTTGGATGAAAAGCTAATGGCCGTTGGTGTACTTGCAAATTCCGCTGAGAGAGCGCACACACATACACACACACACATGCACGCGTTCACAAATCTCCAGCTGTGCTGAGGTAGAGCTGCCATGCAGGTTGTGTTTCTACGGAAACAGCAGGTAGCCACAGGAGTCCCTGGTGTTTTTCCAACTGTCATCCTTTAGACACAGCTGAGGTCTGCTGATAGAGGAGACAGAGAGAGCAGGGTAGTGTGTGTTAGTGTTTTCAAAGGACAAACCCCACACAATTTGCATCTGTGCCTTAGGCTACCGTCCCATTCTCACTTTAGGACACGAAATGAACTTCACCGCCGCAGCTTTTCTCATATCTCCAGGCGTCACTTGCAGTTTTGTGAGAAGGGAGGAGGCAGCGTGTTGAGAGAATTTTGTGCTGTGCTTAGATGTGCTGAAGTCAGCCAGATTGATCCATGGCTTCAGAGCAGACAGCGTCCTGGAACTGCAGATATAGAGCTGTTCAGGTCTACTCCACCAGTATTAGACCTCAGGACAAACAGCAGCACAGGTGCCATATTGAAGCAATAGCTCTGAACTGAAGCCTTGTTCTCTGGAAGTAAAACTGACAATGTTTGCTGCCAGACAAGTGCAGAAAGAGTCTGTAAAGACTAGATATCATGCATTCAAAAACTGACCTTAAAGCGGCTGTAAATATTTTTATACTAACTATGGATCACGTGTCTACTTGTATATGAAAGTGGTCGCTCGTGGTGATGAACCACAGATAATAATCACCCAACTCTGTAGCTCCAATCAAATCTATGGAGCTTTATGGCTTCTTTTAGCTCATTGTTTTGGTTTTATGGCCGGTAACTTTACTATGTTGGTTGACTCTCATAATTTTCATAGTGTCGTTTTTGACTGCATGCCTACTACATGTCAACTTATATCAAAAATTAATACGGCCATACATACGGTATATATATTATACTGATAATATGTCAGGTTAGTGTTCACGTCTTATTTCTGCTGCTCCAAAGTGGCCAAAAAAGTTATTGCAGGTTTAACATTCACCTTTTTTAATTTGATTTACTTAGTCTGCATTTTATAATAAATATCTAAAACACATAAACATTTAGGAAGCTTTCACATCAGGGACCCAGGCCCGGATCTGAGTACACTTGACCCCACAGACCAGTTCCTTTGATTAGTGTGAACACTGTATACCGTACCGAGAGTGCCGCGCTTTTCTACACTGTAGCGACAACATAAACTAATGTGGCGTAGATGATGACGCAGGTGTACTCAGGTACGGAACAACATTACCAATGTGAAAGCTGAGCAGCAGGGGAGTGAAAAGGGGGGGCAATTATACTCAGTCACGTTACGAAGCAATTATACTTAATATGAAAATGCCCTTAGTCTTACAAGGACCCAAACACAAACCAAAGAAAAGATGGAGTAGACACACTTTTCTTGTCACACTTCTAATTGTATCCCTATTCCACAGCTTAAGTCTGTTCAGATTTTTGTTGTTGTTTGGCTCACAATATATGGGACTGTTTGTCCAATCCAAGACACGATCCAAAACCTGGTTTGTTGGTCTGACAACCTCAAATTAGCGCTAACTTGTTTCCATCGCAAATAATAGTGATCACAAAGCACGCGGTACAAATAGAGCACATTTCAAAACAAATCAAATATGCCACGACTGCTGCTGCTAAGTCAGAAAGAGACAAAGTAGTCGTACTCCCAACTGGCATTTTGTAACATGTACATGTATATACAAGCTTATACTGTCCACACTGGTTCATCACTCAAGGTCTCGGCACAAAAGCAAAAAAAAGTGATGCAGCTCGAAGCGAAAATTGAAGGAACAAAAATGAGTTGATCTTCACAAGTCTGAATTGTCGAGGTCAGAGTCAAAGGGACATGTGCAAGGTTTTCTCCCTTGGTGTCAACGCCAATCACAATGTGCGGCATCACAGCCCGGTGTTCTCCATTCCCTAAACCCTTCCCTTCCCCTCGGCCTGTGTCTGATAGATAAGGAACGATAAAAACTAGAATATGGAGGGAGATT
Source organism: Lateolabrax maculatus (assembly GCA_031216445.1). Taxonomy (NCBI): domain Eukaryota; kingdom Metazoa; phylum Chordata; class Actinopteri; order Acropomatiformes; family Lateolabracidae; genus Lateolabrax; species Lateolabrax maculatus. The sequence continues at coordinate 16,836,671 of CM062218.1, forward strand.
GAAATGAAGACAGAAACAGCGAGGGCGAGAGAGACAAAGATCGAGGGGGAAAAGAGCAAGGTAGAGGGATGCAGAGATAGCAACGCAGGCTCAGGGATAGAAAAGAGATAAAGGAGATGATGGTAGCCAAGGGGCAAAGCGGGAGGAGGAGAGAAAGAGCGGGATGAGAAAATGAGAGAGATAGTGGAAGGCCAGGGGGATCAGGAGATTAGGCTGAATCATCTTTTAAGTGATGACCTTAAAAACACACACTCAACTGGATGCCAAACCCTAGGGCCTTGACTGCGTGTGTGTGTGTGTGTGTGTGTGTGTGTGTGTCAATGTGTGTAGGTGTTTTCATTTTGTGACATGCTTGTGTGAGGCTGCACACCTCGCAGCATTTGCAAAAACTAAAAGATCGAGGGGTCTTTCAGCACAAGCAGCTGCTGTTGCTTCCTGTTACATGGTGTAAAGCTTTCATCATTCTGGAACAGAAGTGGGATCAAATGGTACGCACACACACAAGCTCTCTCACACACACACACGCGAATATTTGAATACTGAACTGAGTGGTCCTCCACAATAATAAAATTCTTTGTACAATGTTGATAGGCATCCTCATCTGCTAGGATGCGAATTAAAGCTGCACTTGTCAATAGTTTTTATATTAATGATGGATCAAATGACACTGTGTAATGTGAAGGTGTTGTTCATAGTTTCAGCCTCTTTTAGCTCATTGTTTTGGTTTTCTGGCCCACAAACTCTGGTCACATCAAACTGAGGGAAAGTCTGCAGGGAAAGTCCAAATCTGAAAAGGAAATCATAGAATTCTACAAAACTTAAACAAACAAGTAACCAAATATGAATATGCGAGAAAATACTGCAACAGACCAGAGAGGGGTAACATTTTAAAGGGTAATGAAAACATTCTAACTTAGTTATGAAAAGTCATATGTTTTATGTTTTACCATGGCCATAATGGGAACCTGGTAATATCAGTTTTTTTTTGTCCTCTTTGTCAATTCTCTATATGTTGTCTTCCTCCTCAGTTTCTTGTCTCGACTGTGTTCATGTGTATGAGTTACTCTCATCTGTCTGTTCATCTGTCTTCCTGTTTTCTGCCCGCTTCAGTCTCGGCATCTCTGTTTCTTGTTTTGTCACCCTGTACATCTGCACTCCATGTCTCTCTCTGTCTGCCACCTGAACTGTCTGTTTACGTACATTTTGTCTCTCTGTCCACTCCTCATGTCTACCTGCCTTTTTGCGTATTCGTTTATTTGCTCTCTGTCTGTCGGCTTCTAGCTTACGCTGTTTTTCCTTCTCTGTATCAGTGTTTCTCCAGCTGTCAGAGTTTCTCTTTTTCTGTAAGTCCCTTTGTCCCTTTCTCTCTTTCTTGGACATCATCTCCCATGTATGCATACATGTGCATGTGTGTTTGTGTGTGGGTGTGGGTGTGTGTGTGTGTGTGTTTGTTTGCTCTCACTGCGTGCATGAGCATGCTTGAGCTATCCGCGCTGGTGTGTTGGCTTTGCACCAGGAGCCCGTGTGCCACGACTGTACGTCTGATTCATCACTGTCCTTCTGTTTGAGGTGTGAAATATTTTTCAATGATGAAATATATTTCTGTTTTGAGAAGTCTTTTGACTTTCATAACAGATATTGGGGAGAAGCTGCCAACAGTGCAGTGCAAACATCTTCAATATCTCAACACTAATGAATTCACATTGTGATGAACTGCTTTTCCCTCAACAGTAGGTGTAGAAGAAGAATGCATACTTACTTTTAACTCATTTTAACTGTGTTTAACACATTTACAGAAAATGTTACTAAAACAGAGTTTGACTATGTATATACTCTACATGGTTGAACACTTATACTCACTATATGTTGCAGATGCAGATTAATCCTCCTCTGTCATTTTTCATACTTTTATATGACTATGTGAATGTTCGTGTGAATGTGATTGCGCCCCAGGTCCCTTCAGAAGACTGGGGAGGTGGATATGGCGCCGGCGGCACAGCCGACAGTGGAGGGGAGATTCCATGCCGTCGCATGCGGAGCGGCAGCTACATCAAGGCCATGGGCGATGATGACAGTGCTGACTCAGACACCAGCCCAAAAGCCTCCCCTAAGTCCACCCTGATCGCCCAGAGGGATGCCTTTAGACGATCCATCAGCATGGATCAAAGGTCAAAAGACAAAAATGGAGTGTTTATAGAAATGTTTAAAGAGCCTTTTTTGGGTTCAAACTAGGAGTAGACAAAAAAGTGTTATAAATATATTCCAACTCAAATTCACATTCACCACTTTGATTAAAATGTTATACTGTATATTATTAAAAATAAAATCTTAAATTTCCACAACAAAACCCCAGAGTATATATTTTCAAACGTTCAAAGGGGACACACCACACAGCTACATTTCCCATAATGCAGCTCAATAAGAATCTGTAATTTGAACGCCCATGTCTCGCAAACTACATGTTAAAAATGTGTAGTCTCCAGGCCGGGAAAATCATCAGGGTTATTATTTTTTTTTTACTTTTGAAAGCTCCCTCAAGAGTCACAGAGGGCAAAATATACAGTAACTATTAAACTATGTAACACTGTTGGAGCCAACATGAATACATTTACTCACATGTTCAGAATGATTTCAAATAAGATCAACAAATGATCTTATTTGTTTATCTTTGATATTGGTAAGTGACATTACAACAGTCAAAATGACTCCAGCTGGCATGGTCATAGAGCATGACTGAGTGACATTTAATGTGATAGTTGTGCGATCACCAGATGGTGAACTGTGTGTTGCTGAATGTTACAAACATGGTTTTTTGACCAAAATAGCACAGCTAAAGACTTTACAGCCAGAATATAATCTCTAGTAAAAAGTAACTATCTGTGTCGTCATACACTGTAGGTTTTACAGTCATCGGTAAATCTGATTATGTGTATTATTTGTTTCATTCAGGTACTCATGTAAGCAGTGTACAGACTCCTACCCCAACAGCCGAACTACTCCCAAAACCCACACCCGATCTCGTAGCTACACCCGCTCTCTGACCAGCTCTCAGGTAACAAATAATGGGTTTACTTGTGGGAACTGTGCATTTCTATAGGTGTCTCGACTCCAGCAGTGTGACTCTCTCACCTTCCCTGTCGTCCTTCAGCTGGGAGACACGTTGAACCGTCAGTTTGAGGCGGTGTGCGAGACCATGTTCGGCGAGGTGGAGTCTCAAGCCGTCGAGGCTCTGGACCTTCCAGGTGTGTTCCGCACTCGAAGCCACAGCTACGTCCGCGCCATCCAGGCCGGCTGTTCCCAGGACGACGACTGCCTCTCTGTCTTCTCCATGTCCGGCCCCCAGGGGAGCATCAAGGGTGGGGCCGGTGAGTGTGTGCGAGTGTGTGGTTTGGTGTACCAATAAATACTGTGGTGTCGGTGTGACGGTGTAGAAGGATGTGTGGTTGCCTTGTATGTGGTGGCGACCTGCTGGAAGATACAGTGGGACAGCCAGTGGGAGAAGGAATTTTATGACAGCTTGTGTCTGCTTACACGCGACAGAAGCAAGTGTATGCATTTGCACACACATCCACAAACCCTACACCGTCACTCAATGCACAGCTGCTTGCTTTGAGTGCATCCATTTTTAATTTTTAACCTTTTTCTCTTCTCTATTCCTTCAGTCTCTATGATCTCACTTATTCCACCCAAGCCTTCTGCTCCTTTGCAGCACTTTCTCTGTGTCTGTGTGCATGCTATAAGCGTAGACTTGTGTGTTATGTTATTGTGCGTGCTCTTTGTTCTCTGTCATCTCTGGATCTCATCTCTCCCATCACCCTCCCCTGTGTGATCACAGGTTTCTCAGGCTCAGTAATAGGTACAGGAACGCTTGCGATTATGATGATAGTGTCTCCAGCTGTTTCTTTCTCTCTGTCTATCTCTCTACAGTTTGTCTCTTTCTGGTTTAGTTTCACTCCTTTGCCTTCATGCTCTGTATCACTTTTTACTTGAAACATGTCTGTTTTTTGTATCTTTTTTTCTGATATTTTTTTTTGTTTAAACATATAATCATGCTCTTACCCAAGCCTAATATACACTACATCAGCTGTAATTTGTGATAGTATGTGTGTGTGTGTGTGTGTTCTTGTATTTGCTAATGTTCGTTTGTACAGTAGACTACAAGCAACTCTAGTGCCCACTCAAATTTCAAAGCTTATACCAGCATATCCCCTGGGTATTTATTAAAGGCTCTGTGAGCTGTCATATACATCAGCTACAAACACACATGCACCTATACACATGCGTGACTCATACTGGAGCTTAGAGCTTCATAGCTGGGATCTCTGTAAACTGTGACAAGCCAGCTGGCGATGAAGATGTTTGGAAAGAAATGTATTAAAGTTTGATCCTTTATTTACTGAAAATAAACTGTGTGTGTATGTGTACAGTATACGTTTGAACAAAGCAGTTAGGGAGGAGGAAGAGACACAGTCTGTGCTCTTCTCATTTTAATATTTCTCACAGGAAATTGCTTTATCTTCTTAAGAAGCAGAGTTAAGTTAGCTCAAGGGAAGACGTTTTTTTTATTTTTTCCTCATGTCTGTCTTTTCCAGCACTTCACTCCCTGCCGCTCACTGAAATTCAAACCAAAAGCTGATTTTTTTGCGAAAAGAAGTAGCGCCTTTGAGTTGCATTTATAAATCTTTCTGTCACATCTTCCATTGTCATTATTTCTTAATGTTTTTTTTTTTCTCTTTTTCTCTCTGTACTGGTCCCTCTTTTCTTTCCTTTCACCTTCTCCTTCTAGTCTGTCCCTTTTGTAAGTATCCCCCTCCCCTACCCCCTGTTGATATAGTACCCTTTTTGCTTTTAACAGCCCACTATGCCTCTGTCTTCTTTTCTCCCTTTCTTCTGACACTTCAGTCTTTCCTTATCGTAAAGGTGCTCCTCCCCCACTCCCACCTCGCATGTCCAAGTCTTCGCTCTCGGTGCGAGCCCAGAGCAGCACCGAGTCCACCCAGGATGCCTACTTCCAGAACAGCGCACAGTTGGCCTCAAGCTCAGGCCCCGGGCGCCCCAAGCAGCACAGCAACTCCGTGGACCTGGGCAGCTCCGACGGCCCCTCAGGTCGCTCCTCCAGAGGAGGCTACTACACCGCCACGGGCCCCGGACGCTCCCGACAGCACAGCAACTCGGCAGAGAGCCTAGACGGGGTCAGGGGTTCGCGGGAGCTGGTGCCCTATGGAGGCGGGCCGGGAGTTGGGGTGAGGGCCAAACACAGCAGCTCGGCTGACAGTCTGCTGGAGGGGCCACCGAGGCCGGCCAGGGAGAGGGACGGCAGGGTCGGGGGCAGCCTGGGGAAGTCCGTCTCTCTGCCTCAGAACAGCATGGTGCTGAGCAAAGCTGGGCAAGACGAGGGACGTGGTGGGAGGAAGTGGAGGCCATCCATAGCTGTGCAGGTGAGGACGGACATTTGACTCAGTCAATCCAAATGATGACGCAACTAGCTGGTCTGTCAGTCATTTTTTCAATGAATCATTTAATCTTTTATACAGCTTTTTATTTGAAAGGCCTCTGTGCTCTGACGGTGGTGCTCTGTGGTTTCTTCTGTTCCAGGTGGACAGCTCGGAGACTCTGTCAGATTCAGACGCAGAGGGCAAAGCTCTCACAGAGGTCCACTCTATAGGAGTCCAAGTGGAAGATGACAAAAGGTGATGGAAATACAACTAACAATCAAAGCGAGTGTTTATCTTTAAGATCTCTTCTCAACATGAAGTGTGTTTATTTTGCTTGACATTTATCTTCCCTTAATTATAGACACAAACTTGTAAACTAAAATGTCTGTTTGTTTATTTGCTAATTTATCTTTGCCCCAAAATATGTGCCTTCATCAGGCGCGTTTGGTCCTTGCACTGTAATTTATGTGAATAATTGTAATATATTATTTGAAAAAGCCTTTGTTTCCTGGGCGCCCAACAGTGCAGCCACCTATGGCTGATTTCTAAGATAGATCCTATTATTTCATTTAACATTTCATCAGACATCACAGCTTGAACTCAGTAACACTTTGTTCCAAGAATGTCGTGTTTTTCGACTGTAACCATGACAACTGCAAATCATACACTTGACATGACTTTCACACGTGATGCAGCTCTCTCCTAGTTGCATCCAGCTATGTTTGCGGGTCAGATTCACACGCACGCACGGGAGCACTCGCGACATCACATACTCCCGAACCCCAGTGCAGTGTGTTATCATGCACCTGTTAACAATGTCCCCCTCCTCCTGCAATCATCAAGCATGACAGTGTGACGTCGGGGGAGAAAACAGTGCGAGTGCGAGAGCGGAAATCTGAGTCACCTCTCACACCTCATCATTAGACAGCAAAGAAGGATGGGGGGGAGGTGGGGTATAAACTTGTAATGGAGTAAACACTCATCACTGAGTCCATAGAAATGACATTTGCACACACTGGTGTGTCATATGTCAGAGGATTTAGCAGGGCTTATCACAGCCGCGTGAGTAGTAGTGACTGGAGTCACAGCATGGCTATTCCTGCTCCAATAAGAGAGTGCAGTTATTAGAGGAAAAGGCTGATTTGAGGAAGGCTTGCATGTGATACTCTGCGTGACCGGGTGGCTCTGGGTCTGCTGTGACTCCCTGTGTTGCAGGCGGGCTCGTTTCAAACGCTCCAACAGCGTGACGGCGAGTGTGCAGGCCGACCTGGACCCGGAGGGCTTCCCGGGGCTCAGCATCGCCGTGCCAACGCAGGACAAGAGTCTCCAGTTTGGCTGTTCGTTCCAAAGGCACTCGTCAGAGCCGGAGTCAGCTAGCCAGTACACAGATTGCCACCGCACCGTCCACACACAGGGACAATGGGCCTACAGAGAGGTTGGTCAAAACTTACTACAACGTCCTTAATTGAAGATAGGGTTCTTCTTGTCAACTACATTCAGTGTTTTCACCAAAACACATTGCGTGTATCCTTAATATCGGTCTAAGGTGCATACATTTTGTTTTTTCCTCATAAAATATTTCTAAAGACATTTTGACATTGAATATTTTGGAACACACATTGATTACAGTCAGTCTTTTTTTTTTTGTTGTTGTTGCTGTTGTACCATGAATTGTAAACCAGTAGAATAGCATGGACCTTGGGCAAAAAAATGTGCATGTCATCAACCACCTGCTCATGTGTCTGCATGTGCATTCTCAGGCATTTGCATGAGATATAAAACAGAGCAAAGACCTGCTCAAAAACATTACTCCGTTGTCAAGAACTCCACTGGGTACCTTTAAAAGAGTAGCTTAACATTATGCTGACATCTTGCTGAGAGAGGAGAACATGGATATCACTCTCATATCTGCCTGTAAAACATGAATCTACAAGCACAAGGAAATTTGCTTAGCCTACCACAAAGAATGCAAACAGGGAGACGCAGCAAAAATGCGAAACTATTCCCTTAAACTTGGCCAAAAAACATTGTGTGTATTTTTGAAGTAAGTCTTAAACTAAAAACTCCAAAATCCATCACACAGGCTGAATAATACTGGGGATGTAGGTGTTAGAAGTAAGAGTTCAGCCATACCTTATGGTCAAATGTTGTCCCGTATGTTATCCCAGGACTTTATCCAGAGTGGTTATACCACTGAGGCCTGCCCAGCGGACCCACGGCCCCACCAGCACCCACACTTGCCTCCACGTTCCCATTCCCCTCTGCCCATCACCTCTGAGAGAGCTTGGGCGGGCACGCCGTCCCTGGAGGGCCCCCGCAGCCTGCCCGACTCGGGCCGAGCCTCGCCCTGCATGAGAGATGGAGAGTTCTTCTTACGCCTCCTGCAGACAGAGGTGGAGAGGATGGAGGGCTGGTGCCAGAACATGGAGAGAGAGGCAGAGGAGAACGAACTGCCAGAGGAGAGTGAGTTTGGGAGGAGGATCAAAAGGATCACAGATAAAGATAAACAGTGAATAATTCCTGGATTTCTAAATCTACTTACGTGCTGTTTCCTCTCTAGTTCTTGAACTGATTCGAAATGCAGTTGGCAGTGCCCAGATGCTCATGTCTCAGAAAGTCCAGCAGTTCTTCCGCCTCTGCCAACAAAGTGTGGTGAGTATGTATGACAGCGTGCAAAATCATGACAACACACATTACATATGGTGCATGGTTTTGCTGAGATTCACTGTTGCTAAAGGCAAAAACACTACTGCAGAAGGAGGTCCTATGTAATTTTAAAGTCTTTCCCTGTTTCACAAATCCTTGTATTTTTACTGTGTCACCCATCGCATGTCATTTCCCGTCTCCCTGCCCACCCAGGACCCATCAGCGTACCCACAGCCCACCTCTCAGGACCTGGCAGGCTTCTGGGACCTGCTCCAGCTCAACATAGAGGACGTCAGGGTCAAGTTTCAGGATCTCCAGAGGCTCAAGGACTCTAGTTGGAGGCTCCCACCTGAAAAGAAGGTGAGAGTGCCAGGGGTCCAAACAGCCCTGGTTTCCCTACAGCACTCCCCCAGAGCTAAGATGGCAGTGTGCAGAAGAGTAGCGCAGATGGTCGTGCCCTCCAAGCCTTTGCAGGCTGTGAAAATACAGAACGGCAAGAGGAACTGAGCTGAGCTGCCCACAAGACAGTGGAGTCTTAAACTGCTAGACATCTAAATGCATTCCAGCATTTTTGGAATTTATTGCAGCTGGTCAGACAGAAGGAAGTAACTGTTACATAATTGTCTATAAAGGTTAAGCTACTCACTGATCAACGACATTCTTGATAACAAACTAACAATTGTTTCTCTTTTCTTCTTTTTCTTTTTACATTATCTTTGTTTACCTTTTCTTCTCCCATTTCATTTCCTTTTACGTCACCTGATGCCAATGCATGCTGAAATACTTTTTTATAATTTTTTTGTCGATCTTGGTTATTTGTCTGTCATAATGTCTCGGCCCATGATTCTACCTCACTTGAATTTTACCCTTATTTTTGGTGTTTTTTCTCTGTGGTTCGTCATTCTCTTTCTTTTTTTCCCCCAATATCTCCACTTTTTTGCATGGGATCCCTTTCGTACAACCATACAAATCCATTATTTTTCTCCACCCGACACGATAAATCCACTGTCCGTTATCATCTTATATCTACGTCTCACCATTGCCGGGCTAGGAGGATAAGAAGCTTCCTCCTCCCTTACCAAAGAAGCCAGCGGGCGGGGTGAGTGGCAGCCTCCGGGCCGATAGCAGCGCCGATGGGGGCGCCGGAGGTGGGTCGGGGGGCCTGGTGGTGCCTCGCATAGGTGGACATACCCTACCTATCAGGGAGAAGTCCCTGGACCTCGGGGACCGTCAGAGGACAGAAGCGAGGAGGAGGCTGCTGCAGACCAAGCGCGCCGCCTCCTTCAGGCAGAACTCGGCCACGGAGAGCGCCGACAGCATCGAGATCTACATCCCCGAAGCCCAAACTCGGCTCTGAACACGAGACTCCCGCCCACCTCCTCCCTTCCCCTCACGCCTGCGAAGCTGACCTGCGCACCGATCTCAGTCTTTCTCTGAGCCCACTTTTGGATCTTCTGCGGGTCAGTGCTGTTAATCCGCAACCTCCCCTCAGCATTTCCACCACTTCACCCACCACAACCGCAAATTCACTCCTCTTGCTCATTAAACAAGCAATGACAGCCATTTTAGTGTCTTGAAATTTGGACATTTTACTGACACCGAGGCCTAGACCTGAAATGGTGGCTAGCAGATATGAGTTATAGACTTTTTTAAAGAATTCTCTGAATTTTCTTTTGGCTGTCAATAAACAAGACTCTGTCCACTTTTATAACAGTAGTCATCAGAGGTTCACGCAGTAGTAGCATGCCTGTGCGTGTTCACCTAGCACTTCTCCATCACTGAAAATAAAGGGCTTAACAGGCACAAAACCTCTGTGTGAGGAGATAACAGAATCTCCATGCGGATCCCCCTGTCGCCATCTCCTGAATGCCATTTGCAACAGAATCAAGATATATCCACACTGTTCACTGATGCTACCAGTATGGATGAATAAACATGGATTCATTTCTCACCATCAGTTTAAATGCCCTTAAAGTCAGATGGTTGGCAATCCCCAAAGAACATTCTCCAAGCATAGTCCGTCAACTACAGCTGGCTCCTTTCACCCAGGTGCCATCTGTCTACACAGGCGCCCAGTCAAAGAATATCAAACAATTTTCTGCCTCTTTCCTTCAGTCCTCACGTCCCGTGTATCCATCGACTACCCTCAGCATTCAGCAGTGAGGCTGTTTGAATGTGCAAGTGCTATTTGTACATAGTGTGCACAGTCATGTTTGCCAAAAGGAGCTTTTTGCGGTGTAGCATCACAGCCTTGACAGCTAGAGAACATCACAGACAAAAAAAAACAGAACTGTTTGCTTTTTATGTAGTCTCTCTGAAGTTTCAAGTGTTCAGGGGTGGGGTTGCTGGGAATCTTTTAGAGAATATATTTTGGTGGCTTTTCAGGACTTTACTGAGAAGGCCCCCATTTCACTGTGAGACTATAGCACCACCAAGTGGTCAAATGAGGACCCAAACCAACAACAGTGGTCTGTAGAGAGTTCTTTCCACCTCAGTCAGGAATTAACAGACGCCCTGATGAAACAGCCATGAAAGAAGATCAGTTTCTTAATTACTTTATCTTCAGTTGGTGGACTTCCCCATGATATTTTTGCATAATTCAGAAGATAAAGCAGTGGGAGAGCTGTGAAAGTCTTCAGCAGAATCCACTCGCCTAACTTGAACTACAATCCTTTCAATTTCACACACTGCTGATGAAAGAGGGAATGATTGCTCTAATCAAAAGAAAACAAATATAATGTAGCTCCTTCCAAACCCCTTCCAAAGAGTCATCAAAGAGAGGAAACAATTAGTTGTGAAATTATAGAAAAGAAGCAACTTGATAGTGTTTGGTATTTATGCTGGGATTAAGTAACACTTGTTATGAATGGTATTATACTGTATGTTTGCTGCACCATGTGTTCCTTTCCCCTCCTCTTTATTTACTTCTTGAAATCATACTATCTATTTCCACTGGACAAAGTGTAGCATGATTTTAAGAGCTCTGAAATGGTCTCATTTACATATTTATGTCAGAACAGACATTTCTAATTTAAGCATTTTGTGTGGATGGTGCGTACTGGCTTGTATGTATGTAGTGTGAGTATGAAGGGCTGTGTGTCTTAAGGGACGTGTGATGAAGCCCAGTGAATACTAAAAAGTCAGCCATTTTAAGGATGAAAAACACAAAATATAGGAATCTTTAAGCATGATCAGTTTTCTTTTCTTTTCTAAAATTTGGATGGAATGTGTCGGCAAAATGGGATATTTTAATGGGAGATGTATATTTTATAATATAATCTACATTTCTAGATTAGTAGAGACTATTGAGTACAGTATATGTACAAAAAGCATATATCAAATGTGAAATTCTACAGTATTATTATGATAGATTATAGCATTGTGTGATACTACAGCTGTGTGGCATATCCAGACTCAGTACATGTGAAAAAGAATTTCAAATGATTATTATCTTCAGTTAGTGAGTACTGGGTCAGGTTCACAGGGTATAACTGGCAAGAGTGTTTAATTGCCAAGTATGATCCTCCTTAGGCCTACTGTATATCTGTCTGTGGTTCTAACAACATATACTGCTGTATCCCCTCCCTGTATTTCCTCTTTAGAACCAACTACATGTGCCTAACCAGCTATATGTGGAGGTTTCCTTTGAACACAGTTTACAGTATATATATATATATATATACACACACATATATATATAGAAAGATATGTAAATAGAGAAGTATAAAATCTGCAGAGATTATTGTGAAAGAAAATGTTTTTATTGTACTGACATGCCATCCTTTGTCTCCCTCACTCTCACTTGCAATACACACATAAGCCTGGCAGATTTTGTTGATGTTAATACTGCATGTTTTATGTCAACCTCCTTTGAGAAATTTAGCAGAATCTCACTTTTGACTGATAAAAGAAAAGAAAATTTTGTAGCTTATCCACCTTTTTTTGTGATTGAAAACAAATTGACAAGAATTTACAGTGCAGTTGTTTCAATGAGTCACTTCTTTGTACGAGGATTATATCCTTGGAGGACAATGATACTGGCACCCTTGAAACAGCAATCAATGTTTGGATTTGAATCTCAACAGATCAATTGAACAACCTCCATGTGAAACAAGCTGCCCTGGCGATGGAAAAAAGGGCTGAGAATCAGACGTCATGTTTAATTAATCTGCAGCGGCGTGGGTTGCAGAGCAGCCTTTTTATCCCCTCACCCTTCTCCTCTGTTAACTTGACAACATCTCAGTGGTGTTTGACACAGCCCTCATCAAACAAAGCACAAAGACCTGCTTTTATACTGTTACTCCACTGTGAAGGCCTCTTGACTCAACCCTCACAATCCTCAAACCTACACACAGAGGGGTGGCAAGGTCCTTCCATTACGAGTCGGCCTTGAGGGACACCAGGAATCAAAGAAGCTTTGTTGGATATTTATCCACCGTAGCAACTACTACTACTTCTTCAGTTCTTGCTGACTTTCTCCTCTATACTTTTGATCACAAGTTGAGGTGTTAGCCAGCCACCTTGCCTTGCAACAGGTCCATTGACAACACATTTTTGGTGGCGTGATTTCCATACTTTTTGTTCAGTATATACCCACGCATCTGTCCTATATCTTCTCAGTATGAATACAGGAGTCTCAGCTAAAAATAGCACCTGGGTGTATCGTTGTACAAATGTGATCTGAGCACCCACCACCACATCAGACAGACTACTATACGAACCCTTTCACATCTTTCTAGAAGTGCAAAAACCCCTCGTGGACAGCCAGATGGACAAGTCAACTCCGAGTACCTCAGTTTCTAGCAGCAGTGTCTCCAACCCCGACCCAGGCCTCTGTCCTCAGGGGATTCTCTAACACCACACAACCGACGGACCCAGTCCTGCAGGAATGTTGTCCATATTCTCTGAATGAAAGGGGAAATCACTTGAGCCCAGATTCTCTAGTAACCATTTGCTGAGACTGGAGAGTGGCAGTGAAAGAAGTGGTGGTAGAGGCAAGAGCTCAATTGTAGCCAGTGGGTGTGTGCTGTATATTGTACATCTGCAGGAGGGAAGCTGTAGCAGCAGATTTGAGTTTTAGTTACACAGACATTTCTGAGAGGCAGAGCTGCTCTGGAGGAAAAAGCAAAGTCAGTGGTTGAGTTAAACTCCAGGGGGAGAAGCTGAGGTGTTAGTTTTTCTGACTAAGTAACTAGAGCCATGAGGCAAGGCAAGAGCAGTAAACAGTGAGGCTGATATCAATGAGATTAAATAACGCTGTATCACATACCTGCATCATTTCCTGTGAATCTCTTGTGCATAGGTAGGCAATTTCAATCCACTACAGGACTGGCGGACTCCGTCACTAACACTGAAGAAAAGGAATTACAGAATGTAAAAACATAAATTTGCCATTGCTGGAAATAATGTCATCCATAGACACTATCAAAAATGGGTTCTGATTTAATTTGAATCTTAAGGATTATATCTCTAATACTTATTTATACTTTGACCAAACTTTCTTAAAACTTATTTTTGGCTCTACTTCCCTCTGCCTCCAGAGCAGCTCAAACCCGAGAAGATGTTTAGCTGAAACTCCAATGTGCCTTTAGCACTGAGGTGTAATTGCGTTTGTGTGTGTCTGTGTGTGTATGTGTGTGCGCATGTATTTACACTGTAATGTTGCTTTACAGTGCACACACAGGTAACCATGTGGGTCAGAGACAACTGAGCAATTACTGTGTAATTAACAAAAAATGAATACCCTGCCACCCTCGCGTTTACAAAAATGTAAATACCTGTTGCCAATGGACATTGCTCTTCTCAATATTACATATATTGTTATTACAATATGATTATTATTAGTATGATTATTGTCATTAAAAGGATTAATTATTGCCATCACTCTCATTATTATAAATGGTGTTGTCAATTATAGCTATGGGTAAACATTGTTCTGTATTCAAGGGCGAGTCTTGTGTACAATAACAAAAGAACTAGTTTAATCTATGATGACAAGTCTTAAATCGCTGCTACTAAGGAGATGGAGTAGAAGAGAAGCAAACTGACAATAACTCTGGGAAGAAATTTTTCTCTGGGATCAATGATGGACACTCCAATGAGGAGTGAGAGATCACCAAACGAGGAAAGTAAGCGTTGCACAGGTGGACTGAATGCAAGATCCAAACATTTTCTTTCTCCATGTGCATTTATTCCACTCCAAACTCTTAGTTCTGCCAGAGGAGGAAAACAACATGGACATCAAACTGATACAGCCTCTCCGATCTCTGTATTCTACTCTATAATGTAGCAAAAACGAAATAGCCACTCGTTCTCCACTCTCTCCTCTTTCATCTCTTTGTTGTATTTCTCACTGAACACCATGATTTTTAACCAGACGGGTTTGATACAGCGAGCTTTTCTGTCTTCAAGCTCAGCTTTATTCTTGAGTTCTCTTGTTTTATATGTTTAATTCAGTGCCAAGACAGCATATTGTACATACAAACCGGAAATGCTTTTGTTTTTTCTCCTATAAAAAGAATTGACTGGAGCATATAGCAATAGCGATGCCATAAGATATGAACTTTGTTTCATAGTACACGAGATGCATGAGAACACCACAGTGACGGGAAGATGCAGTCTGAATACGTGCTGGACGGCAGGGGAGGGCGTTGCACAGTGAAGTTTAAAACCATGATTCGGTTTGTTGTGTTGTGGTTCTCATTTTGTACATACAAATTTATTTATTGATCATGTGTGTTTTATGGATCTAGATGTGTCAAATGAGCACGTCCGATAGCGCTGAAGCCCAGAGAGATGGCACACTGTGACGTGGTTTACCCCAACACAGAATGTAACACTGTCAACGTTGTCAAAACATTTTCTAATGGCTAATATTATTACTATTAATATGATTATTATAAAGCTATTTTAGCGAGTTAAATGAAGGGTGCTGTGTCTCCTTTGTCTTTATTTTGTGTTGATTTTCTGACTCTGTGAATGTTTAAAGCACTGGAAAAAAGGAATCCTTTGGTCAGTTAACTCTGATCAAATTTGTCTTAAAGTCCCTGAAAACCTGGTTTCCAATTTTAAGTATTTTTTATTAATATTATATTAAATATTTATAACAAAATAAACCACAATCAAGGTAAGTGTTTGGAAAAACACATTCTTGGTTATTATTTATGAAGAGATTAACAAACAAAAATTTTGCTAATCTGTTCCATAGGTGTGGTTTGATTAGATTTAATTAACAGTGGCCTGGCAATATAAGCAAACAAGCACACAACTGTCATTCAAATGTTGCTAGACTCTGATTGGTCCACAGCGGTTTCACCTTTTTCCAACTCACCCACTTCAAACCAGTGAGAAAAGAAAGGATTTTAAAGCAAAAGTTTTGGAAAATACGCTTGTTTTTGGTGAAGAGATCATAAACACTGAACGTCCTGCAGGGCTACGCAGAGCAGGTAGGTGCTCAGAGGCAGAGGTGGAACTGTGAGGAAAGCAATGAGGAGTCAGCTCCTTCAACTTCAGGCCTCGGCTCCTTCACCAACTGGCCAGGTCCTCTTGAGTACCCAAGATGGGCTGATAACAGCGCCTCTGATTAGGACCGACAGCTGTGTTTGCTGCAGGATTGGAAAACGGTAGAACCTTTGCGTCTGGAAGGTAACCTTCCCACACTTCTGGCTAGGTTGGGGATGACTTAGGTAGCACCTTGCACCAGGTTTTTGTTACACCTGGCTTCTTTAGATAAATTTTCCTCATGAATAACAATTCCATTGAATAGTAATGTGCAGGACACCTAAATGGACTGCATTTATGTAGTGCTTTCTAATATGCCTCTCTTTTACACACACACACACACACACACACACACTCACACACACTCACACACACTCACACACACTCACACACACGGCAGCAGGCTACCATGCTTGTTCTTTGATTGTTTTAACTACACTGTAGACGTCTGTATCAGAGGAAAGTCAACAATTAATGACAATATTAAGTAAATGCGCTCTGCAAATTTTCATTTCACTTATTTAACAGTAGAGGGTTATTAAGCGTACTCTGTTATACTTCTATGTATTTTTTCTTTATGTGTAAATGGTTATACCAGTCAAAGGTAAGTTAATACTTAATGACAACGTTATCAAAAGTCTCCTGCAAGTCTTCATCTCACTCACAGATAATTCAAAAATGTATTTTACTCACTCTGCTCACCTTATGATGAGGTTTTTTCAACAGTTGTAGTACTTGACGACAGAGAAGATATGTTTACTCTGTACAAGATGAGACGGATGGGTGACTACAGGAGCAGCTTTTATCAGTGTCATTTTCCCCAATCTGCTTTATTTTCAATGTTTTAAGGTATTAAGTCTTCCCTAAACTACTTGCATTATGTCATCCCACTGACTGGGCCGAAACACTAAATGACTTAGTAGATGCAGTGCATACCCACCTGGGCAGCATTCACCAAAAATGCAAAGCAGAGGTCAAAGAGAAGAAGACAATTTCCATTTTCTTTCTCTCTCTCTCTCTCTCTCTCTCTGCCTCCAGGAATTTGCTATGCAAATACCTAGCAGGTTAAAAGAAGGAACAGAGAACAATTTAACACAGGCTCTCTGAGTCAAATGCACAATCCCTGTGGGTATCCTCTTCCCAGTCAGGCATAAACTCAAACTGACACACTGAGGGGATATTTTTGTCCATTCACACAATAGCTGTAGTAAAGAACTGCACTCATGAATGGAGTCCACTGCTCTAAATATACTGCAAAGCGTCCAGCTGCGATTAAAGAACATGCAGAAGCAGCCTCAGGGTAAGAGAAGCAGGTTACAACCAAAGGTTAGGAGTTGGTTAAATATTAAAGTGTGGGAGATGAATGAACAATGCCATCCTGAGGCATTTAAGGGAGCTGCTGAAAATAAAAGTGCATCCTGGAGAACCCATGCAAATTTGTTCCCAATCATGACCGTGCTACATATAGTGAAAAAAGTATTCACTCATACCTGAGCGTAGAAAGCACTCGAGGTTTGTACATCTTATCTGGGACTAGAGAAATGTGGATAGGATTTGAGTTCTTAGAGGTAATGGTGTCTGAGCAAGCAAGGAACAAATAGTTCCTAAAATGATGTGACATGAAGGATGCTTACAGTGCCATTAGACAAAGTGAAAGTCAACTTTTCTTGACCATGCTTTAAGGTTTCAAAAACCCTACAGACCAAGAGCACTGTGAGAACAATCCAAGAAAGTGGATTTATCATCTAAAATATTACTCCATGTTCTTAAATTTTCCATAGCTTGTTCAGAATAACAGGAACCTTTAGCATCACTAATATACTGTATAACACAACACAACCTTTGAAATGCAAATCAAATCACCTTTTTATTCAACCACTTTAGAAAGCATAGAGTAAAAAAATAAAATGTGCTTTGTATGTTAACTGATCATTTTCAAACAAACCACTTGAAAAAATGCGTCGTTTCTGACACAGCAATTAATCTGAGAAAATTCCAGGAAAGCCTCACAAGCACCTCATAATCATTCAATCATTAAACAAAAGAGCACAATTAAGAAGCAGTAATATGTCAGATCTTTAGTCCTCAGAGCTACAAAAGGAATCATTGAATCTTTCAGCGCTGTCCCTTCAGTGGTAGTGCATACGGTTTGCCTTGTCCTACAGACATGATGAAAACCTGAGATGAATATTCAACCTTGTAGACGTTGAACACTTGTGGGGTTTTAGGCTCACAGGATACCCTCCAGCTTGAGGGTCCAGGCTAGACCCGGGGTATAGGGCAGTTCAGGCAGGAGGACAGTAAGGCCAGAATTGGGCTGGACAGGGGCCCAGGATAAGGGCTTTGGATTCCCCAGCAAGGTCACCTGGACAAGGGACAAAAATCAATTTCCTTTCTTACATTTCATGTGTGAGGAATCATACCTATATCCCTTCTGTAAACAAATAGTCACTAAGCTGGTTGTTAAATGACAATGTTTTGGACAGCGAGTAGTACAGCTCCTCTGTTTTAAACATGGTTACTTTTCTTTTTGTCTAGGCTTTACTGTTGAGTTTTTGTCATCTATAAAAACAACAGACATTATATCAGTGCCTTTACCTTAGTGGCTGCAGATGTTTTGGGTACCAATAGTTGCACTGTGGGCTTGGGGGGTTTGGTTGTCATGATGGCGTAGACAGTGGTTCCTTTGGATGTATACCTTGAAAAATGGAGATGATAACTGCATCAGTTATCTCAGTGTGAGGGCACCTGGCAGCTGAGTGGTTAAGACGGATAAACCACGTAACTGCCACATCCCTGTTCAATTCCGGCTGGGGACCTTTGTTGCATGTTGTTATTCCCCCGTCTCTCCCTGCATTTCCTGTCTGTATCTCTACTATCACTTTCAAATGAAAGGTCAGCCCTTTCTACAACGTGTGAATGCATCATGAGAAAC
Organism: Lateolabrax maculatus; assembly: GCA_031216445.1. Lineage (NCBI taxonomy): Eukaryota > Metazoa > Chordata > Actinopteri > Acropomatiformes > Lateolabracidae > Lateolabrax > Lateolabrax maculatus. Next base: position 16,855,187 of record CM062218.1, read on the forward strand.
ACTTACCACTTACAGAGATTTCTGGAAATTGTACTTTCAAATCATCAGTGAAAGGAACTAAAAAGATGACAGACCATCAGCATCATGATTCAGCGCTCCATCTGCTTCTTACCAGATTGGAACAGTAGTGTTTTCGGTCTGGATCCTCCAGGGTTTGGAAGCGTAGATGGCCTCCCCGTTGATATTGAGCCAGGCTCCAACACCCCTGAGCCTCTCCTCAAACACTGCAGGGATCATCCCATCAGGTGTGGGACCCACATTCAGAAGGTAGTTACCTCCCAGAGCCACAGTCTGAACCAGATCCTGTAACAGAAGCAGGAGGAGGAGGAGAACCAGTCAGTCACCGGACGCCACACTGATCCCTGTATTATTCTCATACACATATTTAGGCGGTGAAAAAATAACTTGACTGACACACCACGTGTCATTTTTGCAGGATTCTCTTGACAACATGTACTTAACACAAAAATGTGTCCATGGCAGCTGTACACAAGAGCAGAAATGAAGAAGGAACAGCCTAGATAGCATTCTCACCTCTATAATAGTGGGTAAGTCCATCAGTTCACTCATCTTCATGTTTCGACGGTAACCCCAAGAGAACGTGTCCACAGACGTGCACTTCTCCCATTTGTGCTCGGGCAGCTGGCCTGGAGTGTATTTGTCTTGACAGTTATAGTAGCCACCGTGTTTACAGGCACAACCTGCTCCCCATCTGTCATTGGTCACAACAGTATCCTAACACAAGGGAGAAGTAGACGCAACCATATTGAAACAATTATAAGCTCAATGTCTGTCTTGCTTTCTTGAAAAAACAAAAAAAAAACACTTACTTTGACAGGGCTGTCGTTGTAGAGCCAGGCCAGGAACTGGGTGGAGTTCCAGTAGGTGTCAGGTGCTTCCCAGTCCCCATCGGACCAGATCACCTCTGGTCTGTACCTGCAAAGCAACAGGAAGACAAAGATTTAAACATACTGCGGCACGGTTGTACTGACATGTGCCTGTATCTCAAACAGGCGGATGCCAATATAAACAAGTCTGACTTTATCACATGCAAATGCAATAAATCTTTGTACTGCAATCAGCTGATGGAGTAATTTAAGTGCTACAGACCTTACAACCATGTTATAAAGCTCTGGTAGTAGTTTATGCAGCACAAACTCCTGTGTTTTGAATCCATTCTTCTTGTCCCTCAGGTAGAGAGGGTGGAACCACTCATACAAGGAGTTGTAGAGCCCGTAGTGCAATGACCTAAACGAGGAACGAAAAAAAAAAATAAATAAAACTTCAACAAAAGTGGTTGAACACAATCGGGATCCATAAGACCATATCTTCACCAAACAGTGTCTTAGGAGAGCAGCAGTTCAAATCACATGAACAGCACAACAGAGGTACAACACTCTTTAATCCAACGCATTATCGGTATGTTCATGTCAGCACGTAACAGGTACAAACACCTGATGGCCCACCTGTTGCGCACTGCCTCTCCCAGGTCTCCCACCAGGTCCCTGTGAGGACCGGTATCCACCGAGTTCCAGTTCCAGGAGTTTGGAGACCCCCAGTTGGTAAATCCTTCGTGGTGTTTGGCGGTCAGCACGACGTATCTGCAGTGAAGATAATGCGGAAGCACCGGGAGTCAAAACGGCCTGTTAGCGGGCGCTCTGTTAACGAGGTTCGGTCGAGAGAAAGACACTCACTTTGCACCAGAAGCCTTGAACACGTCCGCCCAGTCCCCCGGGTCGAAGAACTGAGCGTGGAACTGGGGCGCAAACTCCGGGTAGCTGAACCCGGGCGGGTAGTTCTGTGACATGTAGCTCACGCACTTCTGGTCCGGGGGCTGCTGGCCCTGCCAGTGCCACCAGAACCACTCGCTCTCGAACCCGGGGACGGAAAACACGCCCCAGTGGATGAAAACCCCCACCTTGGCCTCGTCGTACCACGGAGGCAGCGGTCTGGCGTCCAGGCTCGTCCAGTCCGCGGAGTAGCGAGCCGCCGTTTGAGCAACCAAGGCTGCGGCGAGGACGAGCACGGCCAGCATGGTTACAGCTGGTCAACCCGCAGCTGGTACGAGGCTAGTGTGTCTTCTTCGACTTTTTGATGCGACCAGGGTGAGACGCGGACGCGACTCTTCAGGTGTTTTGTTTCCGCATCACATGTCCGGAATCACATGACTTGTCACGTGGCCACCCCGTCCCAGTGTTGTTGTTGTTGTTTTATATTACAACTTTATTTAACATGGGACTGATGTGTTAGGACATGATTTTGGTCATAGTGGGAGAAAAAAAAAAATTCTTCATTTTCAGTTACCTGTTTAACTATATTTGTTGTAAACTTTTAGTACAACATGAAGGTCTGGATGCTGGTTTGACACACACTCCATTGCTGCCAGCAATACAATTCTGAAAACTACTGAATCCTTTAAACTTTCAGCGTTTTCAGTAATTATAGACATATCAATCAGCCTCTAAAACACTCAGCATGTGTGAAGTTCTTTTTTTTTTTTATTGTAGAAGGCAGACTTCCCCTAGGTTGCTATAACACTTAAATTCCCAGAAAAATACAAGGGACATGGCCTCATTTGTTATGGGACTTTGAAAAAGGTGTAACTAACAAGGCCTGAACATGATATTTGGTATTTCTCTGAAGAGATTTTTTGGGCACCTCGATGGAGAATTTAACTGGAAAGTTTTATTTGTACAATCCATAGACCTTTTTCCCCACAGCAGCCATTTTGACATGAAATGGCAGGTAAACACAGGTGTTATTAATCACATTAAGGCTGTCCTATTAAAAAGGTACAGAGTCTTAAATAATGTGATTAGTAACACCTGTGTTTACCTGCTATTTCATGTCAAAATGGCTGCTGTGAAAAGATCTATAGATTAGTAATAAGTAGAAGAATAAAATGACTCCAAATGCCCAGACTTATTCGAATATGGCCCAAAACAAATAGGCATGTTAAGGCGAAAGAAGGTGAAAACCTAGATTTCTTTTAATACGGATGCACATATTGTTTATTTTCCCAGTACTCTCTGAATATATATATATGTGTTATAAGTTCTGTTTATACATAATTATGTTAACTGTCAACGGTCTCTGGAGTTGCCAGGACACCATCTCTACCAGACCTCCAGGTCTTTACCACACCCTACATGTGTCCGGGTCGGCCCTCCTCGCTGCGCCCACAGTCCGCGGAGGTCTGCACCCTCGGCTCCGGGTCGCCCTCCTCGCCGCGCACCGAGCCCGCGGAGGTCTCCAGCCGTCCCGGGCGGGACGAGTACACCGCGAGAGCGTCCAGCCCGGCCAGGACGAGCGTGTCCCGCCGCTGCGCCCTGTGGCTGTAGCCCAGCCGCTTCAGGGTCCGCCGGGTGGTCGTCAGTGAGATGGGCTTCTCCGGCCCGCTGCTGTTGTACAGGGCCTGGATCTGCACGCTGGTCGCCTGGTTGTTCGCCTCCACCACCCTCTCCATCCTGCGCTCACCGCTGTCGTCGACGAGGCGCTTTCTCCCGCAGGAGCCGCGGTGGCTGGACGTCTTCTGCTTCTCGCACCACTCCCTGTAGACCCGGGACACGGCGGTCTTCGAGAAGCCCAGCCGGCTCACCGTCTCCGAGATGCTGCAGCCGGCGCTGCGGGCCCCCACGATCATGCCCCGCTCAAACTCACTTAGATCTCGCGACTTCCCCATGTGTCACCGGCGGGTCCGGCGGGGGGGGGGCTTGCGAGGAGGGGCCCCGCAGACAGCCGCTGTCTGCGAGGGACAAAACGAAGTCGTAAATAATCCTCCGTCTTCTTCTGTGGCGGTCACTCAGCGAAGTCCCTCCTCTTCCGGTGGACCACCATGTGCAGTACTGACACAAAACTACAGACAGACATCTATATATAACTATATAACTATAGATAGATGGATGGATAGATAGATAGATAGATGATATCTATCTATAACTATAGATAAATAGATGATATCTCTATATAGAGAGAGAGATATCTATCTATCTCTAAATATAACTATAGATAGATAGCTAGATAGATCTATAGAGAGAGATATCTCTCTCTATATATAAATATAACTATAGATAGATAGATATCTCTATATATAACTATAGACAGATAGATAGATATCTCTGAATATAACTATAGATAGAAAGCTAGATAGATCTATATAGAGAGAGATATCTCTCTCTATATATATATAACTATAGATAGATAGATATCTCTATATATAACTATAGACAGATAGATAGATATCTCTGAATATAACTATAGATAGAAAGCTAGATAGATCTATATAGAGAGAGATATCTCTCTCTCTCTATATATATATATATAACTATAGATAGATAGATATCTCTATATATAACTATAGACAGATAGATAGATATCTCTGAATATAACTATAGATAGAAAGCTAGATAGATCTATATAGAGAGAGATATCTCTCTATATATATATATATATAACTATAGATAGATCTATCTATATAGATGTTGTTTGAATTGTGCATGAATTACGCATTGGATGTTTGCCAATTTAGTTTAATTTAATGAAAGTCAAAAAGTCGCAGTTTGTCGTAAAACTGTTGAAATAGACTGTGAAAACACAAAACTACACACCCAAAAGTCACGTAGGTGACGTCATAACTGTCTCGCTCCACAAATGTCTCCCCTTTCGCATAACTGCAGCTGTCAACATGTCCAGTAATTTACACAGCTATCAGTGCTTTTAATGTGCCACGGTGACAGCCAAAAGCTGATGGTGACGTATATTATACGAGATGAGAAATGTAGTTTACTGAGCGACCATGCTGTCTGGATTGTAATGGATGATTTACTTTGAGAAAATTGGGCTTTAATAGACATGACTGCTGTATTTCCACAGAGGTTAAGGCAAGAAACCAATCACCAACACCTATTTTTATTCCTATATTTATCTACTGATCTCACACACATACACATTTTTGGTGGGAAAGCTTTTTTCAAAAGTATCCAGAAACCTTACATTGGGTTTTCTTGCTGTGGGCTTTGACAGCCTTTTAATATTATTGTGCACAGTACTGTAAATCATGTTTGACCCTCACACATTTCTAATTACACACACACACACTCATAAAGTAAAGTGTAACAGACATGCCCCTTGACCTAAAAACTACTTGGTCACTCTCTGACTTGATCTCTTAGACTACTCCCTCCAGTTTCAGAGACCAGGCATCTCCAGGAGATACTGGCATAGTGGGCATAATAATCATCAGTCCAGCTGTTTGCGTCACTGGTGCCCACTTCAGTGGTACATTAGGATAGTCCATGAGTGTAACCTGTGGATGTAAAATAGTGTGTATAGTTTATGATTATGACAAATGAAGTTAACTGGAATTAAACTTTATAGGCATAAAGGTGTAAGGCTTACTTTTGTAGTCCCAGATGTCTTTGGAGTTTTCAGCAGAAATGGTTGTTCGGACGGCCAGCCAAGGATTATGGCATAAACTGTGTTGTTTTTGGCAGTGTACCTATAAAAGGGGCAAAATAGTGGCTAGAGCCCAACTACTACAAGCTTTGCATTATTTTACATCGCAGTATTGTTCAGCCTGGTGCCACTGTGAACTGGCCCCGGATAAACGGCAGAAAATGGAAATAAATAAAAAAGTCTCACCAGACAGTGACAGTGCTGTTCTCCATCTGGACCCTCCAGGGTTTGGAAGCATAAATGGCCTCCCCATTAATCCCCAACCAAGCACCAAGTCCCCTCAGCCTCTCTTCAAACACTGGGGCAATGATGCCATCTGCCATTGGCCCAACATTCAGCAGGTAGTTACCACCCATTGCCACCACATACACCAAGTCCTGAGGAAGGAGGTGTTTGATCAACAGAAGATCACCAAATAATGACCAAAAGATTGGACATACATATAGCTGATGTTGTGACCTTTCACCTTTATGATGGACGGCAGGTCCATGATTTCGCTTAGCTTCATGTTTCTTCGGTAGCCCCAGGAACGGGTGTCGATGGACTGGCATTTCTCCCATTTGTGGTTTGGAAGTTTACCAGGCGTGTACCTGTCAGCACAGTTGTAGTAGCCTCCATGTTTGCAGTAGCAGCCCTTACCCCACCTGTCATTGGTAACCACCACATCCTGAAGAAAACACACAAGTCGTTATCTACAGAGAAAGTTATTTTTCTCGCGTTTGATAAAATGCTACTTATGAACCTGTAAATGCTCTCTCACCTTAACTGGGCTGTCGTTGTAGAGCCAGGCCAGAAACTGGGTGGAGTTCCAGTAGGTGTCTGGAGCGTCCCAGTCCCCATCGGACCAGATCAGATCAGGTTTGTACGTCATCACGAGGTCCACTAGCTCTGGAAGAGTCTTATGGGCAACAAAATTCTGAGTCTTGAATCCGGAGGCTTGGTCCATCAAGTAAAGGGGATTATACCATTCATATAGAGAGTGGTAGAGGCCCAAGTGCAGTGACCTGTTGGGAGAGAAATATAAGTGAATACACTTCAGTTTAGCTCTATTTTAATGCCAACTATTTCCAACCTGGCTCATTTAAAATTTTGAGAATAACATCTGTAGATTAATCCCTGAAATATTTCCCTATGTGAATGAATTATTATTCACATCATATCTTGTTACATACTTAATTTTGGTCCTTTATTTGTCTTTTTTTCTATTTTTTTTTTTCTTTTAAAGGTATAATTGAATAATGTAGATGCAGCATCCTTCTCCCGATCTCACCTCTTCCTGAAAGCTTTAGCCAGTTCTCCCACCAGGTCCCGGTGAGGACCCACAGCCATTGAGTTCCAGTTAAAAGAGCCTGCCGAGGGCCAGTTTGTGAATCCCTCATGGTGTTTGGATGTGAACACCACATACCTGCGAAAGCACACACATAACTGCCCTTACACGTGCCCCGTGAGAAGGAAGTGATCGGCTATTCTGTTAAAAGTATTCTGCTCCGACTTCCCGACACAGGCTGCCAACAATGCGTGACATCTGCAGGTGTGGCAGAGCAAACACTGGCACCAGAGAGACCCGCTGCAGTCAAAAAAAAACCAACCCCAAATACAATACAGCAGGTTTGTGCACATTTTAATGGCACCAGGTGATCCCCTAAGAGCAGGAAGAGAGCGAGCTGGTGACGCACCTGGCTCCGGAGGCTTTGAACGTCTCTGCCCAGGCATCCGGATCGAAAAATTCTGCGCGAAACTCGGGCGCAAAGTCCGCGTACTTGAAGCCCGGCCGGTAGTTTCTCCGCATGAACTCCACTTCCTCCGCGCGCTTCTTGGACTGCCACCAGTACCAGAACCACTCACTAAACTGGCCGAAGCCGGGGACCGAGAAGACCCCCCAGTGGACGAAGATCCCGACCTTCGCCTCGTCGTACCACTCGGGCAGAGGTCTGGCGTCGAGACTCTTCCAGTCCGCCGCGTAGCGCGCTTCGCAGCCAGGTCCCAGCATGAGGAGCGGGATCGCACAGATCACAGGTATGATGCACGTCGGCCGCAGCTGAAGAGGCATGATCCCTCGTGTGTACGGTTATAGCCGGATCACAAGAGCATACGACCGGACTCTGACTGCTGCTGTAGCTGTCTGTAACACGGACACAACACCTGGATGTTTTGTGGGAAGTTCAGCCGGTGTGACGGTCTGACTGGTGGCTGGATTACCTGGTGATGTTCCCGTGTCTGAGGCAGATGTGTGGTGGGCGTGGCTTTGAGGACCCCTTGTCAACAAACCAGGAAATAAACATTCCGATTACTTTGTGTGTCTGTCGCATTCATTTTGTCGGCGTGTCTTGAGACATTACAATGCAAACAGTTTGCTGGTACATAGATTTTAGGGGTCGACAAACATACATACACAGATACTGTACGCCATTCAGAACACCTGGTTCATCCAAACTGTACACAGCTGCTAACTCATTATGCAAGTGGGGACAGAACTTGGATAACTATGCACAGGTGTACAAAAGAAATTGGGGAGGGATAGTCTTTATAAATCCAATTTACATGTCACAACTTTGTGGGTTTTTGAGTAGGTTGGAGTGATTAAGAGGATGATTATACAGCGATAGAGACTGATTGATGGAGATAGAGTGGTTGTCCTTGGTTGAGCTATTGAAGTGTGCTTGTGTGTCAGAGAGATGCTGGTATTGTAGGTTTGTTTGTGTCTGTCTGGTTTGTGTGTATTTGTTATTTTGCTTGTGTATTTTGTTGTGTTTGTGTGTGTGAAGAGGTGAGGGTAAGTAGGTGGACAGTGGTGGGAGTAGGACTGGGGAAGTGAGACAGGCGGAGGCAGGTAGGGACAGATAGGGTTGTCCCAAATGGATCCCAAAGTAGTTTGAGAGGTTCTGAATCTCAAACTCCACAATCAGTACTAATTTGTTGTTAAGTGAAGAGCTGACACCTTTAGGATAAAGGGTAAGGATGCATGTGGACCTCAGAAAACAATAATCGTCTGCTATGGTACAACTCCCAAATCTAATATAAACATTGAAAACACTAGATGGAGAAACGGGTCAGAACACTTGTTTTAATCACACATTCCTTAACATGGGCATGTTAATATTGGTAGGTCTAAATGCAAGATAGAAAACACAGCAAGTTTTTCTAAAATATATTTTAAAGCTTTATTTTGTATGGTTACAATATACACCACAATTCATTCACATCTTAGATGCATTCAGGCTGTATTGTGAAGCGTTTACCAATGTGACTGTCACAATATTGGCCCTGTCTAATCACACTTAACTCAAAAAGTCACTAAATTGACTTTGCGTAAAATCCCTATTTGCAAAATCAGGGTTAACAGTCGTGTGTCACTTGGGTGAAAGAGTGTGCTGAATACTGTAGAACATCTTACCCTGACAGATACATTTCTGTAGACTTTAAAAAAAAAACATGACCGATGGTAAAATGTTGTATCACGAGTTAATCTGGTCGTAGGCTGCTGCACAGTGATCTCCCCACCGCGTTCAAACCGGAGGTAAACCTGTCACCTCAGACTGTATGTTTCACTTATAGGTTGTATGTGAGTTCAAACGCACTGAAAACGATCATGAAACAAATATAAGACCGAAAATATGAGAATTTGGACGTGTTTTGAACCGGCACCGCTACAGTCACCGACATCGTCTTTCCCCATAGTCCTCGCTATGAACACAGTCTGTGTTCATCTAATTAGCAGGTTGGAGGCCCGCGTGAATCGGGTTTATAAAACGCCGTACAGACTAGTTTCAAAAGAATATACATTAGTTTCATAAGCGCAGTAATCGAAATGTTTATTTTCTGGTACCCTACGACACATCTGTCTCAGACACGGAAACATCACCAGTTAATCCAGCCACCAGTCAGACCGTCACACCGGGTCAGGTGCTGCGTCCTGTGGGTGGTGCAGTTCCTAGTAAGAGACATGGTTTATAATGAAACGATGACGTACATCTCACTTAGATTCGATTCAGTATTTATCAATTTTGTGCAATTCCAAAAAAAAAAAAAAAAAAATGAAAAAAGTTTCTTAATTGATTCCTTTATATGCTGTTTCTTTAATGTAAAAGCCTGTAATTTCAGCGACTGGCACAGATTTTTCATCACCAAATAATCCGTTTTTCTGTGGTAGGGGCTCAACCACTAGAGGGCGTCAAAGGGCTTTTGTATCACAATACTGCAGGTTGATCACCTGATGCCAGTCCATGACGAGCAGCAGGGACATGCACAGACAGGATCTACATGAGGAAAAAAGGTTTTAAACACACCAAGCATGTCCACAATTACACAACACATTTATTGCAACAATAGTCCCATTAAAACCTCTAAGCTCATTGTGTCTGTGAACTGTAATCTTTTTTTGGACAAAACATGTAACAACTTACTTTGTCTATCCTCTCTGAAGTTCAGAAAAATTCAGAAAACTACAACTCTGACAGCCACGTTCTCTTTATGTACAGGACATACAGAGAAATTTGGATTGCAAAGACGTGAGAAAATTAAAGACCACGTTTATGATTAAAAAACCTCTGAATCTATTTGCTGCCAGGCAAATCACTGAAGCACAATATTTCCAACAGTTAAAAGGACGCACTTTCTGGTTACAAATGAGTCAATAGACAAGGTCATCTTAAAGTAATAATTTAACAATAACAGTATGGCCACAGTAAACCCGAACAGTAGAACGGTTCAAGTAATGTCTTTTCTTCTCCAAGTACAGTGGGTCAGAGTCACAGTGTGTGACCTACATCAGCACAGACAGCCAGCTGCCTTTCAAGCATCTGTTTCTCTACCAAGTCCTCCACTCTGCCAACCTCCACCTCATCTACGTCGTCCATAAAACTGGACCAATCCGTACTCCCGTCCGCACGTTCCATGGGCTCTGGTTGGCTGGCGGGGTGAACAGGGGCAGAATCATCATGAGTGGTGGTCACGCAGTTGCAGCTGTCGCAGATGCCGAAGCGTCTGAGTCCCGGTGAAACACTGGCTCCAGTGAAGCTTCGCCTGCAGCTCTTACATGACACTGGCCAGTAGTGCCTGTGGACCTGTCAATGGTCAATACAGTGAGAAAGACACTGGAATGTCAATCATTTTGCACAGGCAACACCAACTTTTAGATTATTATAGGTGCAGAATAACAATACAACTGCATTTAACAAGACTAACAACACTCAATTAAAGAGAGGGACGGCTAATTACTGTTTACAACCAGCTGCTAGCAATTACTGGCTTTAACTGGTTTTGTACAAACCATTAGATCTTACTATGTATTGCTGACTATACACTTCTACTGCTACCGAGACAATATCTGTAAACTACTACAAGAGGACAAATAGTTACCACTGTGCAATTTCCCACTACAATTAAAATGTAAAAAAGGGTTCATTAATCAAGATTAAGAACAATGTAATTACTAATTGTTTTCAACAAGTAAAAATCTTTCCTTACGACAGCTGCCAACATACGGCTGGCCATACATTTAATCATTTGAAATAATGACTCACATTTCAAAACCAATTGTTAGTTGCCTGTTTCACAAAGTATTTTGTAAATAGCACATCGCTGCCAACAAAAGACTCAACACTGACTACAAGTGGAAAAGGGAATTAGTAATAATTTCTAAAAAAAAAACAGAAGAGACGTACACTGAACAAGCAAGGGAAACGTTTTTCAAAAAATGGTGTACAGAAGCTGTATAATTCCTTCTTCAATTAACTTTTGTCACTTTTATAATAAGCTACCTTAAACTGAGAGGCCCACATATCGCAACCAGGTAATACATACAACATGATACAAAACTAGGCTGATTGTCTTGCAGTCACACCGAGTTCTTACACTGAGGGCATGGCTGCGAAGGTGCTCCTGTCTCGTGAACCTCTTGCCACACATGGGACAGGGAAAGGGCCTCTCTCCCGTGTGGCAACGGATGTGTCTCTTCATGATTCCCTTCTGCTTGGCAGTGTACGGGCAGAATGGGCACTTGTGGAGTTTCACTGGCACTACCAAACCATCACCTGCAGGGGGAGAGAGTGGCCAACCAACAGTTCAGGTTTACCTCAAATAGGACAGCACTGCAAAACGTGCGACACAGCGTTAGTTTCAAGATGTTTTGGGCCATTTGTTTGCGCTGAGATTGATCTTGCCAATTACCTGTGTCCTCTCCGAGCCACTCAGACTGGATCTCCATGATAGATGTTCCCACAAACCCTAAACTGTCATCCATTCTGCCTCCTCCTGTGTTGCTACCCAGTCCTTGAGTAAAGCGCTGCCCCCCTCTCTCCCCCAGAGGACTGGGGCCTTCACCTCTGGCCAGCATCTCCATCAGCTGCCTGGCATTAAAGGTAGGGCTGTATCCCAAGGGAGAGCGCTCATTGGAGGGAGAGGGACTTGGGGGAAGTAGCCTGCTATGATGAGGGTTATGGAGAGAGGGCCCAGAATATGAGGCCAGGACTTTGGTGTCAGGGGACTCCATAAGCTCCTCATCAGGGTCGTATTCTATCTTGGGGTTCACTAACTCCGGGGTCAAAGCAGACGACGAAGAGGATGAGAGGTTAGTCTGATCCATGTGTCCCTTCTGTCCTTCACTCCCCGACGCAAATTCCTCCCTTGAATGGTAGTCGCTGTCCATGTCCCTGCTGGTGCCTGGAGTTGTGGCGACAGGGATAGACAAGGGGGTTCTCGCCGAAGTCACAGACTCCGGACCTAAACCCGAGCCTCTGTCTGCCTCGGCAACCTGTGAAAGAGGCTCCGCAGCCCCTGCACCACTGGACTTTGTCGCAGCAGGAGTGCCGCTGTCTGCAGGACCCATCCCTCCATCCTGTGTCTGGTCCTCCTTCTCTGTGTTCCTCTCTTTCTCCTTGTTGCATATTTCCAAAGATGAGCGGATGTATCCCTTGCAGAAGTTCACCAGATCAGTCATCTGCAGGTAGCTGGCTGCTGACATCACCTCAATGACATTGCTTCTGTTCAGGGCCAGACGGCCAGAGTAAAGGAAGTCCAGGATAATAGAGAAGGCATCAGCTGTCACAATGTCCAACGATGCCGTGCTGTAGCGCTGTCCACTATCCTGAAAAGAGATGTATAGAGAAGTTCAAGACAATTTATTACTTTTAATAGTAAGAAGATTTACTAAGAGAAGCAGTGCAATGATTTGGCGGAATTTGATTTAAAAGGTTTGTAATTTCTGATAAATTCATCAAGTATGTATCCTAGCAGCATACTGGATGCCCTACTTTACCAAGATCAGCAATGTATGGCCTGCAGGCACAACTCCCACCATTCACCCAGGGGGTAATCTTTCATTTCTTATATTATTCTTGACTGATTTCATAGAAAGCAGTCTGCTTTTTAAAAACATTTTAAGGCACAAAAACAATCACTGATAACACAATAAAGACTACATTACATTTCTTTCTAGAAGTCATGCCCACCTCTCCTTAAAAGAAAAAAAAAACATAGGAAAGTCCTTATATAAACTATTCTCACCTGCAGATAGTGAACCAGAAGAGCCCGGAAATAGCCGCTCCCAGCAAACAACACATTGCGATGGGCCTTGAAGACGCGGCCTTCCACAAGGATGCTGCAGTCACAGAAGAAGTCCCGCTTACGCTGCTCATTGAGCTCAAACAGCAGTTTGGGCAGGTAGCAAGGCACTTCCATGTCTACACCTCAGTGAGCCCTGGCAGAGGAAGGGAAGAGACAGACAATGATTTAAGGGTGTGTCAATTTAAAAAGGTTAAAAGCAAACGCTTGCTATTTTTACTTTTCGGTTCTGTTATTCCAAACATTTGATTTTAACTGAACTACACACTTTATGATCTCGTGTGACACTTCACTTCAAAATGTCTCGTTCAGCAGGAAATGTCTCCACCTCGTCAGAGTATGTAAATGTAACTGTCACAGTACTGAGTCCAACTGGGTTAAAGGGAAAGAAGGAAACCTTCAATAAAGGAGTTATAAGCGAATTAAGTTTGTGCGTCCCAATCGAGCTGAGTTTAGGCGACGTTTACTAACGACAAGGTTTGATCATACACACGTTGAACCAAAGAGAAACCAGTTAAATAAAAGGAGGTAAAAGAGGACAGAGTCACAGTGCTCCCCTTTATGTTGGCTGTCAAGCTAACTTGTGTTGCTAGCGCCGAGCAGCTGGTAGTTGACACTTTATTAACTCCACCAAGGACGGAGACACACACGGAGACAAAAGGACACGTAGCACGGGCTCACCTGTATGTTTGCGCGACTGAACGTGAGAAAACCGTGATCATAACAGAGACAGACATTAGCCCGTGGATGTGTTCTCCCCTTGTGTACATTAGCCAACAACTTCCGCCTTCAGCGCTCGGTGACGTTTTTCCTTCAGCCAATCGGTGGCCGGCGGAGGCGGGGCCTGTCCAGCTGTGTGTAATGTGCTTCATGTCTGCAACATCCCTGGTTAGTGATGGATGTGTGAACACACAAGACCCTGTTAAAACTCGAAACAATGGGTTGCAGATACAATTAGACAGATTAACGTAATGAACAAGTCTAAATGAATGTGTCTCCTTTATATAATGTGATGTGACATTTAGCAGGATTATCCAGTGGTGAGATCACAGAAGTCCCACAAGTGAGATCACAAGTGGGTTTGAACCCATATAAGATGTTTCCTGTCCAAGTGCTCTTAAGCAAGATGCATATTGTGTATGTAAATTTTATAGTTTATACTGACTTCTGATACAATGTTTTTATCCCTTCAATGAAACTTATTCATGGAGTTTTCAACAAAAATATTTTATAGGATTATTAAAGTATTTTTTGCAGAGAAGTCTGCATTTCATCTACATCTTTGTGTTCTTTGTAATCATGGTATAACCCTGCTACATGGCAATATTAATTGTACACCAAATTGATTGATTAGTTAATTCAAATTTGAAATCAATGTTAACATAGAGCTCCAGCTCAGGAAGTGTTATTAATTTAACTACAAGAGAGTTTAAACACTGTGCATCACGTACCTGATGTGAGACGTTATTTTAGACAATGTTCCACCCAACTGTGATCAAAACGAAAATTACAATGCAAAATACCAAAGTTATGCAAGTGCTATTGCATAGTGTTATTAGGTTGCTGAATGAAGTCACACTGCTCTGCTGTATTCCCGCTGTGCATCTCTAAAACAGGGACAAAAAAGGGACAAAAAATGACAGATTATCCTCCAAAATATCCTTCAACAGATTCCATATTGACAGGACTCCAGCAGGAGAAAAATCTATTGTTCACCATAGAAACAGGTACATTTGTAATTTTATATTAATTAATTATTGCCTTAATTCATGATGTGATACAAAGACATATTAAGCAGACTTGTTAAAATTGTATCACTTGTCTCAACTGACTATTTTCACTTCAGAAGCAACATTATTTATCATTAGGCAGTTAAAAGTATGTACATTTCTTAATCCCCCTCAGATGCATGATGGGAATTCTGTGTTTTTGACAGTCAAATATTTTCTTCACTTTATGTCTGCCGTTCTCCATCGCAGAAACTCATTTAAAGTGATGATGACAATTATGATGATGATGATGCTCATGCTGTGGGGAAGAGCGTCAAAGTGTCACCCTCCTTCTCAGTCCAGCATGCCGCTGCGCGACCGCAGGCGGCCCGCGCCTGCCCACGTTGTCTGCACAAGAATACTTGTTTATTTGCCTTCCATTTCGGAGGGAAAATAATTCTTTTTTTATTTTCGGACACGGCGAGAGTAAACAAGTAGTTCCTTCAGCACTGCGCCACACCCTCTCAGCACAATCCACAGCTCTTAGAAGTGTTTTTTACACTGATGGGTGCCGACCAAGCGACTTATTTGTTTCAGATATTTTCCCATGGCAAACAGGGCGAATACAAAGGCTTCGTGGTGGCCTGGGGAAACCACAGGGTAGGCGTACATGAGCCTCCATACTCACCCTCTTTTGAAAATGAAATTTATGGCACCTCATAAAAACTCTATTCACGCTTTTAAGCACTAAATATAAACTAGTATAAACCAGCAGGGTTTGACTCAGTCCTTGTAAACTTGACCTGATGGAGCGCTGTGTCCGGCTGCAGGCAGGCCGACCGTCGGGTTGACCCGGCTGCCCAGCCCTGACACGAGTCTATCCCAAAGCAAAGCTGAAATAGGTTGAACTCTGAGGTAGCTCTGGTTGCTGACCTTCTTCTCGCTCTGACTCAGGGAAACACAGGGCCTTTGTTTTGGTCATTTGTTGACACAAGGGCCGGAAACTCCCTCTCCACAGACCTTTCACAGCCAAGCAATCACACTGGAGTTTCTACAATACTGCCCTATCTGTGTGGCAGTTTAATGCTGGTTTACACCCAGAAACCCCTTAGGAACAAATAATATTTGTGATTTATGATTTGGTTTTGGCTTACGCCTATGATTATGATGGCGTATGATTTACGGATTGAAGCCCAGTCTAAAAAGTAAATAGATGTAGCGATGGCAGTTATGTAAGGCTGCATCCAGATTTGGGACCTCACTCATTGTGTGTGTTACCCACTGTGAGACCCACGGCTGGCACAGAGGGCTCCAGCAGCACCCCTCTGGGTCCCTGTGGTCTGCGCCTCAGCACTAACAGCCACTTAGGCCGGCATTTTCCCAGGCTGAGACAACACACCACGGTGGCAGCGCGAGCCACAGAGAGGCCTGATTAAAGAGTAGGGACAATGGAGGGAGAGAGACCGTGGTGGCATTTTCCATCTCCGCCGCTGTCTCCTGGGGGGACCAAGTATGTGCCGTGAAACGTTTGAATTATCCCAGAATCTCTGGAATTCAGACAGAGGCACCGCGGAGAGGACCCTCGACCGGGGATCAAAGAGCTTTGAGAGGAGTGCGGTGGACTGGTGGTGAAGTCGAGTACATAGGGGAGTATGAGTGTGTGTCTGTGTGTGTGTGTGTGTGTGTGCATGCTTGTGTGCTTCAGAAAACTGACTTGAAACAGATAAAGACAATGTTTGAATTCGAATCATATTTTCTTTTATGGCTACATGTCTAAAGATGTTTTCAAAAAAAGCCATGTTTGACTTCTGAGGAGGCACTGATCATTGAGCAATGAAATACAGGCATGTGGTGTGTGTGTGTGTGTGAGTGTTTGTGTGTGTGTCGCTGTCCTTTTATCCCTCATGGGATCCGATAATGCAATCATAGCCAATCATTGGGAGTCTAATACAGCGGGCGCCCCTCTTTAGTTTGGAGACGCCACTCTCTTCTGTGGTGGCAGAGGAAGAGGAAGAGAAAAGCGAGAGGGGGAAACCTCGTCCCTCTCTTTCTGTCTATCTCTCTCTGTAATTATCACTTAATGTTCTTCGGTGATCTGGAGACGTCTGTCTCTTGCTGTCCTTTCTTCCCCTTGCTGGAGAGGAAATGTAACACAGTCTGAAATAAATCTGCCAGCCTTTTTATTATTGTATATTTAGCACCAGAACAGAGTAGTAAATGGAGCCGTCCCAGACCACAAGCTTCCGGTAGCGCAGGGCCTCAGCGCTGGCTGGCTGTCTTTGCCACAGCCAAGTCCAAAGATCAAAGCCTCCTGTACTATATACAGTTAGCTAGTCGTCCTCAAGCACTGACCTCAAGCAAGTTTTTCATGTCTGAGAACGACAGCGTATGTTTGTGCATGAGCTACATGCGGGGTGTGTAGAATTAGTTCACTACACAAGTATGCCTTTCAGCAAGCCCGTTCTACATCAGCGTCTGTTGTGTGTACTTTGCTGTACGAGCGCAAAGAGCTTTCGTGTCTTTCTACATCCATATATCCCTGTGCTGTAAATCAAGCCTTGTCATGGCATTGTCTTGTGTTTGCTTGATGTCAAAAATGACAGTGTTGCGTTCACATTTAGAAAAAGAAAAATGTACAAAGGGGTGGCTTGGGAAGGTGGCCCACGTCTTCAATGTATGAGGGAAACTCAACTAATTCAATCAACTAAATTCAACTACTTTGATTTGATTCTATATATATATATATTTGTGTTAGTAAAAAAATCAAACTGCCAAATAGGACTACAAATTGGTGTGACGAGGATCGTTATTACCTTTGACAATAACCAGTGAGCTGCAATCAAAGTCACTTGCCTGATATCAGACAGAATTGTCAACTCGTTAAACTCCATTTCCATCTTCAGTCTGACATTGCCTCCCCTTTAACTGATTCAATTTTCCCAAAACAATGACTAGAGACCAACGTATCCGCCTGAAGCTAACGTCATTTTAAGTATTTCGAACATGGTGGGTGGTGTTGTTGAAGGGAAACTTAGGGGCGGTGGTGGTAAGTCAGACAAAAATTGGAACCATTAGGATATCTATTTAAACTTATAGATCAGCTGCCCGACCTAATCCTTTAGTTTTACTGAACAATGGACACTTAGTTTGGCAACAGTAAAAAAAAGAATGCAGGCGTAATCCTGAATCAGTGTTCAGTGCATCCATTATTTCAGTTCTAGTCATTTTTTTTTATAATAAAAGCCACTTTCGAGAATAACAAAAGCAGTACCAACTCCCTCAGGAGATTAAAAATAATGTTGGTCATTACACTCATCCTCCATCAAAGTCTTCCTTTTTTCCCCCTGCACACTCACTGTAATCCGCTTCTGGGAACGCTAAAAAATTCCCAGCAGTGTGGTGGCGGCAAGTTTTTATGCTGGTTTTCAGGGGCTTATGCCTGCTCTTCCGAGCTGCCGTCAGAACGAGGTGTCAGCAGGATGCCTCCCTGATAAGGCCGTAATCTGAGGTGTAAAGTTAGAAGAGGGATTTGGGAAAGCGAGAGGCTGTCAGAGAGCAGCAGCCACGGGTGTCTGGGGCGGCGCATGGCAGGGATGGAGCACCGTCTCCCAGGGTTTATGACTCTGTGAGAGCTCTTCTGAACCAACCCGGCATCCAATTAATCCAAATTTCAGAATGTCAAACTAAACAGATGCATATGCCTTCTGTTTTGAAAACATCTTTGCCATGTACACTTTAGTTTCCCTTCAGAATTGTACGTTTCTACACCGAACGCCCTTTCTTTAGACACTGACAAAAATAGAAAGCCGATAGAGGAAGTAAACATCACATGACTCCATGCAATAAAAATTAGTCTCCTCCATAAACTTGAATGATAGTCAGCTTCCAAGTCAAAACTCTTGAGCAAAAGTAGTTTTACAGTGGCTAATATTAGCTGATTCTTAAAACCCCCAGTCATCAAATCTGGCACAGTTGCATGCGTGGCTGAGGGGACACAGTGGATTAGCCCTGAACTCTTTCATTTTTCACTTTCCCCTTTTTCTCCTCCTCTTTCTCTGCGGCTCATAAAAGATTATGTCCTGTGTGTGATGTGGCGGAGGAGTGCAGTCAGAATGAACTGATTACGGACGAGGGCCGGCGTGCCTGTGAGTCATGGCACCGAACGACATTCTTCAAGCACTTAAAAATAGTAACAGTTGGCTTTTTTTCAGGTTTGTTTTTCTCATCGGAGGACTTTGGGGCATCCTCTGTTGGCTTTTTTGGAGACTCGAATCATAACCAGATTTCTTTTTTTTTCCTTCCCCCTTCCTCCTCCCCTTTTCTTTCATTTTGTTATTGGGAGTTTGTTTAATCTTGTGAAGAAAATTGGCTTAGCGTGGGAAAGGCAGAATTCTTTTGGGGATAGGTTTTGTTGTTTTAGAGTTGTGCGCATTGTCTTTTTTTTTTTTTTCTGTGCAGGAAGAAAGAAGTGCCAGTTTGTGCCAAAACCTCATGAAGTATAGATAAAAAGGGGCTGAGTGAGAGGGAGGCCGCAACACCACGACAAAGATATGGGCTGTCTAAGCAGAGAGCTTTACAAATGACGATCTCCAGGGGGAAAACGGGGGAGACAAAATAAGGGAGGAAGGTAGTTGGATGAGGAAGGGGGAGGAAAAGAGGAGAAACAAATGTGGATGGATTGGTTGGAGGAGGAGGAGGAGGAAGATGGGTATTGGGGGGAAATAACGCAGAGCAGTGAGGAGGGAGGGGAGGAGATGAGAGGGGAAACATTCCCCCTTGCCCACATTAAAGACATAAAAAAGAAAACAAACAGAAAAACATGTCTGACATAAAGAGGCTGGTTTCCGCGGCGACAGCACAATGGCTGCCTGTGGCTCTCGGGGCCCTCGCCGTCCCGTCTGGGGCCCGGCACCAGCGAAAGTCACCGCAGTCACAGGGCCCATCAGCGTGTGTGTGTGTGTGTGTGTGTGTGTGTGTGTGGGTGTGTGTGTGGGTGTGTGTGTGTGTGTGTGTGTCTATGAAACATGGTGAATGTCATCACGGGCCTAGTACTGTGGGAACCGCCATGAAAGGGACCCCACTCAGAAGCCACAAAAGTTCCTTTCTGCTTCTTCTCTTCGGCTTTTAGCCTCTTTATTTATCTGTGTGTAGGGGAGCCGGATGAGGAGGGAGGACTCTCTCTCTCTCTCTCTCTCTCTCTCTCTGACAGCCAGCATGACCCATCACTGCAGCCCTCCTGCCCTCTTGACACCTCAAATCACAGCAGCCACTATCTCAAATATATATACTGACTGTGTCCGACCCTACGTCTCTGGAGGTTTATTCACACCTCATATCAGCTCAGTCAGGTCATTAAAAACACAAGGCAGCTCTCTGTAAGCACCCAATAGGAGCAAACCTGGCGTTCCCCCGGAATGCCTCGTATATCCAGGTTATTCCGAGTGAATCGCGGAGGCGGCCAGACAGGCCGTGCCACAGGTCCCAGGCATTCCTTATTTGTCTGAAGGGCAGATAATTCCCTCATGGGTCCAGCCTGGACAGTGCCAAGCTACTCCGGTGCCAGTTCCCATGCCAATCCAATCCTGACCCCGGCGGCTGAGCGCCCAGCCACAGGCTGACTACTATAAAAGCCTCATACCACTAAGAAATCAACTGATTTTTTGGGTGTATATCAATGAGCAGTGCACCATGCAGGGCTCCTTTGACCACAATTGGCCTTTCATATATTCTCTGCAGGGCTTCTAGACAGTGAACAAACATTGGATTTTGACTAATGCTATTTGATAACATCTGAGGAGTTATTTTTGGGTACCTTGTCATTCAAAAGATATATTTACAAACACCAATGTCATTCCTAACAATGTTTCTTTTTATATTTGAGGATGTAAATATAAGTAAGTCCACCCATAGCACTTTTTAAAACCATGGTTATAAAGTGCCTCACGGTTATAAAAATCAAACAATCGTCACTGTCCAGAGACAACCATGTATCTGCATATTTAGGTTTTCAGATAATCTTTCAGATAAAAGATTATCTTCTACTTTATGTTTTGAGAAAATTTTCTTACATCTGAGGCACAGTAAATCTAAAAAGAAAACATAAATATTTCAAAAATGGATATTGAATAGCTCAAAACAAGTCTGTTTATGAAAACATGACATTTTGGCGATACATATGAGGGTTAAAATGAGGTCATGAATATTATGTGCTTCAGCTTATTTTGAATGTAAGTCCAGTTTGATTTTGGTTCATTTTTGCCAACTATCAATGCATTTATTTTTGTCTTTGATTTGTTTTTAGTTATAAGTCTGACTTCTAATTTTGTCAGTTTAACAGTGTAATTGCTGCCAGGGACTGAAAATACTTTTTTTTTTAAATGACAGAGGCATGTATAAAAATATACATATCTGAAGTGGTAACCACTCAAAATATTATTATAGAACAACTTTAGGTTGTAAAAAATATTGTTTCACTATTTATACACACAAATACAGCATAAAAGTGTGGTAAATATAACCATGATGAAGTCTGTTTACACGTAATGGGATTTTATTCCAACTCGTTTTTGTGTCTTTTCATTGAAACTCTGTCTGTAAATCACAGAAAATAATGCAAAAAAAATATGTTTTTCAAACTGTGTTTTATGGTCTGCAGACATGAATGAGATACTGTGTGAAAGCACTTACAGTTGGTTTTCCCAGCTTGTCTCTGCGTGATATATAAATAAAGTTATTTTACTATAAATAAAACCTCCATAGCATTTACCTATGAACAGACAGACTCCAAAGGGTTAAAAATGACTCTGCTACTATATATTACATTGACACTACTTGTGTTTGTAATAGTGCACTTTTGTGAGAAATACAATGTGCTGAAAAGACTGTCTCTTTGTGTCTTTTTGATGTTAATGGTTTCTTACAACTTTACCTATTGTTCTCTTTCAACAGGTAGTGTCTTTTTGTACATTTTATATCAAAAATGTTGCTGAAAGTTGTTTTTCTGCTGCTGAAAAACTTAGTACAAATAATCAAAGTCAACCATGCAGTGAGACGTATCTGATCAGTTATTTGGTTTGACATGAATGCAGAGGAAAAAAGTCACAAACAAAATATCCTGCTGAGCTGGTTCCATCTCACAGACTTTCAAACAATAGCAATAGTCATGCATCAGAAGCAATAATTGCAGCTGAGTGTTTGTGCCTTATAAATTGTGGGTATGCACTGTCCACATTCGTGTGAAGGAGTTGCGTGCGTGTGTCTGCTTGTGTGAATCAGCTCGTGTGTGTATGTCCGTGAGCGTTCACACGTTCTTGTTGGAGTTGCGCATGTGTGCGTGTGTGCGCAAATTGTAAAAGTATGAGCTTGTTAATTTCAATAAGGGACGTTGCCTTGTTGTGGTTTGGAGGGATGGGAGGGAGAGGACTTGAAGTGGCCGACCAAGATCGCCAGAAATCTCCCAGAATTCCATCCCAGCATCCACTGCCAACTCTTTCTCTCTCTTATGTTTCTCTCCATCACCCTCCCTTCACGCACCCCCACCATGAAACCATTTTTATAATTAACTTATTTATTCATTCATTCGTCTCCTTAATTATTTTCCACTTCGTGCGTGTTTTTCATGCAGCTTGCCTCATCCTGGAACAACTGGGAGGTGTGGCTGGCAAAAAAACAATGAGTGGAACCAGAGTGATTTCATTACAAAAAAAAAAAAAAAAAAAAAAACAAGATAAAGAGAAGAAAGTTATTCTTTGAAGAGAAGTGAGGGTGGGTGATAAAAATAACAACAGAGAAGAGACTGAAGCCTGACTTCATAGATGTCTCTTTTCTTTCTGAGTCTTTCTTCCCTGTTTTCTGATGCTGAAATTAGATCCAGATCTGAATTAAGGAATGATTGGTAATGAAAGGATATGTAAGTTGGGGGGGGGGGGGGGGTGTGGAGGGAGGGAAGGACTTCTCTTATATGTTAGTCCTGACTCATACTCACCACAGTATAAGCCCCCCTGGTGATGGTCACACTGATTACTGACACTTGGGTATTACAAACACAAGCACATGCGCATGTTTCCAGTTAGTTTATTACTTTACATGTATGATGTAATAAAATGCAGGCGGGCAGGGCTCAGTTACGTCTAATGCAAGTGAGATAAACAGAAAAACAAGGCCGTTGACAAGCACATCATCTTAAAAGGGACCAAGAGAAAGAAACATCTGGAGTAAGAGAAATAACTCTGAAAACACCTGATTTTATTTACAAAAAAAAAAAATCCTCGGTACAACTTACAGGACCAACCCAAGTACAAAACAGACACTTTACTTGTTCAAAGATCTCGCACTCGTGCATTGTGTTATGTTTAAACTAACACACCCTTCCAGTCTGCCAGGCAGGAAGAGACACACTCAGCTGGGCATTGTGTGGAAGGGGGCATGCCACTTGGCCTCTCTCCGTCTTTCACACACACACATGCACACACTGCTGGGTCAGTCAGGCAGCGCTCCTAACAACGGGCGCCTGGGCTTCGTGTTTCCATGGCAATCTTTACCAGCAATCTTCCCACGGTGGCAGCGGAACCGAGCACTAAGTGTTGCAAGGAACCGCCTGTGTGTGTGTGTGGGTGTGTGTGTGTGTGTGTGTGTGTGTGTGTGAGCGAACAGAGAGAGCTATCTTGTCCAGTGAAGAGCCCGGATGTTCAGACACTCACTGGGCTGATTCCTCTCTTGACCCCTCGGTACCTGCCCTCATCTCTGCGCGCACTGACACACGCAGGCAAGACACATTTAAAACGTTTGGGAGAGGTTGGGTCCGATCTCGCTTTCTCAACCAGCAGGATTTCTCGATGTCATGAGTTCAGAAATAAAGCAGTGCCACATCTGAGTCAAAATGGTATAATTCTGTGCTTCTCAGCCAGGGAGAGGCCGAGGCTACTTATAGTGAGCTAAATGTCGCGAATGGGTAAATAGTTGAAATAGTTAGTTACCGTTAAATATAATGCATAACCAGTTGAAATAAGCAGCTGAAAGCGAATTGGTAGCTCACTGGGCAGCACACTTTCAAGACTGAGTCCTTTGCCTACTGCAGAGACTGTGCTCTCTGTAAAGCCTAACAATGAATGAAAATAAAAAAAAATTAAATTAAAAGCCTAATTAATATGCAGTTGAAATAGTTATAGCTAGCTAACGTTAATGCATAAATAATGCAAAATAGTTTATAAATAAACAGCTGAAATAGCTAAAAGTCATTCAAAAAGAGCTCATTAGAACAGAGTAATAAGATAGAGTAACTAATAAACTCTTGAAATAGTAAGCTAAAAGTAATGGATAATATGATTAAAATCTAGCTTGTAAGCTTTACCAATGCAACCAACCTACAGTGGCAATGTTACAATGGAAAAAAATGTAGCAATAACCACTTTTAGATAATTAAATAGTTACATAATGTAATTAAAAAAGAAGAAGAACAGAACATAAGAACAGATTTGGAGCATGGCGTGGTGTTGATGAATGGGTACCAGGCTCATCTGTCAGGCCTGTCGGGGTACGCCCTTCTTTTATACAGTCTATGGGTACGCCTGACTGGTTGGGAATTACTGGTATAAATGATTTTACACTTTAGTCAGCATTATTTAAGCAGTATAAAGTATTGTTTAAGGATAAAAGAAAAAGAAAAAATATAGGCCTGCACGGTTTTCCGATTTTTCTTCATATTGTGTATTTGCTGATCACTGACAGCTGCCGAGAGGTCGTGGGTTACCTATCTTTATTTTGTCACTCTCTCTCTGCTGTTTGTCTCTCCCACTCACTCACTCGCTCACAAAAAGTAGTTCAATAACTCCATTGTCCGAGTCACCTGCGTGTTTGTGTGAGAGTCGGGCTTTATGCACTGTCACACACTCCCCTGGAGATGATGGAGTGTTTTCACAGTCCATCATTCCCACACTCTCCTTCCCTCCCTCCCGCTGCCATTGTTCTACAGAGAAGTGTAATTAAAGGAGCAGAAAGAGAGAGAAAGGAGGATCGAAAGAAGGAAGGAAGGAGAGCAGGATGAGATTGGTGGCTAATTGACTGAGGATGACTGAGCAAAGGGGTGGAAAGATGGGGCCGGGGGGGGTAGGGAGGGAGGGTGACAAGCCGGGGTAGGCCAGATTAAAGGGAGGGAGGAGGGACAGGGAGAAGAGGCGGGGGAGTCTAAACTGGCAACCCTGCCCCAACTGCCAAAGTCCTATTTTGTCATTGGGTGGCTGTGACAGAGAGAGGGAGCCAAGAGAGAAATAACAGAGAGAGAGGGAGAGACAGAGAGAGACAGAGAGAGAGAGAGGGACTATGATTGGATGCCAGTGTTAGAGTAAAAGACTAAAGCAGCTTGTGAATTTTCTTAGTTGCCATGGGCCCTTGGGGGTCGATCAAGTGGCACTGCTGACTCACAGAGGAAGAGGACAGAAGACACATGAATAAACAACAACAACAAAAAAAAAAAAAAAAAAACAACACAAGTGACAAGAAGTAACTAAGGACAACAAGGCTTTTATAAGTAACAGCGCACGAGAAACAGAGTGAGGGGCACACAGGGTGAGTGCTTGGTCCAGAGGGGAGACGGTCTCCAGTGTGGTGCCACCGCGCAGCAGAGAGAGCGGCCGACAAGACCACCGAGAGCCGTCGGTCCACCATCCATCCATCGCTCCGTCAGTCCAAGCCAGTGAGGAAGGGCCACAGACATGAAGAGACCTCACGACTACAGCTCCCCGGACTCGGACACGGACGAGTTTATTGACGTGGGACAAGAAGACAGCTACTGGTGAGCATCCGTCAGCCACACCTGAGGTCGTAACACATGCCCTCCAATCACACTTTCAAGGAAAATGACATGGTGCACAGCTGCAATTAGTAGCTTAAGACAGATTTGGTGTAAACATATTTGGATGTGAACTGTAGGCCTTACAAGCATTTAGACGCTACCATACGTGAACTTACAGACAAAGTTGAAAGACTGCAGGAAAAGTTTCAGGTTTTTAATTCTCAGAAAAGCTGATATGGTTTTATAAAGCAATAATGAAAATGTGTGATTATTACTATTATTGTATTCAGCTCAAATGTTTTTAAAATTCTGAAAAATGTATACAAATGATTTAACATCATTGCAGCAGGTTTTGACACAGCTTCCAACAAACCTGAGCTGTCGGTTTAAAGTCTAACTTCGGGCCTCTGGCAGTAAATCTCCTATATTCACATGAATATATATTCATTGCTTTTTGCCTCTAAATGAAATAGTTTCATGTTTGCTCCTTTGACTTGCCCATGTGAGTAAACGTAGAGGATGATAACAGTCATTGCACTCATGACACGCATTAGAATAAGTGTAGGTTAAAAGGTTACATCAGGCCTGTCATGTCTGAAGCGTGGAGACCGGGCCTGAAGTCATGAGCAGAATTTTCTGCCTGTGAATGATCTGGAAGTAAATATATTTAATATAAAAAATATCTATAGATCAAATATATTTCTCATAAGTAAAGATTCAAAATGTATTCATACAATATTTTGGGGTTATTTTATAAATGCAAACTATTATGATGTAGCAATGAGAAGTTTTTAATCCTTTCCTGTTCAGGAACTCTTTGAAGTCGCGTAACACAGAAAAACTGAACGGTCAAATTAACAACAAGCAACAGAGAGGCACGACCTACAAACCAAAGAAACTGAGGATTTTCTTGCATTTTGTGGGAACATTTGAGGCTCGCTGTGTGTGAGTCAATACAATGAAATTATTTGCTTTTACTTCAATATATGACAGATTTAATTCACTGTCAATAATACTGACGTGTTGAAAGGCTAAAAGTTTATTATTGTTTTCATCTTATTGAATAATATATACAATATAATGTATCTTATAATATAATCTTATATACAGGAAACTTAATATGATATAAATTAATCCTAGTTTGTTAATTATTTCTATGCATAAAGTCAAATATATGTAGTTATAGAAGGAATATGCTGGACACTACAAGGTTTTCAAACTACAAAGGTATAATGCAGGGTACAAACTAAAATCCTTTTTTATTTGAAAGGAAAAAAAAAACTTTGAACCTGTAAATGCAAATGTGACCTACTATGCCAAGCTGTTTAACTGCAGTCTATTATGTACAACTTGTTTCAGTGTTGTGGAAAATGTCTGATAAGCAGTAAAATTACACTCTTTACAAGTCATTATACTACTAAATTTGCTTGTAGGGTGAATTAGTCAAATTCCTCGGCTGGAATAACAGAAACGTAGATTTAGGGGAATATTTGTAACAGTGCATCTACAGTATATAAAAACACATTGACAGCAATACTGGTTACATCACAAGCAGTGAGCAAGCCAGTAACACCAAAAACGGTTTGGATAAATCAAATTGCCTTGTGACATGCAAACAAAAGACAGTGCCGCTTTTTCAAGTCAGCCTCGCAAACATAAACCTAAACAAAAACACACAGCTAAATTGGCAGCCTTCATGTTAAAATCTAATAGAAACTCAATAAGTCTCTGGTGGGGCAGTTTGAAGGGAACTCCAAGCTGTCAGGCTCTTTCAGGCCTGTAAGATGAGAGTTCACAAACAAACACAATCCATATTGAGTGACTGTACTCGGAGCAGCTCAGATCCCATGCTGCCTGCTGGAGCCCCATGCGAGCAAAAAGCATCTCCCCGAGGCTATATAATCATCTTTCTAAAAGTGCTTTCGCTCAGATGGAAAGGAGAACAGCATGTCATTTCACTGAGACTAATGTCCAGAAACGCATTAAACCAAAAACAATCTCGTCTTCCCTCCTCTCCCGGGCGCTCCTATGCCGTTCTGTGCCCAAAAAACAAATTAAATTGAAGGGAGCTGATGTGCCATCCTGCCTCTGTGTCATATTAAGGAGGGTAATGATAACAATATGCAGCCGAATCAAAGTTGCCATGTTTCTCTCTGTGTCAGTGCCATCCCCCCCCCACCCCCCCCATCTCTCTCATCTCTCTCTTTCTCTCTGTCTCCATGGCACAGCCCAGTCACCGGGTCCATGTCTCCTGGCAGCGCCTCGCAGATTCTGGCCCGAAAGAAGAGAAGAGGGGTGAGTGGATTATAGCCTTGGATCTTAATCTTTTTAGTCCTGTCGTTTCGGTTGGCCCTGACCGTCCCTCTGCTCCTCTTGATGTGTAGATCATAGAGAAGAGGCGCAGAGACCGGATCAACCACAGCCTGTCAGAGCTCAGGAGACTGGTGCCCAGTGCTTTTGAGAAACAGGTGACTGCTCACGGATAAAGAATCAGTTTTAAACAATTCTATTTCAATGACAGAAGTGGAAAAAAAAAAAAAAAAACAGCTTCTTAAAATCTGATGCAACTTAGTGCAATGTTGCTCATTTTCCCTGTAGGGTTCATCAAAGCTGGAGAAAGCAGAGATCCTGCAGATGACTGTGGACCACCTCAAACTCTTGCATGCCATGGGAGGAAAAGGTGAGACTTGAGAAACTGAGTTTGTTGCTGGCGGAAAAACATGTACTTTCTATATTTTTCTGCTTGTCGTTCATTTTCTATCATATGTCAATGTCGTCGATTTCTACAATAATGCTGGAAAATATCTAAAACCCACCAGAAAGTAGACAAATATAATTATTTATTGTGCTCTTTTCTTGGACAAGAGACAGCATGTACAGTAGGTATATTTTTCAGGACTAACTGCATCCCATTACTATCCTTCAGTGGGTTACTAAACTCTCTTTTTTTTTGTCTCAGGTTACTTTGATGCGAGGGCCCTTGCAGTCGACTACAGGACCCTGGGCTTCAGGGAGTGTGTTGGGGAGGTGGTGCGGTACCTCAGCTCCCTTGACGGGGAGTCCCCGGACCCTATAGGAGCCCGCCTGGTCTCCCACCTTTCCCACTGCGCAAGTGAGCTAGACCCTCTACTCCTACAGTCGCCCCCGGCCTCCGCCCTGCCCTTTCCCCCTTGGCCGTGGGCGTCCTTCCCTCAGATCTCCCCCGCCTCACCGGCCTCCTCCTCACCTCCTTTCCCCAGCGGGCGAAGGGATCTGGCCCTGCTGGGGAGCTACCCGTCGCCCGCCTCCCTCCGCCTCTGCCAGCAGGGCGCACCGCCGCTCCTCGCGCCCACAGCCCTGGCCACCGTCCACAGGGTGCCCTCCCTCGCAGCGTCCCCGGTCCTCGGCCCCTCCAGACCGACCCAGCCGTCCCCTCACAGCGCCACCAGGGCCTCGCCTCTTCCTCTCCCCACCCCTTCCTCTTCCGCTCCTTCTACCTCCTCCTCCTCTTCTACTCCATCATCCTCTGTCCCGCTGCAAGTTTCTTTCAGGCCCTTCGCACCTCTGGGCTCGCCCGCAGCCCAGCGCAGGGGCTTGAGCGGATCGGCCAAGTCGGCCCAGGGATGGGGGACTGAGATCGGAGCTTTCTGAGGGTCGACGCTGGTTTTGTTTTCCAAATGAACTCTGTACAGTGGACATGGAGCTCCCGTGTGCACCATGTAGCAAATATGATACCTTTGGAGAAAGAAGTATTGAACCTTTGATGATTGTCTCTGCTGTTGGGGGACTCTAAAAGCCATATCAGACTGAGGGTGAAGTTTCAGATAATCACCAACAATCATATGTAACGGAATAATGAAGGAATGTGAAAGAGTAGAAGATTTGAGTAATTTCACATTCATGAATCTTGCTTGACAAATACACACATACACAGTGTCCAACAGAGCCATATATATGCTCAACAGAGTGACGTTGAGTTTTTACTGATCTTGTAACTGTGATATGTGTTTGTTTTTTTCAAAACATTTATACATTTGATTACATTTTCCAGTTTTGAAGAATGTTTGACAAAAATCTCTATAAAGACTAAGTGCCTTGACCTTTGTTCATGTTTTTCTCTGTGTGTTTTTTCTGACTGTATAAGCAACTGGCAACATATGTACTTGCAGCCATACGTTATATGCTACCCATACAAATGGCAAAGGAAGGGTTGAAAGCTGCATGTTACCCACTTGTCCACATTAGTCATGTCTGCAAACACTGCTTGCATGTTCCCCAGCCGTAACCCCCTCGGTATCTAAGCTGTCTCCAGTGATGGCTGATGGGAGCTGTGGTCTTGTGGCTGCAGAGGATAAACATGGTGGGAGCTGGTGATGTTTTTGGGATGCCGCGGCGAGGCAAACAGACCCATCACTTTGCCCTCTAATTGGCAGTCCCCTGTAATTAACTTTACCCTCATATCAGTCCATGTATCTTCCTCTCCTCTGCTGTCTCTCTGCCATTCTTTCTCTCCAATCTTGTGGTACACCAGCGGATATCTTCTCTCCCTGTTTGTCTGCGCCACTGTCTCCTCAACAATGGACAGAGAGAAAAGAAGAGGGCGAGAGGGAGGATGGAGAGACTGAGAGAGGGGAAAACAAAGAAAAAGATCTGAAGGCCTGTGGTTGGGTGACTGATTTGGCGTAGACGTTCAATAACAGGGTGGGAGGGAGGCAGGAGACAGGGTTAAGGGGAGATGAGGCGGATTGTGAAGGTTTAAAAGGACAGGGAGAGACATAGTGTGAACCACCGAGAGCCGGCCAGCGCGCAGAGGGTGCACAAGAAACCCCCCGAACAATGATGAATGACAGTTGCGACGGGTTGTTTCTCAAGAAGATCAGCATAATTGTGCCGTGCTTCACCAAAACGGCTCCGCGGGGATGAGAGAGCAGAGAAGAGCCTTGTGTGTGTTTACTGCTGGAGAACGCTTTGATCTACTTCAGGATGCAATGTCTGTGGTCTGCGGCCCAGAAATGTGTGTGTTCCGCAAAGTGCATATTGTTTATCTGAGTGAGTGTGCTAGTGTGTGCTTAAGCCAGTCTCATGTGCTCGCTGCCCTGTGCGTGTGTGTGTCTGTGTGTGTGTGTGTGTGTGTGTGTGTGTGTAATGTGAGTCTTCTGGGCTGGCGTCAGGACCGAACCGCGGTGGCGGCGTGGCTCTCGTGCGAGGCCTGGCCGGCGGTCGGACGGACGGTATGGTGGTGGAATGTTTGTGGAGGGTGCATACGTACACACACACACACACACACACGCAGGCACTCAGACGACACACAAACATAGACACACACAGGCTGGCTGGCACTATTCTAGCCTCTGAGTGGAGGAGCCAGAGTCACCACCACAGCTTCCAGGAAGGACAACCACAGTCACACTGCTCTGGGTTTCCCACGGGGGAGGGGAGGCCGGAGGGAGGGGAGAGGAAGGAGGGAAGGGAACGATGGAGAAAGAAGGAGGGAAGTGCGCGTGTGTCTGCGAGTGTGTATGTGGGGCAAGGGTGTACGGAGCAGGCCGGCGTTGTGGTTCAAGCTGAATGAGGAAAAGAGGAGGGTTCAGTGCGCAGGGAGGAGGAAAAAGTGGGAGAAAAAAAGTGTCTGAAAGCAGGAAGTGAGCGATCTCTTCTTTGACGTGTAAATAAACTCATCCATGCATTAATGAGTCTTTTATTGGATTAAATGTGTGAAATTTAATTTGCTGTCTCAGTTTTGTGTCAGTGATAAAATGTAAAGTACATTTACTCAAGTACTGTACTTATGTACAAATCTACTTTTACTTCATTTGAGTCTTCCTTTTCATTCCACTTTTTACTTCATCATCTACTTCGTCATTTTTCATGCAAAACATTTCATGGTTCCAGCTTCTCAAATGTGAGGATTTGCTGCTTTTCATATTCATTACTTAAATTATTTTAATTTATTTTTCATATTTTTCTTAGGTTTGGACTGCATTGTGAAGGTGTCACTTTGGGCTCTGGGTAATTGTGACTGCATATATTTCCTTATTTTCAGAATTTTTACAAACGAAATAATTTATTGATTGATGGAGAAAATAATCAGCAGATTAATCCATAATAGAAATCATCACTAGTTGCAGTCTTATACAAAATACTTAAAATGAGCTCCACCTCAACTAACTACAACATTAAAACCCTGATTTTACATTAATAATTATACATTTACATTAGTAATAATAATTTAATGATATAATATATGATAGTGTAACAGTCACAGGGGACATTTTTCTGCATTGATGACATACTTTTAATACTTAAAGGAAATTTTCCTGAAATTTTCAATGCATGTATTTCATTAGTACTTTTACTTAAGTAATGGATCTGAATACTTCTTCCACCACTGGTGTGTGTGTGTGTGAGTACAGCGCTCGACGCACAGTTTTTGAGGGAGAATCCAGACACGACATCGGCCAGTTTGGTAACTTTAGGAGGAGCAGGCAAGGTGATGACACGCCTCAGATAGCATGTGCGCCTAGAACACAAAATCAAAAGCGTGGCTGCAGTAGACAAGAAACAAAGACAAATACCTCTGAGCACCAACTAAATGTACTGTTACACAGTTTCTGGGTGCTTATTTACTGTTATACTTGCATGATACATGGTACAGAGTCTCATCTGCTGTCTCTGCTACTCTTTTAGCAACGTGAAGTGTCACCTAATGCAGCTTCATCTCATGTTTAAGGCACAGACATACCTGTTAGCAGAGAAACTCTCAGTGTGATGGGTGTAGAACTGACAGTAGGGATCCTCAGTGCAGTTCCTCCGCCGCGCTTCTGCATCATCCGCCTGCACATCGTGAAGGTCAGAACCTGGGAAATCTACTCCCTCATGAGTCTTCTTAACCCAGTCTGTTAGGACGGAGGAACAGGGTTAGACTCAAGGTGCAACCTGAACTGTGAAGCCAAAGTGCAAGTCCCTTAAACCTGCATTCTTTCTAAAAGCCAGCAGGGGGCGACTCCACCGGCTCCGATAAGAAGTTTGATCGTATTGAAATCTATGTGAAAATGACCCTACTTCTCACTTGATTTATTACCTCAGTAAACATTTTCCTAATGAGTTTATGGTCTTTTTATGGTCACTAGTTTCAAGTCGTATTCGGTACAGCATGACGTTGATTTAGTAAATTATGGTCCCATTTAGAGTAAAATAGACGATAAAGCAGAGCATGATTTAGAGCATGGCTACAGAGAGGCCTCAAAGAGAGGACTGACTGTGACCTTTGTTGCAAAGAAACATTCATAGCTGCATGTAGGCCTACTTGCTTTATGCCATCTATACATCTGATATATAATAATCAGTTAATGACCACAGCAAACCTCCACACGGGTATCAAAACCAAACATCACAGTTTGAGATAATATAATACGGTGTGATGTACTATATTCATAGTTTATTGGCACAAATAAGATAATGAAGATATAGAAAAATCATATTGCATGGCAAAAATAGCATATTGTCAATATTTTACAGAAACGGATTCATTCATATTTATTGATTATTGATTTGAGAGAATTATCACCTGACTCTGGTTTCAGTGTGTTCAGCTCATTGTTTTGGTTTTACAGCCCACAAATGAGCTGCTGCTGGAGGTCAACATAGGCAACTGTTTGCTAACATTTTCACTTTAACATCTCAAGCTGATTATATGAATCCAAGTGGCCAAAAAAATCAATTAATTCAGTTTTAAAGAAAAGCGCCTCAGTTAATAATCCTGTCATTTGCATTTTTCTAATTAGAGATAAAATGAAGCACAACTAAAACAAATCTAATAAATGGCACAACTGCAGTAACCATCTTGCCTAAACAAAATTACTTCTGTAGCTAAAAATAAATAGTTTAATGAGGCACAAAGGAACACATATGCTCTAAACATTAGAGCAGGGTCAGCCTCTTTAAACACCCAAAACACTCTGGTCTGTGTGTCCTCTAACTGTGTCAAAATGTACATTTTCTTTCTCTGTCAGTAATGTGTTTTTTTAGATTTGACAAGTGGTACATACTGTTATCTTGGTGACAGAAGCGTGCCGGTATCCCTGATGTGACTGCTGCTTTTTTTAACACCATTTCATTTGGATTGTTCTTCAGGTAACACAGAAAATCATCACTGGAAACATAACGACAACAAGATCTGGGTTAAAAATGAAGTATGGAGCGAGGCATATTTGCCCTCACACTAAGCTTAGATATATCCTGCTGGCACTATACTTAACACATGAAAGTTGTAGTGATGCTCTCTAAGTTAAAGATAGTTAAGATTACACAAAGTAGGATACTGTCAGCAAGGCCAAAGCATAACATAACTTCTTCTGAATACTTCCTCTTCACTCATCACTCATTCACACATTATTTGGCAGACATGGTCCTTCCACAGGAGAGAAAAAGTTAGCTAAAGGATTTTCCCTCTGAGAAAGTAATCTCAAAATACTGTGTACTTTCACTTTTAGTGGATGAAAAGTGACTATTACTACTACTACTACTGACTACCATAATCAAACTGCACATTAAGACATGTACCTGGCATAAGAGAAGTGGCATAAGTAGGTACATCGTGGATGAGCAGTGCACAGGGCATGACAGTGTCCAGGAGAGGCAGCAGGTCAGATGTCAGCGTTTGGAAATAACTTGGTCTGACATGCTGTCAATACACAGATAAAACAGTGGAAAGCCATGCACAACAGCCTGCAAGATGCTTCCACGGCCAATGCTACCACCTTTACTACGAGTTTTTGTGTACCTGTGTCAGACCGTTGAGTTATTTCGATTTTATGGGAGACTCCGGACACTAAACCAGCCTTTGCCTCTACCCTAGGAATCCATGGCACTGTCCAGCTGAATTTAAGACGGCACTTACATCTACAGACAGAAGAAGAAATAATATTAGTAGGATTCGGTACGTCATCATCCCTCCACCCCGTTGATCATAGACTCAAAACTGGTGTGTGAACAGTTGTCATCGCCTAATCTGAGCGGCGATGAAAAAACATTTCCATGAAGGTTTATCTCAACCATAGTTGTATATGCCTACGTGAGTTTCGGTTGCAGAGTTTGAGAGAAAAGCCAGAGGTGATTCCCGGAGTGGAGTCCGAACTGGGCTGCCCAGACCTTGGGAATGGACTTAAGGTAGCAGTAGAACTGCCTGGTGAGGAGAGAAGCAGGAGTTTCTGAGGTCAGCAAATGGCAAATACACAAGGCAGGTAGGCAGAGCTTTCAGCCTGGGAAGACAACACTGGCCCCTTTAACTTACTTTTTTTATTTTTAAATAGGGAAATCACATTTGCAGAAAATCTGATAAAAACAGTCAGCGGGATTTCGTTTTTTAAATGAATCTACGTATTTATGATACGTCATTGTTTAAGTGTTTTGCATTCAATACTTTTTCCAAAATCATTCTTTTGTATTTCTTTCAGTGTGTATTTTTAGTAACGCACCATTCTTTGTCACTCCAGTCAGACCGGATAAAGGTAAAGAAGCGGCAGGGGGGGTGCTGGGTGCACAGCTGCTGACAATATTCTACATCAGGAAAGTGGGGAAATGTTATGTTTGTTCCCGGAAAATCCACGTCCACCAGAAGATCTGGACTACATTCTACAGGAATGGAAAAAGAAACACATGTACACATGCACACATTTAGATTTTACCACATGTTAAGTTGTAAAATAGACATTTAGTTACACTTAGGCAGCCACAAACAGTTTTTAAAACGACATATACCGTGTGCCTGTATGATTACTGTCTAAAGATAGAGGTGTTGGATGTTGTTGCACCAAGTTAAGACAAATTTAGGTTGTTGGACTAGACACATAGAATTGATTTGACTTGATGTGTATTACCTTGACTAATGGAGAGACCACAGAGGTAGGTTTTTTCAGTCCCCACAGTGGTACCAAACTGAACTGTTCGCGTGACTGATTGTTGACTCGCTTAGTAATTGATTGGCATCAAACTCTGAACAGCTCTGACGTGCTGTGACATGAAGACACAACTTACAAAGAAAATCAGTAAGTATGGATATTGTCAGTAGTCATAGGCTTACATTAGCGTGCATAGGCTGTTAGATGTCATTAGTGTTAGGTACAGCTTTTATGACCCGGTGCTGTGAACTCCCAGCCTTCACCACACGCCTCTCAGGTCCACTGGCTGTTTCAGAGTCCAGACTAACGTGAAGGGGTGATCAACCTTTTTGCTGTTGTGGCTAAATAAAACCCCTTCAAAGTAAGGGTCAGCCTTTAGGTTCCGCCATGGGCCAGTTATTGCCAGCACTGGGGGCCAACACAATCCCATATGTCTTAAATGTTGATTGAGTATTTCTTTCTTTCAATTCCTTTAAGAATAGGATTGTATATGAGAACAGATATCATTTTTCCTCTAAGGGTTAAGAGAGTTCCAGCAGCTCATAATAAGACTCATTGTGCAAAAATAATTCATATATGAATTTATGTTCCGTGGTACACTATGAGGCTGCGGATGTAACGGTTTAGTATTCATATTTATTTACAGGTGCAAAATATTTTTTGCTGGTTGGCCAAATTTGGTACATGGGCCACTGTATACCTACTACTGCTTAAAAGGCTTAAACCCCCTATGACTACATCCACACTAAGCCAGCTAACAGACTAAACTCTGTCTGTTTTGGCCCTCTAGCCACACCGAGCTGTGTTTTTCACACTGTATATAAAAGTGTTGCCCTGCATTTCATTGTGTACAAGGAAAACAGTTTTTCAACAATAATGATGTACATGTAGATGTGTTCATAGCTGTTTAGGACTGAGCGTGCAACTTTTGCCTTGAACCCCAGGGTGGGTGACAAGATATATATCAATATGGGGCAGTTGTCCTTTCTGAAATGTGTCTTTTTGGGTTCTTAGGTGTGAACACATCTGAGTTCATGTTTTGGTTGCACTCCAAAAAGTAGAATGGACTGAAGTCAGTAAGAGCACTGGTTTATACATACAGTCTAGTGACCTCTGCTGTCCACACTACACAGGTGCAGGAATGAAGATACAAATGCAGGGACAGAGGTGTTTTTCTTTCAACCAAAAATGATTAAAAGATTGAGGACCCAATGTTCAAATTTGCTGTAAGACACCAATTTTGACACAGTATCTTGGTTTATAAACCCACAGAAATATTTTAATATCATTATGCCCCTTATGTCTTGGGGACTTGCTGGTGGGAAGGTATGGAGAGGGGTTATAGAGAAGAAGAAGAAGAAGTAACAAGAGAAAAAAGTGTATGAGTGGGGAAGTGAGAGAAAATCTCAAGTGTTACGTGAAAATAAAGTCATTTACACAGATGTCATGCTGCTGAATCTTTTATGGGATCATATACGTATTACACTGATTACGTGTGGATTATGTGTTTATTCCAGTGTCTTGAAACAAAGTGTTTATACTAACAGTTCTCTGTGGAGTAGCCAGACATGACATTGGCTAGTGTGGTAACTTTGGGGGACGCATGCAAGGTGATGATGCGTTTTTTAGACTCCTGCTGCTGGGTAAACCACAGAAACTCAACACTAAACATTCAAGAAAAATACACAGATACACCTTCATATATGTTGAATGATTCCAATGTTTTGAATAGAACAGATTTGGTATGTGGTACATACTGTTATTCAGCTATGCAGAAAATATACTTAAAGTACTTGTTATGCAGAATAGGGTTATTTCAGAATAATATATACTAAATTAATGGATTAGATTTAGTGACACATTAATGTGTAAGTATTACTATTACTACTATTACTATTACTATTATGACAGATTATGGCAGCTGGTAAAGGTGGAGCTAATTTCAAGTACTTTATATACTACTGGGTAACTTGATCTATATATTATTTATATAGTTATATTATAATTTATATATAAATAATTTATTAGTTGATTACATTTTGTATAAATAATCGGAATCTGCAAAGTAACTTGTAACTAATGTCAAATAAATAATTTCTACTTAGGTACAGTACTTGAATAAATGTATTTACTGTAGATACATTCCACCACTAAATGAGTACTGTCCTAATGTGTGCTCTGATGGATGCCCCTTCATGTCACTAAGTCCTGAATCAAGCCAGAATTGGCAGAGCATAGTATTTAAATCACAATTCAATGACCCCGTGAGGCCATTTTAATACTTTATCAAAAATCAGACTTGATTTTACAATGATTCCTCTGATTACTGTCCACATTTAAGTGAGGAAAGTAGTAAGTATATTTTCAGGCCTCAATGATAAAAAAATCTGATGGTTTTATATCAGCTGTGATAAATATTTAGAACACTGGCCCAACATCAACTGTGTTAATATATTTTCCTGTACGACTGAACATATATGCACAGTGTTCTCATACAGAGCACATGAGCAACAGAATAAATCTAGTGTTTCATGTAGGATAACTTCTCTGTTCAGATCAGTGTTACACCAAAACTTCTTTCTGTTGTTCTGCTGTGCTGTTACCATTTATCCAACAAAGCCTTTATGTTTGAATGAAAGCTGCATTCTGAGTATGGTGATCTTGGTGTGCTGTGTATGAGAACTGATCTACACTACAGAACAAACATGGCATACATATACATACATACATACATACACATATATACATACATATATATAAAAATCACACAAATGTAAACACTAAATGGGATTTCTAAACATATTAGGATCTCACAGAACATTGGATTAGATATATATATATATTAGATTAGATATAGTTTTATTGAATTCAACACCAAACCAAATTGTAAAAAATACAAAGTACATGGAAACATTGTAGGCAAAATAGTTATAAGAAATAGTGCCTACAAACCACAATGACCAGTCATATATATGGATTGGTGATGGACATATCATCAGTATTATCTTTACATCATTATATTATATGATATGAATCACATGGTAAACATTTCTGTTAGTGCCTTTCAGTCAATTGAAAAGAGGCGGTTTAGGGGTCCAACCCCTCTGACAAGGTGTAGAAGCAGGTTTGGTGCAGAAGTGTGTTCAGTGGGCTGCCGTGGAGCCGGAGCTTCCTGGGATGATCGGCTGGTTGATGTCCACTCTCGGATGCCCTGGGAGACACAGGAGTCCTGCCCTGACGTAAAAAAACAACTGGTGAATATTTTATATATTATCATCAAATATCATTAACATACAGTATGTAATGTTATCTTTAGCTTAGCACAACTTTATGTCACTGTAGTTACTTTTGCAGTCTTAATAAAGGGCTTACTCACTTTGACTGAAACACCACATGCTCTCCTTGTCCTGTCCTCAGTTGTCCTTCTGATCTGGTCGGGAGGGAGCGTTTATTCTTCGTCGTCGTGGAAACTCTGGATGTGCTGCAGGAATGTTGAGTCTTGGTCTTCTCTCTAAACACATCCAACAGAGTGAGTGAAGAATAAGTGAACTACTAATAACAAGACCTGCAAGACCCATTTGATGATGTTATGAATGATTTTTATACCTGTGCCTCGTAAAGTCAACTTCACCTCAGTAAAGATAAAGAAGAAAAAAGAAAAGTACAAAAGAGTGAGTCCTCTTTAAGTGACATCAAACTAATTAACAGGTCAATCACAGCATAGTTAACTTGGCATACATTACCTCCTGTGTCTTTATATAAAGACTCCTGTAAATCAGACTCTTGTCCTTACCTTTTCTCCCACATGATGTGAATGGCAGGAGCTCAGGTGGTAGAGCGGCTCCTCCATTCACTTCACAGTTATTGTTTTTGTTTTTATCCCTGGCTCCTTCTATCAGCATGAAGCCACTGAACCTCAGGCCAGCATGGCACATGTAGGAGCCAGTTGAGATATTTCAGTCAAACACCTCAGCTGGCTCCTGTCGACACAAAGGAGCAAAGATAAAGATGGACCTGGATCAGGAAGGGGGACCCTCTCCTACAACCAGGCCTGGGAGGACAGTCCCATATATCTCCTATATTACTAATGATAGAATTGTCACAGTGCAGGTAGCACTGGAGAAGTTATTTCTTATCACGTCTCAGTTATCAACAAATTCACACTAAGTCCCATCGGCTGCTGAAGGATGAAGGGTGAGTTGCACTCGTCCCCCGCAGTGTCGCCTCACTCCTCTTACGTCAGCAACTGTACAATGACGACTCACAGCTCGCTGTTTGTTGCTCTTCATTTAGGTGATCATATTACTATATTATCATTTACTTTCTCACTTCTCTGCAGCGTTAACTTCCTTCTGTTTTTCTTTCTTTCCACCTTCCTTTTCTCTTTCTCTTTTCCCCCTTTGTCGTCTTCCCTGACAGGCTCTTATCAGATAAGACAGTAAGACCCGCCTTCTTGACCTTTTGGCAACCAATCAATAGGACACATAACTACCATTATTTTTATGAATAATAATTATAATATTCAATACACTATATTTTATTATAGTATAGAATTTATATATATATTGAACTGTAATATATTATATTGTAACAATAACGATAGCATTTTATTATATTATTATATATTATAGTATATTATATTTCAGGTTTGGGATGCCAAGACTAACTTGGGCTTTGCCAGCTCTGCTAGACACTAACAGCAGCCCTCAAGGCTACAAAGAGAGAATCCAGCCTCCAGATACAGAGAGGCCCTGGTGCAAGACGCTACCAAGGCCCTCGCCAGCCCTGCCAGACGCAAAAGCCAGCCCTCAAGGTTAAAAAAAATCCCTGCCAGACGCAAAGGACACTTCTCAAGGTTACAAAATTCAAATCAAACCACTGGATACAGAGATGCCCTGGTGCAAGACGCTACCGAGGGCTCTCCCAGCCCTGCCAGACGCAAAGGCTACAAAGAAAAATCCAGCAACCAGACGCGACTGTTCCCAGATGGATTGTCCGTCCTGCTACATACAGGGCTGACGATCCTAATCGGAGTCGCTGTCATCAAACAACATCGGCCTCCTAGTGACGACCCCCCAGAATCTCTCCCAACTCCTGTTTGTGGAGGAGCCGAGGCCGGAAGTTGACGGAGTTGGCTCCTCAGGGCTTTCCTCTTCTCTGAAGCTTTCCTCACAACTCCTCTTCGGCCTCTTATCAGGATGCTGCTCCTCGTCGCTGTCCTCCCTGCTCCTCTTCGTGGAGGAGTTAAGTCCAGACGATGACGGAGTCGTTTCTTCAGAGTTGTCGACTTCAAGGATGCAACTCCAGGACTCAGACTCAGGTCGTGGTAGGTCCTCGAAGTGAAGAGGTCTGATGTTGTCATCCTCTTCATCACCCTCTTCATTATGAACCCTGTCGTCATTATCCTCATCTTCTTCCTCAGATGACATGGTGTCATAACCAGAATCCAGCCAGCCAAAAGAGTCAGAACCGTCAGTCCAGTCACTGCTGTCATCTGTCTCCTCGTCATCCTCATTGTCAGAGTGGTGCGCCCGAAAGACAGCCCTATACTCGGGTTCATCATCATCATCATCATCATCAAGAATAACAATAACCTCCACTTCCTCATCATCATCAGAGGAGATGTAAATCGGGAGATCGTTACCTTGGTCGCCCTCGATGATCCTGTTGAACTCAGCGATCCCTCCAGCTGCAGGACGTTCTGCGATGTGGAAGACACCTGCAGGGAAAAGTTAAAGCACAAGAAAACTGAAGTTTTTCTGATTAAATGTATTATTTATTTGTGACTTAATAAGGAATAATTAAAGTTCAAAAATGTATTTAGTTATAAAGTTATTAATAACTTCAATATAATAGATTCAGTAGAGTGTGTGTGTGTGTGTGTCTGTGTGTGTGTGTGTGTGTCATGTCCCTGGCAGCTTCACCAAACAACCACACAACAAATTATTCAGATTCTCACTTAAATAGCAGAAACACCAGACATCACCTTATCCCAACACAAACCCCCAGACGTACAAATACCTCTCATGTGAAATAAGACCACATCACTTATACAAGAAGGTGATGAAGAAAACACATCAAACAGCTCACACACGGCCCTTCTTTGGATCTGGATTCAGATCTCAACAGACACTCCAACACTTGATCACAGTGGAAAACGCAGGTACCAGAAATGGAGCATGCACCATAACAATATAAGAAGATGGTGATCATCAGAAATTCTTACCTTAAAATACCAAAAGATATATTTGGTTCCACGCAACTCACCCTGCCCAGTCCCCCTATAAGGACAGACATGGCGGATGAATCACAAGCGAGACCAATCAGGTTTTTTTTAAAGGGAAAACAAGATGACATCACACACCTACTAAACAAGTCACGTTCATAAACACTTTACAATTATTTGGACCAAGGACCAGCAAGAGGCATTAAAATAAATAATAAAAGACCGAATGCTGATTATGACACCGTGTGATAAAGAGAAACTACTTAAAAAGGATGCAGTTTGATCATTAACAATATTAAAAAACCATCAGAGTGAAACAGCACCCCACCCTATACACAGATAAAAGGGGTAGAAGGATTTCCTGCTCTGAAAGTGACAAAACAAAAGTCAAATAATGTTGAAAATATTTTGTATAAGGGGATTTCAAGGAGACTAAAAGGATTAACTACATGTGTCAATCACAGAGCATTGCACCATCACTGTGTACAAATACAGACGCACTTGTACAGTGTTCCACCAATTACTCTGACACATGATATGAAAAAGCATTTGCATACAATCAGTTGAAACACCACTTGGTAAAAACTATTTTCTACTTCTCCAAGAGTACTTTAGGGATGACCTGTTAATATCACAGGTCGCTGTGCAAAAAACAGTTTTACACATAAATACCATAATCATTTACCATTATATTTACTATTTAGGTGTTGGATGAACAAACATATCTGCAGTTTTTTCATTTTTCAGGTCACACACACAACATCC
This sequence comes from Lateolabrax maculatus, assembly GCA_031216445.1. Lineage (NCBI taxonomy): Eukaryota > Metazoa > Chordata > Actinopteri > Acropomatiformes > Lateolabracidae > Lateolabrax > Lateolabrax maculatus. The sequence continues at coordinate 16,897,568 of CM062218.1, forward strand.
TCAACAATGGTCATCAATAAACAGGCTGCTGTATTAAACAATTCAACTCGACTCCCTTTAATTCTCAGGAATCACGTCCATATCTACCGCCTCAACGAGTAAATCCTACAGTACAAGACTCTGTTTTCCAATCATATTTATATAATGATACCGTATATGATGACTGAAGTGAATACGATAAGACTTTATTCAGTCAGGTTTGGTTAAATTCACAATGGCTCTGAATACATTTTAAAAGTAAACGCCAACGTGCTGATTTGTTTACGCCCGCACGTTCTGACGTCACGACGTTTGCTTCTAACAGTTCCATCATCTCCATGGCTACAAAACGTATACATATTTTTGGCATTTTATAAAGAAATGGCCCAGTCGCCATCTTTTTTTCCCCCACAAACCTTCATCGCTAAATTTGACAAAATTGATGCCCTCAAACAAAAATAACAGTGTTTTCAAACCACTACACGACTGTGTAAATATTCCACACATTTCCCGGGACTTTTAATACATTCAAACCAACTAGATAAATTCCATTTTACACCGAAAAAAACGTTGAGTAATATATATTCTCTTAGCATTTTTCCACCTTTAAATGAAAAAAAGTTATGTTCGTCTTTGCAACGTTACTAAAGAGGCTTTCGGAGTTTCTAGGGAGGTTCATTTATGAATTAGAAGAAGGAAAGACATGCGTTTAGCGGTCTTACCTGCATGGTGAGGGTCCGGGTCACGCTGGTCCCCCATCAGCAGGTGCTCCTCTCGGGCGGCCGCGCTGTCGACAGGCATCTCCCCCGCTGGTTCGCTTTTTCTCCTTCTCCTTCTTCTTCTTCTTCTCTCAGATATCCACCGGCTCTGTTCCCCTTACAAGGCTCTCCGGCGCTTCAGATCTCCGAAAGAGTTGAGCTCTCCTTCCAGCGGTCGGGCTTCGCGGGTCGACTCAAGTCCAAGTGACAAAGTGACAAAGTGGAAGACAGGTCAGCGGGCCTTATATGACCTCGGCCGCGCGACGTCACCGCTCTGTCTCCGTGACCTTTACTGACGCACGCGCATGTGTGTGTGTGTGCGTGTGTGTGTGTGTGTGTGTGTGTGTGTGTGTGTGTGAGATGGTTTTTAACAGCAGGATCGACACAGGAATAAAAGCATCTTTCAGGAGCTCCTGCTGGCCCCTGATGCGTCCATACGCCGCACGGCTGCTGCAGTCCACTTCATCTGATCAATCTGTCAATATGTGCAATATTTTTTGTAAATACGAAATAATTAATAGAAATGTCTGCAGTCACTGTCGTACGGGCCTCCTGACACAGCGAGTGCACATGCAGCCTGCAGTCCTGTTGCTCACTATTCATTTGACAGCATCAATGACTGATATGCCACCAGCATCTACATGGCACTGCAGGGCTCATATGTTGGCATTTTAACATATTTGTTTGTTGTCCTTGGCAGAAGTGCAGTGCAGCATGGAAGGGAAAATCTCCTGCAAGGTATGTGCTTTGCTTTGCCAAATGTTGTGATTTGTTGTCTCTGTTTAGTCACCCAGCCTCCAGGCACCCTTTTATTTTGCCCTCCATGTGTCATTGATTCTCCTTTTGCATATCGTTTTCCATGGTTTTGAGGAGATTTGTTGTTGGCATCTGCGATCGTCACATTCCAAAGTGTGCTAAATGTCAAAATATTAGTCAAAGAATGATATATATACACACCTTTTTACAACCAGTGGTACACTGCTCGAGTGGAAACATCATTGGAAGAGCTATTTTGTTATTGTTTTGTAACAGGAGTTACCTGACACAGGTGATGCTGACCGAGAAGAAGCAAACCGTTTTTGACCGTGCAGTAATGAACGTTATGAATTATTTTGTCTATGATTTAGGAAATAGACTTGTGACAGAGAAAGTGGCTGTGCTCTGTTTTGTTTTGGAAAGTCTGCCGATTGTAAGCAATTAACCCCCTTTTGTTTGGAAACTGGACGTTTTGTCATTTTTGCATGCATCTAAGCCTTGGTGGCCCTTTTTTCATAGGCCAACGGGGTCACTACAATCATGTTGTCTTGTCTTTATTCATGTGCATTGATAATTAACTCAACATAGACTGTATTTTGAGTTATGCTAATTTATATAGGCTACACATTATTACGGAATATGGTAAATACTGTAATGACAATTATTACAGATACTTTCTGTAAGTAGTAATGTATTGTATCTTAATAAAACTTGGTGGTCTGTGGTAGAATATCTGTGTAGAAACAAATATAATGTAATATCATTGCTCACCTCATACATACAAGTATCTCTCTAAAACATTCCTATTATAAGTGGGCTAAAATAGGACTGACTTTCAAATCATTAAAGCAGGCTGAAAGCACAATAATGTATTCTGTTTTATTGCTTTTGTTTACACACAAAAATAATTATCTGCTCCTTGAATAACAATCAAATGATTTTGGGAACAACCAACAGACCAAATACTTATATTAAATAAGTAAATCGCCAGGTCTGGAGGAAGGACAAGGAGAGAAGAGAGAGTGTCTCAGTGTGCGTATGAAAGAAGGGGACATGAAAAAGTTTATGTGGTAGTACAAGCTAAATGAGGAAAAGAGAAGCGTTCAGTATAAAGTGATAACATCTCTAATGCAAATAAACTCCACAGAGATTGTTTACTGCTGTGTGTGTGTGTGTGTGTGTGTGTGTGTGTGTGTGTGTGTGTGTGTGTAGAGCACTCTATGCGCAGTTCTTCTGGGTGAAGCCAGACACGACATTGGCCAGTTTGGTAACTTTGGGAGGAGCAGGCATGGTGATGACACGCTTGATATAGCAGCGGCGCCTAGAACACAAAATCAGCAACAGCATCTTTAAATGGGCACCATAAATACAGCAAAATATAAAGTGGGGCAACAATTGTGTCTAATTGATGATCAAGTTAAATATTACATGATTTCCAGGTGTTGCCTGAATTGCTGGAACTTTTTTTTTTTTTTTAAATGGACAATTTTTGTATTTATGCAGATTTGCATGGAAGTATAAAAAGTACCGTACCTGTAGTTACGGTCAGAGAAGTTTTCAGTGACATAGGTGTAGAACTGGCAGTTAGGATCCTCAGTACAGTTCCTCTGACATGCATCTGCATCACCCAGCAGCTCATAGCGAATGTCAGAACCTCTGAAATCTACTCCCTCTTGAGCCACCTTAACCCAGTCTGTTAGAAGAGAAGAACAGGGTTAAACTTCTGCTGTCATTTAAACTATAGAAAAACTACACTATCAATAAAGTGAAAGGATAGACGGATAAACATTCATATGTGCTGAATGATTAATAAGTACACTTCCTCTTGTGGGGAATATGAATATGTGGACCTAATGTCATGGTAATCCCTTTATTAGTTGTTGAGACATTTCATTTGGGGGATCACCAATGTCATTAGGATTAATCACTTAAGAAACTTGAATATCTGAAGAAAGTTTTGTACCAATCCGTTTAGTAGATGTTGAGATATTTTACTGAATACGTAAGAATCGCCCTCCATAGAACCATGCTGCTAGCATGGCTAAAAAGAACAGGGAAGAATACAACATATGAGTCAGTCGATCCATATACCAGACCACAACAGTCTGTGATGGTCAGCTGAAAGTGTCTTCTTTTAGGAAGTCTTAGTGTTGATGAGTGATGCATACTGTTATCTGGCTGACAGAAGCGTGCTGGAATCCCAGATGTGACCCCTTCTTTAGCTTTGGTCACCATTTCATTTAGATTGTTCTTCAGGTAACAATTGAAGTTATTACTGAAAAACAAACACGCACACACACACACACACACACACACACACACACACCTTGAATAATGTCTACATTTTGAGATACCAAAGTAGAGAACCGATTTTCCTGAAAATGACAACCAAAAAACAAACCAAGACAGTTAAGATACTGTCAGGTAAGTTGCTGGAACAATGAGTAGGCTAATGTGATAATGTATTGTCTTTTCGGACAAACTGCATATTTGCCACACGAAAGACAAAATAAATATTTGTTGTTTCACTCGGAGAAAGACACTCTACCTGACATAAGAGAAGTAGGTGCAGAGTGGATGAGCAGAGCACAGTGTGTGACAGTGTTCAGGAGAGGCAGCAAGCAGTATCTGGAGGTTGTTTCCTGGGATGTCGGTGCTTGAAAACATATTGCCCTGACATGCTGTACAACACACGGGTAACACAATAAGAAAGCATGCACAATCACCTGCAGGGTGTTTTCCTAAAGCTTTTTCAGTGACTCTTTGTGTACCTGTGTCAAAGCTTTGACTTATTTGTGTTTTGTAGGAGAACCCAGATACTACACCAGCCTTTATTTCTACAACAGGAGGCCTTGGTATTGCCCAGCTGAATTTAAGGTGGCACTTGTACCTGAAACAGAACAAGAAATAGCATAATAAGAGAACAGAGGAGCCTGTGCCATGTCGCCACCTTGCTGGTGCCGGAGCAGAATCTTCCCTCTCACTGGCTGAATGCCACATATGTGGCATATGTGGAAAGAGCTGTGAGAACCTGCAAGGCCTAAAGACCTACCAGCTGAAGGCAAAAATCTGACAAAAGGTCTGCACGCTGTATTGATAGCTCCCAAAGATCTTCTTCAGGCACAGTCTAATCATCATCTCAAAGCAGATCAATCAATATATAGACGCAAACACATTCCACCCATCAGGTGGTTGTGACCTGCATGATTGAGAGTCAATCTGCTCTCAGACTGGACCAATCAGAGCAGAGCTGGACAAGGCTGATACTCCCATATAGGGGACAAAGCATGCCTATGTGGAAAGGGCAAAAACAAATAAAAACACCAGGGTAAATATAACCTTAGTACCGCGTAGTGTTTGTCCTTCGCACTGAGCATCTTTTTTTAGAAATTGCTTAGGACACAAACACTTTGCTTACTGAGGTATATCTCCCCTGTCTTGACTATTTAATTTCAAATGCAATGTATCATCATGTGATCCAGTTTTACCTGATCTTCTCTGGTGTGAAGACACCATTTACATAGGTAAAGAACTGACAGGAAGGGTCCTGTGTGCAGGCTCTCTGACACTCCTCATAGTCGGCTGTGAAGAAGGTTCGGTAGTCTGCCCCATAGAAGTCCACGTTCTGGTACACCTGAGACAGACAAAGCTCTGGCAGACCGAACAGCCAGACAGACAAGGAGAGTGTGACCATACATCAGTAATTAACTATTAACTAATAATGGTTTAAAACGGTTGTGAGCCTACGTCGGCTGGGGTAGCAGGGTTTGAGAGAGAATCCAGAAGTGACGCCCAGACATGGAGTCTGAACATTGGGCACGCCAGAGGCAGTGGTCTTGAGGTAGCAGTAGAAGTTTCTGGTGGAGATGGGCAAATGATAGTTTTTTTGTGTGTGTATTTAACTTAAAACTAACTTTTAAAAAACTGAAGAGGATAGTGGGTCATCACAGTTGCAGAAAAAATATATAGACAAAAGTGGTAGTAAGACAAATATTAAGTACCCATAGAAATAAAAGGCAAATACAGCAGTCCTTTAAGATAATACCTCTAATGTGAGGCTGTGACAGAGCTTAGATAATAAACTGCATGTCTGCAATGGAGAAACTTATTTTATATATATATATATATACAATACAGTTTGATTTGTTTTCATGTACATCTTTTCAACAAATTGATAAACTGTTTGTGACAATAGGTTGAATTTAGATTTTTTATTTTATTTTTTGTCCAGAAGCTTTGTCCAGCTTTCAAATTTTAGTTCTACATTTTTTTTTTCACCGCCTTGTTTTCTGAAGAAAAAAAAAGTCACTCTTCACAAGAAATAACTCTTACTTACTTAGAACTTATTTATGACTACGTGCTGCATTGTTGTACCTGTTATCCCTGGTCCAGTCAGACCGGAGAAAGGTGAAGAATTTGCAGGAGGGGTGCTGGGTGCACAGCTGCTGACAGTGTTCAGCATCAGGAGAGTAGAGAGATGTTATGTCTGTTCCCGGGAAATCCACATTCTCCAGAAGAGCATGACCACATTCTGAATATAGATAAAAGGAAAACACAGACACATTTACATGTACATGTACAAATACACACATATTGAATACATTCTACCATGTATAAGTGGTGGCATTTAGACATTTGCTTACACTTAGGTAGCCACTACAGTAAGTTGTGTAATTACAAAGTGCATCTATTACCTTGACCAAAGGAGAGGCAACAGGTAGCAAGCAGACCCACCAAAATCAAATATGTTCCCATCTTCTCAGTATTAATGATACTATAGGCAAATAAAGATTCTTAAAGCACAACTACAGTAAAAGAGGTGGTTCTGCAACTGCAGGTTGGCCAAAGGGCTGCTTCTCAATCCCTGAATTTGTACCTCTGGTCTATTTGGACGGCTGATGGTTGACCCACTCAATGATTGGCTCACAGCGATCCTTGTACTTTAATGTGCAATAGCTTAAACAAACTTACAAGCTATTTGGCATAGTGTCGATGTTTCATCAAATTTATGCTGCAGTGTGCTTTTGTTTTTAACAAAAAAACATGTTTCTTACAACTATTGTCATACTGTGAGTGGGGGTGAAACATTGCTTTGAGGCCTGAAACTGGCGAGACACCGGCACTGATATTTCAGGTTTAATTTGCTTTGGTCCCAAAGGTGACGGACTTAACAGCTCAGTAAGGTGCTGATAACAAACATTAACCCAGACTTGGATTCAAAAGTATCTTTGTGGTCCAAACCAAGGCCAACAACAGCAAAAGCAGCAGTGGTTTACTCAAGTTTAGCGGCCTCTGCTGTCAGAACTGTAAGGTGCAGGATTGAAGGTAGAATATATTTTCACCTCAGCAGTTTTATAAATGCATCCAAACTTGTTGTGAGAGACCAGCTTTGAGGCACGTGTTGAAATATCTTTGTGTAGAAACCTACAGGTATATTTTAATATAATTTGTCCCTGTTACGGACTTCTGTTAAACATATTTTAGTCAAAAATGGGCTTCAAGAGGGCTCTGTGGATACTGATCTTGAAATGAATAAAAGTATGCAAAGGTGAAAATCCTTTTTTATTGCTTATGTTTACAGAACAAAGAGAATAATCTGCAGTTTTAGTCAAATTCGGTTAGAAAATTAACAACCAAGTAAGAGCAAATGCATATTTTTATTTTAAAAAATGCTGCCAGCTAGAGTAGTGCAATGCAAGGAGCGGTTACATAATACACAACAGGAACAGTTCCAGTGTGTCAGCATCTCAGAGGTCTTTCAGTAGGTCTTGTCCCTGTGGGTTCTCCAGCCAGGTAGGAGGCCAGCTGGCTTTGATGCTGGGTCTGTCCTTAAGACAGTTATAGTAAGCTGCCAGTTTAGGGTAATGTTCTTCAGATAACCTATAGAATGGAGAAAAATTGGTGAGAACTTCAAATTACACACATATACTGCTCCTTGGTAATCCATGCATTCATACTGTCAAGCAGTTTAAAGACTCTTTCAGTCGTTTCATCCACGTACCCGAAACGGAAGAGATAGCAGATGCTTGGATAAACAGTCACATCAGCCAGTGAAAAGTTCTTTCCAGCCAGGAAACAGCCAGATGTCTAGAAGGGTAAAAGCACAGTCATGTGCTGATCAGCAGATTAGACAAAATACTCCTGTCAACAGCCGCACAGGGCTCCATTCATCACTATTAACAATAACAACTTACATAAAAAGGTTAGCTATGACGGATGCTCATACACAGTAGCTTGGCTAACTAAAATACATTCTAGGTGCATGTTTGATATTTTGGGAAACACACTTATTCACTTTGTAAGTGAGATATGTGTTAAAAAGCAAGCTTTAGGTGCTGGTAGGCAGATTTTGTTACTTCCAGACAGAGCCAGGGTAGCAGTTTTCCCTGTTTCCAGTCTTATTGCTGAGCAGCTGCTGTTGGAAGCTTCATATTTGCTGTACAGACATTAGATTGGTATCAAGCATCTGATCTAACTCTCAGATAAAGGGAATCAAAACCCTTCCTCTGTAGCTCAGCATCTTTTGTCTTGCGGGGGGGTTGAGGTTGTAGTACTTTATAAATCTTTCCAGGGTTACCTTCTCCAGGTACCCCTCCCACAGCTTGGCCTCAGCCTTCAGAGCCTCTCTGTTTCTCTTCACAGCGGAGTCGTGTCTCTCTCCCTCGGGGACCTTCCAGTTGTAGTAGATAACGTCCGCTGATAAATATCAAAATAGGCATTCAGTTGTGACGGCCGCTCTGGGAGATACCAATACAATCCATCCAAACATTGTTCAACATCCACTCCCCCATGGTGCTTAGACTAATAGCTTTCATTTCCCTAGCAGCGGCGGTCAGTCAGGAAACTACACAATTACGCAAGAAAGTGGCTCAAATAAAGTTTGAAGAAGCCTACTACAGGAATTATTATGTTCACTTTTGGGACTGGATTTTTAAGTATGCAGGAGAAGATTGTTATTAACTGGAAATGCGGCTCTCTTCTTTTTGCACCCCTCCCCCCAAAATTGGAGGACCCCGTCTCATGACTTGAGCTTTGCATGTAAACTATTCTGAGCATGTGATCCTTTCTGGGATCAACACTTGACCTTTTTTCAACAGCACTGCTTGTTTTAAGGGGTGCGCCACATAGACATGGGTAAATTATGCAAATGCACAGCTCATTAGTCCATGCCGGGTGTTTTGAACAACTCAGGTCTCTGGGGTTGATGTTGAGCTCCCTCTGAGGAGATGGAGCTCAAGTCAGTAGGTCTCCGAGGTGTAAAAGTTAGCTGTTCGTGTGTGATGTTGCCAAGAGCGATGTAGTTCAAAGTCCCAACATGCAGCCCTCTAAGTGGCAACAACTACTAAGTCATAAAGTTACTACAGAGAAAAAGCTTTAGTAACTAAAACCAAATGGATCATTCATTCATTATTAATACGCAGGATTCACGGGGTCCCCAGTAAGTCTGTATGAAATACATTCAGCTTTGCACGTAAGTGTTAACATACCCATTTTCTGGTTGAGCGTGAGACCCTCAAACATGCGCTGGTACATCAGTGCTTGCTCGGCGGGGCAGTCAGGGATCAGCTTGTTCCCCTGCGACTTGAACTGGCTCTGTTGTTGGAGACATGACAAGAGCAACTATTATGAACAGCTGCATGGAGCTCCGGTTCCTTTTCCCTCCGCAGTGTAGGGTGTCTGACTGCGAGCCATTGTTGAACAAGGAGCCCTCCTAATTATTAACTCCTTGGTGGCATATGGCAGCATGAAATTTTAACTACGGCCAAGTTCAGCAGCTGGGCCAAGTTCTTACCTCCAGGTACATGCAGGCAGCGTAGGACTCATTCAGGACATGGTTTCCATGTTTGAAGGCAGGCAGCTTTAAGAAAGGAAGAGTGGGATGAAAACTTGAAGTTTTTCCTTTGTTATTTTTCTTACTAAAATTAACATAAATGTGTGCATATCAGGAAAAAGAAGGCTGACACTATAGGAGTATTTGTCTTACTCCTAGGTAATGGAGCGTTTAAAGTGAACTTACCTGTCCCCTGGGATTCATGTCCATGACTTCCTTGGACTTGTGCTCCATTTTCTCAAAGGAGAGCAGTTTGTGGTTGTAGCCCTGCAGGTTCTTCTCCTCCAGAGCGATCATCACCCTCCAGCAGGGAGGAGAGCCGGAGCCCCACAGCAGAGTCATGTCCTTGGCCATGGTTTGAGAGAGAACCGCTTCACCTGACAGGGGCTGGAAGTCAAGAATGGCAGAAGAAGTGAGGAGTGAAGCTGGAACGTGACGAATGCCAGGATTTTATAACCAGCTCCTTCTTCATGCAGATTGGTGGAATTAAGTCCCATCCCATTTTTGTGTCATCACCAAAGATATGTGACTCAAGACAGATAAGATGGTTCACACCATAGCCAAACATGTTAACCCCCCCCTTCTGTTAACTCGGGTCAACATGACGTCTTATTGAAAATTTGCATGTCTCCTTAACTTTATTAAACCATTTTAATGTGAAACTATGCCTTTTGCTGCTTATATCCACAGTTATTAGCAGAGTCAGATGTCAGGAGGTGGGACTTCTCTTGCTGTGCATTAATACTCTTTGGTCTCAGACGTGCATGAAGCCTGAGCAACAGGGAGACTTGAATCCAACACTACAATAATGCAATTTTGAGCACTAATGGGAACTTATAGAAAATAACATGGACCGAAATTGTAACTAATCACTGAAGTAAGAACCGTACATTAAATAATAGCTTTAAAGTGGAAAAAAATGTGAAAAAAACAATCACATGGTGAAAAAGGTAATCCATGCATTCGGCATTTTTGTTATGCTCCTGCAGAAGTGTGTATTTGAGTATTCATTACAGAGTTTAATGTGATTTTGTCATTGCTGCAATTATTTCTTATGTGCCCAAATATTACTCATTATTATTGCCCTAACAATACTATAGCATTCCAACTAACCCAATTTACTTGATTCACTGTTATCTTCTATTATTACATATTACTTTAAACAATTCCTGCAGTGATTTGCTGTTTTTCCTTTTGCCTGCTCACAGCTTCCTGTCATTCAACTGTTTATAAACTCACAGTGACTCAGCACTTTTCAGTCACCCCTGCACACACAGAGAAAACCGGTTTGGCACACTTCAAACTGAACAATCAAATCTGCTGAATGTAATAGACACCAACACTCTTAACATATCCCTTATACGTGGGTCAACATTTAAAGGCTACAAAGGAAAATTGAGCACCCACTGTTTACATTGTTCGTGTACAATGTGAAGTCTCTTTGTGTGCCTAGTGCACTGTGGGTAGCCTGGTTGCCAGTGGCAACGCTGTAGTGAAGTGTGTGTGGAAACGGACCACAATTCTGTCCTGTATTTTGAGTTTGCGTCCCAGTTTCTCCATATTTTTAGGACAAGCCCCTTCAGAGCATTTAGTCTGAATGTAACTGCAGTGTGTTTTTGACCACCAGTGACATTTCCAACTCTTCATATCAGTTTCATCTAAATTCTCAGATCTTTGCCACTGTAGATAATTGCTATCTTTGCGTGTTAATCAGTACTCCGGCTGCGCCCTTGCATGTGGGCATGACCCTTGAGTGTGCGTGAGTCGGTTTTTGCAGGTTCATTTCAGTTGACTATAGCATGGCATAAACATTTTTTCAGAAAAGCCTACTGACAAAGAAGTGAAAGGACAGACGTTAACGACACAACTGGTTTTTCTACAAATTGTTGTTGTCCTGCTGGTGGATACACCAGATTCTGCTCTACATGTGTGACTTGAAACATTTGAACAGAGTTTTAATAGGCCTGTGTGGGTTTGAAGTCTTATGTTTGTCTAATGTTTGAATTTTTTGCCTATTGCTTGTAATATCCTGTGTACACAGAGCGGCCATGCAAAAGGGAGTAGCCCTAGACTGCACTACCTGGACCACTGCGTATAAATAAAGGTGGAATGAATGAATGACTGCACTACACAAAAGTCAGGCTGTAGTTTTTGTCTTTAATGTAGAGGCTCTCTGGCAAAGATGAAGCACTCTGATACATGAATAATTTAACCCTTGGATAGTAACATAAGCCTTTGTTGTTCAGGTCTGGTCTTTCCAAATTTAGATCACATTTTGATCTATTTCTTGTATTTTCTATTTATTTGAGAATATCACCAATTGGTCTTGTGCACCGATTGTGGACCCCAACTTCAGGAAAAGGGGCTCCCGATGGTCCCTTATATCAGCACATTTTGCAAGGACAACTATAAACCCCAAGTCCACAGTGTCAGAACTAAACATGGGCCTAAAGAAAGATCCAGCACATTTAACAGGTTGTATTGGATAAAAGGGCTGAGACGAAGAACAGGGTGTGGATTTCCTCGAGTCTTTAAACACGTAAAATGCCTCTGCATAGAGGATGCACATGTCTGTTTTATTAAAGGGATATATACCAACATGCAATAAAGAGGCTGCGCTCTTTAAAAAAATGCAAAATCATGCACGGGATGCGATATAGAACTCTCCCATATATGCAAAGTCATGATAACACAAGGCATTTAGCTTACCTTTGTACAGGGCAAACCAGTTTTGGCACGGTCATTCAAACAAAACCATCAGGTCATTACTTTTTTATATTGAGATGCGAGATTGAAAATCTATGCTAAACTTCACCTGAATACTGGGGTTCATGCAATGTGTTCTCTTACTGTATGCGACCATCTAAACACATATGCTTTACAATAGCAACTGGAAAGCCCAATACAATACATTACTCTTTATTCTCAGACTTTATTCACGCCTTCAGCAGGTTTTATTTGGCCTATGGTACAGTATTACTCTAGAGCCAATATACATGGGTGACAAAGCAGTGAGAGCGTACTAGACATGTTCACTGTAGTGGAGGTTATTTTGTACAACAAATAGGCTGAAACCCATTAAACTAAAATAACTAATATTTAGAACATACTGGTAATCTCTTTCCTTTTCAATATTAGAAAAATAAGAGTTGACAAACTTTGAGCTGAAACTATGTTAAACAAATCATTACAGGCAGACTGTAAAGAGTGTGTGTGGATCTCAGATGTCTTTGAGTGTGTCTTGTCCCTTGGGGTTCTCCAGCCAGTGAGGAGGCCAGCTGGCTTTGATGCTGGGCCGCTCCTTCAACAGAGCGTAATACTCTCCCAGTTTAGGGTAATGCTCAGCAGACAACCTGCAGAACAGAAAGTAGGAGACATTTGAACCGCAACGTCAAGCCGTACATGTACAGATCATCGCCTCTTCTGGTTCTTCTCCAAAATGCAACAGCCTTCCTTCTCCCACTCACCCAAATCTGAAGAGAGTAGCAACAGTTGGAAAAACGGTCACATCTGCCAGTGAGAAGGATGGTCCTGCCAGGTGAGAGTCCGAGCCCAGCTTGGAAGACAGAGGTGGAAAATACAACATGTTTGAACACGTCAATGCATGCTGAGTTTTTGTGTGTTTACTGCACATACATTACCTTCTGCAGGTAACCCTCCCAGAGCTTGAGTTCAGTGGCCAGAGCCTCCCTGTTTCTCTTCAGAGCTGAGTCATGCTTCTCTCCTTCTGGGACAAACCAGTCATAGTAGATAACGGCATCTAAATAAAGGAAAAGAAAAAAACAGCAAAAACAAACACACACACACACACACACACACACACACACACACACAGTATATATGAACATGGCATAATGTTTTGCTAAAAGTGTGGTATTTTCACATTATTTGACATTTTACTTATTGTCTGTATGTCCTATGAAAAGCAGTTGAATTTTCCTCAAACAGCTGGGCACTGTAGCTTTTAGCAAAAGCTCCTCAAACAGGTGTTAACAGTGCATTTGTTGGGGACTATGTTTTGCGGCGGACTGATCCGCATTTGTTTCAGGGTGTATTTTCAGCCCGGGGAGGGTGCATGGGACTCAAAATAAACATCTGTTCATCGTAACAGCACCCAGTGTTATTTGTTTAGGCATTTTAATGATACTTGCAGAAACTCTTTGCTGCCTATGGGACTGATTTTGTGTCTTACTGAGTTTTTCGTAGAAGGCCAGACCCTCAAACATGCGCTGGTACATGAGCGCCTGCTCCGCCGGGCTGTCTGGGATCAGCGTGTGTCCCTGGGACTTGAACTGGCTCTAGGAGAGAAAAAAAACACACACACTTGAGGATGTTGAAGTGTTAACCATGAATCCCTGTGGGTTTTTTTTTTTTTTTTTTTAAGCCGGCTCACCTCCAGGTAAAAACAGGCGGCGTAGGATTCATTCACCACGACGTCTCCATGTTTGAAGGAGGGAAGCTTAAAACAAATAAAATAAAAAAAATCAAGCAGGTTATAATGTGAGCAAGACGGGCTACTCAAGGGTTAACCGGGTGTGCTGTTCTCCGAGGCAGCAGCCTGCAACTGCGCAAACATTTACCGCACATGAGGGCGGACGTGCATTTGCTCGCCCTGAATCATGCAAAAGACTCCTTGAAGGAGGGCAGTCAGTTCAATCGTATCGTGTTTACTGGTAAAAACACGCGCCCCACGGCCCATAAATTAAAGACTTTTATGAGACACTCGATGATATATATCTTCTGCAGAAGCCCCTTCACTTTACCATGGCTTAGTGTCACCGCCCCCCGCGGCGCTTCTGTGTGACAGGCACTTGAGTGAGAAATAGAAATTCATCATTTGAAGCTTTTCTGGGGGGGAAATGCAGCTTTGTGAACGAGCCGAATTAAAATGCACACCCGTGTGATTGGTCTGAAGCCACCAGTCTTGTTTGAGCAAGTTTACTTTTTTGCCGGTAAACAAAAACTAAATAAATAAATAAATGTCCGAATGGAGTTTGGCGCTGTCTTACAAGAACAGTACATCAGGGTAATGCTGTCTGCTATTAACAAGGTGTTGTGTTATTCGGGGGGGAGGGAAATGGGGCAGTAGTGTAGTCGTTATTTCACAGGTCACGGTGGACTTCAGGCTACTCCCTACCTGTCCCCTTGGATTCATGTCTAACACTTCTTGGGACTTGTGCTCCATTTTCTCAAAGGAGAGCAGTTTGTGGCTGTAGCCCTGCAGGTTCTTCTCCTCCAGAGCGATCATCACCCTCCAGCAGGGAGGAGAGCCGGAGCCCCACAGCAGAGTCATGTCCTCGGCCATGCTTTCAGGTTTCACAGCCTGCAGACGGAGCACCGCGCGGTCCACCCTCACCGCTGCCGAAGACGCAAACGAACTGCGCACAAGATTAGAAACGCGGGGATTGACCGTCACTCCCTCCACAGTTAACGGGGATCTGAATCTGTAACACGGCGCACATTGCCACCTACTGGCCGGGAGGAGGTAATACAACGTGTGGTATTTCACATAATGTTCCTTAATCACAGCTTTACCTCAAAGAAAGAGTCTCAGAACAAAATAGAAAAGGAAGCTGTGTTTATATACTTACACACGTGTATATATGCGTATGAGTGATTCATAAATGTGTATAAAAAACGATGCTTTTATTTACTGAATGTAGGCTGCTATATTACTGCAAAAAGGGTTGCAGCGGCTCAGCCTAAACTTAAAGCCACTGAGGGGCTGCAAAGAGTCCAGGTCCGGCTTCTTTGCCTTTGGTTCAATCTTTATTGCTCACCGTTCATGGTCTTCAATGTGTTACATGCGAGAATATCCATAACAACTTTTGTCCATAAATCTCCATAAAATCCTGACATACCCATACGAGTCAAAAAGTGAACGAATATTCAGTCAACAGATGAATTTGATTTTGCCTTACAACTAGAACTACAAAATGTCTCAAGTAAAAACTACAATAGCCATGTGGCATTTTGAATACCGGTCTTGAGTGTACACTGTTTGGGTGCTTTCAGCTGTTGCTCATCTAGATTCAGCAATTACAAGTAAATTATTGTAATTCTTACCCTGACAAGTGACTTTTCTGCCTGGACAAGTGAAAGGTAAATTTACATGTCTGAAGGACAAATGCCTCAAAATGTTAATGTTGAGCCCTGCATATATATTTAATTAATTTTACTGTTAAACTAACTTCAAAATATACCATAAAATGGTGAAGGCAATGTTTGTGTGTTTCAGAGATCCTTCAGGATGTTATAACCCTGCGGGCCGGCCAGCCAGTGTGGTGGCCAGCTGACTTTGATGCTGGGCCTGTCCTTCAGCAGCCTGTAATACTTGGCCAGTTTCGGGTAGCGTCCAACAGACAGCCTGAGTGAGGAGAGGAAACAAGGTTCTGATGTCAGTGAAAAACTAAAGCAGCCTGGGCTCATTCTTCCCTCGGGTACTGAACTCAGCCACCTACCCAAAACGAAAAGCAAAAGCAATGTTTGGAAAGACGATCACATCAGCCAGCGAGAAGGCCCCTGCCAGGTATGAGCCCGCAGCCACCTGGATGCAGACATCAGATGAAAGAGACACTGCTGTCAGCGTATTGTGTGTACGTGTGTGTGTGTGTGTGTGTGTGTGTGTATGTGTGTGTGTGTGTGCGCTGTTAATAGCTACCTCCTGCAGGTAACCTTCCCAGAGTCTGAGTTCAGCGGTCAGAGCGTCTCTGTTTCTCTTCACAGCAGAATCACGTCTCTCCTCTTCAGGGACGGACCAGTCATAGTAGACGACTGAATCTAAGACCATCACATCATCATCACATCATCCAAAATGAGTGTTCACTCGTGCTTCTGTCCATTTCTTCCTCTTTGCCCTGTGTTGCCATTCGTGTGAGAGTGTGTGTGCATCTTACTGAGTTTGTCGGTGAGGGTGAGACCCTCCATCATGCGTTGGTACATCAGTGCTTGTTCTGCAGGACTGTCAGGGATCAGCTTGTTGCCCTGGGACTTGAACTGATTCTGTCACACGCAAAGAAATGATGAAACATAAGGATCAGGACTACGTGTCACAGTCAATACACAACATAATATAATTCAGGGTATTCCATATTTTCTTACAGTTGTTTTTAACTCTTTGAAATGGTGATAAGAGGCAGTGTGTCGTTTCAGTTTTTGCAGTTTACCTCCAGGTATAAACACGCTGCACTGGACTCATTTAGTATGTTGTCTCCGTGTTTGAAGGTAGGAAGCTGGCAGAATGAAATTACATTATTTTTCAGTTGGTAATTATGCATTTTGCCATACAATGCAAACATTTATGTTGTTTTACTATAACAACTAGACTAGATTAAAATATACACAACATGAAATTGTTTCTTTTTACTGCTCTTGGCCTTTGCAGTCATCATGTGCATGCTGCACCCACCTGACCTCTGGGGTTTAATTCCAAGACTTCCTGGGATTTGTGCTCTCCTTTCTCGAAAGACAGCAGCCTGTGTTTGTAGCCGTGCAGCTTCTTTTCCTCCAGAGTGATCAGAACTCTCCAGCAGGGAGGGGATCCCGCGCCCCACAGCAGACTCATTGACTTGGCCATGGGCACGGGTGGGACAGGCGGAGGCTAAGTCAGTGGAGCAAAACCAAAAGACTCAAACTAAACATTGAACTTCACAAGTAAAGTGAGCGCACAGTTTATGGCACTTTATTAATCCAAAGGTTGGTCAGTGGAGGCACACCCACGTGTTCTAGTCTGTGTTTAAGAGCCAGACGTGAAAGCAGTGAAGAAGAATGACATGATGATTTTTTTCACTCAATGGTTTTTATTTTTTTTATTTTATTATTATTGCAGAATGTGTATACACAGCATTTCAAGTGAAAGTGTATGTAACCATGGTTTCATGTTCAGCTCACTACATGGTATTTATGCAGTGATATTTCCTAGTTTCTGTTGTACTCTGAGAGGAGCAGAGGGTTCAGCTGGGACTTACATAATCCACAACCTGTTCAAGTTCATTAAAAGTACAATGTGACCACAGAGTTCAAAGCACATGTCCCGACACTGCTCCCCTCTCTCAGCACGGAGCAAACACATATTTCAGCTAGGACCACATCTCTCATTTCTTTTATCATTTATTACAATTCACAGAATAGCCTCGTTTCGCTCAGACTATAATACAAGTTTCTACAGAAATTACAAAAATAATACATCACATGAACCGCACTAAACATGCACACTGTAGTACTACAGTATTTAGTACCTGGCAGCTGACGAGGGCATTTACACATTTTATGCAGAATTTACTGCATGTCCTTCAAAATAGATTATTAAAATTTAAAAAATGTCTTTATCTTTTTACATTTTACAAACAGTTCCTCTGTGATTAAAAACTTCCTTTTTTTCCTAAGTTTTGAATCGGTCGTTCATTTCAGCACGAGAAACTATTAATCTTGAGTAAGGTGCAAGATGTCCGAGCTTTGCAAATAAATACTGAAAACAATTTTGCCAAAATAAAAAAGGTTAACTGTGATCAACACTCATATTCGATATAACTACGCCTGTGAATGTGACGCTTGTGAGTTATCTGAGAAGTAGGAGGTGAACGCAACACGAGGGAGAGATGGCGAAAAGGAACAGTGTCGTCCCTTTTAAATAGAAGGCACAGGTCAGATTGAAAACCTCTCACGTTCCTACTAAACACAACTACACTCGTCACTTGTCAAATGTGCAGCTGCAGAAGCAAACATTTGCCTTTTTCACAAAGGCTCATTCTTAGTAAGCCTCTTTGTTTGTGGCGATCTCTCGGGATTCTTTGAAACTGGGTAGGAGAACAAATTAATTCTTCTTTACAACCAAAATTCACAGCTTAAATAAAAGAAAAATGGTGACGTCACAGCTGCAGAAACTCACAAGCAAAAATTATCCCTTTGGACTAATGAAACATTTCAAATATATGTTTAGATAAATAAAAAAGGTTTCCACTCAGTGTAGACGCAGCGTCACTGAAATGAATCTTTCTTTTCCTCGCCAAGTTGAACACGTCGCTTCTTATTCAACGCCTTCTGTTTCTTCACTTCCGCGTTTTCTTCTTGTTGCATTAATAAACACTATCATGGCTGCAGCATCATCACTCACACACACATCAGGCAAAATTAGCAGCTGGCAAAAACCTAAAGGGGCTTGTGGCTGGTGGAATACAACGCTGTAAAGTGTGGCAAAGGCGGGGCGGTGGGCGGAGATGACTCTTCCGATGATTGTAGCTGTGTTTCCACGGCAATGGGGAAAGGCGGGAGGTTGGATGATCACATTTGTGCATCCGGAGAATCGGTTAGTCCTAAAGCAAGAGCTTCTTCTGGGGTCAGGCCGCTCTTCAGAGTCCGCCTCACTGCCAGAACAGAGGAGAAAATTAGTTATCACGTGTACGTCAGCCAAAATAAAACATGAAGAATATTTTGAAGTTAAAAAAGTGTACGCTTAACAAAATAAACAAAAGAAAATGCTAACTGGATAAAGACATCTCATTTATTTTGTGTTTTTAAAATTCAAAACAGGTGGTAAGTTTGTGTCCCGATTCCATACTAGATACTAACCTCATACAGTAGGTTCTATACGCTAAGCTTTATACTATAGAGATTTTGCAGTTAGTGTACAAGAAATCAACATATTTTATACTAATAACTGTTTTATACTAACAGGAAATTATACAATAATTGCTTTCTTGAGTTGTTGGCATCAACTCAAATGTGACTTTAAAATGCTACACGCTGCCCAAACACATCTGTGACTGCTCTGATCATGCTAAGTCTCACCTTTTTAAAACAGCTTTTAATGTTTGATTGTATGTCCAGCACTACTTTGCACTATTATTAAATTGGGGTTGTGATTTGAAAAAATGATGATCAAGATTGATGGTGCAGAGACTGATATATCCTGACTGTGTCTCAAGCCAAATCCAACATAACCCTGATGACAACACCAGGGTGGATTTTATAAATCCCTCCTCTGCAGCCACAGGTGAGGAGTGCTCTTCCTGACGAGTGAATTAAACTCAATGTGGAAAATTGAGACAAAATTATTGAAATTTCTTCCAGCGCTACTGTGAGCAACTTTTCAAGTTTCATTTATTGCTTTGTGGTAGAATATTGTACATCAACAGCATTTTAAAACAACCTAGGATTTTAAAGCTCTAAAAGAATGCATACTGTCAGTTTTGAACATAGTTATGTTGTCACTTTTCTAGTCAAACACATATTGTTTGTGGTATGGATTTGGGACAGAAGTTGAGCATTCAGGCCATACATGACTTGCGGTTGGCCCTGGACCTCCTCCTCTCCCGGGGCTGGGCTCTGGTTCCTGGACCCTGAGTGGCCGACCTCACTATGCGCTCCATGATCTCGTCTGCAGCCTCGTCTCCTCCGATCTGAGTGTCGTCCACGGGTGGCGTCCACGCCTGCATAGTGCGACCTGAACAAATCGAGCAGAATGACGAAGGCTTATGAGTGCACACAGAAACCCCTTTAAAGTGCCGTGACTCTTGTTGACTGTTGATTCTCTGTGTGACTTCACACTGTCACCCTCACCTCCCCGCCCGGGCCGGGATCTTGTCCGCGGCCGAAGCCCCGGAACTCCGCTGGCCTCCTTGTCGCCGCCGCTGATGCTGGTTCTCAGCACCGCTTTCATGTGCTCGTGCTCTGCAACATCCTCAGTGTGGCCCAGGCCCTGAGGCTGCTCGCTCTCCTGGCTGCCACTAGGGGCGCTGTTGTTGCTGCTGGAGCCGTACCGACCACACTGAAGGGGACAGAGAGAACCAAAGAAAAGAAGAATTTGCCAGCTTGTATTTTAAGTATTTTGGGCTTTGACTCAAACTTCCAACCTGTAAAGGTTACGATGCCTACTTTACTTTATTGACTGATCCACTCAGGTGTTAAAATCAGAGAAAAGGAAAACTTTGAGGTAAAGAGGTCCAGTCAGGGTTAGAGGTTTCATGCACACACACACACACACACACACACACACACACATGCAGACATCCAGCACACATGTCGATACCTCACTCTCCTCTTCATCATCAGACTATAGGGAAAGAAAGAGTGAAAGTCAAAGACTAGCTCAAAGACAATGAAGAAAAAGCAGCGCTAGATTTGGAAAGAAAAGAACAAGAAAATAGAGTTGCCTGTGTGGGAGGGATTGTGTGTGTGTGTGTGTGATGCTCACAGGAGCGTTGACGTCCATGATCATCTTTCCTCGGGTCTTGTTGCGCTCGCGGTGGTCGGCTCGTTTCTGTTTCTGCTGCAGCACGCGGTCTCGGGTGGTTCGGTACTCCAGCGCAAACTCACTGAGGATTTTACTGAACCTGTGGACGCTGATCTCTCTCACGCTGTAGGCCGGATGACCGAGGAACAACAGGAACGAATGGAACCTGGGAAGAAGAGGAGGAGATTTTTGTAATTGGTACAGGTTTGTGTATATTAGACTGTAAAAGCCACTAGATACTAGAAATTTGGCACTTAGTACCTGTTGATGATCCTGCGGTGAACAATCTTGAGGATGATTATCCTTTCAGCGCAGTCTTTGAGGAAGTCCGACATCTTCTGCTTCAGCAGGGGCTTCATCTCATGCTTGGCGATCACCTTCAGGTGGTCCCATGAGGCTTTGCAGCGGCGCTCCATCTGACACAGGTTTTCCTGCAGCTGGTCGAAATCCACCTGACGGACGAGATACAAGTAAGAGACTTGTGGAGGGACGGTACTCTAAAAACGTCCTTTCCATTTCAATTTGAGTTCAGTTACTGTAACTCACATTTGTAAGACAGCAAGGACATGGTATACAGAGTGAAGAAGCAAAGTAATAGACACGCATAGTGCGGAGCGTACCTTTGCAGATCGCGTGATGGCTCCGATCTCGGAGTAGAGGTCGGTGCTCTGAGGGAAGTTCTCCACCACCACAGAGCAGGCGTGGTGCAGCAGAGACTGCTTATGAACCGTGTCCTTCACCTCTGGAACCTTCTCCAGATACGTCATCTCGAAGCCTTTAGCCTGGACACATGGACACACACATTACTTACAAAAAAACTCATTTTAGGTGTGTCTGTGTTTCCTTTCATGCTTTCCTATGTAATGACAAACTTTCAAATCCACTTGAAGTTGTTTATTAAATGAACATGAAATAGCCAAATTATAGTAGCTAATATGTGATGTAATTCTTAATCTACAAATTAAAGGCTTGGAAAATCCACACTCCGTTAAAACCACTAACTATCTCTACGATTACTGCAGACTACTACTACAAACAAAAGAAGCTTGTCATTATGTCCCAGTATGATGATGTGAACCTGTAATGGTCATGACTCACATTGGTGCCATTGAGGAAGTTTCCGATGGCGAGCAGCGTGGACAGGATGTAGCGTAGGGTTTTGTTCTTCTCCAGCTGCTCCATCCCCTCCTTCAGATCCTGCAGCGGCTCCGCCACCTCCTGGGAGCAGGAAAACACACACACACACGTCATTAGCTGAATCAATTAAGGCTCCAGAAAAAACATGTGCTTCGTGAGTCTACAGTTATGTAAGTGGCGAACAGGCGCACGCCGTCTCCCACCACAAATCACGTGCGCTTGTTTGAGGTCACGAGAGGTTGTTTAAAAGGTTGCTGCCTCGGTCAGCCTTCGCTATCAAACGTGCTTCTGATTACGTGACGCTTTTTGTGTTTTGTGCGGCAGGTCCTTTTGTGTGCATGTGTTTGTGTGCCTGCACGGTATGTTGCCCTCCATTAAGCCTCCCACTACCAAACCGTCCCACGGAGTCGAGCTGGGAACGTGCGGTCAGTAATCGTCTCTTTCATGAGGGAGATTAAAGACAACTGCATCCTGCGCAACGCCGTAAAAAATTCACAGGACAGAAAAAGGGAGGGGTGGCATGTTTTTCATTCTCTGGGTTTTTTGGCTTTGAACTTCTCCTCCTGGATGCATTCTTCGCTCGAGTAAAACATGGTGTGCCCGAAGAAGACGAGGTGCCGCTAATAAGCGTGCATATTTTGTTATGATGTCGTGATGCAACTATGTTGATGTTTTGCGGATGTTGTTTGTACTAAAAGGGATGTTGATACTTACTGACACGGGCATAAGACACACATACAAATGCACACATGCTGTGCACATTTACTCAAATCTTTATGGTGCAGAGTTCATTTGGCTTTGTACGTGTATGTCTGTTTCTGCTTTAATAAAACCACATTCACTTGCTCAGTATGACTTTAAATGTGCCTTTGATAATGGTTTTGGTTTCCCTCCTCTACTTTCTTATGAAAAGTATCTACCTTTTTCTTTTTTCTAACCGTCCCATGTTCATACAGACCTTCTCGGTCACCTCGTAGTCCATCTTGAAGGCCCAGAGTTGGAGTCTGGCAGAGAGCTCGCTGATGGAGGACAGAGTGAGCAGGAACTGCTCTGCTGAGCCCAGCGGGACATCAGGGTTGGCCAGCTGGGCCTCCTGGATCTTCTGCTTCTCCTCCTCCGTGGGGATCATCGTCAGGATTTTCTGAGGACAGCAGTGCATGGGCGACAGGTGTCAGTTTCAATCACATCATATACATCCCTTTTCTTGCTCTTCACCATCGTCTGCATCCCTCACCTCTATGCCCTCCTTGTTGAGCGCGTACTCGTCAAAGTTGAGGATGGCCGTCTTGATAGTGCGAGGAGGAGGCAGCACCGTCAGGCCGATGTTGATGGCGTTACTCCTCTTGGAATCCAAAACGATGATCTCCTGGCGCTTGCCGTCTGCTGCTGTTTTCTAGGACACAAGAATGGTAGGATTCAGAGAGGGTCAATGCTGGGTCCCCCTCTTTCTCCCTTCACCCCTCTCTCTCTCTCTCGCTGCGTCTCTTTTGTCTGTGTGGTCTGCTTTATTGGCTCGTAAGGATTAGAGGGACCATCACTCAGGTTACATTGACTGCAGCTGTGGAAACTAAATGTTTAGTAGGAGCAGGAAATACCATTACAGGTTAAGTCTATACAGTATGTGGGATTATGTGGGTGCTTTTTATGTCTGCAGACATATTGTCCCTGTGCGCGAACATATGACCTCAGCAGCACTTGAGGCCATTTTAAGCTATTAATGGAAGGAAGTCGTAATATGTCAACACATAAAAGTGTAACAGAGTAGGTGCTAAGACCACTAGGAAGTTACTATATACTCACCATATGGAGTCTGGAAGACTTACACTACAGTACAACCCTGAGTTCTTACATGTTACAGTATGCTGTAATGATATGTGTTTTTAAATGATACTTTTTAGTGATCAAAATATGAACATTTAACTGTTATATTTCATATTTTATATAAATACATAAACATACTTGTTGATGGGAGGTACTCTATGAAACAAAATAAAACTAAAGGCAAAGAATAAAATACAAATAAAATAAAATTGATACATTCTACGTTTGTTTATCTCTCTTTTAAACCATTGTGTTAATCTTCAAAATCTAAAACACATAGTTAACATTCTGATGGATAAGGTAAGGAAACCATGGAACCTAAAGAAGGCCACAAAGGAGAGTCTTTCAGCAATAACAAAACAATAAATTGCTCTGACCTCTGATGGCTTCAGTATTCTTGTGGTTTTGGATTCTGACAGATTTGTTTAAGCTGTTTCAAATACCGCAGCTGCAGACCACCATCATACTGTCACATTACATGGAGACCAGAAGCCGAGCCGAGGTGAGTTACTATCTGGTTCAGCTTTACCAGGAGTTGTGGTTTTGAAGCAGTGGCTCACCAGTTCAAAGTGCGAGAGGCCTGGTTTCAGCTCCACCATCTTAACAGACCATATTTTTCTCATTTAGATACTTTGTGAGAATTACGGAGGATTCAGATCTCCCCTGTTTGATCCGGATCAGAACACATGTGACCTTGTTCAACTCCTAAAACATCAACTTTCAAGTGCTAGAGATAATGGACAACAAACCCATGGGCTGTGTCCCAAATCTCTCTGAACCCAGCTCAGGCCCTGGTTGTTTACCTTTGTAACTGGTATTTCCTTTGATTTCGTCTCAAACAGGTGTTCCAGTTTGGCTGTGTCCAACTTTACTGGTTCCAGTTTGGACCAGAGCGAGTCTTCACTCCGCTTGTAGTCCCTGTACTGAGAGTCTGTCGGACGCACCTGATCACAAACAGAACAAGAATGGGCTGCATTAGGTAGAGACATGTGTAAGACTCCCATTTCCTACAATAAAAAAGGTAAATGAGAGACTCTGAACACAAAGAACCACAAATATGGCAGCAACAGGAACATGTTGAGTGGGTCATTCTGCTTCTGATGACTATTAAACCTCACTGGCTGATGAAAACATGCTGTCTTATATGCACTCTTTATCTTCATCTGAAGGACCTTCGGCCCAACCAACAATAAAGGTCAACGGTAATATGGCTTCTACTCTACACACAGAGAAAAATCGAGTCTTTAAAGAAGTTGCGTGATACTCCGGCTATCTTCTGGATTTTGTCCAAAAAGCCTTAGTTATACCTGATTGCTGGAAATGGGAACTGTATCTTGACTCACCTCACTCCAGAAGAGCCTGATTGTCTTCTTCTTCTTGTTGAAGAGAGGTGGCTCCGAGGGAGGAGGCACTGGGATTGAGGCACTGGAAGGGGGTGGAGGAGGCCTCATAATCCCAATCAAGGGAGGGGGCGGGGGGCAGCTGCCTAGCATGGGTGGCGGCGGAGGGAACCGGGGGATGCAGGGTGGAGGAGGCGGCGGGGGTGGGAGGTCTCCGCATCCTCCCATCAAAACGGCATCCAGAATGTCCTTGTCATCGTCCTCCGTCAGGTCGGTGAAGTTGATGTCCCCGATGCGCAGCTCTCGAGGGCTGGCCAGGAGCTGGTCCCAGATCGTGTCCGATTCCTTTTTGGGTGGGGGAGGTGGGGGCTCGTTGGCCGGGGCTTCCAGCGGCGCGTGCGGCGAAACCAGGTCCTTGATCAAGTCTCCAAACCGCTCGGCGAACGGTCGGATGGTCCCGCGGTTCTCTGATTTGTCAGCCTTGTTGTCGCTCTCCTGGTCACCTCCCAGTTGCCCGTCAGCATCCTCCTGTGTTTCTTTGTCCTCCCCCTCTCCTTTCTCTTTCTCCTTCTCCACATCCTCTTCTTCTTCCTCCTCATCACTGGGCTTCTTGTTCTGGGAGTACAGCATATCCAGCATGAAGAGCTTGCTGTTGAGGAGTTTGCTGCTCTGCTCGTTCACCTCTGCTTCCTTAAAGCCTGAGAAGGAGGTTGATGGGGTTAATACGAGAGAGGGATATAAGACAGGGCGCACACTGCAAGCTTTGGTCAAGGAAGTGCTTCAGTGTATCAACTGAATTAGAAACACAATATGATACGTATGTAATATGCTGTATATTTTTGTAAATGTACATCACAAACTGGAGGTTTGGAGTTTGAAAGAAGTGGGCATGTGTTTTTTCCTCATTCCTCATTCTCTAAAAACGTAAACCTTTTTCTCCAATGGTTCATCATACAGCGCCCCAACTGTAAAGCTGAAATATTATGCCACTGAGGCCTGCATGCAGGAGAACTTCCACATTGGGCACTCTGAGACGCATTTAATTTATAATTTTATGTTTATGTTTGTTTTTGTCTGTTATTCTGAACAAGCTTCCCAAAAGGAGTTGAATTAACCAATCAACTTGCTTGACATAATAGCCTTCTCTGCATAGGTTCACAGAGACGTTTATCTTCGGTGAAGCATAATTCCAGCTTTACCCATTTTGTAATTGGTCCTGTGTGTGTTACTTTTACTTATCATTTTTGTTCTCATTTTACTGTTAGATATTGTTCATTAGCTATTCAGTGCTGTGCAAAATCCCCATATTTTCTCCATCTTCTGTATAAGACTCATCTGAAAAAGTACCACTTAATATGAAGACCATACCACCAACTTTCTGGCAGTAGCTTTGGATTTGCTCTAAAAATCCACTTGCCTATGGTTTTGAGACTTCAGTAGAATTTGTAAACTGGTAGCAGAATGACACCCGCTCATCAAAACACCGTTCAATAGTGCTACTAGTGGTAAGAAACATGATTGTAGTGTAGTAAAAGTTTTGAATAAAACAAAAATTATAAAATCCGAATAAAATCCTTTAAAAGAAGCAACTTACTGACTTAAAACTAGACCTGTAAATATAACATGAATGCAGTACCAAACTACCCACCATTCTCACTGCTCCCCCTCTCCTCTCTCTCCAGAGTGCTGCTGGCAGAGGAGATGCTGGAGGCCGAGCAGTTGTCCTTCTCATTCACTTCCTCATTCTGTCGTTCCTTGTCGCTCAGGATGCCACTGTCCTCTTCCGCCTCCTCTTTCTCCTTCTCCGGTTCCTGCTCACACTCCTCGCCTTCCTCCTCCTTTTCTGGTGCCGCCTCTTCCTGGCCTTCCTCCTCTTCCTCTTCTTTCTGTCCTTCCTCCTCTTCTGCGGTGGCCTCTTTTTCCTCTGTTTCTACGCTGGCACTGGAGTCATCAGCCTCTCCTGTCACCAAAAAAAAGAGTGTTGCTTTATTCTCTAAAATTCCGGTTTACTATCCATGTCTCTCGTGCTTTGATTTGACTCGCAATCATTCACACAGAAACATACTGTAAGGTGTGTGATGTGTCTGCAGTGAAATACTGTTTGAAACGTGTGACATCTTTGATTTTAAAGGCGCCTCTGTTTAGGACACATAGGACACCCCTGTATCAACACATATTCACACACACACACACTAACAAGAAAAACAAAAACACACACCCATACACTAATATAAATAATATGGCAGGTACAGAAAGCTGGGTTGTTGTAAGACCAGGATATGAACAGGAAATGAAGAATTAAGTTCCTGTTTAGGCCAAAACACACTCGTGTACACGGTACAAACACGTAACTCAACAGTACAGTCCCTGCAGTGATGCAGGCGGGGTTAGAATAACACAACACTGTGAGGCCTCATACACTCGCCTGTTTGAGCTACAGTACTTCAGCTCATGGCTGCGCATGCACTCAGCTCCGAAACAAGGCTTTTTTTCTTACGCAAGATGTTTTGGCAAAAAGGTCTTTCAAATAACCCATTTGACCCTTTCACCCATATCCTTTCTCTGTGTGTTTTTTTCTTTCTACGCCCCCGATGGTGTCCTCCCCTCTCCCTCGGTATTTCCCACAATCTGTGTCATCTCCTGTTCTTTTGCTCACGCCTGCATGCTAATTTAAATGGTAGGCTGCAAACTGAAACAATTTAAGGTTAAGAGTGATTGCTTTGGGGCGCACTGTTGGGAATTGCACTGGCAACCTTCTGGTTTTAATTATAAGTCCCCAAAGTATTAACCAGAATTTAAAATCATATAAGTGCTATGAACAAAGAGACTTTTTCCGTGACCACCAATTTTGATGCTATTTATGCCAATGTATTTACATACAGTAATTACCTCTCTACATAGTCATTTTCATTGTTAGTGGTGGAGTCCGCCATTCTCGCGCGGGATTCAGATTGCCTTTACACGTATGGAGGATTCATTGTATGTATCCAATCCAGAGGAACTTATAGCAATTTTATCTCATTGATCATAGTGCTGACTGGAGTCAGTCACCCGAAATACTTTTACTAAACACAACATGGTCATTTTCTGCATTTTTTGACAGCGGATCAGTTTTAAATATTACAGTGAGAAATAGAGCAAGAAGGAATAGCCACACTGCACACCTCCGAATCTTCAGCAAGGTAACCAACTCTGGTCACTGTACCTGCTGTTGTCTACTACTGTCTACTATAACTACTTACAGCCAGGGCTTGACATTAGCACCCCCCCAACCGTGTAATGCTGGTAGAATTCGTTAGTGGCATGTCACACAGTCACTGTAACTAGCAATTTTGGCAGGTGGCACTCTATACTTATATATAATTGAAAATAAATCTGAAATTCTGAATAAACTCATTGCAATGTGACACTACGACCCTACATCCATGAGCACTAAGGTTACATTGAACTCCCCGCCTCCCTGCAGAGGAGAGAGGAGAGCTGGGAGCTCAGAGGCGCACTTGGGTTTAGGTTCCGAATGTTAGTTACCGAGAGTTACCGCTCTTTCTGTGAGGTATAATTACTGTTTTCGTCAAAGGAGTCTGGTGGCTTTGAAGAGTGCATAGATGGATATAACGGCTTCAATTCCATGTAAGAAAGAGCTGTTTGGCTGTCCTAAAGCAGTTAAAAAATATTCTAAATGTAGCATATATTTAAACTGATATACACTTTTTGCTGCTAAATACTATTGGATATTTTATTACAAAACCTATTACTTGTTAATAACTCACATACCCACAGAGACACAGTGTTGTTAGTCAATAGTGTGTGTAGTGCGTCGCTATAAGACAGCTACTCCATCAATCAACATTATCAGCTGTCTTACCAGTCTCGGAGGCCGTGTAGGGGGTAGCGGGGGTCCCTGCTTCGAGGTCAGCCTCTGCGTCCTCCTGGGAGGCAAAGGAGGACGGGGTGCTGCTGCGCGATGACGAGGGCCAGGCCTCCGAGGGTTCAAAGGTCAGCTTGAGGTCAGGACGAGTCCTCGACACCCGGACGTGGTCCCTCTCGTACTCCTCCGCCGCCAATCGCTCCACGTTCTTATACCTGGAGGAGAGGGAGAGTGAGGGAGGATCAGAGGAGGAGAGAAGCGAAAACAGAGCCAGAGACAATGCATCTTCTGTCCTGCCTTTCTCCGCAGTGCTGCTCTCAGTGTCGGTCTGTTTGCCCTAAACTAAACTGGTTTCCACTCTTTGCCAATTTACTCGTCACAAACTTCCAACCTACTTTGTTTACCTCGAAAACATTCAGACCATTCCTCACTGTTTTCTCCTCTACAGCTGCCATGCCACCTATAAGCCCACCTCACTCCTCCACCTCGCCCCATTGACCGTCCACAGAGCATTCAGTGCATTCATCACTCATTTCCTGCAGTCAAGAGTTTCACCATCCTGCTCCCTTCTCCTCTCCTGTCTGGCCAAATGCTCAGCAGTCACCAGCAGTCCAAATATGCAACCAGACAGAGTTTAGAGAAGAAGAGACGGTGTTAGGGAGGAGGGTGTACAGGAAAGGAGAACGACAGGAGAGAAGAATGGGAGAGATGGGGAAAAGTTAATGTGAGTTTGGCTGCTGAAAGGCCAAACATCAGAAGTGAATCAGAGTAAACCTGTTCAAGATGTGCCTCGATCAGCTCTCCTCCTTTGTCCTTTTCCTTCCTCTCTTCCTCCCTTTCTCCCCCTACCAAATTTTACCACTCAACCTGCTGGCCAGAAAACAGATTTAGGGCACTGAATAAACCCCCTCTCTCTCTTTCTCTCTCTCTTTCTCTAACCCCTCCTCTTTCCCACCGTACCATGAATGTGTGGAGCTTCTGTTCAGACTTCATTAGCATCAGGCCACTTCAGAGGTCTGAGGAAACTGGATACCAATATGTGTGTGTTTGTGTGTATGTGCATGTGATTAAGAGTGAAATGGAGCGAGTGAGCCAACTGTGTATTGTGTGCTTCACCTTGGACCAAAAACTTCAATATGGTGTATGTCCTTTCACACTTAGAAATAAAAAGAGTTTAGTGATAGTTTGCAAAACACATACCAGACAATCACTGTTTGCGTCCATAAAGCGCTCTCTGATAAGCTGTTTACTGTATGTGTCTGCTAAGCTGTGCTCAACCAATATAACTAATCACAAACCAAAACTCCAAATGTAAAAGACAAAACCTTTTTTTTTTTTTACATGCTTCAGGGGTCCTGTTTCCTGTTTCAACTCCTTTAACAGTATTTTTTGGACTCAGTTGCCTGTCAAGTCCATTTTGTCCAGGTGTTAGACTGCTGTATCTTGTCAGACGGATGCATCCCCCAGGTAGGTGAGCTGGGGTCAAGACTCATGTTTTCCTAATAACCGTGACACTCAAATACACCATAAATACATCAACCTCCCCTGCAAATACACCTCCCCCGTGCTCACTCTGCAGATCATCACCCTATCCGGGTTTCTGTCCACATCTGCTTGTCTTGTGCTTGTTTCCTCTGTCTGTTGTTGATTCCAACTGCTCTTTTTTTCTATTGTGTCTGTCTATGTGTCTTTTCACTCTGACTCTCTGGCACTGTGTGTTATTGTATCAACTGTGCTTTAAATTTAGGGTGAAAGAGGTCTGAGCCTACAGGGAAAACAACAGCACTTGGCAAAGTAAATAGACTGTCAATAGAGGAAAAAGAAGACGAAGGAGAAGGAGATTTAGCTCCTCATATATTTAAATATTGTGATTATCAGCAGCACATCGGATTTGGCACTTACACAGTTGTCATCAATCCTTACTAATATACGGCTGCACTGAGCATGATCCGTCCTGAATCTGATCGTGACCTCACATACCCTCTTGAGTAAATATCTTGCTTCCTGTGATTCCCATTCACACACAGACATACATTTATTAGCCTCATGAAAATTCTTTTTGTGTGTTAACCTACATGTGCTTGGGTAAAAAGTGTGTCTGTGTGTGTGCACGTGCATCCAGTGTGAAAAGCTTGACAAATCCTGGGATCTGATTTTCTCACAGCATGCAGCCAAAACAATCAAGCCCTTGGCAGAGTGTAACAGTTAAAGTACAGCTCCTTAAGAAAGGAGAAAACAGGCAGACGGAGCAAAGAAAATCAGTTCAGTATCCCCCCAGCCTCTGGCAGCAAAGGGCACCTTTTTAACCTGAAAACAATTACACTATTACCGAGCTTCCCAAACCACAGGCTGAAACATATTCCCCGCGGGTTCAGCTGTTCTGTGAGCGTGTGTTGTTTTGATTTAGTGCACACACTTACCTCTCCTCCCGCGCATGCCTGGCCTCTTCCATTTTATCCACATAGTCGCGACTGTGAGAGGCACACAAACAAAGAATGTAAAAACATAATAATCATACCCTTTACCAGTGTGGTCTTCTGTAGACCTGCCAGTGTGAATGTGACACGTTCACACATCACGCACACAAGCAGTTAAAGTACTGGTGTAACAAGTTTTCTATGGCAAAATCACTGTTATTGTACACACACACAATCCAAATATTTTCATATATAATTTTACACACTCATTATTCTGTAATTCATTTTTTTATACTTTAATTTATACTGTCATGCTTATTCTTTCCTTGATATGTTCCTGTTCACCCTGCTGCCGTCTGGCAACAGATAAAGAAGTATCCACTGTTGTAGCATAAGACTACAGAGCACTTATTTCATCCTTCACACTCCACCATAAAAATATATATATATTTTTTTTCTTATGTAGAAATTGGGTCTACAATGTACATTTTGTTGTGCAACCTCTTTGCACAGCGAGTCACTTTGTGGCTGCAAGACCGAAAAACCTTAAAGAAATGGATGGATACCACTCTAACATTTACTACAGTCAGCAGACGGTTATTTTCGCTTAACATAAAGACTGGAAACAGGGGGAAACAGCTAGCCTGGCTGTGTCCAAAGTTAAAGGTAAATATGCCTACCATCACTTCTAAAGCTCACTAATTAACACATCTTGTTTGTTTAATCTGTACAAAAACTGTTTAAAAATGACAAGCTGTGGTTTTATAGAGGGTTATTTGTTGGACTCTGCGCTGCTCATGACTCATGAACCATCTATCAGCCTAAACTAGTGATTCAGACTCGATTTGGAAAATTCAGATTCAGGTACAACCCTATTTAAAAGGCGGGGGGCTCTCATGAAAAAACATTTTGAGTTGCACTATGGAAACTGTTCCAGCATTTTTTGAGCTTGACTCGTACTAGAGACAAAAAGTCAGGATATTTCGGCCTCTGCTGTTTCAATTATGACCATTCTTTTTTTAATCTGTCTCTTGTGAGTCCCCCATTTTAGTGGAAGTACAATATTAAATTGCTGGAGTACCCCTTTAAATGTATTTCATTTTTATTTCATCTATTCTCTCATCTTAAACTTTTCTCAAAAACAAAGCCAGTGATCCCTCACCTGTGCTTGTTCCTCTCCTCCCTCTCTATCTTCTGCAGTCTCTCCTCTCTCTCCACACGGCGGCGCTCTCGCTCGGCCGCCAGAGATTCTTGGTGTTGTCGGTACGAGGAGGACAGAAGACCTCCCAAAGCGGGCCTGAAGGAAAGAGAGAGACAAAAAAGGAAAAGTTTGATTAAAGCACAGCACAGTCAGTTTGATGCTGTGGTCTACTTCAGCACAGTGTGATAGTAAACCTTTCTTCCTAGACATTTTTCTTCTTTATATTTATCGATTATCTTACCACGTAGAAAAGATTTAGATGATGTTTTATAATGAATGCATCTCTGTTTTTTCATCTGCTAGTTTCTGCTGCACTATTTTAATCTGCTGCACCACTGTGATGCAATATGACAGTATAAACAGCTAAACCTGTTCATGAACATAACACATGTGCTTCTTGCATACGCAGAGATTCTATATGTGTAAGTATGAATGTAACACACCATAAATTATGTTTTAATTAATGTATTTTCTGTGGAGGAAATCGGAGCAGCTTAGTAAGTGGGGTGATATCACATTCACTTCAGTATGTCATCACCATGAATGCACCACGCGGCCTGCACACAGTCCATATTTGTTACACATGAGTGTGTGCATGTTTGTTCATGCAAACACACATGAATATGTACGTGTATGTGAACACATTTACAATACACAAATGTGTATTGTAAGGACGTTTTCATGTACGTGTGCAGGCACATGTTGGCGCAAACTCCTCTCACCTGGAGCTGGTGGGTGTACTTGGGGTGCTGAGAGAGTAGGACATAACACCTCCATTCCTGGGTGAGAGAAGGGGCGAGAAAATGGGTGACAGTGAGTGACCTCTCCAGTCACCCAGCTACACGACACCCCACTGACTAACTCGTCAGTGCGAAACTGGTGGCAAGAAACGAATGTGACACCTTGTTATACAACAGAAATGCTGTTGCTGCAACACTAGAGTGACCCTAATTAGTAACTGCTGTAGTGTTTATTCCCTTATATTTATGGAAAATTCCAGACAAGCCGTGTTTCCTCACTTACAGTCCACTGTGAATCTGAAAAGACCCTTTGCTAAAATATATTTACCTTGACATTTAGCCAGTGTCAACAGGGACTGTTTGAATATGAACAATGAGCATGAATATGCATCTCAATAAAGCATTATCATAACAAGCAATGCATATGTTAAGTGTAAGGTCATATGGAAATACAGTCCTACCCAGCAAGAGAAAAATCAAACACAACAATACTATACCCATATAATATCAAAGTGGACAGTGAATGGAGAAAGGACGGATGAAAAAAATGCAAAGTTCTATTAAATAATCAAGCTAAGAAGCAAGAATACAGGTGAAGAGTTGAAAAAGGCGTCAGTGAAAACACTACTGTACTTGAAAAGAAGGGAAAAGTCGTGGCAGTGGGAAACAAAGTGAGGATAACAGACAAGTGTGGACTATCCACGCATTGACAGTACTAAGAAAAAGAGATACGAGGGAACAAAAGGTGATAATAAGAGACTTGACAGACTAAAAGGTGCGAAGCTGTGCAGTCAAGTGAAAAGAACGGGTGAAAAGGGGAGGTGATGATTAACAAAAGTGATGGAAAGACATCCAAGCTGATACCAGGATAAAAGCCAGAAACAGAAGTGGAAACTGAAAAAGTGACTGAAAAGTGCAACGTGGAAGAGATGCAGGGAAAGCTTTCTGTGCTTCTTGAACTCTTGGGAGATTTAGTTCTGCTGCCCGTCTGACCTGGGAGATGTAGTTTTGGGTGATTCCTCACTGGGTTTGGCCGGAGCCGGGGGCGACGGCTTCTCATCGAGGTCATAGGAGAAGAGGTGGAAGGGCGAGTGCGGCAGGTAGGGCAGGCGGTCGGTGTTGGGACGGGAGCACCCGCGTGACGGCGGGCTGACCTCCTTGGTAGCCGGGACGGTGGCGATGGACCTCTTCCTGGCCAGCAGGGAGGTCAGGAGGGAGGGCTGGGCTGGGGGGCTGAGAGGGGAGGAGATGGGAAGAGTGGAGGTCGGGGTGGAGGGGGAGCGGAGGGTGGGGGCGGGAGCTGGTTCAGTCCGATTCTTCTGCTCCTCCTCTTTCATAGCCTCCTTTCTGGAAGTGATGGTGATGGACTGGAGGGTTGTTCGGTGAACTGTGGACGGAAGATGTCTAGCCGGGCTAGGAACAGAGGCATGGATTGAGGGGAATAAATGGATGAAAGCATAACTGTGCAAATGTCAGATAAGTGGTACCATGTGTGCGGGGCTACAGAGTATTGCATTGATACTAATAACTACCTAGAACATAGGCCACAAGGAGATCAAACCAACCAGAAAACTGTGACAAAGGAGATATTGAACAGCTTTGTGGCTTTCATCATCTAAATATGTAAGAAGACCACTGGACATTACTTCATTTTCATGTTACCACCATGTCCTAAAATACCTGGGGGTGGTCTGTTCAGACACTGTATCAGCCCCCTGCTGCTCATCCGAATCAGACTCAGTCACGGGAGTCTCCTCCTCCTCCTCCTCCTCCTCCTCCTCCTCCTCCTCATCCTCCTCCTCATTTTCCTCCTCCTCCTCTATCCCATCCTCACACTCCTCCTCTCTGTAGAGGTGGGGGGGGGGGGTGGATGGATGGGGAGAACATTTAAGGGAAGAATTGAGGGAGAGATGACGCGATACATAAGAACAGCATGCAAATGGAAATCACCACACTTATGAAGAAATAAAGAGATGGAACAGAGGAAGGGGAGAAATGGAGGGTTAGATGAAATTGATGTGTGGAAATAATGTTTACTGCTGCACAACCAAACCACACAAATTCAAACAAGGACATGGCATCTATCAGACAGAGATAAAGTGATAGAAAAACAAAAGGATTAAGACAAGAGAAAACACAGAAATGAAATAAGAGATGGGGGGGGGGGGGGGGGGGATGTTTCTCATTACACAATCCATGCCTCCAGTTAGGTTGTTTAACATGCACACAAAGACAAAATATGATGACAAGGAAGAGGGAAAAGAATGCTGAGAGGAGAATATGTGGCTGAACAACTGACTTGAGATCAGTGTCACCATACTGTTTTTTCCTAGCGAAACCAGATGAGCCTTGTTGCAGTCGAGTCGGCGTGCGCTGCCAGGTGTTGTTCCACAAGACCGGAGCCATGTGTGTGTGACGAATGGGACGGCCAATAAAAGTAGTGTTTGTTTTTCTGTGTGTGCATGCATAATATAAAGCAGGATGCAGTCTCTGACATAAACAACTTTCACCCATCACTTCATTCAACAAACCATACGCAAATGGCTTTTTCTCACACAATGATGCGCATTTTCACTTGTTTCAAGGTATAAATGTGTGCTAGCATCGTTACACACTGAGAAGATGAAGAGAGGATGGGAGGAGGCACTTAAAGGGAGTGAAAGAGCCTCAGTGGATGGGAGGCCATAGAGAGGGAAGAGTTACCTGAGGTAAGCAGCTACAGCCGGCTTCAAATTCCCTCTTTTGTGCACACACGGCACAGAAATAAGCTTGTGCTGGTTTAATAATGCTTGTATTAGAATTACAAGCAAACCCTGAGCCTCTTTGCTTTTAGTGGAGCACAAGTCTGCACCAGTGTTTCATTGCAGAATAAAAGAGTGCTTTATGTGACATGAGACACACTAGGAACTGTTAAAGCATGTAGGTGAGGAGCAGCGGTAGGAAAACAAAGGCAGAAGGCCACAGAGGTCAGCAGCTGACCTTTTGTGAGAGACCTTTGAACTTACATGGACGGTAGGAAACCTGACAGTGCTCTGGAGCAGAAAGTGTTGGTACAAGACAGTCAGAACTTCTCTCTTGGGCTCAGTTAACACGTGTGTCTCACGAGTGATGACTCGTGAGACACACGTGGGTATTTGGCACCACAATCGAACCTGTGTTTTTTCCCTCCGCTCTGTTATGAAACTCTTTTTCCCGCCTTCCCTTTCCCTCACCTCTCGCTCATGTCCTCAGCTCTCTGTCCATTGAAAGGCTGGAAGCCGGCCCTCTGTGGGGACGCAGGGCTGCATGGGGAGGCCTGGCCGGAGCGCCCGAGGGAGGCCCTGCGGCTCCGCCTCCTCTCCAGGCCGCGCTTTTTGTCCGCGCCCCCGAGGCTGACTCGGCGGCGGTCCTGGCGTCCCATTGGTGGAGGCTGGCCGTCATCGTCACCGTCTTCATGCCGTAGGGTCATCTGGGGGAAAAGTTGATTGGGTGTGAAGTGGGAGCGGTGACAGGTGCTTCACACAGATAATTTTAGTATTAAGCAAATCTATTATAAATACTGTATGTAGTCATACTGCAACAAATTGGACGTGAGCAAATATTAGCTTGCAATATTTTCCTTGTGATTATGACTTTGTGTGTGACAGACCTCATAGATGTTGAGCTGCTCAACCAAGTCCAGATCCGTGCCTTTCCGCCCCAGGTGTCTTTTGGACACTGTCTCAATGCCCTGTTCCTCCAGACCGTCCACCATATCGTAGAATGAATCCTGGTCAGGCAGTGCTGCAAGTGTCTGCAAAAAGAGATAATTTATCAGCTGATCAAATGTTTTAAAGTACCTGCGGTCAGTTTAGAGGTATATTTTCCTGTTCTTAATAACAAAAAGTATACAAACATTCAGTATATAGACAGTACAGACATGGACACCTTATTGATGAGGGTCATGGCGTAGACCAGCAGCTCTGTGTCCACTCCGTCCTTCTCATGCAGGATCTCCATAGTATTGGACCACGGCTTGCAGCCTAGAATTCAGTCCATTGAATATAAAAACATGAATTACTTTGTCCCGGACAAAATAATCTGTAATCTAACAGAATAATGAGCAGCTGGTGACGAGTTAATTTATCTATACCTCTCTTGTTGTCCACAGAGGTGATGGCTTCGATCAGCAGTGGGGTGTTGGACTCGGAGTACTCCACAAACACCAGCAACAGCTTCAGAGCTGTTTTCACCACCAGGCGGAACTAGAGAGGGCGAGGGCACAAAGTTACAAACTCACACAGAGACAAGAAACAATACAAACAAGGGATATACTATGGTCCTGTGACCCTCAGTTTGGAAATCTTTTTCCCCCGTACTTGCATCATGATACGTCTTCAAATCCTTAACTTTGTTTATTCAGTGCTTCTAGACAGTTGTCATTTAGATGGTTTAATGACAGGCAGGGATAGGGATTTAATTTGTAGTATATGTGCTATGATATGTCCATATTGAAGATAAATCAAATTAAAGACATTTTTAAAATTAAAATAAAAGAAATAGAAACAATAAAATGTTGGGTTTTAGGCACAGCAATCAAGACTGATCATCCTGTTGCCTCCTCCATTTGCAGTTGGGTCCTAACCCTATTACCCTGCATAACCAGCAGGGTGCAAATCAGAAGTCTACCATTAAAAAAAAAAAATAAAAAATACCACGAACCAACAAAAGACGCCACCCTCAGGTCAGGACACAATCAGTAGCAGATGCATTAATGTGTGTGTTTCTGGGAATAAAAGCTAAAAATAATCTTCACAAAACAATGAATGGCCAGCTCAGGGCGGTGTGTGTATGTTGAGGTTGGTTTCTTTGTATGTATGCTCGGCTATACCTTTGAGCCAACAAGAGTGTACAGCCACTGGATTGTCTCAGCATGCCCAATGACACCGTTCATCCCGTCTACATACAGCATGATCTGCCCCAGAGCTGAGAGAGGGAGAGGACAGAGAAAGAGAAAGTTAGAGAGACAGAACAATTATAGAGAGATGATTCAACACTTACTGTAAACAAACCAGGCACACCAAATGGCAACTGTGTGCAGCATACTGCGTCATAGACAGTAGCTATAAATAACATAGGGAGCCTTCAAGGACTAAGGCTTCCTTCCTTGCTTGCTTTGGGTGTTAATGATAGACAAAACACAGAAGAAGAGCAGAGCAGCATATTGTTTTAAACTAAACTACCCAAAACTAGTTGAAAGAATGTAAAACTGGTTTCTGTCATAGTTTTTGTCTGTTGTTGTAAATCGAATTAACAGCACATCCAAATCATGAGTCAAAAGTGAAAGTGAAAGACAGTTCTCATACTCTCACCACAACATAAGACTCCGTACTGGGCAAGCCCTTATAACACACGACGGGAGCAAGAGACGGAAAGACTTTGTTCTTATGGTCCTCCACCATG
The DNA here is from genome assembly GCA_031216445.1 of Lateolabrax maculatus. Taxonomy (NCBI): domain Eukaryota; kingdom Metazoa; phylum Chordata; class Actinopteri; order Acropomatiformes; family Lateolabracidae; genus Lateolabrax; species Lateolabrax maculatus. The sequence continues at coordinate 16,936,067 of CM062218.1, forward strand.
TATCTGGACTCAAATTTGAAAATTGAAGTTATATCTGCGCTTTTTGGACAAATCCTTAAGCCTTATGACAAGAAAAGATGTGGAAAAGGAGAAGGTATTTTGTCTGTTGATGAATTTCATTTTCACAACCTCTTCGGAAAACGAAAGGCTCGTGTGAAAGAACCTTTCATCGACGCGGAAGAATTTTTTGATTCAGCGTATGACTGCGACTTTACTAATCTCTCTGACTCGGCTGAGTGTATGAGAGGTGATGAGCTTTATGACCGCCCAAAGGGTTGGTACCGCATGGCCTTAAGGGTCAAAGGCAGATATCCAGATGGAGACACCTGGTTGGGCACAGGCAGGTGGAGGAGTCACTCTGTACCTGGAGAATGGCCTGTTTCCTACCATGGAACAAGCTTAGAAGGAGCCAAAGGCATCATCAGGGGTCACTACAAAGCAGGAGACAGAGACTTGTATGGAAGAGGAATCTACTCGACACCAGATATACGTGTTGCTGAGAGAGAAGACTACGCCAAGACCTTCACATCGAAGACGACAGGGAAAAGTTACAAAGTGATTCTGCAAAACCGCATCAATCCTAAAAACAGAAAGATTTGCAACCGACCTGACTACTGGCTCATTCCTGTTAGTAAAAGAGTGTCTGCCAAGGAGGAGAAACACATAGTGGAGAGCTCCATTCGACCATATGGCATTCTAATTAAGGAATTAAATGATGATGTCCATGGTGATGAAGATGACAGCGACAGCCACTATGATGGCAAATTTGATGAGGGAAATGTTGATTTCGATTGGGAATATGATGGCAACGACGATGGTGATGGTGGTGGTGATGGATATGGAGATGGAGATGATGATGAAGATGATGAGGATGAGGATGAGGATGGCGATAGCGATGGCAACGATGACGATGGTGATAATGACGATGCTGATGGTGATGACGACAATCATGACGACAGTGATGGCGACAGTGATGATGATGGCAATGTCAATCTCAATACGGATGATGAGAATGATGAGGATGATGATGATGATGATGATGGAGAAGACAGTGACAATGATGTCGAAAACGACGGTGACGATGATGGCACATATGATGATGGCAATGTCGATGACAATTGCGATGATGATGATGACGAGGACAATGACAGTGACGACAATGGTGAAGATGATGATGGAAATGTCGATCTCAATTGGGATGATGATGATGATGATGATGATGATGATGGAGAAGACAGTAACAATGATGTCGAAAACGCCGGTGACGATGATGGCACATATGATGATGGCAATGTCGATGACAATTGCGATGATGATGATGACGAGGACAATGACAGTGACGACGATGGCGAAGATGATGATGGAAATGTCGATCTCAATTGGGATGATGATGATAATGATGGCGGCAATGTTGATGCTGACGACATTAACAATGATGGCGACAATGATGGTGACGATGGTGGCAAATATGATGATGGCAATGTCTATGACAATTACAATAATGACGATTACAATAATGACGATTACAATAATGACGATTACAATAATGATGATTACAACGATGACGACAATATCAACGACAGCGAATATGATTACTGGAATTGATACCTGATCATGCCATTGACGTATTATTCAGAGCAAGTATGTATTATTTTGTTGCTCTAGGGACTTAATTCTATGCTTATGCTTACTTCCTTTAGTTATCTTTACAGTTATCATTCTTTGTGTGGATGGCCCTTAACTATCTGTTGCTTAAGGGGCTTCCAAGAGCTTTATTCTAGGCTCATGTTTCCTTTATCTGTTATCTTTACTGTGAACTGTACTCCTACATGAACACACAATGTTCTGTTAAACTAGAACAATTTTGTTATTTTACACACAAGAATTCTGCATTTGTGTTTTCTCTGTGCTATTCTAACTGATTGAAGTGGGCAGGACTGATGGGAAAAAAAGAAACAGTCAATCCACTGCACCCACACAGCTCTGATGAGTTTTTGAGTTTTAATCCCTTCACAAAAAATAACTAATGATGCTTTATTTTATTTTATTTTTTATTTTATTTTTATTTTATTTTTGTTCACTGTTATGAAGAAATACTGATTTGAAAGCAAGTTTTCAGGAGTTTTAAGAATTACCAGTTATAATCAAAAAATATCTATAGAATCTTGTGGTTAAGAAACTTTGAGAAAATCACTTTCATCTTTTTCCACTGAACTTTATTTAATCCAGTTACCTTGTCACACCTGAAAAACATGTTTGTTAAGAGTTCATTAGTTATTGTGTATAAATAAGAGCTGTAAACTCTCTTCCCTTCAGTGTTTTATTGGTGCTAGGCTGTTAGGGGATATCCTGTTTAACTGTTGGCTGACACAGACCACAGACGTGTTTTGTGCAACTGTGCAAACTGCCCAAAACAAGCATTAACCATATCTCTAGCATATAAATGGTTTGATAAGATTAGGAGTGAAGAAAATGGAGACCCCTCTGTACAAAGAATTATGATTCAAAGCATATTGAGAAGAAGAATTTGGACTTCTTATGGCAGACAAAAAAATGTAATCAAGCAGAAAATAGAAAGATATGAAAACAGGTTTCTTTTCAAGAGTCAGTGGTATTGTTTTCCACTGTATTTCATATCACAGAAGGAAGCATATTATTTGTTTTATATGTCGAAGAATTGAGATATGGTTTCCCTCTCACTGAATGAGCTTTGAACTAATTACTAAGAAATGCTATTACATGCTTTTTCATTTATATGTAATTGAAAGTGAAAGAGAAGTATCTTATTTCAGCATATGTTGAATAAACGTTCCTGAAAAGAGTGAACTCCGCTTACACACAGCGTGAAGAAGACACAGAGAGGTCATCTAGCATTTATCTTTCTTATTTATGTATTTGGGCTCAAATTTTAAAATTAAAATTCCATCTTCAGTTTTTGGACAAACCCTTCAACCTCAACAGTCGTGGTAAAACAGTAGACGTTTTGTCCGTTGAAGATTTTTTTTTAACACCATCATCAGGAAACAACAGGCTTATGTGAAGGAGCTTTTCTTCGTGAGAAACGAGCTTGGCTGTTACACCTGCATGCATGTTCTTGAATTGTTCGGATATATTATTATTATATAAATAAAGAGCTTTAAATGCCATCGTTGCAGTGTTTTCACTGGTTGGGGGGCTGCTGGGGGGACGACAGAGCCTCTGACAACTGTTCCTGTTAGATTTAACATGTGGCTGCAAATAGCAAGTCGTTAGGCAATTAATAGCAACCAAAACACTCCATAATTATGCTACTTATGAAATGATTTTCCAAGACACATGTTTGGTGTGGAAATTATGGAAAAGGCTGGAAAGGAATGTCCGTGTGTCTATGTTTGAGTGTGAAAAAAGAGAAAGCAAGGACCTCTCTGGGGAACTAAGTGTATTTACTGCATTTGGAAATTATGGTAAACGTGTGTACAATCCTTTTATAAAATCTTTGAAAAAAAATAACAAACCTGAAATATATCAATATATGACAGGATCTCATAAATGCCTACACTGTTCCAATTTTAAATTCTATTATCATATTTTATATTAATGTAATTGTTATTTTTCATGCATTATCATTGCACTTTAAATCACTTCCTTTTGTTCTATTAGGTGTGTGGTCATAAAATGCTCCCTGAGGTAAAGTGAAAGAGACAGAAGCATGAAACAAGTGCGCTAGGGCATGAAGAGGAAATGCTGTTGCTGTTGCATGACAGTTTGTCTCTGACTGCAACATCAGGCCTCAGAATTATTTATATCTATTTATCAATGTATTATATGTTTATCATTTGTATTTCTATTACTAATCTCTGTTGTCCTAATATCAAAATTAATTTTAATATTATACTATTACTAATATGTTTATTTATTGGCTGTATTATTGTTATTTGTATTATTAATTGTGCCTATTGGTAACTTTTTATTGCAAACTTTTAATAATAGTTTAATAGAAGTAATAACACAGTCCTAAAAAAAGATGTAAAAGCCTTTTGTTAAATTTTCTGAATTGTTGATTATTACATATGTATTGGATTTCTGTTTTCTTTTTTTTCCCTTAACAATGTTAACTATACCTCTTAATATGTAGTTCTGGTAGTTCTGGTCAGCTTCTGCTCCCACTTTGATGAGACAAGTCAGACCTTCTGCAATCACAAACTCATGGACCAGATCTTTGTCATCCTGAGGTAAAACAGAGAGAGAACATATAGGATGAGTTAATACAATATACACTGGCAGCAAACATACAGAACCACACAAAATTTCTCCTTAAACATAATTTTATTCAAGTGTATTTAAGTTGCATTCTTCTTTGTTATCACTTGGTGTCAGTAATGTGCAGGATTAGGATTAAAATTGACAGTACATACATTTTTAACCCCCCTCTGGTTCAGGCCAGCTGGTGTACACACTCCACATGTCAACAACCATGTGTTTCGCAATGTGTTGCTTTTTACAAATCATCTCTTATAACAACAACAAAACTAAAAGGATGATGAAAACACTTCCATGTAGTTGTCTGACCAAGAGACTCCTAAACTAATGCTGCCTTCGGGTGCATTGTCTGAATTCTGACGTCTTACTTGTTTACTTTCTTGTCTCACCATTCAAGCGCTTTTGGTTGAAAAATTAGCACGATACCTGAGGGAAAGTCATGTCATTGGTAGAGGTTGCATTTTTTGTAGAAGCCAAGCTGTACAAAGCTTTATGAAACAGCAGTGGGATGTAATGGATGTTTTCGTTCAAACGTAACTGCCTATACCCTCAGGTACTGACATGGCTTCAATGCTCTTGTCAAATTTAATAAAGTTGGGTTTTTGTGGGGGCAATTAAGTAGTGTGAAAATGATACAATAGCACTTGAATGCCAAAATAAGTTCTGACATTGCTGTTTTGTTTGCTCAACTATGTGTTACTATATTTGAGTATTCTTGTGTGTGTGCTCAAGAAAAAGCCCTTGGTATTTTAGGTGGCTGACTCCTCTTTTCTTAAAATAAAGATTCACACACACACACACACACACACACACACACAGGGAGAGAAATGCCACGTTGATGGAGATCCCTGTCATCATGGAAGCGCAGTTGGCCACAATAACCAACTGTATTCTGCAACAACAAACTGACAGTAATTGCATGTGAAATATGTGTGTGTTACCTGAAAAATCTGCTTTAGAGAGAACAGTGCCCTTCTCAAGTCACGTCCATTGGAGTTATAGAGTCTTTCTGAAGAAAGGGAGAGAGAGATAGAGACAAAGAAGTGGTTATTTGCCTAAAATTCAACAAACAGTAACAAGGCTTATTAGAGTGACCCATCCCAAACACAAAATGTTTCCACCTGACTTGAAGCAAACTTTTTTGAGCTTTGTTTATTATCCCCTGCACCTTTCATCTCTCACCAGTCTTTATGTGTTTCATGACTAGATCAATAAAACTCGTAAAGCAAAATGAGTCTCAGCTGTGCAAAAGTTGCACAATAGTTTGATATGTGAGAGGAAGGTTGGGAGTCGATGGAACCAATCACACAGCATGGCTCTGATCACCTGGGGCAGGCACTTCATCACACACTTTCACTTTGTCCTCACTCGCAGAGCAACACGTGCATGGGCTCTCTCTCTCTCACACACACACGGACACAAGGACACATGGACACACACACACACACACACACAAACACACGTACACTCGCACACACACACACGTTGCAGTGGTGATTAGAGCTGTATTGGAATGTTAATGAGCTGCTGGCCGGGCTTCAACGGTGAGGTATTCAGGTCACGACATGGAAAGCACTCGACGGCTACGAGCTCTTATACCACCACACTGATATTTAGCCTTATTATTTCTATGTTTGAACACAAAGAGATCATTAAAATACTTCTATGATATTATGGGGCCTTAAAATGTTGGTATTTCTCATTTCCTACAGTAACATTACAGTGATCCTATTTTAAATCGGGGTTTATTGTATTAGTTTGTCTGGTACTCAGTGTTTATAGTACTTGTGTATCATATTCTTGTCTTTCTTCACTTAATACTATTGCAATCATCATACTTCTACTATATTCGCATAGTTATGGTTATATTTTGATGTTGATATTTGATCTGATATTTGCATTTTGTTCCAGAATTATTGTTTAACTTAAAACCCCACTTCTGATTTCCTCTTTCATGTAAAATACTGTAAGTCAGTGTCTGTGTCTGTGTATTTAGGTATGTATGTATGTATGTACGTACAGAGATTGATCAAATTCATGAAGCCTATAAAGTTACATGTTTGGTAAGACTGTGTAATAAAGTTGTTGATTCAACCAATTTTTGAGGCATTACTTTGTGCTGTAGTAGTGCTACAATTTATTATACTTCCCATCATTGTCAATGTATAAGTACTTGTATTTGCATATTATACAGTACTTGTATTTGCATGTACATACCATTGTTATAATCAGACAAAAGAAATATTATTCCTAAGCGCTCTTCATTACGCTCAAAGTCTGTTTAGCTGAGTGTCCATACTGTCCATTTGTGAGTATGAACAGTTGTGCATTCAACTGTGTGTCAGCAGGGGGTTTGGGAAATGTGTGTAAATCCTGAGTTTGCATGTTGATGACAAATCCTTCAGTCCATTGGGAGGGTGGGGGGTTGGTTAAAAGCGTACGAAGGTAAGGGCCTGCCGTCTGGAGCTCAGTGGTAACCGTCGCTAAGCTAGAAAAGGGTGATCCAAGGCCAGGATCAAAATCATTATCATTCTGCACACAGACGAAGAATTACAGGCCTGTCCGTCTCCATCTGCAGGACCCTCACTGAGAGATCAGCAGCGGCATTCATGAAATACATCTGTAATAGTCTACAGCAGAGATAATCAAATCATCCAGATCATAAGTGCCAAGAGGCATCTGGCACTAATGTGTGTAAGTGTGTGGGAAAAAGTGACTCCAAACTCACCAAAAAAAGCAAAGAATATGGTCGAAGGGAAAGAGAGGAAAGAACATTTATACATACAAAAGAGGTGGACTAACAGAAGGGAAGGAAAGGAAAGGAAAGGAAAAGACAGGAAATGGAAAAAGGGAAAGACAGGACGGAGCAGGAGAGAAAAGGAAAGGAAAGGGATGACCACTGAGTACAGGCCAGTGTCTGATTTGAGGAAAGAAGGCCAATTGCTTCTGGGTAATCAAGGCAGAGGAGACAAATGAGAGAGGCGAAGACGTGGAATTCCCCTTCCAAAAATACACAAACTACATATATGTCTCTGCCATGTCATTTGAGTGAAAGGTTGATTTTTAACCTTTTCAGAGCTACTGTAGTGCAGCTGATTGAACAGAGCTCACAGTAAGGGCCTGGCAGCTGTAGGGGACGAACGATCACAGCGTTCAGTGGGTTGAGTCAAACCCAGCTGACTTCACATTTACTGTGTCAGGTTCCCATCATGGGTATCTCTCAATGTATCTATTTGACCGAGAACGTTTTGGCACAATCGCTGCCCGTGGCACAGAAGAGAGCCACGGGCAGTGACTGTCTTCATATGGTTTGACGTTATTTTTCTTAAGCGGAGGAGAGCACAGCAGGTGGCACCTGTATCTCGCTCGACAAATCACAATAGTCTCCAAACTGTGGCTCAGCTATAACTTGTCCTCGTCTCCCTAGGTTTCCCTGGAAATCAAGGGGCCACTTCATGGTGCAGGGAACGCTCCGTCCGGCTCTTGAAGGTCAAATGGTTCGTTCAGTCGGCCATGTGCAATGTTCATGTTCTCCATCAGGCCATGAGTGGGGCTGTCAGGGTAACCTTTACCAGAACGTCTGCTGGCCATCAGGAGCATGTCAGCAGCAGTGATAAGTCTTGAACTTGGCTTCATTCATTCTGGTGTAGCACTAGTGGCGCGGTCAGGTGTGAAAAGGTGAGCAAACTGTGTTTTAATAAGTTTACAAGAAAAACAACCAGCAATTTATTGTTCATTAAATGTATTTTTCAAATTCTATAATTCTTAGGCAAAAGTTTATTCATATTCTGATTCCTCCCTGGACAACACATACAGATATATATGGGCCAGATTCATTAATTTAATAGGTACATAGGTTTATTTCTTTATTTCTGTTTACCAAGCAATGGACTCAAAATGAAAGTATCATGGTTGCATAGGACCTATTAAGGATGTGTGCAGGCTAAAGCTGGAGTGAACAGACAAGGCTGATTCATTATTATCCTAGCTAAATACAGATTATGTACAGTATACTATAAGTGGTCAGGGCACACTGTTTGTGCCAGGACTGAATTCTGTAACAGGCAACAGAGGTAATCAGAGCAATAAGCAATATAATCAGCCTTTGTTGGCTTTACACCTTCATATGTAACATGTTTAGGATACTGGATATAGTGGTATGGTTCACTTATCAACACGGACATGTCAAACAAAAAAATACCCTGTTTCTATATAAGAATTAACCATCTTTTTAATATAGCAAGGAATTCTTAAATAATATTTTAAGACAAGTGATCAAATCTGGCAGTTGGGTGACTTAAATATTTGTTTCCAAAGAAAATCCTCTTTTCTCACAGATTTTTATTTTTTCCAGGCCTAAACATTCACTGGTTACTTTGTTAAGAAGAACTTATTAAGATGTTTTTTGCAGTGCACAGTTGAACCAACAGTCATGCAAACATTAATATCGTCATGGCAATACCCTGTAGTCACCTGATAGTTGCTAACAAAGTCTTGTCAACATAATTATCCTTCTGCTCCAGAGTAAACAGAGTTTGACATCCTAAATAATCGATGGGCCATTTCTCCACTGGCTCAAAGGGCTCCAGTTGTCTTAACACTGCATGTCTAGAGTGATGGTAAATTCAAGCTGGAAATAGTTCTAACAAATCACTCTCACCTTCAACCTCTGGGCCAAACAGCTTGGTCTAACTACACTGCTTCAGTGCCTGCATCTCCCTAGAGGGATACTGAAATAACAGTAAAACCCAAGCTAGGAAGATAACCCATCTTAATTACATGCCCTCAGCTGGTATAAGATGCAGAGTGGTAGACATGGGGATAGGTGAAGGGGAAAGAGAGAAAAATAGCAAAAAGGATGGTGTTTGAAGGGAGGATTTGCCTGTCCACGTGTCTTTTGCTGGTCATTCTCTCTTTTTCCTGGCCCTAGGTTTTATTATTGTCACAAGAAAAGCTGAAACACTCACTGGGATGTGTCATTGTGGCTTGTGTGTGTGTGTATGTGTCTGCGTGCGTGCATGCATATGTGTGATTGTGTGCACGCGCCCCCATGTGTAAACCAGTGCCTGTGTTTGCTGAGTGCAGACAGACATATGAAGGAAAGACAGAAAGGCACATTTCATTTATAGGTTTTCTTGGAGTTTTACTGTTTTGTTTTGGAGGACTCATAGTTCTTGTCCACACTGTTTCCCCATGACCTCACATGCACTGCGATATGTCAGCCTTAACGAGTTTAGCCCCATATTCCCTCTTAAAGTTTTCATTCTTCCAAAGCAAAGGGGGAAAATCCTCCAGCAGAATTTTCTGTTTTAATCTTACATGATTAAAACAAAACTCTTGGCTCCAATGCCTCTAATAATGTTAAACAACACACAAAACCTATAAACTGTACATCAAGTGTCTACACTCTTAAGAGCCTCCCCCAGTATGTTGGGCTAGCTCTATAATTAGAGCCTTATCGAAGGAGTGACATGGACAGTAGAGTCCAGTTACTGCTGGAGCTTGGTTTACACTCTCATAGGGTTCAGCACATTTTGAACCCCACAAGTGAAGATATGAAAAGATGTCGTCATGTCTATTGAGTATCATCCAATTTTTATAATTCTCTAAATGTCTAAAAATTCCTACAGAAAAATATAATTCAAAGGGTCAATAATGGGTTGAAATGGCTGTGAAAACAACTGTAAAGAAGTTAAGTTAAGAAGAAATTAACTACTATAAGCATCTGTTGCAGAATATAGCAGAAAGTTAAAATAGAATAACCTGTACTTGCATTAGCACACGTGTGCATGTGTGTGGGCGAGTGCCCTCTGCAGTGAAACAGGGATTCCCCCAGTGTTGAGGCTGTCTGCTATGTCGATCAAGAGTGGTCAGATCCCTTCTTCCCCTCCTGCCATAATGAGATTAGTGCTGTGACCCTTCAGCTTTGACTAATCCCTCAACATTTACTGCACCATCTACACATCTCCAAACAGAAAAACACACATTCCAGCTCAGGCTACACTACACCTAATCCACAGCAATCATACTCAAAACCGCACTGTATTTTGTTCTACTGCTGCAACGCATCAAATGCAAAATCCGAGAGTCCCTATTTGACTGAAGTCTAATTCTGCTTAGTTGGCCTCAGCAAAAGGCAGCAACAATCTACTACTACTATGCTTAACCCTGAGACTTAACAATAGGAGGCCAGCTCAGCAGATGTTTTCTTAAAGGCCACCTGGTTAAATGAAGGTAAATTCCTGTAGGCTGACAAGAAAACAAAAATTGCTCTCAGGACTTCGTGAGGACCATGAACAAGGCTAAAAGTGACCGAATATTGGACTTAGATTCATCAGGTTGACCGAAACACGACTCCAAATGAATGCTAATATGGCTCCGTATCTGCTGAATGTGCCACTAGGCAACTGCTCACAAGTTCTCCATACTTGAAAGGTGATGATGTGTCAGTGTTGGGTTTATAGCTTGTTTCCACTGCTCCCAAGTGGTCAAAAAAAAAGAAGTTATCGCAAAGTAATTAGTAATAATAGAAATTGTGTATATATATATAATGGAATTATAAAGGGGCTGTTCAAACCATTGCAAAAGAATCCTAAGATGCAGTTCCTCTCATGATCACTAGATGCTGGCTCCTAACACAAAGTGAAACGTCTCCCAACTTCTCTCTAGAAAAACAAATTCCGTGTGTTTTTCCAGAGGAAGTATTGGTCTCAGGAGCTAAATTCACTTCTTCTATTGCGAAAATTATTTTTCCCTGAAGAAGATGTACCCACCTTCGAATGGGGTTGCTGCTTGCGTTGCCCACCTCAGCGCCACCTGGGCTAAACCCTCTTGCAAGTATTTTGATTTTGTCGCTCCAAAACACTGATATGGAGTACAAAGGAAATAGGCAGGCAAAAAGGCAAACCCTAACACAACCACCTGAATATAATACATATACAGATAAAAAGGTGCAACCTCTCAACACAGAGTATATAGATAAATCTGTTCTAATGGATGTGCTTTGTTTAGAGGGAATTATTTCAGTGTGTCACAGGATATTTACAGATAAGCGCGAACTGAGGTCAACCAAGGGTAATATTTTACAGGATGGTACAACTGTCTCTGGGTCAGGGGAGAGAGGGGCGGGTCACAGCTGGTGGTCCCGCATTTAAGCCCAGTTATAACCGCTGACTCGTGTTCCTGGAGGATTTCATTGCACCCCTCTAAAAAAGCCTCCACGCGGCTGTCTGGGCCAATCAGTCAGTTGGCTTTCAGACTAGGTCTTCAGTGGGATCTAAAATAAAGAAGTGAGGGGAGCATGAGGTGTAATGGCACGCTGGAGAGCTTGATTTAATCCCAGGAAGTCTTTCCCTCTCTGTGCTAAATATAAGTGGGTTGGGTATCAAACATACTGTAACAAGACGAATATACAGGGTTCAATCTTTGTTCAGGTCATGCAATACACTGTGTGTGTGCTGCCCTGCAGCCCTACATTCAGTCAAGGAAAGATTAAGTCAACTGGATGAGACAATTCCAGTTATTTCCAATGCAGTTTCACATGTGTCAGGCATTTCTTAGTAAGGGTTTGCATTTCATATCAGTACCCATGTGCAGTTGGGTGGTATTTTTTCTTCTTGTGTGCACACATGTGTGCAGTGGCATGTCCATTAATCTGTAGTTAAAAGTGTAAATACTCCATATATCTGTCATAATGGAATATAGTTTGGACAATAATGCATCATTTCAGTCTCATGTCAAGTGAAGTGAAAAGGAAAAGTTGGCAGACAGCAAAGGCCAGACTGCGGAGGACAACTCGGTTATTTTGCGACTGTCTATTTTTTGTCTGTTGGTCTTGGCCTACAGTATGAGCACTGGAGGCTGCTGATGGTACAGATGACGGTAGAGGCCCCATGAGCTCAGTGTGTGTGTTTGTGTGTGTGAGAGAGAGAAAGAGAGAGAGAGAGAGAGAGAGAGAGAGAGAGAGAGAGAGAGAGAGAGAGAGAGAGAGAGAGAGAGAGGAAAAGAGAGAAAGAAAGGGAGAGTGAGACCTCCAAGGTTTCACTGTGGGATTCATGAGATTACACTAGGCTCTGCAGTGACACACACATATCCAGACAAAGCATGTACACATATACTCAGGCAGATACAGTACAACAACAGAGGCCTAAATGCAAACGTACTGTGAATGGAAACACTTGGGAGTAAATGAAAACAAACTTTTATATGAATGCCATAAATCCACCCCTGTGAAAACAAATGGCTGCTATATTTTATAGTTAACGCACTGATATACAGTACACACAACATACCTCCATACAAACTATCATACACACACACAGACACACACACACACACACAGTTAAAAATCTCCAGACTGTAACCTTGAACCCTGATGAAGGACATCAGCTGTGAAAGAAGCGCAGGAGCGGATGTCTTCAGGAAGGAAACTTACTGCCACATAAACACATGCAAACACATAAAAACACACACACACACACACACACACGCACACACGCTCACAAATAGGCTACAGTATGTCCCAATGCATACTCCAAGACCAGAACGTGCCCTGTGCCCTTCACATGCCCCCGGCACCTCTGAATTAGTCCACAGACACACACACACACCAAACACACACACACACACATACACACAGACACACACACAGGAATAGTTACCCACAACACAAACAAAAATATACCCAGCTTTTCTTACAGTTACCCTGTGTTACCGTGGCGATGAAAGGCCTGAGCTGGTCAGGCAGCTACAGCACTGCTCTATATTCACACACACACACAGACTACTTGACTAACTGAAGCTGGGCACTAGTGTTTCTTTAAACCAAACCCATATTTTCCATAAATGTTGTGGATTTCTGTTGCAAAAACTATGTCCAAGAAGGACTCCCACAAACTGAGTTGGTGGCATGCAATGGTAAAGGAAATTCTTATAGAAAAACCATATTTGCTTTCTTTATATAATATAATATATAATTTATATAAGAGGATTGATACCACTCTCATGTACAGTACAGTAAATATGAAGCTACAGTCAGCAGCCAGTTAGCTTAGCTTAGCATAAAGGGGAAAAAAGTGCAGTGGAACAAGGCTGCCAAACTTTGAAACGATCAAAATCTCTGTTTATTGTAACTGTTTGATAAATGTAATACATTCCTTCCATTTAACTTTTGTCCAACTATTGCATGCAACTGACTGATTATGTCACGGAGTTTCTCTGTAATTGCATTTCATCCATGATGGTGCATTTTAATGAAGTGTGACCTGCTTTTCTGCAACGTGCGGTCAGACACAAAGGCTGATTGTGGGAAATGTTGTGGTGTTTAATCCCACATACAAGAGTGCACGTGTGAAACAAGCGTCCAGTGTTTTCCCTTGCTCTGCCCTCACCCTTTGTCACTCTGTCTCACCATCTCTCTCTCTTCCCTCTCTTCCTCTCTCACGCTTGCTGTGTCATGTCATTGTTAACCGACTGGATTCACTGGGCCTGTGCAGTGACAGGTAAGCAGAGACATTAAATGAAACCGGAGCTTTGTATGGCTATTTGTTGGAGGTGTTGTCCCTTAAATGAGCACATGATAATGTAATACTATGTAATAATGTCAAATAAAGTCAAATTATCATTTAAAGACGGTTTAAATGTCTAAACTCCTTTTTTATTGGCTTTAAAAATGTACTTTGGCAGTGTCTTTGATGAACCGTCGTCAAATGAGAGTATATAGAAAAAAGGGAGCTTGACAAATAAGAGAAAGAGTGAGAAGGCAAACACAGCAGAAACAGACGGAGAAACCAGACTAAGACTAGCAGCAGCCTGAGCGAGTAAACAGAGAGGCTACTGGAGGATATGTGCTGCTTGCTGAGTGGATTAGCTGAGCGAAATCTTGCTCTGACTCATACCACACTTGCCTGTTATTATACTCCTCCCTTGCTTGTGTGTGTGTGCGTGCTTATTTCTGTGTGTGACCCTAATGCAGCAGGCATGATGACATATGACCAAAGCTAGTGTATAAGGGAGTCACGGCACAGCTAAGTATATTTACTGACAGCCAACAGTAAACTGAATCAAATGAGAAATGAACGTGCAGATAAACTGAATGCTGAAGATATACTGTTTAACACTGCGGAAAGCATTTGTTTATGTTGGACTTCTACAGGAGCAGGATTTGCACTGACTATAGTATAGAAAGGTATATAAAAAAAAAAAAGGACTGTGGTTAGAAGCAAAGTTAACTTCTTGTCAGTCCAGCCAAAGTATTCTCTAAATTAAGCGGCAATATTAACTTTTTTTAAAGTCAGGAGTTCCAAAGAAGGAGCACATTACAGAATAAAAGAACCACAGTGTGTGTTAAACTTATCCCCTTGTCAGGACTTTCTCTCTGTCTTCACTCTCCTCACCTGTAACTCAGCGGGCCACAGAGCTATGACATAACTTGTGGAGCTGCTGGCCAAACGCTGCTGCTCTGTCTGGCAGGTGCATTTCCTCCTTGCTTTGTTTTCCCCTTGTGTTTCCCTAAGTGATTTACCATTTCCCTGGAAATCATCCCTCTCCCCGTCTCCCTCCACACATCCCCTAAACCCATCATCTCTAAAACCCCACGGCTGGATAAGATGCCAAGCCCGCAGATTCTCCAGTGTGTGTTCTGGATGTTTAGCTTGTGGTAATTGTAATGTTTTATTGCATTATGTAATAGTTTCAAAATGATTAAAACAGACCAGCCAGAGGTTTGTGCAGGCACACTCGATTGCATATATGAACAAGCCCAGACAAAACACTCAGACGCACACACATATGTAGTGATATATTATCTTACTTCCAGTAAGTGCACTGAGGGTTAGGAGAGCAAACCCCAAACAGCAGCGTGTTGTGCCACAGCGCAACAGTTGAGCTGCTCATGTTTGTCAGCGTAACTAGAGCCCAGGGAAAACCCTGCCACATCCACAGAAGGCCCGACACTGTATTGACGGACAGGACCCACCACACCACAGCAACTGATCACGGTGACACTGGAGACGCACAGCTGCAACTGCATTGGACAGCAAAAAAAACAATAAAGTTTTGCTGCATAATATGGAATTGAGAGCAGCGCAATATGCACATTTATTATTTCTATCTGCTTATTGCTTACTGCAACAGACAACAAAATAACTTTGTTGAGACCAGGGTCCCCTTCTCAAACATGATCTACTACTCAACTGTAAGAAAGCATGACAGCAAGTTATTTACAGTTAGAGACAATTGGAAGAGTGCTACTGCAGTACAAATGGAGAACAGCTGCAGGATAGATGTGTGTTACAGGCTTTTCTACAGCAGCTACTGCTGTAAAGTTATTCCACTACTTCCACTGCTCTACACCTCTATCCCTAATGCCCCATCAGCCCATCTCTCCCTTTCCCACAGCAGTAACTAAGGCATGACTCATGTGGGCGCAATGCTCTCAGTCACTCCTCAGGGTCTCAGTGGCTGGTGAGGGTAGAGGGGAAACTATTTGAGTGATTTTCTCATTCCTTGTTTCTCTCTATGAAACACAGATGAAAAGAGAGAAGGGGGTCCTGTATTCTGAATGCACAACTGCTGATTTTAGGTAATGGTGAGATAGTGAAAAACAAAATATGGACGCATAAACATGAACACACATTTGCACAGGACGATATGGTTTTGCACAGATAAAACAGACTGAGTGACTGAAAATGCAAACAATTCATAAGCACAGCAAAATGTCCTTGTTGACTCACACACGTGCACGCAGAGAGATATGGCACAGCTCCTTGAGCCAAAGCCACAGGTGTCTATGAAAACAAAGAGTCACGAACAGTATGTGAAGCTGAGCAGAGTAAATATAGATTTAGAGAGCAGAGCGGGCAAGCCAGGAAAAGACAGAAATGCAGGGGTTAAACAACAGGGTGTTTGAAACCAGTAAGGCGATATAAGATGGAGACAAATGGTCAATGTTGAGCAGAGTAGACCAATAGAGGATGAAGCGGAAATTATGCCGGATTATAAAAGTAGTTAAAACATGTTGGTTCAGGTTAGCACAGATATTAAACGGCAGCGTGGCAGCAAAATGTGTCTGGAGTTTTACGACTGCACAGCCACAGATGTCCTTTACAGTACCACTGCCTCCTCCCAGCTTACCCATCACAGAACATTATCTCCCTGTCACACCATGCCATTACCAGGCCTTATCCCCCACAGCGGGGGGGACACCAACACAGTAAGTCGCTGCTGGAACCAGCTGTGGTCATCTCTTTCTGCAGCATCTCAAGGCCAGACGGCTGTCACTACCACTGCCCCCCCCCATCGCTAAAGCAACACTGAACAGTGACTACTGCTTTATCACTAGAGACCACCATGTCAGTAAGCTCATATTTACAGAGATTTTGATTTGTGTAACTCTCACTTATGCCATCAAATCCTCAAAATATCTCTTTACAGTGTATAAATACAGTTGCTATAAACCCCTGTTTTTGTCTTGTGGCCCATTATTCATTTTTTTATCCATTTAAAAGCAGGACGGAAACATACAACTAGAACTGACGTGTGAGAAATAGTGACATGAAGACAGGCATATTGTGAATCCTGTGCTGAAGCGGGACGTTGATGATACATAGGCAGACAGAGACAGACAGATGCAACACAATCTTTGACTCTGTTTTCGATAAGCTGCAAATTTGTTATGTAACAGCTCAACCAGAGAAAATCAAAGCAAGTCAACCCTTCACTCCATCTCAACCTCTGGCCCCCGCCTCTCCTTTACAATACTGCGGGGGGTGATTAGAGACGGATAATTGGGGCGCAGAAATCCAACAGTATAGAAGCCAAAATTTTAGAAAAAGGGCTAAATTCCAGAGCTGAGTGCCAAGGGATTGAACAGGCTCCAAAACACATGCAAGGTCTTTTGTTCTGCACTCCGGTTCTTTTGTTTCACCTGCTGTACCACTCATTACAGGGAGCTTTACCTGTCATCCAGCATACTCTCTCTATATTTGATCACTTAAACTGTATTTAATTACTACATATCCTGTCGCTTCAGGAGAGGCTGGGAAATGAGAGCACATGGGAAACAAAAGGTTTGGGAGTCTGAAAACATTCTGGTAAGTAATGTGCAGTTTAACATGGTACAAATGAGAAAATTACAGTTTGTACCAGCAATTGCAGCTTTATATGTGGTTTTATCATTCATCTAACTTTGGCCTTGAGTTTATTCATTGGTCTTTTTATGACTGTCTTTCACGTGTGGAGTAGAGAGATAAAAAAGTATGCATGATGCTTAGAGTCAGATATTTCCCCCAGAAGTTGGTGGAGACCAAAACAGAGCTAAAAGTGGGAATATTGGCAAAAAAAAACAGACTCCATAAATGTACCAAATCTTAAATTGTCAACTGTTTGCTACATTTTTTGGTGACCACCACTTACCTTGATTATCTAGCGTCACTGTCCGATCGATTTTACTCTACACAAGCACATTGGTTAATGACAAGCTATCTCAACAACTAGTGACTGAATATCTGTGACATTTGCTGTGTATTATCTAAAGTTAGCTCAAACAGCCGGGCTGATATATTGAACCTAATAGTTTCGAGTTGGTTTAGAAACAGTGGTCCTAACACATAGTTTGTCCACCAGAGAGCACTGACAAGTTTATTTTTTCAACTGTAAACTGTCTCTCACTGTACATACTGTAAGCTGTTTCAGGTGCCACTGATGCTGCTATAGAAACAAATTCTTGCTTTGTGCAGTTTTTAGGAAAAAAATGTAATAGTTGTACAAGAAAAGATAACATTCACATAATTTTTCGTACATCCTATCAACATCATTCCTTCCAATCCTCCTCTCTCTTCCTCAATCAGTCCTTTTCCTCCCTCTTGCTTCCTCTAAGCCTCACATTTAGTGAATAGAGGTTCAGCACTGTGCTGCCTTCCTCACATGTTTCTGCGCTGTCAACACTTTCTAAAGATAACACCTCCACTTCAACCCCCACCCCTGAACCACCTCTCTCCACCCGTCAGCTATGGTCCACAACAACTCTGCTGCGACGGATACAGCTAAAATTAACCCTTAAACAAGGGGTTCTGATTGGCACTCTGACCGGACTGCAGACCAACTGAGAAAAGAAGAGGAAGTATAGGAGAGAGGGACGTGCGAGTAGATATCGAGAGACAAAAGAACAAATGAAAGAGTAGATGGGAAAAATGATGAGGCTCAGGCCAAACCTTGTTCAAACTAAAGCTAGGGACACTCAGGACACCAGCCCTGCATAAAAAAAGATAAATTCCTGTAAAATTGACCCCGATCTCCCGGTGGGAGTCGTGCAGTGAGTGCTGAGAAGGGCTGGATCATTAAAGTGCCACGAAGGCCTCTCCAGGGCACACACACTGCCTGCAGACTAGTGCTTACACCAGCAGACAAAGTCACTGCTTTGCTGACCATGCCAATGTGTCCTCCTTTTCATATACAAAAGAAAAAACTCATTAACTCACACACATTATCACACCCTCGCTCACACATACAGACATCACAGAGCATCCTTAATCCCAAATTGGCAAGCCTGAATGTAAGTTGATCTTTCCGTTAGCAGAAGTGCCAAGAAATGCCAAGGAGAGCTCTGTTTCTCATCGTTAAACTCATTTTTTCAACCTCGCGGCCCTGAAAGAAGACCAATTGACGACCAAAAAAGGTCGCAAACCCTAAGATCTCCCTAACATTTGACCTTAATACAATCAAATCCTGATCCTGGACAATCAAAACTGAAAGCTGATGAAGCCAGTAAGATTAGGAAAATCTGTAAGGAATTGATCCTTTCCTGCACATCAATCACATAAACCAAATAACTATCATGTGGCATGGTCAGCAATACATGCAACCCCATGACAAGTGATCATACTATACTGACCAACTAACTGTGAATCACAGATACTTGATTCCACAAGCAATTTGTATCGTTGATTGCGGCAGACTCTTCATTTAGTGGATAGTGTGCTGACCACTACTCAGGCGATTTCAAGGTCAAGGCCCCCAAGGATTAGAGAGCGTTAAACGCGTAGATGAGTGGAAAGCTGAACCAATTCATTGAAGCAACTCTGAGGGGGAGGAAAATGGTCAGTGGATCTCTAAAGTGAATGGATCGCTCTGACTCGCTCACGCTATCTGATTATATGTCTGTTTAATGCAGCAGAATTACAAAGTGCTCCTCTAGAGTATCAACTCCAGTCAGGATCTGCCTGGTTGCTGCCCAGCATCTGTGCCATGCTGAATGAAATCTGGATTGCGGTCAATATAGTCAGCAAACTCTATGATCAAGCTTTGGCAATAGGCAAAATCCAAGTTGCGCTCATGCCCTTCAAAAGGAAATGAATCTCATATGGTGATGATGCAGCCTTTTTTTTTTTTTTTTTATAAAAAGTTCTGTTCAAGTAAGAACTTGTTTTTCAAATGATGCTGTAACAAGCAAATATAGCCCGGCACTGGTTTTCTTCAAACCAAGATGAGCTATGGGAAGATCTCTCATATGGGCTTGTTTCTCTCATATGTATGTGTGTGTGTGTGTGGGTGTATGTATTACATTTGCAAGAGCGTGAGAGAAAGATTTAGCTTACACCACTGTACAATCCATTCACTTAGGCGTTTGTAGGATGTGTGTCCATATACATATATGTATATATATATCTATATCTATAGATATATACATAGCTATCTACTAAAGTTGGGGAATATGGAGCAATTTCAGGGGTCATGTCCCTAAATAAATTAATTAAAATATCTATAATGAAAACAGATGATATTTTATGTACAGTGTATGCACGTTTTCTTTCCTTAACACCAGTAGTCCCAGTCCTTGTGACCTTTCACCTCATCACGTCCTCAACCAATCCAAGGCACTGATTCTAGGATCCAGAATTAGCACTGCTATCACTGGCATGGAGAATGTTGACCATGCAGACAAGTCGTGGAGGAAAAGAGTGAGGGGCACAGTCGCAGAGGAAAGAGAGTAAGAAAGAGTGGGTTGATTTTAATGGATATAAAGAGACTGAGCTCCAGACAGAGAGTGGCTGGTAAAGACCCTCATGAGAAACACAGAAGACAAAAAGAAGTAAAAGGAGTACATCACTTGTTATATGCTGTTGGCCAACTTGGCCAATGGTAAAGTAACCGGAGACACCAAAATCATCCATGTGTTTTAAGATGACGTTTTGTAGATCATTAGCACAGACCTACTGTACACTACGTGATAAGCCAGTATGAGACAAGAACAAGAGTATTAATGTATTAGTAGTAGCAATGCCAGCAGCTATGTGAGTTTTGCAGAAATTTGCTTATAAACCAAAGTGGACAAACTGAACTTTTGACCTGATGATGGCGCTAGATAAGAAAGTTAAGACATCACCAAAGTTGTTATAGTTCGTCTCGAGGAGGACATGTTTGCCACATTTCATGGTACTGAAGGCAATTCACTCAAAACCACAAATGTCAACCTCAAAGACAAGTCAAACACCAAAGTGAAAATACTGACCTACGGTAAATGAGAAATAAAAGAGTTCAAATATTATATAGAATATAGTATAGTATATACGGTATATACACTCTTGGCTTGCAGGGGCCAATTAACTTCTAGACATACATGATTTTGTTGTCTGTGTTCTCATCATAATGCAAGTTTGTTGTTTATCCAACAAAGCCTTCAGATGGAGATAACAACATGCTGCAGTACCATGATAAAGAAGATTTATTGACTCTGTGTTGCTTGACTGTTTGTCACCCTTTCAAATCCATCTCCTATCATTGCTTCCCTCCCTCTCATCATAAAATATTTCCCTCTAGTGCTGCTATCTTTTTCTTTAGTCACCCTTTAACTTTCAACAAATCTCACACCTCCTTCCCTCTGTTTACTGCTCCCTTCTCCTTGTCACCATTACAAACTGAAACGAGTCAAGTGCATCACACTGTGAAGACCTAACCAGCCCCAAAAGGGAAAGAAACTGAGCTGCACAGTGCTACTGTGATAACACTTACAGCCACATACACATAGAAAGCTTTCATTCACTTTTCAGTCTCTAAACCATGTAAAAGCTCCCACCTTATGTGTTAAATGCAATTACAGTACTGACATAATCACAATACTATGTTGAATTTGGAGAAATTTCACATACCAGTCAAACCTCCTTCTGACTGGGAGGTCTCAGGTCTGACCCCGAGCATGTACCACATGTAAACCCCTGGACAGCCATCTGAATGTGTAGTACAATGTGTACGTGTGTGTGTGTGTGTGTCCAAGGAGAAACTCATGTTAAACACATATACATAAACATGTCACGCAGCACTCACCAATGCAGGCGTGTACACGGACGGTCAGCTGGGTCCGTAGAATAACACTGTGCTTCTTTCCTCTGGACCTGACAAAGGAAGAAGCAGACAGAATTACTGTAGGTTCAAAATATTTTTATATTGTCTTGTTGCTGCAAAATACGGCTGAATCGAAACAGCTTGCTTCATGAACTTTCTGGAATCAAGTGCAATAAAGAATATCTTGCAACAAGTGAAAAAGCCCTGGAAGTGCAGTTATCTCACCCAATTGGCTACTGCTTTAAGGAAAATTTAATTTTTGTTACTTGTGTCAAAGAAATGAGATTTTAAGATGAAATATGAGGCAAGGACTTGTTATGGTGGACATTCTTTACAACACAGAGGCTGTTGGCATGATGGTATTGGTGCAGACACACAGTGGCCTGCATTAGATTTGTTCCCCTATGTTGATACACATCTGAGCCTTGAGGACAGGCTTGCACAACTACAGGAGCAGACACAACACACACACACACACACACACACACACACACACACACACACACACAGCTCCACGTACCACTGTGCCACCATGAGCACACATTCATACGCAGCATATTTCCAGTGGGAAAAAAAAATAAGCACACACAAACATAAAGGCAAAGGATGACGGTATGTTGAGAGCAAGGCAAACTCTCTCTCCTAACCGTAGTTGTTATCATCCAAAGTCTGTAGGAGCAAACTTCCATCACTAACATGCTGATAGCATCCAATCCAAGCAGGGAAAGCACTGCTTTTATAACACACTCCGCTGCAAAGCACCTATTACCCATAACAGGCAGTAATGATAGCACACACCCAAACAAGAGGCCAGCTGGCCTCTTATCCTTCTGTTAAGCTGCGTTATCAGCTCTGCTCGGAAATAGAGCAAAATGTTAACACACTCTGTTGAGATGCTGATAAACAAAAGCTGCTAATTCATTTTTCATCCTGTACCTGTCCGATAAGGTCTTGCGTGTGTATTATGATAGTCAAATCAGAGACTCAGGGAGCGTAAGGCCATTCAGAAAACACTGGAGGGGAAACTTGGACTCACAATGCAACCATTGGATGTGAGAGTATAAAAGAAAATTCGACATGTATAATTTAGAAATATGAGGATAGGTTTTTGCATTATTATCAAATCATGTCTCTTAAAAATGGAGTTGCTGTGCACCCATCTACACTACAAACACCCTTTCGAATAATAAGGATTCACTGTACTTAATATTTAATTTATTGAAATCACAATTTCATTTTAATTCAAATAATACAAAAACAGCTCAAGTGGTTGGGAGGGCTACTCTGCATTATAATCTACAGCAGTTTCCTCCCCATTTTCCTTTTCACATTCATTTGGTGAAAGCATACACTGAACTGTCCTCGTCACCAGAGGAACTTGTTTACTGTCAACTGTGGTGAGCAGTGTTTTGCCACAGCTGGAATCACACACATTTTTGATGCGTGGGAACATAAATTCTGGGTGAAGATCACTTTAATTTACTCTTTATAACACTCACTTTCAGTGAAAAGGCAATTTTCTGTTTCCCAGTTCAGGTTTGTAGAAAGAATAAGCCTTACTTACATACTATGAAAATATATCAGACTTAAAATATATCTACATCGCATGTGAACAGTGTCCATAAGGCCATGCATATAGACAAGGCAAAATTAACTACATTTGACAAACACGTTTTAAATACAGCACAATACCATCACAACTGATGAATAGACACATGTAGTCCCACAAGTAAAATATGTGGTGTGAGGCTGAGATATTGAGTGTGATTAGTTTATTCATTTTTGACACTATATAGATAGTGTTCTTCCAACAGGGAGGGAGGACAGGACAGGCTTAGTCAGAAGCATCCATCCTCAACCTTTGTGATGTTTTGCCAACAAAGGGTCAAACCCGACCCTGTGTGTGATTCATTTCCTACAGTCAGTACAGTTTGACCTTGGTAAAAGCCAAGTTTAATGGGATGACAGACAGGTCTGCCTAATCCAACCAGTTCCCCAAGATGTCAACCACTTCAGAAACAAACACACGCCTTTATTCACCTGGCCGTCATCTGTCACATGGCTTACCACACACACACACACAAACAAACACACACAGCACACGTACAAACAAATAAATGTTCACATGGAAACAAGCACACACAAACAGACACAGACCGGGCTCTGTGGGTCTGCCATCACTTATGATGCTGCGGCCCCCAGTCCCCGAACAGATCGACATACCTCGACTCTCCACAAACACACACGCACGCTGTCACACTTACATATGCAGCCAATAAACAGCTGCCACCTCTGTGTATTCCTCGGCACCCTGAGTGACAACGCTTTGTCGCCCATGTTGGGGGCAACAGCTGAGAACAACATGCATTTCTGAAGTTGTGAGTCTGCCTTCACCGCTGCAGCACTGTACACAGTTCATCTAATGTTTTAGAACTTACTGATCCACCATTGATAATGTTTCTGTACATCAGCTGAAAGTAGATGGTCACATTAACATAATTTTGGAGACAAATGCAGACTAGGTTACATTATTTGGTCATTTATTTTTCAGTAACTTACTGTGTAACTCCTCAGTCATGACTTGTATCTTTTTTTTTTTTTCAAATGGCTCCCTTGTTGAAGCTAACATGCCGGCTTCAGCTTTTCATATCAATTGTTGTAAAAACACAGTGAGAGTCGAGCCGTGGCTGTGGAAGGGAGGGCACATCTGTCCCGCTTTCCAGAGCGCTTCATACTTTCCGTGAACTCGTGCTTCCAAGAAATCCATATCCAGCAGCTTGTGATTCTTCCCATTTTATAAGAGTGGAGGAACTCAGAAAATATATGTGAGTGAGTGTGTGTGTGTGTGTGTGTGTGTGTATGTGAGAGACTGAAAAGGGTAAGGGGACTCATCACTTTGTCTCGAATGGTTAGAGATGTTTAAACAGTGAAGAGTGAGAGAGAACAGTATAAGTCTGACTGTTTCAAATGGTATAAATGTGCATCAGTCTCACCCTGTGTCATCCTGCTGAAAGCCCTCCAGCTCGTCCCTTTGCTCCGCCAGAGAGGACTCCAGATCCAGATAGGTGCCATTGTGGGAGAGCTGCAGCGTACAGTCATCGAGCTATGGAAAAGAATGAAAAAAAAATCTTATGGATACAAAGGTCTTAATAAAGATTGGATTGGATTTAACTGAATTGAACACAACTAAGGGGCAACTACAAAAGCAAAAGTGGTTACCAACTTCAAATTGGCATTTATACCTAAATTAGGGATGGAAAATATGATGGAGCACTTGGACATCCAGGGTGGCATGTGAAATTTCCCTGGCCAGCCTGTGACGAACGTACATGAACCACCCACAGGAATGACTTTGGTCTCTGGGCCCGCTATTTTTTAATACCCCCTCACTATGTCTCTGCACGTGTTTCACACCCTTTTTTTTTTTTAAAACAATTTGAGCCTGTAAAATAAAGCCAGTTTACAGGGGGAAAGATTTGAACACAAGTGTGTACAGTGATCCATGAAGAGTGGGAGAGCCATATGTGGTGTGGCTCTGCTTGCTGCATTACAAAGCTGTTAAGGGAATTAACTGGTAGGCTAGAGACGAAGCTATAAAGGCTGCAGAACATGAAACCTAAACCAGAGGGAAACACGGGGAGAGAAAGAGAGATTTTAGTGCATTTAAATACCAGCTGTGAGAAAAATGCCACTTAAATATTGAGTATAATATGAAGCCACAGCACATTTAAGTATGTATGTTTGTGGAAGGAGCGATCACAGTCATTCCCACATACATGATTTACTGATGTGTACATTAATGCACATGACGAATTGTGCTTTTTATTTTTCACTTCTCAAGAACAGACCAATCTTGCGCCCATGCCATCTGCGATGGCATGATCTAAGGTAGCAAACTGCAGAGTGGCCTACGTCAGAATTGACCCAATGCTGTGTAATGAGAAACCCTGCTGAGTTTGAGACCAGGTGCACAGTAATATATCTGCACACCACTGGCATTGATGTTTATGAGTACAGTCACAAGTTGATAGCAGCAGGTGCAGCCACGACTCATGAAAAGTAACATGCATCACTGGGTTATTGTTACATCATCATCAGCTATGGGCTTTGCAACCCATTGTAGAAGCTGCCGATGTGTGAATAGGTGAATGAGATCAGAGTCATGAGTTGAGCTTGCATTTGGCATCTCTACGTTATCGGTTGGCCTAACCTGGCCTGGCCCCCTGGTGCGTTGCCGGAGGCCCCCGGGGCCGTCTGGTCGAGCCGCATGACGACACCCTCTGACCAGCAGAGACCTGCCCTCTGTCCGGCCCTCCTTCTCACTCGGAAACAGACAGAGACGGACTGTCGGATGGACTCGCTGCATAAATATAACCTTGCTATATTTACTCAGCTCTGAGGCAGCATGCACAAAGGAGCTCAAGGGTGGGTGTGTCCGCGGGGGGGCTGGGGGGTGGGGGGGGGAGGGCACTGCCGAGGCCAAACTGTTGCAAAGCAGAATCTGACGGTCATCCATGTCGCAATGAACTTTGCAATATGAAGCTAACCTGTCATAAGTACGTTAGGCAATCCCAAGATCGGAGTAAGGAGTAATGCACCATAAACAGAGAGGTGACTCTGTGTTGTGCTGCTCCAGTTTCACCCCCCCCCCAACACATGCACACACACGCACACAACAACATTAATCCATCTGTGCCAAATAGCTAATCCGCAAAGCAAAACACACAGTTACCAGACACATCCCTCATTGAAATTTAAGTCAGCTAAGCAAAGTTAGGCCGTAACCATATTTTCCCAGGTAGACCACTGTGATATAGGCTGGAGGGGGAAAAAAAAGGAAAAGGAGGAAGAGTCTTCCAAAATGAGGCTGACAGTTAAAAAAAAGTGAGTAAGTGGACCTTGAGTGGACATTGAACTTTACTAAACTAAATGTTAACAGCAGCACGACAACATGCTCACAGTGGCAGTGCCGACACGCTGGTGTTTAGTAGCTTTGTTCTGATACCGTTACCAATATCGGAAATGCCTCCGATAAAGCCTAAAATGCGAGTGAGTGAGTTTATGCACTAACCAGTGAGCCATCTCGCTTCTCTCTCATCTCTGTTGAGAGTTTTTTTATGGACTGGTATTGGATCCGTACATATCCCTAAGTTATATAAGGTATCAATATCGGAAAGGTTAGTCGATCACCAGAGTTGTTACAGTTCATCCGGAGGAGGACAAGAATGTGTGGGACAAATTTCATGGTATTCAAGGCATCTCACTCAAAACCACAAATGTCAGCTGCATGGTGGCGCTAGAGGGAAAGTCAGGGATCACCAAACTCTAAGGGATTCATCGTCTGAAAACCGTGAATGTCATGAATGCGAAATTTTGGGCCAATCCACCCAATAGTTGATGAGATATTTCAGTCTGGACCAAAGTTGTGGACAGACCGACCAACAAAGCAACAATGCCATCCCTGAAGCCTGCTTCGCTGCTTGCATGGCTACAAACGGTGCAAACATTTGAAGGGCCATCTTTGTACAGTAATCTAACCCCAATTTCACCAGCCATTGTTATTCACACTTTTCGTGCCAATGCAGCATGTGAGATTTGGTAAATCTCGGATTGAGGTTTAGGGTTGGGGGGGTTAATCATCCCCTGTCCCACTGCCCCGCTTTCTGTGTAGAATAAGACAAAAGCAATTCTTGTGCCCAGTCCACTAGCATTATTCAGCAGATTTGTCTATATTCAACTTGTCTTGTCCTTGAGTGAGGCTTTCTTTATGTCTTTGAAACCCCCCCCCGAGACAGAGCCCCACCACCTCCAGCTCCCTGCGTTCTTTTGCTGCTCCGCTTTGTCTACACACATTACTCAATCACGCAAATACTGCTCGGACAGCGAGAAGTGAGCCCCGGACCAATCTGTAACACAATACGTTAACAGCTCACCCTGCAAAGGGTGTCTCTTTCCTAAAACACTTCGTTTGGGTAATAGTAGTAATAACATAACAAAACACATCATGCTGGACGGAGCCGGCGGAGAGGTGGCTCCAGAAGGAACCGCAAGCTCCTCACACTCAAGGCCCCAGGACGGGCCAGGGAAACACTTAGTGGCTAGTATACTTTACACTCATTTAATCAAATTCTCACAGAAGAGCGAAACGCAGAAGAAAGAAAAAGTGGGGGTATGGGAGTAATTACTTCCACCTTAAAACAACACCAAGCCTGCTGGCGATCACGGTGGGTCGACAGTTAACAATGCCCTTACGTAACTCAGACGATGAGTTTTTAAGAACTTTTTTTTTGTGTCAAAATCAGAGCCACAGAGGATCAGGCTCTTTGAAGAGCGCGGAGGAGGGTGTGTTCTCCGAGGCTATTAAATCTCCCAGTGTTGCTTTAATGGGAACCCTTTGGTAATGAAATAAAAGTTGAGCTGTGAAGTCTATTGCTTTGTTGTTTTTGAGTGGAATGGGAGTTTTCTCCTGCGAAACTGTAGCTGTTTGACTGATGGTGAGGCTTCTGCATCGAGCTGAACATCTATGTATCATTCTGGGGGGATAAATTGTCTTAGTGCTTAATTTAACTCTCTGATCTGTACATTTTAACATCTTTAACATTCAAAATGTTCAACTTTGATGAGCAACTTTGAGATCGTTTTAGATCCAGAAGAGGAAAGCGAGAATCAAAAGGAAGCTTCTTTGTTTAGCAGTTTGGATAAAATGACACATCCCATGCACACAAACCAGTGATACACTGATTTAGCCCTGGCAAGTTGTGTGAGTGTGTGTTTATGTGTTTTTTGAGTGTACGAACTGGTGCGTGGTCAGAGAGGTGGAAGAGGTCAGGAAAACCACGGCAGCCAAAGTGAGGAGAACAAAGTGTCGCAGGGATCCAGGCCCCGGCCACAGGAATTCTGGGACAAGTGACCTATACTTTACATGCAGCCCAGCCAGCCGTACACAGAGCTCTACCATCACAACATAATGACACAGTAGGCTTTTTCTCAGAGAGGAGTGCAGAAGGTTAAGACAAAGAGAGAGAAAGACTGAGAAATAGCAGGGGAAAATTGTCAAACTCCTGCTTGCTTTGACTTTTTCCAATAATCTAATAACATCCAAGCCTTTTAAACACCAACTTTTAGATCTGGACAGTCTTGACAGGCAAATGTGCAACAGTTCAATTTCATCCCTATAATCTAAGCGCAATATCCAGTTGCCATTGCGCACAGACTTCCTCCTGATGTGAACAAAATTGCAAACACGGACGCAGGCTGTGCCGTCTGCCCGTGTATAGGTTGTAATCATAAGTTTTCTCTGCGCTGAGGGCCATTTTTCATTTGTTTTGTGGCTTTTAAAGATGGGGCAGCAAAAGATCTACTTGGTCTGGAAAACCACTCAGCTGTCGAACGCCGGTTTGCTGTCAGAGCTGCGTGCCAGCAGTGTGGGACTCTCTCTTTACTTCCGTGTCTCGCTTTTATTTCCCATTCAATCCGTGTTTCCAGCTTGAATGGTATAGCGTCTGCTTACAAATGAAGAATAGAAACAAGGTCACACAGCATCTGCTCCACTTGTACGGCCTCTGTGGGTGTGTTTGTGTGACTCAATCTCATCGCGTAAGGAATGTGTTGCTGTTTTTTTTCCTGGGTGGCTTTAAAACACTGAATTTCACTAAGAGCCGTACACAGACACTTTCTCTCTTTCACACACCCGTCGTAACCCGACGCTAAATTTGATCATCTGTGATTCA
The DNA here is from genome assembly GCA_031216445.1 of Lateolabrax maculatus. Taxonomy (NCBI): domain Eukaryota; kingdom Metazoa; phylum Chordata; class Actinopteri; order Acropomatiformes; family Lateolabracidae; genus Lateolabrax; species Lateolabrax maculatus. Next base: position 16,965,373 of record CM062218.1, read on the forward strand.
GCCTCTTCGCCGGGCACCACAGCTCCATGACTGTCACTGGTAGATGAATGAGGCAACTCAGGATATCTAGATCTAGTTGCACTAATGCCTTTGCACACCTGTCACTGTGACACGCTAGGCAGAGTGCAAAACATATTCAGCAATAAGAAAGGATTATTCACTCCCTTTGAGGAGGGCATGTAGGGATTCTTATATTTGTTGTATGGATTCTTATGTCCAGCCCCCCTCAAACAGAGAGGTCAAAGGTTAGAGCCTGGAGGAGGTCCAGCATCTTTCCCAATGGCCCTTCAGCAGAGCAAATGTGTGCCAACATTAAATCGGGATATTTCGACTAAAACAAGTGTAGTCCATGTTTGATGTTGCTGCGGGCTTTGGGGCAAACATTCAGCCCTCGGGGGCTGCAGAGCCAACCAGTTGTGCTCGCATGTGTTCTCAAAATAGCCTCTGAACCGGTGGGTATGGAAGTTTATTTGCAGTCGGCTTAAAGCGACAAACAGTAGCCTTAGAGGTCGCAAAATAACCCCATGCAGCCCTGATTCAAGCCTGTGCGCTCACAAGAATGCGTGTTTGAATCTAAGCATGAAAAACGTATATAAGATTTGCAGTTTCTAGTGATGCTGCGTGGCTTTACGGTGGAATATGTCACTGTAGAAATCCCTGCATTCGCTATACATCGCATATTTCACCGAGGCTCCGTGAGCTCAGTTGTTCGCCGGCGGTCCTACCTTGTGTGGGGCCCTGAGGAGCCGGTGGACGCCGGCCACCTGGTTGATGAGCGGGATGTCCTCCCTGAAGGTGTACAGCGGCGGTCTCGTCGGTTCGGGGAAATTGGTGCTGTTGAACGGATCGGTGTCGTCTAAAAACTGAACCCTGCAGACAAACGTGGCCATGGCGCATCCATGCAAGTGGCTCCTCTGAGGGGTGGAGGGGGGCGGGTGTGTGTGTGTGTGTGTGTGTGTGTGTGGGTTGGGAGGGGGGGGGAGATAGGGGCAGACAGACCGGCTGGACTCGACCCGGCTCCGGTGGCCCGAGCGCTCCTCTCCTGGTAACGACAACAAACGCCGGGTCGCCAAGTGCGCGCCGTGCGCCCTGCGCGTCCTCCCCGCAGGACGGAGGAGGTGGAGGAGGAGGAGGAGGAGGAGGAGGAGGGGTGGTGGTCGCTGGAAGCCGAAAAAGATGGCAGGAAGACGCCGGTCGGTGTCTCCCCGTGTGTCGCCCTCCTCGCTGTGGCGCGTTGATGCCGCTGTGCTGCTTCTCGGGGAGGCAGGTGGCCGGGAGGAGTCCCGCTCGCTGCCGGAGAGTGAGGGATCAGCGCAGCTCGGGACAGCCGGTCTGCTGTCTGTCTGAGTCCCAGTAAATCCACCCCCCACCCCATATCTGCCCCCCCCCCCCCCCTCTCTGCCTCATCTCTCCCTCCTCCTCCTCCTCCCTTCGGATCACCGTCCCCGGCTTAGCGGTGGCTTCCTATATGGAGATGAAGCGCATCGGAACTATAACAGCGCACCTAGGAGAGTATTAACGTGTTAATGTGATATATAATAACCTTACATCACAAGATCGATATACCATAAAGCGATCATAAAGTGATAAACAAATACATTCATAATGCTGTATTAACATTGTATCAGCCTTTACTGAATGTTTTAGGGGTTTTTGAAACGGCCTACTAATACAGCGTGGTCAAAGATGATATAAAAGGCGTTTAAATGTGGTGTAAACTCACTACAGAGTATAAGAGGATAAACGTGTGCTGTTGAAGAGTTTTCCTGCAAGTGAAAGTGCAAGCTTCATCAATGGCGACCTCCTGCGGTCACCAGGTGTAAATGCAGGTAGTGCTGTATTTCAGTCAGTTCTGAAAACTTGGACCTAGTAATGTACATGCTCTTCAGTATATTAAACTAATTGTTGAACACTACAGGTTATCTGCAGGCGTTATCAGTTCATGTATAGGAATACTGGACTAATTTGGCACTATGTAGTTAACTGACTGCCACAGGCAATATCAACTTCTGTAGGAACATTAGGGATTCTTGTTTACATGTCAAAGTTTCCTCGAGCAAGACACTGAATCCCAGCTGCCTATGATGGTCAGCCCGGTGTCCTGCCTGGTAAAAGCTTGCTGCCATCGGCGTGTGAATGGGTGAATGAGATCGCCTGTTTGTTACCACTGGAGGGCCTTTCTATTAACACTGACAAAAGTAGAGAAAAACACTTCACCTTCATGTGTGAGGCACGAGTTCTGTTAGTTGTGCGCATCTTAAGTTAATGACTGGTTGTAAAGTAAGGAATAAAGTACAAGGATTTCGCCACACACACACACTGACAACCGCCTCAATGTACCGTATGTTCTCTTATCTTTAGGTCCGATACCTTTATATTTTGTCTGGTCTGGCTGGTACACTAGTTTGTGTGTCTTAAGCCTTTTGTTCATTATCACTTCTTTGGTAAGGTGCACATATTTTTGTCAAAGACACAGGATTCTGGCATGAGCTGAAAATAAAAATGTAAAACTTAAATAAATACTTATTGAGCAAACATACTCCGTCATCCAAAGTGGCACAATAAAACCACAATGCATCATTGTGAGCCTACAGTATAGTGTGCACTTAAAGTCATCTGGGTTAAATATTAGCTCATATAGGTGAATGGAAATGTAGCTATAAAAAAAAAATTGTTTACCATGCTGACCGTTTAGCATGTTATTGTGCTAACAGTTAGTAACACTAAACACAAAGTACAGTTGATGCTGACGGGAATTCATTGGTTTTGCAGGTATTTGGTCAGAAAATACAAATCTACATTTTTGCTATAAGACAAGTTAAAGGCTCACTGAAGTGATAACAGTTCACCCCAGGGAGGACATGAATTTGAATCAATAGTTAAGCCATTTCACTTAAAATCAACATCAACTTGAATGTCTGAACATAAACACACAAGAGCTCTCTTTTTGTATTTCAGTTAAAGCAAGGCATACTCCTTGGATTATTTTTCATAATTGAGTACTGTATGATGCTTAAGCTACTAACAAAGCAGTTTTCTAGTAATTGAAAAGTACACATTTTTAAGATGCAAAGTTTTCACCCAACAGAACTCCTACAAATGCCGTAACTGAGATAGAATAAATTAAACGTGACCACACAGCTTACATACAAAGGCCATTGAACCTTGGGACAGCTGAGGGATGAGACTATTCTGTTTATCTTCAACTTGCTGAGAGCCCTCGGGACAACACTGAGATAAGCTGAAAACCTTTCCGAGGTGGAAATCCCAACAATCTCTGTGCCACTGATGTCAAGGTTAAGCATGAGCTGCTGTTCAGGAGAGTCTGTTTGTTAACTCCAGTGGTTAAACTTTAGCATGTGTGAGAGCGTCTGTGACACAAGTAGCAATATGTAGTTGAATTGAATAGCCCCCACATGTCCGAATGGCACAACTCTACCTCAAGAATTCAAAATGATTGTTCATGAGGAGGCTTTCACATCAGGGACCCCGGCCCGGATCTGAGTAGACTGGACCCCAAAATCCAGTTTGTTTGATCAGTGTGAACACTGTGTACCGTTCCCAGGTACGGTATGAAGCAATCTTACCGTAAATTTATCGCCCTAAGGATCATAATTTGATTCAGCTTTTTTTTTATCAGATTTAGATCTCAGCTGTCTAATAAAGCCCTGATAGCAGAGTGCACCTTCAGCCTTGAGCCTTCTCCACCTGCAGCGTCATGCGTGATAATGAAGGCATCAATAGCTCCATTGTTGTTTGTGCAATTGTTTTTCTGCAAAAGGTTTCACATGACGTCGACGTTTTGAAAGGTTAATAAATGTAAAAAATGAATTGGGAGGATTTACGTAATTCCGCAGAAAGTAATAGCGGTACTTATGTCATGCTGTTAGTCAGAAATTATAGACCGTTTCAATGTGTTGAGGGGTTGTAAAGAATATCTAATGTACCAGTGATCACACATGGTTACAGTAAACAAGGTTTATCTCCACTAAAAGGCTTCTATATTTGCAGGTATCTACGTTTACGTTGGTGTATCCCCAGGTGCTTTAATGATCCCTTTTCATACCATGCTCATCCTGGAGGGTCAAGGAGGGTCAACTCCTTACAAGGAGCAGTGTAGGGGTTTTGTTTGCAATTAACCCCTACTTGACAGGAATTGGTGAGTACATGCGTGAGTGATTTTTTTTTTTTTTTTGTCTAATGTGAATGTGCTTGAAAACTGGTTTTCTGATCTTGAATTAAGATGTTGGATACACTTGTCTGAGCCAGCTCTCGGTGTTGTCACCAGCTGTGGTTAGAAATCCTCATGTACACTTCGCTCTGCTATGGAAGTCCATTAAAACCTGTTTTGAGTCTGGTAGGCAAAAGCATGTGAGATTCGTGAGAAAGTTCTGTGGTGCAAAATGTAACACTGTCGCTTCTGCCCTTCTGTTACAGGTATTGCGTCAATGAATCTCATTCTTTGTGAGCGTGTACTACAACACTACCTCTGCCTGGGTAACGTGGTACTTCAACCACAGGAGACCACAGGCAAGGTAGGGCACCTATACACAAGCTTTTAAAGGTAATGTTGAAATATTAATATTAATATTAATGGCTGTACTTCTGTCTATGCTGCCACTGTTATCTACTTTGGCTCCCGGGCAACAGAGCAGTCTGCCTTATTGAGTCTGTGCATGGAATATTACATCAATTTATTGTATTTAATCAGAGCAAAACTAAAAAATCTCCTTGCAAAATGTTCATTACAGTGTGAATCAGTCAAATGTCCTCTCTTTCGGTAACATCATAATGCTTCTGAATGCCTTTTGATCTAGCTGAGGGGAGCATCGCAGAGAGCAACTATAATGAAATGACTGACTTTTCTCAGTGATGTATGATTTCTTTGGAGGCATCATTGTGATTTTATTCATTATCAAAATGTTTTTGTTCCTTCGTCCATCGAGTGTTGCCACTGATTATGGTCTGGCCTTTATTGTGAGGCCATCACATGGATGCCTGTTTCTCCTTTCTGGTCTTTCCTCTTTTTTACCACACTCCTCTGTCTCAGGTTCTCCACCATGTTTGGAACTATAGAGGGAATCGTGGTTCCTCTGCAGGACCCAAAGACCTTTCCTAAGAAGTGTCCTAAAAGAGGTGCTCACAGGTGGGCTAAATGATCCTACAGACTGAAAGTACTGAGAGTACATGTATTTCTACAGTGGTATACAGTGGTATACAATCAAATATTACAACATAACTACAGTCCTGAGTCAGATCTATTTTCTTTGACAGGTTTAAAGCGAACTTGTTAGCAAACAGTTGCCTATTTACACATCCAGCAGTTATGGAAAAACATTATCATTCATTTGGAGTTGTGTTTCTGGCTACCAAATGAATTTATTACACATGACTCCACATATGAACCACTGCTTTTTGTTGGTTGAACTGAGTGTATTTTTAAAAAGTTATAAGTATTTTGGATCAACAGCTGTGATGCTGACAATGTATATAGACACAGATTTATAGCTTTAGGCACATCCTTAAAATAACCCTAGATATGGCTGCTATAGATTTCCAGTCAATATACAATTGTCCGTACATGCCGACACCTGTCCTTCTCTGGTTAATAATTGCATTAGACAGGAACGCTGATAAAGTTTATATGCACTCTGAATTGGTTAACAATTACACTGCAGATTTTTTTATTTTTTTTGTGATACAGGGAAAAAAAAATAACAAATCCCTTCCTTTAGTCTGCAACATTTTGATGATTACTCTAAACATTTAATTCAACTAAAGCATGGTTCAACATCTGAATGTCAAGTTGGAGAGAACATGGATCAACTGTGCCTTTAAAGACTGGATTGATATGCTTACATCGTTGCAATAAAACAATCTGATTTCTCAAGGACTGGAAAAGGCGTGGCCTGATAGTTAAGATAAGCTAAGATGAAAAATGTGTTGCATTTGAGTGTTTAATTCTTTCTTTCTGTCAAACAAACAGACACAATTATTGTCACATTTTCATGTTTTAGATATGCTAGTTGGCCATCATTAAAATCTTGCAGTCTTAAAAGGAGTGATAAGTAAGTAAGTAAGTAAGTAAACAACCAACAAAATGCTCCTCTCAGCTTTTATGAACTTTTACGTTAAATATACTGTAAGTAAAGGCTTCTCATTTGCTCCCTCAAAAACACATAAATAACTAACTCATCTTTTAGGGAAACGTGTTGGTGATGGCATGTGATGCATTAACCATTATCAAGAGGGTTGCGCCTTTTTCCGCTAAAACTTGCTGACATTACATAATACAACACAGGCTTGATGAGCTACTGATAACTGAGGTTTAGGTGCCATAGGTCAAAATAAATACCTCAGTGCCCCTTCCCAGGACGGTCAGTAGGGGTAAAGGACAGTGAGAGAGAGAGACAGTCCACAGTGGAGATTGTATGAGTAAGGACACAGCCCCTTGAAGGTTTGCAGGAAAGTAGCAAAACCAACAACTGGTTACCAAAGGGAGACTCAACGGCAACATTTTTTTCCAATTTCTGTGTCCAGTGAAGATAACAAGAAGCCACCATGAAGCTGAAGTTACCAAACCCAGGACTGGATGACCGGATCCCGTCTCATGGGGACCTGGAGAAGATGGAGAAAGATGAGGCAGGGGACAGGCCAAAATGGGACAACAAAGCCCAGTATCTGCTCACCTGCGTGGGCTTCTGTGTGGGACTTGGCAACGTCTGGAGGTTCCCTTACCTGTGTCAAAGCCATGGAGGAGGTAAGCTGGGATGAGCGGGGGGGCTCTCTGTTTAAATTCTCTCAGAATTCATTGAGTTTGCATTTCTGTAAGTGCTGTAAATGTTAACAGACTGCAGAGATACAATATTTGTAGCAGTTCATATAGTCAGACTGTCTAAGCACCAGTTTTTTCTTGAGATAATTTTGCTCTCTAACAAAATTAAAAATGATGGAAATAGCTGTTTTTTCTAGACGGTGAGCTTTAAAGTTTAAAATTCAATAAATTAATCCCTAGAAAATGATCTAAAACTACTGTAATTACCTACTTTTCCTTTACTTTCTCAAACTTTAACACTATGTGAAATTGAATGTGAGTCTTAATCATGTTTTAAATGGTACCTAGTGTGGGTAATAAAACATATACGGTGCTTTTTACAATTTATGGGTGTCTTTATGAACACTTTAGGAACACTTTTGTGAATGAAGTCCACTGCCGAATATTTGCTGACTGTCATTAAAGTGCTGATTAAAGTGAATCACTCCTCACATTTATAACTCATTATCATAATGTGAATTTTGTACCTCTAGGAGCGTTCATGATTCCATTCCTTATCTTGCTGGTCTTGGAGGGAATCCCACTGCTGCACCTGGAGTTTGCCATTGGCCAGCGCCTGAGGAAAGGCAGTGTGGGCGTGTGGCGATCAATTAATCCATACCTGACGGGAGTTGGTGGGTAAAAAAATAAAAAAAAGATGCACATTATGTTTTTGTTTGTTTTGGGGTTTTTTTTAAGTCGTGCTAGTGGCATGGCTCCCGGGCTTTGCCATACTGTTGGCCTGTAGGTCAGTTGGTTGGTCCACCACTTTGGTCTTGACTCAGATATCTAAACAATTATTTTATAAATTAACATGACATTTTGAACAGACATCCATTATCCCCAGAGGATGACTCCTACTGACTTTGGTAATCCCGATTTATACTCTAGCACCACCATGAAGTTCACGTCTGTGATTTCAAGTGAAATGTCTCAACAACTATGGATTGCCATGAACTTACATTTCTCCAACAGGATGAACTGTAATCACTGTTGATCCCTTGACTTTTCCTCTAGTGCCCTCATCTGGTCAAAATTTCACCATTTTGCTTTATGAGCAAACAGGACTGAAGACTCTTAGTCTTGTTTTTAAAAAAAGCATAACCACAGGACTAATTGTTTCATGTCGTTACAGGTATTGCGTCCCTGCTCGTTTCATTTTTGGTGGGCATGTACTACAACACCATCATGGCCTGGATCATGTGGTATCTCTTCAACTCCTTTCAGGATCCTCTGCCTTGGAGCCAATGTCCTCTCAACGCAAACAGGACAGGTATGCCTTCTTATATCGAGACAACAGTCAGAGAGGCTCTAAAAAGCACATCTACTGTACAGTCTGTCATAGCATTTCTTTCCAAGGTTGCTGACATCCTGTCCTTCAGTATATGATCCTAAGTTTGCCTTTTGTTATCTCTTTATCTATCTATCTCTCTCTCTCTGTCTCTCTCAGGTCTTGTGGAGGAGTGTGCTAAGAGCAGCACTGTCGACTACTTCTGGTACAGAGAGACTCTGAACACTTCAACAGCTATCGACGACGCTGGGGGTCTGCAGTGGTGGATGGTGCTAGCCCTGCTTGCTGCCTGGACTGTGCTCTATGTCTGCTGCATCCGGGGGATCGAGACCTCTGGAAAGGTCTGAAAGTCAACGCTACATCTGTGTGATCTAATGTGGCAGCGATGCCCGCTTTGGAGCGCATGTTTGTTCAGATATACAGGTGCATCTTTTGCTCATTTTGTCATTCCCTCATTTCTCAGGCCGTCTACGTCACGTCCACTCTGCCGTATCTGGTCCTCACTATCTTCCTCATCAGAGGACTGACTCTGAAAGGCTCTTTGGATGGAATTAAGTTCCTCTTCACACCAGATGTAAGCACAAAGTGACACATCAACCAAATTAATATCTTGAAACGTATTTTTAAAGCAACAGTTCAGCATTTCACATCTACATTTGTAATACACTTTTTCGCTGTCTTACCGAGAGTTAGATGAGAAGACCTATATCACTCTCATATCACAGGTGTGGTGGAAGAAAACATAAGATAACAGAGAAAAAATATCAGCTCAGTTTTACTGTTAACACAATCTAATTTCTATGCTCTTGTAGGTGAATGAGTTAATGAATCCGGCGACCTGGTTGGATGCAGGTGCTCAAGTTTTCTACTCCTTCTCATTGGCCTTTGGAGGTCTCATCTCTTTCTCCAGTTACAACTCTATTCAGTGAGTAACTTCCCAAACATCCCAGTCATACAATGAACCTTCTTTCAAACTGTTCTCCTCACATGATCATGATTTCATCGTAGCAACAACTGTGAGCAGGACGCTGTTCTCATCTCCATCATCAATGGCTGCACCTCAGTGTACTCCGCGACGGTTATCTACTCCATAATCGGCTTCAGAGCCACGCAGAATTTTGACGACTGCCAGGGAGGGTGAGTTTCAAATTGCACAAAAGAAGCCTTCAAAAAGAAAGTTATTGGGATTCAATGATATCAGACTGAACCCATCTGTGGTTACTTTGCAGCAACATCTTGAAGCTGATGAATGCCTTCAACTATCCTGAAAACAACATCACAGATAGCAACTACAATGAGGTTCTGACCCACCTCAACCAGACACATCCAGATATCATTCAAGGATTACAACTACAGACATGTGACTTGCAGTTTTTCCTCAGTCAGGTCAGTCGATAACATTTGAATATTTGACCACTATTGTGAACTGATCTATCAGTCGTCTGTAGTCTAACTGAAATACTTTAGCAGAGGGTCAGTGGTTTAAATATTTGGTGTATACTCCTTCAGGGCGTGGAGGGGACAGGTCTGGCCTTCATCGTGTTCACAGAAGCCATCATCAAAATGCCTGTTTCTCCTCTCTGGGCTGTCCTCTTCTTCGTCATGCTCTTCTGCCTCGGCCTCTCGACTATGTTTGGCAACATCGAGGGAGTGGTGGTTCCTTTGCAGGACCTCAATGTGTTGCCCAAACACTTTCCCAAAGAAGTGTTCTGTGGTAATTCTCTAAATTTCCTATTAAATATAAAATACTTTTTTTCTGTTAGGAGTGGAACATTGGATCGAGAGATATGTGTGTAACCACTTTTTTGTATTGTATTTTCAGGTCTGACTTGCTTGATATCTTTTGCTTTTGGGCTCATATTTACCACGCGCTCTGGAAACTACTGGCTAGCTCTATTTGACAACTTTGCTGGCTCCATCCCCCTACTCGTCATCGGATTCTGTGAAATGTTCGCTGTTATCTACATCTATGGCATAGATAGGTGAGTCTATCCAGGAAGTGATTATTGGTAGAGTGTCAAAGGTAATGGCTTCTTATCGATGCTAGCGGCTCGGCCCAATTAGCAAATGTTAAAATCCTAAAGTGTACCAACATGGTAAACAATACTGTACACCTGCTGAACATCGGGATGTTGGTATTGTCATTGAGAGAATATGAGCATGCTGACAATAGCAATTAGGTGAAAGCACCACTGTGCAGAGATACAGCCCTGCAGAGCTGAGAGATGCTGTAGACTTGTTATTGTCATACATGCATAAGACAGTTGAAGGACAGGCCAGCAGTGTCAGTCAGCATAGGAGAGATTAAGTACAGCGTGTGTCTAGTGATGTAGCAAGACTATGGTGAGGAATGTGGAAAATGTGTATTTTTTGCTCGGTTTCCAACATACTGTTATCAAAGGCAGGGAAAAACGATACTTATTAGTTTTTAATATTTTGCATTCTTTTAGCTGTTTAGCTGACACATGGTTTGGTTTTAGACTAAAGTAACAGAGTGGGGTTTTATTTCCTTGAGGTCCAGTGGTCCACACTGGGCTGCTTTATTTACTGTATCTAATAAAAGCACAAGGTCACCTTTTATGGATGCTATCAAACACACTGAGCTGACATTACGCCTTCCTCTTATTGCTTCCAAACAGGTTTAACGAGGACATTGAGTTTATGATCGGCCACAAGCCCAATATTTTCTGGCAGGTGACATGGAGGGTGGTTAGTCCACTCATTATGGTCGTCATCTTGATTTTCTACTTTGTAACCCAAATCACCAAGAGTCTCACCTATTTGGTCTGGGACCAGGAGTCGGTAAGTGTGCTCATCAATAGTTTAAGCCTTTTTAGATGTGATGTTCACCACTGAGTACTTTCTCTTCTCACAAATGATGTTTATAAATCCAACCTGTCATTTCAGACCTCTTGTGTGTCACGTGTTGTTATAAACTGTAACACTTTCTTTGACTCTGGCCATAGGCGAACTTCCCCACCCTCGAACCGCGTCCGTTTCCTTCCTGGATCAACGTCATCATCTTCCTCCTGGCAGGAGTTCCGAGTTTAGCCATCCCAGTGTTCGCCCTCTTCAAATTTATCCAGAGGAAATGTTGCAAGCAGAAGGACTACAGTGACGACACAGTGGACACTATCTCTGCCAAAATACAAATGAGTGACAAAAATTAAGTTTTAGATAACAAAAATGAATGTGAGTTTTATATTATGCTTATGCCTGTTTTTTTTCCTCATGCACTATACAATGATAGAAGAGCACACTAGCAAACATGGACTATTATCTGTGAAAAGTAGAACTACATTTAGTAAAGTATTTTCTGTAAAATAATGTGGTTTTGGAGAAAAGAGTAATTGTTATTATACTAGTATTTTTTTTTACTATTGTATATGTGGAAAACAGTTAGCCAGGCTCTGTTTAAAAGTAACAAAATCCTCCTACCAGCACCCCTAAAGCTCACTTATACACTAACACTTAGACAAAGTATATCTCATTTGTCTAATCTGTACAAATGGTACAGCCAGGCTAGCGGTTTCCACTCTTTATGCTTTAGGCTGTAGCTATTCATATTCATATAACTTTTATTTTAATATTGTAATATATATGCATGTGTCCAGTATAAAAAAATAATGTTTTATTTTAATATTTTGTAAATAATCTTTCAACAGAGGAGCTGATTCTTGTTAAAACGTTTGACAAGTTGTTTATAAGGTTTTTGGTGTATTACAGAAGGCTATTGTAAAGTTTTTATGTTTTGTGTATATTACAGCACTGCACTTACACTGCCATAAACTGATCTGTTAATAATCCTCTCACCAGTTCAAACTTAAAAGCAAAATGAAGTGGTTACTATTTGATGAAATATATGTGCCATTAAAATAAATCATGCGGCATATCTTGAGATTACTGGCACTTTTAAAGATTTTACCTGGCAACATTTGCAACAGGCACATATTTGAATTTTTGTATTGAACTAGTGAAATCTCTGGTTTAATTTCCTGTCTTCAAATAAACCCCTTCAAAATAAAACACTTTAATAACAAATTGCTATTGTTAATGGTAATTATGTGATAAATTCTGAACCTGAACAACACCACGTGTAGACTTTTAACAGCTGGTTCTGCAACAACTATCCAAGCCACAAATACACAACGCATAAATACCAGCCATTACAATCAAAACAACAAAGAACTAAAATGTTTCAGATGGTGAATCATGCTAAAATACTCTGGGACATGAAAGTAAAACCTAAAGAAATCTTCAGTGGACACTTAAATAAGGAGCATTGTGTCAAAGAGTTAACATTACACTCTCTCCTGAGATGTGCTGATTTTTTACCGGTTTTGTATCATTACAATGTCGGTAGTATTGGCAAATAAACAATGTTTACCTTTCCTCCATCTTGCCTGTTGGAGGAATGATTATTTGTATATTGCATAGTGTTGGGTGTAATAATTGAAGTCTGTATGTTTGTATGGATCTATGAGTTATTTTAGTATTTATTTCATTTGGAAATTGTATTTGTATTAATTGCATTAGTTGTATCATTATTTGTGTCTACCAGGTAAAAAAAATTAATCTGGAACAATAAATCCCATCTCCTTGTGTGAAATCAATGTTCTCTGTATATGATCCCTGATAAATACATGTAATAAACAAAACAAATTACCTAAGCTCTGTTTGACAAAGGAGGCTTAATTATTGTTTTTTTGCTGTTGTTTTTTAAGATATAAATATTTGACTGGCCAGAGATTGTTACAGAATCTAATTATTCAAAAGAATGACCAAATGGGTTTATAATGACGAAAGTACAGAGTGTGCACTGGCTAATCTGTGGACTGCAACAGATAACATAAAAGATCATAAACTTGTTTCAACATTGCTGAGTGCTGTTATGTGGCCATTCATACATACAGACTAACCTTAATGCCTATCTGTGGTGGACATACTTCTCTCTATTTGTGCACCTGCAGACGCCATGAGACTGGTACTTCCTAACCCAGGACTGGATCTCCGGATCCCTAACCATGAGGACCTGGAGAGGATGGAGAAGGATCAGGCCGGGGACAGACCAAAGTGGGACAACAAAGCCCAGTACATCCTAACCTGTGTGGGCTTCTGCATTGGGCTTGGTAACGTGTGGCGATTCCCGTACTTGTGTCAAAGTCATGGAGGAGGTAAGCTATGACAAAAAGGGTAAATGGATATCTGTGGTTAAGTTGTCGAATGAGTGATTGACAATTTATAGAGTGGCTGAGGTACTGAGGAGTGGATTTATTGCGGTATCATGGGAATTTATGTCATTTTATGGTGTCTTTTATCTAGGATTTTCACATTTTGCGTTGCAGAACGAGTATGGATTTTCGAGTGGTTGTAAAAGACCAAAGCTATTGCCAAATATCTAAACTGTAAACTTTTTTACCTCAAACCATTTTACTTCAAATAAAACCACTGGTCCTCTGTACATCAGGCTTAAAGGAAAGTTAAATACATCACTCATTCATAGCTAAAAGAGATGGCTAAGCATCAAGTTATATTAATGATTCTCAAGAGAACGTAAGAGTAGTCTGAAGTAATGTCTAACCTTTGGCATGACGTACCAGTTACAGACACTGGGGTCAGCTGTATATTGCTTAAGTTAAAACTGAATGCTAAGATTGCTATTCATTGAAATTATGTGTGTGTGTGTGTGTGTGTGTGTGTGTGTGTGTGTGTGTGTGTGTGTGTGTGTGTGAAATGGGTCATGTTATTCTTTTAGAATGCACAAACTGAGCCAAAGGGGGGCAGATTTTCCAGGAATGCACTTTTCAAAAGTATAATCTGTCTGTGACTTGTTAACGAAAGGGTTCAAGCCAATAAGATACAAAGAGATGTTTGTGTTCTGAAATTGCATTTTATCTTTTGTATTTAAAGAAAAAACTTGCTAAATTGTATTAAAACATCTGTGAATAACTAAAGTCATAAACTTTGCCTATCACAGTATTACACAACAGACCATATCAGTAACCATTACATTAAGTGTGTACTGTAGTTAATAACACATGGCTTTTAATTACTGTTATCAGCAATATTCTTTTTAAAAAAACATTTACATGACATATGTAAACATGCAAACATCCCGATGTGCCATATGAAGTTGTCATCTGCACCCCTTCATCATACTGAATAGAGATGTTTTGTCCATATATTTCATGACACTTCTGATGCAGGATTCAGAGATATTTACATCCCAGAGTTCTCAGAGAGAAAAGGGAGTGTGCCACTGTCACATTTGTAAGATTTCCTGAATGCCAGACACCATGCGTAGAATCAAAAAAATCCCAATCTCCCAACCACCTATCACATACATCTTTCAGGTGCCTTTTTGATTCCCTACCTGATCCTGCTGGTGCTGGAAGGAATGCCTCTCCTGCTGCTGGAGTTTGCCATCGGCCAGCGTCTCAGGAAAGGCAGCGTGGGGGTGTGGAGGGCCATCAACCCTTATCTGACCGGCATTGGTAAGTAAAGTAGACTCTGAAAAGGAATAAAAAGAAAAAAAGTTAGAGTTTCTGGCTTCCTGTGAGTGTGAAGTCACAGTTGATGATGCTGTCCCTCAGGTATAGCCTCCATGCTGGTGTCCTTTTTGGTTGGACTGTACTACAACACCTTAATAGCCTGGATCATGTGGTATCTCTTCAATTCCTTTCAAGACCCACTGCCATGGACACAGTGTCCTCTCAATGACAATGGGACAGGTATTTGAACATACACACAATGTCAGCCCACATATACACATCCACATCAAAGCACCCTAACTGCATCATTTTTTATGTATATTTGTCGCTCCTCCAGAATTTGTACCCGAGTGTCAGCGGAGCTCCACTGTGGATTACTACTTTTACAGAGTGACTCTGAATAGTTCGGCCTCTATAGAGGACTCTGGGGGAATCCACTGGCCCATAGTAGTCTGCCTGCTGGCTGCCTGGACGGTTATCGCTATCTGCTGCATTAGGGGCATCAGCACCACAGGCAAGGTTTGTTGAACCTTCAGTCAATTGACCATTTGCCAAGCCTCCCTGTTGCTTTGTCTGTCGAGCTTTCTGTCTCTTGCAAAGTACATTTAGAATGACAAGAGGGAGGTCCAGGGTGGATCTAGAGAAAAATTTATGGGGTGGCAAGGAGACTTTAAGGGGTGGCAGAAATATACCATATATACGCTGGTTTAATTGCACACAGTCAAATAATCAATATTTGCTTGGAAAAGCCCCAAAATGAAGATCATCACATTAAATTATTGTGGCACATGAGTACAGCATTGAATAGAAATATCTAAATATCAATAAAGGTGTACATCTTAACAATGAATGTTGTGGAAAGTTTGAGTGAATGTGTGTTATTTTTCACTGAGGCTGCTGTCTGTTTCAACCTCCTGCAGCCCCTCGATGTTTCCCAACAGATTTCTGATATAAGATTCAAAGTGATTATGTCAACGCAAGCTATGTTTAAGAATTTAAATTGGCTGCTAGGTAAAGACTATAGGCTACATATAAAGGTATTGTTTCCTGACTCGTATGTCTTGAATGAAGGGGTGGTTGGCACATGTTATTTTCTCTGCAGTCCTCACTGTCCGTTGTAGTTGTAGACAGGTCTCCTGAGGTGCAGTCATTTGTGTAGAGGGAGAAGAGCAGCGGGGAGAGCACGCATCACCGGGGGGCGCCAGTTGTCCAAGTGCTGGATGTGGTTTCCCCCAGCCTCACCTGCTGCCTCCTGTCTGTCAGGAAGTTAGTGATCTAGGTGGGGGCCGGCACAGTTGACTGCATCATCCACTGACCTGTTTGCCCGGTGAGCAAACTGCAGGGGATCCAGCAGGGGGCCTGTGATGTCCTTCAGGTGGGCCAACACCAGTCTCTCGAAGGATTTCATGACCACAGGTGTCAGGGCGACATGTCTGCCGTCATTTAATCCTGAGATAGAGGGGTTCTCGTTGGCACCGGGATGATTGTCGAGCGTTTGAAGCAGGAGGGGACTTCACACAGCTCCAGTGATCTGTGTAAGATCTGTGTGAAGACGGGGGGCAGCTGGTCAGCTCAGGCTTTCAGACAAAACGGTGACATGGCGTCTGGGCCTGGTGCCTTCCTGATCTTCTGTCTCTGAAAGGTGGTGATGTCAACTTCTACACAACGGGGAAATAATACACAGTGGGTGTGCTAGTCGTGAACATTGATTTTTAATTTTTTTTACATAACGTGTAATCCCACAAAATAATATAGCAGCCTATGAAATGCCCCACACTTTGGAGGTAATGCTCAGTTGGTACTGTGGGTAGCAGCTAATGTTTGAAGCTTATATTAGAGCAGATAAACACACTATTGAATCCAACTATGTCAGAGTATCACTCTTTTTTTACAGCCCCATGCACTCCACTTTAACCATGCTAAGAAATCCAAGCTAAACTATGATTGGACAATTGATGTTTGGAGGAGGGGTTTGGTAAATGGTCAATCATGATATATTACAAAAAGAAATTCCTTCTCATGTCCACTATCAATTCCATTTCTCCTTGTCGTGACCTCAGGCAGTGTACGTCACAGCCATTCTGCCTTACATAGTGCTGGCCATCTTCCTGATCCGAGGACTGACTCTTAAAGGCGCCCTGAGTGGAATAAAGTTCCTCTTCACACCAGAGGTAGTTTTCAAATCTTGCTAAAAAAAAAAAAAGTTCTATCTCATAGCGCAAAGCCACATCACAACGTATGCTCCCTCTTGCAGGTGGCCGAGTTGATTAAACCAACAACTTGGCTGGATGCAGGTGCCCAGGTCTTTTATTCTTTTGGTTTGGCGTGGGGAGGCCTCATCTCCTTCTCAAGCTACAACCCTGTTCAGTAAGAGACATTTAAAGACCTGGGGTGTTTCTAAATTTGTAGTTCAAGTCTCATTTTGCTCACTTTTTTGCTTATTTCTTTTCCCAAGCAACAACTGCATGCAAGATGCTGTGATCCTGTCGGTCGTAACTGGCTTCACCTCCGTTTACGCTGCCACAGTCACCTACTCCATCATTGGCTTTAGGGCCACAGAGAAATATGACAACTGTATCAGCGAGTGAGTACACTTCATTTCACGGTTTTGAAAAAGTCAAGTGGACCTTTTGTTCATTTTGTTAAAACACAGAAATGCTGTGTTTATTTTATTAAGATAGACTTAAAAAAATAATAATAATCTGAAGCTGTCCTTTCATGTAAATTCCAGTGATCCAGAGTTACTAATCTGAGCCACATTTTTCCTCAGTAACATCATGACATTATTAAATGGTTTTGACCTTCCTGAAGACAGCATCACTACGAGCAACTACGAGGCAGCCTTTAATCATCTCAACAGCTCCTATCCTGATATTGTACCTGGACTGGACATCAAACCCTGTGACATGCAGAAACTTCTCAGTGAGGTGACAACATTGATGAATATCTATCAGATTCCCAAGTTATTATTGTTTTTTGCTACTACCTGCATTATGAATAATGTGTGTGTTTGTCCAGGGAGTGGAGGGAACAGGTCTGGCCTTCATCGTGTTTACAGAAGCCATCACCAAGATGCCTGGTTCTCCAATCTGGTCTGTCCTCTTTTTCATCATGCTTTTCTGCTTGGGACTCTCAACCCTGTTTGGCAACATTGAGGGAGTGGTGGTCCCCCTGAAAGACCTCAACGTATTCCCTAAAAATTGGCCCCACGAAGTGTTGACTGGTATTTATTTTTAAAAATCAACTTAAACAATTCCACAGCTTTTTCATCTTTAGTGTTTGTCTCTGGTTTTTAACACAGGTTGTGCATGTGTGTTTCAGGAGTAACATGTTTTGTCGCCTTCCTCATCTCCCTCCTGTTTGCGCAGCATTCAGGGATTTACTGGGTAACTCTTTTCGACAACTTTGCTGGATCTGTTCCACTTCTGACCATTGGATTGTTTGAGATGATAGCCGTTGTCTACATCTACGGCATAGACAGGTCGGTGCTTATTCAAACTATTTAGCAACACACTGTCCTTCTGTGTTTGCCAAACATCTTGATATTTGCTGCAAAATGACCATACAGTATTGGCAGCATCATGCTGTGCCAGTTATTGAGCAAAACTTTATGGGGATGAAAGACCTATTTTAGTCCTGCGTAGTGATGACTTCATAGGTATTCCAAAGAATTCCCAAACTAATTGAGATCCTCTTGTGTGGCAGGTTCAATGAGGACCTGGTGTTCATGGTCGGACGTAAGCCCTCCATCTTCTGGCAGGTTTCATGGAGGTTCATCAGTCCTCTAATCGTTCTTGTTATTTTAGTTTTCTACCTGGTGACGCAAGCCCAAGAAGAGCTCACCTATTTAGTCTGGGATCCTAACTCTGTAAGCACACAAGCTCTGGTATCATCAAGAGCATCCCTACTTTGTTTTTCTCTAATGTTCCCTCATTGCAAAATACACAAATTACATGGCATGCTGAACATTTTTAGGTAAATGTTGTTCCTCTGGGGTACAGCATGTAATAAGCAACTTATTACAGTAGTTAACCATACTTCACCAAATTTTGGACAGCCATTGCATACCAAATGCACTAATTATACTGTTTTGTGGTTTACAGAAGGAGTTCCCGTCTCTGGCATCAGTACTGTACCCTTCATGGATCAACGTGATCATCTTTCTTTTGGCAGGAGTCCCTTGTCTGGCAGTGCCTCTGTATGCATTATGTCGGCTGGTCTTTGTTTGTTGCAAAAAAATAACATAGTATCCAGAGAAAATGAGCCACATTCCAAAAACTGTTTCAACGTCATACATTTCAGAATTCAACAAAAATGCCAGACTTTGTTTTATTACATTATTTTGTGTTAAAATTACCATATTTGAATTGCACAGGTTTGTCTATTTATATCAATGCACAGGTTCTTAAAACATAATATTGATGTTTTTGCTACTAATATGCTAATAAGGTTTCTTGTTGTATTGGACCCCAACATCAAACTCTCTTCCATCTATCCAGGTTTTATAATTGTTTATTCTTTCTAATGAAATACATTTTGTCTCTGTAAAGTATTATTTTGACAATATAACTTAACAACATATGAATAATGAAATGTATAGCAAACATCTACAACTATTTAAAATGTCTGCCAATCAAAAGATAAACAATGTAGCAAATATTAGTTTTTCTAATAGAAATGGGCAAAATATGAGCATGGTCTGCATCTGAGCTTTGAAAGCATGAATGATCTACAACTTGGAAAAATAAAAATCTCAGTTTACAAATTCTCTAATAACAGATACAATAGTCTTCTTTGCGGTATGTTCAAGAGCAACTTTTAACCAAGCGCATAATCACACAATGTCATGAGGCGAGGCATCAGCTGGTCTTTAACGGCTCTTTGAAGTGAGTTTGGTGTGACTGGGACCTAACAATACACTCTACAGTATGCTGTATGTTTAAACAAGCAGAAGATGTAGAGCAGCGATTTGGCCACCAGAGGGAGACCTGTTGAATATTTGACAACAATGTTTATGGTGCTTTAACTTATATATTAAGTGACTACTATTGCTGTCATAATAAATTCCTTATTCAAACACTCATCCAATTATCATATGTAGTTATCTATTGTATTAAAGTTTATTCAATCAACCTGATTATACTATTTCAACATTATAACAATGAACAAGCTATAAAGCTGACAAGGATTGATTAGCAGTCTTCAGTGTTAATACACTATCCAATAAATAACACAATAACTTATAATAAGTAACTTAAATGACTAATAACATCTAAAAATATGTTTTATTGAAGTATGTTTTGCCTCTTGATTACTTGGTGCAGCTGAACAACCGCTGCACTATTAATGATTCACAAGAATAATGATAAAAACAAGAGAAAACTACACATGATACACCTGTCCATGTGCTGATGTCTTAAATAAGTACTGAATACTTTTTGAAACATCATTGTAAAGTAATTTGCTGAAGCTTCGTACACGCTCGTTGTAGACTTGCAATTAAATTGTGTGGTCCATCAATAAATACATTCTGTGGTGGTTTCAGAAGTGGGGGATACAATGAAATGAGTCCTCTGTCTTCTTCTTACATATTTCGGTCCTTTGTACGAACCATCTACAATCAAAACTAATGTTGGATAAGAAACTAAAACAGCTTTGATGTTGCTGTATATTCTCATATAATGAACAATAAATGAGCTAAATACATACTTTTACTGAGAAACATAATTTGATAAATTGAGGGAATTTCCTCGCATCTAAACGATGACTCAACAAGGACAGGACAACGAGACATGATTTGAAGGATAAAGTGGCATCAACGTGTCTTCATCAGAATGAAATGTCTTCATCACCAGAGTCTGATGAAGATATGCTGATTGTTATAATGTCGGTTGCTATTAACAATTTTATTTATAACAGTGTGCCCCAGATCTCATCAGCCAAGTAGTCCCTCATTCACCCTGCTTTGGACTGAATGACAATGTAAGTATTGGGTCCCTTCCTCCATCTCCCGGAAAATGTGTATAGCTATAAGCATGACCTGGCCCCATGTTTGATGTGTGGTAATTGTATTAAACATATTAATTTGGCAATATACAACATGAAAGCTAAGGTATAAAACTAGATTTTCAACACACGGACCCTCTTCAAAGTAGGGCCTCCAGATTAGATAATAAAGCAGGACCCACCTTCAGGCCCTTATCAGCTCAGTTGATAACTGGGACTGTGTTTTAGTTCTGAATCCCAAAGAAAGTTGCATATATTTTTAACACAACCAGTTGACACACAGCATGGTATGCCAGCTGTATTAGACTATAATAGATTGATGCACAATAGCATCACATAGTTATTATTAACAATGGTCAGGACAATTGGAAATAGTGTCTACGGTCTGATCTGAACCCTATGTTTAATGGTAGTCATAATATACTTGGACAACTGAGAGCTGGACTCCATTTTCATCGTCATCATTGATGACAGCACCTCAGTGTACTCCAGTATCAACAATATAAGGTGAAAGGTGGGGTACTCCCTGGACCAGTGGATTCAAACCCAGAATCTTCTTGCTGTGAGTGGACACTTAGAGCTACTGTACCAATTTTTTATATGTTTAATGATTGATTATATTGAATGACTGAATGGTGGTATAAAAACAGAAGTGCAAAGTGTGCACTGGCTAATCTGTGGATTGCACTAGATAAAGTAAAAGATCATAAACGTGTTTCAACATTGCCAAGCGCTTACACTAAGCCTTCACTTTGGCCTCCAAGACCCACAGTGTAACATCTCTGCTTCAGTGGGGTCGCCATGAGACTGGTACTTCCTAACCCAGGACTGGATCTCAGGATCCCTTCCTATGAGGATCTGGAGAGGATGGAGAAGGAGGAGGCTGGGGATAGGCCCAAGTGGGACAACAAAGCCCAGTACATCCTAACCTGTGTGGGCTTCTGCATTGGGATTGGCAATGTGTGGCGATTCCCGTACTTGTGTCAAACTCATGGAGGAGGTAAGCTCAGGTGAAAATGTTAACGGGAAACTTTATGATTAAGCTGCCTATGAACTGTCCATTCTTGAATGACTGTTCATAATATGACAAATTATAGTACCCTATACCTTATTGGTGTTTTTCTCTATTTCAAATATGATTTTCCTGGACAGACAAAGTGTAAAGGTGCATTGAAAAAAAAACGCAAATGCTGATATAGATATCTGAACTGTGAACTTTCACTTTCAAAAAATCAACTGTCCTTTGTGTATATATATATATATATTTCTTTTTAAATATAAGTCATTATGCATTTGAAATACTGTAGATTGAGCCACAGCGGATGAGACAATTTTCTAAGACTGACCTAACAGTTGAATCTGGTGATTTATTTTTAACTATATGTTCAAGTCCACGTTCACTAGCCAGGCATCGCCAGACCAATTTGCTAGATTTAAGTTAGTCTGGAACCTCTCAGTTCATTTTTTATTTCCAAGGTTATCAATGGGTGCAGACCAAAATGCCTCTGGACGCAATTGGATAGACCTACAACCAATCAGAGCAACGAAATGTCATCTTGTCATACATCAGAAGTACTGCAAACACATCTTTCTTATCAACTAAAGCTTTCAGTGCAGTTCTTTGTTCTTCTTTTAGAAAAAATATACCAACCACTTTGTTTAATACTGACACGATAGCAGATTCAACAGAACGTTCCACATCAGCAACAGCCGTCTAGGTTGTTTGCGAAATTTCCTAAACGGCGCTCCTCTGTCAGCCATTGTATTAAATCTGCCCCATATTAGATAAACGGTTGTGATTGGCCCGACCGATTCCAGGACGGGTGGAAATCTGTCTGAACGGGTGGAGGGCCAGACGCATCTGTCAGAGCAAATAAAACATGAGGTTGCAGTTTGGTCTGGTTCCCAGGCAACACGTTGACGTCATGGATGGTAGAACAGGGAAGACTTGAGAGCGATCACGTCGTCAAGACAGTTGTAAGATTGTAAGCGTTGTGGAGGTTAAAAATACTGCACAAGATTTTATAATATTGCACTATATCCATTAAATGTTTTTATAACCTTGAATGATGGACTTTGGGTTGGTTTTTAGGCACTTCATATTACTAAACTAGGTTTCATAAGTATAAAATAAACTTTAACCTAGGGCTATTGCCTGAATACTTGTAGCAGCGGAGCTCTCAAAAACGGTCCAATGGAGCCCACCAACTGTCATTTGTCAGAAAATAACAATGGCTTAGAAATCTGAAGCACAAATTGCTATATTGCGTAAACAAACGAATAAACTGTGTGCACCATTTAGTTAACACAGTGTACACACAGATTAGAGCACACTGCAAGTTTAACACAAATTCACTGTAAGGCAGACTCGTTGAAAAAGACAGTTGCAACACTTCCACAGACTTCTGTTTAAAATAGGCGGAAGCAACGCGTGTTGTGGGGCAACCAATGGTTCCAAACACTGAAAAGTTCCAGCATTGTTTCCCAAGCACACTCGCTGGTCAGTTGATGAAATTATTGCATTTTTTGGACATTTTAACGCATTAGCTAACTTTGCTTTTTTATGTAGCCATCGCCAGTCGCGACAGCGAGGCCTGGATCTAGGACTACCAACAACAGGAATAGAACAGACTGGCCATGAGTGCTTGGCTGCGGGAGTGAGGTGTAAATACCTCATCCATGACCAGGTTTCTGCCATGGTCTTGCCTGGTAGCATAGTATGCCTATGAAAAGGGACGTACCGTAAAAGCAGCTAATGATAGAATGTAATGTCTGTTTCAAAACTTTCTGTCATCTTCCTCTCCCTATAGGTCGAATGAGTTTCTTTGACGACTGCCCATTAAAGGATAAAATGAATCTACCATCTCCCGGGCAAATTATATGATAAAATGCTATGTTGAATGCAATTGGTTGCAGTATATTTTGCACTACTGACCAAATTTAGCGCAAATTTGTTTGGAACTGTTGAGAGCAACATTAACCAAGTGGCCGCGTGGTGCTGAGGTCAAAGTCTGTCACGACTCTCTTTTTCAACGGGTGTAGTTTAAGGGACTTTGTTCAAGCAAATGACCCACCCAACTCAGAAAGTCAGGCAGGAAAGGTGGGCGAGGTCGTCACTAGGGTTATTAATATTATCGTCCATTCTTCCCAGACGGGGTCCTGTGGGACTGCTTCTATCCCAGACTAAATATATATTTAACATCCAAGCCTTGTTTGCTTGCCAAAGTATTTTCATATTTGGTGTGCTGAAAAAGCTTATAATATTTATAAAGGCAACAATATACTCAGATGAGCCACAACATTAAAACCACCTGCCTAATATTGTGTAGGTTTCCCTCGTGCTGCTAAAACAGACACACTGTGTGTTCTGACACCTTTATATCATAGCCAGCATTAACTTTCTCAGCAATCTGTGCTACAGTAGCTCTTCAGTGGGATCCCACCAGTTGGGCTAGCCTTTGCCCGCCACACGCATCAGTGAGCCTCGGGCACCCGTAACCCTGTCACCGGTTCACTGGTTGTCCTCGCTTGGACCACTTTTGGTAGGTACTGATCACTGCATACCACCGGTAACACCCGATGAAACCTGCCGTTTTGGAGATGCTTTGACCCAGTCGTCTAGCCATCACAATTTGGCCCTTGTCAAGTCGCTCAGATCTTTACTCCTACCCACTTTTCCTGCTTCCAACACATCGACTTGAAGGACTGTTCAGTTGCTGCCTAATATATCCCACCCCCTTGACAGGTGCCATTGTAACGATATGATCCATGTTATTCACTTCACCAGAGGTTTTAATGTTGCGGCTTGTCGGTGTGTACGTATAATTGTGCTACTGATCTTACATCTTTCAGGTGCCTTTTTGATTCCCTACCTGATCCTGCTGGTGCTGGAAGGAATGCCTCTCCTGCTGCTGGAGTTTGCCATCGGCCAGCGTCTCAGGAAAGGCAGCGTGGGGGTGTGGAGGGCCATCAACCCTTATCTGACTGGCATTGGTAAGTAAAGTAGACTCTGGACCAATTTCTCCAAGCACCTGGCACCAGAGGAACACAAAGCTGTTAATGTATATCTGGCTCTCTATACGTGTGATATCAGTTGATGATGCTGTCCCTCAGGTATAGCCTCCATGCTGGTGTCCTTATTGATTGGACTGTACTACAACACCTTAATAGCCTGGATCATGTGGTATCTCTTCAATTCCTTTCAAAACCCACTGCCATGGACACAGTGTCCTCTCAATGACAATGGGACAGGTATTTGAAAATACACATAGCAACCACATTCAGCAGCCAAACGCTACTCATGATAAAAAGACATTTGCAGATTGCTGTTTCTTGCCCCTGCAGGCTTTGTATCAGAGTGTCAGCGGAGCTCCACTGTTGATTACTATTTTTACCGAGTGACTCTGAATAGTTCGACCTCTCTAGAGGACTCTGGGGGAATCCACTGGCCTGTAGTAGTTTGCCTGCTGGCTGCCTGGACAGTCATCTGTATCTGCTACATGCGGGGGATCAGCACATCAGGCAAGGTTTGTTGAAACTTTTGTCAAACAATATGCATTCCTGAATCACCACAAATTTTTCATGTTTTAATTTCCTTGTCGTGACCTCAGGCAGTGTACGTCACAGCCATTCTGCCTTACATAGTGCTGGCCATCTTCCTGATCCGAGGACTGACTCTTAAAGGCGCCTTGAGTGGAATAAAGTTCCTCTTCACACCAGATGTATGTTTCAAATTAATTTTTTATTTATTATCATATATTATATTACTTAATTATATATATTTTTTTTTAAATTATATATCTAATAAAAGAAAGATACATCACACTGTATGTCTTCATCTGGCAGGTTGATGAGTTGATTAAACCAACAACTTGGCTGGATGCAGGTGCCCAGGTCTTTTATGCCTTTAGTTTAGCATGGGGAGGCCTCATCTCCTTCTCAAGCTACAACCCTGTTCAGTAAGAGACAGTTAGACCTGTTGTGTTTTATAACCACACAGCAGTTTAACTCTTATTTGGCTAATTTCATTGAAAAAAAAAAAAAAAAGCCATTCTAAGACATGGTGTGTCCTAAATATTTTTGCCTTTTGTTCTTTTCCCAAGCAACAATTGCATGCAAGATGCTGTGATCCTGTCGGCCATAACTGGCTTCACCTCAATTTACGCTGCCACAGTCACCTACACCATCATTGGCTTTAGGGCCACAGAGAAATATGACAACTGTATCAGCGAGTAAGTAGTAACAGGATGTGGGATTCAATAGCTTTGGACACTAAAAGTATATTTTACTTTACTTTTCATTTTGAAGAGTATTTTAAAGGTGCAATCTGCAATCAATCTGTTAATAAAGGGGTAGCACCAAAACCAAAGATCAAAACACAGGTTTGGAAAAATATATAAGATGTTTTTTAATGCAGCTGGAGTTTTGTTTGAATCAGTAATGTCTTTAAAGACTCAAGTAAAACTGCATATTTTTCTTTTTAAATGATTCTATTATTTACACTTTCCATCCATTATTCAATTAATTCAGCCTTGTGTACTTACCTCAAATGTGTCCAAAACTACTTATTGGATTTGTAATGTTGACTCCAGAAACATAATAATCTGAGCCACATTTTCTCCCCAGTAACATCATGACATTATTAAATGGTTTTGACCTTCCTGAAGACAGCATCACTACGAGCAACTACGAGGCAGCCTTTAATCATCTCAACAGCTCCTATCCTGATATTGTACCTGGACTGGACATCAAACCCTGTGACATGCAGAAACTTCTCAGTGAGGTGACAACATTGATGAATATCTATCAGATTCCCAAGTTATTTCTTGTTTTTTGCTCCTACCTGCATTACGAATAATGTGTGTGTTTGTCCAGGGAGTGGAGGGAACAGGTCTGGCCTTCATCGTGTTTACAGAAGCCATCACCAAGATGCCTGGTTCTCCAATCTGGTCTGTCCTCTTTTTCATCATGCTTCTCTGCTTGGGACTCTCAACCCTGTTTGGCAACATCGAGGGAGTGGTGGTCCCCCTGAAAGACCTGAATATGTTACCTAAAAAATGGCCCCAAGAAGCAGTGACTGGTATTCAGTTTTTTAGTTAAAACGATCAACACATTGGCTTTGCAACCACAGATGAACTGATTGACTGATTTTTCTATTTTAACACAAGTTGTTTTGTGCATGTGTGTTTCAGGAGTAACATGTTTTGTCGCCTTCATCATCTCCCTCCTGTTTGCGCAGGATTCAGGGATTTACTGGCTAACTCTTTTTGACAACTTTGCTGGATCTGTTCCACTTCTGACCATTGGATTGTTTGAGATGATAGCCGTTGTCTACATCTACGGCATAGACAGGTTTGTCCATAAAGCTAGTGTATTTGCTTAACATGGTATTGTATGATTTTGTACACCTGACAGCTGTACATCTGCAGCTGCACATCTGCATTCAGTTCTAAAAAGAATAAAGAATATCCTACTGTTTTTGTTGAACAGGTAAAAATAAATAAAGTTACAAAGTGTATTGTAATCAAATTAAAAACTTCTTGTGTGGCAGGTTCAATGAGGACCTGGAGTTCATGGTCGGACGTAAGCCCTCCATCTTCTGGCAGGTTTCATGGAGGTTCATCAGTCCTCTAATCGTTCTTGTTATTTTAGTTTTTTACCTGGTGACGCAAGCCCAAGAAGAGCTCACCTATTTAGTCTGGGATCCTAACTCTGTAAGCAAACAAGATTGTTGCCTTTTTTCCTAAATTCATGATGTATTAAACATTTTTATGGTAAATGTTGTTGATAGTACACTATATACTGCTAACATTTATACTTCTTTTGGTTTACAGGAGAAGTTTCCAACTCTGGCATCAGTACCGTACCCTTCATGGGTCAATGCAGTCATCTTTCTTTTGGCAGGTGTCCCCAGTCTGGCAGTGCCTGCGTATGCATTATATAGGCTGGTCTTTGTTTGCTGCAAGAAAACAAAAACATCCGGTGAAAAAATAAGCCAAATTTCTTAAAAAGTTATAAAATTGAAAACACAATAAAATGCAAGATTATTAAATTTGTTGCGTTTCTTTGTAAAAAAAAAAAAAAAAAACAAACAAAAAAGAAAAGCATATTATTTAACTTACTACTGCCACCAGTGGTTTTGGCTTTTTCATGTTCATGCAAAAGTTCTTAAGGCAATACTGAACTTTTATTAAGGGACTTCAGTACATGTTTACAGTGTTTTTCTGCATTGCATGAATTATCTACAACTTGGAATAACTTGAAAATTAAGGACAGACTCATAGCTGGCTTTAAGAGGATCTCTCAAAGAAATTAAATACATTAGCATATAATCTCATATATAGTCTTTCTAGTGTGTTTAAGAGAAACTTTTAATTATAGACATGAGCTGACATGAAGAAAAGCATCAGCTGGTATTTGTCAGCACTAGCTCTTCGATGTCAGTTTGGTGTGTTTTTGTGTGGTTCTAACCATGCAGTATGAGTATTCAGAGAGAATGAAGACGTAGGGCAAATTGGCCAAGAGAGGGATACGTCTCACTGACAGAACACAGTGGTAGTAAGGTCAGGTGAACCAGATTCAACAAAGCACAACATATGGAGCAGGCGATATACCCTGCATATGATATCGGGATGTGTATGGATTAAGCAAACAAGATATTAGTACAAGGCCCCTGTGGTTTAAATGGGCCAGAACAGCTGCTGAAACACACACATACAGTAACTAATTACATCTTGAGAAAAAACGAAAATACAGTTTGCCTCCAAATGTGAACATACTTCAGGTCATGAGGCAGTTTGTTCCAGAGAGCAGGACATTCACCAGGTCTCGATTTTATTCTGGGTACCTGATGACCTGAGATGTCTGACTATGGGGATACAAACCAGCAAGTGCTAAAAAAAAGTTCATGATGAAGATATATTGCTGCTTTCTTTTAGTGTAGGTCCCTTTATGGAAACACCTGTCAGTCAGTTTCGGAGTGATAACAGGTTCAAAGCTCATCTGGTGACGATGGTGATTTCATTGCTGATGGGGCAGCTCTTTTGGCTATATTTGGAATATGGCCTGTGCCTTTTGTTATGTGTTTATATGTTTATGTTTATTGTCAACTGGTTTCCAACCACTGACTACAACAAGAACGTGATGGAGAATTATAACGAGGGTGTGGCAGAATTTAGAATCTACAGTTTCTGGTTCAACTGGTGCCAAGTCACTTCACACACATTCAGTCTGAATACAAACTACATCTCGTCCTCCTCCTGAGCTTCCCCTCAAACTAGCTCAGCTTTGTCCTATCCACTTTATGGCTGGCGACTGTGATATTGTAAAAACAAAATGTGATCACAGACAGAGCTTTGGTGAAAGAATCCACCATCAGAAGTGTCCTGGTGGAACTTTTTAATGGTCGGGATAAGAACCTGCACAAACCGCAGCACCAGAAGAATCAGGCCTTTGAAAACGAGACGGTGGAGCATATTCACTTGTTGCTGGAAAAGGAGACAAAGAAATATGGGAAAAAAAATCTTCCTCCAAAAAACACATCTGGGACCCAAAGCAAGAAATCAAACTGAGCTAGGCAGTATGCAATGCACTCAAAGTCACGCTGTACGAGGCTCTGCCCAACACCTGGCTGAGTAGAGAGGGCCTGATGGAGGATGTCAAGATCTCCTTGTTGGCCTGCAGCCTCACAGCCACAGAGATCATAAACCACCTCAAGCCCACTGTGAGCTTTGTGGCCAACACCAAACAGGGAGATGGGACTCCATATAACCTCAACACCCACATCAAAAGAGAGGAAACACAGCCAAAAAGAGAGCTGACCCAGCAGGACCTGTGTGCGCAGGAGGAGCAAGGGCGAGCCAGGGAGGGGGTCATCTCTGCAGAGATGGTTATAAAGCCACTTACACTGACAAAATTCTTTTGTTCTGTAAACTGGCCAGATGGAGGAAGACATAGATGCACAAAAATAGAGACAATAACCCCAAGCATCAATTTACATTGCATTTACAACTTTTGTTACATTATTGCATTTAATAAATATGTTTCAAAAGCGCTTTAAAGACTAAAGTTTATTCTGTATTGTACTGGGAGTCAATGAAGTAACTGACGTACTGGAGTAATATGTTCACACACACACAGGGCAGAAGCCTGTTACCACCACTAGGTGGCAGAAACAGACCACTACTTGAAATTAGAGCCGACAATCATCCTTTTGAATTTAATGTCAATTTAGAGTACATTTAATTTTCAGGTGCCCATATGAACATTGGAAAAACTTAATTGCTCCTGTTCATACTGGGCATTTAGAGATCTCTTCCTAATGCACTTTCGATATAAGTGATGAAGGACAAAGTCCACAGTCCTCAGTTCAACGTTTTGTGCAAAAACGTATTCAAAAGTTTATCTGAAGCTACTATGAGGCTTCAGGGGTTTTGGTTAGTCAAATCATCAAGTTGGTATCTTCTAAGTTACAGTGTTTTTAGTGTGAAATTCCCTATTTATGCTTCAACACAGTGTTTCTGATATGATAATGATAAGTAATGCAAGTTACCACTGAAAACAATCTTTAATAATTTAAAGAAATAAAAGAAAAACAACAACTAAACAATATCAATTTAACTCTTGGTGCACTTCTCTCCAGTGATTATACAACCACTAGGGATCGTCATCGGCAAGCACAATGGATCTGTTTTTTGTGCATTATCATGTACAGATGATATAAAACCTCATGCAACAAAACCAGCGTACAACAACACAGAGTGTACTTATAAGTTCAAGGGAGAAGAGAATAAACCTGATCTCACAGGCAGGAAAGGCAGACATGATGGGTTTATTATTACTGACCGAAACTGTAGATAAAGAATAAAACTAAAGCTTTGATTAATTAAATAAAGATAAGTGATCGTGATACAACTGCTGTGATGTCTTTTTTATTGACTGCATCCAAAGGCTTCGCTTCAGGTCAATGTAACATTAAAACAGCATCACCAGGTTATCCATTATTCAAGGCTTAGCACACTCCCAATTTAAACAAGCAGGGAGGTTTACACACTGAATCCTCATACATGATGTTTTCACTCCCTTCCTGGTGGCCTGATTTCTTCATAAAACCCATAAAATCTGTATTTCTGACTCAAAGCTACACCTGATAGGGCAGTAAAGGACAGCCCACTGAGGAGAGTAACGCAGAGGGCGAGAGAGGAGCACTGGATCACTTAAGACCAAACCACTCAAGGTGCTACTCATCTTGGCATACACTGGGCTCTGGACTAAATAAAAATAAATTTTACCTGATTGAAGTGTATGTTAGTATCAGGAGAGTTTCATCCCTGTAACAGAACTGGAATTGTGCTAAGCCCCTTTTCCAGCTGAGGATGGGCAAAACAGACGACTCAGGGGTGGAAGAGAGACCCAAATGGGACAACAAGGTTCAGTACCTGTTAACATGTATTGGCTTTGCAGTGGGACTTGGAAACGTCTGGCGTTTTCCCTATCTGTGCCAAATCTATGGAGGAGGTGAGATGCTATTATATGAGGCTATTATATGAGCTGAATTAAACTGAATGAATTTGCTGTTAGAGATTTGATCACTTATGTTATTTTTTCAATGTATTCCTAAAATGACTGTTTTATCCAATCATGAGAGACTTAAATCTTGGCCACAATTGAATTGCAACAACACTTTAGATTGTCTTCTCAGTATAATTTGTCATTAACAAAGGGACTAGGCCAGTCATTGTTACTAGAAATGGTGAACCTTATCAATGTTTGATTGATCACGGTGTACATCAGCGATTGTTCCTGCTCAACTGACTTAAATCCTGTATTTACTTCCTCATAGTTCCCAGTCAGATATCTTTAGTCACAAAGCTACAGAATCCTAAAGGTTAAGTTGAGTAAACACCCAATCCTGTAAATGTGTACAGAGCCTATCAACTTCACATATTGACTCTGAGATTCCTGATTCCTGGGGTACCATTCAGCGGAGCCTCTAATTGACCTCGGCTAAGTGCTCACCTGTCTTGAGTACATTTAGCCTTAGATCTGTTATTTGAAGCAGTACCATATTTTATATATTTTCACCAGCCTGACTTCACTGAGTTTTCGTCCACTCGGAAAACCGCCAAAAATTTCAGACATCACCTAATTTCTAAATGTATTTCAATCTCTGGAGGTCTTTCAGTATGCCAGTGCACTTATTTAGCATTGCCTTAAACCTCACTTATTTTGGCTTCAGTAAGATAATAAAAAGCAGTCGTCATTTGTTTCATTAAGAGGGTTCAAATAGCCACTTTAAGCCACCTAATTTTAAAATTTCTCAGCAAAATATGTTGATAAAGAGAGTCTAATCTGGCTGATGTCTAGCTGTAAATGTTTACTTCGTGTCTGCAGGTGCATTCCTCATCCCCTACCTGATAGCGCTGGTGTTTGAGGGCCTCCCCCTGCTCTACCTGGAGCTGGCTATAGGACAGAGGTTCCGCATGGGCAGCATCGGCGTCTGGAACTCCATCTCACCACTACTGGGTGGAGTCGGTGGGTGGCCTAGAATCATCAGTGAAAATATTAGAATTCAAAACTTTTCTTTGGTATACAAAATGTTGTTTAACCTTTTTTTCCCCCTGTGAGTAGGAATTGCCTCCATGGTGGTTTCCTTCCTGGTGGGCATTTTCTACAACACCATCCTGGCCTGGGTGCTCTGGTACTTCTTTCACTCTTTCCAAAACCCGCTGCCGTGGAGCCATTGCCCACTCAATGATAACCGCACAGGTAACAAGAAAAAACCCACCGGCAGTCCTTCTAGCGGCTCTTGATACATTTATTGTCACGCCGAGTGATTGCTACAAGCACAGTATTAACAACAACAGAAGTACTCCCCGACTACAGCTCAATACTGTGTAAAATCTAAATCTGTAAAATGTATCAAATTCGGTTTGAGAAGTGAGTGTAACTACAATAAAGACTATCACCAACAGGAGTGGTTAACTATCAGGCTCTACGTGGCATTTCAGGTCAGATTATATAGGAAAACTACTGGATTGTTTTATGGCACACAGAGATACTGCACCAAAACATAAAATTGAAAAACAGCATGTTGTCTCAGTTTCGCTCAGTGACAGGACGTGCAATGTAGGCAAAGAGCACAGATCATGGTCTCATTTGTTTTCAGAAATCATATCAAGATATTAAAATCTATTTTATGGTGATAACTAGTGTGACAGTGCTACAAAATGTCCACATTTTAAATTAAACTATGCAGGAATACATCACCGGAAAGTACACAAACTCAGCTCTTCTACAACAGTTAATGTTTAAACCAAAATAAAAACTAATAAATTTAAGATCAAGCCCTTAAAGATCTCCCTTTGTAATTGCATTTTGCTTGTGTATTCATCCATACAGGCTATGATGTGGAGTGTGAGAAGAGCACTCCAGTGAATTACTTCTGGTACCGTGAGACCCTGAACATCACACCTGACATTGAGACCAGCGGCTCCCTGCAGTGGTGGATGGTCGTTTGTCTGGCCAGCGCCTGGTGTGTGGTCTACATCTGCTTCATCAAAGGCATCGAGTCCATGGGAAAGGTACGTTTTCCTGCTGAAAAAAATATAAAGTCCTATTAAGATTATAGGAAGATGCAGAAATAAATAGTTAATGCGGGCTTTATCACATTTTGCGTGTTTCAGGCTGTGTATGTGACAGCCACATTCCCTTACCTGGTGCTGACTATTTTCATGATCCGTGCCCTCACTCTGCCTGGAGCCACTGATGGACTGGTGTACCTCTTCACTCCTGAAGTGAGTTTGGTCACTTGTTGCCACTACAGGTGATTTAAGATTGCACCTTGCTTCTCAGACACAAAGACCTGATGTGTTGCTTTTTTATGCTCGCTGTAGTGGGAGACACTGAAGAACCCTCAGGTGTGGCTGGACGCCGCCACCCAGATTTTCTTCTCTCTTTCTGTTGCCTTTGGAGGTCTTATAGCTTTCTCCAGCTATAATGCAGAGAGGTAAGGGCTAGAACTCCATAACTCCCTCACTCAAATTTGGAGGATTTGTGTGATGACTTACAAAGCTGTTTTTTTTCTCTTCTATGTCCATTAGAAACAACTGCGAGAGGGATGCTGTTCTAGTAGGAGTGATAAACAGTGCCACATCTCTCTACGCCTCCATTCCCATCTTCGCCATCCTGGGATTTAAAGCAAACAACGGCTTCAACTCCTGTTTACAGGAGTACGTGTGCACACAAGTTCTATGTCATTCAAAAAGCTCCTTTTTTTCCCCTTGCTGATACCAATGTGGCAGATTTTCTGTTGTGTCCCATCTGCAGAAACATCCTGGCTCTGACCAACCACTTTGAGATGTCAGACCAGAACATAACGGTTGAGAACTATGATCAGTGGCTTCAGTATCTAAATCGTACATCTCCAGATGAAGTGGCCATGGTGTCCCTGAAGGTCTGTGACCTGCAAGAGTTCCTTGATCAGGTAATCCATCTTTGAAAACACATCCAGTCTTGTACATTGCATCAATTTAGCTTGAGTCTCAGTTTTCTTATCTCCCATAAATTCTCTGCTCTCGCCTCCCTGGTCTTTCCCAGAGTACATCATGTGCTGGTCAGACATTTACGGTCAGTTCATGCCTCCACATTACTTTCTCCTCTCCCTCTCTTTCATCTCCCTCCCTCAGAGTGCCTCAGGTACCGGCCTGGCTTTTATTGTGTTCACTGAAGCGGTGATAGAGATGCCAGGCTCGCAGGTATGGGCCATATTGTTTTTTGTCATGCTCTTCAGCTTGGGCCTCTCCTCCATGTTTGGCAACATAGAGGGAGTCCTCACACCCATCCGTGACCTCAAACTAGTGCCCAAGTGGGTCCCTAATGAAGTCGTAACAGGTAAACATGCAAATCAGATAAGTTGTTCTGAAGTTATACATGTTTCTCCCTTTGAATTCCCTGTCTGAAAAACATTTTCTTCTCACTTCCTTAGCGATCGTCTGCTTGGTGGCCTTCTTGACAGCTCTCATCTTCACCCTGGGTTCGGGGAACTACTGGGTGGAAGTCTTTAACAGCTACGTGGGCTCTGTGCCTCTGCTCATCATTGCATTCTTTGAGATTATTGGTGTAATTTATGTCCATGGAATGAAAAAGTAACTTTTTCTCCACTTCTTCTTCTTCTTTAATACAGAATAACTCTGTAGTCTTATGAGATTCATATAAAATTTGGTTCCCAGTGGGTTTTAAAAAAGTTTTCTGGTCTGTGTTTCCCCCGACAGTTTTAGTGAAGACATCTATTTCATGACTGGGAAGAAGCCCAACATCTTCTGGAAGGCATGCTGGATGGTGATCAGTCCTGTAATGCTCCTGGTGGTGTTCACTGCCTACGTGATCATCCAGGCACAGACACACCCCTCCTATCCCACATGGGACCCAGCTTATGTAAGAAAGTCAAATGTACTTACAAGGAAATGT
Organism: Lateolabrax maculatus; assembly: GCA_031216445.1. Taxonomy (NCBI): domain Eukaryota; kingdom Metazoa; phylum Chordata; class Actinopteri; order Acropomatiformes; family Lateolabracidae; genus Lateolabrax; species Lateolabrax maculatus. Next base: position 17,000,441 of record CM062218.1, read on the forward strand.
TAATAACATAGAAGTGCTGAATCCAGTTTTCAATATATTTGTATGTATGTATGTACACACACACACACACGAGAGGGGTATAATTCTTCTCATCCAACTCTTGGCAAAAATACAAAGTACAAAAATACAAAATACTAGAACTATTTTTTAAACTTAATTTTAAAATGAAATGTTATTATACTCCATATATTACATTTTCACTTCTGTCTTTCTCTTTAGAATCAATTTCCCAAAAATGAAATGAAGTCCTACCCAGACTGGGTGTTTGCCATAATCATCCTCCTCTGTGTACTACCTGTGATTTCCATCCCCCTGGTGGCTCTCTACAAACTGATCTGTAGAATCAAGAAGTCCTCTGCCCACGTTGACATGAACACCTACTGCAATGATGGCTTTGAAGTTGAAACACAGGAACAGAACAACCAGAGGGATTGAGAAATCTTCCAAGCAACAATGTTACTGCATTCCTGAACAGAAAATGACAATGAACCTGATGAACCACACACTTCTGTGGAATTTTGATCTTAATTCACCAGACAGCTGACATATATTATCAGTCACACTGAACTGTAATATAGACGTTCCTACTGATTTTTGATTTTTACATTTTTTGACCTGGGCCCCGTTCTTCGTACAGGGATAACTATATTATCCATACAGAAAGTCGAGGATTAAACATGAGTCTGAATCTTTTGGTTCTAGGAAGCTGGTTTAAAATTAACCTGGAACTTTTGTCAGAGCAAGTCCGTAAGGCCAAACCTGCGAAAGTGCAGGTTTATGAAGACGACCAAGACTATTTCGAATTCAAATTGAGGACACGGGGTTGGGTGGATTTCACCCAGCTGCCGCTAGCCGTTCCTGCAGTGTGCAGCAGCTTCGTTTCTCCCGGCCCCGGCAGCAGAATGTATTGCCTCAGTGAATTCTGGGAGGGGTCCTAATACGCCTAACTCATGTACCTGCAATCACATGATCAGCACTCCACCAATCCACTCTCTACTTATTTTGGAGAGCACTGTTATAAGTGATTCAAATTCATCCAGGATTAACAAATCAATCCTCAAACTGCTTTCAAAGAATCAAATTAGCTGGATGAGAATAAACAGGATTATTTTAGCCTAATAACAAACATGTTTGCCTGAATTAGTTAAGCCACATTTGAAGAACAGGGCCCTGACCTGACATATGATAACTCATTTATTTCCTCAATAACATTTATTTAACAGTGAAATTCTTTCCTTTGTACATGGTTGTGTAATGTACATGATGTAAATAACAATCATTCTAATGAATCATACTGAAACACATAGCCATCTTTAATTCCACATTTACAAAACCTGAAATGTGAATATTAATGTAGTCTTAACATTAATTTTAGATGTCACAAAACATCACTGCATGAGATCTTAAGCTTCCTGCTGTTCATAAAAAGAGCTTTGATTTCTGACATCTTTCTAAAAGATGATCATCAGTGTAATGTTAAGACCTGAACTACATCAAACCTGAAAGCAAATCATCTTGTACAAAAGAGATTTGACTTATTCACGTGATTGCGGACGGATGGATTTCTGTGAACTTATTTACATATAAATTATTTCCCAAGTGATGTCATGTCTTCTTTGTGGAAAACTACCACAAGTGTAAATCAAAGTCCAAAGAGACACACAGCTGTGGGATGAGACATGGTCTATTACAGTAGTTGGACAGTTTACAAATATCCATCTTTATTGATCTAGTGATTGTTGTTTTATAGGGTGTGTTTATGACTGAGGTCTATCATTTAAGTGTTTTACATCAGATGACTTAGGACTGTTTTCCCCCTTTTCTTTCTATTTTTATTGTGTGACAGGTACATTAAATATTTTTTGGAACACTGACAGATCAGATAAAGATTACTGATTTCAGCACACTGCTCATCTCACACCCTCGAAACCTAAGGGAAAAACAAAAATAAAAAAAAAATTGTACTACGTCTTAATTTTGAAATTGGGTAAAATTCTCAGTATCTACATTTTCAGTGGAAAAACATTTTAGAGAAGCTGGACTAAGTACTTATACAAATAATAATACTCCATACCTGCCAGTTGCGGAGGGATTTATGTTTGCGTTTGGTGTTGTAAATTGGGCCAGCTGGTAGTCTACGTCTGGATGGCCAAGAAGTCGACTGGGGTCCTGGGGTTAGTGGCCTGTCGGACCCTTGCCAGCCTCAGATCTCCCAGGCGCCGCTCTAGACTTCGCTTTCCTGTCAAGAGGATGGCAGGAAAAGATAAAAAGGTTCTTTTTTTTGTTTTTTTTATCTTTGGTGGTGAACTGTAACATTCACGTATAAAGTCTAAATAAAGGTGGCAATAAATTGACCTAGATTTGTTGGGTTGGGTGCGCATCTCACAAAGTCCACATCCTAAGGGATTGGCTTTCCTGGCAAGATGCAATGATGATTTCAAGGAGACTGAGGAATTTATTTTACTGCAGCCACAAAGTCGGCTGTAGCACGAGCACGGCTTTTATGTGTCAGGTGGAAATCTATTTTTTTTGCATTTGGGCCTGTAATTTCTTGACTCCGAAAAAACCTGCTTAGTAAGGTGATGTTTATGTTTAGGAAGTGCAACAACAAGGCAATATTGATAGCTTTAGTTGGCTTGCACACATAGACGTCTCCAATTTATGCATGTGTACGTTTTGCCGCTTTCAGTTTTCTACATATTTTAACAAAAAGTGACTTCAAATGCGAATAAGGCTGTAATGGGCAGAGTGCTGACGGTGGCTAGTTTTAACATATCGCCCAACCCTAGTGCCCATTTTATGGCACGGATGGCTCAGCAGCGGTAACTGATTGATTGGTAATTATTTTTCTTTCAATTCATGGCAGTTATGACAGTTATGGAATTGTTTTCAGTCTGATGCTGCAGAATGCTTCATGGTCATTTTTACAAAAATACATCTCCACGCTCGGCCTCTTCCCTTTGAAAGTAGCTTTTGCACAAAGTTAAAAGGGAGGATTTGCAGCTTTTCCTTGTCTTAGTTGATTGTAAACTGAATCTTTGGGTTCTGATAATTTTTTATTGTTTGTAAAACAATCTATTCTTCTTTGTTTTTAAAGTTGCTGTTTCTGGCATCTGCCTTTTATGTGTATGTTTCATCTTTTGTGCAGCACACTGAAATGCACTTTTTGTAATAAATATTGTAATTAGAAGAATATGCTATGATAACATGGCTTCCATAGGATAGTTCCTGTGTGATATTGTGTATGAGTGAGTGTTTCCTGAGGGTACGTACGTTTGTGGAGGTGTGGGATCAACGCCTTATAGAGAGGACGGTGTTGTGACAGCACCAGCAAGAAGGAGAGACAGAAAAGCAGCTCCACTGCTTCATACTGCATAATGCCGGTCTGGGCTTTACAGCCTAAAATCAGTCCTGGAGAAAGGACAAGATAAAAAATTATTAAAATAAGTTTTGAACAAAAATTGCTAAAATGATTTTATGCAGATGTATGAAGGAGAAATGTCGCCTTTGTTGCTGAGCCTGAGGAGCTGATTGGCGTACTCGGCCATATCCCATATCATCTGCAGGAAGTAGAGGGGGTTCTTAGCAACCGTCTGACCAAAGGGCAAACTCTGGGCACACACATGGAACCTAAAGAGAAAAACAAAAACATAAAAGAGAACAGAGAATAAAGAGACGAGCCTGCCTATTCAGATATTTACATTGCAAGATAAAAGGCAGTCAATTTGTTCCCAGCTCAGTGCAGGTATTGATTGACAACCATCCCTGCACTTATTTTAATAGCAATATTACCTTTACAGGCCCATTTATTAAGTCAAGGCCAGTGAGCAAATGAAAGAGGGGAAGTAAATAGCATGTTAAGTGCCTGATTTGTGTTCATCTGTATTTCAATACTTCAGGTAGGTAATGGAAACAAATTATTTGCAGTGTCCGTTTAATTTATTTAATCTGAATACGTAATACAAATTAATAGACAGTGGGAATTGTGCATACTATGTGACAACAGCAAAAATGATACAATTAAGATTGCACTACAGGTTTGAAATAAGAGACAAAGGTAAGCCACTGTCTTTACCTGCATGCATGAAGCAGCACCAGCTTGTAGAAGTTCTTGTAGACTGCCTCAAGAGAATTGGTCTGAAAAGGAAAAGGCATCCATTATTGTATTCAGCACAAAAGCAAAATTGAGGATGGCCTTTAATATTTGTACATAATATATAACATTAGCAATATTAACTAGTTAGAGTTTCTGTTCCGTGACCTGTTCACTATCTGTCCCATACATATTTACTGATATTTACTATTTATCTGCTACACTGTTTGTCCATTATGTGGTTGAAGTGAATCGTCATGACTGATAAACTCTGTTATCATGGAACTCGACATTTACAACCCTTATTTACAACTGTTGCTGTTTGAGGGTAACTTCCAGCTGGTCACCTTGAATATTTTTGACTCTATATGTTGATAAATGCCGCCCAACAGCATCACGTGTTATAGGATATATAGTGGGGTCAAGAGCCTTTTTGGACAGAGTGGAAGATAACTAAAGGGGTCAAGATCTGGCCCATTTTCAACAAGGTCAATATTGATTGAATGCCACTATGCCTATAACAATGAGACCAAGAGTCTACAGCCGTGCGAGTGACTTTGTCAGGCTGTATCTTTCACTGTGCTTTTAGCTAAATGTTAATGACAGTATGCTACCACGCTCACAATGACAATGTTAATATGCAGATGTTTAGCAGGTGTAATGTCTACCAGGTTCATCACCTTAGTGTTAGAGGGCTTATTAGCACAACTGTAATAAGTACAACTGAAGCTGAGGGGAATGACAAGGTATTTGGTCATAGAAATACCTAATAAAAAATAGCTTATAAGTATCGGACAAATTAAAAGCGGTGGTGGTGCTTAAAGTTAAAGGATCACCAAAGTGATTACAATTCATCCTGAGGGGAGCATGAATAAACAGGATCACCAAAGTTTGCAAGATTTATCATCTGGGATTCATGAATGTCAGTACAAAATTTGATGGCAATCCATCCAAAAGTGGATGAAATATTTTAGCCAGGGCCGATGATTTTGTAGCTGTTATTTCACAGCATTCACAGGATTTTGAAAACTTTTGAACTTTTAGAACCATCGTTTCCCTGACCTTCAGGTCCAAGAACAAGGCATGACACTTGAGTCTGAGGATAGCCATCAGCTTCCTCCTCATTTGCTGTCCGGCTGAGTGGAAAGAGCCTAAAGTAAGGCTGTAGCGCAAAGACAGGCCTGCATAGCTGTGAGAGATGGAAAGTCAGAAGTAAACAAAGAAGAAAAACAACAAGAAGATTTGCCATGAAAAAAATATTGCAAATGACGGTGCAGTTATAATGTTTACTGTGTTCTAAGAATAATAACCATTCATGATAGACTGGGAGTTGTCTTGTTGTTGATGCGTTTAGTAGGTACAAAGTACGGGGGGACGGGGGTCCACTCAGCTTACAAGAAACCATAAAGACTGCCCAATAAATTTTCACGGAAGAAGCACACTTGAGGCTATAATTCTGCAATATAATTACAACTGACGAGATGCATCACCTGGAATAGTCTTTGTAGACGTCCAGTGAGTTTGTGTCCAGCAGCAGTCCACACCAGGGGAAGAGGCAGTGCGGGGGCAGCACACGAATGCCAGGACAAGAGTCCACGCTTCCCGACACCTGAAAGTTGACCACCACCTTCTGCGGATTGACCACCAGACCATACTGTGGTACCCCGGCCAGCAAGATGCTAAACACGAAGTGCAGGCGCAATTATCAGCTGGCTGCTAAATAAAAAAACTCATCATGTCATGCTCCATCTGAAGTCTGGTTATTAATGACGTTAATAAAGGACACCAATAATATTTGAAAAGTGCCTGAGCACCGATGCCATATGTGTGAAAAACTTGGCGTGTGTCATACTTGAGAAAGGTTTGTGCTTCGTGCAAGTCTGGGGTGATCAGAAGGAAGTCATCCACCAGTCTCATCAAACATCTACAGGACACAGAGAGGGGAAAATAACACATACAGTAATGAGAAAAGAGCTACGATACAGAAAGACTGCCTCCTGCTGCTGCAGATGTGCTATTACATCTAGGAAAGTTGACTGAAATACATAGCCATCTGCTGTACCCTTTCTTTTCAGTAATGTCCTTGAACAGGGCGTTCTCCATGTGACCGTAGCAGAGACAGCAGAGCAGACTGGACACGACCGACCCCTGAGGAATCCCTCGGCACTGACGGTATGTTCTGAAGCACAGAGGGACAAAAACAAATTGTAACTAAAAAGTGGTAAATTAAGTAGGAAATTGCAAACAGGGCATTTGTGATGATGTTGTACAAACTCAATTATATACCAAGTTCTTTGAATGTGATCACATTTACAAATGAGCCATGACAAGCTGCTCACATGTCGGTCTATTTAATGTCGGTAATACTTACTTCTTCCCAAACTGAACAACACTGCCAGTTAGCATTTGGGTAAAGAACTCTAACGCCTCTCTGCCATGAAGATCTGAGCAGAAATGCTGAAAGGAAGAAAAGAAATGCATGTGTTAAAAAGAAACATACAAACATAGAGATCTGAAGAAATATCTGAAGAGGTCACTCTCACCTGCTCCACCAGTATGGTGTGGTGAACTTTTCCTCTTTTCTGCAATGACATCACAAACCCTTTCATGTTGGTGCCTCCCATGTTATCCTCCAGAAAATCTGCCTGTATTAACAAACAAGAGAAACTCTCCAATTAGGTCAAAGATTGTGTGACACACGAGCACACCTTCAATGTGTACAATGTGTGTGCATGTATGACCGTACCTGTCTTACAAAGGACTTTTTCAGGCCCTCGTGAGAATCAGCCCAGATCTTGGCATAGCGGCGGATGGTGAAGAGTTCATCCTGGACAGGTGACAGAGCTTGGTCAATCACCTCAATGAGTTTGTCATGAGGCAGACTCTCATAGGCTCCACTCACATCCACCTTAAATGCAGAGAAAAGACTGAGAATGAGCAGAGGACGAGAAAACAGAATTTAACAAAAAACATTAAGTGTGCTAAAACCACAGTTGAAGGCTTTTTGTAACTGTATCATCATAAAAATGTATGAATAGCATTGCATAGAAAACATTACTAACATTATATTAGTCTCTATCAGGGAATTAAGTAAGCCAATAACCAACCTTCACAAAGTAGAGGGGTTGTGGCCTGTCCTTTTGGGCTGGAGCTATAGAGCACAACACCTTGTGGATATCCGTCATCCCCCACACTGTGGAGCCCAGGAGCGATGGAGTGGAGCGAACACAGGCCCGTAGCATATCCAGCAAGTCCCGGACGCGCCGTCGGTAGAGCTGCAGGGAAAAAGAATTGTCATAAAAGCTGTGCACAAGTTCAATAACACACAACTCCTAGATATGTAAGGGAGAACTTAAATGTTGCAACAGCCAAAAAAAATGTACCCTTGTTTTGGCATCTGCTCCTATGACTCGTGTGATGGGCCTCATGCCATCAGTCTTGGGAATGAAGCGAAGGCGGGAGATGACGGTGGCTTTGGGGAGGGATGCCACCTGAGCCGGAGTCAACTCCTCCATCTGACCCTTGGAGAGGTGACCTCTGAATCCCAAAAATTGCTTGTGAGCTTCAGTGAGCACGACTGTTTAGTGTAGTGCAGGTGCGTGTATGTGTGTGTGTGTGTGTGTGTGTGTGTGTGTGTGTGTGTGTACCTGAAGGCCAAGTCCTGCAGTTTTGCCCAGACTTCCTGCCTGTAGAACCTGGCGGCATTCTTCTGGCCCACACTCTCAGTGACATAGAAACAGGCTCGAACCAGGCCTACAACATAGCCATCCAGGAGCCAAGCCAGGAACTGACCCAGGATCTGTGTCCGGTACGAGAGCTCACTGGGAGGGAACCTGCCTGAAGATGAGAGTGGTTTGGCTAAGCCAGCCAAAATAAATGTGGCAGGAGAAGGACAGTTTACCGCCGATGACAGTCTTACCCGTTTTACTGATCTTCAACCAGCCGCAGTCATTCACCTTCATCTTCCACATCAGCTCTGCCAGTGAGAGCTTCTCAAACTTGCCACTGCGCAAGAAGCCCCTGACCCTGCCGAAGAAATTAAGTCGGTTGTGGTCGGAGCCCCACAGCTCCTGAGGGATCACAGCGGTGAGGCATTCCCTGACGAACAGGTAGACCCGGTGAGGTGCACAGTGTTGAGGCAAGAGGGAGCTTAACTCCCCTTGTCCTGCATCTCTCTCTTTCACCAGTGGGCACATCCTCTGCAGTATTCTGCTGTAGGGACATCTCCTGTGTTGACGCAACAGCTGACTGAACAGTGGGACCATGTTAAAAAAGCGGCGGGGGAGTTTCTTTGGCTTCCTCTCGAGCCCGTTTAAATACGCAAGTCCCTCAAAGAAGACCGTTCGTACCAAATCTTGCCCTTGTAGCCTCCTGCATCCATCAGCACTCTTCTTCTTCCTATTGAGCAGGAAGCCACGCATGCCCCTTCCTCCATACAGGAATCCCAGTGTGCGGACAAAACATTGCGAGGGAGGCAAAGGGGGGAAAATCCCTGATCGCCAACTGGGTTTTCCCTCCAAGGGAAGTATGGTTGTTTGCATTTCAACAGGCTGTTTGGAACCTGGAGCGACATTTTCCAAAGGCTTCATAGATAGTGTTGGTTCCACGGAGATGGGCTGCCCTTCCTCCACTGTTTCATAGCAAACCTGTTGGATTTCCTGTGTGGGTTCTGGCTGTCCTACCCGCCTCCTCTTTCCTGAACAAGTCATAATCTCCTCCTCATCCTTCTGATCAGTTTCTCTTTTTCTTTTCCCCTTCTTCACTCTTACATCCCTTCTGTTCCTCTTCTTGCTGACAGCAGCATTCTCAATTTCCTGTCTCCTTTTCAAAGTCCCTGCACCTCGATGCCTTCCAAACTGAGTGGCGTTACGCTTCCTGCACCGAGGCTGGAGAGAAAACCCAGCGGAGGCAGTGGTCATTGACAGCCTGTCATAGACAGGGACGCCACACACCTGGAAAACACATGAGGGAGGGACTGCCACAAACACAGAGCAGCTCTCCAACAGGTACCGCGTGATGTCCGTGCCGAGACGCACTGTGACTTTCTTCCACAGGTCACTGCCATGGATGTAGGCAGCGCTCTGAGTCACATCTCCCTGGAATTTGAAGTGATCCGCATCCCGCTCCTCCTGCGCCAGGGACAGAAAATTGTAGCCGTGGGCCAAGACGTTTCTTTTTCTTTTTCTTTTGAGACTGTTAAGAACAAAGGCCAGCAGTTCAGGCAGAGTGCAGATCTGTGGAAAGCATAAAATACATCACATCAACATGACAAGTGTTTCACATTTGAGTCACATTAAACCCTGACATGTTACTTTGCTTTTTGCTTCAAGAAAACATAAAAATTCAGCCTCTTATAAACCTGGAAGCTTTTTATTTTACAATATAATAATAATTAATTTCCTTTGAAGTTCACTGTTCATTTATTTAACGGATACTGCAACATTTTAACCCAACTCTCAAAGCTGAGGGATAAGGGTTATGTTACATTCATATAGGACACTACAAGTACTATAACATCACAGCCCTAATAACAGGTAACATGACAGCTGGCCTGAGATATTTGTTCTAAGGAACTACAGTAGAAACTGACAAGCCGGATGGTTTTTCATTTAGGGGGAAAGTTACCTGGCTGCAGCTTGGCACCTGCTGTAGTTCCTTGTCAAAGCACACAAAAACACCCCGGACGAAGGATTTGAAGCGGTTCGTGTCGGACTGTTCAGTGAGCGCGGCCCTCTGTCCCTCTCTGAACACGATGCTGTCGGTGAACTCCTCCAGGGTCTGAACGTGCTGATACAGTGACCGGAGGATGTCGAGCGTACGGGACATATCGGCCGTAGACATGCTGGCAGCGCGGCCCCGCCGTGTTGTTACCCCGGACACGGTGGACCGGGAGGTCGAGCGAGCTGGCGTTGAGCTCTATTCGCCGTTCGAGAGCCCGCGTCATTCCCAGCCAATGACAGAGCAGTTTATTGGCAAGTGTCCAATCAGATGGCCTCATACTCCGGAGGCGAACTTACAGTTGACCAATAGCCAACAAGAACAGGAATGTTGTCTTTTTTTCATGAATAGATGTGACATGTTTTATTTTATTAACACGCATTTTACCAATAGACATGCATTACATCAGTAATCTGTCAAATAAATACAGTTAAATTGTAGTTCATTAAACAGTAATATATAATTTGAGAGAGCTTATATTATACAGCCACTCTTTTTTTTAAACAACACAGTAAGGATCAAATGCTAATCGATGACAGTAATGCTCTTTTTCCACAGCTTTATTTGACAAAAGTCATCATTCAAAAAACATTTTTAATTGGATGAGGTCACACCAGAATCTGTGGTGCATCAATTAACTTTAAAGACATAATCGTGTAGAAAAGTGGCCGCATGACACACACACACACACACACACACACACACACACACACACACACACACACACACACACACACACACACACGGATCCCTGCCGCTGCCCAGAGCCGGGGGGGGGGGGTCTCCGCGGCCGCCCCCTGCCGGTGAGCACGAGCTGGCCTCTGATTGGCGGACGGACGCCCCCCTCACTTGTACTGAGCGCGCGAATGCACCTACGTCTCTGTTAGCTGTTAGCCTAGCGTCGCTCGCGCTGTGCTTTAAACGGAGCACACGAGACGAGGACCCGACCCGAGACGAGGCTCTTTGTCTCCCGCAGCCCAGTCAACCTCACGTACCCGCGGTCTACACCCACGATGGCGGACAAGGAAGGTAAAGTGGAGGCTTCTGTGGCGGCAGCGACGACGTACCGCGGCGATCTGACGTGTCTCCGCGAGCTACCGGGCTAGCTCGGTTAGCTGGCCCCGAGCCGGCCTGTAGCGACCGTAACAAAAGCCGGGGACGTTTTCATCCCGGGAGCTGCGGCGATCTGGGTTTTTCTGGTTTTTCGCAGTTCTTGTTGGCGCATCGCTCGCCGCCAGTTAACGCTGTCTCCTGTATACCCCGTTTAAAGTGAGGCCGCGGTGCGTCTAAATTGTAATTAAGTGTGCTAACGCTGGCGGGAGCGTAATCATGGCAGCCAGGTAACGCTGAGCTCTCGGTGAAAACACACTTCCACTCTGCTGGACACTAGTCAGACCGGGAATCGATTCATTTTATATCTGTCGTCTGCAAAGACGATCTTAAACCGCTGTTGATTGACAGCCATAGCATTTACTGTCATTATTGTATTGGTTATCGTTGAGATACACTGGCAGTTTCCCTTCTAACACATCTTGGAGGTGTTTGAAGTACATAAACTGAAACAGTTGTGGATCAGTATCTCATCGCTGGTGCCGTCGTCACTCTGTGCTTTCTCAGCAGGTGCATTTGATGATGCGGTTGAGGAGAGGGTGATAAATGAGGAGTACAAGATCTGGAAGAAAAACACTCCCTTCCTGTATGACCTGGTTATGACCCACGCTTTAGAGTGGCCCAGCCTTACTGCTCAGTGGCTGCCGGATGTCTCCAGGTACACACTTTTTACACATTGGGCCAGTAGTGATTTTGACGGATGTTTATTCCCACATGCACTCTGTGTGAATGACATTAGTGATAAAGCCTTTGTTTTTCCTTACCAGGCCGGAGGGGAAGGATTACAGTGTGCACCGGCTGGTGTTGGGCACTCACACATCTGACGAGCAGAATCACCTGGTTATTGCCAGCGTCCAGCTGCCTAATGATGACGCCCAGTTTGACGCCTCACATTATGACAGTGAAAAAGGAGGTAAGAGACCTGTACAGTCACTATACAGCTACTATATAAGTGTGAAAATTCAGTCAGGCAAACTTCATGTGCTGCATACTTATAGTAGGTCCATGTGGTTTAAAGAGAGGGATAACACGCACATTTCTAATCTTGTCATAACTTGATTACAGTGATAAAATAAATGTATTGATAATAGTTTATATTATGAACATGATTAGAAGAAAAAAGTGACACTTAGTTAATAGCGAATGTAAATCAAGCAGACACCTCAGCAAGCATTAAAATGCTATTTTTGTATGTAACATAAATGCCTTTTCTACTTATTTACAGAATAGAAAGCGCTTAAGTGGTCCATCTTTATTATTTGACTTCTTTGGTCAGATCAGCATTACCATCGCTAAACCAGTTGCCTTAATCCAGAAAAGTATGTATCACATAGTGTCTGAATATACATACATATTTGCTCGTATTTCCCTGCAGAGTTTGGAGGCTTTGGCTCAGTAAGTGGCAAGATCGAGATAGAAATCAAGATCAGCCATGAAGGAGAGGTGAACCGTGCCCGCTACATGCCCCAGAACCCCTGCATCATCGCCACCAAGACCCCCACCTCTGATGTGCTGGTGTTTGACTACACCAAGCACCCTTCCAAGCCAGGTACATAGATCAAATACAGTATAAGACACCGATAAAGGTGGGATGTTGCTTGAACACATTTTGAAAGTAAAGTGGGCTAATTGGTACCCTTTTGACCTACTGCAAATTATTTTGTTTAACATCCTCATTGCTGTGTTTCTGCTTTTGTTTATGCTGTGAAAGAAATACAGTGTGCATTAATGTCATTGTCCACAGATGCTTCTGGAGAGTGTCGCCCAGATCTGCGTCTCAGAGGCCATCAGAAAGAAGGCTATGGTCTCTCCTGGAACCCAAATCTGTCTGGCTCTCTACTTAGTGCGTCAGATGACCATGTAAGAGGTTTTATTGCTGTATTCAAGTATTATGAAGCATCTTTCCAATTTTTGGGAATTTCATTGGGTCACCAACCTTAGTGGCACATATACCTAACCATTAATTCATGCTGCATCTCATGAAATTCAACAAGGGAGCTGAAATATTGATGTGTTTTTATCCCTCATCCTTCTTCATCTGTAGACGGTCTGTCTGTGGGACATAAGTGCCGTGCCTAAGGAGGGGAAGATAGTAGATGCAAAGACTATCTTCACCGGTCACACTGCTGTGGTGGAGGATGTCTCCTGGCACTTGCTTCACGAGTCACTCTTTGGATCTGTAGCAGATGACCAGAAGCTCATGATGTAAGAAGCTTGATAATAAGTCAAATCTGACAGGCAGATGTAACACTTCATCTGAAAAGTTATGTGATCTTGCACAGTCCATGGAATGATATCTGTAATTTTTCACCTCAGCTGGGACACTCGTTCAAACAACACCTCCAAACCCAGCCATGCAGTAGATGCCCACACAGCAGAGGTCAACTGTTTGTCATTTAACCCGTACAGCGAGTTCATCCTGGCCTCTGGCTCTGCAGACAAGGTAATGCAATATTCCACCACATCTCAATTGTCTTTACTTTTAGTTTAATTAACAGCATGGGTTTTACCTCTCTGAGTTCATGGATGTCTTATGGCTTTTGGACCAAATGAATAGTGATGATATTGTTGCTGTTTTGTAAACAGACATTAAGAAAATCTGGCAGGTGTATGTAATATCTCTCTTCTACTCACAGACTGTGGCTCTTTGGGATCTGAGAAACTTGAAATTGAAGCTGCATTCCTTCGAGTCACACAAGGATGAGATCTTCCAGGTAAGAGATTTATAACTCATTTTTATAACATCACATTCAAATAATGATAGCAGGATCTCTTGTGTTTAAATTTGTATAGTCAGTTAAAAGACAATGGAAAAAATTGGATCGCACTACAGTTATAATCTGTAGTCTCATAAATTCTCTGACAAAGTGCTTTGAAGAATTTCTGATGTGCAAGTCAAGAAGTAAATTTGAAGCATTAACACTTGCCAAGCAAACACATGTATTCTGAGATAAGTGTTCCTTTCTGTTTGTGACTAGAGTTTCAGTATTGTATGTCTGCGTTGCTATTCAGCATGACCTAATCTGAGTTCTCTGTCTGGCTGTTCCAGGTTCAGTGGTCACCTCATAATGAGACCATACTGGCATCCAGTGGAACAGACCGTCGCCTCAACGTCTGGGACCTCAGGTAAACTGCTTAACATCTAACCCCGATGTCCACTGAATGCGGCTGTTTCGCTTCGTAAAATTTTTTTTGGTGCCGATTTTAACTCCTATGTTTTTTTTTTCCTTTTTTGTTTTTAGTAAAATTGGAGAGGAGCAGTCACCAGAAGATGCAGAGGATGGCCCGCCTGAGCTACTGGTGAGCCTCATTGAAGCCTGCTGAACTTTTGGAATTTGAGATTCTCTATTATTGGGAACATCATCTGGTATCATAATAATGAAAATTGTGTTTCTTCTACCTACTAGTTTATCCATGGAGGCCACACAGCCAAAATCTCTGACTTCTCCTGGAACCCCAACGAGCCCTGGGTCATCTGCTCGGTGTCTGAAGACAACATTATGCAAGTCTGGCAAATGGTAAGATGGCTGAGACAACATTTTACACGTGTTAGCTGTGGACAGGCAGAGAAATTATTCCTTCTTTTTATTGTTTTTTATTAGAAGGAATTGTTTTCTCTCAAAGACTATAGAAGATAATAAATGTTTCAGAAACATGTTACGGTCACAGGCAGCAGGTGACTCTGCCTTCAGGATCCCTTTGTCACTCACTAAAACTAAAAAGTGGATCGGGGCAGGCGTCAATGAATTTGCAGTGAAATTCCATTTGATGGGAGGTTCCTGACATTTCAGCTAACGACTGCAAAGAGAAAATCTCAGTCAAGATCGATTTTTGATGTAACATTTTGGAGTGATTCAGGCAGGGCCAAGTGATGAGAGAAATGGTGAAAATGGTAAGTATACTAACCCAGTTGTGTGTGTGTGTGTGTGTGTGTGTGTGTGTGTGTGTTTCCTTCACTTTGTAATACTTTTTACACTACTAAAACTCTTTCCTGTAATACTTTACTGTAATAGATGTCAGAAAAGCGAGCAGTTAAGCACATAGTCTTGTTAAAAATTTGGTTCTTTGAAAGCTTCGATTAATCTTTTTCCAGTTGTCCTGAAAATAAAAATATGCCACGGACTTGGAAATGTGTCTCGGCAACCTTGACAGTACGTGGCTGAATGACTGACACACTGATTCTCCTCTTTAGGCTGAGAACATCTACAACGATGAAGATCCGGAGGGTTCGACAGACCCTGAAGCCACAGCATAACACCTCTGCCTGCTGTGTGTCTTAACTTACAACCTCATCACAAACTGCCAAACTGCCACCTCAGTAGTTCCATGCAGCTACTTCTTCCCATCCTTCTTTACTTTACTGGTGGGACAGTGTATGCCGTAAATCACTGTAAATACAAGAAAGATAATAATCATGTGTAGCCCTGGTCTCTTTTGGAATACTCAAAGGGAAGAACTCTCCTTTTAACTGAGTAATTTATTGCCTGGAGAATCTCATCCGTGTTTTTCGCAGTGCATATAAAAGATATATTTTTGTAACCAAATTGGCTCTCCCTTCTACACCGAAATGTTTTAGCCAATGCTTCAGTAATAAATAAAATGCGTTTCTAGAACTTAAAAGTGGTGATCATACTGACAACCCACAACAAGCGGTAATTTGCAATAACCTGCTGTTAAAGATTGTAAACAGCTCCCTCTGCACTTATTGGAAATGTTGCAGAAATAAATATGTTTTAAGTAAAATGCAGTCCGGCTTTTTGACACGATGCACAGTGACAGCTACTGTGACTTTGATAGAGGTTGTTTGCAGGCTAGCTTATGTTCCCTAAACTGTCTCTTATTTCCATTGTTTCAGTCTGGTCATCACCTAATTGTTCTGGACCTAGATTTTCACACCAGCTTCTTTTTGAATGAAATTACAATTTTGGAGTGAATCTGTGTTTGAAATGTCAATTTGTGGTCCCACCTCCCCTTACCGTAGTCCTACATTAATCATTTAGATGTTGTTGTGATATAGATTAGTGGTTGAACTTTTTCTATGTTCAATATTTGTACAGTGAGTGCATTCTTAATAAAATGTGTTTCATTAGTCTTTGGCCCACTTGATGTATTGTCAACATTTCTCAATATGAATGTGTTACTTAATATATTTTTTATTAATAGGATCAGTGCCTTGCTAAGCTTGGAAGTATTTTTAAACAAGCCTAAATAATCCTTTTAGTGAAAGGGTTGATTATGCCTCATGATACTTTCCTTTAGACCTTTTTATGTGTCTGATGTGACGTCTTGGCGCTTTGCAGTCTGCCAAACTTACACTCACTCTATTACTCAGCGTGCCACTGTTTGGTTCTTCGGCCATGTTGCCCTTATAAGTGCATGAACCCCTCTCTGCTCTTCATGCACAGACATTAACTCGTCAGTCGCACTCAGGTTACAATGAACACAAATCCTTTATTCATAACAAATATCTTTCTACAAACGGCATTCTAGTTCATCTTAACAGACAGTTCTAAAAAAAAAAAGTTTAATATTAGTTTTTTTTAAACAGCATGTCTCTTAATGTGTGTAAAGTGCATTATTTAAACTTAAAGTTCACTATGTTGCAGATAAAAAATGAGTTTGCTATTATATTGCAAAATTCAAAATCAAGAACACACACTCATGTTTTCTCTTCATCGTCACGCTTGTTATGGTCCCTGTAAGAAAAATGTTTTGATTAGACCTGTTCCCTGAAGGTTCTTTTAAATTACAATACACATCAACAAATCTTACCTGTAAAGGAGTAGTTGTTTGGTTAGGCTGTCTCTCAACTCCTCTATCTCTTTGGTTTTTCTCTTCTGAATCTTCAACTCGGTCTTCAGCTCTCTGCTGCTCTCCTCCAAAAAGTACACTGTCTCCTGTAAGAATTGCACAGCTTTATTGATTTGTGTATCAGGGGACCCTGCCTTTTACTGACGCAAAGTTGAACGACAGTTTGTCTGCTTCCTAAGCTGCCCTGCCTTAAATTTTGTGCCCTTCTTTCCAGCTCCCTTTCCCGTTTTACACATCCCCCCTCCACCTGCCATCTTGCTTACCTTGTACTGCCCCGTATCCTCTCTTCTCTGTAGGTGAATTAGTTTGAGTTTCTCCTCCAAACAAGCCCTCTGGAGCTTCAGCTTTTGGATCTCCTCCTTGAGGGGTCTCAGCTGGCCCCTCAGCTCCTGGGCCTGCTCCTTGGCCTTCACCAGTGCTCCGGCTGTTACCTCCCTCCTCTTCAGCAGCGCAAGCAAAATGGGTTCATATCTGGCCAAGACAACCATTGACAGTTTAATGAGAAACAACGTTTAATCAGCCACCACAGGTCTGTTTGAAGTGTTAAAATATGTTATTTTTTTAATTATTTAAGTCAGGCAAGACCAGTATGAGACAGTGACAGCACCTCTCCTCGAGCGCTTTCAGCCCACCCTGCAGATACTGCTGGATGTCCCCACAGGAGTGCCTCCTGCACTCGGTCAGCTCGTCCTGGGTGTTCGAGGTGTGACTGGAGCTCTGGGCATGACGCTCTGCTTGTAGGTCTAAGAGCTGCTGTTGTTGTGCTGACCTGAGCTGGGAGCCTTCTTCTGTCAGCTGGAGCACCAGTGACTGCAGCTTCTCCTTGAAGGCGGGAAGAAAGAGTTTTTTCATGTTGAGTTTTCTTCAGCATTGTGATGAACAGATGAAAGATTTCTATTGAGTGGGTGTCTTACCTCTTCCCTCTTCAGCAGCTCCACCTCACGGTGCTGGGTGTTCAGGGAGACCTGGTTGTGAGCACAGTCCCTAGCCATGGCAAACAGCCTCCTCTTCAGTTTTCTGAGCTCATCCTGCAGCCCCTGTCTCTCCAGGTTCACCTTCCACAGCCTCCTCTCCTCCTCTGCCCTCTCCTCCCTGAGGCTCTGAATCTCCCTCTTCCTCTCCTCTCTTCTCTCCTCTTCCTCCCTCTTCAGTGCTTTCAACAGCTCTGCCACTTTGCTCTCAGTTGGCTCCTCTGTCTCCCCTTCATTGCTCCCCTCTGCCTCCTTACTGTCTTTGTCCCCTCTCAACTCCAGCACCTCCGCCAGCAGCTCCTTCCTCTTCTTCTCTAAACGCTGTACCTCTTCTATGCACTCTTCCATCTGAGACCCTAGGGCGCCTAGTTCATTCTTGCCAGATCCCAGATCAGTGGTGTCCATCTTGAGCTCCTCTGTCTCTTCAGCTGGCTGGTCTATTTCAATCCCAGTTACATCTCCCTTTGTGGATGTGCCTTCACTGGTAGACATATATCCTGTCTTTGTGACCTCACAGTACTTTGGATCCTTTTCTGTACTATATAATGGCATTGATGGCCCTGAAAACCCGAACTGAGGATCAAGTACCCCCTGCTCTGTTTTCAAATTCCCTTGTCTTTCCATTGAGAAGCCACCCATGTTGTCACAGCTAAACACAGATTTCTGCTTGCTTCCATTTGTTGCTGAACGTACTGTCACCTCATTACCGTTTCCGTCGGACACTTCTCCGTCTCCCCCTGCATGTTGACCAGCCCAGGATTCTAATTGCATCGGCTGGCTCATTGGCCTCCCTTGCTGAATGGGCACCAGTGTTGTACCTCTATAAAGATGAGGATTCTTATTGATGTGTACATATTCTTGGCCTGCATCTGTAGCCCAGTCTTGCGGCTCGAAGTCCATCCCGGCCTCTTCCATACAGCCTTCCAGCATGGCCAACATCCCCAACAGCTGACCCTCGTACTCCACCATGGTCTCACTCAGCTTGTTCCCCGCTGAAGTGAGAGGCATTTCTGTTTGGCGAGAGGCTTCTGTGGGCGCTCCACACCTGTTGAGGATGGCGCCCAAGTCTTGTGACTGGCCTTGTGCTGGCTGATCTTCTGTCCCTGCCCCATCCATGTGTGTGTCAATGTAGCTTGTGGAAAGATATGCTTGGGGAGAAATACTTGTTTCTTCATAGCTCTCCATTGTGTCTTCCTCTTTGCTGTGGCTCCGAGTGGATTCGGTCAGGCTTGTTTCATCGTAAGTTGCGGAGAAGTGAGAGCCAAAAGGGATACCAGTGAGCTCCTCACAGCTTTTCAGTAAGTCATCCATCTCCTGTAAGTATGGCTTAATCAAAGCTGATTGATTCAGCTGTGTTCCTGTGAAGGCGAGTCCAGATTGTGCCGTGTTGCACTCTCTTTGTTCCATTAGGGTTCTGACCGGATCCGCATCCTCTTCTTTAATAAAGAGAGGCTCGAACCCACTAGATGACATGTCATCGTCCAGGTCCTCCATTAGTTTAGCCTGATTCTTGTGGCCACTTTTGATGTAGAAGTCTCCTTTACAACTGTCTTGACAAAAGCAGATTTATACTTTAGACAGTCTAGCTGATGCATATTAAGCATGATAGCTGTAGTTGTTGGCAGTCGTGTTTCATGTCACAAATACTAGCGCTGGCCTGCACTGATGACATGTAAAGAGAGGAGTTGGGTTAATATTTTGGCCAGACTTCTGTGTAAGCTATGCTGATGTCATTAGCACATGTAGGCATGTAGAGCTGGGCAAGGGAGTTGTGTAGCAGAGGGTATGCTACCAGCAGCTGTCCCGCTAGTCTGGATGCCCCAGGGACCAGCTGACAGCTTGGCAATGATAAGACACACACCTCAAACATGCCTACTCATGCATTCACATGAGCACCGCAACACTACTAATATGAATATATACAAATATCTTTCGTCTGATGTTCCAACAAGTGGCATTAAACAGATCACATTAGAGAGCAGACTATCATAACATGTCATTGTGCCGATGGATGGGCCTTTACACTCTCCCCTGGTGAATAATGTAGCTGTAATTTCACCCTCTGAGGTGTTTGCCAGGGCTGGCCAGAGACCCCCAGAGTAAATTGATCAAATTGACCCAATACTGTCATCGGCAGAGATTAGTAATGCAGAAAGGGCATGGAAGACAAGTGTGACATTCATTTGATAGCTGCTGTTTCCTTGCCAAAACCTCCAAGACCAAAATTCAAGATGCAGCATTTGTATTAAACTAAGTCAGACAATCTAAATAACACTGAAGTACTCAAATCTACAGCACCAACAACTCCATTGTTCCTTGGCTTTTGTTTTTTTCTTATGCCCCCATTGCCCTGGGCAGTGTTGTGCTATGCTGACCAAAGCCTGGGGAAGACATGGCAGTCAGCAGCTGTCTTGCTGCAGGACAGGCGTGGGCACAAGTCACATTCCTTTAGACCTCCACCACCCAAAGACAGCGCTGGCCAATATTTGTTAGGCATTCTGAACATCAACTTTTATTCTTATATTAAACAAAAATATAACTTTTCTTTTAAGCTTCATGTTATATGCTGTTCCTTTTTTTAACTGCTAAATTAATTCACAGTTATTTGAAAGTTGACTCTTGGGAGCAGCATGAATGGTTAGTGTTGAATTTTCTTCAGGGGTCTCCATTCAAATTTGATAAACACAAATTACACAATGATCATATATAAACACAAAATAAAATTGCACTTACTTCTGTATATATGCTTGTTTCTGCTGCCCTTATGTGGTATCCTCAGGATGAAGCCGTTAGAAATGAGTTGTGGTTCAAACGACAAAGCACAGTGAGCGACAGAGTGAGCGGGAGCAGTGTGTGCAGATGAACTGAGGGGAGGTGGGGGGGGGGTAGCGGGGTAAAGACAGTTGACCCAGCCTCCTTCTCAGCCATAGTGCTGCTATGTGTGACCATGACTACCACAAATCTGTTTAGGTTTATTAATAAACACTGGGCTGGGGGAAAGAGGAGCCACAGCAGGCTGTTTTATCCTGAGAGAGTTACAGGATTTGCCAAAATGGACCAGAAATTATACTATAGCCATATGTAGTTTATAAGCAGTTTGTGTAATTATATATTTGTTGGAAGACTTCACAACTACCTCTGAAAGGTTGAAGTGTTTTTGTCAGAAAACTTTCATTTACATGGATCAAAGGACACTGTCTTGATATACAAGGAGTAATCGTCCTTATTTCAAGATATCACAGTAATTTCAGATTAAATTGAAAGTTAGTTTTTACATCTATTATGCCAGTTTGACTGGTGGAGTTACAGCTGGATGCATTAATTATGGCTGTTGAGAGGTGGGTGTGTTTCGAGGGTTTATGGTGTGTGTGTTTAAAATGAAAGAGGACATGGCTCCAGGATTCCACCCGTGCCTCCTCATTATCGAGAAGCCTTTAAATAGCTCCCTGCATTTTTTGACGGCTTCTCACGGGAGGATTGGTTTTCGCCTAAACTTCTGACCCCCACAATGGACCACAGGTGGTCTTCTGTTGTCTGAGGAGAGGGCAGAGAGGAAGAGACAGGGCTGTAAAAGACATGAAAAGATGTGGCAGGTGTAGAAGAAAGGGAGGCGACGATGGAGATGGTGACATTTCGAGAAAGACAGATCCGTGAAAAGCAGATTTTGGTGTGAACTGTATGTTTTTATTAGTTTTACTCCAAAAACTATTATTTTAATTTTATAGTCTTTCTTTTAGGTTATAACAGTTTATCATTCATTTGACATCCATGTTTATTGCCTGACGTTTCATATTTCATACCTTTCATTACACACTATTTTGGAATATTTCTCAATATATAGGAACACATATAACAGTCAGACACCACTAGATGGCCTCACAGTTTAACTTTAACTCCTCTTATCCAAAGGATAACATAAAAGGAAATGTTGAATGTCTAACTTTGAACAACCAGTTTAGTTAAGACACATGTTCAACCTCTCAACCCAGTCTTTCTGTAGGCTTTTCTAGGAATACAGCAATTAATTTAGTCATGATTCCACTGTAAATACAGGATTAAAGCACTCATTTTATAACGCTAGTTTTAACTATCTAGTATTAACAAGATTAGAGGACAGATATACAAGTTTACCTTAATGCTGTGGATAACCCTCTTTTTTTCTCTGTTGGTCTATCTTATTTTCTCAAATTTGTCATTGAAGGCTAATTCCTGCTTTACAAAGGATATAGAGCAGAAATAAAATGATGTTTGTGCTGTAAAATGAACAAAACTACCCAAGATTAATTTATGGCAAATCCCACTTCAGAGTATTTACTTGACCTTTTTTACTGAAGGTAATTTTATTTGCAGTTAACACCCTATGAAACAGTGTTTCATAGTGGTAATTCCTTTGAGATTCTGATTCAGTGTTTCCATGACAAGATTACGTCCCTTGTTTTCAAGAAAATATGTAATGTTTATCTAAGTCACTCTTGCTGACCACTGTGACTCTGTTTTGGCAAGTCTAGGCTTTGGGACAGAGACAGTAATTTACACGAAGTTATGTCCAGGGATTATCTGTTTCAAAAACACTGTTTAACACTGTTGTGCTGATGCACACCCACACAGCCACTGGGATCTAGAGAGAGACTTTGAGACTCTCCCTTACTTGTCTGCCATAAAAATCATCATCTTTTCAGCTCTTTTTCTATAATTTCCTTTCTTAAAGGATGGGGAGATCATCAGTGTGTGTGCGTGGGTGTAGAGTAAGACAAGGGGGAAACCAAATATTTCAGGGGGCGGTGTGGTTGAGGACTGAATGTCCCACTGAGATGGGCCATATGCTGGACATTCAGTTGGACTGGTTTGATACCGTCTGCTCCAATCTGCAGTACTGTCCAAACGCAGCAGAACATCCTGTCAGTGTTTTCTCATCTTCCTCTCCTGTTTCTCTTCTCTTTCCATCTCTAGTCCCACAAACAGCAATGAGGCAACGCTATCCAGAGAAAGCCAAACTCTATATTGCAGAGATGTGAAACATAAAGGGTTTTTGAAGTTCATATTGTTCAAATTTCAAAGCTTTTCTGACATTTAGGGCTGCCAGTACAATATGTTTTGGCTCAAAAATTGGCCTTTGGTGAAGGACTACCTATGCAGAACTGTGTTGAGTGTATTATTCACTAAAATCAGTTCTGGGATCAGTTAATGTTCCTTGTGATCATCTGTTTTTTTGTGTTTTCCAGCACCTAAGTTGACTGGTGGACACATTGAGTGCCTCTTTATAATATATATGCCATTCAAAAAAAATGTGCATATGGTCTATTGTTTGCTCTTAAAATATTTTCCAAGAAGCGTTTTGGGAAAGGAACCTTTCTGTTTCATCTGAAGCATCCCTTGTGGGCAGTTCCATTCTGGTTGTACTCATGGTTTTATTTAATTTTGGTCTTACCACATTTGGCCTTTGGGAATTTAAGATTTTTCCGTGTGTGATATTTTGAAATAAAGTAAGGTTAAGACATTGCTGTTCAATAGTAGCAAGAACAAATAGTGCCCATCTAATACCCTTTTAAAATAATTTAATTTAAGAGACAATCCAACGGTCACATTTTAAGTTGTGTATTTTTGAGAAAAAGTGGGATATACCAACACCTGTAAATTTTGAAAAAAATAGCCCCCCAAAACATTTAGTGATTAGAAAAGGTTTATCTGCATTTATTTAAGATATTACGCATAGGTACGTGTCTAAAAACTAAATCCATAATACTGAAACTGATACTTGGACCTCTGCTCTATTTGCTCCACAGAATAAACAAAACAAACAAAAGTTTGTTTGTCTGACTCTGAAATCATAGATTAGTTACTCATCTTGTGTTAACATCTTCTGTTATCTCACTTGTTCCCTGCCGTCTGTCATGTCGTGCATCATGCAGCATTGTCTCACTATGGCTAAGTGTGTTTTAATGACAGTGACCTTATCGGGTGTTTAGTTTAAAGAGAGTGCCTCTACTACATTATTGTCAGCCACCATCTTCTTACTGTCATCAGCCACCCAGTGTTTGTACCAGTTGGCTTTTCAAGGTCTTAAGGGATCACTTAATATAATGAAGTAGGGGGCCCATGTCCTTCTTCAGTATGTTTTTCCACTGTTCTGGATTAAGCATGTTTCCTCTGTTTAAAAGTGACGGACACGCTTACCCTTAAAAAGACAGAGAGCAGCTACAGCTTGTTCCCACGGAGCATTGATTTACTTTTTTATCTTACCCTCATCAAACACTTTCCAACTGTTCTTTGAATGTTTTGAAAAGAGCCCTCATTGTAAAGTGTTGGGACAGAGCCCAGGTTTTAGGATTCAGTATTGCATCAACATTTTGTGAGAATCTGTTCTATCACCTTTATATTGTTGCAGTCACAACCGGTTCCCACGAAGGGACACTGCAGATGAATACAGCTGATATGCAGAGATGAGATCACATGCTCAGTCAGTGAGGATCATACTATGGGATCAGTCATGGGTGACAGACACAGAGTGAACAGCGTCAACAGTTAAACTAACAGGAGATATTCAATGTTGATCTGTAAACAGAAAGCCTAGCGATTTTAGATTTAAATAGAGACTCGGGTTACATTGGTGTATTGGTGTTTGTTTGTATGTTGAACAAGCTGTTTGTGTGTATGCCAGGCTGCGTGTACAAGCTTGTCCGCATTTGCTGAAGGCCTATAGTAACAACAATGTAATCCATCTGATAAGTTTTGTAATTTTTTTTCTCACCAAAAGATCTCCTGCCAACTGAGTGACATAATTCCTCTTCCTCGTCTAAGAATTGACTTGCGTCAGCAGTGGTGGGAGGAGTCAGTGACTGCTGAGTCTGAGAAGCAAGAGCCATATGTATTGTTCACTTGTTTTTAGAAATGTTTTTGCTGTTTTTAGCAACAATAGAGGCATGGTTATTGTAATCGCAATGTCGGTCTGGCTGTTAAATCAATCAAATCAAATCGATCGACTGGTTGGTCGGTCCAGCACACAGGTCACAAGAGGACGTTGGTGATCCCCTGACTTTTCCTTTAGCACCACCATGACAGTGACTTGTTAAGCTTTTTTTTTGATGGATTGCCATGAAATTTGGTACAGGTATCCATGCTGCCCATAGGACATATCCTAATGACTTTGGTGATCCAATGGTAGTGCCACAACCAGGTTAAAGTTTTCTTTTACCTTGTGAAATTTCTCAATATCTACTAGATGGATTGGCACAAAATTTTGTACAGACATGTATGACAGTGTACCATAAGTTGATGATGGCCTGACTTTTCCTGTGGCACCATGAAGTTGACTTCTGTGGGTCTGAGTGAAATGTGGTACGGACATTCATGTTCCCCTCGGGATGAATTGTAATCACTTTGGTTATCCTTTAATTTCTCATAAAGCGCCATTATCAGATCAAAACTGATGATATTCCCATCAGCCTCAGCTGTACTTTGAGTTTAGTGCTTATTACTGTACCAAATGTGAGCATGTTAACTAGGTTAAATAAGATGTGTAAGCATTTAGCTCAAAGCACCACTGTGCCCAAGAACAGCCTCACAGAGCTGCAAGCACGGCTGATGACCCGTCTTGTTTCAACATTAGTATACATCTCACTCAGGTCCAACCGGAGAAAGAGACTTATTATCCACCACAATAGTCAGTATAAACTGTAGCATTCCTCTGGTCTTACTCATCTCTCTCCAGTAGAGGCTCACCCAGCTCTTACTGGTGCCACTTTTAGCACAACCATATATCATAAAGGCTCCAGGAGGACACTCTGTTCACCTGAAGCTTGCTCTAACCCAAACATATGAAGCTCAGATTCAAAGTTAATGTTGTTACTGCTATGAGTCAGTGGCTGGTGTGTGTGTGTGTGTGTGTGTGTGTGTGTCCGTCCAGTATGTGTGTATGAGTGTGTTTTCATCCTCTAAATGAGCTGCAATTTGCTATTGTAAGACAGTTAATGTTTTGATGTAAATGTTAGTTTGAGATATTACAGTAAATATTAAGATGACTACTTACAATAAAATAAGTTTTATGTCTTTTCAAAAGTTAAAAGTTCTTGCACTAAAGTTGATACCTTCTTGCACACTCCCAAATGCTTTAGACTGCACAAATATGTTCTTAATCCCTGTTGTTTTTCAGAAATGGTTTCACCAAAGAGTCTCACCACTCTGTTTTCAGCTCCCTTAATTAGATGTTGAGCGAGTGCCAATCCTGTTATTTTAATAAAGATTCGACAGAGGTCACCTCAGGTTTCCTGGCTCTGACGTCAGTACCTCATTTAAACGACCCCCCAGAGAGAGTGAAAACAGGCAGATAGTTCCTCTGCAAATGGAGAGAGGGAGAGACAAAGAAAGAAAGACATAAAGAAAGAGGGAGAGAGAAATGGTTGGATGGATAGATGGAAACTTGTGGCCTGTTTTTGTCCAGTCCCAAACAACCCAGCAACCACACCCTCTCAGGAATTCCTGCAGCAAAAATATTTCATGTCATGTTTTTAAAGGAGCAGTTCAACCTTACCATAACACGTTCAGTGTTTTCTTACTTGAAAAGCTTCCATGTTGCCTAAAGGGATGCATATGGAGTCATTTATTGTATGTACAAATTGTATTGTTATTTTTTTTATTTTTGCAGCAGAGGACATTGGTTTTGTTATGTGCAGAGGAGTAAATAGTGTTAAATAGTGATCTAAAAAGTACATTACAAGATGAATAAAAATGAGAAGTAAAACTATAAAGTTAATCAAGAAAACAAAAGAGGTTTATCTGATGAATGGTATGTGGAGTAACCAACCAACTCACCCTAAACAAGGTATAGACCTTGGTCAGGGTTAGTCACGTAAGATAGCAAAACATGTCAAAGGGACAAATAAGCTAAAAAGAAAATAAAACAATTGTTTGACTGTTTTTTTTTTTGACTGTATTTTTCTAAAATTAAAAGCATCTTGTATCTTGGTCTAAATATTTCTGCTCTACTTCTGATTTTGTTTGAGTAAATTGTGTGTATAAGTCTGTGTGTGTATCTTCATGTGTGTATGAATTGCCAGCCAGATGGCTCTGTGCACAGCCAGTGTGTTTTGGCTCTGAACACTCCTGGATTCTCAGAAATACTTTACTGTCCACTGTGCAGAAGGTTTCACTCTGAACATTAGACACACAGGGCTTTGTATGTGTGCTCTGACTGTGTTTATTATTTCATCTTATAGTAAAAACACAAGGGTCAGTATAGCTGCTCATGGACCATTTATAACATTTATTGTTCCCTTTATTATTAAATGTATGTCTGTCTTGAGTGTCCAGGAAGAGCCATGTCAATATAAAACTAGAACCATCAACAGGCCAGCTTCAACTCGTCCAGGCAGGCGCAAACACTTGGCTAATAGAATCCAATGGACGGCTTGTCACAAAGCTGATCTATGACGGATACAAACACATGGCGATCCCACCCACCTCCTCTTCTCTGGATCAGACAGATAGAAACACTGATCAGTCAACTTTACAATTACATTTCTCCAGTTTCTCCATTACATCACAGCTCAAAGTTCAACATACTAAAGCTGATAAACGTGTGTCTAGAGGCAGATTCAAAGCAGCAGTTCAAGAAGAAGTCATCAGTGACAGCAGTCAACATACTTTACAATATGGCTATGTATATTGCATTCTTTTTGGATTATAGTTATGTTGTGTCGTTTATTTCCAGGAATCGAATAACACACCTGTCCCTTGGAATGACAGTGTAGTAACTTTAAGAGTCACAAACTGCAGTGTTTGAAGCATATTACTTTGTTTTAGGGCAGAACTAACAGCTCGTAAGAAAATAACACTCCTTTAGCCTTATTGTCTCTGTCGTCTGGCTCTTGGACAAAATTGTTCCCCAGAGGCACCATAAAACAGACAACAGCCAACTCTTACGACTTCATTTTCAGCAGGTTCAACCCACATTCTCTCTTTCCTGTCCTCCTCATCTCACTTGGCCCGTTCACCAGAAGCATGACTCGACAGTATTTCCTCTACTTTCTCCAATGAAATGGACACCTCTCTCCCACTCCTAGAACCTTGTAACACAGTCTTTTTGAGCCTCCATTAAAGGAAGGTCAGAGGAATCACAACATGTCTGGACAGGGAAAACTGGAGTTCAGAGGGGTCAGAGATTTGTTTTTTAGCTCCTCCTTTTTCTTTGCACTTTTAAACTTTCGAACTACTCTGGTTTATACTTTTGTACCATTCCCCCACCCATACCTCTTTTTCAACAAGCACTCACTGCCAACAGAGGCCGTAACATCTATTCTGGTCGTAGGCTGGTGAGACAAAGCTGTCTCTGTTGCACAGAGGAATCCCCTCTGTGTGTTTCACAGCTGAGTATCAACCTGGAAAACTCTCCCTCTTCTCTCTAAAACTATTATTACATGCCACCATTCTCTCTCTGCCCTCATTTCTCTTTGTCTCTCACCTCCCTTTCCACCCCTCCCATCCTCTCAGTTCGTTGATGTTGAAAATAGCGGACTGTGGAATGTCATTTTGGAGATTTTCAGTGATTTTGATTACTCAGTGGTTCTTAGAAATGCTTTTTGTAGGGGTTAAACATGCACACGTTATAGAGGTGATGGAAGAAAATAACAGATTTGTGTAGAGACCTGTTTTGGTGTTTTTTGATTTAGTTTCAGTGTTGTATGCTTTTGTGAGAAATGGACAGAGGGAAGCAGTCAGTGCAGAAAAAATGCGTCTGTCGCAGGACAAAAGCAGGTCGGGAATGATAATGCTGGTCCGAGAGAGCTGGGCTTATCCCAACCGGCAGTATGGATTTCCTGCCTGCAGCCTCCTTTCAATCACATCTAACATACACATACACACAGGTCATTGACAGAAAGTTTGTGTTGCTGTTGGTAGTGTGTTTGATTATGGTACTGTGTGAGTGGAAAGGCTCAACTGTCCTTGAGCAAGGTGTTTACCCCTTTTTGCTCCATTGTTTGATATTATGATGTTGTTTCATCCATTATGTCAGCTGTGTCTTAACAGTGTCTAGTAGTTCCAACAAGGGAACCAGTTAGCTTTCGGTGCATACATTACATTTTTACTCTTGTAGTTATAGGGCCATAATTGAACTACTAGTTAGTGTTGCGCAATACGATGCTATGTATTGCAAGACAAGAAATGTTCAGACAGTTTATTACGAAGTTGCCATCCCTTTATTTCAAGTTGTATTAGACCTTGTGAACAACATTATAAATCAATGAGCACATACCATGACATACTGTATACCAATATTGTGATATAAAATTTGCATTATGCTTTATATAAGATTTTTACCATGTTGACACTCCTACAGTACTTGTGAGGCTTCTTGTGTTTGCTTTTATGTTTTGGACTTGCTTTGGGCAGTATTTATTATTTATACATAACGAGGTCCTGTATAGCTCTATAATCATGTGACCATGTATAAACAGACTCTCTACATGTCTGTAGTCCTCCACTAATGATATAGAATTAAGTTTGTTGCAACTACATACAGTGGGTACGGAAAGTATTCAGACCCCTTTAAATTTTTCACTCTTTGTTTCATTGCAGCCATTTGCTAAAATCAAAAAAGTTAATTTTATTTCTCAGTAATGTACACAGCACCCCATCTTGACAGAAAAAAAAACAGAAATGTAGAAATTTTTGCAAATTTATTAAAAAAGAAAAACTGAAATATCACATGGTCATAAGTATTCAGATCCTTTGCTCAGTATTGAGTAGAAGCACCCTTTTGAGCTAGTACAGCCATGAGTCTTCTTGGGAATGATGCAACAAGTTTTTCGCACCTGGATTTGGGGATCCTCTGCCATTCTTCCTTGCAGATCCTCTCCAGTTCCGTCAGGTTGGATGGTGAACGTTGGTGGACAGCCATTTTCAGGTCTCTCCAGAGATGCTCAATTGGGTTTAGGTCAGGGCTCTGGCTGGGCCAGTCAAGAATGGTCACAGAGTTGTTCTGAAGCCACCCCTTTGTTATTTTAGCTGTGTGCTTAGGGTCATTGTCTTGTTGGAAGGTGAACCTTCGGCCCAGTCTGAGGTCCTGAGCACTCTGGAAGAGGTTTTCTTCCAGGATATCTCTGTACTTGGCCACATTCATCTTTCCTTCAATTGCAACCAGTCGTCCTGTCCCTGTAGCTGAAAAACACCCCCATAGCATGATGCTGCCACCACCATGTTTCACTGTTGGGATTGTATTGGGCAGGTGATGAGCAGTGCCTGGTTTTCTCCACACATACTGCTTAGAATTAATGCCAAAAAGTTCAATCTTCGTCTCATCAGACCAGAGAATCTTATTTCTCATAGTCTGGGAGTCCTTCATGTGTTTTTTGGCAAACTCTGTGCAGGCTTTCATATGTCTTGCACTGAGGAGAGGCTTCCATCGGGCCACTCTGCCATAAAGCCCTGACTGGTGGAGGGCTGCAGTGATAGTTGACTTTGTGGAACTTTCTCCCATCTCCCTACTGCATCTCTGGAGCTCCGCCACAGTGATCTTTGGGTTCTTCTCTACCTCTCTCACCAAGGCTCTTCTCCCACGATTGCTCAGTTTGGCTGGACGGCCAGGTCTAGGAAGAGTTCTGGTCGTCCCAAACTTCTTCCATTTAAGGATTATGGAGGCCACTGTGCTCTTAGGAACCTTGAGTGCTGCAGACATTCTTTTGTAACCTTGGACAGATCTGTTCCTTGCCACAATTCTGTCTCTGAGCTCCTTGGGCAGTTCCTTCGACCTCATGATTCTCATTTGCTCTGACATGCACTGTGAGCTGTAAGGTCTTATATAGACAGGTGTGTGCCTTTCCTAATCAAGTCCAATCAGTTTAATTAAACACAGCTGAACTCCAATGAAGGAGTAGAACCATCTCAAGGAGGATCAGAAGAAATGGACAGCATGTGAGTTAAATATGAGTGTCACAGCAAAGGGTCTGAATACTTATGACCATGTGATATTTCAGTTTTTCTTTTTTAATAAATTTGCAAAAATTTCTACATTTCTGTTTTTTTTTCTGTCAAGATGGGGTGCTGAGTGTACATTAATGAGAAATAAAATGAACTTTTTTGATTTTAGCAAATGGCTGCAATGAAACAAAGAGTGAAAAATTTAAAGGGGTCTGAATACTTTCCGTACCCACTGTATGAAAGATCCCAAAACTTACTCAGCAGTACCACTGCCTTATATACATTTCTTTATATATATGTATGTATTTATATATGTATCTATATATCTTATTCTACAACTATTTTAAGTTGTATGCATGGCCATCTGCCTTCAGTTAAGTATGAAGTATTATGTTTTCTCTAGCACAAGAAAGACTTGGAAAAGGATGTGGGTGTGCATGTAAACATTGCCAGCAAATGTAGCTACAACAGTTGAGCTCGAAAAATATAGATGGAGAAAGAGAGATACAGAGGGAAACAGAGTAAGGGAGGATTGGTGATACATTCCCCAGTAGGCGCATAGTGTTCTGGTGGTTAATGATTTTGTACCCCTTACCACACACACACACACACACACACACACACACAGACTGTACAGCTCCCTCACAGACATACAGGGAGGGGGTGGCTGTTTTTTATTGTATTACCATGGAAACGTTAAAACATTTCAATCTGTTAGGCATGAGTGAACTAAACTATGACTCATTGTAACCCCTCCCAACACACCAGTACACGCATACAGTATGGATTCCCCAACCACATGCACAGAAAAAAAAAACCCCTCATCACACACAGAGAAATCATGAAAAATCACTCATTCAAAAATGTGCAACAGGTCAGACGATGAAAGACAAAAGCAAAGCTTTTAATGATTTTTTTAAGGGAAAACAAGGGGCCACATGATCTTAATTTGACACAATATTTAGTGTTTTAGCAAATGTACTCGATATGAATGAATCCACTCTTGGCTGAAGATGATCCTTTCAATTCTCCTTCATGTTTGCTCATGAGAAACAGCAAGAGGCTGCCGACTAGCACTGAGAGTATATGATCTACTTGAGGGAAGAAAGCCATTAAAGTTGCAGCACATGAGTACTGTACTGACAGTGATATCCTTAGGTCGTGTGCCAGAATTAGCCCAGGAATCCCAAAAGACAGGTAATTTGGCTGCCTCATCTCAGGAGCTAAATGAAGACAGTGACCCACAACTCACTGACAATAGATGAAACAGACCTTGTGAATATGACGGTGCAAGTTAGGTAACATTTATTGCACCTCTGATAGATTCTGATGTCAACTGAGTCAATGCAAATGAAAATCTGGATGGAATTATTTTCAACCCGTCAGTAATCAATAGTGGATAGTAGCTTTAACTGAGAAGATAGAAAAGAAAAGCTCTGGACCAGCTGGAAAACTGTGAGTGTAAAAAATTCTTCTCTCCCTAAACAATTATGGACAGGTGATGGTAAGTCAGGTGCTTTGTAGTTTTTTTTATTGTAGCTATGAAAGCTATAAACCTAGGAGTTTGAGTTAAGTGACTAAAAATCAAGCACTATTATTACGCTTGTATTTTGCATTTGGATGTACTCCCTCTTCAGTGATATTTCTGTTGGATCTCTGCTCTAATTAACAAGTTTACCTTTGTGATTTAGTTTTTTTGTGTCAGTTATATGCTACTTTTTAGCAATGGGGATTTGAAAAGGTAGGGGGTGGGGGTTTTTGAGAGTTCTTAATGGTTGCTGAAATAGGTTACTTGTTTAACAATAACATAAACGTTCAGTCTACATTCTTTGGCTACAGATAATACAATTATAACAAAATACAGAGCATGTTTCGTAAGCGTAGAATTTACCATAAGTTGAATGAAGCCCCTTGTTGCTAATGTACAAATTGTGTTGTAGACTCTAGTCACAGGTGTGTCTGTTCCTCCCTTTCCTTACCCCAGTGGGTTCCTCTCCACATTCAAACCAGATGAGCCAGTCCCATGACACACACACACACGTGCACTCCACCCACTCTCCCCCCCACCCAACACACCCACAGACATACAGTGATGTCAGCTTGTCTCGTCCCCACCACAGTGCATTTTGAAACTCACTTCAGAGATCAGTGGCAGAGCCTGTACGTTGAGGTTTAGTACAACTGGACAAGACTTAAAGGTAACTGGCCCCTTGTGACTACCTGTCTGCCTGATTGTGTGTGTGTGTGTGTGTGTCATGTTTGACAAGGGGTATCAAGTTTCCAGGTGGCTGCACAGTGACAGGAAAGAGCCACTCCCTCTTATCTGCAGAAAAACTGCTGAACCTCTTCACCTTTGCCAAAGGCAAACCTCTCCCAACACTGGACTGCTCACTGGTTTTCCGGGAACTTTGTCATTTCAGTGTTCCGCCTGGTTTTCTCTCTTGTATTTTGGCTAATAGAGTGATCATCAATGGATGCACTTGTCCAAGGTGTGTATTTTTCTTTCCTAGCTGCCATGATGCTTCGTGACCCAGGTGTTCCCCTCCTGAGGGGGACTGGGATGAGTGCACCTGATCCCCGGAAAGGAGGCTAGGAGAAAAAAGACCAAAGGTACTAATGATGCGTGCAGCTCAAGTGAAAGATTCAGTACCAAAGCTAAAATGCTAAATACCAGCTGTGTGGAACGTGAGGAGAAGAGACTGGCGCTGGAATGGTGTGGCTAACTCCTAACAACACTGTGAGAGGAGGGAGGAGAGGCTGGCTCTCATACAGAGGGAGGGAC
Source organism: Lateolabrax maculatus (assembly GCA_031216445.1). Lineage (NCBI taxonomy): Eukaryota > Metazoa > Chordata > Actinopteri > Acropomatiformes > Lateolabracidae > Lateolabrax > Lateolabrax maculatus. The sequence goes on from CM062218.1 coordinate 17,033,838, forward strand.
TCGGAGAGCATGGAGCTTCATTCACTGCGCTAAACACACATACATACACACACACACACACACACACACACACACACACACAGTCACACATGCTCTGCAAAGCTGCTCTCAGGCTGAGAGAAAAGGGGAGCGGAGGAGAGGACAGCACGCTCGCTGAGTAAGTTGTATACAGTTATGTTTTGTCTGACCATTTTACAGCAAATGTTTTGCACTGTTGGCTGGTATGACAACCCGTAGACGGAGTGCATGTGTTCATCGGTTTTTCTTCAAACCCGTCCTTGTGAAGTACAAAGTTTGCATTTCAAGTATTTTTCCCACTGCTAGTTTTATTGAATTGAGTTTCTTTCTCTTCTCTAACTCACCCATACACAGTTTTCTGCTGATGTGAACCACATGTCACACACACACACACACACACACACACACACACACCCACACACACACAAACACACACACACACTCACACTGCAGAGGTCCAGCTCCCCTCCCTGGGGCTTCTCCTCTACATACACAAAAATGAGAGAATAGGAAAAGGGGGAGTGGGGGCAGACGAGTGGAGGGAAAACTTTAGTAGGACAATGTGGGAATGTTCTTGAAACGTTGTAAAGAATTAGACTGGTCTATTTTCCTGTTTTAGCCTCTGCTTTAATTCAACGCTAATCATTTTTTATTTCATAATCCTTTTTATTTCGTAAAAATCCTCTGTGAGTTTGACTTACTCCAGTTAATCTCCCTATTCTAATGAATCCGCTCTTTTTCTTCTTCTTGTTCTTGCTTTCTCATGTCACTCTGTTCTCCCTCTTGCTTTCATTTTTATCCTATTTCCCATCTCGCCCTCTATCTCTCTCTCTCATCCTGCTGATCTCATTGTTGTCCCAGGTGGTGACAGACAGGAAAAACAGAGACACCGAGTGAGGCCAAAGAGAGACAGAGGGGTTCATCACACCCTGGAGAGCAGGGGGTTTTAGATCCTGTGACTTGTTCCCGACAGAAGACACACTGATCAGGGTGCAGGTACCGGGCCTTAGCTCCCCGGACCAACCTCCAGGATGTCCCGGAGGAGGTCTACAGGCGACCTGGTGCCCAAGGACATCACTGAGATCTTAGCCCGAGAGGCGAGGGTTCAGCGTGGGCAAAAGAAGCCGGGAAGCTCCCTGGGACAGGCCTTCAGCTGGTTAAAGGGCAGTCGGAGGAAGAAGAGCATCGGTAACGGGCTGAACCGAACTGCTATTAGTGTGACGGATGGCAAACTGGGACTTCAGAACCATGACCCTGCAAAAGGTGAGTGGATCAAGGCGTTACACTGAACCTCTTTTAATATAATATAGTATTTCAGCTGATGTTACTAAACAGAGAAACACTTAAAATGTCAAGGCTTTCGCACATTTTCATTATTCTTTGGTGGCCAAAGGCTCATTAAATGTTAAGTTGAAGAAAAAACCTCAGTGTTCTTCACAAAACTCATTTATGAACACAAAAAAGCATATTTTAAGTCTAAATCTGAACTAATAAAAATATATAATTAATCTGTGATATCATTAACGCTGATCAATATTTTTACATTAACAATGGCTCAAATGACTATGTCTAATGTGAAAGCTCAGAGAACTATCACCCGACTCTGTAGCTCCCCTCAGCTCTACGGAGTGTTTTAATGTCTTTCAGCTCATTGTTTTAGTTTTATGCCCAGCAACTTAGTTTTAGTTCACTCTCTGCGCTTTCATGAACCTCATGTTTAGCCAGAGCAGGCAGCAGTTTTCAGCGAAAAAACACCCTGTACACAACTTATCCAGCACCAAACAGCAGACAGACAAAGTTAACAACTAGCTGGTGAACTTAGTTGAGCATATAGCAGCCCAAAAAGCGCGATATTTCCTTCATGAGTTGGTGGAGAGGTAAACAGAGCTAAAAACAACACAACTCCAAATGACTGCTAATGTTGGCCCATGTCTGCTGGAAGTCCAAATGTACTGGTGTTAGTTAACACGTTCACCATCACAACTTTATGAGGTTATATACATGAATGTCAGTGTTTTGTTTACATCTTGTTGTGCTGCCCCCAAGTGGCCAAAACGTCAATCAATGCAGGTTAAAGATAAAAAGAAACACTTCAAATGTAATAGAAACTGAAAAATATGATTTAATTCAACTACTAGCTATTTCCAAACCAGGACATGTATTTTCTTTATTAGTAAAATTACCAAAGTTATTGTTTCTATGTCAAAACTGTTGCTCTAAAATGGATTAAGAAAGGATAATCTACAGAAAATAGGCCTGATATAAGTGAGAGGAGTTTCTGTCTCTAATAAGAAGTGCATAGAAGTTCTCTCCGGATGGATATTCCTCGTCAAGGTTCAATTTAGTTGAGGGTCAGAGTTTTGAAGCCATGGTTTGCTTGTTTGGCAACTCTACTGTATAATTCTGTCTTGTTTTGTCTGCCAAGTTCACAGACTGTGTGGTCATGATGTTTCGGAAAAATGTGTTGACTTTTGGATTAAGATGTAAAAGGTGATAGGGATTTTGTTATTGTCAGGACATCAGTCTGTACATTTATAACTTGGCAAAAGTGACACACACACGCGCGCGCGTGGACTGACACCGAGGTCTAATCCCCCTTTCTGTTTACTGATGCGTTTGCTAGGTCGGCAGCACAGAGATTACCCACAGTCCCCATTTCCTGTTTTTGTTCCACCTCTTAAAGCCATCTCTTTCTCCTCTGTCATTCTGTGTGTGTGTGTGTGTGTGTGTGTGTGTGTTACTGTAGTTACTATCCAACGACTCTTAGAAATTCTGATTCACAGTCTTTCAGACTTTTTTTGGTCTTTCGTGGTTTTGGCGCTCGTTCCGCCTAAAAGGGACTTCTATGATCCCTTATTATGTCTTACATTGTGGTTTTTTAAGGTCCATGGAGAACTATGAATGCTGGATGGGTAACAGACAGTGACTCCTGCTGAAACCCAAGATTAATTAGTAGTAGGGCTAATAATTCCCCAGTAGAGGATGTGGTCAAAGGCTGATGGTAAGAATGTGTGGGAACCATATTCTTTGGCATTTTGTCTCAGTTATTTTCTGATTTTAAGACCGAAGAGGACCAATGTCAAGCATGTCCAAGAAAACAGATCGCAGATAATCATGAACCGCTCAGCCAGCACAGGAGTTACAGATTCAAAAGTGACTAGAGCTAGTGTGAGTTTTTTGCTCATTCACTGTATACTTAGTCTAGCTACTAGGTAAGTGTATTGTTTTAATTTGACCAGAGATGGGTCCCAGTGTAACTGCAGACATGTTTACTATCAGTTGAGAATTATATTTTGGAGAAGAAAAGTAGAAAGTTGAAGTTGGACAGGACGCTCTCTTCTGTTTTGTCTTAATCCTGACAATATTACAAAATGCAGCCTTGAGTGGATCTTGTCAAAGTTAAACTGCTGTCAACATACACAGGAGGTCTGTAGCCTGGGGAGTCCCATCTTCTTCTAACAAAAGGAACAATCATGTCATTTGACAGATTGATTCGTTCCCTAATTCCCCAACATGAGCAGCTGGTGATTTCTGTCTCACCTGTGTGTGTGAACAAATTGTTAGGTTGGTTTTCTTTGGCACTTTGTCTCCTACAGAGAAATTGAGGGAAACCTGTTTTCCCACCAGTAAATTATTATTATTATGTCCTTGTTGCTGCGGTTCATTCTTCCTGAACCCGCTGGGTGACTTTACCAACCTGACGAAACCTGACACAGATACGGTCACTTCTCCAGACACATACAGGAACCCACGCACATCCTGATAGTTCCCTAACTGCGTGGTCTATATGACTGGATGATGATTCATTAAGTCTTTATCATAGGAAATAGTGAATGCACAACAAAGATACAATTTCAGGCACAGCAAACATTTTTTTTTACATAGTCTAGATTGATGATGCGCATTTGTTTTAGTGTACAGACATTTGACCTGATGTTTCAAATGACAGCAGAACACAGTGAAAAAAAGAAATCTGATTCTGTACTCATCTAGTGAACCACTGCACTGTCTTCTTTCTGTAGCAATGACATGTAGCTCTTACTCAGATAAGTCTTTGTTGGTGAGTTCACATTGGCTGCGTCATCCCCTGCAGGACTGGCTCAGATCTGCTCGTCTGTGATCCACAGCTCTGCAGTCCAGCACTGACTGCCGGCTGTATTTTACAAAGATTCCTCTCCTATATATAAAAAAAAAAGATAACCCTCTTTGATGTGCTGAATTCCTGAGAGGCGTGCATCAGAGCGGTGTGTGTGAGTGTGTCAAGGTCTGTTAGCGTGCGTGTGCGTGTGCGTGGCAACCTGGATGCCAGATTGGGTCTAGAGTTATGCGATGGAGAGGAGAGATTACAACGATTCACAAAGCCCCATTCAGCCTTGAGAGGACTCTTAGGGAACACTCTCTCAATGCTTTTTTAATTAGAGCAATTCTCAGCACACACACGCACAAACACACACACACACACACACACCTATCTCTGTTTCTCTCAGATTTTTTCAGTCGTTTTGCCTATTCATTACTGCATATTACTGTTTTCGATTTGCTTCTCAGATTGCTTATTACCCTCTATTCAGCACTGCCGTGGGTGTGTTGGTCTTCACTGCTTATTATTGTGTAACGGGCGTGTGTTTAAAGTTGTGTGTGGACGTCTGCAGTGCTGTGTGAGGGTGTTTGACCGAGTGCTACCCTGTATCAGAGGGTGTCTCTGTGTTTGTGTGTCAGCAGCATATTGCTGGGCTTAGGGCGGCGCCATCCCACCGCCAGCACTCATTACATCACCTCCACACACGCGCGCACACACACACACACAAGCACATATAGAGCCCCCGCAACTACCTGCTTTGTCCAGCACAGCCCATCTTCGGCTGCTGGCTGTTTGAGCGGTGAGGTCATTTTGCACAATCCCTGGGATTTCCACATGTGCGTCTGTGTGTGTAGTCATTGTTTTCCTTAATGTGTGAAGTCATGTGTTTGTACGTGTCTGTATGAGAATACTTTTTATTGTGTCACAAATGCAAACCTTGTTCGTAATGGATCCCATTCTGTACTTGAGCTTTTCTGTATACATAGGTTTGTGTGTGTGTGTGTGTGTGTGTGTGTCTGTGTGTGCGGCTGCCACATCACAAAACACAGTCAGGGTGTGTATATTCACAAACTATAATGCAGATTACAGACCTAGCAGAATAATTGAAGAGCAAACATCTCATTACATGGAGAACATTGTATAGAGCCTTAGCTCTATTACAGGCCAGAACTCAGGGCTACTTTAATACAGTTTGACAGGATGAAGGCAGTGCGTGGAGGGCGGAGGAAGAGGGAGGAGTGTGAAAATTTAATGCGACCACACAATGTTCCCTGCGCACATCATTCAACGCTCACACACACAGACACACACACTTTGATGAGTGAGGTAATCTTACCTGGGTAAACAGATACCTCCGAACCCTCATCCATCACCGCAGCCCTAAAGCCACGCCGGTGAGGTGAAAGTCTCCCAGGCAACGGCATTGTGAGGACCTTGTCGCTATGGCAGCAATGCTGTGAGGCAACAGTGGGGTCAGAGTGGGACGTCATAGTAAAACAAAAAATCAAAATCTTTTAGGTCACGTTTAATGTGAGGATGTACAGTAGTCAGTCCTGCAGAGATGTGTTGCAGCAGAAAAGGAAGACTGGATGGATATACGGATGGAGATATTATAGAAAGAAAAGGAAAGCATCATAAGAATTGAGGTCACAAACCCCCCACTGTTCATATGTGTTAATCAGATTTAATTTCACCCTCATGATGATACAACCCATCCACACACATACACACTCACACACACAGAGCAGTAAAACGTACTGTGTTTGTTTGTCCTTTCATCCTTTGTGATAATGTGTTTTGTCATATTTACTCTAGCTAATAAGGCATTGCACTAGAGTATTTTTAAATATATTATTCCATATTATATAGATAATCATGGACATATACTCTTTGTGAAAACCCATGCAAATAACATAGAAACACTTAGATGTTCATAAGAAGGGGTTACTAAAATGACTTGTGATCAACACTGAAGCTTGTCCCCAAAGCTATTGTTTATGGAATGAAAGCTAATGGGTTGTTTTATAGGACGTGGAGTGTGTTTGATGTAGCTGGGACGCAGCTGGAAGACATCAGCGTGGGACTGAGGGAGTGGGAGTCTGTATACACAGGGATATACAACAGATTTACCCTCAAGACTGTGTGTGTGGCTCTTGTTATGTAACATGCTGTAATGGATACACCTGTTGAACACTGTTTACCTGATCCAGCTGTGCGTTGCTGTTCCTTCTGACTTTACTTTTCTGGGATGAGAAGAATGGAACAGATAATGACAAGGTAGCTGTGGCATTCAGCCAGTCTTAAGTAAAGTGACATTTGGGACCATATATGTTCTGACGGCTTTGGCTGTGTAAAACATTTTGGAACCTCACAAGCTCAAACTCACATCTATATTTAGCATGCTGCAGATTCTCCTCAAGAACTCCTCAGTAATATGATCCTTCCCACGCCACCAATAGGAAAGGAAAGTAACAGCAGCAATTTAGACCTACCAAAGCTTGACATTAAAATGATGGATTTTCTGTCGGGCAAGTGGAAGAAAAGTGAAATAAGAGAGAGCTGGGTATATGTGGCTCCCTAGATAAAGTAAGCGTAATCGTAGCGGCGGTGGACAGCGAGGGTCAATCAAAGAATTGCAATACGATTATGCGTCATACGTTGCATGGCGCCAGCAGTGGACAGAGTCGATGCAAAACAAAATGTGTTCAATCAACTTATGTGTTGTCGTGATGAGAGTTTGTAGTGAAGTAGGCCTATTTCAGCAACCCCTCAGATGGCAACTGACCTCATTCATTTTATTCGCCACAGAGAGACTCTTACTCGCATGTGGCGGGTTCTAATTTTGAACCCTGGAGTGAAATAATAAAAAACAATTCATGTTGCAACTTATTTACGTTTTCTTAAATTCAAATTTTGTAAATTAGTTGGAAACCCCCCCCCCCACCGCCAACTTCTATTTTTCTATAACTTTTTCTCCCAAGAAAGACAGCTTCATTTAAAAAAAAAAATGAATTTGGACCATGTGTTGTCCAACAATGTCAGAAGGCAAAAGTGTTTAAACCTGATCTGAACGGCCGCACTTGAAGGAGTGGTGGAGAGCCGGATGTAATAGAGAGGGGCAAGATGCAGTAACTGACTAAGAATGGGAGTAAGGGCGCACATTTTCAGACAGTTTCTCTGAAAAGTGACAAAAATAGCAGTGTAACGAATGCAAAATTAGAGGGAGGAGTTCAAACCCTGCTTACTTTCTTACCTCCACACAGCTGGCCACTCACTGCGTGAAGTGGGTGTGACTGTTGGATTGTCGGTTCTGGGAAGTTACAGAAATGTTTGGACACAGAGCACCCAGATCGGACGACGGAAACATTTCTTTCCTTGCCTGTAGATGGCACACATTGCCATCTCTACATATGCACCTGCTTTTCCTGCCAGTAGGTGGCACAGGTTTATCTGGACTTGCAGTTCCATGTTGGAAACTATCACTCTTGCAGGTCTGCGGCTCTGCTGCTGGATCTAATTGGCTGGGCATGGCTTTGAGTACTTTGCATCAATGTCGCTGTTGCCCTTTAGGGCTTTTTTATTGTGATAGCATTGCCTTGCCACAAGATGGGAGTGCTGGGCTGATGTCTGCAGATTCATTTGATGTGGAAATGTAACTGTAAAGAACTGGACTAAGGAGAATAGATGCCATCAATGCCATATAGGCCAATCTATAATGACTGCCAGTACTTTATTTTGCAACTTTTTGAAACAAATGTCCTATTTCAGGCCACTAGTCTCAGTCCTCCCTAGTCGTCGGTACACACTCATCAATAAAAGTACACACACACAAACATTTAGAAAGGTAGATGATCTCCTAATCCTGTTTTTAAGCCCTGGTGATGGTCGCCCTGACAACCACTTTCCCTAACAACGGCATTCCTTTACACAAATGTCCTTTAATGTATGCATGCGTACGTGCACAGACACATACGCACAGACGGCTAAAATCTCACATACTTTGATCGCACCCATGCTTAAATGTATCTAGGGCATGTTTGGTACGTTGCATTGCAGCTCGTAGGTGACGGCAGAGTACAGAGCATCCAACACACACACAAACACATACACACACACTATTTAAGTGCACTCTCATAGCTCTATGACAGATGAGATAGTGAGCTCGGAGTACAAATGTACTGGGTGTGGTTATAGTGGGGCTGCGTTAAGAGGCAGCATTTCTCCGTGAGCCTTTTATTGCAGATCATTTTACATGCTGCAAGATTGAGTGATACCACACACTCACATCTTTCATTTCTCTTTCTCTCATGCAGATACATTCATACATATACACTGTAAACATTCATATTTGGAAATCCCCACTAACTCCTCCTGCTCTTCAGACACCAAATTGATTCCTCTTCTAGGAAAAACAAGGGATGGTAAATTCTTTGCACAGCAGCCCAGCACCTCTCGCCTTCCCCACAACTCCCCCAGTCAGTAAATCTGCCTTTTATTGGAGGCTTTTTATCTTCCAGCAGTTCTCTACACATCAGAGGGGTGGGGGGTGCAGGGGCTGGAGGAAACGTGATCAGGGTGACCATGATGGGGAGTATGTGGTCTTCGTCACCACACACCCTTCCTCTTCCTCCATTTTGTTCCTGCAAGGAATCTCACGTGATATAAGAAGCGTAGATGCTGATGGTGTTCATGTCATTTCTCTTCTTCCATACGTCTCTCTCTGACGTCGTACTGGATGACTGCTATCGATCCGCAAGCTCTGCGAGGGGTGTCACCATCATGGAAAGGTCATGACATCATCATTGTGGGACATACTTTGCCAAAGTCATCATGGTATTCAGGGACTGCTCAACACCTTAAATATGTTTATTCTTAGGGATAGAGGGAAATGGGAGGAGAACAGAACATAAGGAAGTAGGAAGATGAAGAGTTACAGTAAAAATTGAGAGGTTCATTTTTTGTGCAGTGGTGCCCTCTTTATTTTTTTAAATTTACTTCCTCGTGTTTGCTGGAAATTGTCTCACATTACTGTGTTTGTGCTCTGCTATCCCCCATCGTCCCTGTTTCTGTAACTCACCCATCTGGCTCAGCATCTGCATTTCCTCTAAGCATAGCTGGAATGTACTCATCTCAAAACAAGCTTTGATCTGTCTGACCGGTTGACTGGCATATCTCCTGCTCTTTCTAGTTTTTATCCAACAGGAGAGCTGCACCTGTGAAGATCACTTGAATTATTGAGCATCCCTCTGCTGTTTTTAGTTTCCACTCTTGTCTTTATCTCAGTATTTATTCCCTCATGTTACTCATTCCTACGGATAAACACAGCTGATATACTGCTCTGTTCCCATCAGCAGCTTTCTGTGTGTGTGTGTGTGTGTGTGTGTGTGACTGTCGTAGAGGAATCTGTGTATTTTCCATCACCACATTGTGTTGAGAGGATCTGTCAGCTGTGCTTATAATGGTTTTCAACAAAGACAACTGATCACTGCTTGCTAAAAAAGGAAATAAGGGGAGGCACACAACTGAAGAGTGCCATTAACATTATGAGAGAAAGGCGCCTGAATCATTTGGTGATCTATATGCTGGAGATGTGTGTGTATCAGTGTGTTTGCGCTTTCGTCCCTCTCCAACATCTGAAAATGCTCAGCTGTGTGAACGCTCAGCTTGGGAGCTCAGCGATCACAGAGGCAGAGAGTGGGAGGGGCACTTGCACACACCCACAACCACACACATGCATACATACGCACACACTTGACAGTGAGCTTGTCAGCGTTGGATACTGCCGTTGCTTCAGCAGCTGGATGCACAGGACTGGAAGTGTGTCAGCTCGGTGTATAGGACTCATTCGAATGTTTGTGTTGTATTTTTGCATGCTGGATGTGTGTGTGTGTGAAAGCATTAGAGCTGGAGTGTGTTTGTTTGTAGGAATGGTGTCAGTGGGTCTTTAGCACACATACACTATACCGTGTGTGTGTGTGTGTGTGTGTCAGCAGGACTGAATCAGCAGGAATTATTTGACCATAGGGATTCAGGAGCGTGTTATTCACTTCTTGACATTGAATAGGGTGTGTTTTCATGCTGGAGAGCGAGGGACTGTGGGAAGGTCTGAAGAGAAGGTCTACAGATGTAATATCACAGGACGTCGAGATGACAGACCCCCTTTAGGGGCTTCAGGACTGCCCCAAAATGGGGAACAGCGTCCAGAAGAAGAAGAAGAAAGACCAAGCGGAGAAAAACTTCCCTGCGCCCCCATCCCCGAGCCCCAACCAGGAAAAACCTAAAGGCTTCTGGCTGTTTGTACGTCAAGACAAACTGAAAACAGGTAAGAGGAGCGCAGGATGTTTGGAGTGGATGAATAGATATGAATCGTCATAAATGTTCATCGACAGTCTTGTTCTTGAAAAGGAGCATTTTATTCGTATTTGTAAAAAGACTTGTTTTGAATCCGATTGAAACTGACTTGTGTAGTTGGCTGTGTTTTTCTGTGGGTGTGTGTTCACATTCAAGTGAATTAGTTTGTACAGTCAGCTTTTTAGATGCAGAGTGACAATATTCCCATGCTGACTTTACCTTAGTCAGCTTCAAGGCTTCCTGCTTATTGCACAAGTGTGCAGAAGAGGGTTGTGTCTTGTGTTTTTTTTTTTTTTTTTTCTGCTTCTGTTCTGCTGAATTGTTTCTCCTGCTGACATGTGAGTAGGGTAGCAGAGGAGTTTAATTTAAGACTGACTCTTTTGCCGGTTTTCCCCAAAACCTCCATGCACCTCGAAGCCACAGTGTATGTGTGTGTATGTGATCCTGTGGCTGAGAGTGGGTTTTATTTTATGATTCAGTCAGCTGCCAGACCACTATACCTGCAGTGGAAAACAAAGCTTAGCCTGTCCCACGCTGATCATTGTCTCCCATTAAAAGTCCCTGAAGCAACAAAAACCACCAGACAAGCAGGTTTAATGCAAGCTCACACTGACACAGACACGTTGTCAGATAATACTCTGACACTGAGATTTGTCTTTGACAAGGCTGCTGTTTCTCAGGTCACTTTCTGTTCCATGTTTTCTTTCCTCACCCAGGACTTTTTTTAATCCTACCTGTGTTTCTCAAATAATTAAATCTCTCTTCTGCCTCTTAGATTATTTTTCTTCGACAAAATAGTGAATTTTCCAGACACAGGGTTGCTTGTACCAATTCTAGCCTTAAAGATGCAATAATCCCTATTTTTTTTATCATGTCCAATTACTATGTAAAGTGAAACAGATCACTCGTTGTGATGGATCAATAGATAATTATTACCTGACTCTGCAGTTCCCCTCAGTTCAACAGAGCTTTTTAGCATCTTTCAGCTCATTGTTTTGGTTGTCTGACCTGCAACTTTACTTTTTGGTTCACTCTGCTCTCAATAACCTTTTTTCCAGTCGCAGCAGGCAGCTATTTTCAGCAAAAAAAACTCTGATAAACCCACTATAGGTTACTTACCCAGCACCAAACAGCATTAGAATATTACCAAATGCATTTATCTGCTTGTGTCATTAGACAGCATGAAATATGACCAACATTAGCTGGGACCAAACAGCAATAACAATCAGACCAAGACTAATCAATTCTTGACAGACTTCCATTTTGCTTGTGGGTATGTTTTCTATTGCGGTTAAACTTTGAGATGAGAGAAATGTAATGTAGTCTGTATTTTGCAAAAAAGGTTTACTTATAATTGCCTCGATAGCATCTTGTGTTTTTCCAGTATGGCTGAAAGTGGTCCCTGATGCTACTGGTTTCCATGGTAACAGCTGACCCCACTGAACCCTGTGTTAATTGTATGGAGGTACGCATCAGCTGACAGTAAAACAAGACCATGAGGTTGAGCAACCTCTGTTATCAAAACATCAGGATGGCGTTTGTGTGTGTGTGTTTACAAAAAAGATGGACTACGCTCGTTCTAGATAATGAACATGTGTGTATACAAACACATCTTGGTTTCATTTTCTCTCGGGGTGGTCGGTGTCTATGCGTGGGATTGTCGTCTTCTGTTGTCCTGTATTCACCACCTCATTCATGGGGAGTTTATTCAGACACTCGGGGTGTGAATGCATTCCTACATTCCAGCCGATTTCCGTACGCATGGGCACCCATCCAGCACACAAACACATAATTTCTCAGTGCTTCTTAAAATGAGGCTGAATTCCTGTTTTTTTCTTTTTTTGGGTGATTGTTGCTGCTTTTTTGCGGCACAATTCCCCAAAATAAACCAGCTTGAGCAAGAGAAAGAAGGACTGCATTGTATTAAATAGAATTGTGATTGCACATGTGTTTATGTGCAGCTGTATTGATGCAATACTCCTCAAAGTTGTCTCCAGCTTGTTGACTTTATTTATATACCAGTAAACCATAGCTAACAGATTAAAGTCTCATTAAAGGCAGCAACCTCACAGTACATGGTGTCTCTGTGCTTCAGTAGCGCAGCTTTTGGGTGTAGCAAGCTAATGAAACATGCACGAGATGAACTCAGTGACTAGGTCGTCACTGTGTGCTCCTGAAATATGTGTCATGTCTGTGGTTTTGGCCATGTCCCATACCAGAAATCCTGCCTGCGTCCTTCACAACACCTGAGAGGTTGTTTATGTTGGGGAACACAACACTTAACAGACTGGAAAACGACTGGATGTCACACGTGGAATGCCTGGCTCTTTCGGTCAAGGTCATCCATGGGTGGATTTTCTTTTTCACATCGTGTTTCCCATTGGTTTTATGGCCTTTGGTCAGTCTCTGACGAGCTCATTTTACAGCGGGATGTTAATGTGTCCAAATCTGGGATCTTTGAAATAATGACATGTCAGCAAGTGTCCTGAAAACCTCAGACAGTGTGAGCTCAACATCGTGACTTGATGTGATCCTGAACACCAGTCATAATCGCCTAGATTGATAGTCTCCATCATAAAGAAACACCCAGAGAAGCGCACAAAAAGAGTTAGGATTAGGATGGCAACTAACGATTATTGTCATTATCGAATAATCTGCCAATTATTTTCACAATTAATCGTTTGGGCTATAAAATATCAGAAAAATGGCCGTTCCAATTTAATGAAAGTTCAAGGTGATGTCTTCAGATTGCTCATCATTTATTGTTGCAAGTTTAGTTAATATATGAATAGGCTTATGTAGTTTTTTTTTCTTTCTCTCAAACAGAGAGATTATTCTTATTGATGACTACACAGATGAACCTAGATGCTTTAAAACTTTTATTTTGAATTTTGTTTTACCTGGCACAGTCACACTATCAACTCATCAATTTGACCATTAGTTACCAATGACTGCATGCGTTTGTCTGCACACAAACTGTTAAAAGACAGGGTTGAGATGTTGTCAGGTGAGCTCCATAGTCACAAAGATGCCTATTCATCTGGTGATGTGAGCACTGGGACACTGGCTCCAGTGGATAAGATTAGCTCACTTTACTGCATCCACAGGTGGTCAGTGACGCTTTTGAGGTTTTATGAACTCATGCGATGCAGCTGATGGGTGTCCAGATGTTTCATATTATCTTCTCACAACTGTCCACTCTGCAGGGAGAACCTCAGCTGGTATTCATCACAGGATAGACTGGCTCAGATGAGTGGTCAGAATGATCAATCTAATAAACTTCTATGACCAGGACATATTGTTGAAATTACACACCCTCTCTGCCTTTTATCTTCATCTCATTCCTGCACTCTCCCCTCTGCTTCCCCTCCTTTATGCTGTTATCATCCTGACCTTGGATTGTTGGCTGGTTATTTATCTTCCGGCATTCCAAAGGGGAGATTTTTGCATGTATTCACACTAAGATTTACACTGACTGCTCACCTTTCACTGTGGAAAAATTGTGGCTTTAGGGACAATGAAGGATTGAGAGGTGAGGCAAAGTGAAAACTGATGACAGAATTAGGGAAGAAGAACGGAAAGAAGGTGACTCTAGTCTAGACAATATAATGGGTAGAGAAGAAGAGAGGAACACGTTGTATAGGGCTGTGTATAATTCGAGGACAAGGCTGCCAGCAGATTTCCCTGCCATTTTCATTATGACTGTCTTGTGTGGGGTGTGATATTCCATATTCCATTATCCTGCCGGGTAAGGCTCGCCTAAGCCTTTTGATTTCTGTAAGCGGGGCTAAGACGCTCCTCCTTTGAAGATCCCATTTACTGTGTGCCACTGACTCCCTGCATAGAGCTTAGGCAACACACAGTTGGATAAAAAGATGACTTTTCGTCTCTGCTATCTACCCCTCCTACGCTTCGCTCCATCTCGTCCTTCAGCCCTGATCTTTTATGTTCTGTCACTGTTTCTCTCTGTGCATCTCATTGCTCTCCTCTGCTATTCATGCAGGCAAGCAATACCTGCACGCCCAGGTACATCTAGACAGTATACTTATACTGTCTAACCTTCATTCCCCTTCTTTCTTCTTTTCTCCTCTTTTTGAAGCTGTATTTCCTACCACAAGAGACAAAACAACAGGAAGAATGAGGGAGTTATTCTTTTAGCAACCTCTGTCTTCTTACTTTCCTCTGTTTCCCTTTCTTCTCCGTCTACAACTTTCTAATTTGTCTGTGCCTTAGCCTCCTGGGTCTGTTTAAAGTCAGTGAAAAGCCCTGTCATTCATCACTCCTCTCCTCCTTCCTGTGCCATTAGGATCTCAACACCTTAATTGCAGCGCTGCCTGTTTTGGCTCTGCCTGTTTTCATTGTCGTCATCAATTTCTCACCTGTAACATCATGTTCTGGCCTGTCGCACCAAAGTGTCGCCAAAGCGCTCTTTGGAGATGAAGGGAGATCATTACCTTCTTCCTCTGTCCTGGCCTCTCGTGCCCTTTAGCAGTAGAAACTTCAGTTGTCTTCCTCAAAATGAAAGGACGTTTTTTGACAGCATGCAATTGTGGTTAGTCTGCATACTCTGGTCCTAAATGTAGCATGGGAATTTTTTAGCCGTTGGATGGCAGCTCCAGAGCACTTTAAAGTAAGAATAATTCCTTGAAAGTTTGCTATGTGATGATTTGACCCAGATTTAACTAAGCTGCCACTGGGAAAGAAATCTTGTTATTTTCAGGCATGGTTAGGAGCAGTGTTGTGCTCGTAACTCATTTAAAAACATATGGTTACTACGTGAGGGCAGTAATCCATTACACCACTTTTTACATAGATTTTCCATTACAATCCTTTGCTGAATTAAAACCTGCACTAGTCAACAATTTTATGTAAACAATCGAACAAATTGCAGAGACTTTTCACCAGACTCTGCAGTTCTACTTAGCTCTACGGAGCCTTTTAGCTCATTGTTTTGGTTGTCCAACCCTCAAACTCTTCCCTTATTTGCCGTGTTTCCAGGCTGGTTTCAGTAAAAAGTTCCGATAAACCTACTGGACTCTACCTGCCCAGCACCAGCACAGTGGAGCATTTAGCAACTTAAGACCCAGATGTTTCCCTCTGGAGTTGGTGGCAACCAAAAACAGAGCTATAAGGAGGTTTGCTAACATCAACTAAATATAAATAAATGCAGCTTTACATTTAAGAAAGGGGAATACTTTCAATATTACACGTGAATGAGGTGACACAAAGAGCAAATTCTACATTTTGTTTTGTTAAATTTATGTCAATGGGTGTTTGAATGTTATTTATGTCAAGTAACATAACACTGGTTATGACCATGTAAAAGTAATGTTGCTGCTCAAATCCCCCTGTAGCTTCAGTGTATCAGAGTGATCTCACTGGCTCCAGTATAAAAGGACCCAGTGTTTGGAGTGCTCTGTAATGGGGCTCAGTCTACTGGCTTCCTGCATTGCCACCTAAATTGAATTTAAGCATCAGACCATACCATTAAACTGCACACACACACACACACACACACACACACACAGACCTGTGTGTGACCTTGCCATTCAAAGGTCATTATTTCAACTTGGTTTTGATGTTTATCATTTTGAAATTAGAACAAAATCATCTTTTATTGCAACATCACTGTGTCCAATTTGTAATTTGAAACTTGTGACAGTCTTAGCTAAGCATGTAATGCCCTGCTGAATGGGAGGAAAACGACATCAAACCTAAGATTAAACCTTACTTCAGTCAAAAGGGCTTTTACTGGTCATCTCAAAGTGCTCATTTAGAGTTCACTTCTGACACTGATGAAAATAAATCGAGTTTACTGAGCTGCAATAATTATGTATGTTTTGTAAGAGAAAACAAGCAGCCAGTATTTTGGGATTGATTTTACCAAAAATCTGTAAACTTTGGCCATTCCTGGCTTCTCCGATATCCCACAAAAATGTCACTCTTTTCACTACAACTTTCAGCAACAATAAACGGAGACATGGTTAAGTTCAGCCTTTACAGACTGACACTGATGAATTTGAGTAAAATCAGTAACAGTAAAAATACATTAGTGATACACTACTAAAATAATGGTCAATAAAATGTTGAGCTTTTGAAATGATGTTCAGAAATAATTTCAAAATCTGTTGTATATCACCCTTCATGAGACATTGAAGTTTGTGAATGTTTAGAAAATATTTGTAGTTGTAATAAAACATTTGAGAACGTCTAAATTTTATTTTATATTTCTCAATAAATTATATAACACGCACGCAAGTGCACGCAAACACATTTAAGTTACAATTACAAATTTTGGCCCTGCTTTTACAAACAAAAACAGGGCCAAAATATGTACTTCCAACTTAAACGTATTTTATGGAGCAGTGAGCTGTGTTTGTATTGCGCACAAGGAGTCAAATGCACGCCTACGCAGGGAATAAGACTGTTGCAAGGTAGCAAACGTGGATGTAAACAGTGGAGAATTGAAAATATACAAAAAACACAACTTTTGTCTGTTTACAAGAAAACTCCACAGGGTGCCTTTAAATGCGCGCGTGCATGTATAACGTCAGTGTCAAACATAGTTTCCTGCTTTGAATGCTTTGAGTCTTTTTTGTCTCACAGTAGATGGAAAGTCGCTAGTAGCTAAATCTGGTGCAATAAATGTAATAAAACAAATATAAACCATATGGATAGTATATATACGTTTGTGTGCAACCTCAACAACTTAAGTTGTGTCATCTTACCAGTGTCAGGAGACCTTGGACACATGTCGGGGAAGAGGTGATACTGGGGAGCCGCGTATCTGTGCCAGGCATATGGTGTCGAGCCAGCGCCAGCCTCGGGCACTTTTTGTGCTTCAACACTTGGCAGCAGGTTCACTCAATCACGCTGCCGTCTTTTCACGCGGATTGTGTTTTGTGTTTTCAAACCGATTCAGTCCAAATGGTTTCGACTTGTTTACGAAAGGGAAGATTAGTTCATTGGCCGTGCATAATGGGATTTCGCTGGGGAAGAGTGATGAGGAGGAGTGTGTTTCTGGGACTTTAACGAAGGCTCACAATTGGCAGAATGAGATGTTGTTTTCTGTGGGCAGGAGGACGCACGCACACACGCACACACACACAAAAACCCTTATTCTCTGCATATCTCTCCCTCACATATGCACATTGTAGCACTTATTTTGCTAATGACCAAACTAGTACTTCACTGTCTCTGAATGTATGTGTGTGTTAACTTACATGTGTGGTGTACTGAAAACAGAGTGCATCTGTTCAAGCCTAATGTGTTCAGTGTGATTCGGATGACACGCAGTCAAATGAATTTCAAGTTGTCCATCTCCTCAGTTGTACCTCACAGCTCCACAAAGCAGATGGGTTTTTCATCTAAACTATTAGCACACTTGATATTAATGAATGATATTAAATGGTATTTAACTTCATCCTGAACGCATTGTTTTTATATTTTCCATTGTTAAACAGCTTCTATATCCATTATCCTGTGTTTCAGCAATTTGTGGCTGAATCACATGAGACAAATCCATTATAATAGACAGAGAGTCCATGTACAGAAAAGAACAAGGAATGATTGTCTCGCATAAAGGTCCATGTCTGGAAACCTTTACAATATCTGTAACTTCCAGAGGAGGATGAGAACATGAAATGGTATAAATGACATTTTGGTTGAAAGGAAAGTCAAATGCAGATATACATTCTGGTTTGCTAATGAGAGAAACCAGACTGTGACATTTTGGATTTTGTGTCATCATAGCAATTGAGAAAATGTCAAGGAGTTTGGGAGTTTGAACAGCTGCTAAATGTGAAACTAATTTTTCCTGTAAAATAGACGTCTTTATGTCTGTGGAAGTTAATGGTGATAATCCATCCTCACGGGTTACAGGGATACACTATCTTTTGGTTTATCATCAGTCTGAGTCTCGTGTCAGTCCAAGGAAAAAGCTTCAGCTTCATATTTATGGACAGATATGAGAGTAGTATCAATCTTCTCATATAACTTTTGGCAAGACAGCAAATTTCCCAAAATGTCAAACTATTCCTTTAAGTGATATTAGCCCATGCTGTGACTTTGCATTGCAGGATTTGAATATAAGACCATATGTGACAAGAATTTTTTTAAAATATGCTTTTTTTTTTTTTTGCTGAGCCTTTCCCGTGCTTTAGAAGTTTGCTTCAGGTCAAACCAGCTGATCGATTCCTCAGACTTTATTGAAGAGGGATTTTGAGTCTAACAAAAGAATCGGGCTTGAGGGCGTCAGGCCTGTCCTGGCCTGTCCTATGCGGAAGCTGTAGGTCTCTCATTAACTCATCCATCATACTAAATGAGACCATTCACCATTAGGGAGATATGCCCTCGAATAACCTGCAGCACCTGTGCCTTTTTTTCTATTTCCAGCTGTTGCCGGTGTTTGTTACAGACTTTATGTCTCCTTTATGACTAAATCCACCTTTACAAAACTTTTTTTCTTATGTAAGAGCTTGCATTTTATATTCTGAAGTGAATATATAAGGGTGATGTTACTTTACTGCCAACAATTGCAAGTTTAATTTAAATGTTTTCCAAGGTTTCTGCTTCTATACAGTTGGCTTTTTGTCAAATGTTTGGCATCTGTCTCTGTGACTTTGCATTAGAAGCACATACAAAAGAAGTTAAGACAGACTTTTTTGAAGTATGCTGTACACTACTCTGTCTGTCTCCTCTGAGGGTGGTTTTGTCCAGAGTTCTTTGTGTCTCCCCATGCCCTCTAATTTTGCAGGGTCACCCAGAGGACTCCTATGCTCACTCCCACGCCAAATGGCAACAAATAGATTTATTATCTTGTTTTAAGACTGTAAATGCATGGAGTGAACAGTGGGTCAACTGTGTCTCCTCTGTGAGTCATCCATATCTGTATATGTGTTTACAGAGCTTTCAGTTTGGCTCACAGCAAGCTTTTAAGTCGGAATGACAAGGAGCAAAAACAGCTCGTCCTCCTTGAAGAAAAAATACCCACAATCCCCTCATCAGGGAGAGAGAGAATGAAGAGAAGGGAGAGAGCGAGAGAGGGATAATTACTAAAAGAATGATAGTTACTATTTTTAGTGGGTGCTGCCGCAGCTTAGTTTAGCTCTGTGTTTGTGTTCCCTCGCAGAAGGTCCTGAAGTGCAATCAGTCACCTCAGCTCAGGCGCACAACCTGCTTCAGGTGAGGATTAAGAAGTGGAGCAAATACAGAGTTGATCTCTGCCGAGGAAGTGAGACACCAGGGTTCGGTTAGGAAGACACACAGTACAATATAAAACATCAAGGATTCACACTTGTTGGTTTAGTTCAGTCTATGCTGAATGCAGTGAGGTTCTATACAGCGATGTCAACTGAACTGTCAACTTCTAAACCTGTGTTAGGATAACGTGTCTGATGTCCCGTTTCACTGTCACGCTTTTATATTTATCCAAACCTGGTAGCTGAGCGGTAGTTGGTTAAATGGCTTGCTGCCTTGCACTGACACTCACCAAAAATAAATAAATAAACAACAATTATATTATATCATGTCAGTCACACACACAAACACATAAATGGGTGTATTCAAATTCTCAGCCTAGGCAAAGAATAATCCTACTGTGAGTGAAATTTAGATTTTTAGCAAATGTATATTTAACATAACTAAAATGATCTAATCACCTGGTTGTGCCAAGTATAAGCTGCCTTTAGTAAAACCCAAACCAAAAACCTACATATTCATGTGCCAAAGAAGTAAAATGGCATCTCCCATTTTTGATTTTTCTTTTTATTTCCCTATTCCCTCTTCATCCTCTTCACCATTTCTGTTCAACCCACTCTCTTCCTTTCTTGTACGCTTTTTATCTCACTCCCTCTGTGACCCACCCAGAGGAAATCAGAAGTGCAGGTGGTTCATGGGTGGTGACAGCTACTGTACTCAGTGATTTATGTCCTTCCCCTGCACCCACCTCTCCTCCTCCTATTTCCTCGGCTCTTCCGCACATCTCCACCCCTCTGTCTCCAACGCTCCCGCTGTCTTCTTCCGGTCATCTCCAGGGTAGTACAAGTTTTACATTTTGTATGTTTTGTTTTTATGCCCCTTCTACTACCATTACCTCTCATCAGATAAGTACAGTAAAGGTGAGCCTAATCTCACAGCTCGTATTTCATTCTGTGCAGGCCGCCCGAACAGACGGTGCCAGATATTATCATTACAAGATGCATGAAACATGAAATATTCCACGAGATATGTGCACGGAGGATGGAGGTTATCCTGCCTCGCTCTCCCTGGTTAATATTACACTACTCAATGTAGGGCAGCTCATAACTCAAGTCCACCGCAGCAGCCATAGAATACAAATCAGGGGAGCCACAGCGGGCTGAATAATGACACCTGTGTGTGTGTGTGTGTGTGTGTGTGCGCACTTGTGTGTTGGGGCGACTGGTTTATTGCTGGTCACATTTTAACCCTCTCTTCCTGCTCTCTGGCAGTTTCATTATGTCTGTCACAGATGGAAAGAGCAACTGGGAGAGAAAGACATTGCGGGCCAATCAGTGTGGTCAGCAGACAAAGGCACCACTGTATCGATCAGTGTGTCGATGTAACGATATCACTAAAGATGCTGTAGAGTGCAATCCCATCTTTAAGTATAAGGCTGGTGATATTCTATATTTTTCTTCCAACAAATCCCATGAAAAGACCAAAACAGGTGCAATTATCTTTTATTTTTCACCTGTGTTGTTCATTCTCATTTTTGTCTTTACAGCTCCCTGTCCCTTCCTACCAATGTCTCCCCACTTTCTTTCTAATGAACCCAGCATGTACGCACTGAACCACACACCCATTGATACGCGCACACAGTGGCTGTTTTCAAGCCCAGCCGGGCATGAAGTGGAAACCCTGCTAGTCCTCATGGCCCAGTGGCCTGTGTGCTCACCTGATACCGATGTTGAGGTTATGACAAAGGCAGAACAGCTACCACTTTTTATTCTCCCTCTCCCTCTCTCTGCTTCTCTGTTTACATCCTTCCTCCCCTGTGCTGCAAATGAGAGGGTGAGCTGAGGACATAGTATTACATTTACAGTGTATTACAGCATCTGTGTGTGTGTGTGTGTGTGTGTGTGCGTGTGTGTGTGTGATAGCGTCAGAGTTTGGGCTTGGTCAGTCCACCGGGAGTCATTTAGCTGCTTTTTCATCCAGCATCAGTACAAACCGGCACCCGTGCATCTACAGTAAACGTCCTCATCAGATGACCTGCTGTTTTTGCAGTCTCATACTTGCGGTCCAGTAGAGTGAGGGTTGACACAGCACTCTCTAGTGGAGCAAGAAGTTATATGTGTGTGTGTGTACAAGCATTGACAGTGTTGATGTAGAGCAGCTTATCTATGTGATCTCTCTGTCTGCTCCGGTAAAACTCATATATTCGCCTTTTATTAAATAGGTCAGTCTTGTAAATTATTCAGTTATGTCAAGTGATTTTTTTTTTCATCTATAAGCAATAATATATCTCAATACAGAGAGTAATGTACACTAACTGTATATCCAGTAGACTACACTACTGTAACGCTCTCCTGTCTGGTCTGCCCAAAAAAGTTAGAAATCAGTTGCGATTGATTAACGGTTCCCTCTTATCGATTTTGTCATTGTCTTCTATCTGTTGTTTTGAGATTTAGTAACACAACAGATTTCAGCATTCCTGGCTGGAGTCCACAACATGAGATGTAAATCAGAAAAAAAAGAATGGCATGTCAAATGATTATTGTTCTTTTGAATATGGCTCTTGCTAACGAGGCGCATCTTTTCTGGCCGTTGACATTTAAACAAGCCTGTTTTGTTGGCTGCCTGAACTCAGATTGTCCTCCAACAGGCTGCTGGACCTACTAACAGTCTGGCTCACTTGATTTATGGTATTATCTTTAGCCTGTAACACAACCTCTGAAAAGCTCATAAAAAGGTATAGCACCTGATTCCAAATTGTTGAAATGAAGTATTTGGCAGTCTGGAGTTTCATATTTGTAGTTTTTTTTACAATCTCTACATTCAAAATATGAAGGTATGGCTAATGCACTCAGTAGTGTGAATTTAGCATATGTTACTTTCCTCTATTGTTGTTATTTTGCCTATGCAGTGGAATGGTGTGTTGTGTGCGCTGAATCAAAGGCATGTGACGCCCCTCTCTCCCCTCTGGCCTCTCCCCCAAGACCAGATGGTGTCTCTTTAGGCCATCTAATGAATATTGATATGAGCGGTCTTGGTTAACAACAGGGGGGTACACAGGCTGGGCCAGAGACCCCCAAAATTGGCAGTTAGTAAAGGTCTGCATTGAGGGGACTGGGTGTGGTAGGGATTTATTTTTTGAAGAAAAGTGTTTTTTCGTATGAACATAAGCTCCCACATGTGCCATATTGGTAAACTGTCTTGCACAAATTAATATGGATTAGGAGTTAATGAGTATCAGTATAGTATATAGTATAGTTGCCTGACTGATGCGTCAAGTGATGTGGTGTAAAGTTAAAAGAAAAGGATAAGAATGTTAAATGAAAGAGACATTTTTAAGCAAAAGACTGAGATGAGAAGTGCTGATAGAGAGAAAACAAATGTCAGGAGCGAGGGAGTGTAAAGTGAGGAGATGGACAGGTTAAGCCACTGGCAGAGTTAATCTTCTGGCATGACTCCCATGTCTAAAGCTCCTCTCCTGAAGGCCTCAGCTAATTCCAGCCCCCACTCAACCCGAGGCTGAACCTCCGCCAGCACCCCGGGTCGGGCAGTCTGACCCTGGACCCCGGGGTGGAGATTTCTTCACTGGGAAAGCTTAGCATCCCCACCCGTTTTCCAGTGCCAGGAGTTCTGTGTTAGTGCGGTGTGAGGAGGGACGGTGGGTGCATGGATGAAGTAATTGTGTTACTACCCTCCAGCTGGTGCGGGTGCAGGGGCCAGCTGTAACCTCCTGCTGTGCCACTTTATTGGGAATAAACACCCATTCAGAGGGCGAGTGGACCAAAGTGCTGCTTCTGAAAGCAGGGAAATAATCCTGGAACACAGCACCAGTTGTTTGTTTGGCACAGAATCAGCCTTTTTAGGTTTAGCCGTGTTGTATTTCATACCCTCTGCAGTTTGTCAGGAAACATTAGTAGGCGCATAGAAACTCATCCACACACACCGAGGCTGTGACAGCTATTTATAACTCAAACTAGACCTCTGTGTGTACAAGGCAGAGGGGCAGACTGGAAGAGAGAAAAGAAAGATGGGAAGGAGGAGAGATTGGCAGAGGCAGAGGGAGGAAAGAGGGCACTGGAGAAAGTGATGCAGTGATACGGAAGAGAGCAAGACTTTACAGCACGTTGAATTGGTTCTTGTTTAGCTTTTCACTGTGAGGACACAACCTCTACTGTCAAATGTAGCCCCTGTAGTCCTTAGACAATGAGACAGAGCGTCAGACAGATGCACGATGCTGAAGGCTTTCATTAGGGAAAGGACAATGACAAATACAACTATATAACCCTAAAATATATCAGTGATTAAGGTGTAGTTTCAGCTTTTATTATGGCCACAATTGGAACTGATAACAATACACACGTGGAGGAATGCCTCCAGTTCTTACCACTTACCTATAAAAACACATTTTCATGGCAGAAACTGCAGAATAAGTTAATTTCACTTTTTTTTAAATTTATCGCTTTTGTCAAAATTATTATATTTCTGTTTTCTACTACTGCAAACAATATTATATTTCTTGTACTAAGGATGTAGTTATGAAGAAATTTTACATCCATGCATTGCAATGCATTCTGAATTAAGAATCTTTTCATTTAAGTTGTTTCAGTCATTACAATATATTTTAATTTTCATAAGAAAGAATGAAAACAGTCATGCAACACAAAATTGTGTTTATTGTTGTCAGATTTTTCTGTAATTGTCAGTTTTTTGTCAGATAGTTTTATCCTTCCAGGCTCTTAAGTAAGGAAGGAAATTCACATGCGTGGCATGTGTGCACATACACAATCACACGTGTCGGTCTATATTGAGTTGAGAAGGGGTGGATGCTTGCTGAAAGCCAAACTTTGACAGCCGTTTTGCCGGTGGGGGGGGGTTCTTCACTTGACAAAATAGAGAGAATCGCAATGGAGAGAGCCGGTGTAGGCGACAGAGCAAAATAGAGGGAGAGACAGAGAGCAGAGGGGGAAGGGAGGAGGGTATCAGACTCAGGGATAAGGCAGCTGGGACAGGCTGCTTGGCTGGAAGCAGATCTTATTGTGTACTTGTCCTTCCCAAGTCACTCAGACACTCTGCAGAAGGGGAAGAGAGCGGCTCTCTCTGACAACAGGCCATCTACTGTCACTCACAGACAAACTGCTGTCAAGCTTTTCATCTTTTTTTATATCCTCAGAGTTTATCTGGATCTTCTTTGTAAAAAGAAACTGATTTTTATCACCGCTGACAGAGAGAGGACTTGTTGGACTCTGCTTTGCTTTACCACAATATTTTGATTTTGTACCTGCTATGGCGCCGGTGTAAGCATGGTGGTCTTCTTGAAGAAGAGCATCCACTCTCTGCTGTCTGTCTTCAAGAAGAAGGGTGAGTGCTGAGTCACATGCAGGATTTTGGTCGGCTGTAGCTTTGACTTTAGGCTGCTGACAGAAGGGAACGCTGGTTTATACGACAGTAACAGTCTTTAACTTTGCTTTGATTGAGGTTTCCGGAGTTAAGCTGACATTTTTCCAATGCTTAATATACCCTAAAAAGTTTGTGTTGCATGGTTGAAGTTATGAGGTGATGCATTAGTAACATGTTTTTGCTGTAGATTGTGTGAGCTGGTCACGGTCTCTCTGTCTCACACTGGCACGCAAGAATTGGGGTTGAAGGCAATTTGGGGGTCCTCTCTAATGAGATAAAGGGCTTAACTGACTTTTTCAGCGATCGTCTAAATCGGCCAAAACCCCTAAACCTCCTGCTGGGGTCTGGCGGAATCTCACGGAGGGATTTTTCCAATTAATCACAACTGGTAGTTAGCACAACGCCTTAAATGTGAGTCGTATGCACTCCGCTGTGGCCGTTTTGTAAGGAAATTTGTCTGTGCTCCTTGGATTGCATCAGATGGTACCAGGTTGACAACGACCTGAGATTTCCCACAGCCACAAACAGGAGGGGGCATTGTGTCTGGGCTGCCTCACCTGTGTGAATGCAGGAGGATAGGGGCTGGAGTGTCTGTTGCCTTACACACACAAACATGTACATCCACACACGCACAGTGTCAGCTAACCAGGCGAGACTGAGAGCCACAGTTTGAACGTGACAAAGGAGGGAAAGCCGACACCTCGTCTTGACCTTTGATTAGCTAATGACAGACAATATACAATTGAAATCACGACAAACAACACATAATAAAAAAACAAATTTACACCATTTCTTGTAATCATTTAGCTTCCCCTGCCTATTTTCAGTTATGCCCTGTAGAATAAAACAGTGCCTAACAGTCAACAAAAAGCCAAGTTACATTTTCTTTTGATGTCACATCAAAAATTATTTTGTTAGCCAATAGTATTTAAAACAAGAGGGCTTCCACTTCCTAAATCATCAAATATTATTGTTTGAGTGCACATACTCAAGGCAATAGAATATAAAGCTAACCATCTTTAATGCAATAACATGAGGACAAAACCAAAAAAAATGCATCATTGGTCTTTACAATTCTGACCCAACAGTGTAGTTTAGTATAACTGAACTAAAGCATGCTGGGTCATTGCACCAATTGGCCCTGCCAAGTCTGCCTATATTGACTGATGTCCAACTAGTACTTAGCACTCTTATAATAATAAATTAAAGCAAAAAAGTTAAATGAAAACCTTTGAGCTTTTTAATTTAATTTTATTTTTAAATCTGAATTTTTGGCTGTCCTTTGACTTTGAGTAAAGCCATCCTGATGGAAGAGCCTGGTGCAGTTCCCACGCAGGAGGTCCCCCAGTAGGGGGTCCAGTGGCATCTTTACAGGCGGACAATCCAGATTATCTAGTCATCCATGGACTAGTGAGGAGGAGAGATACTGCAGGAGATTAGCCAGGCAATAGTTTACTGTTGAGAGTCTGGTGAGGATGGCTGTCTGCCCACCAAACCACTTGGCTGAGGAGATTTGAAGAGTGTGCTCTGTCAAAGGTGCACAGATAAACACACACTCATGTCACGTAGAGGTGAAGAGGATTCACTGTAAAGCTGATAAATGTTTTGGCCAACCGACACCTGTTGAGGCTTTTTGTATGTGTGTTGATGTTGGTGTCCTAAGAGGACCAGAGAGTACTTCTCATCGGAAAATGCGGTTTAAGTGGCTTGGACAAAGCTGATGTATTTCAGAATTAAGTATGGTGTGTTTGGTCCAAAAAGAAAAAAAGGGCAAATTAAATAAACAGTAATTAGAGGGGAAGTATAATAAGCTGCTGTTGAATGACAGCAGAATGACATGTTAACAGTAATGTGACTACAACTCATTGTAGGACACAACAGCAAAATGTTTGTTATCATAAAAGCCAATTACATTTGCCGTCTCCTCTGTTTTCCCTCCCAACAGCTGGCCCGAAGGGGAATGAAGACCAGAAGAGGTTGGCCGTCCACTACAGGACATCTCAGCACTACCAGGAGAATGTTTTCATCGAGGGCAGCAGGCCACAGTACCTGGAGGACCTGCACACTGAAGCCCAGGAGGGGCTCAAGATACTACAGCAGGAAGGTCAGAATCATCACTACAAAAACACAGCCATATAAACTATATATTTCATACATTTTTTTTAAATAAATGTAAACCCATCTAAATAAAGTTTGACACATTGTAGTAGAGTACATTATACTAAGTACTATAAGAATTTTCTGTATACAGGTCACCAGCTGGAGCTTAATGTTAACCCACCTTTTTATTTATGACTACATCACTGATAGTAGATACTGTTTATACATTATTATAGATGGAGTTTGACTGTATTTAGATTCTGATCTTTGTCTATTTGGTTCAAACAGAACACAAGAATGGAGTGAACTTTCCCGACAATGAGAGCATTGCTGTAAGTGTCCCAAAAGCTCTGTGGATCATTTTCCTTCACTTCCTACACACAAAGAATGCCAAATGCTAACCCTAACCCTAACTAAATACTGCTATGTATATGTGTGTGTGTTTGTGTGTGTGTATCCCCTGCAGTCCACAGACACTCTGCGTCCGGAGCAGGATATCAGCTCCAAGGACGGAGGTGGCTCTCCGGAGTCGAGATCCACCACCGGGAGTACTGATACCACAGTAACCTCTGCTGTGTCAACTAGGCCTGTGCTCACCCGCCAAGGTAAACGACAACTCTGTGTGCGTGTGTGTGTGTGTTGTGTTCAGCGAGAGACTTGGAAAGGAAGCATCCATATCTCGTTCATCTTAGGGAAATAGGGGCTAATCATAGTTCTTGTGCCTTTTGAAAGCAGTTTGAGCTTTGTTCCCCCGATTTACTTATTTATGACGAGTCGTGGGCGTGTACTTATTTAGCATGCAGGTCTCATAGCCAGCTGCTTGGTGCCTCTTCAGTTATGGTGTGAAATCAAAGGAAAAGGAACTTGACACACACACACACACACACACACACACACAGAGATGCACACACTTGAAGCTTTTTTCGGTTACTCACAAGTTCTAAGCATATGAAGACAGCACTGCAGCTGCCTCTGCATATCACAGCTGGAAGGCAAAGTACGCTGTTCTGTGTGTATGTGTGTGTTTGTCTGAGTGTTCACAAAGAAAGTGTGATTGGTATTCTGATCCATATTTCAAACATGCATTTTGAAATCCTCTAGAAAAGCTAGTTCCCTAATGTACTTTACTGGGTTTCAGTGCATTGCTCCCAATTTTTTTTCTGTGGCGAATAAAGTTTAATAATTGCAATAATAAACTGTTACTGGAGTATGACAGTTTTTCTTTCTGTCTCTCAGGTTCCACATTCAAGCCTCTGAATCCAGTAAAAAGATTAGATAAGAGCAGGAAGAGGTGCAGGAGGACCACCATCATGGGTATTCCCAACCAGGTCCAGAAAGAACTTGGTATGTCCACACTATCATCCATGCTAAACCAGTAAACATCATGTATCCTTGGTGGTAAACCTGTTATTGACAGTGATTTGCTGTCTTCCCAGCATTGCACAGAAGCTCAACCTTCCAGCCACTTGTTTCTACCCAGCCCCTAAATCTGGACGGACAGGTCAGAAACAGCCAACCGGGTGTTGTTGTCATTCCTACAGTTGATGGAGGGACTCCAGTAGCGAATAAGGAGGGAGCAAGGGTGCACCTTTCAGAGCTGGAGGTAAAGGGTTCTCCAGAAAGAATTTAGTCATTCAAAATAGTTTTAACATAAATTAAGAATGGTTCTCTTTCCACTCCTAAGCAGGCATCCAGAGATGATCAGCTTCTGAGGAAGCACCTCCAGGCAATGTACCAAGACGAGCAGTCCTTCAACCACCAGGGTTTTGGCTCCCATCTTTGCCCCTCAACCCTGAGACCCAAGTCCCTTGCAGTACCTGGCATGACCACTTCCTCGTCCTTCTCCCCTTCATCGATGTTTAGTTTCCTCCAGGAACCCCAGGTAAGAATGCATTCAGTTAGTTTTCTGAAAGTCTTCAGTATAATACCTGATTCTGTCTTGACCCTTTGTGACCTTGACCCTTTAGCTGTGAAATCCTGTACCAATGTTTTTTTTCTAGGGCCCAGTGATGTCCATATCTCCTCAGGCCACCTACTTGTCTACAATCATCCCTAATGCGGTCTTGCCTGCCTCAGTTGACGTCATAGAGATCGACCGCAGCAGCAGCCGGATGCGTGGCAGCAGTGTAAACCACGGCAGTAGTGTATGTACTGTAAGCAAAAGCAGCCTGGCATACGGGGACTCATCAGTCAGCCCTTTTTTGTCCAGAAGATCAGATGGTGATGGTTACCAGACTGACAATTCCCACAACGAGTCCACACTGATGCCCACATCGGCTTCAGGGTCAAACTGGGGCGAGTCACAGTCTTCAAAGACCTTTATTTCAAACTCCTCCCCTGTATCCTCTAAGGGCAGCACACGTAGCAGTCACTCACAGAGAGTGCGTTTAAATGGGCTGGAAAGCCAGACAGAACAGTCTAGTGGGGACCTTGTCAGTCTCCGTAGCTCAGTAAGCATGATTAGCAGCTCCAGCAGTAAAGGTGAGAATGTCACAAGTCAAGGGTCTGAGTCTGGTGTTTCAGGGTTACTGGCTGCTGGGGAGGATGCGACCAAACGGAATTTCACTCGCAGTCTATCGGTTATGAAGACCAAGCAACCGCCGGCACCCCCAAGGAGAACAAACTCTCTGCATAGTAATAAGATCAGGAGCAACTCCATGGTTCTGGTGGAGAGCAAAGAGCTCAATGACTCTGTGTCTGGGGAAGTGGCAAATACCACAGAAAATATTGTAGCAAAGGATAAGATAAAATCCGTTACTGAAGGTATCAGTAAGATCCCCACCTCTGTATCGAACTCCACTGGGTCCAACTCTCTAGACGCCTCCTCCAGTCCTTTGAGCCCCACACAGGCCTCTTCCAATGAGGCAGAATCCTCTCCACAGAAAACCCCCTTGGAAGGGGGGAAATTTGAACGGACCATGTCCCCTTCAAGTGGCTACTCGAGTCAGAGTGGCACTCCGACACTTTCCCCAAAAGGGATCTCCCCAGCATCCCCTGACAAGAAGAAACCAGTCAAACCAGAGAGATCAGTGTCTCGGGCCTCATCCTCAGCAGCTTCTCCTTCCTCCTCTCTTACCTCTCTATCATCCGTTACGTCTGAACCTGTGAATCCAGATGTTTCCACATGTAGCCCCGGTCTGCCTCCACAGGGATTTCCACCCACTGCTGCTGCAAGAGAACTCTCTCCGAATAACAATTCTTCGACTTTGAGAGTTGAGGTCAGAGAACTGTTTACCATCCCACCACCTCCCAAAGTCAGAGCACCATGTCCTCCTCCTCCGGAGACATGGGTTCACAACAGACACTCCTTTGAGCTCCTGTGTGGGCCTTGCCCTAATGTCAGCAGAGTAACCCACAGCCCAGCACAGATACGGGACAGCACAATTAAACAAGCAGGAACCCAGACTGAAGCCAGCAAGGAGGTGCCAGTTTTAGTTGAACAATCAACTACAGACAAATCTGTTTTAGACTTGTCCGAAAGCAAAGAAAAGCCTGAGACGTTGTTGGCAACAGGTCCTGAAGACGTTCACAAAGAGCTGGAGAATAGGGAACGTCCAAGTACCGGACACAAGAGGATGGAAGCGAGTCCCGACGTTGAGAAACAAGAGCAGAGTAGTAGCCCTCTAGGAAAGGACCCCAAGAGTCAAGAGACAACTCCAAAGAAAGATCCCCCTCCTGTCATGAAGAAACCCATGACAGTACTGCACAGAGAGGAATTGGTATCAACAGAGCACTCAGTGGATAGACAGCAAAAGATAATGAGTAGCAGTGCCATGACAGAAGTGCATTTACCTGTTGAGGACCAAACAACCTCCTCACAGAATGGGGTTATAGTTTTAGTTACTAAGAGCGAGAATGAGATGGACAAAGGTGAGGTCACTTCCATGCAGACACTCTCTGTAGAGGTCCCCAAAATGAGTAAGGCCTCACCACCTCCTACCCCTCCCCCAGCATACCACCCTACTCCTCCTCTGTCAAGAAAGACGCCTCCTTCATCAGTATCTGTGCCACCAGATGAATTACAGAGGGTACAGGAGGAGATCCACGTGGCAGAGTCTTGCTGGCCGCCTCCTCCACCTCCTATGGAAGGGGACTCGGTCTTCGATGGAGGAGATGAGATTGACTTTCCTCCACCTCCTCCACCCTTTTTGACGGACGGTGTGCAGAAAGTGATGGACAGTTGTATCACAGAGCTGGATGTCTCAAAAAGGTCCACAGAGGAAGTAAAAGAGACAAGTGAGGATTCGAGTGAAGCTGGGACATCCGTACATGGACAAATTCCAGATTCGCCCCCTGCTGTTCCACAAACAGTAACTGACACCAAACCAGAGGTTGTCGTGCAAGTTTTAAAAGCTAACCCTGGTGATGAGATCTGTTGCAGGTCAGTGCAGAGTTTTTTACCAGTTTCAGACAGTGGCCCATCTCCACCAATGGAGGCACCTTCTTTGCCACCTATTACAAGAGCAGAGAACCCAGTATCAGTCCCTGCTTTAGTTCCCCCCAGCGGTTTCCTGAAGCGAGACTCTCTTAAAATTGAAGGTCAGTCTCCCTCAGAGCCTCCAGTCAGCGCCCAACCTCTAATTACTGTCCCAGTAGCACCCCCTTTACCAACAGAGAATATAACCCATGGGGTCAATTTCAGAAGGCAGCCCAGTGTAGCAAATCGAGACGCCAGGAGCAAGGAGCTCCTTTCCCGCCACAAAAGTGCACCCATTCCCAAAGAGGATGCTAATATACCTCTAGTCACCCCCTCCCTGCTTCAGATGGTTCGTCTCAGATCAGTCAACATGACTGAAGATCAGGTGAAAGCTCCATCGGAGGACAAGTCAACAAACCAGGCAGCTCAAGTTCAGGAGAATTGCGCAGTATCGATCCCAGGAGCTCAAAACATTCCACAGAAGCCCATCCGCAAGTCTCTGTCACTAAAATCTCCCCCTAAGACAGTCAAAACATCCTCTGTGGCACTTAACACCCCTTCGATGCGCTTACAGGAAGCCATACGTATGAAAACTGCAGCCATGTCTTCAAGAGATGCTCTTCCAACCCGACTGGGCGTGAGACCTTCCACTTACAGCTGTGTCAGTGAACAAGGGGCTCTGTCCCTGAAATCACCTGAAGGATCTGACATGCCCATGTCCCCCGCCTCTACCGCCAGCTTTATCTTCTCCAGGAGCACAAAGAAGGTTGTCATAGAGACGGCAGCTGCCTCCTCCCCTGAAGCTCAGGCAAGTCTGAAGCAAAGCTTGGCCGCCGAGCTCATGCAGGTGTCTGAACAATCGAAGGCCGCTTTCTCCAACGGCGGGGTGAAGTCTGACAAGGTTCCTCCACCAGTAGCTAAGAAACCAGCCCACGGGAGCATCAGTCCCTCACAGAATCTTCCCGCTTGCTCAGCAAAGGTGGACTTCAATGTTGAAGGACATCTGAGTGGAATAACACCACCTGAGACAACAAGTAAGAGCAGCAACATTATTTGTAAGCACGATCATTCTGTCATTATCTTCCATGAAGGACTGCCACTGCCTTCATCAGTGTGTTTCAGTGGGATGCTGCTGAGTGTGTAAACTCACCAGGGCTGAGTCAGTGCTGGCATAAATCAATAGCTAGCGTGCCGTTCTCTTGTCGTGAAAAAGCAGAATGCAAATTCTAGCATTACCATGATCTTGAACAGCTAAGCAGTTTAACATTGCCTTAAAGAGCCTATTTTTTTTTTAAGTGCCCACACAAGCCTCCTTCCACGCAAACA
The DNA here is from genome assembly GCA_031216445.1 of Lateolabrax maculatus. Lineage (NCBI taxonomy): Eukaryota > Metazoa > Chordata > Actinopteri > Acropomatiformes > Lateolabracidae > Lateolabrax > Lateolabrax maculatus. Next base: position 17,066,723 of record CM062218.1, read on the forward strand.
CAATACAAAAGCTGCCGGCTTGCCTGCAGCTTTTTCCAGTCAATTGTGCAAGCATGTGCTTCCATCAGTCTTAACGTAGGGCTCATGATCATGTCTCGGTGACTCGATTAGATCAGGGCAGATTATTAATTATGTGTGTTCCTGTAACTGTATTATGCTGATGCCATAACGTCTAAACTCCTCTCATCTTCCCCTTTCAGCTACACGAGTGACAGCGGACACAATTGAAACACTGTTTTGAAAGATGAACTATGGACCAGGCTCATGCCAGAGGAACAAGCAAAGACTACAAGCAAGTAAAAGGACAACTCACTGCAAGGACTGACATAACTGAGAGACGTGTAACTCAACTATCAGAGTGTTGTGTGTTAAGTCTTCTCCAAAAGCCTTAGCCTGTAATGGCCTTCTTACATATTTATGCAAAAAATGTGTCGCTCCCATTTTCTTATGATAGCTTTATTCTGGAGTATTTTTCTAATTCTATAGTTTATCTCTTATTAAGGCCCCTCAGGATGAAATGGTGTACATTGGCTGAACTGTAAATATTTGGCTTGTGTGAGATCGCCTCCCAGAGGTAGAATTAGGTTAGGTAGTGGTCACTGCAGCTCAGAGAAAAGGATTTGTCTTGACAAAGCATTTATGTACAGGTGTTTACTGTCTGTTAAGTCTTTTTTCCCTGTTGTAATATACTACATAATTTTCACGGGGGTATATAAGCAGTTGTCAGAAAAGCCTGACAATGGCATCCACTACAGGACAAATCAGCATTTTATCACTTTTTTTGCTTAAAGATCTGAGTAAAAATACATATCTGGAACAGTGTTTGACAAAAAGGGATGCTGCATACTCACAAGAATGAGAGGATGATATTTTGTTGATTTGGACAGAGGCACTTTTGTAAAGCTACAGACGATAAACCTTTAAGATCTAACACAGAAAGCATCTAATTACAGCTACTGCTAAAATGTCTATTAGATGCTTCTACACAACCTGCACAATCTCTTCTCGTGTTTAGTTAAAGGTCAGACCACCACACTCTGAAAAATCTTTTAAAAAAGAAAAAAACATTACACAAGCATCCTGTTTATTTATGTGTGGTTGTTTCCACTTGTAGCACTGTCACCTTTCCTACCAAATCTGAAATATTTAACAGATGTTTCATCTGAAAACCACTTGTAGGGCTATGGATGATTGATACACTGGAGTAGACTTAGTGTGAGGTCAGTGTTTTTATTAAATGTTCTGTATCTAAAACTTTGGCCCAAACCTTTTTGGTGGAAAATCCAGCTCATCACTATTTGCACAAAATGCTTTCCCCCAGCAAAATCATTGGTGAGTGAATTATACTGACTCTTTGTAATGGGTCAGAAATCAACATCTTGATGATTATAAAGAATTATGTACAGTTATTACTTCTATAAATAAAATTTAAGTGTATTAAAAATGCGGTCTCCTTCTTTTTCTTTTAAGATGTTGCACAGACTTTACAAATACAGAATCTCTCATCTTACACAAATATATATCATTTCTGCAGACCACAGAATTCAGCCAGCGTTTATTTCATATTAGAGATGATGCAATATTGGATTATATGACAGTTTATGTCCATATGGATTTCTGTACACTACGGAAACACAACCCCCCTAGGCAACTGTCCTATGTCTTACAGTACATGGCATATGGATTTGTATATGCATCTGATTTCTGAAACCCATGAAACCAATTTTTATTAATTAGGTTTGGCAGATTTGCCACTGCCCTGACATTTACCATGAATCATCACAGTGCAATTACAACCCAGAAAGGTACTGAAACATTAAATCCCTTTTTAAACACCTGAGATTCATGAGGTACTTTCAGGAATGAGAAACCAGCACTGCAACAATCAAGAAAGTAATCCTTCATTATCTGAGTAGCAGTATTTCTCTTTTGCAGAGCTCTGTATATAGTATTAAGATATTTAGGAACACCAAACAACCCCTGGTATGAAAAAAAAGACAGTAATGAATCACAGGTTGATTAGTTACATATTGTTTGTTTGTTGTACAAGGCTCTTATTTTTTCTGATAAAGTCAAAGCAAGGTAACAGAATTTGTTTAAGCCAGTCCAAAGCATCTGAGACTTTCGGCGTCGATGTCCCATCATTCTCCAAGAAAAAACCCAGACGAAGTTTGACCGTTGTTGCCATGGCGATGTGTTGATGAGAGTATTCTTGTTGTAATGTGGCCGGCAGGAGCAGTTTCGGTGGTGAAAGTAACGTACGTGTATCTAACTGATGTTGCCTCCTTTGAGTGTCTTACATGTGATCTGTCCTAGTTTGGTCATCAGCTGCTTGTCTTTCCAAAGAGCTACACACTCGTCCGATATCTTCAGGTCGACCTGGGGAGACAGAAAAACAATACAGTCATTATGTACATATAGTCTGTCAGATGACAAATTTTGTTCCGATATGCAATTATTCCATTAAAAACACATTTAAAAATCTTGTATTTTAAAGAAAAAAAACATAATTACTAGAATTTACTGAATTAGGAAAAATCGGGCTGAAACATACCTGTAGTTTCTCCCACAGCTTCTTCTTTGGGTTGAGTCTGTCGTCCGCTTTGCCTGTCTCATATCCCTCAACAAAGACGCGTTCTCCTGGTGACGACCCCTCTGGAGGGTCCAGAGGCTCCACCCTCCTGGGCTCCCCTTCACTAGAAATCAACCAATCAGAGAGAGTAGAGGGATTAAACATTTTAAAAAATGTAGCTGAGGGATGTGCAGTGTGTGTTTGTGCGACACGGAAATAACACTCACATAGAGGCACACAGCAGCATTGCTTGAGACTCGATCCCTCGCATCTTCTGGGGTTTCAGATTGCACAGCACCAACACCATTCTGTCCTGTAGGTCCTCCTGTGACACATAGGCCACCAGCCCGCTGACTACAGTCCTTGGCTCCGGCTCTCCCACGTCAATCTTCTCCAGGTACAGCGAATCAGCGTCTGGGTGCTGGGAGTTGAACAAAGAGGCAGAGGGCTGTAACACAGGTGGATCGTCTCAACGCACGTCACCTGAAGAAACGCTACGTTGATCAGAACAGCGGGCGTCAAGTGACGGTCTTGGCATCATACCTTCTCCACACTGATGACTTTGCCCACCCTGACGTCCAGTCTGGAGGGGGCCAGCTCATCGTTCTCTCCTTCTCCTCCTCCTCCTGCTGCCTTGGCACCCTTTGCTGCTCCTTCTGATTACGCACACACACAAATGATGTTAGCAGCCTCCACATGAAGCTGGTTGACATCATATTTAATGCAGAACCAGTCACAGTGCTATATTTGGATTAAAGTGATTAAAACGATGCGAGAGGGGGAAGACTAAAATACTGACTCGTCTTTGAGGGGGCGGGGTAGGCCGAGTTTGTAAGTTTGCGGAGCTCAGGCGACTCAAACTTCTTTCTGATTGGGTCCAGCAGTTGGTTTAGTGCTACCTCCACTGAGGCCTTCAGGTCTCCTGGATGGACCACCTAACAGGGTCAAAGATTACTGATGGTTAGACCGGAGCACGAAGGGAAAATGAGGCTTCAAATAAGTGTGTCCAGACTTTACCTCCTCAGCGAAGTCCTTCTCCACCTCTTCAAACACAGTGTAGACTTTGTCTCCACCCCACTTGGCGTCTCTTTTGATGCAGAACTCTGAAACGCAATGATACCAATTATCAACTTATTTCATGTTCTTTATACGAGTAGAGGAAAAGTCTGAAGCCAAGACAACAAAAGGAGATTCAAGGGGGAGTTTTCTACCTCCGCGTAGAGGGAAGACGACATATTTGACAAAGGAGAGTACTCCGTTGTTCTGGATGTTGCCTGGCTCACAGAAGGCCTTCTTCAGCTTCTTCTTCACATCTTCTTTGGAGTCCAGCAGATCGATCTTTGACTCCTGCAGCCAAAAGGGATAATGTTATGACCGGCCGCAAAAATTAAAAGAAAATGTGTCATACAAATTTTGACTTATTTTACAGTGACGTACTTCTTCTGAGGAGCTCATCTTGGCCCCCGTCAGTCCTGGTACCATCGGGTTCATCAGATGGGCACGCTTGGCATAGCCAAGAGTGGGCAAGTACTGGAGACAAATTAAATGACAGTTACACTTTCTACTTTTTAAGAGATCATATTCTGAATACTGTTTTAATGTCATCACCTATGATAAGTCAGTCATACAGGGAAGAGAGAGGGTGAAGGAAATAAATGTGCAAAGGCCGAGAGAGATTGTACCTTCTCTGCCAGAGTGAAAATCTTCCTTTGGTCAACTCCTCCAAACTGGGCGTCCACCTTGAGGTACTCCTCATCCAGAGCCTGAGGACAAAGAGAAATCACATTTACTACTCTGACAAATTATACATGGACATTTTGCAGTAATCACAGCAATAACTATAGTTAATTTTATCATTGGAGTTATGAGAATACCCAGAGTAATCTTATACCACTCCTTAGTAGAACTACTCCATCTAGAACAATGTCATTACCTGCAGTCCGGGGTAGAGCAGACCACTCAGCAGGGGGTGCTCCACCTGTTTGACGACCTCAGCTCCAGCCTTCTTGGCGTCGTGCTCCGTCACCATGGAGGACAGACGGTACACATCTAGAGTGTACTCCCTGACAAACATGAAAATACAAACCTGAAACATTAGTTTATGTGTAGGCTGCAGCTACAAAGTCTTTGTTTCAGAGAATGTAACGTTAAATCAACGCCTATACTGAGATGACCGAACAACCGACCTGCTGAGCTGGTAGTCAGTTCCTTTGACAAACTTGAGTTTATCCAGAGGCACGTCAATGCTCTCCAACATGGCCTTGATGACCTGCTCATAGTACTTCACCCTGAGCTCCAGCAGCTCCCAGGGGGCCTTCATGTTGTCTAGGTAGGCGTGCAAGTCTGCAAACAGAATAGTGACCTGAGGAAAAGAAGAAGAAGAAGAAGAAACCAAAACATGCATGTGAGCTACTGGCAAGCGGAGCTTTGATTTAGCAGAAAGAGCGGGTCGAATCAAATTCCTAAACAACAGACGGGATGCTCAGCAAGATCCACCCACCTCACATCCAGCCTTGAGGAAGTCCGCTATCTTGGACATGGGGACAAAGTAAGCGACGTGGGGCTTGCCAGTGGTGGCTGTGCCCCAGTACACCTTCAGCTCCCTCTCCTCGAGAACCTGCTTCAGCTTCTCCTCTCCAAGGACCTCCTGCAATACACGATCAACCCGATCAGAGGTTGTTAAGACAAAGCTACAGGGGGACTGAAGTGTCTTTACTCAGAGTGTTTGTGTTTGTGTTTGTCCCACCTGGAGGTTCCTAGTAATGAGGTGGAACTTCTCGTCAGGACTCAGCTGATCCGCCATGGTGCAGGGCCTTTCTGACGAGGAAGGTGGGAGCACAGTTGTGATTTAATGGCAGCAGTTTCGTTTTCATTTTGTCCCTCTACAGCATTCATGGGTTAAAACTAACATCTCTCAGAGCCCAGACCGGCACCATGGTGGGCGATGAGCAGCTGGGATTCATCCTTCATTTCTGACAGTTTATGAAAAAACGCACGGTTGTTTAAGACTTAATTTGCTTGTGCCGAATTTACCAGGAGACCATGACGGTGTGAAAACGTTGTTTAAGCGTGATCTGTCCGGGAGAGTTAGCCACGGAGAGAGCTGACGTCAAGCTGACTGGAGCTTGAAGCACTGAACGGGCAGCTGCTCACTGACAGTAGCCATGTTTTCACAATGAAACCCCCCCCGAGTTCACTCCTCATGGAGGCACCCGGGCCTTCCTGTCAGCTTCAAAATAACTCGTGAACCGCCTCACCAGCTCTCCTCTACCGTGACTGATGACAGACGAGCAAAGCTAAGCGGCCGGCTAGCGGCTCCACCATGTGCGGCTGACGTCCCTGCTCTCCGGCGATGTTTCGGGTCAAAACTGCGCCATATTTAGCGCCTCCATTTTTTTTTTCGGTTTGTCTGACGGGGATACCAGTGTGTCGTGAAGCCGCAGCGCAGCGCAGCGCACAGCCCGGCGGACTCACCTGGAAACCTGTCTTCTTGCGGTGAGGCGCGGGGCAGAGGAGCCGGCGGCAGGATGGACCCGTCAGTGTTGCGTCAGCGACGGCGTCAGCTCTGCTATCGACTCGTTTCAGACTCCAGGGGGAAGCAGTCGAGCGCAGAGCGCAGAGTCCACGATCAGGATGACGGCAAAACTGCTTTTTTCCCCAGGAGGGTAAAATGTTCACTGAAATTGTAATTTTTTTCGGGAAAAGAATTGTTGTTGAACCCGTATAGACTTATACTACTCTGTGCCCTGTATGTAGACCCTGTCACCTCAAATTAGTACAGTCAGCAGGTGATTTGAGGTGGGGGGGGCTGGAGGTGACAGAGAGGTTGAAAGTCTGAGTTGAGTTATTATTGTGCAACAGTGGATGTGGGGGGTGCTCTCCTATCGGTACAGTACACTTGATGACAGTACACAAATCACCTCCTGACTACAGTGCACACAACACACGACACTTTAATGATTCACCCAGATGATCACAAGCCACAACATATGCAGGATGTAAGCACGACAGAAAGCAATTTGAAGTCTTAAAACTACATTTCGACAGCGGGCCCTCTGAAAACACAAGATGAGTGACCCTGGTTGATAATGTTGTGTAGCAAATCCCGATCTATTAATCAAATTATGCCCAACTTGACACACAGTGAAGCTGGGTCTGTTTCCTGCTCTGTCTGGTTGGTCGTCCAGCCTCTCAGGTTTTGGACGAGAATGATTTTCCTCTTGCAGGTACACAGTTTCTTAAGAAAATGTTTTATTTTCATAGTCTCGTAGTAAGTTGAGCATCTCCGTCCTCCTCTGCTTTCGCCTTTCCAACTCTCGGGGAGAAAATGATTTCCCTCCTTTATACCACACTTCTGTCCCCATCAGAAAGGCTCTGACTGTAAGCATATAGAGTGTTTTTAATGTGTTATTACACTCCTGCTGATACAGCGACACCGGCTGCGTTCAAATGTCACAGTTTATTCTGTTATCCCTAATTCCCCGTGAGATTAAGGACGAAGGACGCTTAAAAAATAAAAAATAAAAATAAAAAAAAGATAGAAAAAGATCAACATGTATCATTGTCATCCGAGCTGACGTCCGTGTCCCCCCCGGGGCCCGGGGCCCTGGTCAGGGCGCGTCGGGAGGCCCGGAGTCAAAGGTCGGGCTCCAGCCGGGGCAGCACCGGGAGGATGAGGTTCCCAAACGAAGAGTCCTGGGTGATGAAGAAGCCGGACGAGTGGACGTGGGCGTGCTGCAGGGCGGCCTTCTGCTGCGCGGCGATGTGCTGCTGCTCCGCGCTGTCCCTCGCCTCCTTCAGGCTGGGCCTGGGCGACAGGGGCAGGTTGGCCCCGGGGCCGCTCATCAGCCGCCTCTTCTCCTTGTCCAGCTCGGCCAGGATGGCCACCCGCGTCTTGTTCTGAAAGCCCGGCGGCCCCGGAGGGTTGGCGGCCATGTCGGCCGAGCGGAGCTAGCGGAGGGAACAAAGGCTCCACAAGTCCATGAAGCAGGTGGCTGAGAATGGCTTTTTATGCGTGTACATATATACTTTATGTGCTTGTCCGGCTAACGTCGACGTCGTTTCTTTTTGATTGGGACAGACATGGAGGAAAAGCAGCGAGGACCAGCGACGGAGCTTAGCCGCTGCCAGCTAACAGGATGTAAACACTTCCGGCGCGAGGGCTCGTCCTTCAAAATAAAAGCGCACGACTTGTAAGGGAAGCGTTTACAGTGTTTACTTTGTGCTAAACTCTTCCTCTCAGCGACTGACAGCGGCCGCAGCTCAGAGTTCTGTTCTTTTGATTATGTTTAAAAGCAATATAAGATACATAATATGTTCTGTGAATGCAATGGGACAACAAGGGAGCTAAAGCTGACGATATAAAACTGGAAAGTCGATTCACAAATCAGCATTCTCAATTGTTGCACAAAATCTGTGGTGGAATATTGCTTCAAGTCACCAAAACAAGTAATATCAGAGCCCAATAACTCACAGGCTGGATACAGTAATATGATCAGGGCTAAGATTAGTCTCAAATCAAGAGTCGTTATTTTCATTCGATTAATTTAATGGGATGTGTGTATAAATACAAATGACAAAGCTGCTATAAGTCAGGAGCAAAAGGTATAGGTGGTAGTTTCCCACACATCTACTGTAACTTCCAGGCTTGTTTTCTGCTCCAGAAATGTAATTTGGGACAAAACCCTAACACTAGATGGCAGGAATGTACAAGAAATAATGCCGGCTGTGTAAATGGAACTGTACCTGCTGTAGAAGTCCAACTGAAGGGCAACTGAGAGTGTGTAGCCTTATTAAACTCTGTAATAATCAAAATAATTAGCTAATAATTTCCCCACATCACGCCATGTTTAATTGGTAAATGTAATGACATGAAAGAGTCATTTTGTCTTCGTCCATTTGTACATTTTTCAAAGCTATGCCCATTTGTAGGTCTTTTTAAATTGTACTTTTATGTTATTATGAACCAGCTCAGTTAATAATTATTGTTGCTGCTGCAACAACCTTCTACAGGTTCCTTTGAGGACAGTTTTGGATGTCTTGAATACAGGGTTTTTAAGAAGCTACTGAAAAATCCTAATGATTATATCATGATCCTTCAGTAGGCGTTGGATTATTGTTAATTATCCGCCTGATGCATGTGTGTATATTAAAAATGTATTTCCTCACGTTTGCTCGTTTAAATTCGCTAGTGTTATATTGTTGTTTCACGTAAAAAATGTTGACAAATTGTTCATAGTACACGCATCAATTAGTATTTATTAACAATATCTTTTTCAATCCCAACATTTCTTCTTAAATAACTACAATACAGCGTACATAGGTTCATTTGACTTGCAGCCACAAATATCAAAGATATTTACAGGTTTACATACAATATATACATATGCACAGGAGGCATGTACACAAGGCTTCTGTGTGTCCCTGTGGGATTAAAGCTCACACATTTGGCTACAGCCTCAAGAGTCACGAGGGAAGGTCACTGACAGATCAATAGAAGACAAAACGCTGACAAAATAAAACAGGAGGATTTACACAATGTACAATTATTACCAGCTTTGTGGGTGAAAATGGCACCATGTTGGCGTGTAAAGTATCTTCTACTAGAGATGTAGGAACCTTTTAGTTTATTATTCTACCTTAAGTGAATTAAATAAACATTTTCACTTCGGCCACCTAGTTTTCTAAAACAACATGTTGAAGATGTTAACAGTATGTATGACATATGACATCGTATGTACACATTTCCATATCAATGGATATGAAATATGTCAATCCACACTTAATGAGGGATAGACTAAGATGATCACAACGTTTCTTCAATAAACCCACATATATACAAAAAAAAAAACACTAAATGGAGACGACAACAAAGTCAGTCCTTCGCTTTCCAATATTCTTTTTTTTCACTATTTGTGCTTCCCTTTTTGAATGCAGATGGAACAAAGACAGTAGCAATGGCAACATGCATTAAAAGGCGTGTGAATGTTTTAAAATTTGACTCCAGACCAATTTTCCACATTTTGAAATTTCTAATTCAGATTCAACCTAACAGGTCTTAAATAAATTTAAATACTGCATGACTTTCCAGCAAACATTATTCAAAAGCTGTAAAATCAAAACTAATAAATATTTAAATAATGATATCACTAAATTAGTAATGGCTGTAGTCACCATTTTGCACAGAATTAAGGAAATGAAAGCATTAGAGAAGAGAAGCACTTCCTGTCTTCAGTAGCTGTCCTATAAATAACATCATGTAAGTAATGTAATAGCTGGATAAACATAGCAGTTATGTGTGCAAACTAACCGCTTTTGCTATTGTAGTGGTTTCAGTAATATGGTGGGGAACTAAATAGAAGCCATTCAGAGCACAGCCGTTACTCCGGCCGCTAGTTCCAATATCACATTAACAAGGCTTCTTTAAGAAAAAAGGGGAAAAAAAGCCAGTGGGATGGGAATGAGATGGAAACAAACTGGCTGACTGGTTTAAGTAAACTATGAGGATTAGTTGTAATATTACAAAACACATTTTAACATGTTCAAAATACACACTAAGTCAATGACTTAAGAGTGTCAGTCTGCCAGTTTTCAATTTTTAACCCTAATGCTGGGCGGATTTTAAGGCATTATCACTGTTTTGTTCAAGTTTCTCACAATGTTTACATCTCATAACTATAAAAATTGTTTATAGTGCAGTGCTCAAGGTCATTAATGTTGGATGTTGTTTGTAAAAGGATGGAAACTCTCAAACTCCAGCGAGTAGCACCAATAACGGCAGCACTGAGAAAACATGCTCATATCACATTTCTTGGTTCTGTGCGATTTCAACAGAGAAACCAACCTTTCATCCACAGTACTCAAAAGTAGCATGTTTTACAAAAAGTAAGGCATTTGAAATCTGACTGAACAAAAGAGAAAAGTGACTTTCATGCCGGATAACGTTTGTTTGTGTAGACAAAGTTCTGGAGAAGTGGAACAGAAGCAGTGTGATTGGACAAGGCAGTGTCTGTATGATCCAACAGGTTCAGGTCAATTGGTCCCGTCCAGTGCAAAATTCCAGTCGACCACCCGACTAGTCCGTGGGTCTCTCAAATGTGCTAGACCACGTTGGCCAGTTCCGTCGAGTCCGTGTCTGAATCTGCCTCGTTGTCCCTGCGAGAAAATGAAGAGTCTCTTCAGTTGAAATATCTACTTCACACAAACACAAGAAAGTAAAGGCATTTCGGTCCACAGCCTTACCTCTGTTCCTGGAGCAGTTTGCGGTTGCCTTGCCTCCTCTCCTCGTCGATTGGATACGAGTATAATATGATCAGGCCGATTATGATAAGAGCTACGGGGGCGGCGGAAACCAGCAATTTCAAAGTTAAATCCACTGCCTTTGGTTGAGAGCAGCCTCTACTGATGTAGCCTGCAAAACTGGAGGTGAAGAAACAAAATTATGAAACTGAACAGAAACTGCAGAGCATCAATGTTGAGGCATACGACTGCTATTTTTTTATTAAATCCAAGATCTTGGTGTGAAGGCAGAATTCCCACCAGAACGCTGATCAAAGCCCTCACTCTGCAGTAAAGTCAGCCATGTGATGCTACACTACAGCCTTACTGTACTTAGTCTAATGAAAGCAAAAGGAATTCCTTGCTTTGATGTGGGATTTGGGTGCTGGGAGATTTGGCTTAGCCTCATTTTTATTGTGTCTTGTGTTGGGGAAATAACCCAAAAAAGGAATGAAATGCCTACAAAATGTTTTTTAATGACTTACAATATAGATTATGTGTGTGTCTAATACTTACTCTAAACTGAGAGTGGAGATGCCGAGGGAGACTCCAGAGGCAAACTTAGTGAAGAAGACGTAGAAGGAATAGAAGAGAGCTTCGTGGCCGGTGGAGTCAGGGTTCTGCACTTGGAAGTCGTCGACGACGTCAGGCAGCATAGACCTGAAAAACACCAAGAGTTAGGGTCCCGATTCGTTACGTGTGTGTTTCTGAACAGGACACATGAAAACGAGTCAGCAGGGGTCTTACCAGGGCAGCAGGAAGGCCGTAGCCACTCCGACCCCGGCGGCGAAGGAGACAATGTAGGTGAAAAACAGGTTACTCTTCAGACACACCACCAGGATCATGAAGGGAACCACAGACTGGAAAGAACAGAATACATTAGACCACTAAAGCACACTACATCAGATTTACTTCCCAAAACAAGTCTTTAATGGCACTACAGCCGTTTTCCTACAGCTCCTAGAATATCACTTAATTCCTGTCAATCTTACAGGCTTCATATGACTTAGATGTGGTGTTTGGCCGTGATTGTGGGCCTTACCAAGGTGCCAGCATAAACCGCCTTCTTCTTCCCAAAGCGGGTCAGAAACCACTGCCAGAAGGGGATGGCGAGCGTAGCGGAGAGCTGAGGGAGAAAAAAAAAAAACATTAAAAGTCTGGTTAACCAACTTGTCTGGTTTCGTTTTGATACACTCTAACAAAACTCAGAAGTTCCAGTAAATTTCACAAAAGGCCTTCTATTACAGGTTATGAATTTGCATAAGCAACAAGTGAAGACCCCCTGTGTCGGGTTACACAACAGTGAAGAAACATAACATTTGATGCATTCTCGAAATGCTGCCGTCTGGGTTTGGCAACACAGGGGTCATCCTATGACTCTACGGGGGGGCTCGCACAGATCAGTTTGGCCTCTGACCCCTCCATGTTTGACTAAGGTAAAGATAACACAATGCACTGGTGCAATGGTATTTTCCCGCTTTTTCTTATATATGTGAAACTAAGAAAAACGATTAACTACCCACACATCTCTTCCGTCTGGTTGCACAAACATGGGGGTTACAATGAAGGCGTTCTGTGGCTTTCAGAGCTGTTTTATGTGGTTCCCCACCCTGAGTAAAGACAACTATTTTGTTTCCTTTCTATCTGCATGTGCATGTTTTTGTGTTGCTTCAGTCAAGTCTGAATCTGAGCTTCATCTTCAAAGCCACCAGTCCATACCACTTCCTGGCACGGACACCAACCTCTACTTTATGAGCCTTATCAGCCTCATCAGCCTCAATTAATGTCTTTATCTTGTAAATAGATCTCATAAAGCACGCATTACACAACTGACATGGATACTCCTTTGACATAAACACTGTCCAGCCTTTGAAAATTCGGTAATTTGCAGTGCAGCAGCAAAGCTGGAGGACAAGGTACCATGAAGCATTCGTTCTGCAACGTGCATCACGTTAGAAAAACCGTACGCACAAGTCTCTTTTTGTTTGTTGCAATCATTTTACTCCCCACTGCTCTCAGTGTTTCATTACATTTGACTTTTTACCCTTTCAATCCATTAATTGACAGCCAGTTTGAATAACACTGCCTTATACAATGTCTGTTAGTTTGTTTAATTTATATTTATTCTTTATTTTTATTGTCATTTTAAGAAGATCTGGGCTTCCAGGACTAGTCTGACATCTCATCAAATTACAGAAGCTGATTATGGGTAACCTCATTAGGAGCACTTTCTGTTAAAGCCTCTAAAAAGTAATGTCACTAAATAAATGTACTTTAACAGAGGTCACTGCCTTGGCTCCATAATCCTTTCCATAAAGTAAAGGATCAAGGGCATGTAATCTTTTCAACCTCACTAACCTGCACTTTCTCGCCCTGTACTGTTCTGCTGTGCGTGCTACAGAAGACACACCTATGGATTAATTGGGTTTAATACCTGTCAGGATCTGAAGTGAGTCTTTGATATGAGAAACGTTTTTGTCAAGAGAGATAAATGAGAGGATAATATAATGTGGCTCCTTTACTGTCTGTGGGAATGGGATGGCATTAAGGCAGAGCAGTCAGAGTGTACACACATCACCACAATGGGCTGCCAGGAGACACTGCTTTCTAACCAAGTACAAACCAGCCTTGTAATTGAAGGCAATTTATGTGTTCGCCATGGGAGGGAAGCTTTTGTCTGCACTGTCGAGCTAATGGCTTAACTCATTCCACTCACATGGGCTGCTCAAGGTTTGATATACCGAGGGAAATGCGGCCATTGCTGTGGGGACAGCAGGGTGCGAACTACAGAGGAGCCGAGGGGGAGGATGGCGCCTCTTAATAAGATATGAGCTCCCCGGAAAACATGACTTGTGAAATTTTGGGGGGTCTCTAAAATATTGACAATATGCTATTTTTGCCATTCACTTTGATTTTTCTGTATCTTCATCATCATGGAACATGCATACATTTTGGCTATTATTGATGTGTGATTAATGCATGAGGGTGATTTATCACTAATTCACTTTAATAAAGATACCGGTGGCGGCAGACATGCTTTTCTTGCCATCATCATTAAGGCATGGCGGCGCAGGATTGCAAACTTGTTGATGAGGCCTCGATCCCTTGTAGGCAGCCTGGCGGGCTCTGTTCCTTAATTTTGTGTGTCTACAGGCTGTTTTGCTATTTGACCGATCCATGTCTTATTTGTGCAGTGCAGAGTATACTGTGCCCTGCATCGTTGGCCTTATTATATTATATCAAACTGTTTGGAGGGTTGATATGGTAATTAATTGATTTTTATATATCAGATATGCTGACAAAGCACGTAGGCCTACATGCATCTATGAACAGTGCGTCTATCTGTGTGTGTGTGTGTGTGTGTGTGTGTGTGTGTACTCACCATGATGACCAGCAGAATATTCTGGAAGTCGTTTCTGAAGCCCAGCGTGGAGCTGCAGAACAGGGCAAAGTTTCCCTCCAGGAGCTGCAGGACGAAGCACAGGGACTCAAGTCAAATTCTACTGCCTAAACACACAAATACACACACACACACAAACCGCATCCTTGCTGGCGCTAAGTAAACTGGCTGCAACTCAGGAGCACAAACCAGCGAGAGACTCCCAAAATTTAACATAAGAAGGTTGTTTTGCTCTTTGAATGACCAAAAGACAAACATGTGTGTCTCTGTACGCACCATGAAAGCCAGTGAGGTAAACAGGAAGACCATGACCAGTTTGGCATACGGTCCATGCCCCATCACCAGCCTAATGCCCTGGAAGAAAGACATGGGCTCTGACTTGGGACGACAGGAAGACTCTGGAAAGAGAAAAAATAGGAAAGAATGAACAAAAGTGCTAAATTACATCCACTTGAATACATTTTCAACCCTTGTATTTTACATGGAGGAGCGGCCTTTTAAGGCTCGATTTCTACTAGTTTCATCGCTGTCACGAGGCAGCTTATTTAACCCAAGGCTGTGTGCTGTCACGCAGCCTGTCAGCCACACACACTATAGCATACAGCTATAGCCGTGCATCCCCATTGGACTAGAGTGGAAGCAGCAATAACCGCGCTGTCACATTAAAGACGTGTGTTAATGCGCATCCAATCAGGAAGTTGAACCCGAGCAGCATCTTCAGGGGTGTTTACTAGTGACCATTATTTATATTTAATGCAAAAAAAGGCATGGGTCAGTTTGATGGAGAGATTAATTCCTTACCTTTTTGCTCTTTCACACCGAAGAAAAGAACAATAGCACAGAGGATATAGATCAAGCAGATGACACCAGAGGAAATCATGTAGGCCGTCTTCTGTAAGGAGGGACAAAGAAGAAAAGAACGACAGTTAGCAAACACCATTTGAACCCCAAATTAGTTCTTGTTTGAGCAAGTAAAGTTGTTGGGCTTTACTCTCAAACACATGATTAATAAACAAGTTTTATTTACTGTGTGGTCCAGGGAAATGACAGGCTCCGAGTCATTGAGTCCGACAGACGAGTTGCTCAGGTCTGCCACGATGTCAAAGGGTCCTGGGAGGCAGGGAGCGTTCGCCATACCCACTATCTGCCCCTGGACAGCTGTTCCAATAACAGTGCCCAAAACCTCCACAGTCATCCCTGATTGGAGGAAACATGGGAGACGTCAGACTTGTCTTTTCTGTCAGGAGATTCGTTTAGAAAATAATAATAATAATAATAATAATAATAATAATAATAATAATAATGATGATGATGATACTCACTGTATGCAGTGGCTGAGTCTCTTTCTTTCTGCTCCGAGCTGATGAACATAGTGAGGGCAGAGTACGGCACATGGAAGCACTGATTTGGAAAGAGGAGCAACAAGGTGAGAAAAATGAATGCAGCTCCTAATTTCACTTTTTTGGTCATGCAGAGAAGTAAAGACATGTTAAAGTAGTTTGTGGCAGAAAGTCAGATGAGACGCTTGATACCACTCTCATGTCTGTAAAATAAATATGAGGCTGTCTGGTTTGCTTATCTTAAGCACACAGACTGGATATTTATATATTTTGGAAAGATTGCTACACTTTGTGATGATCAACTCAGGGAAGAAAAAAAACCTGATTGGCAATTAAAGTTACTTCACACACCCCATAACAACCTTTCATTTCAAAATAAGGAGACTCTGAGAGGGTGAGGTAGTGTTAAAGGTAAAAATCTGGTTGGGAAATCAAACATTTCCATACGCTTGTATTGCACATATGGGACGACAGAGTAGTCACTGGAAGTGTCTGCATGTGCACAAGTGTGGTACTCACGGTCTGAAGGGTCTGGAAGAAGCAGTAGAACAAAAGGTACCAGATGACTTTGCCATCCTCAAAGGGCGGAACGTACCATATGAGGAAATAGGAAAGCACAGCCAGAGGGGTGGAGAGCAGGATCCTTTAGACGGACAAAGGAGAGTAGGGGAGGGGAGGGAAGAGACGACAACAACATCATCAGTGGATGAAAACTAGATTCTACTCGAGAGTGAACACTCTTTATGAAGAGAAGGGGCCACTCATTACATAACACACTGTGCCAATTTCAGCGAAGCTTTCAGTTTTGTGCCAACAGTTCCTTGACTCAGCGCTGTTTGGTGTATCACTTTAGTTAACCGTTTTACACTGATCATCATTAAAAGAGACGCAGTGTTCCTGGTGTTCACATGCATGAAACAGGTTGAGCTTCAAGTATGGCTGGATCTGAGGGTTATCTGAGGTTACAACACTGGGGACTTCTGATAAACAAAGAATTAAAAACAAATTACACGCCTCCCGCTACATAAAAAGGGTCGAATGAGGCAATTGCAAGCGTGTGAGTCAAATGGTCCTACATTTTAGTTTTCGCACATCTGTGCCATCCTTGTAATTTTTTGGAAATTCGCACCATGAAGTCATTTTCAGAGGAAAAACACTGCTGGGAAGAGTTCCTTTAGTCACTTCCTGCCCCTTATTTGGCTTTTTCCTGTGGTCAGATCGACAGTCTCCAATCAGATATGAGATTGTGAGAGCCACCACGCCTGTGGATGTTTAGAGTCTTGCTTGTGGAACTGGAAGCATCCTGCTTGTCCGTTTTTCCTCTACGGGAATTGCTAATCATTAGGTGATTCATCCTCATCAGACAGGATATGAAGTTATGAACACATTGTCATATACAGAAATAAAATGATTCAACATCTCTGACGGATGGCACCGACTAATACCCAATCAAAGTGCTCTGAAATGCTTCACTGCAGACTGACTGATGAACACATTTCTTGTAAGTATGTGCTTTAAAGAGAGAAATGTCAGGAGCAGCAGCATTCAGCAGACTCTCCCTCGGATGTGATGCGGTTAACTGAACACTTGTGTTCAAGTGACATTACTTTGAGAGTGTATAGGAGTGGCGTGCAAGTTAAAGCAGGTGTTTTATCTGAAGATTACAGTACACACACAGGAATGCACTTGATGAAGATTTTTTTCCTCTGTGCCAAATGAGACCAACACCCACTAAGTTAGGCACAGCACTTGATTTGACATCTGACAACTGGCGGCAAAAACATAAAGACCGAATGACAGACTTTTTTTTTTTAAATTGACTTCCATGTCCCATATTTTTCAGCTTCTTTCCAGGGTATCCTGTTCTAAAACCACTTGCAAGGCTAAGCCAAGACTTGCACTGTGCTTGCAGAACTGCAGTGACACAGTAGGCCCTATAAGTACTGACCAGATGTCCATCCTGGAATCATATTTAAATGTCATCGGAAATAGCTGTGCTGACTAGGGAGGGGGATTTTATCTCAGCAAGTTAACTTAGCAGGTGACAGTTTAGTCCGCTGCCAACTTACTGTGCAAACCTGCTTCACAGGCTGACAGCAGTTTGTAAGTTCAGTCTTTTGGCAGCCTTCATTGGGGGCTGGGTAGGTGAACAGCTGTAACTGAAGAGGAAATCTAAGCCAATATTCTAGTTTTGACTCCTTGACTTCATTTTTTAATGCTTTGACAATAATTTACAAAACCAGGGAAATTTAAAAGAGGAATTCAGCTTAACATGACATTTAAAAATAAATAAATAAAGTCTGAGTTTAAAAAAAAAAAAACGTAACTTTCAGCAAACTTGACTCAATTTGAAATTCAAATTAGGCGAGGCAAGAAGTTGGTATTTAGTAGTAATACAAACTCTAGATACTTAACAGTCAGTGTCCAAATAAATTAATTTAAATGCTTGTTTAGGGAACAGCAAGAAACCTGTTGTCTGTCACTTGTGTCTACTTCAGTAGCTCTGCAGCAACAGTACAACTCATTATACCTCTGCTCCACGACTTGAACTGCAGTAACCTCCGGGATTCCTCATCCATTCTTTAAAAATCCTACCGGGGCCTTTACAGCTGAGGTCTGAGACGCCATTGGCTCAGGCATGTGGTGTGTTGTGGGCTGGACCAATAGCAAGCTAGCCTGACTCGTATCTCCCCTCCCCCACTTCCTAAACACAGAGCTTTTAAGATGGAGCAGCTCCGGCCGCCTTTCTGCTGCTTCCACCCTGCGCTCTCAGGCACCGCACTCATCTCCTCACATCTTTACGACTGAACGGATCCTAATGTGAACACGCCAGTCATTCCTCCATCCTTTCCTCCTCCTCACCCCCCCACTCACGCCCCATCTCTGACAACAAATGGAGTTGATGCATTTCGCTTTTCACAAGCAGCACCCAGAATGACCCACTTTTGAGATTCAAAGATTAGCATCTTGATGTTGGCTGAGAGTTTCAACAATGACATACTAACTACTAACGGCTGAACAGGATGATAATTCCTTTGTATTCTAAATTAATTATGCAGGTGTTCTCAACATATGTACGCAGTACGCCCAAGGGAACATTAACACAGGAAACTGAGGAGGCGACCATATGGGACCTTAATGACTTGGTTCATCTCCCAGTTGTGCCCGTTCTTACACACATTTCTAGGCAACTAGGGAGATTATACTTTTAATCAAGCAGGCAAGGGAGTAAATAGGATGGTGCAACCCACCAACACCACCCGTCAGCCCCGCATCTCCCTGTGGCGCTCATTATGAAGCTGCCTAAACCCTCTCTAAGACTTTACCTTGTCTTGTCAAAGTGTCTTGTAGCTTTGTCACCTTTCTTTGCCTGATCAATTTGAGGTACTGCATGTTCCCGAATACCGAAGGGCCAGTAGCTCCAAAATATCTTCTGTGGTGACAGGAGATCACTTCTATAACCAGCAGCACTGACACCCTACACTGTACGTGTCCTACATATCAGTGTGAATTATAATCTTTAGATATGGGAGTTCCAGGAGGGTCTGCGATTTTTGACAATGGAGGAATCACAGTTTATCATACAATATTCATGAACAGATAAATGACTTGAGATAAAGCCATGCAGATTGCTCAGAGGTTGAGAGGCAGAGCTGTGGGGGAGGGGATATGGGAGCTAAAATGAAAAAAGGGCAGTAACCTTCCCGTTAAAAAGGCCTGGAGCGTCGCAGGCCTCTCACTGCCTCAGCCTTGCAGCCACACACAGACGAAGATGCAAAGCAACATTTGAATTACTTTTGCTTCAGGCTGTTCATGAGGGGACAGAGAGGGGCCAAAATGCACTGATCAAACTGAAAGCAAGACCAAAATACTAGGGGTAATTTTTACAATTTTTGGGGTGTAATTCAAATTATATCTCAAAAGGTCAATTTGTGCATATGAGAGTATTATCAAAATATCAAAAAGCTGAAAATAAGCTCTCTATTCAAACATACAGAGATTCAAGTATCTGAGTCCGGATAGATACATCTGGCCACTCTCCCATTCAGAGAGATTTCCACCAGAACTCGTATGTGGCGAGCCAATCACAACCATTTATCTAATATGGGGCGGATTTAATGCAATTACGACAGAGAGGACCGCCATTAAAACAGCTTCGTAAATAACCAGGACGGCTGCCACCAGTGTGGAACGTTACACGGCCAGCTACAGTGGCAGTATTAAACAGACTGGATGCTCATTTCCTCTAAAAGAAGAACAAAGAACTGCACTTAAACTATATGTTGATAACAAATATGTGATTGCTGTACTTCTGACAGGACGCCATTTTATTGCTCTGTGTGTTTGTGTGTGTGTGTGTTTGTACGTGTAAGAGAGAGAGAGTGAGAGAGAGAGAGAAAGGGGAGAGGAAGCTTGAATGGAACCATGTGTGAGCAATGACTAAGTGGCACAGCAGCAATTGCATCAACATGACCCATAGTAACCCCTCATGGGAGATGAGATAATTCAAAGCCCCGCCCCTAAACACTAACACATGTACAGTGAATGGTTGGAAATCTTCCACTCACAGCTCGGACGTGCGTCCCCCCCCCCCCCCCCCCCCCACCGCCCCCACATTAAGCATTTCCAACAGCAAATATGTGACAAGTGCTTCAATGACACAGCAGGGCTTTTTATCAACAAGCTAATGGAAATGGTGTGGCAGAGACTCAAACATTACAGCTGGAGGGGAACGGGGTGCTCTAGAGGAAATTACCTATATCTACTAAAGAAAGCTCTCAACTGTAGATACACATGTACAGCTGGGCTTTTGACCTACCAGGGCAACATGCGTCCAAAACGCGTCCAGGGGCTTCGGGAGACCAGGAAGCCCACCGTGGGGTCCGTTATGGCGTCCCATGCTCGGCCCACAAACAAGATGATGGAGGCATAGAAGGGATCCAGCTGCCAAAGGAGAAGACACACAGATTAGTGCAACTGTGGCAATAGAAGTACATAATTGTCAATACAGTGGTTCATTTCTTGATGAGGGTTTTTTTTTTTTATCTCAAGTCCAAAGGTGGCACTTAGCAAGAATCAAGTCAAACAGTGAAGGTGCCACTTGGCAGCTCAGCCCCGTCTGCTGTTCATCTAGCATTGTGCAGAGGAGGCAAGCCTGACTGAAAGCCAGCAGGATGACTCGACCCCTGACTGTACAGTCTGCGCCATGCTGTGTCAGCCAATAGAGTCTTAATCAACAATTTTGGTAGCCGGACAAAGCTAAACCCCTGGGAGGCAGTTGACTTACATGCTATTTTGGCCTTAACCATGAGATTAGTGTCAGAGCCCATTAAACCGAGCCCCTCCTCCCGCGCTACCATCATTCCCCTCCCCAACATTTTTCAGAACAAGCCCTCGTAAGCCTTTTGATACAGTGGAGCCCCATCATGGACTCGATAATGGAAACAACAGAGAAACCTTTTTCCACCTCTTCATTTTCCCAGGATAATCGCCCCCTTTGTTGGTGAGCTGTGGCAGTCACAATGTCCTGCTTGTACCCTTGTGAGAGGGGTGATTTGAGGGCACAGGGCAGATCATGTACAACCCCTCGTCCTCAAGTCAGTAAATGCCACCACACATACTGTGAAATGACAGCACAGACTTAAGGAAGAACAGTAGTGTGTGTACAGCATGTTCCTATTCCCAGTAAGGTGGCCCTTTGAGGGGCACCAGGGCGACTATACTTAGGTAGGAAAGTGACACTAACTGTGTGGACAGGTGTGATTACTGGAGTTTTCAAATCATCAACCAACTCACCTGAGCTACGTCCAGTAGATAAATCTGCAGAAAAAAGCCCAGGGCACATCCTGTGATCTGGTAGGGTGCTCCGCCGATGGCATAGCATATCTTGTTGCAGACTGACAACCTGTTCCTATTCTCATTCTGGGGGGAAAAAAAACAAACAGAAAGAGAACAGAAAAAAAACAGTTAATCAAGTTAAATTCTCAACTACATTAAGCCTGAAAGTGGAACCAGGATTAGAAAATTTTACATGAGTGCAGACAAAACAGCAGACATTAGATCTGTCTATCTATTGAAAAGAACAAGCCCAGCATATTAAGACTGACTTTAGGCATTATGCATTCAACACGAATGCTCTAAAAGGCTAAGTATTTGCAGCTGTCCGCAAACCTTTTCAGGCTTCAGCAGGGCCTAGCCCTCGCAGTTATAGGAGGGGTCAATTCTGCGGAGTTGACGACAGCAGCTTGATCCTAACAGGGTGGCTGCAATACAGCCGCATGCAGTTATATTCCCCAGGCTTATAAATGGGTAATGTTCTCAATTTCTGTCCGAACAATTTTATCTTCAACCTGTCGCTCCCTCCAATTTTCAGTGTTGCCTATTTCTCTTTAGTCCGATTGAGATAACAACACGTCTTACAGTGCCACACAAGGAATGTGGCCTAAATTGTTAATCGCCATAGTCTTAAGATCCGAGAGTTCAGCTGGCAAGAAGCTAACTATCATGAAGCGTATTTGGCAGGAGTCTGGGACAGCCACTGGTAAAAACAAGAAACCCTTGGTTTTCTAACAAGTGCTCATTCTTCTCCTTTTTCTCCACTGTAGATGTAATAATTTTCCTCAACAGACAGACCCTAAACAACTCCTCTGACAGCAACACAAATCTCGGCAGATTAGTGCCAGGGCATGACAACACCATGGTGTCAGAAAGTCTAAAAGCCAAGGTGACAGCACCGTGGCAGCAGTCTGAACTGGCTTAATATCCAAAGGGATGCCTGCCAGTTTGACCAGTGCTCTGACCACTCCTGCCCACAAAGGAGTGAGGGCACACCCTCCTCCCTGGCCAATCAAACGGTTTTGTTTGGTGCGGCCTAAACTGCCCCCTTTTCAGCTGGTCAAATACTTTTTCATCACTGGTACTGACTGAGGATGAGGCTACTGTTAAAGCGTCAGACAAAAGATAAAACTTGTCTTCAGATAGCATTGTCAGCTTCTGAAAATGACCTTGAACTGCAGGCACATTTCAGTGTTCCTCAAGTATATGTCACTGATATGCATGAGAAGAAAATAGCCTCGTCTCGCACCAGACCACAATGCAAAACATCACTGTGACTGCAACGGAATGAACCAGCCTCTGTCCTGTGGATAGACCGAACCCAGCCTTTGTTTAGGTGACAAAACACTTGGGGTGAAATGAGAAACCGGCACCATCAAAAAACCATCAAAACATAGACACGATTATTCTTTAGTGACTGAACACAATGGCTGGAATTACAACAGGTGAACTACCTGGTGATTTGGGTCACGTCTTCATGGTAGTGTGTGGGGGGTCTCAAGGATCACACCTGACCCCACCATGTGATGCACATTACCCCTCAGATTAAACCGCTGTAAACTGAGCAACAAGTGGTCACCATAGAGTTGTCTTTGCCAGACGAGGATCTATGAACAAGATATTTTTTTGTGGACGGCGTGTCACGTTATATAAACCTCCTACACCTGTTCTACCTGTGTGCATAGGATTTTTGCCCCACCTAGTTTTAACATGGCATCGCAATGACTGAGCCTACTGTCACAGGAATGTGTTTGACAGTGTATTAACGTCACTGTCCTCGGCTTTTGGGAAATCGACTTAAGTGACTCCTCTTGTGCTTAACCCATCCTAATTACATCATTTACTGTAGAGGGGGAATGTGTCTGTTGATGCCTTCTGCAACAAATTATTAAATCTGCCTCACCCAGATCGATTTAATGAGGAAATCCAACAGCGTTCAGTAAACTACCCTCCTATTACCATCAAAAAAGGCAACTACTTCTCTTATCAGTGCTACCAGTAATGATGTGTTACTAGACTGATAACATATGCTTGGGTCACGTAGGCACATCTTGGATCAGGAGGGTTTTTCAAAACACTCAAAGGCAGCAAAAAAACGTTTTTGATTAACGTTGTTAGAGATTTTTAAAAAAAAAAACTCTTAAGACTGTTTACTGGCCAAGACGAAAATGTCTAAAACTCTGGTTTTCTTTGGGATTTTCACCCTCTGCCTGTCTGCCCTGCCTGACACGTCGCCTTGGTGGGTGCTTCCTGTTGCATTTATAGTCATCGGAAATCTGGCTGTTGTGCTGAAAAATGCACTCGAAATACCAAATCTTTGGCTTCTTCTGAGGTCGTACGAGGAACTCAACATTGAAAGGAGATAGCGTATATGCTGTTTCTGAACAACCCACTACTACAGCAGTGGCTTTATGTGCTGATGCAAACTCCCTCCCTCATGTTGCTACTACAATGACAAAGCTTGTGTCACAGTATTTCTGAAACGGACAGACAGACAGACCTGCCGCTAAATCTACGTTTGTTTCGTCTACTTTTGTGTTATTACTTTGACCTATATTTGCCAACAAGTCTTAAAATTGGAGTGCCTTCACTCAGATGCGGGCGGCTTCGGAGGAGTCCCTGAACGCAGCACTGAAACACACCTATTTGGCGACTGAATCCCAAATAAAGTGATGTGACGGTTGTGGCCCGGACTCCTCACGTTATCACTCGACAACACCCGAAATTAAATGTACTGTTCCCTCTAATTAAATTAAATTAAAATTATAAGTCCATTACGCAAACTATGGACTTATACCCTGTGTTCATTTAACAGTTATAAGGCTAATTTGAGGAGCCAACGTCAGTTTAACGTAACGTAACGCCAAAATAAAAAAAGGAGCACGACAGTAGAGAGGCAGCCGGCAAGAAAGGAGAGTTTAAGCATTTCCGAGATTTAACCTGAGCTCTACGTGGCCTGGGTTACCGAGGACACCGAAAACCTCCATCATTACAGCCTACAGACAGACAAAATCTGACTTAAACCTACCATATTTAACCGGTTCAGCTCCGTCCACAGCCTTGGTTCGTTTGATCCGAGCGCCCGGACGAGCGTCTCGTGATACTGGAGGCTGAAATTAATCTAAACGTACTGACGGAAAATAATAAGACGTGTTCAACTGAACTGAATTGAATTTTTTTTTTTTTTTTTTTTTTTTAAATGAATGTCATCGTTTCGTTGCGACACAACCCTCGCATGGATGTGTGTGAGACGTCAGCTCGCTCATCCACATGTTCAACACCACACACACACACACCCCGGCACACAGGCGGCTCCCCGACCAGCATTTTTTTTTTTTTTTTTTTTTTGTTTAAATGAACAAATGAATGAATGAACTCACCTTCTTGGCGAGCTTGACGCCATCGGGCTTGTTGAGCAAACTGGCGTTGGAGTACTGTTCGCCTCCCTCTCCTTTGGCCATAGCAGACTGACGCGCTTTCTCGGTTGAACTTGGCTCAGAGGGAGAGGGAAAAAATAAATAAATAAATAAATAAAGTGGAGAAATATCAAAACGGGTCCTGCGACGAGACGTGAGCAGGTGTGAGGTCTGAGGGCGGGTCCGGCGGTGTCGTCGCGGTCTACGATCCCTTGGATAACTGAGAAGATGCGGCGGCGGAGAGGGGGGATGTAGTAATTTTTAGAGCTCCACGCCCCTTTCCAGCGTGACATCCCTTCACGCCATGTTTCACCCCGCCCCGGCCGGGCTGCCCGGGACGTTTCATCACGGATCCGGATCGTAAAGGCTCATCGAGGTCGCGATGCCACACGGGCGTATCTTTACAGCCGGCGTAAACAAGCGCAGGGTTGTGATGTCCCCGTACTGTGTGTGCCACTGTTCTCTGAAGTTTGCATACGTTTTATGGACTGCAGAGAGTAGTTAACAACCCCTCGGTGATGGCAGGTCCAACTTTTGTGGATTTTTAAGGGGGCCATGACCTCAGTGTTTATACAATTTCGGCTATGGTCCTGTGCATATCTGTTGATATAGAGTATTTTTCATATCCTAATATTTATTTATTGCTAGATTTCCCCCCCCCCCCCCCCATCTTGCTCTCTGTCCCTATTCAGCTATTATTTTTTCCAGTTTGTATAGGATATAGTTTCAGTGTATGTTATGTTTCATTCTCCATCCACTAGATTTCTGTCTTTAATATTTAATTATTTCATTACTTTTAATTGATCTATTTAATTAATGGATTTGCTCGTTTCCTGTGTTGAAACGTCCCATTTTTCAACAAATACCAACTGGTATAATAAATAAATATTTGATTGATAAATTGATAAAGGTATAGAATAAAGAATATTAGAATATTTTAAACATAAAGCATACATTATTTATCTGTACCTCTATATTTTTCTGCATACTTACACATACACATTTCAGATACTATAACAAAAATATCATGTAACTCTAAAACTAATTTAAGGAGGGCAGCAATAAAACCTTGCAGAAAATATGTGGAATATCATCACCTACTACTGTACAGTAAAGAGATTGTCCACAGCTGACACACTAACTTACCCTGTTCGGAATACAAACTAGTCTAAACTATGCTTCAGATATAAGTTTCAATCATGCAAATATCACCCAAAATATATTTTAATGAGTTGCTGAATTATATTTTTAATATTTTATTTGAATACTGTCAGATGTTCAGAATGTGACCAACATTAACAACTTACATTTCCAGTGTGTAGATAAGATTTAGGGAATCAATGTCATCTGCATATACAAACTCGTCTTTTGAATCAATGTTTATTTTGGCAAATAAGTGGTTCTGCACTGTGTGTGTGTGTGTGTGTGTACTTCTTACAAAGTGAGGTCCATAACAAGTTTTTAACCAACATAGTGAGGGCATTTTTTGGGAAGTGAGGACATTTTGGCCTGGTCCTCAAAACGTCAGAAGGCTGTTTGATTTTTAAGGCTTGGTTTTAAGGTTCAGGTTAGAATTAGGTTTAGGTTAAGGTTATGGTAAGGGTTGGGGTCGGGCATTTAGTTGTGATGGTTAAGGTCATGGTAAAGGGCTGGGGAATGCATTATGTGTCAATGAGGGTCCTCACAAGTATAGAAACACAAAGATGTGTGTGTGTGTGTGTGTGTCTTTGTGTGTTTAACTCTGCTATCTCTGGTCAGTAATGCTCTATGAACGACTCCTGCATACTGCTGTCAACACAAAGTGACCACCTTCCTCTGTACTGACCATCAATGAAGACGGTTCAAAGCGACTGTTTTCACATGTTTTAACATGGACACACATATAGCCCGGCGGCTAAATTGAGGGATACACAAGATCCCTCACGTGTGGCAGAGCAAACAAAAACATTTCTCATGCGGCTAGTCAGAGGTGGCCCGCTCGCTGCCTGAAGGTTTCTCAAACTCTCTGACTGAGGTCTTTATTTTCCAAGCGTGCTCTGCTCTGGCAAGAGGCTGTTCATGTATATGTTCCCATTTTAGCTGAGCACACATACCATGAAGCCTACAGTATACATATGCAGTAAACATACACCACCACTGGTGGTCAGCTTGAACACTCATCTGTGTGTCCGGTAGGATTGCAGGAGACGTAAAAAATATTTGCAATGTTTACTTGCGGCCATGCGTGCACAGTCTCCCACCCTCACACACACTTTAACAGGTACGAGCGCACACGCCTGCCACCTCCCCAAGCTCAAACACACGTGTACAATGCAGGTTTATCTCTGAACCATACACCTATTTGTTTACACATACATAATACACATGCACACACACACACACACCTCTATGAGCCATTATTAAAAGTCCTGATAGTTGAACTTTGACCTTGCCAACTGTACAGTCAAGTTCAGACCATATGTGCACGTGGTGTGAATCTGTAATAGACAAATCAATGTGTGTCAACATACTGCAGATAAGATAAGGTCTTTTGGTCTGGCTGAGGCTGTGTCCGTACATTACATGGACAGTAACACTGTTGAATACAACAAGCCAAAGTGTACACTGCGTCTGAACACACACACTGACTCTGACAGCTGTCTGCTCACCTTTGAGCTCATTTCAATATAAATAAAGAGCAAAGACTAACCCGTCTGTTGCAAGCATTGTGTACATGTTGAAATATTACTATCTGCCAATAAAAATATTCTGCCTGTCTGTAAGGCTAATTTCACATAGGACGAAGGACAATTTGAGTGGGTAATATTGCAAGACTACCGGACAGAGGCAGATAAAAGAAAGAAGGCAACAAAGTATAATGAAATAAAAGCACAGGAGGGAAGCATTAGTGATGTATAGATCAGTCAGTCTCACAACATAATTTGTACAAATAAATTAAGAGCGACTGACTAATGTTAGTGAAGGTCACCCCATTTCCTCGTAGATCTCCCATTTAAAGTGAAACTGCAACTTTTTAAAGAAGAAATAACCATAAAATACTTTCCCCTTTACAAAAGAAACATTGAATTCCTTGTCCTAACTGATTGGAAACCAAACTCCCTCGCATTTCATTGCAACAAGATAAAGACTGTGCACCGCGCTTGTCATCCTGAGAGACCTAACCCTAATCCAACAAGGAACTTTCCCATGGATCACTTTACCTGCCCCATTTCTTTTAGCTTTGCAATGGAAAAAATGGTCTTGGTGCGTATCCCCAAAGGAGCTGCTGTGACCCTGTGTGTTACTTAGATTTATTTATTACCTACAGATATTTCAGTTGAAACAATGTCGTGGCTGTGATTAGTGTTGGAAAATGAGTGCAAGCAGGGACACAGTGGCACTGGGAAAACTTGATCCAGGCAAGGGAACAACAAAGTCATTTGGCAGGAATTTGTGAATTTGAGTTTGTGCGTGTACGTTTTTTGCTACCGCAACTTATTAAGTCAAACCGCTGTCGTTAAAGTCACGCCACTTGCTGGTGGACATCACATTTGCACTTGTGACAATATGAGTGGATATATTTATTGTGTGTGTTTGTGTACAATGTGTCTGTGAGTAGAGCCCCGTGACTGGGTGTATTTGTGGCTAAACGCAGTGTGTGTGAAAGTCTGAGAGAGCAATGCAATGCAGTGAATGCAGAGGCTGTCCAATAGGTCGAGCCTCGTGTGCGTCATGTCAGCCCAGCAGCGCGGAATACATAGCTACAGGTGGGTCGGACAGTCAGCAGGGAGGGCAATACACACACGCACACACATGAAGACACAAACGGACATAACATTGTGCGAGGTGGGTTGTTGTGAAAGGGTGAGCTGTCATGTGCCTTGTGTCCAGGAGTTCAGGTATTTCCCCATGAAGTGGGTTTCAGAGAAGACACTAGATTAGCTGCAAGCCAGCTGTTCTCTTTCTTAGTCACCATGTGTCAGATAAAGTTGACAGCATTTCTGTTCATTTAATTTCATTTAAAAAAAGCCTGAAAAATAAAAAGGTGCATTCAAACCCATAGGTTTATTTTTAATGTACGATCTGTCAGGTATGAAATCTACTTGATTTCTGTGGACCTCAGGCAGCTTGGCATGACAGCTCTGACTTAACAAGTCTTTGTGGCTCTGATCACAGTCAACCCTCCATGGTAACAAAGAGATCTTACTAATTAAATTGGGCGAGACTCTTCTTTAACTGTCTTGGCTACTCTACCTGTTGCGACCTGCTTCAAAAAGCTCCTTCCTTTCACTTGCCTACACTCACACATTCATACGTAGGCAAGTTTGTGTCGATAAAACACTTCAGCTAAATCAACATCTCTATCAAGGGTAAACTGACGCATGTATCATCAAGATATTAGTGCAGAAACACTTGTGTATATAACGTTTACTGATGGAGGGTGCAGTTCATTTCTGTCATTAATTGTACACACATTTTCCGCAGAAAGCCAAGTAATTTTATTTAGTTTAAGGGAAACATTTCCCCTTAACTAATTCAAAACATTTAATGAGAAAATTCACACAGTACACATCATTGTACTGTAGAGTTGAGTATATAAGACACTTTCAGCACAATAAAAAAGCAAAAGATTCATATTTACTCTGGCATTTTCTTGTTGTTTTGTATTACTGTAGATTATTTTCCTGCTTGAGTCATGTTGCTTTTTTCATTAGTACTTTGCTTAGCACTTTGTTGTCTAGATATTACAATGTACTCCCCATCAATTTTCAAGCCATTATTTTGTAAAACCAGCACCATTTACAGCGTCTCTGAGGGCTGATAGTGAGACTGCTTTCAAAGCTTTAAAAGAAGTGTCCCTCCTAAATTCATTGTTTAAGACAGATATTATCATATGTAGTGGAATACCACTCTTGTTGTTGTAAATGTTGATAAAGTGATGGCTTCAAGTTATATCCAATAATAAACAGCAGCAGACCACAGTGCCCTGCAGGCATAATCCTGCTGTGTTTTTGGTAAAGGACATTTTATCTTGAATGGATGTTTCTCAGCTGTGGCAATATTGCTCTCCTACTAATGAAACCCACAGGAAGGTGTGAAAACTCGAGTTCACACCTCTTCCATGTTGGCTGTCAAAATGCAATATGGACAAGGCAGTTTTAGAGGAGACTGGATACAAAAAAACAGAAGAACAGAATTTTATCTGACTCCCACACTGCACTGAAAATCCCAAATTATTGATATTATGATACATATATCATATATGATATATATGATATTTATTAGTGTGAAATATCAGTATCATATGTCTCTGTCATGACACACACACCATATTGTGGAAACTGAGGTGATTATTTCAAAGTCCATATTTCTTGACAGTGTGGCATGGAGAGACAGAACATTGAACTTTGATGTTGTTATCAGGGTGAACTGACCTCGTTGGCATCATGACATCTAACCCAGACCGGTGATGTCACCGTGTTTACGTTAGCTGTCCCTCTGCTTTCACCATCTTCAGGTCGTATAGGCCTCTGGTGAGGTTGGCTTTAAACTCCTTTGTACCTTAGCCCCCAGAAATCATATGATGGCATGCTAATAAACTCAATGTGTGCTTCTTGGAGTCACTTAGAATAGATATAAAGGACCTTAAGTACTGGGAAATAAACACCTTTCACTGTTGGGGCCTCTTGTTCATATATAAAATGTTGCAGCTTGCATGCAAACTGTGCAAGCATCATGGAGGTTCAGAGAAAACGTCAGACTCACTAGAGTCAAGGAGTCGAGAATGGTTTGAGTCTCCCACTACAGCAGGGGGCTGTGGTCAGAGAGTTCATATCTTTCAAGTATGTTTTTTCTGCCCAGCAAGGTACATAAAGTGGATGGTAAAAGAAGAAAACTATTGCATGATAATAAAAATCTCACCCTGAGACATATCTATAACACACGGTGTGTTTCTAATGTCAACAGTGCTGCATTCCTGCAGACGGCATTTTGATGAGATGATGCAGATATCAGAGAAGCTCCCGGGAATTTTCAGGCACCTCTGAGGGGAAAGGATAAGAACAGGATATTTGTGAGAAAGAAAAGAAGACAAAGTTGACGTGCGTACAAAACAAGCTCACCAAGAAACGTAAAAAAATGTGCTACAGTTAAGGTACACAAGAACTGTTGATATGCCTACCACAATAACTTTGCTGCACACCTGAATTCCTTGGTACTGCACCACACCCTTCTTACCTGATCTTACTTAAAGTCATTAGAAAACAACTTCAAGTTTGTTTGTTTGTTTAAGGGCCCAATCACAAGTTTGATTTTATATTACAAGATCAAATCTGGGGATGATAGCAGTTTTCAATCTTGAATTTTAGACCCCACATTTAGATCAGGGCTTGTAGTTGAGTTATAACCAGTCTGTGTTTCTAAATCATGCAAGTTCAAATAAATGTGCTCAGCAGCTGCATATCATGATTTGCGCTCAACACATAGTGTAAATGCATGACATTTGTAAGTAAATTGCACGTTTTAAGTTTGCATGTCAGCAGAGAAAGCATGCATACGATTCTATGACACAGTCACCGTGGACATTCAGTGGAATTTCACAAGTCTCACACTTGGTTTCACACTTGACTCATGACTCACCTCATCTGAAATAGAATAAAGAGCTTCTAATTTAGAAAGTCAACTACCAAGTTCTGCTTCGCCAAAAATGAATGAAAAATTAATTACTTGAGCTCAGCATAAAGACATGGTGGGGTCAATGTACTGTACAGTACATTACTGATCTGGCCCATCTAACCCCACCAAGTCTTTGTGGAACAGTGTGTCACAGCAGCAGGCAGAAACATAAAGTTAATGAGTAAAGGGCAACTATGATAAACATACAAACATACTTTAATGCTTTTATTTGCATTTTTTATAAACCAGCACTGTGACTGGGTAATGATTTAGCCAGAGGTCGCCTCAGGTTTCTGAAAGACAATTTGACTCTCAAGTATTGTTTCAGATCAAAATATGGTCAGTGGCATATCAGTCAGTATCTTTCCACACATTAATTAGTTGGCTAATGAGAAGCTGGGATTGTTTCTGTTTCTGCTGCAGAGCATGGCATTCAAATAATCAGCGACTCACTCATCATGTGACACTGTACAACATGTAGACAAGAGCAGCTGGGGTGTCATAATGGACTCCAGCTGACTGTGTATGGTTAGGCTCTCAGGAGGGTTTATTTATGTTTAGAATGGAAACTATGACGTGTGCATGAGTGTGCACGTGTCTCTCTCTATAAATATGTGTGCGTGTGTGTGTGCGTGTGTGTGTCTAGTGCACCCTGTCACTGGCATGTCTGTCCCTTGGGAGAAAATAGACAAGGACATTCAAAGGAAATTGGACTTCACAAGTTCACCGACAGCCAGTTGCCTTGTTGATGTTTCTATTATTTATGTCAGAATGCCCATTCCTCTTAATATACAACAACATCTCAGCAACATAAACAATACAGAAAGTGCATGTTCATTTAGTTCTCTAAAGTACAAATCCCTACACATTCAGATACCTTATGATAAAACAATAAACACACTCTTGGGTTAATGATCTCCGAGAGTAAACCATTATCTATAATCATTAGCCTTATAACCTCTCAAGAGATATTCCAATTATTGCCTCCTGCTCTATATAACCTCTTATATCTATCCCTGATAGTGTTGCTGAAGTGAGTGCAGTGAAGTGTGGGATATCAGTTAGTGAGTGAAAGGAAGTTTTATTTGATCAAAAGGGCAGTTGTAGGATGGTATTAAAAAATCTATAGACCTAAAAAATTGTATAGTAAACTGGCAACAATGGACACCTTCTCCACTGCTGTTCAATTTACTCTTAACTTTTATTTTGGAATTTCCTGGAAGGCTGGAGCTGCTCCATTTTGTGCAGTGACTCCAAGGACAATAAGGCACAGCAAGGGTGATTTCTCTGAGGGTAGTTTCAGTTTTACAGCAGAAAGCTTCCCATTCAAAAAGGACACATCTGAATGTGATAGCTAGTAGCCCCCCCCCCCCCCCCAAAAAAAAGCTGTTAACTACTAAAATCAGCTTAATGTTGTGGAACGATATACATTGTTAGGGTGAGTGAGGATGATAGGGTTACCCTTCACACTAAGCATGTCTTTCTCTGACCTTACTTTTTTGCAAATTTGCTGCCACCTTCTGGAATATGTGTAGAATGACTGTGTGTCACTGAGATGAGGACACTTCACAGACTAACAAAAACACACACAATGTTTTGCAGTATTTACAAGTTTGTTTGTTTTTTTTTTCAATTTTACAATTGGTTACGTGCATTTCTTATTACTGAAGTCACTTTTCCGAAACTCTCAAGTGTTGTTTTCTCACTAAAACTCAGCGCACCAGTTTACATACTGTTTACATTTACTAACATAACACAAAGTTACTGTGTGTGATACTCACAATTCTCTTTATTCATTTTATCAGAACTACGCAGAAGATATGTCCAGACATCCAGCATTCATTGTGTCCAAGAGGGACATCTGACCATGAGGCTGGTGGTCATAAACTTTCCACCTCCATGAGGAAAAGGTTTCCTCTATTAGGTTGGGGAATGGAGAGTAAGGTTGAAGGAAAAGTGACACCGTCCTGGGATAGGCTGTAAACCGCTCTGTGACTGGAGCAGAACGGTGAAACACCTCATGGTCTCATAATTACAAAATGTTCTGGATTCTGAAGTCTTTCATAGGGGTCATCAAGGAATGAAAACAGGCGCTCAGTGTACCATTTTTACTGTTTTCATTTCTTTGTAATTATCTTATGGTTTTGAATATAAATTCAACATTTATGACAACAGTATGTAAACATAGGTAAAATGGAGTGTAAATACACAGAGGTTTGGTTGTGGTTGAGTTTGAGTAAGAAAATGGTTCATGAAATTTGTTGTTGTGGTTATTGAATGCATTTTGTATCAAAGCAATGAAGAGGGATCCATTGACTTCCATTCTGAAAAAGTGAACCCCTTTTGTGACTTAGCAATTGTAAAAAAAAAAAAAAAAAAAACTGTAATTCAGATGTTAGCCAGGGGGATGGGGATAATTGATCCTTTGTGCAGTAAAAAACAACATGCCCAGCAGGGAGCAGTAAAAAGTCAATGCTCCTGCCATGGTGACCGGGGCTGGACTCATTCATGTGCAATGCAGTTATTCCAGGAAATGTTTCTTCTCCACAACACAAGCTGTGAATGTTTTTGCATATAGATATTTTCTTTCATATGTGGAATGACATGACTGAGCAGATCCAATAGGATCGGAAAGCAGCACGCGGTGACAGGGCCCCTGGGACACTGACCTTTCCTGAAGAAACATAACCTATATACTACACACAAAGCAACGCAAATGAGACTCAAATGGGCATTGAGTACCCTGCGTCTTTAAGTATACAGTGTTTGGGTGAACTGGACAAGGACTTCTTATGTACAGTGACTATATGAATTCACCTCTTCTTTTCAGAGGACCTTGGCAACAGTGTTAAGAGCTGAACTGAAGTGGTGCTTTTGATGCTGAAGTAGAGTTGGAGAGTGACACACCAAGGTTTTGAGAGTCACCGCTTCACTGTTGCTTTTTTGTGATGAATTTGCACCATTTGATCAAGCTATTATATTGCTAGATATGGTCTTCAGATATGATATAGATATTAGTCATTCTGGCCTTGGATAGGGGAGGTGTTGGTGTCAGCACACTGCCAGTCAGTCAACCTAATGGATAATGAAAATGTGTGTTATTATGTAATGTGCAGCTTAAAAAGGAATAACCAACATGCAGCTGTCATACCAGCTTGTCACCAAAATATGAAAATACATCCGGCCACAAAAAAGGTATTCTGTGACTGATGTGTCCACTTGTTCGGTGTCATGTCTTACCAAGACAAGAGACTAAACAGCAATGGAATTATATTTCTAATTTTAGGACAGTAATACTCAAAAACCTTTCAAATAATATAATAACTGAGCTACAAGCTTTCTACACTTGTAAGTAAAATTGGATCTTAATGACATTTTGAAAACATTTTTCATTTTCTACTTACAAGTTAAAACACTATGATTTGAATAATTTCATGGTTAGAGAGATACTTTCCACACCACATGTGGCTCACCACGCCAGGACAATCTATACTAAGGCTAAATATACGTCCTGTGTCTATGTGTTCTATGTTTACTGTCTCGGGTTTATGAAGTACTATGGAAAGATTTCAGGTTAGACATGATGAGCACATCAACATTGATTAGATACGAACTGTATGTAATGTGTATGTAATGTGTAATTTTCAATTATAAAGTCTAAACTGCACCTCAGCTCACTGAAGTCCCCTAAATTTCAAAGAGCTCTGACCTCTGTGTGCTCCCTGGTAGCTAAAACCTTTCTGCAGACAGCTACTGTAGATTATGAACCCTCCCCAAAAATATGACTATACATACTGTAGGGGTGTGGCTGCCTATATGGATATTAAAGAAACTGTGATTGAAGTTTTGTTACTAGAGGACAACATAAAGAATGCGTGCAAAATGTTTGTAATCTAAGACAAATTAGCTCCTTTTCGATAATCAATAAAGTAATTTCCATTGCAAACCTTCTCTTTGCCAGCCTTTGTAACACTGCTCTGTATTATAAAGTGAATGTAAGAGAATGCAGATATGATTACTTCAGGGACTGCTGGGGACGCAGTGGATCTGTTGTCATCACTTAGCTGACCACCAATTCTCAGTGTGTCTCTTTAAGTGCGGTGGGGGGGAGGGAGGAGTATTGGGTGATGTCACTGCTACCTGTCTGATGGACTGAGTGATTAATCACCAGGGGGCTTGGACAGGGAGGAGAGGGCGAGGGGGATCGGATTGGAATGAGAGAGGGAGGGGCGGAAGACTGATCAATCACAATGATTGACAGGCTCGATCTGAGGATCAGCATCCCTGGAGGATACTGCATCACCAGAGTCAGACACATGCGCATCTACACACATGATGCACACAGGGACACACACATAATAAACACATACAGTGTAATCACAAACACGTGTACGTTGAATGCAAAAATACACACAAGCACACCCAGACACGTGCATAAAAGTTGCCATCACTGCACCACCCAACCATGGGTGCTCCTTTTCTCCCCCATCCACCCCTGAAGAACGTGTCAGCATGGGAGAAATACACCCTGATACAGGTTTGATAATAACAGCCTGAGTACAGATGGATTTACTGCCATGATTAAGACACGCACACACACACGGGCCCGCGTGCGCACACACAAACAGTCTGCAATCGTCACCATCTATTAATGTCAGCGACACATTCCCATCATGGCCACTGTATCTTGCAAGAAGGGGGAGTGGAGAGAGCGCAGGCTCAGGGACAAAGATATACAGTGCAATGTTAGATTTAATGCTGCCATGGGCAAACATGCTCACAGATACCTGGAAGAGCACTACACAGAAGAAGTCCTGCCGCACACATTTTCAGGAAAAAGTAAATGAATATTCATAAACTCCACTCCCTCCCCCCTCCTCTCTTTCTTCTCTCTTATGTGTCTTTGAGTCCCCTCCTCCACTGTTACAGTATCATCTGCCGATTAGTGGTGAATTACGGCAGTTTGAGAAAGAGAGACATCTGTCACTAGCCGGGGTCGACATGTGGAAGCCCACCCAGAGCCCTGAGGCAAGAGGCTGCCACCTAAGAGGCCACAGCCCACCATCAGAGACTCTCCCCGGGGTCTGATCACTTCACCCCCACCCACACCATCTCTTTACCCAAACCCATCACCGCCATTTTTAATCTCCCGATTTTGTCTAAAGGTCTGCTCCTTCCCTATATTTTCTTCATCTCTCTGTTATCGCTCCACTCTCCACTTTCAGTTTTTCTTAGACATATTATGTGCCAAGATTATCGAAACATTTGCATTTTTCTATCTTCATCCCACCCCCCACCTCTTACCCCCCTCCCTCCCCCAAGGTAGTAGCATTACAATAGGGGTAGTGTGTACCATTGAGAGTGTCCCTTCCTCCCCACAGATAAGATGTAACAAGATGCTCCTCATTGATATCAGCTCCTGATTACATCTGCCTAGTCTGATTGTCTGTGTGTTTGGTTTGTGTGTGTGTGTGTGTGTGTGTGTGTGCGTGTATGTGTGCGTGTGAATGTGCATGTGTGTTAGGGGTGTAATGGTACGCAAAAAGTGGCCAGAAACACAACTCCAAATGGATGCTAATGTTGCTTCATGTCTGCTGGATGTGTAAAAAAGCAACAGGCTCATCATATCAAGTTAATAGGTGATAATATGTAAATGTTGTGTTTACAGCTTCCAGCGCTGCCCAAAAGTGGCCCAAAAAAAAAAAAAAAAAAAAAAATCAGTCAATGCAGGTTTAAGTTAACAGTATTTGAGTAGAAGTATTTAGTTACTTACCACTACTCCATACACTATGAAGGGTTCTATATAAATATATAGTGACAGTACATAGGCCCGTAATTAGACTGTATTAAGCTGCAACTATTAGGTAACAGAGGTGTATCAAAATGAAGCAGTATCAATTTGAATGACCTGTATGTAAAATAAAATGACGTCTGGCAAATGGATGTAACCTACTGTTTCATACAGTGGGTGTGTGTGTGTGGGCGTGTGGATGCCTGTGTGAGTGTCTTTGTGTGCCTGCACTTTCAAGCCTGAGTGCCCTTATAACTAAGTTTGTTAAAGAGGAAGAAAAGATTCCCAGAATGACTTAAATTCCTTTAGCCTGTGACCTTCTGCCTGCTATGTCAGAAGGCCATATGCTCCACAGACAATAAGGAGAAGATACACACACATCACACACACAGTTGCTGCCTCAGTTTGGCGACATTTGAGGAGGAGCTGGAGAAGGTATTGTTAAAGTTAACCATTGTGTCTTCCTCAGCAGGGGTGGTGAGAGACAATTGCAGGGTGTTTCTGTGGTTGTGGAGGGGGGAGGAAAGGGGTTTTGTGAGGGGTGAAGGGAGGTCTTTGGCTAGTCTTTGTTGTGAAGTGATGATCCAAAAAGGCCCAATGAATATATGGTCTTTTGCAGCAGATTGTGTGTGGGCACTCAACACTTACAATGTGTCATTTGAAAGACACCTTATGTCAAATGCTAGACAATGATGAGATACTCATTCCCATCCAACTGAGAGTTCAGTTTAGCCACATTTTAGGCAAAAGTCTGTATTATATATAGTGCTACTTCAACATAACAATGTTCTCTTACTCTGCACATGTTCTCATACTGACCATGGGACCATTGTCATACTCACAGCCCTGTTATTTTGTCCAGGAGACAGAGCAGATAAGTGTTCTCCTTTCAGTGATCACCTTCCATTAAGCAAAAAGAAAATTGGATTCTCTTCTCATTCTACCACACAAGAGATTGAATCTGTGATTGGTGGTGGTCTGTCGTCTTCCGATAAAACTTAACTTACTGCATACTTGAGCATAATCATACTTTAAAACTGAATGTGAGTGTGGTATCCAATTTTATTTCTTTCTTGATGTGTCGTATTCAGAAAAGTACACCAGACATCGATTTTAAACTATGTACTATGTACTATCTATCATCCAGTGAAGTGACATAATAAAAACCATAATGCATTGCAAAATGTCGTCTGTGGCTCCGGAGGAGTTTTCTTAAGTAAAAAAGTAACGCTGATGATGTCATAATGGTACCAGCAGGGTCATCTCCACTACAAATTTGAGAAGACCTGAGTTACAAACTGGGGTGTGGAGTTGCAATTACCAATTATTCAATTTAATCATGGGAAATGTAGCATTTTTGTAGCTTGACCCATATCAGGGACTACGAGTCTGGATATCTGGGCCCCTTTTGCTCGACTATGATCATTTAGTCTTTTAATGTGTCTCAACCTTATGGAAGTGCAGTACCAAATTTTTTCTTGAGTATACCTTTAAGCCTGACATTAATCTTTCTTTTTGAATTTCATAGTGTTCCATACTGAGTGGAATGTGTAGTATTAGAGATGTTTTAAGGGGAAAAACGCTGAAACGCTCCCCTGAGAGTTGCGTGATTATTCTCATCTTATTCTCATCAGCGCCCCCTTCACATACAAGTGGTCATGTGATGCATTGTTGATATAAAAATATTTATTACAGCAGCTTTGAATGAAAGATTTTTGCCATGTTGGTGGTTGTTTACATTGCGTTGATCCCTCTGCAAACATGCTTCCAGTATGTGGTTGCTAAATAAATGTTCTCAGAGCTCTTAAGTGGCACTGAGATTAATGTACCAGTGTACTGTAATAAATTAGGGACTGTACTATGAGACAATGCTAACTACTGAGGCGATCTGTGTCGACAGTTTTGTTTTGTTTTGAATCATCCTTGTGTGTGAAATCACACCAACAGGGCCAATAGGAATTACCGCAGCTCTCCAAAAGGCAATTAATCTTAATTAGGAATAATTATGAGATGAGGTGGTCTCTCCCGGTTCCTTTCATCTCCACTTATCCTCCTCTGTTGTGTGGGCAACTATGTTTATAGCTTGTACATTTTTGACAAGAGCCTTTGGAGAAAGAAAACTGATGTGCTTTTCCCATCTCATCTGCAGAGACAGACAATCAGTTATACCAGTTTTCTACATAGGAAACAACACACATGTCCTAACTGTTTATTTTATGTCTGTTATGCATTTTAGTTGTACTAAATTCATCAGTCCTTCTAGACTTTCTAGGAAATCCATACATTGTTTGCACGTGAATATGATTATAATGTAGAAGATAATGCACAGATCTCTGCACTTCCTCTGCCTTCCGACAACAATGATGCCTCCCTCTATCAGTCTTGACTATTGACAAGCAAAAGCCACACTCCCTCTTTTGATCTATCTGCAGGGCCCCTTGTGTGTGCATGTGTGTGTGTGCGTGTGTGTGTGCCCATCTGTGTCTGGGAGCCCATCTGTAGGTTACCTCACATCCCTCCAGGCTATAAGACTAGCTCAGGACCAGTATTCAGCCCCCACATCCTCTCACTCCCCCCCCCCCCTCCCCTCCCACCCATTCTTCCTTTGAATCTGCAAGAGGTGAATTTTTTATATATAAATACACCAATCTTATTAACCTGAATAAGAAAGTAGACAAAGAAAATTGTCTCATCCTAAGATTGAAATAACACAGATTTGCCCTTATTGGCTTGCACATTACTATTGTATCTTGTCTCAGCAACAAAGGCTGAGCCTGTTGACCATTTGTACAACCCAGTCAATTAACGAGGCATATTAGTTTCAGATAATAACTTTAGCTCTTTAGTTCCCCATGCAACACCTCTTACCATCTGAAGGAGCCACAAATACGTTTCCATTGTAGACTAAAACTAGAATTACTGCCCCCCAGTTTATGCCTCTGCCAACCAGTCAAGTTACAGTATACATCCATGTCTTCTTCAGTACAGCATGATGTTCATTTAGTAAATTATGGTCCCACTTAGAGTAAAATAGATGATAAAGCAGAGTATGATTTAGGGCGGGGCTATATTGTGATTGACAAATTGCTACCACGGCACCTGCCAATCATGATAGAGACTTAGCAATGCGTATCCATGCCAGCTCAACCTTCTTGTCCAGATAACGTCCCTTTGGGCTCCATAAAAACCACACATGTTCGCATGCTCGGCTAATAAAGCTGATTCTGGTAGAACACTGAGTTGTTGCCATGACAGTAGACAAGGCTTCAATTATGAATGTTGCTGCATAGAAGCTACAAATAAAACATGGATGCTTCACACACATCTTCAACCCGGCCGCACAGAAGATCTGTACAATCACCACAGTTTGAAGGCAGGCATTGACGATTGGTGTCACCAATTCATTATCAGACCAAATGTGAAATATGGTCACAATCTCCCATTCTGCTTCTGAGTTATGGTGTTGAATAATAGCCAGAATAGCATTTTTGCAGAACATTATGATGTCACAGGTAAGTTGACTTTTGACCTTTTGGATATAAAATGACATAATTTCATAATTTTAATATATCATTTTAAATGTTTTATTTTAATTTTCATAAGGCCGGCACAGAGGGATAATACAACTTTCTGACTCCGCGTTCAGCCTCCCTGGAACAGCTTCTTTTGAGGCCTGAAAATGGCCCTGAAAATCTGATACTTGGCAAGTATGTGAACAATGGGTTTATAAGGCCATTTTTATGGGAAAAAAAAAAAAGATGCCTGTTGCAGCCTTAAGCAGTGAGATAAACCAAAACAGCAAAAGTCCAGGCTGAATGCTAAAATGCTACATGGAGCTGGTGAACACCAGAATCGTGTAATAATCCTCTGGGAGTTTGTCACTACGAACGACATTTGATCCGTTTTTAAATTTAAGCTTATTGATTAATGCTGTCCTAGCCCCCCTAGGCAGGTTGGGGGGCCAGACACAGGGTCAGGATTTCAATTTTGGATTAGTCAAAGTAATTTTGGCTGGGACTTTTAATTAAAGAAGTTAATATTGTTTTCCTTCCTTTGTTAGTTTCTAAGAGCTAATGTAGTTAAAACAGAAATGACTGATATCATGCCGTGTAAGGCAACTAGTGCATCTGGTTAATTATGACACTTCTTTTTCTAAAAGGCTTTCTTATTTTATTTATTTATTTAAGGTAATACCATTTGATTTTGATGATCTGGCTGGATTATTATTTGTTTAAGGTGATTGCACGGATAGAGAGAGAGATCCACTGATGGGTGACCCATACTGACTTTTAACAAGAGAGAGAGAGTTGAACTGCGCTGTCAACTCATAAGCTTGTCTCAATAGAAACGGTCTATGTTTTCAGGACAATATAGAAACAATCAAGTCAGAAAGGAATTTTCAGCTCTGCCTCCCGTCTTTCCTACATTGTTTCCTATGTTGTTTTTAGTCTCAATAGGGAATGCATTTGCAGCTATGAAATTAGACAGTGACTGCATTTGCATTATAAACTGCTGAAAAAAAAACATTGATGCTTGCATTCTACACAGCTGGAAACTGACTTGCTATTACCCAAAAGGCTGAATAAAAATGAATAAATAACTGAATAAAATCCTTTAATCACAGGTGAAGTATTTATTTACAGTTCTCATAGATACACTGACTTATTTTTTTGTTTGACTTTTCTTTGACTATTCTGAATAAAATATGTCATGGCATGCCCCATATAAATGTATGCATTTTAATGCATTTTGAGAGCAACAATAATCACTAAGGAAATAACATCAGTGCCAACATGGATGACATTTCTGAGAAGTTAGAAATATCCCTTTCACTGTCAAACAAATTGAGCAGAATTAAATGACCTGACAAGTGTTCTGACACTCATTACTCAAGTTCATCCATTCTCCTCTGGTCTCCCTCTCATTGGAAGAACCTGCTCTATATTGCTCTCTTCTCCACTCATCTTCTCTTTTCATTCTCTGTACAAGCTGCTTGCCTCTTTCTCTGTGTTTCTGCTCCTGTCTTTCCTGCAGAATTGTTTTAAATGATGAAAGACCTTTTCAGTTGCATCTCTATGGAGATTGTATAATTTCTAACATAATGTCAGCAACAACATCTGACGCAATACTTACACAGTAGCAGCATTTTTAGTCATGAATTCATTACCAGCATTTGATCATTTTTTTGTTCAAAGGAATTTCCACTCAAATATCAAATTGACACAAATTTGCAGCTCTGCCTTGACACTGTCCACATCCACACGATTGATCGTCCTATTATAGCTGATTATAAATCCATAATAGTACATATATTATCACCTATTGTTGTGTTAGCTCTTTTTATCAACTCTGAACTTCTATTTGCCATTTCTCGCCTGTAGGCCTCATTGGCCTGATCTCATATATGTGAGTAAAAAAAAAAATAAAAGCATAATGTATGGATTATTTTGAATATTGAAGCCATTTCAAACGTTTAAACATCTCCTGTGTTCTGTGTCAAAACCGGTAGGATTTTATTAGTAGCGAAAGGACATAAGCCCAAAACTACACCAAACTGTTACCATATCACTAAATTAATGGATCATATTCTGCGTTGTCTTCCCTGTCTGGCCTCTCTCTTCCTCACCAGTGTCATGATCAAAGATGTGATCAAGAGCCTCACATACAGTATGTCAGTTGGTCATTGTGCTGCCACACAACTAATTGTGAGCAAGGCCTCAACAAAGCTTTATATACCAGAACTGTGAGGGAAGTGGTTTCTGTGGGGGAAAGAATCTAGTGGGGCTAAGGTTCCTGTGGGGGGTTGCAGTGGAAGCCAAGAAGGGGCCGGTGTTCTCAAACACACATGCATGTGGGGGTTTGGAAGAGGGTCTGAGGGTTGCTTGGCCATCAAGCTGGGGCAGTCACAGGCATCTGTTGCCTTCTTCCCCCTAAGTGCAGACTTCTAAAATTTGACTTCAGCACTGTTTTTTACATTTTTTTTTTTTTTTTTTTGTGTGTGTGTTAATAAAAACACGTGGTGATGAGTTTGACTCATGTATTCAGCCTGGAAATGTATTTGAGATGTGTACATCTGATGAATGGGCATGTGCCCGAGTTCAGTTTTATACACTAATTGTAGTCTCACCTATTCATTAGTAATGGTCAGTCATGTTTTGTGTGGACAAATGCCTTGTGTGGACAAAGTCATGGAACCTTATGATAATCAGATTAAATGAACTACATTATTCATGGAGAAAACTTGTAAATCGATCCAATTTGACCGGAGCACAAAACGAGGGATAATACAAACAATTATTATTATAAACAAGTTGTGTTCCCTTGACCCACCCGTGTGTTACTTTCGTCAAAATTAACAATGAGCAACTTCTGTTCAAAGGCAAATTATACCAAAGTCGTTCCACATTTGTTCCAAATAGCACATGGTCCTGTTGAAACACACGTGATTTGTTGATCACAATGAAAAAGTGTTTGCCAAGATATTGTTGTCTGCACACACATAGACTGTTCTCTATCAGCTCGTCAAGGTTACATATCCACTGTGTTCAAAAACCAAGTGAGATCTTCAGTCTCTCTGCTCTACCAGAGAGCATATTCAAGGCTGTAGCTACATTTTATTCATCTTTGTCCGTAAATTCTTTGGATGAAGTAGTACAGCACACTCACTCCAATGTGCATAAAGAAATATAAAATTCTAGATTTTGCTGCCTTGGTAACTATTGGCCCTCTTGTGGTTGGTGCTATCCGCATTGTGTACATCATGTACAAAACATGGAGCAATAGAATTTGCAAGAATAATAATCTTTTAAAAAAGGTGGAGACAAAATAGAACTTCTGTCTCTGGGCATTTTCAGCTTCAAAGCCAGTGTGCCAGTCAAGTCAGGAGAACATTTGTTCTGACCACTAGATGTCTCACCACTGAACAGTACTGTGTGTTCTGTTCTGCGGCAGAGGGGACATAGTGGGTGAGGGATTCATGCAATGTACCAAAAACAGTACAGAGATGCAGAGAGGCTTTATTTGAATTTAAGGTGACACCACCATATTTTAAGTTATCATGGCTGTTCAATGTATGGATTGAAAATAACACCTCTACTTTCCATCACAAAAGCATTGCTGAATGCTTGTCTGCTTACAATGGCTTTTGTCCATCACCAGCTGAGAGCCACATGTGCTTAACCCACCTTGATATTTATCGTTGCATCATTGATAATTACGTTAGTTAGCCCAAAGTGCCGATATCAAAAACTAAACACTTTTCCTCCCAAAACACAACATTTTAGAAAAAGATGAATGAATTACATGAAGACTTCACGTGTAACTGGATTGACCAATATTCAAACCTAAAACAGCTGACCTGAAAACACACAAAACAGTGATGGCCACCAGGGCAGAAGTGCATCCTCACTCT
Organism: Lateolabrax maculatus; assembly: GCA_031216445.1. Lineage (NCBI taxonomy): Eukaryota > Metazoa > Chordata > Actinopteri > Acropomatiformes > Lateolabracidae > Lateolabrax > Lateolabrax maculatus. The sequence continues at coordinate 17,111,419 of CM062218.1, forward strand.
GTAGACACAAACAAAACAGCCCGGTCGGTTATAACACATAAACACATGCACACACACACACGCAATATGTGTAAATGCAAAACAGCAGGCGCTTGTTAGCAGACTACTATTTGGTTGTATTTATTTACTACGGTTTGTATGCATATACAGTATGTGGGATTATCTGTACTCTGTTTTGACTGAGTGTGTGTTTGAGAGTTTGTGTACATATCTGTCAGTGTGTGTGTGTGTGTATCTGTGTATATGTGTCAGAGTGTGCAATGCTTCAAGAATGCTCAATAACGCTGCCAAATATCAGTTATGTAATTGCATCGTTTTCTTCAAGCCTGTTCCTGTGAACTGCTATTTCTTCACCTTCCTAAATCTCCATCACGCTGTTTCTTTTTTCTCTCCCCATGTGTCTCTCCATCTTTCCCCTTATTCCCTTGATATATAATACCTTTCCCCTTCCCCAGTTGTCTCTACAGTCTTCACACCCTCCTCTAATTCATTATTTTGCACAGCGTCTTTCTCCTCTATTTCCCCTTCTTTTTCTCTCCTTTTCCTGCAGACACTTGTTATTCCCCTGCTTTCTGACACACACACACACACACACACAATAACACACGCATATACATCCCTCTCTTTTTCACACTCACACCATCTTTCTTTACCTCTCTTTCTCCGTCTCTCCAGGGTACAGTCTGTGCTGACAGCCTGTTCCTCTAGAATTGATTTCTACCCAGAATGCAATAAAAGTCACTGAAGAAAGAAGAGGAGCAACTGAGTAACAACAGCTTGTCAATCACTGCTGCTGATGTGTGCGCATGCGTGCGTGTGTGTGTGTGTGTGTGTGTGTGTGTACATGTAATTTGGGTTTGCCTGTTCTATGTTCTCGTGCACACACACACACACACACACACAAAGGGTAGAAAGTTGATGTACCTGTCTACACATGATTTCGTTACATGTGAAGGTATTGAGGTTTGCTCACGCTTGCTATTCAGGATTCCGTCGTATCCTCATCAGGTTGAATGGATTTTCTGCCACCTTGGTGCATTTCCTATAACTGCTAATCATTATCTGTGCTGCCATTTGATTAAAATCAATTTCTCATTTGATTACATACAGCTATGGTAATATACAAATAGTTAAGGAAACATGGAAGATATACACAGATTATAGAGCTAAAGATATACTGTAGAGTGGAGTCAGAGGGAGTAAAAATTGATGGTGCGCTGTATTTCCTGCTTTGATTTTCTAGTTAATATTCTCCCATACATTATTGGAAAGGCCATATACACACATTTTTATTGCTTGGTTTATGACCTAAATGTTTCTCTATAATATTGAATATTCATGATGAAAAGTTGGAAAAACACATCTTTACGTGTTATTTATTAAGAGTTGAAAACCCTGGAGTGCCTTGGTAGAGGAATGGTTACAGCGCATGCCACATGATCGCAACCGTTGCCAGTTTGATTCTTTGTTGTATGTCATTCTCCTATTTCTCTCCATTTCCTGTCTGCCTCTTCAGTGTCACTGTCCAATAAGGGCAAAAAATGCCCCCCACCAAAAAAAAAAATCTTGAAACAAAAATTTAAATGCCAAAAACATAGCTTAATCAGGACTGTCTATGGCTATGGTTTGATCAGAGTTGATTGACAGGTCCAGCAACCCCGTAACTGTCATCAGATTTTGATTCAAATGTTTCTAAACTCTGACTGGTGCGCAGAGTTATGTCACATCACCTTTTTCCTTCTGAGGCCCCGCCACTCTTCAAACAAGTGAGACAAGTAAAGACAAAAAAATAAACAAAGAAATATCTACCCTGAAATACTCACAATTTTTCAAACTTTGGCATAAATTAGTGTATGCATGTAGGACCTTGTAACTCAATGTAGTAAGCCGATTGAGAAAAAAAAAATTTCAGGGCCTTTAAAGTCTCAATTCAACCAAAAAAAAAGAGAAGCCAATAGTTTTGGTTTTACTTGTCCAGGTGTTTTTATTTTTCTCTCCTTGGAAAGAAAATATGCTGTCAAATTCCTAAAATTGTTTTTTAATGCTGAGAGCAACACAAAGTTATTTTGATTCCCCTCCATTGTACTGGACAGAAGGCAGAGGCAGAAATGTGAGAAACAATATCTCAAAACTTGGACAAATAAAACCGAAACTATCTCTATCACTAGACACCACGAAAGGGAAGTGAGAATGTTCATTTTTATACTCGGGGTAAACTGACCCTGGATGAGGTCAAGGGTTAGACTGAGAAATATAAATTGTGTGTACAATGTATGCAGCTCAGTGTGCAATAGCTCGACGTAAAGAGCATCTGGACTGAAAGGCAATCCTCTCCCTTACCGTGTGTGTGCGTGTGTGTGTTAGTGTGTCAGTAGGAGGTCAACACCATCCAGTGGGTAGCAGCTGTCACTTTTCCTCTCCAGTCTCCCAGATTACATGAAGTGTACCTGTGGCTGCCCAGACACCACAGACACACTGATGGGTGGGTCCCAGACTAGGTGTTCATTGATCAGTCTGGAAGGTCAGAGTCGGGTGGAGCGGGGGCGGTTGGAGGAATGAGGTGAAGGGTGACCCAGGGAGGGGGGAGGTGGTCGGCCCATGTCGTCTGTTCTCTCCACCTACGTTCCCAGCCATCACTCCTCTCTCACTCCTGTCTCCAGCTCCAACCCTTTTTTGCTCCTTGCTTCCCTCCTGAGTGCAATAAATCATCCCTGCACAAACTGAAATTGTAAATATAGATGTTCCTTTCAGAAGAGGATTTAACTTGTATATGTAGTAAGTGAACAAAGAAAGCTTCTGCCTATTGATATTTCTCTGTGCTTCACTTTTCTTTTATAATCTGACTGACATGGCGAGAGCTATCTTTGCTGAACATCTGTTGTAAATTCATGTGTAAATCTAATCAGTACACATATGCATATTTAACACACATGCACACACGCAAGGTTTACTCAAGTAAACCTGTCTGTCTTTGTTAATTTCCTCCTTTATTTCCTGCACTTCTTTGCATAATAAGTGTGATCATTTCCATCCTCTGCAGTATTCTGTATGATAAAGTCATAAACTGCACTTTGCTGCTGCTGCGACTGCCCCATGGGGATCATTACAGCTTCATTTAATCTAATCTTATCTAATGATTAGAAGCAACCACATTGCATTAAAATGAAACACAATTCTATGCACAGTATGTTTTACCAAAAGGCTGCAAGGGAAGTGTGGAATGAAAACAGCAACTGTTATGTGTGAGTGTTATAATCTTAAAACTCCAACTTTCTAACAAACTGAGCTGCCCCACCTTTAATTCCCCTAAGATGTCTTGGAATGAGAAATTTGAAAACCAATGGAGAAGGTTGAGAACAGTGACAGAGGCACAAACAGAAAAGTGAGGCCATGGATGATAAAATTAAGTTTGACCATAACTGCTGTCTGCTAAAGGAGTAGTTCCACATTTTGGGAAACCATTTTGAGTACCAGATCTGTGAATTTGAAGGCTTATCAAAAGGCTAAAGAGAACATGGATACCACTCTCATGTCTAAATATGAAGCTACAGCCAGCAGCTGGTTAACTTCACTAAGCACGAAGACTAGAAACGGGGAAATAGTCTTGTGCTGTTTGTAGGCTGGATGCACTTTGACTTTGCACAGGTACTGCTGGTTGCCTGGAAATTTCATGGTTACAAACGACTCCGAGGGCTTGGCCAAGAAATAGTCCTGCACACAACCCCGTATAAAATTGTTTTTACTCTCCAGTTTTTTCGTGAATTAAACAAATGAAATAAAAATACATTTAATTAACATTTGTGAGCGTTTTGATCAATTAGTAGCTTTGAAGATGCTGGTAGCCAAGTTTTTGTAACCTTCGGAGCTGGTTCCAGTCTTTATGCTAAGATAAACTAACTGGCTGCTGGCTGTAGCTTCATATTTACAGTACAGACATGAGAGTGGTGTCATTCTTCCCATCCAACTCTCAGCAAGAAAGCAAATGAGCACATTTCCCAACATGTTGTCAAGGTTAGCCTCAGCACGTGTTTACTTCAAGTTGATGCACGCCAGCACTTTAATGTTATATATTAATATGCACAGTGCAAATCAACGCCATTAGCTTCTCTGTTGTGGGAGCAGATACCACTTAATTGGTACCTCATGAGTGATAATGTTTCACTAATCCTATGAGACTGTCTCCCTCATGTCCATAATGTGGGCTATGAGTTTTTCAGAGGAAAAAAAATATAGGGAGACGGATCAGAGTTACGGCTCACATCACAAGTTACCTCTCCCATTTTCATGCAAACAAGGCTCACAAATCCATAGGGAAATTACTGTAAATTAGTTTCCCCCTGAGCCCCACCACAACACACCCATGGAAGGATCTGCATGAAAAATTTTGCAGAACCATATTCACATTTTCATATCGATCACATGTGTCCTTTAAGTAGGAAAATGCACATTTTTTGTACATATAAATGATTTAAAGAGTGGAGACACTTTATAAGGACTATCCTAACTTAATCTACTTATTTCATCAAAAAGACATGTCTTTTCTTTTCGTTTTAAGGAGCTGGTCCTTGCATCCATTCACTTTTGATGATTAATTCAAAGCATGGAGGCAGATTAGGCGTTTCAAAGTATGTAACAAGTCAGAAGACAGAGAGTAACAAGATAAAAGCGCCAAGAGAAAGAGGGATCAGGAACAGGGCGAGCTGAGAGAGAGAAAGTGATGCAGACGGGGAAATTGAAAGATTGCCGCTTCTGCTTCTCCAGTCTGTTAGTTCTGTGTCTTTGTAGGCTCTCCCCAGGGAAACGGAGGATATAACCCTCTAAAGTCTCCCGTTTCATGTAGGGTCAAGATCTTTTTGATCAGGGGTGACTGGGGAGAAAAGCGCAGGAGGGGGGCGGGGGTGGGTGGGAGAAAAGTAGGCAAGAGTAAAACTGAGGAGAGAAGAATAGAGGATGAGTGACAGAAGATGGGGAAAGAAGGGGGGGGGGTTGTCTGAGTTTGATGGGAAGATGAGGTGGATAGACACAGATTTCACACTGTCTGGAGCTGGAGGGGGAACTTCAGAGGAGCAGTTGAAGGAAGGATGTTTCTCAATCATCATCCTCAAGAGCGAGTGTGCCAAGCAAAGTTTCATGACTCCAAAAAAAAGGCAAAACTGAGAGGGTTTCCTATGGCAGGAAAAACAAGTGTCAGCAGTTGTTGATGTGTGTGTGTGTGTGTGTGTGTGTGTGTGCGCGCGCGCGCGCGTGCAGCTGTCCAGGAGGACGCGCACACACATGACAGGGCAGACACAGAGCTTCCACACCGACTCCCTCTGAGGGAGGGCTCTACATCATAAGCCTGATATTGATTACAGGGACTGTGAGATGCACGGACGACATCTGATACTGCGGCCATATGTCCACATGAAATCACACACACACACACCACTACCCGCCCAGACGCACACACTCACACACTCTCTCTCACACACACACACACACACACACACACACACACACACACACACACCAATAACTGCTCATCTCTCCCTGTTGTTGAAAAAAAATGCCCTCTTTATTGCAGCCTTTATAATGCAGCATGGCGGTTACATGCAGGTGCCGTGGCACACACACACACACACACACACACACACACACACACACACACACACACACACACACACAGTTGTTGCAAAAGCAGCACAGTGTCACCTTATGAAATCAGTGTCATATAACCCTCCGCTCTCGTAACACGTCCCTCTGCAAGCGCATCAGGCGCGGCGGTGTTTTTGTTTTTGAGTGAGCTGCGCCTTTAAACGGCAGGCGTGGCTCTCCTACTACGCCCCTCCTTTTATGCATAACAGCCAGCCGCGGATCACAGAGCGCAGCAGTCTGCGGAGACAAGTGACCGCGGCCGAGGCTCATCCAGCCCTCTGAGCGCGCAGAGGGGGACTCGGTTTTACCTCGGCGAAGTGAGACTGTTCGGCGGACCCCCCCCCACCCTCCCCTCCCCGGGGGAAACGGACGCGGAGACGCGCGGCGGGGACCCCGCGGGGAGGCTCGCACCGCACACAGCCCCGCTACGCGTCAAGGAATCACTGTGGCTGCTGCGTTTTTTTTTTTGTTGTTGTTTGTTTTTTGGGAACGTTTAAAATTGCGCACGGCGGATCTATGAAGACGCAGGCAGGGTTTTCACTCTCAACACCAGGTAAAACTCTTTCTCTCTCTCTCTGTTTTTTTCTTCTTTTAGTCTACAGCAACTTCTTCCCGCGAGGATGTTAACACGCGAGGGTTTCAGATGATGATGATGATGATGATAATAATAATAATAATAAAGGGAGCGCTGCAAGTTCGTTCTTCCCAGCGCGCCTGCTGCTTAATTAAGTGATCGGCGCGTCTCAGTCGCAGCTGAATTCTTTGAGCTTGATAAGGAGTTGAACCGAGGTGGAGTCAGATAAACGACTTTACACACGACTCCTCCCGTCTGACGGGTACCTGTCCATCCAATTAATCAATTTAAATCAATTTAATCACTTTAGCTGCTGCTAAGCAGTCATCAGAAAATAGAAAAACCCCTTCTCCACCTCCTCCTCCTCCTCCTCCTCTCTCCTGCCCTCTGCCACAGTATACTACTAAAGCAGTGTTATGTAATGAGAGTCGTTGCGAAACTTGGACTTCTCAGCAACAACACAAGAGTAGTTTAACTTTAACTTTGCGGCATTTAAGCTTAGGTTACTTTGTGTCCATGCCTCAAACCCCCCCGTAGCCTATATGGTGCCCACTGACCTTTATAAGGACTCTGTTTTTGATCTGCACACCATGTTCTGATACTTAGTTTATCTGTTACACCTCCAGTGGGTGGTTTTTTTCTCTCTCTTTTTCCCCTCCCTGGAAGGTAGGACAATATTTAGTTGTAACAAACAATAAAATATGAGCATCCAAAATAGCTGCGTTATGCATGGCCACAAAATCCCCCCCCCCCCCCCAGAGGGCAACATGTCCGCGGACAGGGGTGCGATTATTTTGGCGAGAATAAGGCTCAGTTCTCACAAACACAACTGTTGGCTCTATATCTCCGCAGACAGAGGGAACAGGGAGTGATTCACCCCCCCACACCCCCCCCCCACCCCTGCCTGCCTGCCTGCCTGCAGCCCCCATGCCGGGCATCAGCTCCACCGCGCCCCGTTATGAAAACTGGGACATGGACCACCTCGACCACTACCAGCATTACTTCTACGACGACCACCACGACCCGGACGAGGACTTCTTCAAGTCCACGGCGCCCAGCGAGGACATATGGAAGAAATTCGAGCTGGTGCCGACCCCGCCCATGTCCCCCGTCCGGGCGGTGGAAGGGTCGGGCAGGGTCGGGCTGCTGCACCCGTCCCTGGGGGACAAGCTGGAGTGGGTCTCTCAGTTCCTGGGGCAGGAGGACGAGCAGCAGCAGCAGCAGCAGCAGCAGCAGCAGGACCTGCCCTGCAAGGTGTCCACGGCCAGCGAGTCCTTCGGGAACCTGAGCTCCATCATCATCCAGGACTGCATGTGGAGCGGCTTCTCGGCCGGACAGCAGCTGGAGAGAGTTGTCGGGGAGCGGTGCGCCTCCTGTCCCGGGACGGGGACGGGGGCCGCCGCCGCCGCCAAAGTCGCGGCCGGGTGCGCCGTGGCGTCCCCGGGGAGGGCGCAGGGCGCCCCCGCCGAGGCGCCGGCGCTCGGCGGGCTGGCGGCGGACTGCGTGGACCCGGCCGCCGTGCTCACTTTCCCGTTAAGCGCTGGGTGCAAGAAACAAGTGTCCTCTGGTTCGGAGTCCCACACCGACTCGTCAGGTCAGTAACAGACGGAATATGCAACTTAAAGACTTTTTTTTTTTTTTTTTTTCCCCTACATAGAGAAACATGTTACTGTGATAGTTCTTCTTTGACTTCTTGTTTGTCTGTTGAAGTGAGCTTTATGGTTACTATGTGCTATTTATATACTGTTGTATATGTGTCTGTGGTGCTCAGTGGGTAGTTTAGTGACCATAATCACACCTCATGGTAGTTTTTCAATAACACTAATTTTCCAAAAAGACATTTACTTAAGTCTCTCAATTTGCCTGTTCCCATACATTTTATTCAAGTATTTATTATTTTTATTTTTTTTCTAAGGGTGACTTGGGGTTTATCTGACCGGCAGTGTCATGTTTCCATCTCTTATTTAATGAATATTTTTAGCTTTGATGAGCTATTATCTAGCAATATGGGTTGGCATGGCACATGATGACTGCATTGCGTTATCTTGGTGCATGCAACACATGCTTGGAGCCCTGAGAGCGACACGCCCATTGAAACATCTGCTGCTTGGCCGGGCTCCAGCAGACCAGCTGCTGCCTCTTGCTGTTCCTCCAGTCTGACTTATGATAACAATATCCTCTCCACACTCCTGGGCTCAGATTTGACATGCATTCAATAAGAGTACTTATTATTATTATTATTATTATTATTATTATTATTATTATTGAATCTATATGTAACAAAGAGGGAAGGAAAATCAACCCTCTTTTAGTTATGTCTCAAATTTTCCCTGAGTCAACATCGTTTTTTTTTTTTCCATTCCCACTCCACGGACCCATATGGTTGCGTTTGGTATGTAGGCTGCCATGTGATGTTGGGCTTGGACCATGCATAATGGTGTGTGGAATGTCACAAAGGGAACTTGTTGCTGCATTCCTCCACTCAACAGGCTGCAGCGCCAATTGTGTCAGTGGGTGGATTTGGTCCGAGCCAGCCTGGGCTGTGAATAGAGCGGGATTAGCCATTTAGGAGGTCGGCAAGGCCCGCAGAATGAGGTCTGAGGCGGTCTTTCACACCGTTTCAGGGGATAATATGTGCTCATAGAAGAGGAGAACGAGCAATCAGGAAATAAATATATGGTTAAGCTCCAGTAAAGAGCCATTATAGGGCTGTTTGAGGGAATTCATTCTGAATGCCCTGTAATATGAGATGTCACCTTCTGTCATATAAATGCCGTTGTAAATAATAGGCAGGCACCCCACCCTTCAAAGCTCTTTGTCCACCCCTTCTTCACTGTGTAATTCATATAGAGATTAGTACCTCCCGAGCAGTCAAATACACAGAGGTGCAATTACTTTGAAAATGTGTTTTACTTTACAAGAGCAATGAAAATCTCCTGAGAGTCTAATCAGTTGGCGGGAATCAAGTCGAAAACACCTTTCCTTATGTTTAATCTCCCATTTCCACTCTAGTAAATAGAGCAGCGAACAGTTTCAAATGTGCGCAGAGTTGGATATCAGTCAGCTCATTGGAACAAGTTGAAGATTTGCTTCTTCACCTAACCTCTCTCTGCCTCCCATTCTCACTTGGCCCACACGAGTGAAGTGAATTTCCAGTCAGGGAGTTGACCTAATGCAGGGACTCATCATTGTGTGTGTGTGTGTGTGTGTGTGAGTGAGTGAGATCATGTAGGTATCATGGGAATTTGCGTGGCATTTAATTGGTTTAAGGAGGCAGGCGAGTGTGTCCAGTGAGGTGACTCATCTTTCCAACTTCAGCTGTCACCTGCAGTCATCAGCAGGTATTTTGTGTCATCAAACACATGATTTAATACCTTTCCTCTTGCCCTTTCAGATGATGAAGATGACAAAGACGAGGACGAAGAGGAGATTGATGTGGTGACGGTGGAGCACAAGCAGCAGCAGCAGCAGCAGCGCAAACCTCGTCGACTGGTCAATACTCGTAAACCAGTGACCATAACGGTGCGAGCCGACCCCCTCGACCCCGGCATGAAGCGCTTCCACATCTCCATCCACCAACAGCAGCACAACTATGCTGCACCCTCCCCGGACACTGTCCCCCCGGCGGCCGAGCCGCCTCGGAAGAGGGTCCGGCAGGAGGCCTCCACCCAGGCAACCCAGCCGCACCAGAACTCTCACTACCACCAGCCCCGGCCCGGCCACGCCCCCCTGAACTTAGACAGCAGGAAGTGTCACGTGACCGCGGCTGGGGTCAGGTCAGAGTCTCCTAACCTCAGCGCCTCCTCTCCTACATCCTCCACATCGCCCTCGTCTCCTCCCTCCTCGTCGTCGTCCTCCTCCTCCTCCTCCTCAAGCTCCCACCCCCAAAGCTCTCCCTCCAAGTCCCACTTCCTCTCCCACCTCTCCAGCCCCCAGTCCTCGGACTGCGAGGACACGGACAAACGCAAGGCGCACAACTTCCTCGAGCGCAAGCGAAGGAACGACCTGCGCTCGCGTTTCCTGTCGCTGCGGGACGAGATCCCGGGCTTAGCGGACTGCCCCAAGACGCCAAAGGTGGCGATCCTGACGCGGGCCACGGAGTACCTGCAGCAGCTGCACGCCAGCGACAGGCAGAAGGCTCAGGAGAGGAAGCAGCTGAAAGCCAGGCAGCTGCAGCTGCTGCAGAGGCTGGCCCAGCTCAAACGATCCTGAGCGACGGGGTCGGCTGTCACCACACACGTACACTCACAGAACTGAGCGGGACAACATGAAGGAGAAAAGACACTAATGTTCACTTTGAATTGGTCACGTTGGAATAGTGCGGGTGGATTTTTGTTTTTTTTTATTTTTGTGGTTTGCACATTAGCTTCTGAGTGATTGACAAGGCCGGAAGCCGGTCAGGACAGCAAGTTAGGGACGGATCTCATGGGGCATCTGACGGGCAGATTAATATGTCCATGGTTACTCAATATAGGTTTGTCAAACTGTTATGTTCCCCCCCTTTGCTAAAGAAAATGTTCAAAACTGTTGCTTGCTACAGAAAGGCTTGTTGTGAATGCAGCAGCTTCTAGTTAATAAACTGCTACAACTTTGCTGTTGAACTGCTGCATGGTCTGGTCAGACGTCTTCTTGATTGTGATATGGCTTGGTGTGATGTCTCCTTACTGTCAGCCCGCAGGGCCTGCTGAAGTTTCTCTGTAGAACCTCTTTCAAATTTCAACTTGGCATATAACTTGTACGTTTTGTTATCAAGTTGTGCCTTTTTTTTTTTTTTGTTATCCATTTTCTTTTCTTTTTTTGTCATTCTCCATATCACCAAACCCCTCTCCTCTTTTCATCTTTTTTTTTTTTTTTTTTTTTCCCCTTGTCAGCAACTTTATGCGCACTGATAGTGGGAACGCAGGGGGCTATAGTGGGACCGTACTCAGCCACCTTACAACTGGGAAGGATATAATATATTCTGCACCTCTGGAATTGCTCTGGTTAAGTCCTAACTTCTGTGCCTGCAGGTTTCCATTCAGAAACGTCAGTGTTTTCTTCTTGCATCATAGACGTTTCGACAGCAGCACCATGCCCACCGTAACAGCCTGTTCTGTAGCATTATTTGGAGAAAATTAGAAAATATGTTGCCATGCAGGCATTGTTTGAGATGTTTCCTATTTTCAGTCAACATCTGCAAAAACGCTATGAAGATCTTAACCAAGATTTCACCTCCTTTGTTATTGTCGTGCCATGGAGACCAGCCAAAAGGTGAATGGTGGCTTCAAATGATCAACCAAAAGAAACTGTTAAAGAATGGCTTCAATTCTTAAAATCTGTATGTTTCAAAAATGCCATCTTTTGCTTGGAGATGAAGCCCACTGAGTTCCAACTGTACATTTCTTTCATCTTGCTGTCTGATATATTTGTAAATTTGAGTTTTTCTTGTTTGTTCTTTTTGCATTTGATGTAATGCCTATAGAAGCCTTTCAATGTATGTAGACTATCCTGTTGGATGTTATGTATATAGTACCCTTACTGTACAGTCCCTTCCAAACCAAAACCAGAGCTGTCTACTATACTCATCCTCGATTTTGTTCAGCCCTGCATCCAAACCGGGGCCAAGCTTGCTGGCTTTTCAAAGATAACTCAAAGCTTCTATTTTTGTTAATAAAATGATTATGAAAAAGCGTCAAAATAAAACACTCACTGAACATTGATCACACTAGCCACTTTGTCACCACTTTTTTTTTTTTTTTTTTTTTGCAATGCCTACCTGTTTTCTTTACTATTCATTACTTTTTCTGTCTCTGGGCTTTCTTTTATTTGTACAAGTCAGAGTTGACAAAAGTTTTATACTATATTTTCCTACCGAGTTGTGTTTCAGTGTGAGCTAATGACTGTTTTTGTTATTGTAGCTGGCAGGGCTTTATTGGTGGTTATGTGCTGAAAATTGGCATGTGTGGTCTGCTTTCTCTCTGTGGAAAGTGGAGTGGAAAGCACCTGAATGCTCCCGTATTCAATCTAATCACTCTAGCTGTAGCACTCTCTTAAATCTGGCGTGGGGGGGGTGGTGGACTTAAGAGGATCTACCGATTAAACTTCTGGCTGTGTGTAGCCTTTAGTGACCTTAATGTTACTGCTTTCTGTCTGCTTTTTTGCAAGCCTGGTGCTCCCTATTGTCCCATAAGCCATGCAACAGAGAACACTGTAGCCCTGGAACTAGTACTGTAAATGACCCTTCACGAGTAGCATGCCCTGCTCTTACCAGCACTCAGGAAACTCCCAAGTAGTCTTTTTAGCTCTTGTGATAGGGCCATAGGCTGTGCTTGAGGAAAAACACCCCCTGCTATGATATGCTGTGTATATATAACCAGACCCACATGGAGAGAAAGAGAGCGTTACATCAGAGGAATCATGATGTACTTGGTTGAACAAATACTTCAGGATATCAACATTAATGATTCCCTTTTCCTCCTTATGTAATGTATTTTTCTGCTAATTAATTCAGCACAAACCACCATTAGACCTGATTTTTTTTTTTTAACTTTATTTCAATAGTGTGCACCCACAGCAGTGGTTTGCCCCATATTTTTTGTTTTTTATATGTTTGACTTGTATTGGTCACTGGTCTCTGCTGTTGGCACAGTCATGGGAGTTCAACTATGGTGATTTTGGAGCCTTGTCTCAGCACTTTGTTTTTTCTGTACCTCATAAGCCTCTATGTAAGAAGAGTAAGTCAGAAAAATAATAAATTCATGGTTTGACATCATACATGACCTATTTGTTCTGTTTGTCTCTTTCACACACACAAGAAGAAGAATTATCTAGTTCTATATTTGTCATTCAATGTTTATCTGAATATTGCTGCACTTAAATCCAGTGTTTTATTATGAGCTGGAGTATTATTGTATCACACACATTTGTTTTCCATTAAAACCACCTGTATGAGTGAACGCACATCTCCCTCTCCCCATCCACCATTCCTTCTGAGCAGTCTCCAAGGCAACCCATCCTGGCATCTTTGCCATGGCAACAAGCATCTTTGCTCACTGCTGCAGAGCTCCGACAGTTTCCATAGAAACAATACTAACTATTCTGCAGTCCTCCTTATAAAAGCATTTTATAGACATTGTAAATGTGATCAACAATCTGAGCTGTTTACAAATGCAGCAACAGGGAGAGATAAGTCCGTTCAGACACAGTATTGACTGGTAATTAAAAAAAAAATCTGAACTGGTTTTAAACCAGTTTAATAATAAGTAAAGCTGAAGTTTAAGGTACACCAGTAAGGCTGAAATGTTCAAATAACTACATCTATTTAGTCTCCTAAAATGAAAGACCCTCACATGATCTATCAATCAGCGTTGCCACAGGAACGGCTGCCTGTTGCCTGGTAACAGAGCCCACCCCTCTTCTGTCCGCCCAGTGCGCATGCGCGCGGCCGTCAGCTGGGCGCCGAGGAAGCAGCATCATGGCGGCGTCCGCTCGCAGCGTGCAGGCTGCCGTGCGGAGAGCGATGGTCCCGTCGTTGGTGGTGATTTTGGGAGCGACCGGCACCGGCAAGTCCAAGCTGGCGATCGAGATCGGAAAACGGCTCCAGGGAGAAATAATCAGCGCCGACTCCATGCAGGTAGGAAGACTGTCACCACGAGGAAACGCGCCGGGAGTCCTTGACATGGCGGCCATAGTGCTCGAGGATAGCAGAATAAAACATCTGCCGTGCGGCCAAATGAACGCAGATCCGAATACAAGCTGGCAGACTGTCATCCGACTCTGTGTCTGTCTGTGTGGAGTTTGTATTTAGCGAAATGTAACTGTGCTGGAGAGCAGGCGGTAGTCAAACGTGTGAAAAATACAGTGAATATTCATTATAATCAGACCGTTCCTCTATCGCTGAGAGCTAAAGGTCTGCGCTGGCCAGCACTAAACCTCACCTCAGATATACTGGGACAGCAGAGCAGTCCTGCCTGTAGGATCCTGCAGGATCAGGACCTCGTAGGGACCTGCAGGGACTGAAGAGAAGACACGTCACAGACGTCCTCCTAAATACATGCAGCACGGTTTATCTTTCTTCAAAGGCCAGATGAAGTTCACTGAAGTCAGTTAAATTTAAGTTAAAGTCCTGCTTTAAGTCTTTCCATAAACACAAACAAACAGTTTATGTATGACAGCTGTACTTGATTCTGTCCTCCTGTCTTCCTGGCTCATTTCTCCTGGTCACGGTGAAAACTTTTGCTCCATTTTAACAGCTTGACAACAACAGATGGGGTCCTGGTACCTAAAATGTTGTTAACATGCATGTTTTATTAAGAAACTAACGAGGGAACGAGGTGTAAACCATTCAAATGTAGTGAGGTGTGACATCACCTTGTGAATTAGTAATGTGAAATCCTGAGATTGATCCCAACCGTATGATAATAAGATTGAAGAAAACTGAATTGTCACGGCAGCAAAAGGAGGTAGAAGGATGGATGCATAGATAAGTAAGCATATAGATAAGTAACAGTAAAAAGCTAGAATACTGAACTGTACATTATGAACATCTATGTACAATAAGAAGCACGAGTAATAGAAATAAAAGGTACTTTATAAACCATACATATGTATGTAGAGAAATAATCACTCAGAGAAAATGAATAGTAATAAATAACTGATGGCAGAAATTGCACTTTGATGAATGGGATCAGGCTAGTAAGGTGTCTCATGTCTGCAGATGACTGTGTTAGCAACATGAGATACAGTTACTGCAGAGACAAAACTGCACGTTACTTAAGAGAGAATATAGGCAGAATTAACTCCATATACTTCGCAATAGTGATCAATAATTGTACCAGTCATTTGTTTAGCTGTAATATAGCAGCGTGGCTCTGGGCTCATTAAAGTAAAGGGAAAAGGAGTGAAGATCAGTCCTGAGTGAGTTCATGCAGTAACATTGAAATGTTGTCATAAAGATATTTATTGGTTCACTCATTAGTGTCTTTTATTGCTGATCCAGTCACAGTCAATCACATTCAACAGGAAGTAGTTAAAAGTTTATATGTTGAGCAGTGAGATCCTAGATCTGCATGACAACAGATGACTGTATTAAAATTACAGTGGGGTGTGTGTGTGTGTGTGTGTGTGTGTGTGTGTGTGTGTGTGTGTCTCAACGCAGCGACATTTAAAAATCTCTCAGGCTTGCGTCTCCTCTCTCTCTCCCTCCCTCTCCCTCTCCCTCTCCCTCCCTCTCTCGGCCGTGACCTCCCTTTTGGTTCTCAGGCACTGTTGCCGCAGCAACCAGAGGGCAGGCACACTAAACAAAAAGGTTGAGTACAGGTTTGAGTCTTGGTCACACCAGCGTGGACACACTCACACACATTCACACACACACAGAAACTCCACTTTATCCAGATGTGCCGGTGTCCAGCAGTGATTCCCCTGACAGCAGAATTCAGTACGTAATCACACCGCGTTCACTCTTTCATCACCCTTCTCCTGTTTCACACCCCCCCCCCCCTCCCCTCCTTCCCGCCTCTTGGTGTGCATCGTCCTTGAGAGTGTGTGTCCCCGCGGGGAGCGCCTCTTCCAGCAGTCACCTGGTACTGGGTAAACTGGGTTACGCTAATAACATTTCAGCCCGGAATATCTCAACGACCAGCAGCTCTGGTGGAGAGAAACAGTGGCCTAGTTACAGCACGGCAGCCCCAGCCTATCTCCACAATCCCTGGCCTTGTTGCCACCCTCCTCTCGGTGTGTGTGACAGCGAGAGAAAGCGAGCGAGAGAGACGTGCAGACATGCAGTGAGAGAGAGAGAGAGAGAGAGAGAGAGACAGGGAGAGAGAGAGAGAGATTGCTTATGTGAGAATGAGGCTGTGTATAGGCTAGAGCGGGACTGTGTTGTCTTTGGGATAGGAAACAGTCTGGTCTTGTTTGGGAGAAAGCAGCATTGTGCTGAGCTGGTGCATATTCAGCGCCGTGCTACGCCGGCCCAGCAGCTGATGGTGAATGGGCACGCTGTGGCCACTGGGAAGTGTCCATTGTCCCGGGGAGAATTGGTTCCCACACTCCCTAACACTCCTATTGTGTTATTATCACCCCCCCGCACCCCCCCCCCCCCTAGTCCATTGGACATGCAGGGGGATATTATTCAGTCATTAAATGAGCATGCTATCACACACACACACACACGCAAGTGCTCGGCTGTACTGTCAGTGAACGAGGCACTGCCAAATAGTGTAAACCCCGTGGTTCCCAAAGTGGTGGTCTCACCTCTGAGAAGTTGGACTTACGGTGAAGTGCGCGTGTTTAAAAGTTTTGCAGCCCTCGCTGTACTTATCGCCTCACCTATATATAAAGCACTGGGTATCTGTGAGTGTGAACAGTCTTAAATTAGCCTCTCATTAGCCAAGTCTTCTTATTTCACGCAGAGAATAGGCGGCCTGTGCACCATAGTTCGTAGTTTGACTCGTCATATGCTGTACTAAATTTAATTGGACCCTTTTACCCCAGAGAGTACATTTCATTTATTGAGTTCTTCTACTACACACTTACCATTTTTAGTTTATAGTAGATAGGTTAGGTATGTTGCTGTTTGCCATTTTCTTTCTTTATTTAGCCATGTACAATAAACTAGCCTTTAATTAACATAAAGGTGGCACCGGAGATGTCCTCAGATGATGGCTGTTAAACATCATCTGGAAGTTGCAAAGAAGGGCAACTTTTAGGTTAAAGCAGATGAAACTTTTACAAGTGGACATCTTGAGAAACGTATTTACGTCTATATGATGACACTACATCGAGGACTTATGTTGCACTGATTGTTTGATACGCACAGGTTGTAGGATTTAATTGGTTGAATCAGGCTTTTGATGAGCTGTAATGGATAGACATTAGTTTGTCACCTCAGGGGAGAGGATGATATATCCAGGCAAGGCCTACTGACAACACTTTGCCAGGCATTATTGGTAATAAGAAACATTTGACATGGACGGTGAGAGTGAGGGGATAAAGTGAGTGAACATCAGAGGTGATTCATGTGAGGGAACGCTCAGACCGAAACATTAGACCAGAGCTGTGATCATCGTTCAAACGTCATCTTGTTTATGCTCTGCTGCACATTACACCAGTGAAATAAACTGGGGAGTTCCCTGTCTCACTCTTCATTTTAAGAGTATTGAGTTTTGGGTTTGCTTTATGTACAACCAGCACTCAATTCTGGGATATTTTAGTTTCCTGGGAACACTTGAACGCAGACGGAATAGAGAGAAAAAAGTCTAAGCTTGGAGCTGCTATGCAACTTTTACTGAACTCTGACAACAAAGAGAGATGAGTGAGAGTTCACTGTCATGGATTTCCCATCCCTGTGTGTCTGTTAAGTTTATTTACAATGATTAATGAAATTAATGGAAAACAGTTGCTGGCTTGAAAGTAGGAAATTAATCTAAATTGATCATCGGCAGTGCAAAGACAGCTAAAATTATGAGTAAATGGGCTAAATCGCACCAAACCTCCAGTGCGACATGAAAGATTTGAGTTACTCAACCTCCAAACGTTTTTGAACGTATTGTGTTGTGATTTTTGTGCACGGGCAGATTTCCTATACTTACCCACAGCTGCTCAGTGCATTAACTAATAACACATTGTTACCACAAAATGAATAGTTTCACTGCAGAGTGTAAAAAGGGGTGTGTGTGTGTGTGTGTGTGGGGGGGGGGACTGTGGGGTATCATACTGAAGGGCCATCACAGGTCCTAAGGGGCAATTTAACAGGTCATGCACAAGCATGCACCATTACTTTAGTTTGTGGGCCTATTGGAAGTATTGATGCCCGGTGACCCTTTGCTTTATGCATGTATGAAAGAAGGAGCTGCCGTATTCTGTCAAAGACAAAATGAGCAGTGAACATTGTGACAAAGGAAGACAATTTGTCAGGCTTGTGGTTTTCAGTTGAATGTGAGAAATGGGCCTGAACGGCGAGAAAGCTGTCATGTGTCATCTTGCCCCTTATAGTCCCATAAAAATGGAATGAAGGTCTTTCTTAGTAAAAACACAGAGGGCTGATTTGCCCTTTCAGTCAGATTTGACCGCTGTGAGGGGCGCTTATTCTTTCAAAGGTTATGCTTGTTATTGGCCAGAGGTTGTTATGCACCAACACCGCTTATCTACGCATTAAACACATCCTACGCTCAAAATCTGTGTAGCTATGTGTTATATCCCTTTAATTTGCTCGCAGTCATCCCTCCTCCTCCTCCTCTCTCTCTTTCCATCTCTGTGCATGTGTCTCTATCTCTCTCTCTCTCGCTCTCTCACTCTCCCCCTCCCCCTCCCACTGTCTCTCTGTCTGTCTGGTGTGGCTATGACCTGTCTGGGCTTTGACGTATCTGTTTGCATTGTAACTCAGGCGATGCTGCCTCCCACATCCGATTTATGATGCATCTTTTTAAGTAATCTAAGCCTGTGTAGGAGCGAGCCAAAAAAGAGAGCTTATGAACTCTTATTTTTGGTGTGTGTGTGTGTGTGTGTGTGTGTGTGTGTGTGTGAATTGCAGTCTGCGGCTGTGGTGATGCGGTCAGTGTTACAGTAAAGCAACGAGGGAGAGGAGGATGGCAGGATGGAGGAGGAGGGGGAAGAGCAGGATGGGAGAGGGAGAGGGAGAGGGAGAGGGGGAGGGGGAGGGGGGGGGGGGCAATGCCATGAATGATTTATTAGTCTGGCATTACTGGGCCATTCCCCACAGAGAGAGGAGAGGAAGATGGAGGGATAAATTGTTGAAGGATGCTGCCTTGAGGGGGAAGGAGGGAAGGAGTAAAAAGAGAAAATAGGCAGGCGGAGAGGTGTTCTGTTGTAAGTGTAACGGAGGAAGGGATTCAGAGAGAAGGATAAAAATAAAGCAATGCAGCTTACAGTTTGGCTGCTGAATGTATCTAGGGCCATGTCCAGGGGTCAGAATAAGGACGAATTGTACCGTCTTCCTCTCTGGACCAGAATCAACTGATTACAACTGACCCTGCCATTGCTTTTGATTAAAGCTTTCAACATTCGGCATTTTATGGCAGTACATTTTTTCTCTCAAAAGTTACAATTTTCATTCAAAAAAATGTACAAGGACAAGTGTTTTCCCCAGCTTCTTTTTTCTTTTTTTTTTTCTTTGAGAAAAAAAGCCACTAAATTGCAGCCAAATTTAGATCATCATTAGGTTACTGAAACCAAAACTACTATTGCACTGAAAATTGTAGCACATATTAGGCCTTTGGCCATGAACTGACTTTTATTATTGAATAATTACAGGGATGCACTGATCCGAGTTTCTCTCCCCCAGTGCTGATTCTGATACTCAAACTAAAAAGCTGGTAAAACTGACACACTTTGGTTTTACGGGGGCCTATGTGCCGGGCTATTTCTTGCCCAGTAACTTCCCGAAGGTTTGTCGTCACCGTGAGGTTTGCCAGGCAACCAGCGGAGACTTCCAGACGTTACTGAGCCTGTTCTTACCCTTCGGTTTTTATACGGATTAAACAAAGGCGATATATAACATGTTGATTGGTGGATTTTGTTACCTTTTGACAGAGCCAGGCGAGCTGGTTCCACCTGAGTCTTGGACTCCTCCATATTTAGCAGTGAGATATGAGAGTTATGAGATATGGCAAATTAGAAAATGAGCATATTTCCTAAACTATTAACTTTAAATGATCGCAGTGGAATAGAAAACTGTGTGTGGATCGGTAACGTCTTGCCGCTACCTGATCTGCTTAATTAGATCTGTATCTGTGTGTGCATCCCTAAATAATTATACAAGGAAAATTTCCACATAAAATACGGCTAACTTTTCAGATATTTTATATCATCTCTGGTCAGAGGGCAACATTCTGCAAGTACGTTAATAAAATGGCAATACTGGCTAAATGGAAGCATTGGCCTAACACTACTCTGAAAGGTCTGCTTTATGCTTTTTTGGCTCTCTCTGAATCTTATTTTATGTGTCAATGAGTGTTTGTTCTCTCTGGCTCTTTCTTTTTTCCCTCACCCGTCTCTGTCTCTCTTGCCCTCTTTCTTTCATTTAGCCATGCTCCCCCCTTATTTATGTGGCAGAGGAACAGCTGTCTCGTGCAGGGCGTGAGGTTGGCCAAGCAGGCCGGCTGCAGGCTCTGCAGAGCTCGAAACACTGAGCTCATTGTCTCACACACACACACACACACACACACTCCTCCCTTACTCGCACACAAGCCTCACGGTCACATCCATTCACGTCCATTTAAAAGCGAAGGCAGGAAGGAGTAGGCAGCTTGGACCCACATTAGCTGGGTTTCCATTGAAGTACATCAGTGTGAATTATGACGTTTGGAACTAGAAAAAGCTGAAAGTGACGAGCACATCCCCCCTTACACCTCCTTCAGTTTTATTCATTCATAAAGAAAAGTCGATTTACACATTTATGGAAAACAAATAACACAGTTTATCAAGCTTATGAATTATTTCATCTGTTTGGAGGTGGCTTTAAGGTTTAAGGTGTCCACCTCCCTAGAAATGTTGTGCATGCTGGAATTTCCATGAATGCGCTGATCATTAATAGAAAAACGGCTAAGTGCATTTTCTTGTTTGGTGTGAAATATGACCAGCATTAGCTGAAACCAAAGAAAAAAAACTTGCTCAGCACAAATCAATTCTTCCCCCACTTTTTGCCTCTATCTAATTTTTTTGAATCCTTTTAAATGTGTGCTTAAAAAAATGCTTGACAGAAGTCATTCAATCTCCTGCTTTTATTGAGACATCTGAGACATGTGTAAACATGATTAGCTATGTTGATTTTTATCTCTGGTTCCTTTACGACTCTGAGCCCGAACGTTGCTGCAATCTGCTACTCATTTCCTCCGCCTCGAATTGAAGTCTTCATTTCTTCCTCATTTTCTCTCTCATTTGCAGCTCCCCCTCAAAGCATTTTTTCCTTCATATCTTCCACTCAAGTGGCTCTTTTCATTTTTCTGCTTCACACTCCACTCTTCCTCTGCCGGCTTTTACTCTCGGGTCTCCTTGTCCTCGTTAAGGCGAAATTAAAATCATCACAATCTGCTCTTGCAACACTTTCGCACGGGAACAGGTAAATGTCCATTAAGCTGTGTTGTCTCAGCAGCGGGTAAGAATGGAAAGAATGAAAGAAAGTGTGAAGTTTTGGGAGAAAACCACAAATTAATAAAAGATATTAGAATACGTTTTGGTACAACATGCTATAAATCTACTGGGACGGCACTAGAACCAACTTTCAGGCTTGGCCTTGGAAACAGTAGTCAAAATCTCACCATTAGGTACATTTCGTGGATCTTATGTAGTGATCAGTCATAGCAAATGATCTTCCTCTGAATCATGAAATCTAAACTTTTAGGCCAATATGGACGAGTAGCCTTTAAAGCGCTCAAAAAAGAGACAGTCGTGTTTGTGTGTGACTGTTTTAAATTCGAGCTTTTGTCTTTTCACCATATGGGGAAAACAAGTGCGTTAATCTGGGAGGTGTGAGAGACACATGACCCTGACTTACTAAATCTCTCTCTCTCTCTCTCTCTCTCTCTCTCTCTCTCTCTCTCTCTCTCTCTCTCTCTCTCTCTCTCTCCCTGCCTGTCTGCATCTGTCTCTATTGTACACTTGCACACACAGACACACCAACCTGATGCCAACCTATATCTGCGAGCATCTCTATCTGTCTTTCTCGCACCATCATTATGCCATCCTTCTGCTACCTATCAATCTGTCTTCACTCAGTATGATCTGTCTGAGAGTCTGTGTGAATGAGTGAGTGTGTGAGAGCGAGAGAGAGAGAGAGAGAGAGACAGCAGAGAAGGAAAAGGAGGGGTGGTGGTGGATAATGTGTGCAAATTTGTCAGGGAGCATCCTGTTCTCTCTAGCAAGTACACAGCGCTCTTCTGTCTCCTCTTATGTTTGTTCATCTCCCTTTCTCTCTCGTCCTCTCCAAAGCGCTTTTTCTTTCCCACCCCCCCCACCCCCCTCAAACCTTCACCCTCCTTCATTTGCTCTCTATCTCCTTCATCTATCTGTCCATCCATCCACCCGTGCATCCATCCCTCCCCTGGCTGACAGTGGTGTCGTGCGGAGAGGCCGTGAATAATTTATCAGGCTGGGTTGTTCTGCCCTGCCCTGCTCTCCACTTTTGGCTTTCTGCGGTGCTGAAGAACATTTGGCAAAGTACATGCAGATTACACACACACACACACACACACACACACACACGCATTCACCAAGGATGTGATCAATAACCTGCGCAGCTGTATTGATTACCCAATGCATGTACGTTGGGTAAAACAGTGTAATGTTGTTGCCTTGAAACATAAGATTTAGACTACTGGAAGATGCTTGGTTACAATGTTAGGAGGTGTTCAAGAGGATGTGGGCACCCCTGCACTACAAAATACTTCCCTAACAGGAAAACAAAGTAGATATTGCGTGACTCTCTTGCCACTATCTGGCCCAAAAAAAATAGAATAAAACTGAAACTGTTAATAAAACAGCATTAATCAGCATTTAAAAAAACCTAAAACCAAATACTAAAACTAAACTTAATAAAAAAGTGCACCTATAATCAAGAAGCAAGACAAATAAAAATTGAAGTACACAACCTTGTAGTAATAAATACAGAGGGCACCAGAAATTGATTGTTCTGGACAAAGGACAGAGCTGCTTAAGTTAGCCTACGCTTTTCGATCTCATCAGGACCAGCTCTTGTGTTTTTGGTTTTTTGAAAAGCTAAAAAAACAAACAAAAAATCACTCTCCAAGCTCTTTTAAATGCGTATCTCTTCCTACAGCCCCATGCAAACTAAAGGTGTGGAAATCCAAGGCTTGCCATGCCTAGTGATGGTTGCCAGGCTGTGATTGGACAGATCGCTGTTTAGGGGAGGGGTTTAGCTAACCGGTCAATTCTTGCCACACTCATGGATCTTGTAGGTCGCAGGTAGGTGGGCTTTGAAATCGTAAACCTCTAATATTGGTATCTATAAAAAAATTTTAAAAACTTGTATGTGTGTCGCTGGCCCTCCCCTCTCTCATCTTCCCACTACAACCCACTTCACTGAGTCCCAGCAGACTGAACTTTACAAAGATTCTAGTCAGTGAAAAGTAAAAAAAAAACAAAAAAAAAACGTAACTTACAGTGCATCGTTTGTCTAGAAATTTTTCGTCATTTCAGAGGGAAAAATAAGCTCACGAGTTAAAGTCAAGAGTGACTTCATCCATCCATTCTTTCGCGCTGTGAAAATCGTACTTGTGTGTTCCTTTGCTGGCTGACTGCTTATGATGAAAGGCTGTATTTTCCTACTCTGAATTATTGAACAATAGAGCGCTTCATCTTTTTTTTTTTTTTTTTTACCCAAATCAAGGCTAAATCCAACCAGAAGCTTGAGCCTACTGGTAAAATTGTTTGGGAAAGTTTTCACCTGTTTCGTGAAGTTTTCCTGGCCACTTCAGGTGGATTCACTTTTCTGAACCACACAGACATACATGAATGGTTGATGGTAGACTACACACATATGCTGTGCAGAGGACGGTGTATTTACATGATAAATGGGAGGAGATGGTGATGTTTAGTCATCTGCGACCTGATTATTGGTGCCGTAAACCGCAAAAATGATACGAAGTTCAAATCGGAGTTTAACTTTAATGCTGCCACAGTACCCGACTACGCCAAAGTGGTTTGAACCCATCAGACAGATGGACAGTCACTGCCATACATTTCATCCTGCGTTTGTTATGTGGCATTACGGTAAATGCACTGATTCCATGTTTCTGGACTGCTGGTTTACTTTTGACCATCGATCCTTGACTGGCCTCTCAACGGGGGCTGATAATGGAAGAAGTTAAAGTTCACTAAACCTGCATCTTCTTTTTTTTTCATTTCATTCCTGGCAATATTTAAAACGGATCCACCAGCAAAACGGCATCCAAGCATGTCTCAAATAAAGCAGTTTTTGATGAATATGGTGGGAGCAGCTGGCCACTGACCGCCGTCAGCTGCTTCACAATAAAAGCCTTTTATAGTGGTTTGCCAGCGGTGGATGTTAACCATAGATTAACGAGAAACAAAAGTCCAAACCACAGCTCCTACATTATGCAGGAGCAACAGATCTACTAAAAACTGACTGTAGCGAGTCGCTTCACTTGTTGATCCACTCTGTTTGCGGTGATGTAAACATGCCTCAGTGGGGTGCCATACCATCCCACTGTGCCACCAAGCTGTGCTATGCTGCACAGTAACATGCATATAAAAAAAGAAATGGTATAAACAATTCACAATATAACCAAATACAGTTCTAAAACGAAAAAAATGTGCTTTTTTACCCCACTGACTACTCAGTTCCTACATTGTTATTCAGAAAATACTAAATCTTTGCCACCTATTGACTGGGTTTAATGTACTGGACTGTAGTGGAGCATAAAAGTGTAAATACAGTCGAGATACAATGATAATCTGATCTTCCAAACCAAATGTGAAGAACACATTTTGAACAAAGTGTAAATGTGTTTCCAGTCCATATGACAAATGCAGTGACGAGCATCAACAAAGTGCAGATCTAATCGGGACGTACACATAAATTCCAAAAGGAACCGTATCAGATTTTGAACAAAGGAAAACCTTGAAGTTTGAAGGATGGAAAAAGCCCAGTTCGAAAGTTCCCTGCGTCCCGACGTGTTTGTGTGTGTGTGTCTGAGAGTGAAAAGCACGATAGACTACTGTATGACACCCAGCTGTCAAATTCCACGAGGGAGCCCCCTCGCTGTGTGATGTAAAATGGACAGAGGAGGTGTGTATCATAATTTGCAGGAATGGTCAGAGCTCTCTCACATGGACGACAGACGGCGCTCCTCATTCCTTCCTCCATAACAGCCTGCTTCCAGCTTCATGCATTGACAAATACACTCGCACACACCCTACCACTTGTTTCAATTTTTTCCATGTTGTCCAGGATTTTATGCTTTCTTGGACAAAGAGCTTCCATTGTTAGAGTGCGTTATTATAGAGTCGCTGTCGCCGCTTCTCCTCCATATATGCTCTGATGTTATTCTAATTGCTTATTTCCAATAGTTTACTTTATTATGTTTCTGTGCTTCTTTTGCATGCCCTTCAGGTGTACCAGGGTCTCGACATCATCACCAATAAAGTGACAGCTGAGGAGTGCGCCCAGTGCAGGCATCACATGATCAGCTTTGTGGACCCATTAGTTAGCAGCTACACGGTGGTGGACTTCAGGAACAAAGCCCTGGCTCTGATATCCTTTCCTGGAAACACAGAAGAACAGTATTTTCCTTAACACCTTATCCCATATTTCACTATCACCCTGTCATAGCCTCCTCGGATAATTAAGTAGCAACTGTGTGGAAAGAATTCACTCAATTTGACTTTTACTAATTGGTCTGGAGGTGTGTGTGTGTGTGTGTGTGTGTGTGTGTGTGTGTGTGTGTGTGTGTGTGTGTGTGTGTATTTGTGTAAGCAGATCTGCTATGTCCTCGTTTTGTCAGTGTGTCTCACTGCAGATGTTGCACTGAAAATGAGAAGAGAGAGATCACTAGAGATGATATTTATAGAGGAGTCTGTGTCTGTAATGCGACACACACACACACACACACACTTTCTTTGGGCAGTCACACCCTCCTGCAGACACTGGCCGTCACACAGATGTGGAGAGAAGGAGGCGATAACTAGAGGCGGTATTAATAGATCAGGAAGGCATGCACATACACATGCGCGCGCCCGCAGACTGCAATTCACACACACACACACACACACACACACTCTCTCTCACCAGTGCGGTGAGGGGATGCGGTAGCTCCAAGAATAGGCTCAGTGCAGCGCGAGCCTGCTGGTGGAAGGAGGGAGAAGTGGAAAGCGATGAATACAGATTAGAAGGGATAGAAGCGCTGTGGAGGACTTTAAACTGTAAAGCAGGAAAGGGAGAGGATGGAGAGGGAAAAATAGGGAGCTGTGTGTGTGTGTGGGTGTGTGTGATAGTTGGAGAAGGCTGACAAGCTTGAGAAGTTTGAAGACGCAGGACCTAATGACGCATCATTAGCTATCAAACTATCACTCAACATGCCATTCACATATACTCCCTCTATCCAAACCCCTTCTCTGTTTCTCTTTTATTGCTGTCAATCTTCCGGCCCTCTTTCTGTTTTCCCTCCTTCAATTTTCGTCGCCGCTTGTCAGCGATCACCCTTACTCTCTTTCCTGCTCCTGCCCTCTGGGGTGAGCGACGATGGCTGATGGGGCCTTTATCTTGTTTGAGCGGTTATTTGATTATCCCTGAGTATGGACGGTGGGCGAGGGAGGAGGAGAGAGAAGGAAAGGTGCAAGATGAGAGCCGATGCGACAGAAAAGGAAAGGAGAGAGTAAGGGAAATAAGGTGTGGCTCTGTCTGCATGACCAGTAAGGCATTTTTAAATTCCAATATTGATGTTTTTGTATTGATTTAGGAGGTGAACCAAACCTACTGGCATAAATTGACTGTGCGGTAAGGGGGCGGCATTGACCCTTTTTGCTGCAATTAATGATTATTTTCATTATTAATTAATGATCAATTAATCAATTACTAATTTGGTCTATAGAATCTTTGAAAAAACTGTGGAAAATGCACACCAAAATTTCCCAGTTGACCAAGTTGACATCTTCAACCCCAAAGATACTTAGGTTGTCATGATAAAACAGTGATTCTCAACCTGGGGGTCAGGACCCCTCTGGTGGGTCACAGGATAAGTTTGTTTGTGAAGTATTGGGTAGTTTGACCTCTTCAGGTTCTGGATCATTTATTCAAATCACTGAAAACTCCCAACCCATAGACTTCTGACACCTGTGACAAGGGGTCACACGAAGACAACGCTCTATGCTAAGTGAAGTTAAGTTGAGAGCCACTCTGTTAGAAAATCAAAAATTTGCAGAGCAAATTTCAGTCCAATCAGTTGACTAATTGTTTTAGCTCTAAGTGACTCAACGTATTGGTCCAACGTCTGCTCTAAGTATTTACCTCATACACATATTATATTAAATGGCCACTCTAAGGGTGTATCATCATATCAGCTACACTGCACTCAGTTACTGTAAATGCTGACTCTCCAATGAGAGTCAGTATACTGATCTTAATACTGCTCTGACAGTCTCTTATTGACTTTGAGTGGTATTGTTTTTGTTTATCAAGTATTCTGCTGAGGCTTTTCTTTTATGGGCCGCATACTATGTTGATGCATGGAATCATTATAGGGACAGATCCAGCATGTTGAGTTTTTTGCTGATTTCCTGCATTTACTTTCGTTTTATCCCTGCACACTGTTTTGCAGCAGCTCTGTCATGAGATATTATTCAATTTTCTCTTTTTTTTTTTTTTTAAGCTTAGTTTTTCGAGTTTAATATTCTGAAACAAACGTACTCCACTGAAGATAAGTCTGCCAACCCAATGTGACATTAGAATCAGGCTCTTTGTGTGTTCATTTTCTATGGAACTATAGTTTGCAGAACTGCCTCGTTCTGTCTGTCTCTTCACTTGAACGTTTGCTATTATTTGAACACTTAATTTCAAGTAGGAACACTCTGAAATCGAAAAGGCAAAAAAGAAAACTTTCTGTCTCATCCCAATGATTTGTTGAATGTGCATACAATATAAAACCACTCAACATACAGCAAACTTTAATAGCTCAAGGAAATTTAGCTATTTAACAAATGCGACTGGCCGATTGAATTAGAACTGCTTTTGCGCCATTAAGGCGTGAGTGCCATGAAATGAGCTCAACAGGACATTCAAAATGGTTTGAATTGTTGTGCAGTCATGTAAAAACTGTCAAAATTAGTAACAGGTGAAATCATACTGGAATTGTTCATATAGATAAAATGTGCACAGATCAGTTTCCTCCTTAACCCACTCCAACATAGATGACATGCACAGCAGAAAGAAACTGCCAGTGATCGTAGGAGGAACAAACTATTACATCGAGTCTCTGCTGTGGAGAGTCCTGCTGGATACGGGGGTGAGTGCCATTTCATTCATATATTCATTTCTTAGTGCATGCTGCTTTCAGTGCTTGGTGATGTTATAATAAAAAGAAAGTGTGACTTTGGTTGAATGTTCTCAGCGTTTTCAGGTTTTTATCCCTATTTCTATTGCACGTCATTCCTAAACCAATGCACTGTTCTAACAGGACGTATTATTAGGGTTTTAAGAGGAGCATTTAAAGGCAGCATTGGGAAATCCTAACACGTTGAATGAAATGTGGCACGCAGCAGGAGAGCGAGGAGTCGGGGGACGGAGGAGATGGGGCTCCAAACAGGAAGTTGGAGCTGGAGAAACTGGGCGGCGCTGAGTTACATAAACTACTGGCGGAGGTGGACCCCAGGATGGCTGCCATGTTGCACCCCAACGACAAACGCAAGATAGCCAGGTGATACGGCTGGTGATGTCTTTATCGGTGTTATGTTTTACACTGGATATCGAGTAACAAATTGATCTGCTTTTTGCGATTTGTTTCTAGAAAACCCGACACCGTTTTGAAATTAAACTTTACTTTATTACAGACAAACTGCAAATATTATAGTTTCCCTTAAACCATTTTATAAGAAACTGGTAAGTTTTAAATTATCTATCAAAACTAACATGTATTAAAACAGCACAAGCAAATGTAAGAAAGCTTATCCATTTTTATAAATAATTTATAATAACCCTATCCTGCTCCACTATTACTGGTTTGTCCTAGCATTATGTGTTTTGTCTGAATTAAGATAATTGATTGCTCTTGCTAGAGTTAGATTAAAGAAACCCGAATTTAGCAGTCCCTTAAAATACATTGTGGTGTCTAATTAACAACAAATAGTCCAGGGGTTAGCTGCTAGCTCCTATTATGAGAAAATAATTGGAAAATGTTCTTTTAACCTTTGAGATGACGTGGTGTTAATTGTTTGTCTCGTGGTAACTTGTTAGTGTGTATCCGAGCGGCTCGCAATATCTTTGAGATCTTGAGTTTTCTCATGTTTTGCGTGAGGTCCTGAAGGGGCTCCTGCTCTTTCTGAGGCTGACAGTCACAGTGTATGGCCTCCACCCAATCTGCAGTGACAGAGTGTCTGTTTATACAGCGCGCGCACACACACACCCACACACACACACACACACACACACGGCTTGATGAGTAGCAGTCAGTGCACTCTGGTCTTTTGTGTGAGCAGGTTAGGTTACCCTGTTCTTCTGGATGACAGGAGACGACAGGAATCATATTTTCTTTATAACCTCAGAGTGCAGCGAGTCTGATTTGGATTTAAATCTCATCATGTCCCTTTGTTTTTTGTTTTTTACCCCTGTCTTTTTGCTTTTATTGTTGCTGGTTTGGTAATCATTTAGACTACACTCAAACTAAACTCTAAACTTGTGCCGCAGAGGGGCCTTTGGAGGTTTTTCATTTACACTGGATTTAACGGATGAGTGGATGTTTGACTCATCTAATCCGTTTACCCACCGAGGCCCGGCGTACAGGGACTGGGATGTAAACTCATAGTATACTGGAGATCAAAGGAATTTGTATCAAGCCAAATAAAGAATCGGTTGTGTCGACACAGGGTCCAAGTTGGAAAAGTGTTTTTATTTAACCACAATATCGCTGCTTTTATGTTTGTTATCTGCAGGAGTCTTCAAATCCATGAGGAGACAGGCATCCCCCATAGCCGCTGGCTGGAGGAGCAGAGGGGGCAGAAGGGTGGCGATGGGCTTGGGGGGCCGCTGAGATACCCAGACCCCTGCATCTTCTGGCTGCATGCTGACATGGAGGGTAAGGAGGGAGGATTTTCCATTTTAAAGTTATTGCTTTTTATCGAAATGACAGAAATGGCCACGTTGATATGGGAGCATCGGTGCAGCAGGAAATAGCTGTTTACGTGTGTTGTTACATTTCTCCCTCTCTGCTCCCCCTCCAGCTCTGGACAAGCGGTTGGATGCTCGTGTAGATGAGATGTTGTCTGCTGGACTGATAGAGGAGCTCAGAGACTTCCATGTCCGCTACAATCAGCAGAAAGTCCAGGATGACAGGTAACAAGTCAGCAGCAAAACACGCCCACCCAACTGAAGGAACACAATCACGTGTTTTGCTCATGCCCAAAAAAACATTGGGATCATTTTAGGATGTTGTTCGACAGTTCTCTTCTTGTAATAAGGGCAATTGCGTCAAAAGAAGTGCAGGGATTACATGTATTTGATGCTGAAGATGTTTTGTTAGAGTACTGCACTTCTGTCACATTGTCAGGGTCACGATGGATGGTTTCAAAAACGGATAAAAAAAAAAAAAAAAAGATGTCGTCTTTTTAATTCCCTGCATTCTTCTTCCTTGTCAAGGCCTGGTGCCTACATTACCCACAATGCAGCCCAACCACCAACAGTACGGTCAGAGATTCTGATGTGTTATGTAGCATTGAGCCACGAGCCTGAGGCAGAGATGAGGACAGGCTACAGAGGTCTGATGAGCTCTCTCTCTCTCTCTCTCTCTAACTGCACACCCCCAGTTTTCTTTTTCTTTTTTTTCATTTTCAAACTCGTAGTCTTCCGCCCCAACCGACGGCTTTATGCAACTGTTTTCACATATGCAGTAGTTCTTCCCAACACCTGTAAACGGACTTCAATGTGTAAATTCCCTTTTAACACCGAGGGGGAATGTTGTATTATCCTCCCTTCACACAACCAAGACATACTGGCTACATACAGTATAGTTTGTGTTCTAAGCAATTATTCTTTTATATTGCAAAATTAAGCAAAATTCCCCTAAAAGATACAGAGAGGGTTTTGGAATCTGTTATGTGGGCCAAAAACGTACGTCATACTTTGCTTTGGCCCTGTCGTCATTGCTATCGGACATTGCGAGGCGGTCCGAGGGTTCAGTGTCTGTGCAACAAACTCAAGACCACATTCTCCTTCCTACCTAAATTAACGATCCTGACATTCAGTCTGGATCCAGACTTAACTCCTCTCTTCCATGTAACCAGGGCAATAGGAGTGAAGTGAACTCGGTCAAGCAGCTTTCCAGTTATTTATTTCCCCTTCCCAGTCTGACAGGTCACTCTGTTCTGTACGCTGTCCTTTCCCAAAGGCCTGGAGACCGATTTAGACACAGCCCACACTGTTGCGAGTTTAGTTCAGATGGGACTGATATTTCTTTAGGATGTCCAGTGATTATTAATAATTGCGGAGATAAGCCCCCTCCACCGTTCATTTGCACTACCAGGGGAGTCTGGTGATCGGTGATTATTACCTCAGGGCCTCAGGAAGTTCTTCCCACACTGAATGGACATTCTGGTAGCCTCGGAACAAATTACTTACAGTGCTACGCTGTCTGTTAAAGATGCAATTTGAAGATAACGTTAATGTAATCAAGATTGATATCTTGTGACAATTCCTTAACTCTAAGTACATGGCTCTTAGCATGCTGGAACCAGGTGACTGGTATGGATCCACTGTTTCCTGCTCTGTGAGCGGTGTCTCTGGGTTACCATGACGCATAAAATGTAGCATTTGCTTGCTTGATAACTACAACCCCAGGACTGAACCGTATTCTAATAAGAATTTTTCTGCGTTCTGTTTGTGACATGAAATGTATTTAAACATGGATGTGGGCTCCACTCATAGCGGAAACAGATCCAGTATGTGAACACTGCTGTGGGTCTCTCTTGGCAGCAGATATTGATATTGTATGTGTGTGATTGGGTGTGGCTGCGGGGAGTTGATGCATTGGTGGAACGGTGCCCAGGAAGCTGCCAATTCCCTTCTTTCGTCCCTCCTTTCTCTCATCACCCCATCACCCCATCCCACCTCACCAACCAACAGCCTCCTCCTCCTCCTCTTCCTCTCTCTCTTTCTCTCTCTCTCTCTCTCTCTCTCTCTCTCTGCCACTATTGCCCTCTCAGCAATCTGATCACCGAAGCACTTTACCCCCTCCCCCCCTCTCCCCTCCTCTGTCTGTCTGTCTTTCTCTCCTTTACCCTCATGTCTCCATCCCCAGCTGGCTGCTGTGGCCAGACATCAAGGTCAAATCTCTCCCTCCCCCCTCCCTCTCTTCCTCTGTCTTTCTTTTTGTCCCTCCATTGACTCTACATTTCCTGTGCTCTGTTGCTATTCTCAAATTTCTGTCTCTGCCCGTCTAGCCAGATTTATTTTTGTTATTTCCTCTTCTTGTTTCTGTTACAAGTGTAAGTTATGGACCAAAAATAATCATTATTTTCATTCTAATGTTTGCTCTACAACATGTTAAAAAGAAAATTTAAGTGCCGTTCAAAGAGACAAAATTGACAGCAAGAACAGTGAATTATACATTAAAAAGTGAACCAGAGAAGATAAAAAGATAAAAGCAAGTCTATAAATCAAAGTCAGTTCAAAGAAAAAAAAAATTTAAATACAGACTTCCAGTTTCGTGTGATGACCTGAAAAGGTCATCTGCAAAAATTGCATCCAGCCCAGGACATGATTAAAATCCCTTACAACGAATAATTATCAAAAACCATACAGATCCTTGTACAATGGGTAATTCTGTGATTAGCTGAATAAGTGCAATTTTAAACATTCATTTCCTTTTAATTCGACCTCTGGGAACATTGCAGAAAATAAAAAATTGCATCCATAAATCAGTTTAGAAATGATAGAAAAAGGCTCAAAAAACAGACCTTGGCTCATAATGATCAGATTCAGACTTTTTCGTCAGTATCAAAGTAATCCATTAATTGTTGTATGTACAGTGCAAACAGGAGCGGTTTGTAGCTAACGTTTAAAGTTCAATACTCAGACATTCAGTGTGCGTCATCATCGATCATTTTTAAAGACCATTTTAACAACTTTTGGTACGAGCCCGGCCCCCTTCCAGTATAAATCAGAATACACATATAATATTTTTGTGTAAGCAGCTTGTTTTCCTCGGCACCTTTTGTATGATGATTTTTCATCAAGTCAAATGTCTTGTAGTGGCAGAAAGCAAATTGCCACCACAGCTGACCTCTTATTGTTTTTGCAAATACTCCAAGTTCAGAAAAGGTTCAGGTCCTTGAACTGAACACATACAGCATATTCTAATTTTTAGAATTAGAATTTAATAATTGTGGAGCTGTTTCTAAAATCTGGGTTGGAACACAGCCGTCCTCGGATCGGGGTGATATGGTCTGATGTTGATGGAAAGGCTCTGTCTCTACTGTCTGGCGAGGCAACCAGTGGGCTTCTGCCCCAGCCTGATGTCACTGCGATCAGGCTACTGAGTCCCAGCACCCGTGGGTCCCTCTGCCACCGCCATTCCCTTTTTCTAATGTCATTGTGTCACTTTGTACCCTGAAGGGACTCACATCTGCTCAGACTGATATTCTTTGTTCAGGGAGGGAAGGAGAGAGAGAGGAGAAGGAGAAGGTGAAATGAGTCACCACCGGGTATCTAGAAATGTCAAGTTGGAGATGGAAACTTTTTTTTTTATTTTTATTGATGGATAATGTTTTGTTTCCTCCTCTCCTCTCCTCTCCAGTCAGGACTATCAACATGGGATTTTCCAGTCGATTGGTTTTAAGGAGTTTCATGATTACCTGACTGCTCTTGAAAGCAGCACCCAGCAGGAGAAGGACACACTACGAGACAAAGGTTAGAGAAATACCTGATCAAAGCCACAGATTTAGATTCACCGGTTGGTGGACTAGTTGACTGATCAACCAGAAAGAATCTATTTTAAAGATTTTTCTGTAACAGCCTCCTTTAAACTCTGTCCAGGTATAGAAGCTTTGAAGATTGCTACGAGGCGTTATGCCCGCAAACAGAATAAATGGGTCCGTAACCGCTTCCTTAAACGTGAGTACCCTTCACCCTCCTCATGCATTTTGTTTGTGTGTGTGTGTGTGTGTGTGTGTGTGTGTGTGTGTGTGTGTGTGTGTGTGTGTGTGTGTGTGTGTGTGTGTCCTCCACAGACCAGTTCTTAGCATTCAGCACTCTCTTTAACAAGATGAGATTCATACACTCCATTAGACACACAATAAGCCTCTCACACATCGTATTGTGTTCCATGGTACAGAGAGTTGTGTGTGTGTGTGTGTGTGTGTGTGTGTGTGTGTGTGTGTTTGTTTTCGTAGTCATGTGTCTGTGCACAGCAGGATTGGGGTGATGTCACTTTCAAAACAATCCTCACATGCTGTGTTTTTTTTTTTTGTACAATTTGCCAACAAATAAGAACCTCGGCATAGTTTTGTAGACAATGTTAAAAGGTTTTTTTATTTACTCATCACAACTATTTTAGTTTAGCTTTTTTTTTTAAGAACATTTAAATTGACAATTCTTACTTGAAAATGTGAAAAGTAAAATGTTGTTCTTCCTCATTTTCCTAAGGAGTATTTTTTAGTGTATATGTATGAGAGTGGTGTCGACCTTTTACATCTAATTCTTCAATAAGAAAGCTAATAAGAACTATTCCTTAATAGTTTAAAAATATTTTTTTGCAATTTGAACTTTCTGGTTTGAAAACAATACCATGTTTCCAGAAATAAAAGAGCATTTGATAGCACTATATATTTAAATTGTGGAAATCAGCAGATTCATTTATTCAATGGCACCAAATTGGATTTGATTTTATGCAGCGTGTGTGACCTGCTGTGACGTTAAAGAGGGGATAATGTTTCAAGATCCATCCCCAGTATACACCTGCAGCTAAGGCTGTTGAATGCTTTTATTTCTAGCACTAAGTCTCTTGTGGCACCAAATGCATATAAGTGAACTATAGTGGTTGGTTCTGGCACTACGGGTTGGATAAATGGACCCACCACAGCCAAAACCAACCAGTGTTTGGCAGGTGGTGATTTCCCACACTGGTCACAACCCCTGGAAGTCAGACGTGTTTTAATACATGCATAAAGGTTGAGTGTGTTTCTCTGTCCCAAACGGAAACCTGGCCTCTGTGTACCACCAGGAGTATGCCCTGTAGTAACCCAGCCTCCTAATCCTGTTAGGCCCAAGTGGCTTAAGCTACGCCAGGTCCTAAACCTCAATACCCCTCTTTCTAACCGCCTCCCTCCCCGCTGCACACACCATATGGTCTTCATCACATGTGTATCTGTGTTCATGCGCTTTTACACATGCAGTAATCTGTCTGAAATTGTCTGTGCTTTTGCGCATGCATGTGTCTCTGTCTGTGAGTGCTGCCTCGGGAGAGTCCATGTTACCTCCCTCGAAGACCCTGCTTGGACTCAGTTCAGAATAATTGGCGGGACAGCCGTCTGCAACATCAGGCAGATGAGATCAACTCTCTTAAAAGTCTGAAACTCTGTATCCCATGAAGTCTCCCAGGAAGTACGTAGTGGCAAAGCACTGGTCACAAATTTTGGTTATGAGTTTTGGTTATGACACTCCTCAAATCACCCAAGGTGCTATGAAAGTGTTTGTCTAAGTCTAAAGGGAAATTGTAATATTTGTCAATCTGTTTTCAGTTACCAGTGAGACAATGAAATATGAGAATATTCAGTTTGATAAATAGATCTATGTGTCTGAAGGCATTTCAGCTGCCAAAATAATGATTTTATATATATATATTTATATGCAATATGTCTTTTGTCTTGACACTTGCCTGGTAAACAGTATTCTAGCAAGAATGACGTTGATCTGGGCAAGGAGCATGAGCTCAAACTCACAGAAACCATTTCAATCACTTGTCTTGAGTCCGACTGAAATTAAACTACAAATCCATGTAATTACTGTAGTGAGTCTCTGGAAAGCGGTTGGAAGCTCTGCTCTTTTGCCCCAAACAGACATTATTCTTGCTGGAGTCCATGTTTCCAATAGAAGGTGAATGAACTGTCACGTTATCATTTTCCTTTAAAAGATCTTGTGTATGTTGACACACACACCAAGCTCACCAGGATTATAGTCCCACCTGTTAATATCTATTTCAGATGTTTTTTCAGTGTCAGAACCTTGATGTATCTTCCTATAGGACAGCCTTGTCCTTGTGTCCACCTCTACAGGGATTGTCTCTAGCCCCACTCTTCCCACCTTTCAGTCTGCATTGTCTTTGTTCACCTCGCTCCCTCGCTGTGACTGCTGACCTCTTTTCTGTTTCGTCTGAGCCCCACACAGACACACACACACACACACACACACACACACACACACACACACACACACTCACTCACATAGATGCCTGCAGGCCTCAGCTGAGCAGGCTAATCTCTTGAAGCATTACAGAGCTGCCTGGAATTTGCCCCGACCACACAAACTCGGGCAACAGGGTCACCGGGGGCTACGCAGACCAACCCAAGCACACAGAGAATAGTGGGTCAAAGGGAAAGATGAATTGGAAGTGACAGGGGGCCTCAGTCAAGCAAAAACAGTGAATTGGTTTATAGAAGCTAGAAAATGACCTGAATGTTGACCGTACATGTAAATATACAGAAAGTCAAGATTCACATGCCTCAAAGGCACAAATTTAACCCAGTTTAACAGTTCAGTTTTCGGCAGTGACTGTCAGGGAGGGAGCAGGTGGCCGTTCAGTGTCTTAAATACTGTTCTGCAGGATACGTGGTTCTTGATGGACTCAACTTTGGTTGCTGTGGGGATTTAAACACCAGGTCAGCCTGCTCAAATTAAATCAAGCTTAATTGTCTTGCCTTTAAGTGCGTCTTGTATGTGGGTGTACGCTTCTTGGATGCATTTGTGTCTGTGTGGTTATATGGGAATGTTTAATTAGTAGACTTAATTTCCCAGAAAGAAAATGGTAATTTGAGGTCGTATAAGGTGCCACATTTATGCGGAGGGTGCCAGTGCTCAGTGAGTGTGTTTTTTTTTTTTGTTTTTTTAATTCCCCCAAAGACATGCACACAAGCACATACACTCTACCTGTAACCAGGATACGCAGGTGTAGTTTGACTGAGGCCCCGTGAGTGTTAAGTAACAGGGGTTTAGGTATCTTTTAGTCCCACTAGAGAGGGAGAGAAGCTGGTGAGTGAAGGATGGATGGATGGATGGAGGGAGACAGAGAGAGACGGGATCGACACATGGGTAGCTGGGTGGATGGAAAGTGAACGTAACCTGATCCAGCTGGGGCAACAGGTGTGGGGCGAGTTTACACACTTGTCTTCTAGCAAGTGCGAAGCGTTCGTGTACGCGCACACACAAATGCGGCCTCCTCCCGTGGAGATAAAGTAGAGCCAGGGTTGTTGTTGCCACAGAGACCTCTCTGTCACCTCCACTAGGTGGAGAGAGACGAGAGAGGGCTGGAGAAGACGTGAATGACACAGACGGTTCAAAGGAGGTACAGCAGTAGGTATGTTTCCATCCATGCATTGAGTGGAAATGCAAGAAATTGAATTAAAAAGCTTTTTGTATGACAAGGTGAAAAAAAGATTTGGCATATCAATAAAGAGAATAAAAGGCCCCCACTCCATGAGAAACTCCCGCAATTACTGCAACTTACCGACTCCAGAGAGAAATATCTGGCTCTGCAGCTGCTAAATGCTATGTTTTTAGAGCTTTTTGTCTCAAAGCGGCTGCCTGCTGTGTCCGAACAACAACGCAATTTTGGCTCATTGCAAAATTGACAGCGGTGAGTGTGAACCCCGCAACTTTGTGGGTTCACTCTCACTCTTTCAATGAGCCAAAAGACACTTGAATGCTCCATAGTGCCGAATGGAACCGCAGAGTTTGGTGATCATTGTGCACCATGTGATCCATTGTTAATATAGAAATATTGATTATAGCAGCTTTCATAAAGCTAGAGAACTCCATAATGGAGGGGGGAGTGAAACTACAAATAACAGATATGGGGATTGGATTCCCTCAGTTGTAGCCCACCAAACAGCCAATAGCCAAACAGTATTAATCAATTTGGCCGAATCTACAGAAATAACCATCACCCAAGATACTTAACCTGCTGCAGAATTGTCAAAGTGAACAACAGAAGCATGGAAGGGAGACAAAAAGTGGAAGAGGAACTATAGGAAAGAGGAAGGAGGCTGCAGAGCGAATAGAGGCAGCTGTCATGTTCCAGTGTGGACGACAGCCAAAGAAGCACAGCTGGGCCAGGGGGACGCTGCACTGAGACTGGTGGTCGAGTTTTTTTTATAGCAAAGCACACACAGGCGTACATCCTCACTCAGCAAACATGAGGATAAAGTAGCAAATGACTCCTGGCCCGTTTGTTGCAACAGGTGGACTACTGTTTCAGCACACACAACACTGGCAAGCAGCTGCCCAGCGACAGGAGATGCTCTTTCTTGTTGGCAAAGCTCCCCTGTGTGCTTGAAAGGCAATGCTCACAGTTTGTGGTGGGTGTGGGTGTGGGTGTGGGTGTGTGTGTGTGTGTGTGTGTGTGTGTGTGTGTGTGTGTGTGTGTGTGTGTGTGTGTGTGTGTGTGTGTGTGTGTGTGTGTGTGTGTCGACCAGCCTTCTCTTTTGTCTCTTCAGCATTTCTTATCAACCCTCATTCACTACAGAGTGGATTAGCAGAGTTAAATTTCACCAGATCCCAAACAAGAATGCTGCAGGCGGGGTTCCATCCAGCATCTGGCAACCTACCATTTACTATCTCCCTTGTATTTACCACCACTTCACTCTGCCCTGTGGGAGGCTGGCGGTTGCAAAAGTGAATTGAGGGAGGGAGGTGTTGTTGAGAGAGATAAAAGAACAAAGTAAAGAAAGAGATAGCAGCGACAGCAGGGCACAGGAGACCGGCCGGCAAGGTGGAGTATTTATTAGAGCACCTAAGGGAGACCGCTCCAACTCTGCATCTGGTATAGGTATGCAAGGTGACACTCGCCGCCACCACCACCTGCCTGCCATTGTGCCACAAACACAAAAGACTTCCCCCTCTGACACACAGAGGAACACACGCACGCAGTGACCATGCCAGTGTGAAACCCGAGGCTTTGATTAACAGTCACTGCTGTATTTAAAAAAAAACACACACTAACAAATGAACCTACTGTTCGACTGTATAAACACACGTCCGAGTTTTGGGATCAGTCGTGTGCACAGAGAAAACACACACTGGGAAGCCAAATGATGGAGGTCCAGGAGTGAGGTGACGTTGCCGTTTATTTTGCCTTTGCACCCCGTGTCAGCTATTCCGTTAAGCGGAGCTGGCCTCGACAGGAAATGAATGAAATACATCACATGTTTAAGTGGCTGACGGTATGCAAATTTAGACCAGAAGGAGTTGAAATGTGGCTTGTGCCAAGAACCAGGCCGAAGTTAAAGTTTATAGCTCCCAGGCGATGGCCGTGTGAAGACTCTCATTGTTCCCACACACACTCATTCCTCTGACAGAGTCAATACAGTGTGTGGTACAGATGACCAGTTATACAGTTACCACTCTGTATTCCTCTGTAATAATGGAGTCCCAGACAGTTCCCAGCAGAGTTAGTAACTCCAGTCTATAGGGCGTCTGCTGCCCTCAACTCCACCGTTCAGTCTGTGTGTGGAAAGGATTAAGCCATAATTGAGTTGGCTAACTGTGCCTTACAGGTTAATGGGATTAATTTACATGAGTGTGTGTGCTTCACACGTTGATATTTAATGAAAAAAAATGCACCTGACTAGATCCAGCTTAGTGTCTGTTTTTTGGAGTTGTTAACTGTGCCAGCAGCGCGGCTCTGTGGATGACCGTGTCGGTCGCTCCATCACTGTGGTCACGACTGAAATATCTCAACAACCACTGGATGGATTGCTATAATGTTTTGTACGGACATCACATGGCGTAGCTTTGGGTCTAACACTTTAAGAACAGTTTAAGCAGTTCAAATCATATTAAAGCACACCGTCCTTGTTTTCTTGAAATTATTTTGTGTATTTGATCCTTTTCATTTATTTTTCCTGTATTTTCTGCTCACATATTTTATCTGTTTATATTTCTTGATTTATAGCTCTAGTAGGTACTCTATAGATGTGTTATATGCATAAAATGTGACTTTGTTTACATACAGTTGCAGTCGTTCAAAGTCACTATCTCTCTACGAGGTGCACACAGCTTCATTTCCTGTGCATCTGTGTGACTTCAATCAATGCAGGGCAGTGGCTCTTGATGCGGACGGGCAGGCAGATAGACAGGCAGACACACAGACAGACAAACAGGGCAGGGACTGCTGCTGCTGTGTAGTGCTGAGGCCTGGCCTGGAGACTGCTGACTGATGCAAAATAGAAACACGGGGGCGGAACAGTTAGAGGGAGCGAACAAGAGAGTGAGTGAAAGCCGAAGCGAGACTGATGGCAAGGGAGAGAGATGGTGCACAAGAGAGAAGGGTGGGAGGAAGGAGGGAGAGAGGGGGAGACATTATCGAGCCAGTGTGAGTCAGCAGGTTGACAGAGCCTCAGGGTGCGGCTCCAGTACATCACTGCTACTGTACATTTCCCGGTTTGTACAGGGTTCATCCTAAAGTCTCGCCTCGATTTGGAGCCTGTGTGTTTCTTATGAGATGTAAAATAATCAGCTACGTAATTAGCAAGTCAACATATCTCAAAAATGAATCAAAAATGTATATCAGCATCAGCCTCTTTTATATAATGGCTGTTTTTTTTTTTTTTGTCTTGGGTGTAAAATTGATCAGTACACTGGGCGCCTATGAGAAAACCTCAGCTCAAATACATTGTAAAGAGATGTTGACACAAGTTGGTAGTGATCAAAATGTTTCCCACAAGTCCAATAAAAATAAATAGTAGGAACTCTGAATCAAAATATTGGCCTTGAAAAGCTTTCATTACATTTATTAGCAGCCTGTGTCGGCCTCGTAAAATTGTGTGTTTAACGTGTGTTTGTGTTTGTGTTTGTGTGCGTGTGTGCGTGTGTGCGTGTGTGCGTGTGTGTGTGTGTGTGTGTAGGACCAGGAGACAACGTGCCTGTGGTGTATGGCCTGGATGTGACAGATGTGTCCAAGTGGGAGGAGGTGGTGCTGAACCCTGCACTGCAGATACTGGACAGTCTCAGCAAGGTGGGGCCTCAGTGGTCTAAACTAGCTGTCGCCTGTCCGCAGCTTTCATCTGCTGTTGGGATTGAACATTA
This sequence comes from Lateolabrax maculatus, assembly GCA_031216445.1. NCBI lineage: Eukaryota > Metazoa > Chordata > Actinopteri > Acropomatiformes > Lateolabracidae > Lateolabrax > Lateolabrax maculatus. Next base: position 17,152,602 of record CM062218.1, read on the forward strand.
AGTCTGCTTCCTCCTTCCTCTTATTTCATTCTGCTCCTTTACCCTTTATAAGTCTACCCTTTTTTTTTTTTTTTTTTTTTTTGCTTGCTTTGTGGTTTTCTCTACTACTTTCTTCCTTTTTCCATCACGTTACCTGCCTCTTTTACCTCCATTTGTTCCCTTCTTCCAAGATCCTAATATGTTCCCCTCCTTCCAGTTTTCCTGCCTCTTCTCCTTCCTTTCATCTCCTACTGTCAGTTCTTCTTTTGTACTTCTATACTTAGCATTCCTTCCTTCCTTTCATTTTCCTGTCTCCCTCTTTGTTTCTCCCATTTCCATCTGGGAATGGGACCTTCAACTCTTCAAACTGTTCCTTCCTGTTCCTTTTCTTCATTTGGTCCTTTATTTCTTAATTATTTTCTATCCCTGTCCTCTTTTCTTACTTTCTCTTTCATCTCATTCTGTCATTCTGTTTTTCTCACAACTTCCTTTGTTCCTCACTTCCTTTCTCACCTGTCTTGTTGTCCTTCCTTTTGCTTTTATATCCTGCTTCGTAGGTATTACTAAATAGGTAAACCCAGTGTTTTATAAACACACTATTAGTTTTTGACCACTAGTAGTTGTAAGGTTTTTTACAAATGGCTTTCTGTTTTGTTTCTATTGTTCACACAAGGGCGCAGATGCCTGTGCGTTATTCACATCCTGCCCCCGGTTTTACATTATGCTGACCGACAATGTGTACCAAAAAAAGTATAAGTGCATCAACAAAGGCAGTGATGAAGAAGCAAATATGGATGTAAACAACGCCCAATTTAAGATATTAGCTTTGCAAATGTTTTGCGAGGAAGGGAATTTATTCTCCACGTTTGTCAGACCTTGGGGGGGGCACTCAATATGTTCTGGTGAGGAACGATGACTGTCAAAAAAAATCCTTGTTCACAAAACAAACAACAAAACTCTACAGGACACGTTTAAGCACTAAACCCTAAAACCCAAAACTTTTTTTGCTCAATCAATCAGGGTGAGGAGCCAGCTATTGCACCAATCAGAGTACAGGGGGCTGAGCAGAGAAACAAACGGAGCCACCATTCATGTGATCTGTGTGACAAAGTGATCATCGGCGACCTGGAGTGGACAGGTGAGGCTCTCGACCCACATCACACAAAAGCCTGGCTCTTGACACCAAGTCTCTACTTATTTCTCCTGTGCACGTCTCATTTTGGATCATGACCCACACGTATCACTGAGATAAAACTGTGTTATCTCGTGCCAAATACATCCAACAGGGTCCTTATTTTCTTTACCTGCAGCTCACCTGAAGTCCAAAAAGCATCACTATCATGTGAGGAAGAAGAGGAAGTCTGATCCATCCTGTGACCAATCCCAGGCTCCAGCTGCACCTCCTGCCTCCGCTGCAGAGGTTGCGGAGAGCCTCTCAAAGGACTCTTGTGCTACTGTTGCCCCGGACTGCAGTGAAACCTCTCAGGACTCTTCTCAAGACAACAGGACAACACACAAGGAAGTACCTGTGACTTTTTAAGAGTTGTGCGGACTCTACACAAGCATCTTCATTCAGGTTTCCACCACTGTTCTGCACCAACAGGCTGAATGTTTCCTTACAGTCCTTATAGGGCTACTTTCTTACCATAGAGTTGCATTGAACTATATTATTCTCTTTGATCCTACTGCTCAATCTTCTTATTGTCAAAGTAATTATTTTTGAATGGGATGATGACCTTCTCAGCCCTGTTGATAGAGGAATTAATAACACTTATCCTTGCTCAGTGTGGACAACAAAGAACCTACTTAAAATACCGCAAAATACGTTTGTACTTTCATTCGTAGTTGTTCTTGGGCAGTTTATTTTTGTAGTAGATATTTTGATGGTCAGCAGAATTCAACATTGTGGACGTTTTATGGCATGTGCAGCCAAAGAACTATAATTTTTAAGGATTCTTTTTTGCCGCTGCCTGAAAATCAAATTTAGATTGTAAGTGAATTAAAATGTTCTATTTTTGCAGAATGTTCCTTTAAATGAAGTTGCGACCTTTCATGCTGTTGCTACATACTGTTACATTTCATGATTTAAGTTTCTTTGCCTTGTTTTTCTCTTGACCACAATGCACTTTTAACTTCATCCAATCGGTTTAAGAAATGTTCAGTAAACCAAAAAAGTTTTTCAACCAGTGGAGGAAAATGTGTTTTTTTTTTTTTTTTTTTTTTTAATCACTGAAGTGAAAAAGAAAAAATCCACAAAATTGGATTTGAGAGGTTTTCACATGACATTATTTGTAGTTTTACCTTTTTCTCAGTGAGGTCTCCTTGGCATGCTTACACAGCACAAAGTATTGTGCACTGTTTGCCTGCTGCCAGCTTGTTTTACTGTCACTAAATCCATTTTTCTTTGTTGGATAATGACTGGTCACCTGATTTGTGCTGTTGTCTTTCAGTGGAGCTTAGCTGAGCTCATTTCTGCTCTGACCGTGGTATAAACCACTGGCTCAGGCTGTGAGGAGAGAGTGTGTTTTCACAGCGGTGATTGCAGGTCTTTGTTAATCCAGCGTTGTCGTACCCCTCTCAAACCAAGGTGTGCCTGCCTGCTGTAAAACCACTTACACAATACCTGGCATCGCTCCAAAGGCCTATTTTAGCGCTCCCTTTCCTTCTCCTCACCTGCCGCTTTTTCTTCTTACCAGGACAACACCCCCACTGCCCCCACCGCCAGCACCAATTCCTTAGAACTAGACAATTGCTCCGCATTCCTGGCTAAAACACTCCATCATCTCTTTCTTTAAGCTTTCAGTCCAAGCCTTAGACATATTCTTTTAGTACAAGTTCAGTTCACAGGCTCCCAGTTTTTGACCTCATACACATGACTAAAAATATTTCCAGCCATATAATAGCTGGAAGTGTGTGTGTGTGGGTGGGTGGGTGGGTGGGTGTGTGTGTCCCACATTCTCTCTTTCCAAACTGGGTCAGGCCTCAAGCTTACATGGGGCTTACCATACAGTATGAGAGTCACACTGATAGCAAAGGTCATTGTGCAACTGGTGTCTGTTTTTTAGAACCCTTTCTGTGTTTGGATGGTTGGTTTTTCTTTGCTTCTGTTGAACTGTTGTGTTTTCTTTACCCCCCAGTGACTTTTTGTCTGTTATAACAAACACAGAAACAATGAATAAGAGAAAATATTATCATCAGTCATCTGATACACTTCTTCTTAGGCAACTTTATGTGTGGTATGTTCTTATCTGGCGTGCCTCAGCGAATCTGGCCTGGCACCTCCAGGCACTGCTGAATCACTCCACATTTTTAGAAAAAAGCTTTTGCAATCCAATGACATAAGGGTACAGCCCCTTGAACCACGCGTACACAACACTCTTAGAAGTGAAGAACTAGGGCAGTGTCCACGGTCACAAGGCTAATTAGTGATTTACACACTGCGCTGCAGTGGATCATCTATGGACACGGACACACACACACACACACACACACACACACACACACACACACACACACACACACACACACACACGCTCTGAGTGAACTCATTAGCTGCAGACAGTGAGCACAAAGAATCAACTCACTAAACAGCTTTGAAATGAGAAACCTGCAACTATGTCCTTCCACACACACACACAAACAAATAAGAGTTATCTGCTTTTTTGAGTGTGTGTGTTTATATGTACTGTATAGCTACATCAGTCAGCGAGCCGCACAGTAATTCTCCCAGTTTTAGCACTCCATTTCTGTCTGTCCCACTCTCAGTATAGTCCTGCCCTATAGCGGCTCAGTAGCTGTATGTGTTCACAGAGCGCTCACTGTCTTATACATGAGGCCCTCTGTTGGGGGAACTGCAGGCTTATGTAACACATGCTGCAGCCTATAGATGCTTGTTGTCTGTGTCTGGCCTGTGTTTGCCATGGAGCTTTGGCCTCTGGTATACAGGCTTTACTGCACCTAATGTACGCTGCAGTTTCAAACTCACTTTGACGTATGGATGTTTTATTAAGCAAAGAAACCCTCGTTTTATTTCAGTTTGAACTTTTAATTCATGGTTTCATGTGTTAGTCCCTTTTACGTTTCCGTTTGGAAAGCGACGTCGGCAGCACTGCAGTGAAACCAGACCCACCAACAGCGAGATGTTACCAGATCTTGCGAATGTGTGCTGCTGAAACAGTGGCAGGCCTTATACAAAGTAAATTTTCTCCTGTTTTGTGTGTCTGAAAAATGCCATTTTAGTGTCAGAATGTTGGGAAGATATGAGGCTTGTGAGAAATGGGTCGAATATTTACATCGGTGATAATAATCATCATAATCATAATCTGAACTCACGTTCACTTCTCCCATTGGACTGAACAGACTCACTGTCTCTAGTATAGTCTTACAGTGCTGCTGCCGTGGCTGTAGACTTTTAGTCTTGTTGATGTTTGTTTTATAGACTAAAGGGTTAATTGGACACATAATCAACAGATTCAGTTGCACTCCTAATTTCTGGCTCTGTCCAGAAGTAACAAAAAACACCTACCTGCACCTCTAAAAGCTCACTAATTAACACATTATATCTCCTTTTGTTTAAGCTTTACAAAAATTGAAGTTAGCTGCCCGTCCCGTTTTCCATCTTTATGCTAAGCTAATTAGTTTCGTATTTAGTGTACAGACATGAGAGGTATCAATCTTCTCATCTAACTCTCAGCAAGAAAGCAAGTAAGTATATTCCTAAAATGTCAAAAATATTCCTTTAAGGAATTCATCAATGCACAACACTGGTTATCAATGACGAAAACTTGACTCTACTCTATTTTTATTTTTTTTCTGAATCATCCTCATATGTGTGCTATGATGTTTAACAGAGTCTCTGTTGTTGAACTTGTCAGGCCTCTATGCCTCAGAGCTCTGCTGTAGTAGTGTGTCATCCAGTGACTCTGCGTCTAGGTAATTGAAGTCCACTTAATCCTAATCTCTAATCCCATTTGACTAAACATTCTCTGCCATCTGGCCCTGGCGAGACAAAAAAAAAAAAAAACCCCACTCACACGCACCTACACACACACGTAGACAGACATGCAAGCATCGAATCAGATAGAGCCGCAGCTGTGTGTCAAAGACACTGTTGACTTGACTCCTAAGAGGAACCTTTTTAATTTATGAGAAATATCCGCTCCGCTAATGTGGAGTGTAAATGTGTTTACAGATAATGAGGGAAGGACAAATCTTTGGCAGAGGCTAGACACCACACAGCTTCATAATCTCAGAGTGGTACATTCATGGAATGCGAAGGACTTGGTTAAGAATGTGAAACTTTGTTTGTCACTGATAGTGAAGTGTGGCGGAAGGTAAACTATCAGGATGCCAGCTGTTGTGTGCATGATTTTATTTGAGCTTTATCCCGAGTACAGCGTGCCCTCTAACATTATTTTCTCATTTATAGTCTTTTAAAGGTTGGTGTGGGTGTGTGTGGGTGTGTCGGTGTGTGTCTCCCTGCATGCAAGCTTCCTCTGTTCAGGGTTAGTGTTTTGCTGTCTGTTAAGGAAGAGGACAAAGACAGTTCTAAACTTGCAGCGTTGCGTAACCAAGTGAGAAACACAACACTGTCAGGTGTGACTCAATCAGATAAAAGAGCATTGTGTTTTTGTGTGTGTGCGTGTGTGTGTATTTGTTTGCACATGTGAGAGGTCTGTTTTTTTCTTTTTGCATGTTTCATATTAGCAATATAATAGGAAACACACACACCGCAACCCCAATATCCGCTCTAGAGCTTGTGTGTGTTTGTCGTGTATCGCTGTGTTTTTGTACATATATGAATTATGGAACATACACATACATGCGCGCATGCACACACACACACACCAACAGACACACACATACGTGGCCAGAGATGCACAATGAGGGATGAGTGTATTGCAGCCAAATCCAGATGTTTTACAATGTTGAATGCGATCTAATGTATACATCCAGTGCAGACCATCATTTATTGATGTGTGTGTGTGTGTGTGTGTGTGTGTGTGTGTGTGTGTGTGTCTATACTGTGGGGACAAACCAGGTTCATTGAGTTTATGCAGCTCCCTCTCTCTCTGTTTTTGTCACGCTGTCTGGGTCCTGTAGTGGCCATGGTATACGCGAAAGCGACAGAAGGACGAGGAAAGGAAGAGATGTGATTAGATGTGAAAAGCCTTTAAGGAAAGTGTCATAGGTGCAGGGTATGCATGGATTCATATAGTCTCTCTCTCTCTTCTCTCTCTCTCTTCTCTCTTCTCTCTTCTCTCTTCTCTCTTCTCTCTTCTCTCTCTCTTCTCTCTCTCTGCGCTGCATATTTCCTGCTGGGTTATGTAATGCGGGGGCCGCTCTGTACTCTTTTTTTTTTTTTTTTTTCTTCTTCTACCCTCCCCAGTCCAGAGCATGACATGCCTTCCTGTTTTTCCAGCAACCCAGTGAACTCTTTTCCCAGGGCAACACTTAGGAGGGCACACACACACACACACACACACACACACACACCCACACACACACACACTCGTGAGAGCACAGAGAGAGAGCGAGCACACACTGTTGTCACTTATTTTAAGTAATGTGCTTATTTTAGACAAAGCTGCTTACTCTTGATGTATTGTGTCTGGTGGGCTACATAAATGTCATTGTCTCACTCCTCACACACTTTGTGTCTGTGTGTGTCATCTGCCTTCATATCATCATAATAATAATAATAAACCCTCTCCTTTTTCCTGCTGTCCATTTTTTCTCTCATTTATCTGTCTGTCCACTTGTTTTCACCTTTGCTCTCGGGCAGGAAATGGGTGTGCCAGCCCATCGAGGACCAACAATACAGCCTGACTGCCTCTGTGTGTGTGTGTGTGTGTGTGTTTGTGTGTGTGTGCGCGCGCACACACAGGGATCAATGTATGCTCTCTGTATGTGAGACAAAGAGAGAGTGTGTGTGTGTGTGTGTGTGTGTGTGTGTGTGTGTTGGGTTCCTCCATTGTCAGTGGCTTAAGCACTGGAGCCGGCTTTTTCCCGCCAGTGCAGTGTTTTGTGGGAGGGGTTCTGGCTGGGCTCAGCAGCAACAAAGAGCCAGAGCTTCCCGCCCGATATGCAAATAGTCTGAGAGTGGGCAGGGCAGGGCGCCTCCCCTACTGCAGAGCTTAACGCTTTCGCTGCCGGAGTAGAAGGTCAGCAGTGTGCGAAGCAGGATGTGTGTGTTCCCTCTTGTTCCTCTCTCCTCAGAAGCACAGAATAATGAGGTTTGGGGTGGAAGTTTGATTTAGGATAAGGTTAAGATTAAAGAAGCATACCCAAGATGTGTCACAATCTACGGTAACACTAACGCCATGGTTTACCGTAAATGAAGTAGAAGAACCATCTGAGGATCCCAGATTCCCACTCTCTTTGTAGTATGCACAGTATTCCTGTGTTGGGATTTTACGTGGCCCCAGATTTGCTTTGTGAAAATTTGATTAAACATTAATTAGTTGGCCCTGGGCGTGTTGTCATTTTCATTAGAGCTGCAACTTTGGAAAGCTACTGCCACTTACAAATTAGGAAACAAGGTTTTTCGAAGATTTCGGTTTTGGTTCCTTCTCCAAGAAAAACTTTCTCAGCTCTGTCCACCATATGTCTGATTCATGGATGCATATGGCAGGAAGTAAAGTAGCTCTAGAACTAAATGATCATCTTAGATTGAATCCATCTGGCTAAAAAAATGACATTTGTTTGAACTACCAGGTGATCGACTTTTTGGTTTTCCATGGATTTTGAAGTACAGCAAAAATTCCTGAACAGAGGATAAACATGTGACTGCTCACCTGAACTTGTTTTAAATTCAAACGACGAAGTTTCAGTGTGTTACAGACACTTCACTCAAAACTAAAACTCCAAAACCTCCTGCAACAGTTTAAAGTTGGAGCTCCGCTAGCTTTTTAAAGGTATTATAAAACTGTGTGTGTGTGTGCGTGTGTGTATCCAGGTGTATCCACTTGTGTGTAACAGCCCATGGCACACTTATGTTTTAAGTGTGTTATGCAACCCAAAGTAACATTAGATGGCATGTGGACCAATAGCAGCTGCAGTACACACGTGCGCTCGCACACACACCCCTTTTCAAACAAAGGGCCCCGTTATATGAAGAAGCCGTGTGCTTCAACATGCTAAGCAGCGGACGGGATGGGGACTCGACATGGTCTCGCACACCTCATACACTGTCAAACATTTCAGATATTCTTGCTCCGTTTGTGCATTTCTCTGTTAGAAACTATATCTTTGTAGCATATCTCATATCTGCTGCGGTATCCCAAGGGTTTGGCCAGTTGACGCCTGAAACACGTTAGAGTTATGCAGGACCCAGTCTGCTGCAGACTTACAACATGTGATGTGCTCTTGTGATTCTTTAACAAGCACATTAATGCTATTGGCTTTTTGTCCTCGAACGAACCAGTAGCTGCATGCTTACGGATGCATGAGTTTATGAATTGCACACTTGTCATGCAGCATTTAAAGCTTGTGTGCAACACTCATTGAAAAAGGATGAGGGTACTTCACTATACTAATAGTAGTAGAGGTAATAAGTGGATCATTTTATAGATTTTACAGTGTTGTTTTCTTGTGTAGAAATACCTGTTCATCCTGCAGTAAGGTGTTAGATTACAAGTGGTCACATCCATGGCTCAGGTGTGTTTTACACCTAATCATTTCTAGAAAATGTTTATTGACCCTTAAAGCAGTAGAGCTGTCTTTTTTTGACATGGTCCATATGTGGGGATGCTGCCAAGCTGCATACATACACAGTGTGGGGATTTCTGGCCCAACTTCAACTACTTTGAAGGTGCATGGAGAAAGGCAAAAGGTCAAAACTCCTGCAACACCTGTAGTATAAAGAACAACTTTACTGTGAATCACCCTGATGAAGACCACAAGCTGGAAACGCTTAATAAAACTTGTTGTTTATGCTGCAAGTGTTGCAAAGAGTTTCGACTTCCTCTGCGCACACACACATCACCAGTCTTGTGATTTTAATCTGAAATTAAATGTGTGAAAACATTCTGTTAACTGTACTCCTTCTCTAAATCCACCAAATAGTCAACTTTCAAAGAAAAAAAAGTGCCAAAATGTATGAAATCACCCCAGAATTCTTGATTTTTAATTTCAGACACCTACACAAATACACACCCAGACACATACAGACGTGTTGCACGTACACAGAAATGCTGCTCAGCACAGTTGGTTGGCTCATTTGTACAGAGCAGGTTGTGCGTAGCAGCAGTTGGTAACCGGCTGTAACGACACCCGGGCTGATTTACATTGCAACTGGCGAGGACAATGACAGTCTGCCGATATGAAGTATGTTAGGGGTGGTGTTTTCATCAGTTAGGTGTGTGAGAGGGAGACAAAGAGGGAAAAAAAGAGACTGTTTACTGTGTGTGTGTGTGTGTGTGTGAGAGAGAGAGAGAGATGATTAAGAGTTCTGTGAAAGGCGGGAGGGGAAGCCAACGGAGGGAAACCACTGTTGAATGTGTATCACTCTCACAGTTTGGCTGATAAGGTGTTCCTTCATCAGGGCAGTTAACGGTTAAAAGCTGATCCGTTTGGGCCAAGCCCTGCTGCAGCGGCGCGACTTGAAGAGGGAAATTTGCAAAAACATTTCAGGGGAACTTTTGGATTATCTGAGATACCCTCAACTGTTGGAGGAAGAAAAACAAAATGTCCCCACTCATGACCCTGTTTGTTCTGTAGGTGTTTTGTTCTATGATCACACCTCAAGCTAAACATATTAATTTATTCTTTAATAAATATTGTCATCATTTGTCCACAGCTGCAGTGGTGAAGTTAACACCTATATTACAATAGTCTAAATCCTACAATGACGTTTTGTATTTGCATATTTTACATCCTCATTTCATTATAAAATTTATTGTAAATGACTTCTTTATTGAAAGTGTGGATACGGTGCTAACCCTTAAAGAATTCCACTAGTCTGGGTTTTAATGAGTTTTAATGTCCCATGATGGAGGCTTAACCACCCTGACAAGAATAAAGATCCCGAGAAAGCTCTTATAACACAAAAGGGAAAATTTACTGTTAATTTCCCTTTAAAACATCTGCAGCGGCTTCAGTGCCGTTCAGTTTCTGTCACTGTCTGATTTAACTTTCTGTTCTGTTGTGCCCATATTGTCTATTGAAAGGCAGTAAATAACTGTTGTTTGTCAAGAGTAATGCCGTTTTGAACTTGTATGCATGCCATAAGGGAAGTGAGACGTTGGTTCCTTATTTATTACATGACAGTTGGGGCACAAAGCCAAAGCCAGACCCGTGGATACTGGTCTGTACCACACAAACACTCCCCCTTCCAAACCAAGAGATACCATATTTGCCTACTATCTTATTATTTTACATCCAATTCACTGTTAATTCTTTCCCTACAGCTGCTTCTTTCTCTGTGTGTGTGTAAGCTGCAGTTGCATTTTGCCCTATAAGACAGTGCAGTATCTGCATGCTGCTCTCTTTTCCATATATAACTTCTGACAGGCTCTCCTGTGTCCTCCTGCCCTACTTTACACCTTCCAGCACTCACACTGTACAGTACAGCAGGACGGACCTTTCAGCTGACTGGACTGTGCCTGAAGCTTATTCCTCAGATAGAATTTAAAAACCTACTTTATAGCAGCCACCATGACTGGTAGTGATACCCCAATTAATTATCAAACATTACTTATTATGTCATTAGATGAATGAGCTGGGGAGGAGTAGACCTCTGCTGATCCCAAGAAAGCACATTACTAATATGTACTTATCTTACACTAGTTCCTCAATAGTTTTCACACGTTTATGAAAGCATACCTCATATTCTCAGAAGTCTACACACAAATCCAAAAAATAAACATACACAGAAGGCGGAACTCTCACACACATACACCATCATGTGATGTGTAAAATGTAAACACTACTATGAAGGGGAAACGGTAGTATGAATGCCTTATCAGTTAAGTTATGCCTTTGGCATGTCCAGCGCTACACTTACTACGTATGTACAGTAGTCTGTTGTAAATACTACCAAATATAAAACACAAGTATAATGTAATATCAATAAAAACATGTTTTATTTTTTTCCCCAAGATATTGTTTACATCCCATCAAACAGGTGGATGTGTGAAAAGGGCTGCATCCTGTCTTCTGTTTGGTTGTCCTCTCACACACGGTCAACCAAAGCTGCCCGAGTCTCCTCAGAGACTATGGCTCTCCTTGGTCTTCCTCCTTCTTCAGGGCTCCAAAGCAGAAGGGCTCACCTGTGGCCCTTTTTAATGCTAAAACTCTGATTACTAACTGTGCAACATGTGTTTTCTCATGTGAGGAGTCGGAGTGGATTGTAGGATATGTGCTTGTATTTTAGCAGAATTGAGTTGCAGGCTGTGGTCACTGTGCCTCAAATTCTAGTGTAGTGTCAACAATTGACAAAAACTAATTGGTTTGCTTCGCAGTCCTTCATAAATTGATCCTTTGCTGCCCCCTTGTGGTAGAAAAGGGAATGTGACTGGAGTAAATCCAGAAATAGGAGAACAGGCTGTACCACAAGACTAACTGATAAATATCATCAAAATCTTTGTGGTGTGCTATGATAAAGACGGTCAGGTAAAGTTAATTTTATTTATATAGCACCAAATCATAACAGAAGTTGTTTCAGGTCACCCTGATAAAGAGTAGGTCTAGACAGTACTCTTTAAAATATTATTTACAGAGACCCAAGATTCCCAGGTGACTTGACAGGTGACGCTAACAGCTCTGTCTGAAGCCTAAACCTTCCATAAAATATGATATGACAATATTTCAGGTCAATGTACCGAGTGCTTTTCTCTATGTTAAACAACATCTGAATCAATTTTAGAGGTCAGTGAAACTATACAGCATTACTCTTTGCTGTATTGAAATAGCAAGAAAGGTTGTAAATACACAACATTTTGTTCAGCAGAATTTAGTTTTATTTTGTTTTGTTACCTCATTAATCATCTTGTGACCTCTTACATTCGTATTGAGACCGCTTTAGGGATCTCGACCCACAGATTGGAAACCACTTCTATACTTTTTATGACTCACTTAGACTTACACTATCGCCTTCATTTATAAAACTTCACAACCCAATTGTTTTCTGTATTTATTTTATTTTTTATATTATAATGAATACCTCAATACAATTCACAATTTTTTGAGTCTGTCTTGAAACAACAGCCAGGTGCCCACATGAACACTGAAACAGGTTTAGCCTGCTTTAATTATTCCTCCTTTTCATACTGAACGGGAAAGGTACCTGGACACTGCATCTTGTTCCCAGTTCTTCTTTAATTCTGCAGGTCTTCCTCAGATATCAGCACACAGGTACTTTTTTCATTTTGTTTGTGCAGCTTATTGTTACCCAGCACTTGCAAATAATGTATGGATGTGCATGTGCCTCTTGATGGTTTCTCATTCATACTGGCCATTAAGAGATCCCTTCTTAATGGGATTCTAAAGGAAGTGATGGGGGACAAAATCAACAGGAATGATTACAGTATGAAAAACCTGTTTCAGTGTTCATATGGGCACCTGACTCTTGTTTTGGGACAGCCTTAAACAATTGTGACCCTATCCTCTAAAGAATTGCTGGCATTGTGTGTATCTGTCACCAGAATAGGTGTTAGTTTGCTAAATATAGTTATATATATAGCTATTGAGATGATTCCCATTAGCAAGGCAGCTCAAACTATCTAGTCATGTGACTAGTACTAACAAGGTGTTGCATATCACTGTGAACATCTTATTTCATGATAAACATAAAGGTTGAATCAGTGTTGCATTCAATTGCTGTAGAGACACAAAACATCAGTGGTTGAATGTAATAAATGACAAGTTTATTGTTGCACAAAATGTACAAAATAACAAGCAAATGGACAGCCCCCACCCTCCCCCTTAGCGTCCCTCCCCTCCCTCTGGTTCATTCGCCATAATGAAGCTGAATTTCTGAAACCTATGACTACGGCAAGTCCGATGGTCCAAGCCAAACGCATGGTAATTCTGAGAGACAACACATACCCAATTTCAGCATCACTGAACAATTAAAAATGAATAAAAACACCTTATTTACACGTTTCTGTCAGAACTTTTACAACATGCCATCTATATATTTATACAGAATATGCTTGTGCACATACCCCTGTATAGAAAATATATTATTAAGATCAAATTAAATTAGACTAAGGGCTATAGACATCCAAAGTACAGCACTTCTTTTTAAATCTCCTTTTGGATCTTTTTTGTTTTCATTTTTATTTCCGACTTATTCAGTTACTTAGTTCTTTAACAACCTCGTACTAAAAGAAAGAACTCTAGTTGTATGCAGATGTCGATGTGTTTTCCCTTGAGGGCCCAAGCTGACCATGTAGAAGCCTGCTGAGAAAAGCCTATTTACACTGGAACACTCTCCCTTAAAATGCACGGGTGTAAATTTGACCTGCGTGCCATTTTATGCTCTTTCTCATCCTACAAGATTTCCACCCCAACCACCCCCCCACCCCCCCTCACCCCCCAACCCCTCCTCCTCAAGCTTGCCTTGATGATGTAATAAAAGCAAAAACCAATCAGCTTTGGCACTGGGTGAAGAAGTAAGTGTGCTGTGGTTTCCTAGAACGCCTTTCTTGGATCTTGCGGGTCATTCGTCACTGTTTTTGCACTAATGTGAAGTCACAGAATAGCTGAAAGCAGATCTGCTGTCCTCACAATTTGAGGTTTCACATAGTAGCACAAAAAAAGGGATGAAGAAACCATGTTTTAATTATGTCTAACAAGCTAATACTGTGATATCTAATCCACATTAGCACCATGGAGAAAGAGAGAGAGTGAACGATATTGTTCAAGTAAAGCCAGACAACTCACGAGATGTTTTGCGCTGGAACATTTACAGCGTAAGGGCACACAACATGGATGGAGTTTTTTTTTTGTGCCAAGGAAAAAAACCCACATGTCCCATGGATGGGTGGGCGGGTTTGTGGGAATAGTGGTGAGGTTGATGGGCAATGAGGAAGAAATCAGGGCGAAAAATGGAGGCGTCCTAAAAAGACTGCTCATGTCCTTGCCTCCTTTCCTACAGCTGCACCGATGCAGAAAATAAAAGTAAACAGGTAGAAGCAAATCTCCGGAGTGTATCCATCACATTGCTCCATGGATCTCCTGTGGGTGGAGATCGGTGCAGCTGAAGGAGACGGCCACGCCACTTCATCCGCAACCTCAAGAGCTTAAAAGCCCGCTGGTTAAACTGAGTGTGTGAGGGGGCACAGGGAAGTCTCTGGGATCAGATTTCAGGGGAAAGGAGATGGCATTGTTTTCAAAGTGTGTGCAAAAATACTTGTCAGACTACTGCTGGAACATGAACCCCTTTTTTTTTTTTTTTTGTACATTTTCAGTTTGCTTCGGTTCTGCCCTTAAATTTTGCAATATAGCTTCCTCTTTAATCCTACTTATTTTTCATCTGCTGCTTGTGTTTCACTTGTTTTAATATATATCTATATTTTCTTTTCTGGCTTTTTTTTCTCTTTTCTTACTTTACAAAATGAGAGACAGAATGATGGACAGCTGACAATATATATAATTATTTTCCTCTTCTTATTATCATCAGGTTAACCTGGAGATGATTTTCTTTGTTCGTTGTAAACAAACGGGTTTATCAGCCCCAGGCGTTTGTTTCCTCCTCTTCCCCTTTTTTCTCCTCCTTCAAGTGCACTCCTTCTCTCCTCCCTCTCTCCACCGCTCCCCTCTCTCTCATTGCAGGAGGGCCCTGATTTGTTTGGAGGTGCTGTCATCATTTAGATGCCGTGTCGTGTACCTGAAGTGACAAAGAGAGATATGTCGGAGTCAGAATGCTCTTAGAAATCCTTGTGCGTCATGTCTCTGTATATGTCTTTCTCCGCCGCTGGAACACACACACACACACACACACACACACACACACACACACACACACACACCCACGTTCATACACACCTCAGTGCGTTCAGAAGTCCCTCCACACTGTTGGACGGCTGCTCTTTCAGGACCTTGATGCAGCCCTTCATCTGCCCGGCACAAAGACAACACAGGGTTAGAGAAAGGTCAGCAGCCTCAGATCCACCTCATGTCCTGCTGCTGCTGCAGCCACACACTGACTCAAAAACACACATTTTACACACAAGTACCAACATTACACTCTACCAGTGTAATGTTGAGTATAAAAGCAAACATGTGTCTTTAGGTTAGACCTGTGGTTCCTAACCTTCTTGGCTTGTTACTAGACATATGTTGTGGGCAGTTGAATCAAAGAATCATATTTGCTCCTCAAACTGTTTGATTGACAGTGTTTTTACAGCTTGGAAAGGTAAATGTGTTCAGTATTACACAGGAAAAAGCAAAAATTCTTGGTTGTGTGTGTAACAGAAATAGTTATTTTTTTCTCTCTTTCTTGAATCATCTTGGGACTCCTTTGGGGATCTCAACATATTGGCTCAATATGAAGGCTTATACTGATAGTGTTGTTTATAGATTAATTCTCAGCCAGCTCTTTATGCTGATTATTAATGGGCTGTCTTTGAGTTTCGTTATCCCAACAAATAACGTTTGATAAAAATTCGTTCGTAGTGTCTGAAACAGACTAACACAATGACTTTGGTGGACTAACAGCTTCTAAAGGCAGCTTTTACTGTACGTTTTATTGACTGTAAAGTAGAATCATCTTCCTCCCACCACACTGCCATGATGTATTCTTAGAACGAATTCAAATACTGATAAAAGGACATCATGCATACTTGTGTGCGACCTCCACACAATATCATTTAAAAAACAAAAACAATGTATTGATCCCTCAGATATGCTACATTGACTTAGACTAGCCTCCTTTGCATTAGAGCTGGATGACATGACTGGCCAATATCCTATTTTTTTTTAAAATGAAAATCAAATATAGACCAGATTTAAAACTGATTTGTCTACTACTAATTTGTGTGCTTGACCAGGTGTGTGTATTTGTGTGTGCTCTGCCTCCAAAGGACTTGCAACACGATTAAACACAGAAGTGTACATGACGAAGACAGTGTTTTAAGTCCTTGGGTGGCAGAAAACAGAGATGTGCGTCTGTTTTAAACACTGATTATTTGTGTGCACTCACATCGATTTTGGAGGTCTTGGCAAAAGCCCCGACAGGGTGAACGTGGTCATAGAGGATGATGACTCCCACCATCACCCTCATGCAGAACAGCATGGTGTCTGTGTTGGTGAACCGACAGCGGTACTCCCTGCGACCGAGACCGTAATGGAGGAAAGAAGACAGTTACATAAGGCCAGAGAACAGGACGGGACATAGAGTCAGGGTCTCCACACAATGACAGAGAAAATCTCTGCTGCTATTTGAAGCACTTTGTGATCGCCTTGACAAGTTGATGATGACTTTTTATTCACATAAAGACATCTAATGAAAACGATTTAACATTTCAAATTTAGCACGAAGGACTATATGACTGATTGACTCTATGAATTAATGTTATTCGGTCTATTGAATTAGTGGCTCAAACTTCAGAAGGCCTCTTTTGTGTTCACTTTGAAAGGGCCTGCTAATTAAAATCTAGGCTTCTGACCTTTTAGAGAGAAGGAAAAGGAGAGAAAGAGGTGGATTGAGGAAGGGCTGATAGAGAGAAGGGAACGTGTGGGAAGTACTCACGGAGTCTCCAGCATGACACGGCACACACAGGCCATGGTGCTCAGGCAGTCTGTGGTGTCCTCGATGGGCAAGGTCTTATTCTGATGAATGGGAAAAAAAAAAAATTAATAGTTTGAATGTTTGGAAACACTGAGAACGTCGCTAACAAATGCATTGAGAATGAAGGAAATGTTCTACCACAAGGTGGAGACCAAGTCCATCTGCACAGTATAAGGAGGGTGAAGCAACTTTGCTAAAAGGAAATCGTGACCAGCATGTCCTCTAAATTTTGTACGAGTTTCAAAAGCATTGAGGTGTAAAGGTAGAAAAAGCTTCCTCAACACTAAAATACTTTTTTGACAGCAAAGGAAAAGAAAGAGGGCAAGTTTTCACGCAACGGTCCAGCATGGGCACTTGAGGTGAAGACTCACGTGTACAAGAGCATCCATTGACTAAACAGCAAGCCTTATATCAGTACCACTGGTAAGCATTTTTTTTTACAGCATACAAACACTGTTTTATGGTGATTTGATCAGTTCTTGTATCATTTTTTCTCATATTACAGTATATTCACTAGTATATTTTGTGCTCTGATGCTTTTTAATAACAGACTGTTTGCTCTAGTCTGCAAATACGGTCTGCTCATTTAGCACAGGACATCCCGACATC
Source organism: Lateolabrax maculatus (assembly GCA_031216445.1). Classification (NCBI taxonomy): domain Eukaryota; kingdom Metazoa; phylum Chordata; class Actinopteri; order Acropomatiformes; family Lateolabracidae; genus Lateolabrax; species Lateolabrax maculatus. The sequence continues at coordinate 17,169,925 of CM062218.1, forward strand.
GACTTCAACTGTGTGAAGAGTAAACAGTGTATGTAGAGTCAAGTCGTTATCGGTTAGTCCCTGATTAATGTTTGATTTTGTAACAGTGTATCTTTGCCGTGTTACACAGATTTCAGAAATTGTCTCGAAAGCAAAAACTTTCCCAGGTTTGATAAAGTCCACAAGAAATCTGTGCATTTCAATTCTGAACTGACTAATGACTGAACAGATTGTTTGGATAAATATGATACATTATTATAACTTATTAACAAGGACTTTTAATCAAATACCAAGTCTTGATACAGTACATTTATATATATGGATCTGACTTGGGGTAAAATTGGAAAATCTACCTCTGACACAAACTTGGTGGTGGCGTTGCTCAGAGTCTTCAGCATTGGCGTTGCTTCGGCGTAGAACAGAGACATCCGATTGGCCATCTCATTGTTGACCTCGTTCTCCGCCTCCAGCTGTGTGCCAACACAAAACCGATCTCGTGTCTTTAAAAAGCATCAATCGTCAACCGCACCCAGTTTCAACCCTGGCTTTGGTTTGTGTAATATTGTCTGTAAATCTCTTTGTGTTGTTAGGAGGAAAAGAACACGTCCACTTGAACAGTCCTGAATGATTAAAGAGAGAAAGCGAAGCCATGCAACATAAACAGCCGGAGCCAGATCACGTCTCCAAGGCCTCACCTGCTGGTTGTTCAGCCTGTTCCTGCTTATAGTCCTCCTGTAGTAGCTGAAGTCATTCTGAATAGCTGGATTTGTCATCTGCATGGTGAGAAAAGAGGTAATTTAGCTTTTCAAAAGGCAATTCAAGGAAGGTGTTGATTTTTCAGTCCAGTAAAGGTCAGTCTCTGAGGGCTGTAATTATACCAAGAAAGATTCCCTTCACCTTTAGTTCATCAAAGCTGAGCGTAAAATGAAGGATCTCAGCAAACTGTTTGGCCAGGGCCTGCTCCCGCTCCAGGTGCTGCATGGGAGCGTACGGCGGGCTGGTCAGCGCCTCCAGCAAGCTGCGCAAGGCATTCTCTGCAAACACAGTTAGGTGTCAGAAATGTACGTGCACAAGCTGGAATCTGCATGTCACACTGCTGCTGCTGCTGTACAGGCTTTCACCTCATCGTGTTCAGGCTGCTGTAGTTCTCTCTAATCTGGCCTGGATCTGAGGTTTCTTTCGTGTCGCCAGATTTAAACAATAAAATGCAGCAGCAGCAGGATTTAAACTGGTTCAAACAGATTAAATCACTCCACTCCAGTTCTGTCACCTCCTCGCTGGATATCGTTGGATACCTGATGGGTTTTTAGAAATGGACCCAGCACTTTTTACAATGGGATCTGGCCTCAGGCAGTATGACAGACCTTTGGATCTCCTCTGAGAACAGGGCTCGGGTCCTCCAACAGGGCCATTCTGGCTTTGATTGCATTTCATGTGGCAGGAAATTTACCATTAGAGCTTTTAGGCTTTGGAACAACAAGTCTGTTAAACTCTTAATGTGAATTTATTTTTTTAAGGACTTTGGAGATCCCTTAAAGAGTGCTACACTGATTTAGTATGGCACTCTTCTAACATTGTTGGACTCTCGATGGACAGACAACAAAAAAGGATAAAGATGCTGCAGAACCAGAGATTTTGTCCTTTTTATTCCACACATCCTTGTTAAAGTCTTGTGCTTACATTACCCACAGTGCAACTCAACCACAGATGTTTTTGGTCAGCGATTCAGGTGTGTTGTGCTACTAGTGGCTAATATAGCCCTGAGCCTCTCACAGAGATGATGAGCGGGCTCCAGAGGTCTGCTGAGCTCACTTCTTTCTAACTCCACGCCCCCAGATTTTTTCAATTTTCAAACTTGTAGTCTTTGGCATAAATTGTCTCAAGGGACATGACTTGAGACAATTTACGCGCAGCTCCCTCTGAAGTCACAAAATGTTTTTATGCAACTTTCTTTCTCACACCAGAAGCTGAACTCAACAGCACCTGTAAATATAATTTAGAGTTCAACCCTGTAGCCCCGCCATCACGCCGTCATTTTAATTTGTCCAATACTTTGATTCATGACCAAATATCTGCAAAACTAAAAGCACTCCCATCAGCCTCAGCTGTGCTTTGTGTTGACTGCTAATTAGAGAGTGTTAGAATTGTTAATACGCTAAAGTAAGATGATGAACATGGTAAATATTATACCTGCTAAACATGCCGTCAAGGTCAAAGCACTGCTGGACTAGAGAGGACTGAGTACAAAATGAAATGACTTGTTGAGACGGACATTTCATAATGCAGAATTCAGAAAGATCAGAATTGTATCTTTGTCTTTATCATTCCGACTCTCAAGAAGTGCAATACGAAGCATCACACACCCACAAACATGGCTGTAGCCTTTTTTTCTCACACACTTTTCTACTGTTCAGCAGTTCATCAGCTCTCTTGTTGCCCTCTATGACCACAGGCACCGACATTAAATTTCAAACTAAATGAACATGTACTGTAAGTGGTCCTCCATAGAGGTAATACAGTCTTAGCACCCTTGACACTGTGACCTCAGTCACCATACATGTCCCCTATGTCACATATGTTATTGAACCTACGCCTTTTCATTGCTTTGCTGCCTCTAACAAATCAGACACCAGAGCTGGACCTCAGAGCCTGCATGTAGTAGTAAGGCCTCAGAAGCAAAGTCTCCTGAGGCCTCATCCCTTCCTCTGCATTAAAATTGCATAAGGCCCTTCTATAAATACAGCGCTGAAGTGTTTCATCTAAAGGGCCTGGGCAGAACCCCCCTCTCCCTCCTGCTGTTAGCACAGAGCGCATGGTACCCTATCCTGAGCACTGATTCCTGAGGGTAAATACTGACAGATTGGACAGAGAGACGTTGCAGCTGTTTGTTTACTGAACATGGGACCTCTTAACCTCTTATTGTCTGCTTTGATCAAATACATAAATCCCAAAAAAGGTGGTGCTATCGGGAAAAACACATGAGGGATCTTGTAGTTTGTACTCTTGTCATTAGGATTTGATCCCTTTCTCTCCACAAGGAGGGCGGGAAGGCGATGTCTACAAGATATCTGTTGTACTGTTCCTCGTAGATACATTAGCGCTGATACATTATCATCAATTATTAGTTGGCTCTTTCTATGGTAAGCTGAGAACACGATGTCCATGAGATCGAAGTGTTATTGGAAGGCAGAGCAGAGGCGGCAGCAGAACTCTATTCCTCTGTTCATACTTCTCTCTCTCTCTATTCTCCCCGTCTCTCTCCGTTCTGGTCGACCATGTACCACTGTTTCCGTAGCAACGGCTGCCTGGCTGCTAGGTCAGGATGCTGCAGAGATGGCTGAGAGGACATCACAGTGTGTGTGTGTGTGTGTGTGTGTGTGTGTGTGTGTGTGTGTGTGTGTGTGTGTTAAGGAATGCTACCGGGCTGAAATTGCATGTAAAATCAGGATGCTGGTGCGTGGCAACACGGAGTGGAGCTGTAAAGCAGCACTGACAGCACAAGATGAGCTTCTCCCCATTGGTAGAAGTGAGTAAGAGTCTCCCTTAAAATGAATCTGCCTTTTGTTTAAGGTTCAGTGAAACATATACAGTGTTCTCTGTATTTGTCAGGGTCACAGTGTGTTAGGACAGTAACTATCTGTCACGTACAATACATGTCACAGGTCTCACATCCTGTGACATCATATAATAGCTGTCTTAAAGACAAAACAATCACTACTGTTACCATACGGTAATAATCTGTGAGACCAGCGTTGAACATGTCAGCAATCCTGCACACGTCTGTGCACTACAAATGCTAAATAACATTTCACGCATATTTATAATTCAAAAACGTGACAAGCAGAAACAAAGACGTTACATCTTTGTCAGAATGCAACAAAAACTCATTATGCCCTTAACAAAGGGACATGAGTGTGAGCGATCCTCCTCTTTCTGTGTGTTACTGCTGTTGCATTTCTCTCCCTTCCTCTGACTCTATACCCATACAACACTTTAACCTACTGAGGTGATGTAATGCTCCTTTTGGCAGCCATACAGTATTGAAGGCCTTGCTTCTTTGATAACAGGCAGCAAATAGTCTTTCTAAATTTAGATTTAGGTTATAGCTGCTAGCAGCTATAACTCCAATTCTTAATTGACCTCCAATGTGGCCACCAGAGAGTGTGTTACATCACCTGCAATTACTCTATAGACTGTATGTAATAGCCATGCTCACCCAGTCGGAGGGAAAACTCGTAGAAGCGCTTCAGTTTGGCCACCAGGGGGCAGACTGCGTTCCAGGCCTTCTCCTGAAGAGCGAGGTCGCCTGGGTTCTGGATGGCCTGAGGGCAAGAAACACGGGCAGAAGCACAGATGTTACTTTCCAAAAAAATGATTTAAAAACCTCCACATCTCCTCTATCCTCGTTTCCTTAAAGCAAAGCAGTTTCACTCTAGTAAAACATTTTCACTTTCAACTTTGATAGTATTTGCTTACTATAGCGATTTCAGTTCAGCAAAAATGGAGGTATGAAAGACTCTGTATCTAATGTAATTTAACAGCAAAACCTCATTTAGTTGTATTGACATGTAACATAATATCCATTTAATGAGATGTCACTGGATTATTTGGTTATTGTAACAAATGATTAGACATAGTTAACAAAACTATCCAACAGGCATATGCAACAAAGTAGGAACATAATTCCTTAAAGGATAAGGTTGCTGTTATTCTATGTTTTTCTTATTGTCACCAAATCCCACGAATAGACTAAAATCAACAATACATTAGTTTGTCTCTCAATATTTCCATACTTTCTACCACATCTGTGGCACCTCAAGCACATCTGTTCTTATTGAAGCTGTACATTTGAAAGAGGTCACAATTATATGGTTTCCATTTTTTATTTTTAATTTCCTAAAACAGCTGTGCACTGCAGTTTTTAGCCCCTGTTACTCAAATATGAGTGAACAGTGCATTTGTTGGGAACTAAATACATCTGTGGATCAATACACATTTGCTAGGGAGGTTTTACAGTCGCAGGAGGGTGTATGTAGGATTTACTCAAGATAAATTAACGTGACCCGTGTTAATCGCAATGTAGGAACATGTCACCTGGTGCAGTGATGTGGCAATACTTGTTAGATCAAGTCATTGTTTGGTGTTCTCATGGGATTTAAGGAAAATAATAAAAATACAGAATATTGCCAGACTTATCCTTTAATGCTCCTCTGATAATCACGTTCTTTTTAAAAGATGCATTCACGTATGCTCGTGCCACATTCCCCCTGGTGGGATTAATTAACATAAAATATTCCTGAATGTCAGCAGTGGCCTCACATCCTACAGCAGCTAAGGTTTAACACTGACTCCAGGAGTACTCCGCAGGTGCACATGTTAAAAGTGAAAAAAAGATCAAGCTTAGTGAAATGTAATTCAGAGTCTCTATGTGTCTGATCTAAAAAAAAAAATGTTCCCAAGTCCTCAAGGTGAGGAAGCAAGGAGAGGAAACAATTCAGCACTATTATTTGTTAACAAGTAGAGCAACGCCAACAGCTGAGCAATCAGCAGTAATCGTTCATACTGCAGGGGGCTTGCAGTAATGTTTCGCTGAGGAAAAGCTGAATCTGAGCACACTGAAGCTTCATCGAGACCAGCATACCAGCTTTCTAACGGATGATGTTTATGCCTCCACCATAACATTGCCAAAAAAAAAACAACATATTGCATGAAATGTTTGTTTGAAAAAAATACTTTCACACATTTCCGTCTATATTTACTGCCTACAGCATGGTGCTCTACATGTCAGAGTGTCACCCTGGCAGGCCAAGTGAATTATTTCGTTATTTTTTTTTTCACGCTGCGCTGTGGCTCGACACTTTATTGATGTTCAGCGACTCATCGACTGCTTTGCGCTCACTTCTCGTATCTCCTGGCCAGCGCCATTATAGGACTGCAGCTCGGCTAGGATCCCATGAGCCTCCTCCAGCACAGCGCTGACCTGGTTCCACACGGCTGTCTCTGCCTCCGTGGGCTGGGCATCTGGGAGGGGAGGAAGGAAGGAAGGCAAAAAGGGAAGAGAGGGGAAGTGAAAGTGTGATGTGAGGTACGGGCAGGGATGACGATATTGAAGGGTGGTGACAGGAAAGAGGGAAGGAAAGATGTAGGGGAAGGGGGGTTTGGAAAAAGGAGAGAAGATTTGAGGAGAGAAGGAGGTTAGTGATGAGGGAGGAGCTGAAAAGATGATATCCTAGAAGGCCAGATGAAAACCTGAGATAACTAATTGCTCGCTACATGGCTGCAATGAAAGTGAAATGTCCCGACAAGTGAAAATTTCCTCGTGTTAGCGGACATTGCAGCCGTACACATCTAAGGTCAAAAATCTGGCCAGTGACTGGGTGATCCAATTTACCCAACATAGAATTATAACAAGAGACCAGCCAGCCACGCTCTGTCACACAGTGAGGTTTGATTACAGTGTGTGGTCACCCAATAAGGACCAGGAGATGACAAGTCAGTTTCACTTCAGGGAACAATTTGGATGAGGATGTTACAAGTGACAGTTTAACATTTTGATGGTTTTCAGGCGCCGTAAAAGTGGATTGCACCACTTGGATGATTTGTCTGACTCCTGAACTGTTAACTGTCTTAACTGTTCATTCAGTGGAGATTTATACAGGAATGGATAGGTGTAATTGTCCCGTTGGATTAATGTAATAGGCTTACCCATCTTTTTCTCACTTTCTATTTTTTTCTTACCCTTGAGGTTTAATTGTGAGAAATGTAAAAATAAACAAGCAGCAGGAAAGACAACCTCTGGGCATGCTCACTCTTTCCCTTTCTCAGTTTCACACGTACACACTGAGCAGCACACATACTGTAAACTCAGTGTTTTTTGCCGCAGGGCACCTCCCAGACACAGTTTGCCCATGTGGCGTGCTGCATGCATACAGGAGGGATTAAGTATTTGAGGGACACAATTTAGGACGTGTCCTCTCGAGTCATCATTGTGTTTGGTTTTCTTTTCTTCGAGCTATCCTTCTCAACGTGTGACTCAGGTATGAAGTGAGAGTGGGAGTGTGCCCAGGCAGCGCTCCACATGCGGTAGCACTGCTGATTATTTTTGCACCCTCAGGCATTGCCTCCCCGCAGAGAAATAGTAATCATGCAATATTTGCTTTCCTACATGCGAACTGGCTACCATAATAAGCACAGCAAGCGCTGCTATTTTAGAGATGCCTTCTCACTAATGTGCCCCTGTATTCCTCTGGTAAACAACAAAAGATTTTGTTTACTATGTAATTATTAAACAAGCAGAGCATATGCTTATTGCATTAAAGAATTAATTTGCGTTGTCTTGCCAAGTTAGATGAGGACATTGACACCACTCTTATATCTGTGCATTAAATATGAACCTGAAGCCAGAAGCAGGGGCCTGTTTTCAGTCTTTATACAGCTATTTATTTATTTTTATTTTCACTTATGGTGCCTGAAAGGTTTTAAAGGACATTTTTTCAAATAGGCACAGTTACTCCTTCCTTTTTACACTTCTTGAATGGATTAAACACATGAGCTATAACATGTATAGTGAGCTTTAGAGGGGCTGGTGGGTGGATTTTGCTACCTCTGGACAAAAACAGGCCAGCTGTTTCCCCCTGTTTCCAGCCTTGTGCTAAGCTTACCTAACCAACTCCTGCTTGTAGCTTAAAGAGTGAAATTTTGAAAAAATGTATGTTGTCCAAAAAATAGTGCATCAACCAACAGATAAGACGAAGTGTGAGACGGACTTTTGAATGAAAAGAGAACATTTTTGTAATTTGTCATCCGATTTGCTCCTGATCCTTCCACACATTATAATAATTAGCATTCAGCCATAAAAAGCTTAATGAGAGCTCGATATAGAGTAAAAACCAAACGTTGAGCTGTGTGACAGAGGTGACTGTGTCTCTGGGTTGAGAAAGAGAGCTCACAGATGGCACAGGAGTGGTTGGGGGGGGATGTCTAAAGCTGCCATGCCTGACTCTGACTCATTCCACTTGCTTTTGAAGTGAAGTGAATCACAGGCATAATAAATGAAGGGTAAATTCAGCCTGTTTGACAGCTGACGCCCCTCGCCAGCAGTGAGCTCTCCCTCTCCCACTGTAACATACAGTCAGTAAAGGAGGAGGAGGAAGCCAGCTGTTAAAGGGGGGAAATGGTGGAGGAGGGGCAGAATATGTTGGGATGCACTGCAGAATACCTCCATCTTAACTATTTTTCTAGTCTCATTATCAGTCTTAAAATCTTCAGTAGGATTTTTTTTTTTTTTTTTTTTTTTGCTGCCAAAGACGATTGTTTCCAGACAAACATGTTTTATTTGTTGCAAAAACTACAGAAGATTTTAACACTGAGCGCTAAAATTAAATGACGTGTTAAGATGGACATTTTCGCACTGCAAAGTTTAGAGTTTACTGACTGGGGAAACGAGAAAAGGGGGGATAGAGGTTTATTTATTTACTAACCTCTTTCACAATCTTTCTCTCTTTCTTTCAGTTTTACTTTATCAGTCTCACTTTCTTACACATACTCATTATTTAGTGCAATGCACACACACACACACACACACACACACACACACACACACACACACACACACATACACACAGATAGGTCAGACATACAATAGGTCACGCAATAGGGGATGAGGAGGTGGAGGAATGACGATAGACTTAGCCATCGTCATCCCTGAGCAACAGAAACCCACACAGGACTGGCATTCAGTGGATATTTCTCCTCAGTTTTTGTAGCTTAGGAGCCGAGATCAAAGCATTATTGTTGTCATTTTGCTACAGCGTCACCATTCCATTGTGCATCTGTCTGCATCTAATAAGATGTGGCTTGTGTGAATAAGATCCTTCAGAGAGAAGCCAAATGACTTTCAAATGCCAGTCCCTGGAGCAGAAATCAAAAGATAAAGAAGAGGGTGAGGAGGAGAGGAGCTGAGGGCGGGGAAAGGGGTAAATAAGGACGTACAGATGACACAATGCTCAGCTAAGATCGATGGAATGAGGAAAACAAAGCAAAGGCAACGAAGAGAAAGGGATAACTCAAAAAAATAAGAAGCGGATGGTCTCACGTTCAAAGTCAAGGAAAACTATTGGGCCATGCTCAAGTTCGGCGCAAGCCAGCACTTTCAGGAGGTTTCCCATGAGCCCCCTGGAACAGAGAGAGGGGAGAAGTCTGTGGGTGATGACGGGATAGGTGTCGGGGTTGTGCGCGTGTACGTGTGTGTGTGTGTGTGTGAGTTGTATGTGTGTGTGGTGTGCGAGAGGTGAAGGTGTCGGGGTGGGGCGCTGGATGAGAGGGGGCTGTTGGAATGACATGTTGGAAGTATGTCCTGGGTGAAGCATGGCAACATGGACACAGAGCTTCTTTAATCCCACTCACATGGTATCACGTATAGCCTGCGTCAGATAGGAAAAAGCATTGATATGGTGGCAGTCCTCAAGTTTAAAGGTCCAATATGTTACAGAGAATGTGTGTGAATGGGACGTTGAGGAGAGAAAGACCAATTAAAATCATTCTATGTAAAAAAAAATTGTAAATATACAAATTTATTCCTCATTTTCTGGCACCAATCTTAAACTATATGGAGTTATATTTGTTTCAATAGGACTTGACAAAAATAGCACTATATTCAAATACAGAAAAACAAAATGGAATTGAGGGAAGCAAAACCTTTAATACAATGATGCTTGTTGGCCTCGCTGTAATTACCTACGCAGCATTTAATTTATACCTACGCACCACATATTTATACCATCACCGGATAGAACAGCTTTTAGCATCAGAAAGCCCTGAGAGTGGGACTAAAGAGCATCTGATAATGACAAACCACACCCACAACGACACTCCATCACACCATCAACAACTCAGCAGCTCACATCCAAACATAGCTCCCCTGACCCCACCCAGCGACCTCCCACTGAACACCTCTGCTGCACACATGTGCACTCACATTTCAAGCACACAGACACGTGCACACACCCCGGCGCTCACTTACTTTCAAAGTCCAGGAAAAAATGTGGACAGTTCTCTAAATCCTTGCCAAGGACCTTAATGAGGTTCCCCATGGCTGGCGACCTGGACGGGAGGAAACAACAAAATGCATACAGTACGCAGAACCTGGCAACCCGTATGAAAATACAAAACATGCACATGGAGAACACAGCAGGTTGTGTCTGTTTTTTTTTTTTTACCCATCTGCACTTTTCTAATTAGCCCGTTCTTCCTCTCCTCCTCCATCCTTCTGTCTAAGCAATATGTCCAGACATTCCAGTCATAAATGACACTGATCACAGTTTGCCATACACAGAGTATGCTCCATTCGATTAAAGGGGGGCCTAAATCCAGTAGTGAATCATTTAGCTCACTCATTGGGAGTCACTAGAGCTGAGCAGTGGTTTTAATCAATTTACGTTACTATAGTAACCTAATAAAAGCCTGCTATGTACAAGCTACTTTCTCCTAATGCTCTTCATGTACAGCAGTCTATAGATACTTTATGACAAGCTCTTTATGCTTCATACCCAAAGGCCAGATGCCAGCGCTTCATGAAACCAATGATGCAAGGTTTATCAGATTATACTGTCGGTCAGACAGGCAGGATATACAGTATGTTCATATACAGCACCAGACAAAGCAACATATGTCAAGTGTTTTAAGACTGTGACAGTGGTCCCTGGTTCAACATCTATGCTGCAGAGCTAAATACTGTTCAGAATAGGGGTGGGCCATGCCACAACCTTTGGTTCTGATCTGGCACCAAGTGATACCAAGACCAGAGTAACCAATTAAAAATTAAAACAGCTTATGTTCTATCATGCGATGAGGTGGAATGCATCAACAATAGGCTACTTCTGAATAAATTCTCATTACCACCAACTGATTCACCAAATAGTAAACATTTCTTACTACCCTGTAATTACTCAATCATGAGCATGTTGAAGAAAAAAAAAACAGGGTCATTTCTAATGGGGAATTATTGTGATCATTGTGGCAAAAGAACGCGGGTGACTTCTGGGTGTTCCTGCCCAGAACATGATCCAACATGAGATGAAGCTGCCTTTTGGTATCAATCACATTGATTGATACCAATCAATAGGATTGATACCAATCAATAGGAGTGTCGACCCACCCATCCCTACCCACTGAACTTTGTTCTAAATTAGTGGTGATCCAGAGCCACAAGACACATATGATACATAATATATATGTATGTATATATATATATGTGTGTGTGTACACACATAGTATCATATATGTGTGATACTGTCAAAAAGTGTAGAATAACATAATTTTAACAACTTTAAAGTTAATTAAAGAGGAAATTTAAGGAAAATGGATGTTAAGGGATCGAAGAGGGAGAGGATTGAGAGGCCACATGTGGACATTAAAAACACAGAATAAACACAAGAATCCAATATTCCAAAACGACTCTCAGCTGTGCGAGTATGAAAGCCTCGTCTCGATCATAGACTACAGCAGCAGAAGGTAGGCAGCTGCCAAGTTTCACTTCCTCTGTGTTTATGTGCTATGTTAGCACATAGCAGAGGCCTATCAGTTTCCCCCCTGCAAGAATGATTTATGGCCAGCATTAGCATGTTTACGAGATGCCACCGTCCGGCAAAAAAAGCCCGGCCTTTTCACTGTTACTCAGCAAGAACGGGTGTTGCAATGCAGCACCGAGTTACAGAAAGAGAGGCGGATGGAGTTACACTGTCCAGTTGCTGAGACAGCTTGACAGCCTCCAAAGTAGCGATCTCTCCTCCAGGCGTGCATCTACTGTATTATGTGTTTACTTTATCCGCAAAATCTGTTGAGAGGCAGAGAAAGTGTGTGATCGTATGCTGAGTCACTGCTGTAACCTGTGAGCATCAGTCCAAACGGGTAAAGCGCACCCCGTTTCCTCCTGACTTTTCGACCACCTGCTCCAAAATAGCAGGACGCTATGAATATATGAATAACAGATTCACAGCTTCAGCCTGACAAGGTGATTGCAAAGGCGGAGTCAAGCTGAGATTCACGTCAGAGCCTCATATAAAGCAATGAAAGCTTCTGACATGTGAATAGGTGAGAGTGTGTGTGCGTGTGCGTTAGAGGTAGCCACACACCGGCCTCTAACACACACATTAACACACATACACCGAGTCTGGAGCAGCATGTGGTCCATCCCGAGAGCAGAGCTCGGCTGATGGTTGCCAGGATACTGTTGGCCTGGTGATATCGTCTGCCCGTCTCAGCAGAAGATGTGGAGGGGGAAAAAAAAAAAAGCATCCAGCTTGCTCACACACTGGGTCAGTCGCTTACGGCAGTGATCTGATGCATCAATCTTTACTACCTGAACAGAAATCCGCCTGTATTCATTGCAGAGCCCATATGGTTGACACACAAATTCAACAAGCCTTAAAGAAAACAGGAAACCAAGAAACTAACCGACAGCTTCTCACACCTCTCCCTCTTTTACCCTGTTTTCCTTCGAGTGATTCGCCTCTTCTTTTATCTTTAGCCCTCAGTTTCTTCTCCCCCGTCCTGTCTTTGTGAAACCGTTGCTGTTAGTAAATCCCAGGTTAGCGCGGCTCAGAGCGATGATCGCAGTCCCAAGGCGGCACTGATTGCCACTGCTTTTCTCAGACTGATGTTAACTTCTGCTCTCGCTCTTTCTCCCTCTGTCTCTCTCTGTGTATCTCTGTCCACTTCACACTTCTCTTTTTCTGCCATCTATTTAAAGGCCTGTGGTTTTCTCTATTTGGTCTGTGTGCTAGACGCTGCTCTTTGTTTTTGGGTTTGTTTTTTTTCCAAGCTGGTTGTAGAAAAGGATAATCTGCTGGGTGGGGATGTTGGTATAAAGAGCATAAGATATGTTCATGTTATTTACATTTCTGTCTTTTCCCTCTGGCTGTAGCTGTATCGTTCTGATGTGTGTCCATATCTTTTCATTTCGTAAGCAAACAGAGAAAACTCCTTCTCTCTTTTCGTTTCTGACGTCAGAATGGGTTCCTCAAAAATATCCCCTCCAGCTCTCCTCTCTGCCTCACTTCTCTATTTCACCACTCAGCAGCACTCTCCCAGCTCCTCTGGCTTCGTCTTGTCACAGCACATCTCTGTCATGGTGCCATTCAGTTTCACCGGTGGCCATAAGGTGCAAACAAATCTAAGTGGCAGAATGGGAATGGAGATCGGGCTGCGCAAACACACGTTTCCTTTTAAACTGGCGTCCATAATGCACATTACATAAAAGCCATTGGATGTATGACAGGCGCACTGTTGGAACATTCAGACATGGCATTCTGTGAATTAGGAAGTGTGTTTGGTGGCCACTGGTTGCAGTTTCTCTTACACGCAAACACACACAATGTTTGCAGTCAGCCAGCGTGAAAGTGGAGCAAAGTGCTTCTCTTATGCAACCGCACAGCACACAGCTCTCATCTGTAGTCCGGCAAGAGAAACCAAACCGGGGGGCTCCTCGAGTCCTAATAAAGACACGGATCGGCTCCCACATGGCGTCTGAAAAGCAAACCTGGTCCAGACTGGAAGCCAGGCAGCGGAGCTAGGCCTCCCAGCTTCCTTTCAGCCCTCTCTGAAAGATTCCTCCTGTTACAGACCAGGAGCTTCATCACTGTGGATTTACTAAGCACAGAAGCAGCACTGCTCATCTTTGCCAAGTCTAACCTCTATTAACTCACCAATAATACAATCTGAACTCCATCTGAGTCTCTTTCTCTCTGCCTCTAACCCAAATGATCTCGCTTTCTGTCGCAGACTGGCTGACTGGGTATTCAGTGGCCTGTGAATCAAACCCATTCAGCAGCTACTGTATACAACGGATGCAGCGACTGTCCCCTCCCAGCTCTCATCTTTCCTCTCCACCCATCACCGTTTCCTTATACCTAAGCTGTCCATCCACCCCCCCCCTACCCCCACCCCATCTCCGACTCGCCCATATGGTGTTTCTCTGGAGTGTCCTTATTCTTCAGCTGTTGTTCTATTTTTTTTTTTCTTTCTTTCCTCCGCATTTTTCCACTCCTCATTTTTCATTCCTACCTTCGCTTGTGTTTATCCCTCTGGAACACTTCACTGCATCAACCAGGGCTTGTCAGCTCCGCACAGTGGTTACAGCATCAGCACCCACCACCTGACAAAAGAAGACAGACAGATAGACAGAGAGAAAGCGAAAATTAACATAAAATTCGACATCACATACATACAGCAAAAGCAGGAGCGTAGAAGTCTTGATTTTGGTTTGAAGAAGCACTGAATCAACAAGGGCAAAGAAAAGCATGGACAAAGAAGCCATAAAGGGCAAATATACATAAGGGGCGAAAAATAAAACCATGTAATTAGGCTGATGTGCTAGTTGGCCTTCACTGGCCTTTCAGGACATAATAAAACTAATTTTGCAAACTTCATGCGCCCAGATTTAAACTGCTACTACATCTAAAAATGTAATTAATCTATAGTTTAAACCTGAAACAGGCCTAACTCAGAAACAAGCTGTGATCCCAACACCCGCATAGTCACCGTTGATGTTAACATACAGTTACCTCATTACACAAGTAATAGTTGTGGAGCAATGTTAGCATTCACTGGGGGTTGTGTTTGTGTCCACCCAATGAATGTAAATCCAATATTAATCCTCCTTTAGCTCTGTTCTGGTCTCCTCTAACTCCTGAGATTATTATATCTGGCTCTTCAGCTGCTAAATTTTTCATTATGTTCACTAGGTAGCCACTAACTGTGTCTGTCTGCCTGTCTACAGTGGTAATTTTTCCCTGAAAACAGCTGCTGTGGCCGAAAACTAAACCATGAGAGTTGTACCGGTGAACAAAACCGTGAAAAACCAAACCAAAACAGCAGATTGGTCTTTTTGGTGGCCAGAAAAAATAAATAGTTCGAGTCGGGGTGGTTGCTCTCTGTGAGTTTGTCACTACGAGTGACCCCTTTCACATCACATGTTATCATTTGATCTATTTTTATTATAAACAAATAATAAAGCATGATTTAAAAAAAAAAGATTACGGCCACTTTAAGTGTCCCATGATGGTCTTGATGGAGTGATACCAAGTTATAACACAGCAGTTACAAGCACTGGATGGATCAGGGTCAGAAACAAAAGCTGCATAGCTTCAATCCAAAATGTTCATTATTACCCATCCAAAAGCTCAATCAGCCTAATCTGAGAACCTGGAAGGTGCTTCTTTCTCTCTCATTTTTACATTTCGATAACAGAATAAGCTCGTTAAGATTATCTCATTGACTGTGCGTCTCTCACAAGTCCAGCGCCGTCTTGCTTGCTGACTGGTGTAACTATTAACACTACTGCTGCTGCCCTTGCATCATCGACTCTCATCGAGAGAGTGCAGACAGGAGAGAGGCGGGGGCCTTTGAAGAATAGTTGCCAGGGAAACACAGCCTCTTATTCTCATGGCAACACACAGTCGTGTACTATTCAGTGTTATCAATCAGGTGGATTGGATGGATAGACTATACTCTCCTTAATCTCCAGAGTGTGTGGGACACCAAAGCATTGACTTTCCTACTTGTGGGGGTTGTAAACTACAACGTCCACTTCTGGAATTACATGTCCTCTACCTGACGTTGGGACCTTTATTTTGACTGTGTGTCCCTTTCGAGTAAATCACGTAAATCATGCTTATTGATCTCTCCTCTCAGTGAAAGGGCACAGGTCAAGTCTTGCACAGGATGCTGAGGTCAAGAGAGGTGAAGACTTGAACTAAGACACTGAAGTTAATACTGGTGGACAGACTTAAGGTAAACTACATCTTTTAAGTGAGTTTGCTCTTTCTACCTGAGTCTGACTTAGTTTCATATGTCAACACTGAGAGGCCCTCAGAAACTCACATCATGTACATTTTCTCACGTTTCGAGCAACAGAGGAGTTTTTGTTTTAGTTGCAGTTTATCATTAATGAAAAACTAGCTCTCTGCAGCTGTTGTCATGACTATTAATGGATTTATCAGATCAAATTGAGAGCAGACACATCATTTTACTCCAGCTTCAGGGCGTTGTCTACACATTTTGATGGATTACTATTTTCAATTCTGCTAATTAGTTGAAAGCTGTATATCCATACACAAACTTAAATTTCCGTCTCTACTTGATATACAGCATGTGGGTTTGAAATGCAACTGCAGTTAGTCTCAGTCGCATTTAAACTTTGATTCTACAGTCCAATCACAACAGGGTAAGTAATAGAGAAGGAGGTCTTTTTGATAAATGTGCTTGTTTCATGCTCTCTATAGTTACCTAGTGACATATTCCGTTTGTTTATACAGATGGGTGACAACAACTGAAAGGAAACACCGACATGAAGCGTCTCAGTAGGGGGGTGCTTCTGTTGCTAAGGGGGCCTAGACCAGGATCCGCAACATCTCTGGTTCAAATTTGGCCTGGAACCTTTTTTGCCATCATCTCTAGGGTTAAGGTAAGGCTCCAGACCAGATTCAGTCTGTTCAAATGATTCCCTTTAAATTGTCTCCTCCGTGTTAATACACTGTCAATATATATATATATATTTTGGTTTGAAGTATTGAAAGTCAAATTCTAATCAATCTGATTCCAGGAAGACTTTGATATTGGAGCTGACCCTTAATGAGCCCCATCATGAATCAGTGTCATGCTAATCAAATATCAGACTACTCTGCAGTCTCCAGAGAACAGACACTGAAAGGGAGGTCTAGTCAATTGGGAGGGACAGTCTTTAAATATAGTTGCTTTTTCAGCAAATTCAGAGCCGATAAGTATTTCAGAAAAAGGTGGCGATAGAGTCGGGGGGTCTGAGGGAGAGAGGGAGAGAGGGAGGGATCACAAAGTCATTGTGTGCAGACATTTGTCTGTTTTGTTGAGCGTCCGTGGTACTCAGCTCATGTTAGTTCTGCTCACTGAGCAGGTCCGTCTTAAAGAAACCCACTGGTGATTATTCCTATTCTCGCTCTCTCTCTATCTCTTTCCCTCTTTCTCAACCTTTTGCCCGCTCTCTCAACACACCCCTCTCTCCGCCCCCTGTTCACCCTAAGCCCCTCTTTTATGCAGCCACTCATTCACTCATCTTCTCACCGCACACCCTTTCAACCACTTCCTCTGTTTGTGTCTTTTATATCCTCCCTCTCTCCTTTCCTTCTTTGTTCTCAGCATATTCTCCCCAAAGGTAGAGACGGGTGCAGGAGGCTGCGGTTAAACCACCAGCTCATGTGTGTGTTTTGAGAAAAAGGAGGGGGAAAACAGGAGGATGCAGAGTGAACTACACACCCACCTAAACTCAGTTGATCCTCTGTTTTGTTTGGAGAAAAGGTGTTTAACCACTTTTTATGGCTGGCATAAATTATATAATGCACATTGTTAGTATAGGCTACTGTACATTGTGTCATGCTGATGCTGGTGGGTGGAAAATGGGTGATGATCACATACTGGAGGTCAGTTTTGTAGGAGGAGAGATGAGAGAAATGAGAAGGACAGGAAAGAAAAGGCTAGGAGAGGAGACAAAAAGGAGAAAAGAAGAGGAGAGGAAGGGTGGAAAAAGAAAGGAAATAAGAGAAGGGAAGAGGAGAAGGACAGGAGAGGTAATGCACTGACAAAGAGCTAGTTTCAGGAGTATGATGGGAGGTGGCAGTGTCGGACCCAGCTAGACCATCGCTAAAGATTGACCGCCGATGGAATGCTACAGCCAATTTGCCTCAGGCCAACACACACACGCACACACACACACACACACATTCATACATAATTATAGATACTGCCATCCCTCGCTGAGGTGAGGAGGGAAGGAGAATAAAAGGGGAGAGCCAGAGCTGAGCGTGAGAGTGAAGGATGGAGCACTAGAGAGCAAAAGTGAGATGGAAATGGAAGGAGGAGGTTACGATTCTTCAGCATCACCCCTCCCCCTTCTCCCTCCCTCCCTCTCTCTCTCACACACACACACACATATACGCGCACTGGCTGAGTGTGAGTCCAGCGCAGCACACGGTGCCTCATGAAAGGGCGATTGCAAATGAGCATTGTGATTCTGTGCTGCCAGGCTGACAAAGAAAAAGGGGAGGATAGAGTGAGAGACAGAAAAAATGACAGAGAGAGAGAGAAGGGGTACGGCATGTTTAAGCTGTACTCCATCCATTTTCATTGCGTAACATGCTTCAGTGTGATCATTTTTTCGATTGAAATAAAGAACTGGGGCAGCAACTGAGGGATTTCATGGCTTATTTGTTCAGAGTGGATAGAGCTGAGCTCCAATGTCTCTATAGTGTAGATATTAGGTTTATATGCATTAAGTGCATTTGCATTTGTTATAGTATCCTGTTTGTTAAGGTGTCTAACATGAGAGATTCTTGGTAGTATAATTCACTTTCACTGCTCTGTTTTCTTTCTTTTCTCCACCACAGAGATGAATATATGCCTTATATTTAATATAGCCATTAATATTTGAGTACCATAATTTGGCTCAGGGGCGTTTTGAACCTTGAAAAAGCAGAGTTGGGAGAATTACAGCTTTGAATTTCAGTTTTAAGAGCAGCATCCTCTCTGAGCTTTGGCTGTCAGAGGATGGATGCGTGTACAGTAAGCTCTTGTTATCTTTATTTGTGATGTGGGATGCCAATTAGCTGCTATCAAAGGGAGCTTTATAGGCTTTTAAGTTCTACATGCACTCACATTGGGGGCTTTTGATGTGTGTACGTGTTGCACCCCCCCCCCCCACCTCACCCCACCTCACCCTTCCTCGTCCTTCCCTGACCTCCTGCTTTCTGTAAACAAAGAAAGGAGGGATATACGTCTGTACAGCCAGCCACTCTTTGTCCCTGATGGACTGCTCACACACTGCTTTATATGGGTCAGTGTGTGTGTTTACATATGAAATTTCATTGGGAGAAAAATTAAATCTAATTGATCTTAATTGATTTGAATGGAGTTGAATTCTATTGTGTGTGTGTGTGTGAGATGTTCAGATGCCTGTATGCACAGTATGTTTCTGTGTGTGCATATTTACCTAAAATTGAATTGAATTAATTAAGTTTGCATTGAGCTGGTTTAAACTGAACTAAACGTGTGCTTCTGTTTGTGTTCCTGTGTGTGTGTGTGTGTGTGTGTGTGTGTGTGTGTGTGTGTGACAGAGCGAGTGTAAAACAGAGAGTGAGCAACAAGGACTACTATAAAACAGTACATAAAGGCAGTTTGAACTCTTCCCCCTGGTGTCTCGCTGTCATGTGATTCTCTCTTGTTCAACTCTCCTTCACTCTTTCAGTCCATTCACTGTCTGTCTGGCTGTCTTTTTGTCTGTCCACTTCCCTGTTCTTCCTGTTCGTCATATGTTTTGTTTGTGTGGCAATCAGAAATCGAAATTCCTCCATATCCTTTGCCTCATAACGCAACTCTCTTATTCAGTCCTGTTCTCTTTTGGCTTTTTTCACCTTTATTGGAAAGTGGCTAATAGTACAGAGACAGACAGAAAAAACATGGAACGAGAAAGAAGGGTATGACATGCAACAAAGTGCAGCTAGGATCCAGAACCAAGCCATCTTACTCACAAACTTTGCAGGTTTTAAGTCTGTAGTGTGTACACAAAATGCATCGTAAAATGCTTGTGGTGCTGCTACACACATTTTTGTCACAATGGAAATAGAGAATAGTGCGAAGACTAAAAAAGCTCCAAAGCAATCTTGGAAAACAAAAATAGTATCAAATTCTTGGAAAAACATTTTGCTTTCTCTTCGACAAACTGTACAGTAGCCTCGTCCCAGACAGCAGTTGCAGTAGGTTTGGTGTTGTGCTCATTAACGTCTGTTTCACCGGTTGAAAAAACAACAGTTCCAATCAGAGCTGTGTGGGTGGGATTAAGACTCGTGACGTTATTTTCCTGTGCCAAACCAGAAAAACAAAATGGCAACATGTAGCTGTACAGGTTGTCATAAGTCGACTTATAAAATATAACAGCTCTTAAATTTGCATAGGCCTGAAATGTGAAAAACATTAAGTTAACTGCTCCAAGCAAAAGATATTTCAGCTTCTATGTTGATGAAAATTACATTGGTTGGACAGATACGTCACTAACTATGGAAAACAGAAAACAGCTGACATGAACAAACTAAAAAACAACAGTTGATGTCAGAGTAAATAATGGAGTGAAAACAATGAGTCTGATCATCAGGCTCACAGTAATGTACAGTCAAAACTTGTATATTAACAGCAAAAACAGTAAATTGTGGTAATTTGTACGTAGTAGGCCTACACACTGTTACTGTACTATTACTATGAAGTGTGGAATGGGGACGCAGCAGCAGCACATGACCACTGAGAATGAATGAATGGGATGACCTCTGACCTCAGCGTGACCTAGAATCTATATTCAGCTCGGTGCGTCGATGTCGTCTACCCTCTACATACTGAGAAGAGCCTGCGTGTCCTTGACGGAGCCGATGCTCCATCACACTGTGCTGCAGTGTGTCTTACATGGCAGAGGATGCAGTTACACTACTCCCTGTCCCACTGGGAGGGGCAGAATAGCAGCAGCAGCTCTCAAATATAGGAAATTGGCTGCGATGTAAGGTAAGGGCTCAAGCTGACGCGGGAAAAAAATAATTGACGGAACAGGATGAGAATGAACTAAAAAAGAAATTGGGCGATTTGGGATGTGCTGGTGGATCCCTCATGTGAACGTCTGAGAGCTTGGCTGCTTTTGTGGTTTATCTCTGTCCAATGTTTTATTTTTGAGTTACATTCCTATTCTTTCTTTGTTGTTTGCTGCAAGAAGAATGATATATACAGTAGTTAAATCCTCACTGACTCAAGCCGGACTAATTAGTGAGCATGTGTGTGTGTTCATGTGCACAGAAAGGGAAAAAGATAAAGAGAATATATGTGTATAGTCTCACAAGCCCGATCAAACATTGAACACAAGCATTGTTGCCAGCATCCCAGTGTGCCCACGGCAGATCTGGCATGCACACACGTGAACACGCACATGCATGCGCGCGCACACACACACACACACACAAACAGATAGCAACAAACAAAGACATACAGTGATGATACTGAAATGAGAATTGACCCTTCGCTAAGCCCCACCTGCTTACGTTCGCCTATAAATACTACACAATGGATGTCCCAGTGCTGAAGTTGTTTTTCCAACATAACCTGGAGCCCAAAATAATGTAGTTTGTGAGCGCTACATTAGCAATATTACTGTTTAGTAAGATAGTTTGGCGCACATGCTTACACCAGCAGTTTACATTAGAGAAGAAGAAGGTTTAATCCATCTGTGTCTTGTGTTTTAGGGTTCAGAAAAGTATATATTAAAAAAAAAAACTCTGTTAGTACAGCTTGACCGACCTGCTGTGCCTGGTTATGGTTGCTAAGCTATGATTGGAAAAATCGCCGTTCGGGCTGTTAACGAACGGTCAACTGAGGTCAAAGAGGTAGAGATTAAACAGAGAGACCATGATCAGCGGCACAGTCAAACACACTCTCCATTACGACTGTTGACACGAAATGCACTAAATGTCATTCATCCATGTCACATATTCAAATTGTTCCTCTCTCGTGTCAGCAACCAAACGCTTAGTTATATTACCCAGCAGAACTTATTAAGAGAGCGGGAGCCTCGATTGAGATACCATCGCTAAGTAGATAATTTGCCTCTTATTACACACTAATTGCAATAGTGTCTCGTTTCCTCTCCTTCGCTCTGCTCTCTTTAGCCTCCGTCGGCCTAAATTGGCTTCACCTGCCCACTGAAATGGGGGATACTGATCTTAAATATGACCAGCGGGCGGGAGTTTGGGCTGTTCATCGACGTTAGTGGACAGCAATTGATCTGATCGACGGACAACAGGCCACGATACTGTAGGAAGTCAGCAGAGAGCAGATCTAAAGTAATGTGATTACATCCAGAAATTCACCATCTCCTCTTTTATTGCCATAGGGGGAGCGAGTTAGACAAGCCAAGTCATGTCCGGTTAGAAGTAGACTCTTAAAAGCAGGAGAGGATTCACTGTGACCCGCCTTTGTGTCTTACTCGATGTAATGTCGCACATTTCAAAGAGTTTTAGCAGGACACCCCTAACAAGGATGATAACAGAGATTAATAAGAGTTTCAGTAGTCTCCACAAGTGCCATCCAACATTGAGAGTTAAGTAATATGATCTAAGCGTTATCAGATCTTGGCTCCCTTGTCACGGTGAATTAAATCTCTCTGTCTCCTAAATCTATTTTCTCACTGATTCAGTGGGTTACTGCATAGATATGTGTTGAATTAAATGCTCCCTCATTTCCAAACTTGTTAGGCAAGATTTCTAATCAAGTGTTGAGTCTTAGGTCTCATTTCAGTGGAATGGAGAATTAGAAAATGTAGTTTACTATTAAATCACCTTTTCTTGAATCAAGTGTTTGACAGTCAGCTTTAGAGGATCTTGGTTGCTTGATGTTTCAAGATATTGACACCATAAATTCCTGAATCTGTGAATTCTGTTTATGAGTCTATGGGCTAAGCTAAGCTGCTGACTGAAGCCTTATATTTAACAGACAGATATGAGAGTGGTATTGATCGTTTCATCTAACCCTTGGCAAGAAAGAGAATAGCCTGAGCGGATTTCCCACAATGTTGCACTCTTGTTTTACGAAACCTAAGATTGTAAGACTGACTTTCTGCATGGGCAGCATCCCCAGTTTCTCTTGTGTCCACAGCTCTCTGATCCAAAGTTGTATACTGAACATACAGTAGTGCTTGCATAGATATAACCTTCTGCATGCACGCTTCGCCACCCTGCTCCATCCATCACTCCACCCTGTCCCCCTTTAACAGGATCAACTCTGCTCTGAGGGAGTAATCCCTGACTCCTGACAATACTATCTTAAAAACCACCAAGATTACCAGGTGGAGACAGATCACATATCCACTTTCGAAATTAGTTCAGCCCTGGCTAATACTAACAGTGAAAATAAAGGGAACATCACCAGTGACAGATGTTTGAATGACAGATGTTACTGCTGGACAGATGCATCGGCCTGTCAAGAAGATTAGGAGAGTTTGGATAAAATGTGGATTGTTAGGCATTTTTGAGGAAATCAGTTAAGCCACAATGGACAGATTCTGATATTTTAATGACCACACAGCCATGGCTGGTGGAATTCTAATAATTCCAAACATATGGATGATCTTGTATTTCAATCAAATAATTGACTGCAACATGGTTGTCCATCCACTTGTTTCTGGCATCAAAATATATCACTGGAAGTCTGACTGATCAGCTCTCTAAGTAAAAAAGGGCAATAATCCACCATCAAATTATTGTTGCCATTTTGATGAGGGCAAGTACAGGATGTTCGAGGGCGGTTGGGGTTTTAAAAAAAAGCACAAGTCTTTTACAAAATTAAATTATGGCATGGTCAAATTTGTAAAAGAGTAAAAAAAGTAAAACAGATGTAGAAAGTAATCTAAAACTATGCAGCTAGCAGCAAATGTCCTTGTGTCTTTAACTTTCATTTTGATTCAACACTTCAGGCTTTAAAATACTCTGTCACGCTGTCCTATTAGCATCTATTCAGTGTCAAAATGTTTTGTCAAAACACTTTTTCCGGCGTGAACTATGACACTTTGGAGTAGCTGCTCACACATTTCCATGTCATTGTACGTGTCACTCATCTGCCTTATTCATTTTTGATTGTCAGGTGGGGTTATGCCGCGACCTCGGCCATGACTAGTTCAGTGAGAGCTGGAGGAGAGATCATTAAACATCCATACACCTGATGTTGACAGTGCTTTGGAGGTGACATATACTGAGAGAAGCTGCAAACAAGGCAAACCATCCTTTCCCCCTTTTTCTCTTTGCTCTCTGTTTTTTCATTTTCTAACCTTAGACACCCCCATCTTCTATTCCCAGTCCCTCGGCATGTTAAAGCGACATGGTGGAGACATAAGATTACACACTTTTGTTGCATGCAATACATGTCATCATGGGAAATGTTGTGTAGCTGTGAACATGAAGGCGTAGCTCAATTAACACTGCATATTGCTGAGGAGAAAAGGTTGAAATACACAAGGTGATGTACATTAAGAGAAATATAAAGCGAGTCTCCTCCACCGTGACATCCAAACCCCCATTCCTGTCTTCCGCCTTGTCAAACCTGATAATCTTGACACATGCTAAGGGAACCTAATAAGATACTGTACCTCATATGGACAGAGGAAATGGGACATTGTGAGAAACACAGAGTGCTAATCCTCTGCAAGACAGCAGGACAGAATGATTGTGCCGCGCTGGAAGACACCACCACATGCTGTCAACACCATTTTGCGGAGAGCATTCTGACTAGATGAGGGTGAAGGAAGTGACAGAATGTACCGAGGTGATTAAGACTGATTGAAAGGGGCTTGGAAGGAGAGAAATATTGAGCGCAGGGACGAATTAACGAGCTAATGACGGAGCGAGAGAGACAGGAGAAGGGGGTTATGAGACAAAGAGTGACAGAGAAGCAGCGAGGAGAGAGGAGGAAATGCAGACGGGCATGTTTCTATGGGCGCTCAGGAAAGATCTGGGGTGAGGGAATCTTGCATCATCACGGCAGGCCAATGAAAAGGCTCGGTTAAAATGTTCAAAGGGAGTGTCCTAGCAACAGCGGAGTAAATACCATAGCAGCCACCGTTCCATCTTAGGCCGAAAAAAAAAAGAAAAACCCTATACACACACACGTTGATTAACACACATGTACTCAGAGCACACACACGTTAGCTGTTTCAGTGCACCCTGCTGTTTATTCATACATGTAAAGGAGTTATAATCTGCTTATTTTGACTCATGACCGTACCGTGTCCAGCAAAACCTACAAATCACTCACTGTATGTAAGCATGTTTCAAATGACAATAATAAATTATGACAAGCATCAAACATGTATTTTCTCCATTTATATTTAAATAACATAAATTTAAAAAAGATGTGTGATCTATATAATATTACATGGTTGTAATATGAAATACATATAAAAAGTGACTTATATGTATAACATGTGTATAAGTATACATTATTACTGTATCAATACACATTTATATATATATGTATATACTGTACATACCTGTTTGTGCACATATACTGTATATCCATATATGTCTGTATATGCACACGAAAGATGTATATGTATAGTTATGTTGTATTAAAATAGAGGATAAGACATACCTACATATTGTACCTGATTTATGTTATAACATAACATACTGGCACCGCAATATGACATCCTTGTAAACCAAATTTGTGTGTGTGTGTGTGTGTGTGTATGTGAGCGTGTGCGTTAGTGTCATGAAAGTCAACATGGCAGTAACTCATCATTTAATCTACTCATATGGATTATAACCAGAATCAGTAGATTACAGACGGGTACACAGGGACCAGGTCTTTCAATTACACACCTCTCCTGTCTGTTTCTCACCCCCATCCACCTATACACACTCAAGTACACACACCGTACTTCATCATGCTTTCTCTTTCTGTTTTACTATTTATCCATCTCTCCATCCAAAGCATAACTCTCTCACCACCCCCCTCCCCGCACACACAAAGAAGACCTGCAGAGTCACACGGTAGGTATCTTCACCCTGTCTGCTCTCCTTCTCCGTCCAACAACCTCACGTACAGCCTTTCTTCCACCAGAATTCTTTCACATTTGAAGGAATGAAACCCTCCTGAAAAGCCTTAGCCCTCATTCATTCATCCCTCCATTCAGTTTTTTCCTCCCTCCCTCCCTCCCTTCCTCCTTCTCTCCCTCCCTCCCTCCTTCTCTCTTCCCTGTTTCCCTCTCAAGTTGCATGCACCCACCCCTTCTGATCAGCAGTGCAATCTGGGGCTATTGTTTTTAGCAGGCTGTTTGCAGAGACGTCTCGCACAAGCCACCTCAAACACCTGCCTCACTGCAAAAAAACAATTGAGCTCTTTTGTACTGAGGCTAACAATTCCTGATATAATGCGTGTGTAATAATTGAGCTGAAAAGGCAAAAAGAGGCATGCTTGAAATGCAATGTACCCACACTGTTCACAGAACACTCCAGTGCATCAATGTGATATATGATGCATGCGCTGGGATGGTTCTAGGTCACATATGTTCTGTGACCAAACCATCATCCATCACTGAAAATGTACACACATCAACACACAAAAGCATACTGTATGTGGACTCCATATTCTCCTCATGCAATCCTGCTAACACACAGAGGAGTGTGTGTGTGTGTGTGTGTGTGTGTTTGTAGATGTGTGTGTCTGACTGTGGCAGTGACCGTGCCGCTCTGGCTAAGCACTGCAGTGAAAGAGGACAAGCCCCAGTTGACCAGCCCCACGGGGTTTGATGTGGCCAGGCCAAATTCAACCCTCCCTCCCCACCCCCGGGATCCTGACCCGCGCTCGTCCTCCACATCCAGTCCTTCTCCCCACAGGCACTAGCACCATCCCTCAGCCCCCTCTAAGCCACCAGTC
Source organism: Lateolabrax maculatus (assembly GCA_031216445.1). Classification (NCBI taxonomy): domain Eukaryota; kingdom Metazoa; phylum Chordata; class Actinopteri; order Acropomatiformes; family Lateolabracidae; genus Lateolabrax; species Lateolabrax maculatus. Next base: position 17,196,385 of record CM062218.1, read on the forward strand.
AGCCACCAGCCTCATTCTGGAGTCTTACCCACATCCATCCTCCAGCCCCAGCCTCCTCCTCCAGCAGAGCCAGCTCGCAGCCTCTCTTTTAGATGCAGGGTGGGACTGTAAGACACCCGTCCTACTATCGCAGCTAAAGGGATGTAGCGATGATGAGAGATAAAATGAAGAAAAATAAATGAAGAGAGTGTTGGCTCAGCTTACCGGCTGGGCGTGCAGGAGGGGAGGATGATGCCTCTGACTCTGCTCTTCCTTCCTTCCCTCTCTGGACCGAGGTGAAACACAGATGGATGCAGGGAACAAAAGAGAGGGACAGAAAGAGACAAAATGCAGACCCCAGCAGCTGGTGGCTAGTGAGGGAATGAGGCGAGACGGAAGACAACAGAGGATGCGAAAAGCGAAGGAAAAAGTCCTTGTCTTGCTTTTCTCTGTCTTCCTTGGAGAGACTCCTTTATCCTTGTGAGCCAGAGGGCTGTGGATTCACCTAAACACTGAGCACACGCACTGCCTCACGCCACACAGCCCTCCCTCTTCCTCTCTCTCTCTGCACTAAAGACAGCAGCTGTTGGTCTATGAGAAATAGAACGCTATGTCCCCCTCCCTCTCCCCTTCTCCTCCTACCTCGCTCGCTCACAAAGACCCCCACCAAACACACACACACACACACACACATTCAGCATGTCCTCACAACACCCCCTCCCCCTTTGACTAACATCTCCCACTAGCCTGCTGGCAATAAGAGGAGGGGGCACTACTGTGTGTGTGTGTGTGTGTGTGTGTGTCTGTGTGTGTGTTTGTGTGTGTGTGTGTGTGTGTGCTGCAGAGTTGTATTGTGTTTGACATTGTTTCAGCAGCAGAGTGACTTTTTCTGTCCACACAGTGTGAAAGTGAATCATGGTGAACAAGGATGTGCAGCAGGGTATTTTTGCAAACTGTGTGGGTGACTGCCGAGCATCATTTGCTAATGTGCTGCAGAGGGGAAGGAAATTCACATTATTTGTGGTTATATGCAGCACGAGGGTGAGGCCATTTATATTTACAGTAAGAACGAACAGCACAGAGCAGCTATGGGCAGAAATGAGCTGACATTTATGAAACGTTCACTATAACTAGTAACTACTGTGTTTGTGTGTGTGTGTTCCCTCTCTGTGCTGGTCATTCAGTAAGAATTTGGTATGGTGAAAACTCCCATTAGGACCCTTACTTCAGGGTCGCAGCCCGGACGAAAGGGCATGCTTAAATGAGCCGTGGATAAATTGTCACTCTGTGTACGTTTGTGTGTGTGTGTGTGTGGGTGGGGTGGGGGACAGAATGTCTATTGTCCGGTGGTCTGTACCCAGACCAGTACTTATGGCAGCCCACCCGGGGGACTGGAAGAGCTGAGGACCGAATGCTGCCGTGCAATGCTAAACCACAGTTTATGTGACCAAATTTAATTTTTATTAATATTTTAACAGGTTGCTTGGTCAAATGAGCGCAAGAAGACAGTTGTCACCTGAATATGACAAGCTCAAAGATGCAATCAGACTCCAAAGTGCTTCAGAGTTAGCCTCGACTCTCAGCCACTTCTACTGAAAACCATGCAAAAAGTTACACATTTGTGCATGAAATACCAATTCAAGGTTTACACAGAGTTCATATGCGCTAAACTCTGATGTGGCCAATCAAAAGAAATGTTGTTTGTTGGCCTCTGAAAAAAAAAAAAAAAAAAAACATCCAACATGAAGGCGAGTCTGTCACCAACACTGAAGTTACTGAGTACAAAATAAGCACAGATGAGCTGCAATGTGGCCTTGGTTGGTCATGGGGAAGTACTAACCTAAGGACTTAACTAAGCACTTTATCTGTGTATAATGGTTTGCTATATTTCCATAAGTAAGTGGTGGTATTACACTTTAAAATGCCCATATCATTAATGTCATGTTCCCTTCTGTCATAAAAAAAGTCAATTTGTCAATTAACTCAGTTCAGATGTAACAAAGGCTTACATATGGTGTTGATCGGAGAGAACGGCAACACACAGGCTCTGTGCTGTCTGCTTAACCTAAATCAAAAGCAGAGGATGAGTTTAATGTCTAACAATAAATATGGGCCTTCCTGTTTTTGTGGTTTTGTCTGAGAAGTGGATCTTCTGACTGCTACTTTCACATCGCCAAACATTGTGCGACATCCTAAACAGACTTCAGATAGGTGGCTTGTAATCACATGCAAACATTAAACTTAGTTTTATATTCAGCTCAACTTCTAAGTGACAATATGCTGTATTATTAACATTGCAGATATGAGCTTGTAATATAAATTTGAAAAGTAGACGGAATTAATTCAATATGTCTCAAAACATGTTAACGTGAGAAAAATACATATAGGTATAATATAATTCAGCCACTGCATACATACATATTTGAGCATTATAGTCTCCAGGCACACATTCAAAGAAAGTCTGAATTAAGGGGAGAACTCCATATACCAGAGTGCACCTGTGCCATCTGCCGTCCATCACAGAAGAGATGAAAAATGGAAGTGGTGCTGCAGTGGTTGACACCCTCCTGTTAGCTGCCAACTGAGCAGCACAAAGATGAAAGGGAGGTAAAAGACAATGAAGAGAAAGGCAGAATAGAAAGAACAGGGAGCACCTTGTTTTGTAGTGGTGAGAGAGTGCTTCAGCTTTTTATTTAACACATGCTGGGACACAAGTTTGTCTCCACAGGGATGTCAGAAGGGGCTGAGGAATGCAGGAGAACCAGCATCAGATAGTTTTTCATAAGTCAATGAAGCTCATTGAGTGGGAGGTTTTTATAAAACTGGTGTGAGACTCATTATAATGATGACCTCCTCAGTCCGTTATGATTTAGTTACTGTATCTTGCTCCCAGAATGTGGGTTTCTCAACTCAGTCAGGTAAACAACTGTTTTGAGTCAGACATTATCATCATATTATCCTCTCCTGACAGCAATGTTTGCGCCCATTCCTCCACACTAATGAGTTATACAGTGGATTCAGTGAGAGCAGCATCACTCTGGAAACGTTTTTTTTTTTTTTATAAAGTAGTCATTAGTCATCTGTTGAGGTCCTGCTGCATGTCCTGAAGATATATACTGAAATCTGAGGCTTGGACAGCATGTAAATTGTGGCATCTGTTGGTTTTAGTTACTCATTGTCTTGTCTTACCAATACAATCAGTGTTGCCATTCTAATTTCCTCTTTTGAAAAATGACTCTAACATAGACTGAGATCATTTATTAACTCAGTGCATCAGAATCTGGAAGGCTTTCAAACAACGATATACTCCAGTTTCACAGTTGTAGCAAGCGTCGCCACCCCTGATGACTCAAATATGCACGGGACCAGATGTTCTCTTTGAAACAAGAGGGAGGGCGGTGAGCTCTGCCTATTGTCTGTGAATAAACATTATCTTTGATGTGAGGCCTTGTATTGAACCCTCCTGACCAACTGAACTCTGGCCAACAGATAGACTGTTCACATCTCACCACACCGTGAAATTCACACCAGTGTCTTTCTGTGTGTGTGTGTTGGTGTGTGTGTGTGTGTGTGTGTGTCGGTGGAGGCACATGATCATCACTTGATCTGGGTGCGTTGCTCTGAAAGACGGCGGCTCTGCAGTGAAGGAGACCAAAATGAATAAATAACTCGTATCCAAGGATACTGAGGCAGGATGGTGAGTGAGTCGATTTGCATAAGCTTCTAGGGAAAGTTTGCCTCCAGAGAAACCTACTGTATACAGTCCCTTAGTACATAAATATGAATTAGCATAAGGATTGCTAAGCCGTTCATTAACTTTAATTTGACAGAGGTCTCTGTTTCATTCTCTTTATCTGATAACCATAAGACACTTTAACATCATATCAGCTGTGAAATTGAAAGCATTCTCAGTTTGATTGTCCATATTTATTATAAGGCAAATAAGAGGACATGCTGTCTTTTTAAGACCCAGCCTGCAATATGGGAAAGTGCAAGAGAGGTATGGAGGTCTTTTTCTAACTGAAATATTAATACCTGAGTATTATTGCCAACCAGCATAAGGTGGAGCACCTTGGATTATTTATACAGTGTCTATTATTTTTTAGGTCAGTTGTCTCGTCCAGCTTGCCGTTTCGTTGAATGGCAGACACTGCCTTTCGTGTGTGAGCCTGTTCTCAGATGAGTTTAGTCTTTAAGAAGGCATTCTTTATGAATTACGAGGAGAAGTAAAGTGCACTAGCATCATTAAGGTGAAACCCAGTGAAAGTGCACTTGTTGTGAGAAAATCAAAGCGAGGACACTTTTCAGGAAGATTTTATAAAGAAAGGTCATATTTTAAAGTCAAAGGAAACAACAACTAAAAATCCTGGATTGGTCTTGAATTAAGAAGACTTGATTCTCTGTGTGATAAGTTTTAAAGAATATTTGCATTACAACAGTAAATAGTCTCATGGAACAGGATTTCTATAATACGTACAGTAGGTTTACATTAAAGTGAGACTTTGCTGAACAGCAATAACTAAATGCTAAAAAATATAGTGTAAAAGTAGCACAAGAAAATAAGAATCATCTAGTCAGTGCTCTCACTAAAGTCAGTAAAGTCAGTTACACAGCAAGACCTGTTTAAATGTTGTTAACATGAGCCGCCATGAGCTACTGGTCATACCCAAGAAATTATGTGTTTTATTGCTTATCATTTGTACTTTTCATTTATAAGAGGAAAAAGAGGTGTTATTTCTTCTCTGAAAATGTACATAGTCTCACATTACCTGATTTAATATTCATTCCTCACATCTAAAGGAACAGATGTAAAAAAACAGCAGTCACAGTCCATCCTGGTGACCTTTGACATCCACAGTCAACCAGCCCAAGTCAAAAGTGTTCTAGACACATTGTTAACATGCTTCAATAAATCAAGATACTCAATAGAAATATGTGAAAAAAGTTGTACGCAACATTTTGTGGCTTCAGCTGTGTGAAGTCTGAAAAATTGCCTCACGTGATGTCACCTAAGGCAGCGTACAGTGGTTTTGGGCAGAAGACTGCAAGTTTGAAAATGAAAAAATCTGGAGGTGTGGTGTTAGAAAGAAGTGATCAAAGTGATCATATCTGCTTGAGGCTAGTGGCTCGAGGTTACATTGGGCATTACCAGCATTACACACCCGAATCGCCGAAAAAACTGTTGTCGGTTGAGTTGCATTGTGGGCAATGTAGGCGCCAGGTTTTACCAGGGATGAAGGATTTGCGAACTAAAAAAAGACGATATCTCTGGTTCTGCTGCATCGATATTCTTTTTCTTTTTTATAGAAAAAAACTGTCCATCGTGAGTCTGACAATGTTATACAAAGCTAATCAGTGTGAACGTGCTCAAGAATCTGAAATCAATCATTATTTTGTATGGTTCACCGAGTCAAGGGGCATCTCATTCCTCTCATCAAAGGACAGAACATCTAAAGGCTGGAGCAGTCACGACAGACGTCCATACTGAAGCCCACACTCTCCCTCCATGACTCTCACCAGCTAAATGTTAGACTTCTATATCGATGAGTATGTGGGCAGCTGGTGAGCTGGCATCATGCAGACACTACCCACAGCGTCAGAATCGAGAAAATGCGAGCTTTGTAAATGTATTATCAGTATTACCAGCGTGGACCAACTTGGCTTTTGACATGGAAAGTAAACGTTGTTGGAAAGTGTTCTGTCTCTTAGCAACATTAGCTCAACCTGACATACAAGCATCCCCACTCACAGATACATTCACGTGACTCTCCTCGCCATCCTCTCTCCGATCTCCTGCCTCTCCTCCCTCTCCCCACCTCTCCCTCCCCTGTGCCTATTTCTGTCGTCTTATTTGGAGTCATTGACAGAAGTGTGGTAGCTCGACACCACCCCCCTACCCACCCCCCACCCCTCCATCCACTCTCCTCCATCCTCCTCCCATCTCACCCTGCCGTTACAGTCGCTGTGGTCTCCCTGCCCCTGCAACACCCCCGCCGAGCTCACGCGGTTAGTACAGTCTGCCTGTGCTCTCTCCTTATAAGGGCAAAATACATTGACAGAGGCAGAGAGAGGGGGCTGTACCAGCACAGGCAGGCAGGTAGGGGGACAGTGGCTCCAAAAAGAGGAGAGAGAGAGAAGATGTAGAGGCAGAGGAGCAGAGATTAGGAAATAGAGAACAGGGAGGAGGAAGAGGGACGAAGACGGCCAAGGAGAGAGGGCGATGGGGATTGTGTGATAAGAAGTGGGGTTCAACTGAAGCTTTGGGGCTTTTCAGAGCAAGTAGCAACATTTTTCAACTGAGGAGGCCAGTAGCACATATTATGTGGCAGACTGTGTCCATCAATTTTTCAGTCTCATGCAAAAGATATTTCAAGATCTAGTTTCTCGGTGTGTTGACTTGTTCGCCAGAGGCAGTAAAGAGAAACTGCGAGCACTGCCTGCACCTTGGTAACAATGACTGTTATCAGCATCACCATTATTTATCATCAGCATCATTTTCCTCCTCATCATGATCATCACAGTAATCGTATGGCCTAATAGTCATCATATATCACACAAATATATTCCAGCCTGCTTTCGTGGAGTGTGATCATGTGTCACTTTACAAGAAAGTTCAGTTTAAGCGCTGCTTCACTCACCATCAACAAAGTATTGATCAGCTATACAAGATGTAATCAGACAAAATGTTTCCATTAAAATCAGAAATGGAAAAAAATGTCCGGTCAATATGCAATTTCTAATAAAAGGCCAATATTGACTTCAAACATTAAAGGGGTACACTGGTGGTTTAGCATTTCACTGACATTAAGTTGGGGGGACTTGCAAAGACACATACAAAAAAATGTATAAAATCAATGCAATGTGTACAGTAGTAGTATGGGTCAATCTCCAAAAACACTGGGTCCTACACTTACCATAACGCAACTTGATAGTGTCTCTTGACTGGCCTGGTATATGCCAACATCTTTCAAACTCCACAGCACCAGTTTGTTATGCAGGCTTTCCGTTAAAAATGTGAAGACTCCATTCCCAAAATGAGATGACCCCGATGACATCATCAGGGTTATTTTCTGACACTTGTTAAAGCTCCTCCATTTTTACTAGTACATTTGGTCCCTCTCCTATTCAGACAGATTTCCACCTGAACGGGAGTGTGTAGGGCCAATAACCAATACTTATAAATCGCTATCGCATGAGTAGTAAACAAACTGGACAGTATATTTTACCTAAAAGTAGAACAAATAACTGCACTCAAAGCTTGTGTTGATAAGAAAGATGTGTTTGCCATAGTTCTGACAGGACGCACCGTACGACGATGTCTCGTTGCTCTGATTGGTTGTCTGCGCCTGTTGATAACGCCCCTTGGAAATCAACTGATTATTATGTGTAAAATCACAAAACAGTACAAAAATAGGGCCAATATAATAATAACCAATATTAGGAACTCCTCCTGCCTATCAAAATTTACTTCATAGAGTACCCCACCAATTTAACATTGCACTCCTATAACATTGTTGAACTCATGATGGACAGTTTAAAAATATATATCAAAATTGATGCAGCAGAACCAGAGATATTGTCTTTTTTATTTCACACATTCTTTTTCCTTGTCTGGTGCCCACCAAACCCACAATGCAAATCGACTGTGGTGTGTTATGCTAGTAGAGGTTAATGAAGCCTCGAGCCTCAGGCAGAGATGATGAGCAGGCTACAGAGGTCTGGTGATCTCACTTCTTTCTAACTCCGCACCCCCAAATTTGTTTTTTTCATTTTTCAAACCAACAGTGACATCACACAAGGCTTTAAACAACATTTTTCACATTTGCAGTTCTTCCCAAGACAGACTTTCAATCAGGTTCAGTTACCAAGTTCAGCGTCTTTCAGAGTGTGGTGTGTGACACGGAGTGTTTGGGGGGGTATAAGGAGTCCCGATTTGTTGTGCAAGTGATGGGGAAAGTTTTTCCCCCTCTCAAATCAGCGTGTGTGTGTGTGTGTGAGCGTGCGCGTGTGTGTTCTGGTTCTGTTGGTTCAGCTGGAGGATTTCTCAGCATCACACCTTCTGTGTAGCAGGAGGCCTGGTCTGCCTGCGAGGACTGGGCAGGTGCTAATTGGGCCTGAAGCTTCTGAATGGAGGCGCCTGCCATGAATGGAGGTGAATGCGCAGAGCGAGGGGACCTCGTGGGATCCATGTGTGTTTGTTCAGTGTGTCTACGGTACACCAGCGTCAGCAGTGCCACAGATTGCATAAACACACCTCCTCTCTGTGTATCTGTCTCAGTTAAGTTAAATAGACCCCTCATTTTGTCGCAGATGGAGGGATGACACCCCTTTGGGAGTGATGCAGGAAGAGAGATGCAAATCCTTTTAGTCACAGGTCCCGACATGGAGTAAAAGGCAGATGCAAGAAGGAGAAGAAAAGGGAATTAAACCAACATTGCACCCGGCTGCTAAGTGTGTCAGCATCTACAAAAGAAGGCAGGCAGGCGGGGGTCGTTAATGGTGTATAGTTTGTGTGTGTGTGTTTGTTTTAGCATATTATCAGTATGAAACATCTGCTTTTGTTAATCTTTACCAACCTGTAGGCAATACTGCACTGTGAGTAATTCCCCCACGGGGACAAAACTCAAACCCTCCCTAAAGCCCACACAACTGAGTATATCTAGGAAAATAGATCAGATGAATAAATACGATCTTGATTCAGGGGGAGTTTGGAGATAAGCCTTTCCTCACTGTCTCTCCTCACAGACTATATAACAGTGAACCATCTCCTTCTATCTCTCCATCATGTCTCTCAGTCGGCATCCCTCTTTGAAGGAATTAGGAAAAAAAAACTGTTGAGAGAGAGATGAGTCTTGATAGCTCTCTGGTGTGTTGGTTATGTAAAGAGGCTGTGATATAACCCAAGAGGAGAGGTAGAGTTTGTGGGACGAGTAAGTTGAAGGACATGCAAGAACGAGGTCACAGATTTACACTGATGGAGATCTGTTAAAAGGATGACTGTATATGTGCGTATATGTACACAAAAGCCTTGTTTATGTGAAAGTGGCTGTAGTTAATAATATGGTGCAAATAAAACACTGTCTTTCTGCAACGCGAAAATGATGTTTAAATTTTGACAGACTTTTCCCCAAGTTTAAGATTGCAGCCAGTTACAGTGTTATTATTTAGTATACATGTGGTGTCAGTAAAATACTTACGAGATCAAGGAATAAGGGGAAACAACACAGGCCTCCAGTTCTGCAGTAAATTCTTGCTTCTCTCTCTCTGTTTTTTTTTTTTTTATTATTTTTTATTAGTAGCCATAAAAACAACAACACATCAGTAGGACTGATCGCTCTGAACATCAATGGCAGAGATTTGCTTGCTCACTTGGCCCGCTTGCTTGGTACCACTAGCAAAAATTTGCTAAAAACATTTCGTTCTCAGTATTGTATACCATTTAATTCGACCACAGTTTGGGTCCTGTTCATGGCATAGCTACAACCGGGCAATTAAAATAAAGTACGTATCTTTTATTTTTATTTTAGGTCCCTTCTAAATGCTGATTTCTTACACTTTTTCACCTTTCCACCTATATTTACCCTGTGATTTGCAGACAATAATTGAAATCATTACACTTTTGGTTTGTAAATTACTGGATGATTTTACATCTTCGTGCCTAAAAGGAGTGGCCACCACATATGGACATATGCAACCTGTGACAAGGGGTCCAAAGTTTTGTTTTACGGGTCATAAGTCAAAAAGTTTGGGAGCCACTTCAGTAGTGTATGGCAACACTGATTTTGCCATTGGCTCAAAATGTGACACACAGTTGGATGAGGCACAGTGACCACAGTTGCACAGTTACTGGGAAAAGATACGGGGTTAACACATTATTTGCGTATGTGTGTGCGTCAGTGCCAATAGGGCAAGCTTTGGGGGCTGGGGGTGGGGTGTCCCAGAAATTGCCAATTGCCCCTCACCCTTCCCCCATGTTGGGCACCCACATGGACAGTGACAGACTTGTAAAGGACGAGAGAAGAGAGCCAGAGAGAGAAGATGGAGGGATGCCAGCATGTCTTCCCCCTGGCACCCAGATGATCCTCACGGCCTGCCTGCTGCACCCTCTTTGTGCAGATCCATTTAAACACTATCAGTTGAAAACAGATCCTGGATTACCACCGCTCTAGGGGTGAGCATGCGTATTCCCTATATATCTATAGGAAGAACAACTCCACCACCCTCCTTCTCTCTTCACACACAGACCCACACTGTACTCTTCATCCCGCCATGTCTCCATATGTGTCTAGACTGGAGTTTCCCAGTAACCCTTAGTTATCCAGACCTCTCCTTTCCCCCTGAGGCTGAGCTGATTAACAGTAATAGGGAACAACAATGCATGATAATGTGAATTATAATGGACCAATGGAGGCGGCCTTTGGCCCCCACGCTCCATATGAGGGCAACAGCACAGTATTGGTGTACATGGGCCCTGCAGGGACAGGCTAGACAAAGACAAAAGCATGCCAGACTATAGGTTCATGTAAGTGGAAAGGACATGGGAGGCCTGGGGGGTGTATATAGGTCCCCAACATGGTCTACACACATAAATATGAGGAAATTAGTTTATTTTGAACTGTAAGTATACTCATGCCTGCCAGTGTACACACATTAGTACAATGAGGTCACCCTGTAGCTCCAGCTTTCATATTGTTATGCCTAAAAAATGAATGGCACTCAACACAGCGTTGGCTGGCTCCTGAAAAGTTGATATTTTAGAGATTATGTGGTTTTTACTCAAGAGCTGCCAAATGTGGTCAGAGTGTTTTGTTTTTGCAGCAGCCACAGCAGTTATTTGCCTCCCCTCTCCTCCATCACCTCCTTCAGGTGGCCAGCTGTTGTTCAGCCATCCCTGTCTTCCCCTCCATCCATCTCTCCGGCCAGAGCTCTGGGGCAGTTACAGCCTGATGGTGATCAGATGGGAGCTGGGTGGGGGGAGCGAGCTCTGCGGGGCATTTCAACGGCAGAAATACAGCGTAGAGTACAGTGAATTGTTTAAAAGGACCAGGGAGAACACACACATTAACTTTAATATTGGAGGTTTTATCCCAACTGACTCATAACTTGTCTCACTCAGGAGAGGTGAAGAGGTCAGGCTATTTACTCTGGAGAGGATCCCTCTCTGTCTTTGGTCCAAACACACAGTCAGAGACAGACTTTGTCCCCTTTCACCTCATCTATCATTCAACAAATTGGACGCTGTCTACCATGCAGTGTGTGGTGTCTGGTTGTAAGGAGCTGTAAGAGATGGGAGCTGACAGCTAACCGATATGAATGAGACTCATCTACTGATACTTCTGTCACTCCCTCCGAATCCTTCACCCTCTATTTTCTCACTCCTCTTTTCTTTGCTTTGTTCGTTTTTCTCTGTGTTTCTATCATTCTCTCAATGATGGATAACGACTGTCAGGGTTGGGGGCTAATGATGAAAACTGTGAGGAAACCAAAGACCCAGTGGAAGAATCGAGGCCTGTATTAATTACCCTGCTTTGTATCTTATGTGGGACTGTTTCACGTAAGATTCATGCTGTTTTGGGAGTGTATAAATACTGTGGATAGAGAAAGCCTCGTGACTTGGCACCATTTCTTATGAAAACACATGGTTGTTCATCCACGCTTTGATAGATTCTAATGCCAAATTAAAATTCAGTGATTCTGATGGATGAATATTAGTTGAAGTCTTGAATCTATGAGAATAACAAATGTTAAATCATCTTGAAATCTCTCTTTAAAAAAAAAAGGTATAAATTAGAACCCAGTTCCTATATGGTGAAGATATAGCATGTATCCCAAAAATGTGATGTTGCTGTGAAATCCCCAGAGTCTAGAAAGCAACGAACACGTATGTCAGGGAAGGAAAACTCCATTAGTGGATGTCCACTGTTCATCACACACACTTCACACCCCGGCCAAAACGTATGTGAATTTCTCCCCTCTGGCAGGCGCTGCAGGGCACTGTACGCCAAAGCAAGCAGACACAGAACTGTTTCTTCCCACAGGACATCACACTCATAAACAGTTACCTCAGCTTTGTGAATGTCTCCCTACAGTGTCTGTACAATACCCAGCAATTACTGTGCAATTACTAATGTTGTAGCTGGGTGTATATAAATATAAGGTATTTATATATTGTGCAGTACATAATACTTTACAACACAGCCTGTATTGTGCGACAGCTGTATATACAGCCACCTCTATATTTAATTTACTCTACTACTCTAAATTCATACACTATCTAGTCCAATGTTCTTTGTATTACTATTCATCCTTTCCCTTTTAGTACATACAGTGACCTATCAGAACACCGCTGTATATAAACATCACCTGTAAATACCCCATCAGATCTATTTGGTTAACTTTTTAATGTTGGTTTCCATTAACTAGTTGCTTATTTTTACCATTTTATTTGTTATTCTAATTATTTTTTTGTACGTACAGTGCATTTATCTGCTTTAAATTCTTCTGTAAGGTTTTTACACTTGCTTTTTATCCCCTGGATACTATTGGCAGGGGTGAGGACTGAGTAAGAATGGGTATTTATGTTGCGTAAGGTTGGGTGTAATGATTGAAAGGTGTATGTATGTTTGTTTGGATCTATGATTGAATGTAGTATTCATTCTATTTTGAAGTAACTAAACCTGGTACATGTTCTGTAATGTTTTCGTACATAGTCCCTGACTAATAAATTCATAAACTACACTAATCCAATAAATGGTAAATAAGGCAACCTAAATCTTTGGTATTACAACAACTTAATCAACAGTCTGAGACAAACCTGCCAAGTATCTCTGGCTCCACCTGATGGACATTTTAGGGAACTGAACGATCTGGTTTCAGGCATTGGAAGTCGGGTTTTCACTTGCTACACCACCAAATAAAAATGTTCATCAAATTTCTACAGCTGAGTGCCCAAATACTTTTTTTTGGAATTTTTATGGAATTCAAAGACTAAATATACTAAATATGTTATGCTACTTGGCTATATTCAGTCAGTATAAAGTGTGAGACGTTTGCCTGTCAGCTGAATAACTGCTCTGAAGCCGGTTTGGAAGTTCCTGATTTTCCCCGCCCTGGGTATGTAACAACTTCGGTAAAACATAATACAACACAAAAGTTGAATCTGCATCTCTAGCACTCCAGCACAACACCAACATGAGCTTCACCTGCTTTTACTATAGAGCCTACGTTTTTAAGGTGTGGGCAGACAGTTTCTCTCAAGTATTTGTGTGGTTGGCTGCGTTCACAGCATCTATAAATTATACCTCCAACATCACAACAGTGTCCTGTGCAGGTGCAACAAAACTATATGAATAAAAACAGGGACAGGAGCAGCATCTACTCAAAGGCAGTCCCTATACACTTGGCTCTGCACTGTACTGAGCACGCCAACCTCTTTATGCATTTTGTCTGGTAGATTATGACATGTTTGGTTGTAGCCTGGTGTTCCAAGTTTGTCTCATCTATATCCAATAAAACAGTGACTGGACTTCAGTAAAGTACTGTAATGCAAACAAAACGTTATCCCCATTATAAGAAACCACACTGTGTAAGTGACACTGAAAAGACAGCTTGTAACAACTAAAAATGACCTACAAAAACTTTCATTTGTAAAAATCCATCCATGTTTATTACATTTAAACATGAGGACAAGAAAACATCAATCTAAAACACAAATGGCACAATGTAACACAATCATGACCAAGAATATTGTCCTGTTTCACTGGCAAAGACACAAATGTTGAAAAAGATCCTCCTTGACTTCTGTAACTTGTAGTCTCTGCGCCATGTCACAAAATATCAGGGAAAAAAAGCAATCCTCAAAAAAGGTAGAGGAAAAAGTAAAAATCAATATCTGTATTTAGTAGAATAATCCTTTGGAGACACCACCAGACCTCTTCCTTTTCTTGCTCCTCGGTACACTGTTTCAACAATGTCTATCATCTCCTGCTTGTCCTCCATTGTCCAGTTGATCTTGTTGTTGTTACCGGTGCCCAAATCAATCATGATGTGTTTGTTCCTGAAGAATACCAATAACACTGAATGAAGTTCTGAGGTTGTACAGTAATCCCTCAACAATGACTGAGAGGATAGATTTAAATGAAAAACTCCTCATACAGCATCCTGGTTCATTTAAATTACAATAATCATTATTGAATTAACATTTCTATTGATATTTTGAAATCTAGACATTGAGTGCCTTACCTGAAAAAGAACATGACGGTGCAGGGGTCGTACAGCTCGTACATCTTGTTGAAGTCAGGCACTTCTGTGATGTCCACCAGGTAAATGACTGCAAAATTCTTTACCTGTCAGGACATATGTAGGTAGAATATTAATACAAAAGTGAACCATCAAGGTATCATTATGAACAGGAAAGCATTTAACAACATAACAGAGAAAGGTCTGTTTCTGGATTTCTTTCTTTTTTAAAAACTAATTACAGTACTTGCTTTGCCAGTTAACACTATCATGCATGTAATAAATTGGGTACATGACGCTTAAGATGGCTACCTAATAACCTACATTTAACTGCCACAAACCTCCTTTGCAGTTTTGCAATTACCTGCAAATCCTTACCTTTTTAGTGTACTGATGTAACAAATGGGCATGCAGAAGTAAGCTTGGAAAAGACTATACGTTACATCCTTGAAATGATTGCAATTCCTCAGCTTTTTAACAGCCTTAAAAGCTTTGGGCAGCATGTCTTGAAAACGGCCTACAAATTGCTGACTGAGAGGAAGATACCCCAACATAAAATATTGTAATGAGAACCGTAGTTGTAAAAGCAGCAGGAAAGTGCCAAGAGCAGTGAACACAGTGATGAGATAGTGATAAAGCTTCACAACCCTTGAGCAGACAGAATAAATATGCAGAAGAAAAAAAAAAAAATCTACAGCATCCCAGAAACAGACCCTGGAAAATCCGTACGATTTTCAGCTGAGGTCAAGTCAAACCATAAACTGTAATCCTCCCGTTGGTCCTAATGGGTCAGTGTGTGAATTTTAATCAAGCATTTCTAAAAGTGTATCAATACTGTAACAGCTGATACGGAGTGTTATCATAATTATTTGTAAGTGTAGAATAAACCTGCAAATAAATACTCATCATTTAGCATTCATCATTTAATGAAACTGGTGGCAACATTTACCCCAGCTAACAACAATCAATGACATTAATAATGTAGCCTTTAACTCACAGTGGAGTGTTAATAGACCAGGTGTATTTGATGTAGCCTTTTTTTTTTTTTTAGAAGCTTTTAAACATAAAATAAATAAAAAATAAAATAAAATTAATCCCCACTGATCTCATCTACACAAGCACTAATGTTCTCTCTGTGGAGAGCTACGCGTATCACATCGGACCAGCAGGTGGCGCTGTTGGCCACGTTTAGACAGCGGGACGCAGCTAATAACGCTAATGCAGCAACACGCTCGGTTTTACAGGCTGGATCGGACGCGAACCAAACCTTTTCAGCGATGCTGTAGAGAACCTCGTCCATCTTCATGCACGTCGGGTCCCAGTCGTGGCCGAAGCGGATCACCAGGACCCGGTCCTCCTCGGACAGGATGGCTTGGTCGACCTGCCAGCCGTTGTGGAGATGCGGTAGCATGTACGACATCTTGACACCAGGCTGTCGATTCCCAAGCTGGAAAACAACGCAGCTGACTGTAAGTTGTACCACATCACTGGAGAAGGGGGGGCGAGAGCAGCGAAAAGTTTGGCTACATCCGGAAAAATCAGCTGGTTTCTCCGCTCGGTTTGGGCAGAAATGAGCAGGTGACGTTGGCCTGCTCACACCAGCACGACCGTGAGCTTAACATTGACGTTAGCCAAAGAAAAGTCTGAAGAGGGAAAGTAGTGTCGGTTATTGCGGGAAACACTTACCTTAAAATAAAAAGGGATCCGCGCCGTATATCGAAATGAAAGCTCTGCGTGGTAGACGCGGCCTGCTGTGTACCTTTTCGAAACTGTTACGTTTTGCTGTACGCACGACGTCATCAAGCATGCGACAGCGTGGAAGCGGCGTGGTTACGTCACGCGTACGTCTGCATGGTCTGTATACTTTTTGTTTGTTTTTTTTTTTTTTTTTGTTTAAATTGAAACATTTCAAAATAAAAAATGACATTAATGATAAAGATGTTAAAAAAGTTAGGGGAACACTTCAAAAACGTTTTGAGAAGTCAGACAGATGAATAAGATTAAGTGGGTGAATGCAACAATTAAGACTAAATTCATTTTATGAATTGAACAGGTTTGCAATATATGATTTTATGCAAAATCAGGAATGTTTTGATATTTAACTCCCTCAATATTTCCACCACATAATTTAAGGAATTGAGAACAATCTTGGATTGACAAAAAAAAGCAAACCAAAAACCACTTATGGAACAATTACAATATAGCTTACTTTACAAAACCTTTATTTATGTTTGGTATAAAGATGGACTTTTTAGTTTTTGACTTGTTTCCAACACTTCTCCAATCAATAGAATGGCCTTTACAAAAATGCCATTAAACACACATTAGCTAGCTCTTTAGTGAAGAGAACTGTTTTTACTCCCCTCTACCTGGTGTGGTCCCTATCTGGATAGAACATGCAATAATGTTGCACGTGTTGTCATTCTCAATATGAAGAAATCACTCTCAGATGATAATAGTTGTCCTTTAAATGCTATCCTTTCCTGGATTCCTTTTCCCCGATTTGCTTTTTGAAAATATATTTTTCTGTGACACTCATACATTTTTATTAACAAACATTTTCAAAGAAATAGAGATATTATCTTTGCAACACCCTTAGTAAATTGAGAGCTGACATTTCCCCAGACCGCTCATTTTGGAACAAACAGAAAGAACATTTGATCTATGACCCTGTATGCCTACTTCTAGGGAGATGTTATTTATTTTTACTGCCTTTTCTAGGCTTATAAAACTCTTGTTTTTGTATTGCAAAAGTGGAAATTCTTTAATAGATGACGCCATTCTTTTATGCATTCTTGGAAAGTTTCACATCCATGCCAAACTGAAGAGTGTCTGTCTATCGTCCTCAACCTTCTTAGACGGAAAGAAATGCATCTCTCATACTATTTACATGTTACATCAAAATATTTAATAGATATTCTGCAGTAAAGAGAAACAAAGACAAAACATTTATTGTTGTGCAATTCATTACAGTACAAATAGAAAGTACAATGAACAAAGGCTCAAAGGTTATAGGAAAACTTTCCAGTCTATGACATAGCAGCATATTATGGCACTCCTTTGAGAGAGCATGAATCATCATTAGATACTGTATGTCCTAGCCTATCTTTAATTCCACCATTAAACTACACAATCACATCACTGTGGTTCTGAGTGGCCAGGTGAGAAAAGTTTGACCAGTTCACATTACACTATTTAGTCTAGGACACTTGATTGTTTAACAAATAATGATAGCCAATTTCGCAAACAAATTAAGATCTATTTCCTAACTACCATCAACACTGTAATCATCCCTTAAAGCTGATATAGGCATTTCTCATTCTGTAAGGCTGTTTTTCACATTGCAACATCAGCCCTCAGCCTTCTGATCAAGTCTCTGAACAGTCACTTAACCAAAATCTCAGCTGAAAAGAGATGTAACTCTCAAGCCATGTTGGTTATAAGTCCTCTGCTATTAAACCACACCCTGCTCAGCAAAAACAGTTCAGATCCGAGGTTGCATGAACCCACTTTAGTCCAGCAGATGGCATGAGGAACATTCACATATTTTCTGGAGACAAAATGACTCCACCAGTGGATCTTTGAACATCCCATGACGTCTAGAGAAACATATCCACAGTCCATCGCTATTCCATGAGGCAATCTGAAAAAGTCTGTACACAATAATGTCTTAAAATCCCTGAGGAGCACTGATGCTCGGCTGGAACGGACAGTGTTGGTTTGAGGTCAGGGCACACAGGCGACCACGGTGATGTACAGTAGGCTGAAACTGTACTCTTGCAGCTCCTAGTCGGCGGGATGCTCCGGGCACGAGCGATTCACCTCAAACCACTCGTCTATACACCTGAAACAGGAAGAGGAGGACAACCAGGAAGTTTGTCTCTTGTGATTAAAGGAAGTTGAAAAATGAGCTGAATTATATTTAGCTCTACTAATCACACTAAGGATGATCATCATTTATATATGTGTGTGTGTGTGTATATATATGTACACATATATATATACACACACACACACATATACGTATATATAAATTATCTAATGGCCTGATGGCAATATGTTTATTTTCTCAAGGTGTTTCATTCACCAACTGACTAAATAACAGTTTTTCCCCAAATTAAACTGTTATTCAAGTTGTTCGGGTCCACCGTTTATTTACATTTCTGTAATTTCTACAGAGGGATTGGAGATGTTTTGCATTTATATATTTTTATCTCACAGGTCTGTGCCTGGCTCCTACACAGTGTGTTATGGTATTACTTGTGAAAATCTCGTAGCTCTTTAAAAATGTATTTCAGGCCACCCCTGGAAGTTGTGACAGTTTACACCTGGTGCATTTCATGCATTTGTCAAACCATTTCCAACTACAATCTGTTTATTTATGTGTGTTAGTTACCCTTTGTGGTAGATACAGAGGCAGGGCAGCCTGGCAATGGTGTCTCCCTGCTCCAGCTCTTCTAAACAGATGGCACATTCCCCAGAGTCTCTGGACAGGATGTCCTCTGAGAAAGACAATACTGTCAGAGACAAACTGAGAAAAGAGCTGCCTCGCACACCAAACCATGCATCAGATGTTCAGTTCAGTCACCATCATAACCAGCTGTTTAACCTTTGGTACCAAGTGACCTGCGGCCCAGATGAGAACTGGAATTTTTCCACAGTGTTCAAAGTAAATACACAATCCCGGAGGGAATAGGTTGTTTTTTTGTGGAATGTAGTTTCACTTGTTATTATTCTTACCTGCATATTTAGCTATTACAGGCCCTCGTGTCAATACCTCAGGTGAAGGAGTAACTTGGACTGTAGGTTTTCATGTGCACATTAAAAATGAATGCTTCAGGGGAGGTAAGATAGGTTCATTCAAATGTATTCATTAAAATATTTGCATGGGTTAGGGGAAGGTTGTGTAGGTTTCACAGATCTGTACCCCTGGGATAAGCTAGGACACACTGTGCAGTCGATGAGCTGTGCATATTTATCAGTAACATGCATGCTCCTGTGGGTGTGGGCCAGCTGAAAAACTGTGTGCGCACATGTCTCCACACACGCATCAACACTTAAAGACGAGGTGCAACCTGCTCTTGTTTGAACAAATGCAACACATGCAAGCCTGGGAAGATTCTGCTTGCAGGAAATGCGTGTAGTGACAACTATCTGTCTACAGACAAGATGTGTTTGTTCTTCCTGTGCGTACGCGTGCAGGTGAGTGTGCACCACACAGGTGCTCAGAAGCAGTTACTCTGCACTCATATGGGTGGACGTGTAAATGTGCAGCTGAACCACATAGCAGCATTTGCTTTGATCTTTTCGTGCTGCACTGTATAACGTCTATGACAGGTGTATGTCTGTGTTATTCAATTTTGTACATTAATTCATCACCATCACAGTTGTAGAAACAATATGGCATTACATTATGAGGCAGTGGTGGAATGTAAATAAGTACATTTTTGTACTGCATTCAAGTACAATTTAGAGGTACTTGTACTTGATTACTTCCATTCTATGCTACCTTTTACTTCTACTCCATTATGTGTACAGAGGCAAATACTGTACCTTCTACTCCATTATATTAATTTGACAGCTTTAGTTAACAGTAACCTTGCAGATTAACATTTTATATTAAAAAAAATGTTGATGCATTGTTATTGATTAAATAACACTATTACAACCCTACACCTTACGCCATTAATAAAGTAACTTACAAAGTAAAACATTGGAGGTTTTGATCCGGTATAAGAATATATTAATTAATTAATAAAATATTTCAGTGGTTCCAAAAGTGAGGGTTGGGACCAAGGGATCCTTACAAATAATGTGTAATATGATATGAGGGGTCACAAGATGTTTACATAGATAGAAAAAGAAAATACAATTTCTGTTAAACAAACTTATGTTAAATTTTCTGCTATTTTTCAAAATGTTGCTGGTTTCCTGTGAAATACTGGATGCTTTTACCTTTTTAGTACTCAAAATCTATTAAATTAAACAATCTATGAAGGAGAAATTAATTTTAAGCTCACATATACACAAAGGCATAACCTGTGATGAGGGGTTCCAAGTAGACATTAATTTGTTTTAAGGGGTCACAAGACAAAAAGGGTGGGAACCACTGAAATATTTAATGATATAACTCTGAGAAAAAAAAGCTGTTTTTCTGCATAAGAAGAACTTCTTTATACATGACTTGTATTTGCTTTTCACATCGTAGTACTAAAACTTTTACTTTAGTAAAGAATCTGATTACTGGACACGTGTAGCCTGGTCTCAGCCTTGTGATGCACCAGCATCGTCAGTGTTCAGTTGCACGTGTTCTTTTGTATGTCTACTTTGAACAAAAATGAGAAGGAAAAAAAAAACTGAGGAATAACGGACATACCAAATACCATATCCTTCAACTTTTAGAATCTCCCGATGCTCTTTTGCGCTCTCACCCTTGATTACTTACTGTTGTAGGTGAGGCGCGTTTTGCTGAAACACATGAGCAGGTGCTTCTCTATTTCATCCGATGCCATAAACTTGGAGCACACAGGACAGTGGAAGCCTGGGAGGAAAACACAAAGACGAGAACATGAGGACCCAGATGTTCCAACGTCTCTCTCGTAACCTTTTATTGATATGTACACAACAGAGGGCGTGGGACAGTTTGCACGAGCTTGGTCTTACACAGCTCGAAGTGACCTAAAACCTGCATGCACTTGCTAGCTCTCTGTCTGCTGTAAACACTCTGTTACAATCTGCTTACCTACAATCTTTAAGTGTCACTGCTCATTAAAAACTTACTGCAAGCACATCCTTAAGCTGAAATGCCTTAATATTTAATGCACTACATGTGGGAATTAAATAAGTCATTCATTGGTTTATAACATACATGTGGCCTCGTGCATCTTCTCAGCTGCACAAAGATTAATAGGCCAAGTGCTGCTTGACCCGAGATGAGCTAACCTCCCAAGAAAATGACTACAAATGCATCATGCACGGAGGCGGTAATTATCTGCGTCTGGTGGGGAACCTCATGATTGTGTTCTATTTATGTAAGGGAGGTGAGGAAATACAATTAGCCTGCGGACAGTTTCAGGCCTGCCGAGTCACGATCGCATGGATCTGATGAGCAAAGGGTACGGATGAGGTTATTATTTATTAGCCTTCCTCACCAGGGCAATTACCTTTGCCAGTAATTAGAAGGAGGGGAGACAAAAAAACCCGCTGTGTTTTTATTGACCAACAATAAGGAAGAAACACTATAAAATATCAGATCTTTTGTTGAGGGGCTTTTCTTTTCAAGGCTGTTAGACCGTGACAGTCCTGTTATATTAGTTTGAGGCCCCTTTTGTTGTGGACTTGTCTGGAGACAACCCACCAGTTGAGATGCTGCAAGACATGTAGATTCAGGAAGTTTGTGTGCATGTGTGTGTGTGTGTGTGTGTGTGTGTGTGTGTGTGTGTGTCAGGCAATGTGTAACCAGCAGGAAGCCCTTATCTGCTGACCTACATAATGCACTCTTCCCTCTCAGCTGGAGTGAAAAACAAGCCAGTTTTGTAAGACGGGGGACAAGCAGACAGCAGTTCAGTACAGTAGAGCCTACCCACCTGTGGCTACAATAAAAGTGCAGAAGTGTTAAACAAAGGGCTCAGTCATCACACTGCTATTACCATATGCCAGGTATCACATGTCAAATGGAAAAATACTAAGCAACTTTGACAGCCACTGGTATGTATATCGCTTAGGATTTCATGCAGGAGCATCATACACACATGGCCTACATGAACTAACATGTTGAATCATGTTTTGCCTTAAACACAGTATTAAGACCAGGAATATCACAGATGCCACATGGGATAACAAAATGGCCCTTTTGGGTAAGATAATGACAATATACAGTGTACTAAAAACAATGAACACACTATAAATATTAAAAAAGATAGATGGAAATTGCATTATTCACCATTGTGTCTCTATTCGCCACCGAGTAACACAGACAAAGTGTACTCGAGGAACAAGAAAAAAAAAAAAAAAAAAGGAGACCAGGAGATTAAAAAGTGTCACAGAGGTGCTGAGCAATAACGCATCACTCGTTCTGAATGTCACGGCCTTCGTTCCGGGTGACTGGCGGAACCGACCCGCAATCTTACCTCCCAGCAGGTGAGGGGACAGGTGAGCCGGCAGGGAGCCTATGAGCAGCCGGTGGCCCTCGGGGGGCAGCCGGCCCTCGTCGCCGCCGCCGCCGTCCGTGCCGTCCAGGCTCTGGTTGAGTCCGCGCGTCCCTGACCTGCCGCCGGCCGGTATGCTGAGCCCGGAGCTGGTCGGTCCTCCGCCCGTGTACCGGATCCGGGGCCCGTCTGGCCCGTTGGTGTACCTGAACCCCGCAATCCTCTCCCCCCCGCCGGAGTTCCCGGACGGGAGGTCGGAGCTGGAATAAGCCCGAGTTCTGCCGTCAAACACCGGGCTGCTCTGTTTGGCCCCCATACCGTCTCAGGCTTGGCTCCTCGGGTTTCGTGGGCGCTTGAAAGTTTCTCTAGCCGAGGCACATGGCTGCGGTGAGTCCTGAAGCACCGGCAGAGGAAACACGACCGAACACGCGAACAACAATAGAGGCGAGGCGAGCCAACATCTTAGTTTCACGGTGCGCCCTGTGCGTAAAGTGCGCACTCACCTACGCATAACTTAATTGCCAAACGTACGCTCTTTTTTTCTTTTCTTCTTTTCTTTTCTTGGCAGAGCCCTTCCTTATTTTTTTTTTTTTTTCAACAACGGAAAAATAATAAAGATAAAATCTTTTCAGTTAAAAGTCTTCAGTTCGTTCACTTTGGACGCGGCCATTGGCGCAAGTGTGGACGTGCCGCCCATCTGGTTCAAGTTTGTTTTTGTGCTCAACTGCGGTTGTCTGGAAAGAAAAATAAAAGCAGGGATTGCCCTCCTCCCCCCCTGCGAGGCAGCTCCGTCAACCCGCCCGCAGTTCACCAGGATGACATCAATTCGCCTTCAAAGTAAAAGCGACAAAAGAAATGTGATGACAGACGTGAGAGTATAAAATATGATGCACTAAGTACTAATACCTCACTGTAAAAATACTTTGCTACAAGTAAAAGTCTTGCATTGAAAATATTAGTATTAATAATGAATAATTAATATTATTCTGTCAATTAAACTACTAATTGTTTCCGCTGTGCAAAGTATCATATTTTATAAGAATTTCATGTTTCACATGTAAAAATCTTAATTTGTCAAGTAACTTGTAACTAAAGCCGTCAGATAGATGTAGAGAAGTAAACAGTACAATAATATATCCCTCTGAAATGTAGTGGAGTAGAAGTCAAAAGTGTCACTCCCATCAGGCCATCCCCCAGTTTAAGATGAACAAATCGCCTACTGTCACTGCGAATAATTTAATAATAGAGCACTGAGTACTTTTACTTTTTGCTACTTTTATTTAAAGTTAAGATCTGAATATGAACACAGCTGAGCCAGTCGATAGTGCCCTTCACATGAATGATTTTTGGTTGTTATATTTTTGGTTTATTATATCGTTGCAATTCGATGTTAAGCACTTTGAGCTACATTGAATAATTGAAAAATAATATATGAGTAAAGTTTATTTTCATATTATTACCTAGTAATGGAATTATTCTGCTGTTTCACTCAAATGTTTCGCATCAAAAGTTGAATGTAATTGGATGTAACTGATGAGTGGTATTCCCTTAAATGCCTATAGGTAAATCTAAAAATAGTTTGAAACGTTGTTGTGCATTGAGGGTTGTCTTATAATTCTCAAAAACAGTAGAAAATGTAAAGGGTCAGTTCACCCAAATTAAAATTTTATAAAATGGCTTGTGCTTGTACATCGTCACACAATTCGCAAGGACTTCAACCACTACTGGAGATGTGTGTGTGTGTGTGTGTGTGTGTGTATTTGTAGGCCTATATGCAAGTGATGTGCGTCTCTTAAAGGTCCACTGTAAAGGCACACAGGTTTGTTGGCCAGTAATTGTCTTGTGGTCTTAACGGAAAAAGCTGCCCATGAAAACCTCCTCAGTGGACACCTTTTGTGCATTTACTGTGAAGGCCTAATCACGGCTTCCTGTCTGCAGACTCCAGCCTGACGCAGCTCTGAGTGGGCGCGTCAGGTGGCGCGTGACGTCACCCCCAGTAACACCAGCAGCAGGTCACCAGTCCACTCTGTGATATGAAAGCCCTCCATGTTGGGCGCTTTGTGTGCCATTAACTTCAGGCCGTTGAGTTAAAGAATATACATATAAATGGGCCTGTGAAACACTCTGGTCACACGGTTTATTGAACAATTTCACACACATCTGGGGGGGGGGGGACAGAACAGAAAATACACTGCATGAAAAACATTCAAATAGGCAATAAAAAGACAAACATTTACAAGCCAAAGTAAACAGGTTAAAGAAGAACCTCTGAAACAGTCTTCCATGTGGATCGAGTGGTCGAAGGCGCCAGGGCCTGAAGCATTGCAGTGCACTGGATGTGACATACAACAACACACTGTGAGATTAGAGATAACAGGGCAGGCAGAGGGCAACTATCACCAAATATTTGGTTTTCCCCGTGATATCACTCAGGGATTTGGGTGCACGCTTGTTAAATTTATGCTCAAGAGAAACCTCGAAAGAAGCCGATCAATTTCAAAACACGCAAAAAGAAAAAAAAGAAGAAGTTGTGGCTATAGCTTTGGGAAGGCATCTCATCAGATTGTGCTGAGAAAGGAGGGCAAACTGTGAACCACCGACAACCAGGAAGGAAGACTACAGGACAAAGGAACTAGGGTGTCATGTGACAATGAGCCACCCAGACCGGGAAGGGCTTAAGCTGCAGCATGGGCCTTTGTTGTGATGGTCATATGATAGTAACATTGATAAAAAATAAACCTCCTCATAAAGTGACTTTTAACTCTTAGAGGTGCACTGCCTTGGGGACATTAAGAGACACACCTCAAGAAATGATCCATGCTACTGTGAAGCTGCACACTTTGATTTCCACACGCGGAGCCAATGTGCGAAATGCTTTTGACTGAAACCTATACGACTATTTTAACTGTGGGTTTAAAAGAGTTTGAGAGCCGCCCCACCTGAATCTACGTCTACGTACGCTACACATCCTCACGTCCTTCCTTTCTCCCCTCTGTTCTTCTGCGTCACTCTGGTTGCCTCACGCAACCACAAACTGTCAGTTTCCCCCATTCATCTAACTTCTAGCTCTTGTGTAGAGAAAGTAGGTTATTTGTCACATTCATCTCCAAAGCCACGGGGGGAAATGTGTGTATTGCGGTAACATCTGACTGTATTTCTGCATAACAAAGCCAGCTGAGTCTGATGTAATATTGCTGTGCTGTGGAACTTTAACTAACCAGATGGTGAATGATTATGATACTTGCATTGTAGATGGCTACGGCTCACGTAGCCCCAATGTGTGTATTTGTGTGTGTGTGTTTGGGGGGTCGACACAGTGCAACAGAGTGCACTCTTTGGGAAGCAAAGCCACTGAGACATTCAAGAACATGGTGGTGCAATTTTAGCAAGTTGACTGTAAGTATGCGTGTGTGTTTGTGTGTGTTTGGATAAGAGTGTGTTTGGGCGGATGAGTTGGGGACAGATAGGCTCGGAGCAGCTCTGTCCCAGCTGCAGGCCTCGTCCTGGGGCTCATCACTGCTGGCTGACCCCCATCTGCTGGTGGTCGGGGCCTGGTTCCCCCTCCATGTCAGCGTGGTAATGCTCAAAACTGTCATCTTCTATGTCTGGAAGACCCAGCAGCTGACAGGGGTAGAAGGAGAAGGTTGTGTTAGAGGTTGTAACATAAAGATGTGTGTATGTGTGTTACTAACACCATTTCTTTCTGTCTCGTACGGACGCAGTTTGATGCCTTGTTTAAATAAACATTTAGTAGCAGAACGAACATGATCTAAGGCCTTATGTTAATAATTAGGTTAATCTCTTCAGTTCAGCCTACTGTACATCCACTGGTACATTTACATTTACTCGAGTACTGTACTGTAAGAACAGTTTTGAGGTACTTGTACTTCACATGCTTTGCGTTATACTTCTACTCCACTCCCTTTTTGAGGCAAAGGCACTTTTCACTCCACTACACTGAAGTAATGCTTACACATTAATGCATCCCTAGTTATAATCCAATGACAATATAGGCTATATGATTCTGAAATGAGCCATTCTTCATGATGAGTACTTTTAGTACTTTCAGCATTGTTTTGTACTAACACTTCTGTACTTTTACCTAAGCAACATTTTGAATGCAGTACCAGACTATTTGTACACTGTACAAATTTGTACACTTGTGGTATTGCTATTTTTACTTACATAAAAGATCTGAATACTTCTCCCACCAATGTGTACATCCAATACACCAAAGAACAACAATCCCTTCAAATACCCTAAATTACTCCTTAAATTAAAACTACTCTTAAATGTTAAATAGAAAAGAATATTCTAAGAAGTGATAAAAGGCCTTGAATCATGTTCTGTATCCTTCTCATGTTTTGTATTATTTGCTGATAAGCAAGGGAACATTAAAATGTCAGAATTCTGGGCGGAGTTCGATATGTTTTGTCCATACCAGAAAGAACAGAATGTATCAGGGTTGTCATAGACTCAGACACAGCAAGCAGACGTCACTGAGCTGTGGTTGATGCAGTGTGTAAATAAGAAAACTGTGACTCCCAAGAGCTCGGAGCCCCCTCTTTTGTTTCCTTACAGGCCTGAAGGACGTGAAGACCTTCTCCAGCACCTCCAGCAGAGTCTTCTTCCCACAGGAGGAGATGTAGTCCTGGGCCAGTTGTAGGAAGGGAAGGCAGTCTTCACTCTCGCTCCATACATGCTAAAGACACACAAAAACAACAATTAGCAAATATGCATGCAAGTTGGCCACCTGCAAGACATACCAGGTGAGGTAAACTGTCAACACTTCCTCCACCAGTGTAGCCTCATGTGGGCCGTATAAGGACAGACAACTTGCAGGAATTGATGAGCAAATAAGCAAAGCTAGGTCAGGGGCAATGCAGCACACAAAAAACTAGAACAAAGCAATTAAACCAGATAGAGAGACATATCTTCAGGGACATGCAACAGACAACAGTGGTCACACTTGACAATAAGATACTGGTTGTTATATAGTAGGTAACCATGAATTCTTGAGGACAGACTGCTACATAATCAGGTGTGAAATGCTCCCAAATCAATAACTAATCATTACTTCCTTTTTACAGCACAATATTAGTTACATATGTTTTTCATTAGCCCCGGAAAAGTGGTGCGTCATACTGAGTTGTTACTGGGAATGTATCATTACTTTATGAATGACACCATTATTCAGGAACTCTTTCTTCAGGACTTTGTGTGCCCTATTGTAAAGTGTTACCTAAACAATAAGACAACCGCTACCTTTGGAACGCTCATTAGATGAGCACCCATACACACTTGTGCCATACAATACATAAAAATTTTGCTCCACTTCCGGCCAAAATAGCTCTTTCTATTGGTGTACAACCTGGGTTTAAACTCTACTGGTTTGGTGAGTACTACTAAGCATGCTTATGGCCAATAAAACAATATTAAGTAACAGTAAATGTAATTCCTGGATATTGGACAGAGTTGGATTGAGATCAACTTCCTCATTGGTGCAACTTGTCGGCTCTCTCGATCGGGCTCCCTGAATTGTTAGAGAAACACCGAAGCTTGGGAATGGCCATTGAGCAACTCTGCTTCCCTTACTGTTAGTGTTGTTTAATTGGAGTCGAAAGGCCGTATTGTTAGGTTATGTATTAGGTAATGTCATTAGGGGCGACTGCCCAAGTGTGCAGAATGAACTGGAGGAAAAAAAGCAGCAGGTGTAGAACAAAAGCAGATCATCATAATGTGTAGTCGAGAAGCCTTGTCACATAGCAGAAGTTGGGGTTAACCAGCATTTATGATATTAGATTATTTTTATTTGGGACATTTTTAGCGATTTATATTCCTAACAATATTCAGCCTCAAATTAAATGGGTAATGGATTGTAAGCTATTTTTAATTAATTATACAGTGTGCACAGTTTAAGGAGCTTAAAAAATTGACCACAAAACTATGAAAAACATCCCTTCATTTACATCTTAAAAGGGTTTTAATTTTTCAATTAAGTTTTAATAGATGCACAATTTAGTTGACTTGGTGTCATAAAAACTATGCCAGAATTTCACCTTAATTGAAAAATGAAGACCCCCTCAAAATTCCTGAATATATTAAAATATTTAAATTCATCCATCAATTATCCCCTTAATATTAATTATCCTGTTATGTTATTATAAGCACCTTAACTTGATCCTTATTAGTGGGTGAATTAATGGAATTAATGGAAAAACTAAGGGCTTCATAATGTGTGGTGGGGACACACCTTCATGTGAGTGTTTTGGGGGTCATGTGAGAGTCATGTGAATCAGCCTGGGGGAGAAAAACAATTTGCAGAGTGGTAGACAGAGCTAATATTGAGCCCTCCGGCCCTGACTGTACAGAGATGGTCGTTCTAGTTTGATACAGATGGATGGACATGACGGCAAAACCTAATTTTCCAGTAGATCTCACCAAGCAAATCCAATCGCTCTTGTTTTTCAGCTGCTAAACACTGTATCACATGCTACAGAGCGCCCTCTAGTGAAAAGGCCAATGATGCACAGTTCTGAATGGAAATCAAAATAAACTGAGGAAAGGCCTGTGTGTGTGTGTGTGTGTGTGTGAGAGAGAGAGAGACAGCCTGTGAGACGCCCTGCTGATAGCAGTATTGATTAAGCAACAGTAACTAGATCTCAAGGGTCCTGCAGAGAGATAGAGAGTTAGCTAATGTGAGAGTGCATAGCAGACTGAGAGAGCAGTGCATGTGTGTGTGTGTGTGGGTGGGTGGGTGTGTGTGTGTGTGTGTGTGTGTGTGCAGTGTGTGTGTGGGTGTGTGTGTGCAGTGTGCATGTGGGCATGTGCCCATGGGTGTTCACGCAGCAGTTCACATGCATTAGATTCAAAAGCAGGAGAAACTCTGAGGGTTGTGAGGGAGATAAAGTGAAACAAAAGGAAGAAGGATGGAAGATGGAAGTTGGCTCTGGGAGATAACTAACCACATGATGTATTTATGTACCTGCATCTTGTGTGTATTTAACCCTCTGCTTTTTTCTCTGCAATGATGTTCTCAATAAGATGATTTGATCATGCAGGAGCTGGATTTATATTTATCTATTTTCCGTCAGCAGCCATTGGAAAGCCCTTTGTATAAGCAGCCCTGCTCTGCTGTCTGTGGGACAGACCAGGCGAGGCCTGCAAACACACACACACACACACACACACACACACAAGGGCACGGTCAGTGTGACATAATGTGTTATTGACTGAACAGACGCCCTGGCTCCTGGGTCATCTCCATCTGCTCCCCGCCCCGTTAGCTGCCTGTCACTGAGCAGAAGGAGGGAGTAGCTTGCGTCTGGCCTCAGGAGCTTTAGTACGCACAACAACACCACTGCACCACACTGGTATAGGATACAGATAGTGAACTGTGTCAAGACAGTCTGGATATGGTCAGAGTAGTGATACCACTGGAAACACTGAGCTCATATCATTCATATATTGGGTCTGGAGTTTGGCGGATTTTTGCAATTTAAGTTCAACAATTACAGAAAAATGACACATGGTGAGACTGATATTGCTTAGGGCCTTTATTTGTGGCTGTTTTAGAGAAAATGTTTTAATTAAATAAAAGTTAAATGAAGGGATTGGGTGTTTCTCCGCCATTCCAGTGTGAAGAATTCTTCGAAATGTCATTTAGTAGGTATGTAGGCAGTTGCAAACATTTTTATAAGAGTGGGGTCTCACTGGGATAATGTGGACTAAAACAACAAGAAAACAATAATCCCTTTAAAATGAAGATATGACAATGCATCCCTTGCTAATTATGTACCTGATGTCTGCACAACATCAACCTCTCAAATCAAACAAGTAGGTGGATTAACTATGGAGAGAATTATCTGCACACTAGCCTGGCGTAAAATCTGTGTTTGAGCTTTTTTGGCAGCAAGCCTTGGCCTTCAAAGCTATAAATAAAGATTATGCAACAAAAATGACACTTAAAGAGAAAAGCAGTAAATTGTACATGTATTTCCACAGTGGCAGCGTTTTTATTCATTTGAATGGGCTAATGCTTTGTGTTCCAAATGCAGCATAATGGCTTGCAGGGGCTTTTATTTTGAAAAGTACAGGCCTATCATGTGTTTTTTTTTTTTTTTTTTTTAACCTGACGAGCCTGATGGTGTTGTGGTTCAGAGGGTTATCGCAGTTGATTATGATGGGGGGGGGACACCATCGACGGTAGGGGATGGGAGGGTGTGCACCCAAACTGAGATGACATCATCCTCTCCACTGTTCGCCCAGGGCCCCCCCCCGCCTCTCCTGTGTCCGTCAGCTGGAAAACCGGGACCAGCCGGGACAATCCCCCCCCCACCCCCCCACCAACCCAGCCTCGACACACCTACAAGATCACACACACACACACACACACACACACACAGGGGGAGAGAGAGAGAGAGAGAGGGAGGGAGCGCGCAAGGCCCTGCGGAGTCTCACTCACGAAACTGTCGGTGCCTCCGGGACACAGCACGTAGAAGGAGACGCCGGGCTCTGCGTAAAAGTCCAGCCGCCTCTCGTCGTCCTCCTCGGCGAAGATGAGGTCGAACGGGTTACCGGAGCACCACTTCTCCGCCGCCTCCACCAGATGCTTGAACTCCATCCTCCGTGGTCCGGTCTGCGGTGTCCCCTGGCTCCGGGAGCTTGATCTCGATCTCTGTGGCCGTCGCGGCGATGATGCTCAAGACACAAAAAAACAGCTGATCGGACAAGCAGCATCAGCAGCCCTCCACTACCGCATCTCCTCTAGCGCGCCGCCTGCATGGCCCGGGAAGAGAGATTACACGGTTGGTGCATAGAGCCTACCGGGTCTGGCGCTCATCCGTTCTCAAAGCCCCATTCCTCTCTTCCTCCCCACGTTATGAAATCAGACCGTCGGTCGCATACATGCATACGCAGGAGGACGCTGGGAAAAAAAAAAAAAAAACGCGATGACGAACAGTGGAGCCGGGCAGCCGTCCATATCTGAGGCGCTGTATAGGCCGGCTCACCAAGGCAAACTTGGCTACTGTGTCGTTTCAACCTGCTGACATCATGCAGGAGAATGTGGGAGCTGCTCAGGCGAATCAGGGGAATATTACGTGGGTCTGTGTGCAGTATATGAAGACGATATCATGGTCGCCGTGAACTAATAAATGAGGCCTAAAGACAAATACTGCCGTGAAATATATTTATATGCGAATGAGTCATTGAAGGATTAGTTCACCCGAATCACAGAAACAGAAACATGCTTTCTATTTTACATAATCCTCAGAGGGTAGTGTTGGTCTTAGGTGCTCAGGATGAGTAGGTCTTACCTTTAAACTGCAGTCGGTTTAAATTTTTTACAAAAGAAATCTTTGCACAAGTTGCACTTACTGGAGAGCAATCATCTGATAAAGGCCAGAAGATGTGGCTGAAAGCTCTGGAAAAAAGATCAGGTGTGGACCTGATTTTTTTTTTCTTTTTCTCAGAGTAGCCTACTTTTTCTAAGGCCATTAATAAACCCAAGCTCAGATAATAAAATACAATAATAATAATAACATATAATAATAATAATAATAATAATAATAATAATAATAATAATAACATATAATAATAATAAGAATAAGAATAAGAATACAATTCTAAAATATGTATATAATGATCACTTCACCTATAGCTGTGAAGAGCGTCCTGCCGATGCCACGGTGGGAACCAGTGATCTACATAAACACTCACCAGTGTTTGTAGGAATGCAGCCTGCAGCCATCATCATGCCTCCAGTCTGACCGGCCTGCTCCCAGGAGCCCTCACCACCAGGGGGCGACTGGGACCAGCGCTCAATGTCGTGCTGGAGGTCAGTCAAGCTGGCAGCAGGCAGTGCCAACACGACCGGAACAAGACATTTTTTTTAAAAAAAGTAAAGGTTAACAAGGGGGAAACATATTGGTCATTTTGCTAACGGGGTGCAGGGCTGTAGGCTTATTTTCAGTGTGAAAATACACATTTTTAAATCTGTAAATCAATTGCAGTGTGTCAGCATATTTGATGGTTAAAAAAGGATCACATGAAATCAGATTGATTCAAGATAAGTTAAATGTTAAATGTTAAAGTTAAGTTATTTTCTAAAAAGATAAGCATGTATTGTTTGATAAGGTTCTTTGTTATAACATACACTTTCTGATATATCATCATGCCGCAGCCTTGACTTAAAAGCCCACTGCCACACTGAAGGGACTTTTATTTCGAAAGTCAAAACCGGAAGTAGTCCTATTGATCACCCTAGTTAGTTTAATAGTTTCTTTTCCACAGTTGGTCTGCTGTCGATCCCCGAGGTTGTGGTCCTCCGCAGTGTGAAGGATCTCCCCTGCGGCCGGACGCGCTCCTCCTCCGCCCGCGGGCTCCTCTGCGCCTCCTCCAGCCTGAAGCATGCGCTGTGATCTGTGGAGAGGTTAGTGAGGGCGGACCGCTGCCGGACTCCCCTGCCGTCCAGCACCCCGGGGTTTGCGCTTTGTTTGCAGCGAAGACCCCCCCACACACACACCAACAAAAATCTCCAGATATCCCGAAAAAAATGGATCCTTTACAAAATGGGACTAATTGTGAGGAAGACTCTCAGTGTGCCGAGGAGGAGGAAGAAGTGGATCCAAGAATCCAGGTGACATTTTCTTTTCTTTTCTTCCTTTAAACAGATCCAGATGTTGCCCCCAGTGAA
The DNA here is from genome assembly GCA_031216445.1 of Lateolabrax maculatus. NCBI lineage: Eukaryota > Metazoa > Chordata > Actinopteri > Acropomatiformes > Lateolabracidae > Lateolabrax > Lateolabrax maculatus. The sequence continues at coordinate 17,229,445 of CM062218.1, forward strand.
AGTGACATTGAGGGGGGAAATGGGAAGCCCAGTGGAAGGAACGGTCAGGTTGTGTGGAATAAAAACTGTTAACCTCACATTTAGTGGAACATATTCAGCCAGTCAAAGCCAGTAAAATGTGATGTATTACTTCTTTATTGCATTACTACTATAAGAAAGCAATTACAGTGCCACTTAAAATAATTAAGTTTTAACTGAATGTGCTTTCTAGTCATCCAATAAAATGTTCCAAGGTGTTCAGAAATGGATTTAAGAGTATATGTCCCTTTAAGGCTTTCTCAGTCATTTGGTAAACAGAAGTCAACAGTTTAGCCTCCAGATACACAATCTGTGTTAACCATACTCCTCCCCTCTCTCTCTCTCTCTCTCTCTGTCGCTCTCTCTCTCTCTCCATGCATGCCATGTTTTCTGTAAACAGGGAGAACTGGAGAAGTTAAACCAGTCTACAGATGACATCAACCGCTGGGAGAGTGAGCTGGAGGTAAGAGGAAACACAAAAGCACCAACACAGCCATCACCGCCATCAGTGCCTCTCCCCGCAGGGGTAAACACTTCCTCAGCCATGGCTGAGCTGCAAAAATACACCCATCTCACCGAGCCATTAGGTCTCACTTTCAGACTTCAAATCTAATGTTCTCCTCTAAACAAGTGAGAAATCCCGTCAGTGCTGCGAGATAATCCATCTGGTTTCCAATACAGTTTCTTGTGTCTCAGGAATTTGCCTAGCAACGAGGCACAGAAAACAGTTCACGTGGAATGTCTTGCAAAGATGGAAATGTTCTAAATGCAGGAGCGGCTTTTGAGGGACAGTGTGGAAAAACTCAAACAGCGACTGTCACATCCCGCTGTATGAACTCTTAGTGCTACAAGAGGCATGGCTGTGATCTGAATGTTAAATATAATATTTGAATGGCACATTTGGAGCAATCCAAATCCCAAGTGCTCCCCCTCGTTTCCTCTGCCTTCTTTTAAAAACATACGAACACTTTTAAAGAGGGAAAAAAAGGCTGTAAAATGCAGCGAGGGACAGCAGAGAGACGGACGGTAGGTTTTAAATGTGTGCTAGCAGGGTTACTGTTCTGCAAAAGTAAAAACATTCTGGAGGCAGGCCACTGTTTTTCTTTTCCTCAAAGTAGGCCTCTTCTGTTTCCCATTAGACCTTTATTCACATCCGAACACCACAAACCAGTGCTGGAATAATTCTAACAACAGGCAGAGAGGGAGAGGCCGGGATTTGTATACACACGTCTTAATGTTGGAACCGTTGTTGTATAGGCCTGTTACTTCAGTCATGTTTTCAAGCTAAATAGTAGATAATTATTATGGTTGGTTATTTCTGCACATCTGGCGTGAAGGAATTTTTTGGGGAAAATGTAAATTTTTTTCCAATGCTTTGGCAGTATTTTCAAGCAACAGCTGCGTCAGTAGAGTCCCTGATATAAGTGTATACACAGACATAAGCACACAGAAAAAAGAAAGAAGGCCATTCATCGTGAGTCAGAATGAAAGTCTGAAGAATGTGAAAAGTGGGGCTGGAGGCTGCAGGCTGCAGGCGGTTTTCCTTCGGAGCCTGGAGTTGATTAAGGACGATGTGCGGTGGATTCGGAGGATTCAGGGAAAGCTGTGGCAATGAAGTTAAATCCAGGATCAGATACGAGGTTCTCTACTCGGCCAACATAAATGTAAACCTCCCCTTTGCCCTGGCAGAGATAAAAGATTGTGTGTGTTGGAAATAAGAGTGTGTGCCATCTTGAAGCACCCACAATATATCGGCAGTAATATACATAATATTCCTCCCAGACTGCGTGCTGTGTCACTATCGCTTCACAGGAACAGGAAGTCCGGAAACACAGTGATGTCACAGGAATTGTGCTTCCTGTAGCGCCCTCTCCCTTATCGCCTCTTTTACCCTCTCTTGTATTCCTAGTCATAGTCAGTTTTATGAACAGGATGCAGGTTCTGCTACCTTTCAAACACTCACACGAGAGGCACAACTGTACACACACACACACACACACACACACACAAACACACACATACAAACATACACTTGCATACAGACAGATGGTCTGCCTCAGTAACTCTGCCATTTAGACTATCTGATGACAGACCTCATCTATGAATAACAACTCTACTGTCACAGTCCCACCTTGGGCTTTATGCCAAAAAATGTACGCACACACACACACACACACACACACACACAGTTGCCACTTATGCTATATCGTTGCTCACAAACAGTTTTAGCATGATTTCACCACTAAAGAATGTATATAAGGAGTAGTTGGGACAAAGGGCCAGGCTGAGATAAAGCTGCAGTGTATATAAATGCATGTGCTTGTATTTGGGTAATGGCTTAGTGATGACTTGAATTAGAAGAGGAGGCGCAAGGCCAAATTGATCAGGACTAGCTGGACCGCACAAGCCACACGGCAAGCCAAGTTTTTGGCTTATGTTTAAAACGTTAAACCCAAGAGGAAACAGATTCTTCTTCGTCTACTTCTATTCTCATAGCAAGTTGATTGGCGTTTAAAAGCTAATATCTGTGTGTGTGTGTGTGTGTGTGTGTGTGTGTGTGTGTGTGCACGTGAAGGACTGCCGTCAGAGGTTTCGCGCCGTGCTGGTGGAAGCAACAGTGAAGCTGGACGAGCAGGTGAAGAGGATCGGGCGAGCTGTGGACGACTCCAAACCGTACTGGGAAGCCCGCAAAGTAGCAAGACAGGTACACGAGCACACGTGCACGCACAACGTGCACGCACACACACACACACATCCACAGAAGAGAGCCGGAGGGACTGTGAGGTCGGCCGACAGAGAGTGTGAGGGCAGGCTTACTGAGGATTAGCGATGAGAAGTTTGAAGAGCTCAGCTAATATCTACTTAAAAGGAGCACAGTCACGTGGTGTCTATTTTTAAAGCCAGTCTTACCGCTGTATGCTAAGCAAGTGTCTCTCACACACACACACACACACACCAGCTCAGTGTGGGGAACAAGGAAGTGTCTGAGCTGCACTGAAACTGTTAGACTTGGCATATTTTTGATAATCTGATTTACTCCCTCTGCTGCATCTTAGAGGTCTCTGTGTTTTCATGCTTGCTGCAGGTACGTGCAAAGTAGGGCGCCTTCCCCAGTGGTTAGCGCACTAAACTGTGCGGTTCCCTCTCCAGTGGGTCGTGTCCTCTCCTGTCTGATTGCTCCAGCCTGTTGAGGCTTTGCTCTGATTGGATGGCACCAGAAATTTAGAGTCCAGCGCCCCCCTCTTCTCCGCCAGTAAGGAAGAAGCTTATGAGTCACTCATCAGCAGGCTGACATTTGTGTGTCAGAGCTGAGCTGTCAAACTGAAATAGATTTTGTACGTGCGTGTGTGTGTGTTGTGTTTGTGTGTGTGTCCTTGCTTATTTCTGTTGCAAAATGACAAACTACCTGCCACTGGCACCTGCTTCTGGCAGGAACATGTGAGAGTCGGAGATTATTGGGAGGTTATGAATTTTGATGGGACCTGCGTTCACATGAAAGGATCAGAAGCCCCCCCTAGCTTTGTGTATTTGTGTGCTTAAGTGTGTGTGTGTGTGTGTGTGTGTGTATGATCAGGGGGATTCAATAGACCAAAGCCGATGAAGGCCTCGGGTTAAACTAGAATGTTATCTGGTAATGATTTATGGATGAATATTTAATATTTAATACATGACCTATTTTAGAGGGATTCAAATGGTTACCCTCACTGACCCTACCGAGACACACACACACACACACACACACACACACACACACACACACAATAATGCACTTACCACTGACCCATTAGACAGTCTCAGCCCCCAACCCCCCATGTTTTCCCCCCTACATTCCAACAGACTTGGGGGGCGGTGTATAGGAATGTGCCTGTACTGTCCTATCTTTTGTCCTTTTTACCCAGCATTCTCTTCTGCACCACTGCCTGTCTGTCTGCCTGTCTGTCTCCTGTACCCCTCTCTCCCTCTCTGTTTCAGTCACCTCTGTCTGCCTCTTCACCCTCCATCTCTCACACCCCCCCAAAACTGTAGATGGGGTGAATTTCTAGAGACAAAGGTGGCAGACGTGATGACAGCGTCTGACACATGAATTAAAAATAAGTCATGTGCACAGTTGCGCGCACACATATACATGCATGACAAAAAAACCCACTTCAGTAGGATGATCTGAAGAGGCGTCATGCATACACGAGGTGACAGCGTGTCGTGGTATTTCAGAGCAAAACCATCGCATTGCTTGCCTTAGAGACAATCAGATATTGTGGGCTCCATGACATCAAGTTAATTGACTGATAACAATGCTCGTCATTTGCATGCTGTCCCGTGCTCAGCAGGCCTTTGTGCCTTGAAGATAACGGCAAATTGTATCCTCCACCTTTGATGCGTGTTACTCACCAGGGTTCTAAAGATTTGCCATTTGTTCAGTTGTCCAAAAGTAAAGAATGGCAGAGCCTCACATAGTCACTGTGTTTGGTCAGCTTAGGTGCAGTCAACACTGTGAATAAACACAAAGCCTGCATGGGAAAGGAAGTGTGCTGCTGCTCTGTCCAGGAAGTCCTGTGAAGGACGGGCACTTTCGTGTGACTTTTTTTTCTCCAACTTGATGAAAACAACTGATGGATAGCGTTAAAGTCTCGGTTCCTCGTCTGTTCCTCGCTCGTGGTTTTTCCTCATCAAATATCCATCATCCTCCTGTTTTCCCTGCACCCCCTCTCTTCTCAAAGCCTGGGAAATGGGTCATGATGAGGGACAAAGCGGATGGATTCAACTCTGACGGTCGCACTTTGCATGTAACAGATTACATGCAAAGAGCAACTGTTATCTTCCCACTCCCTTCCTCTATTGCTTCACTTTCTCGAAGGGGCCTTGACAACCCTGGATAGCATATCTAACCACTGCAACACTCTGATATCACAACAATGCCCACACAAAAGATGGATTTGGCTTTTCTACAATTAGTGTGAGACGATGCAGACCTGTGATTGCCCACGTCACTGCTGGGGCCTATATCGTAAACATGGCTGACGGTGGCAGGAGGTCGTGTTACAGGGGTTAATGTAACAGAAAGCCAGGGAAGGCCGTGAGAAAAAAATGTGTAACAGCTGAGAGAACTACACTGACCTTTTAGGACGATGTTATGTTAAAGCTGTTAAATATGAATGATCACCCAACAGTTTAAGGTCAATGGATTGGTTTTGCGTCCTACAACTTTACTCTCTTCTTTCTCACCACTCTAATTGTTTCCCGACGCAGAAAGCAGCTATTTCAACAAAAAAGCTCTGATAAACCCACTGGCCTGAATGCTATCTGTTCAGGCAGACAAAGTCAGCAACTAGTTGGTGAACATATATAGCACTTGGATGGTAAAGAGTCAGATTTCCCTCAGGAGTTGGTGGAGACCAAAACAGAGCTAAAAGGAGATTGAATATTGGACTTACTGTACATTCACTAGCTGGTCAGAAACACAACTCTTAATATATGCTGATGTTGTTCCGTGCCTCCTAGGTTGTGTAAACTGGCAACTGTGCGTTTACTTGTTCACAATAATAACTTTATAAGGTGATAATATGACAATGTTGTGTTTACAGCTTGTTCTAAGCAACAAATGTAGGCTTAATTAACTATATTTTAGCATGGTCTAATATCTATCTACTATTAGTCAGAGGGCATTTGGCGCCACCCCTCTTACTACACTGGATAATGTATAATGTGTAAAATTCCTAAAATGTCAGATGTCTAATGCACAAAGTGAATATAGGCTTATAATTACTAATTATAACAACTCAATTAGCACCTTTTGTAAAATAAAGCACATATTATGAAATTAAGGAAATTGAGGAAATAAAGTAACCAATAATTATTTGTATAGACCATTTCATTGCAGCCTGGGTCAAGTTTTCTTTCCTTATCGTCATTTGGGAAACTGCTGCAGTTATATTTAAAACTGTGAACTGTCTTTGGTTTTTAACATGAATGGATGGCTTTATTTCATAGCTTAAAATGGCCATTTAGCTGCAACAATGGCATACAATAAACCATTCAAAATGCTCAAGCATTGAAAACACAAACTAGACCAGCAAGTTTCTTTCCATTGTACCATACAGGCAGGACAGCGGACAATACAGTTAAAACAGGGAAGGGGCACACTGACAGACTTACAGGGTATGTTATAAAATGTCAAAGGGTTACACACCACTTATAATAACTGATTTCCCCTTCAGTGTGAAGGGAAATGTGTCCCATTAAACTGTTGCACTGAACAAAATGTACTCTAAGTAGTAACTCTAGGTATCAGTGGGACAGACCGTTGTTACATAATTTTGGATGTCTGTGGTGCAAGTAAAATGATATCCCAGTTAACTTGGAGCAAAATTGTTCACAGATGTGTTTGCTGTGGCTGTTTTTCCAACCATTTGAGTTTTTTAAAAGGAAAATCTGCACTGCAGGTCTCCATTTGATTTGTATATTACCCAGCTAACCAAATGTTCTTTATTATTTTTTATTTTATTGAACGAAATCTGATTGGAGTTACTGTAACTGCTTAGTCTTGGTATTAAGCCAGTACACTGACCTTTATGTCACGCCTGTCGGAGTGGACAGAGTGGGTCCAAATATGTTCAGCATGATGGGAATAATTCTCCTATTGACTGTGACTGTGGGCAGGAAGATCCCACTGACAATGTGTCAGATTTTCTTAGTGACAAAGCAACTGCTTGTCTGTTGGATCAAGGCACCGTGTGTGTATGTGCGTGCGATGCCAAATCTCTTTGTCCTTCTATAGCTGTCATAAGGAATCGACCGTGGCTTCTCCAGAGGAAATATAGGTCATAAGATACGCACTGACACACACTCAAAACAACTCAAGGACTACTTCTGCACTCATACTGTGTGACAGCAAACTCTGGACCAACTTGCTGGTTAAAATTCATAACCAAAAAAAGAATTTTAAGTGGTTTAAAGCTGTCACAATGCTATGATTTAAGCTGTCTGTCAGCTTTTTCACACTTCAGAATTGAGTGAAATCTCTTGAAGATTTCACTCAATTTCACCATCTGCTTCGTGAAGTCTTTAATGAAACCCTGAGCTCCACAGCAGTAATATTCACCACCTGAAATCTGTTGTATTTTCAGGCAGGACACTTTTAGTTACCTTTAATGTGATTAAAACTACCCCTTTCTCTGAACTCTAGGCCCAGGTTGAAGCCCAAAAGGCCACTCAGGAGTTCCAGCGGGCGGTGGAGATCCTGCGGGCAGCGAAGGAGACCATCGCCCTGGCCGAAGAGAGGCTGCTGGAGGAGGACAGCCGCCAGTTTGACTCCGCCTGGCAGGAAATGCTCAACCATGCCACACAGAGGGTATGAACATGATGCAAGTCAGCTGAAAAATACTGAAAGATTCCATCCTAACAAGTAATTTGTGGTTGATGGTGAGGTTTAGACAGTTCCTGACAGTGGAGACAGAGAAAGTGGGAGTAGTTGATATGATTATACTGGAACCCTTTTCTTGGTTTCTACAGTTAAAATAAACATTTCTTGATTGTTTCAGGTGATGGAGGCTGAGCAGGCGAGGACGCGCAGTGAGGCTGAACACAGGAAAACAGCAGCCAATTACAATTCCTGTATCAGCCACATGAGGCAGTTGGAGAAGAAACTCAAACGCTCAATCAACAAATCTAGGTCTGTGCCTTTGTTTCCTTTCTGAATGTTTCCCTTTTCTTTTCCCCCTGCTTGGGCCTCGCTGTGTGTCAGTGTGTTTGTGTGTGAGAAAGAGTGGCTACGTTTATGTCATCTGATGCAGTCCAGATGTTTCATGTGCTGGTTTTGCAGTGTTGGGGTGTGCCCCCTTTGTGAGAGCCAAGGAATGTGACGGCTCACAGAGGAGTGTTATTCTTCCAGCAGTTTCTCCAGTGACAGTTGGCAAAGTTTCTCCCTCCCTCTCACTTTTTCTTTTCTTTTTCTCCCCCTGTAGGCCATATTTTGAACTGAAAGCCAAGTATTATCTACAGCTTGAGGTATGTATGTAAGCAGGCTTTTAAACCACTTAAAGATAAGATACTTTCAGCCAAATCAGTTCAAAGCACTGTAGTTTATACACTTTGATCCAGACTGAAATATCACATTCATTCATGTCCCTCTCAGGATACATTGTGATAACTTTGGTGAACCCTTAATTTTCCATCCATCACCATCGTTGCATCAAAGTTATAATTTTACAATACCTCATAGTCATAAACTATTTGGTATTTTGTTTTTTGACCAAATACCTGCAAAACTGATGACATTCCCATCAGCTTCAGCTGTATTTTGTTTAGTGTTAATTAGCAAATAGTTGGTTGCAAAACTAAGACGGTGAACATGGTGAACATTAAACCTGCTCAATAACAGCACGTTAGCATTGTAATTGTGAGCATGTTTGATTTTCCATAGCAACTGAAGCGTCTTGTGGACGAGCGCCAGGCCAAACTTGTGGTTGCCAAGGCCGAGTACCGCGCAGCGCTGCGCAACCTGGAGAGCATCTCCGAAGAGATCCATGCCCACCGACGCTCCCTCGCCATGGGGACCAGGGAGCAGGGTGTTGGCGCGGAGGGCGATGGAGGCAACGAGGACATAGCCAACTTCAAAATGGAGTCAGACGGTCTGTCAAGTGAGTATAACTGAAGCTTAGAAATGGTCATCCACTTCATCCATTCACATTATGAGTTTTTCTGTTTTGTTTTGTTGGTGAACCTGTGTGTCTGCATGTTTAATGTGCATATATGTGTGTTTCAGTGGTGTCCGTGTCAATTGACGAAGAGGGCAGTCACAGTAGCAGCTCAGAGGAGGACACCGACACTCACTCCACCTCCTCACCTCGAGCCATGCCCTCCTCACCTTCCTCATCCTCCTCCCATCCTTCCACCTCTGCCTCCACCCCCCTGGACATGCCCTGCCCTTACCCCTCCACCTCGCTCTACACCCCCTGTTCCTACCTCTCCTCCTCCCCCCCCTCTTCCCCCGTCCTCTCCTCCTCTTGTCCCGGTGGCCTGGAGTCAGCGAGCTCCTGTAGCTCTCATGACCCAGACTCAGTGTGCAGTTCTGGGCATGCCTCACCTCTCCTGGGCCCTCGCAGCCAGTGCAGTGGAGCTTCCTCTCCAGACTGCGACCAGGAGAGAGGTGTGTGTTCATCACATCAGTGTGTACATGACGTGTGTTGACTTCTGGTCTGATCCTTCATCCTACATGTTGAAATTGTTTTCGAATTTGCATAGTGGAGCATTAAAGAATGGTTCACCGTGTTTTGAAATATGCTCAAGCAAGGGGAAACAGCCTGTCTGGCTCTCTTAAGAGGTCATAAGTATGCAAACCAGCACCTCTAAGGCTCACTAGTTAACACATTAATCAGCGACAAGGAGACTCCAGGAAGTCACTGTGCCTATCTATTGTTTGCCAAGAAATGTTTACATTTCTGTTTGTGTTCCGATTAAAGAAACCATGTACAACCTGTTAATGAGTGAGCTTTCGAGGTGTTGGTAGGTGTATTTTTGAACTTTGGACAGAGCCAGGCTAGCTCTTTCCCCATGGACTCCACTAACTTGTGCTAATCTATGCTGAGTAACACACAAACACTCGTCTCACTCAGGAATAGAAAGCAAATAAGAATATTTTCCACAATATTAAACAAAAAAATCTCAGATACATATAAGTCAAGTCAAATCAATTTTATTTGTATAGCGCCAAATCATAACAAAAGTTATCTCAAGACGCTTTTTTACATAGAGTAGGTCTAGACCATACTCTTCAAAATATTATTAACAGAGACCCAACAGTTCCCACCATGAGCAAGTACTTGGCGACAGTGGCGAGGAAAAACTCCCTTTTAACAGGTAGAAACCTCGAGCAGAACCAGGCTCTGGGTGGGCGGCCATCTGCATCGACCGAGTTGGGTTGAAAGCTGAGGAGAGAGGGGGAGAGGGGAGACAGAACAAGAGGAGAGACAACAAATCAGACTAATAATAATAAGAACTGCAGCAGTGAGTGTGGAGCAGGAACATGGGGGCAGTAGACGGCCGGCAATCACAGATCCAGAATCTACAGCTGCAGAGGCGGAAATACCTGCAGAAAGTGAGAAGGAGAAAAAGCACAGAAAGCGCAGGAACTACCGGGAAGAAGTGGAGTTAGTAACATGTATTAGTGGGATAGGAATGCGTACAGATAGAGAGGGAGAGGAGGAGAGAGAAGCTCAGTGCATCATAGGAAATCCTCCGGCAGTCTAAGCCTATAACAGCATAACTAAGGGATGGTTCAGGACTCACCTGAGCCAGCCCTAACTATAGGCTTTATCAAAAAGGAACGTTTTTAGCATACTCTTAAACGAAGATATAAGTACTGTACTATATATGGTTCATCTAAATACAGTGCATATCTTGTTATCACTGATCCACTTCAGTCATCAGAAGTGGGTTTGTGAGTAGGAACTTTCATTGCCAAGAACTGTCTAAGTAACACTTGAGAAAATGTCAGACTTGAATCATAAATTGAAATTTTGTACACCGTATATTTGCTCAAAGCAGTGGAAAGGGTTTTCAGTCAGTCAGTTCTCAGTCAGCAAAGCTAAATGAGTGTATCCTTGGTTTTACTTTCACATGCAGATAAATTCACCATTGCATGCCCTCTGTTCCTCTGTGTGTGTGTTGTAGGTGACAGAGCAGAGGGAGCGGAGGCGTCGCTAGATGCCGGTTTAAACAAGCTAACCTTGACTGTAGCACAAAAACAAGAACAAGAGGACTCTGGGGATGACCAAGACCCCCATTACATTAACCCTGAAATGTCCTCTTCCAGCTCGGCCCCTACCATTCTGCTACTCAACAGTGTCTAATGAACGTCTGTCGTACCTAAAACACTCACCGTGCCCAGCTTCAAGCCTCAAACTGGACTGGATATTAAAAGGTGCTACCCTATATGTAGTGTTTTGTGAACATCAGCACATCATTGTGAAATAAATTGTGAGCCCATGTGGATGTATTGTAAACAAATGAGAGCAGGGACAGGCGGATTGGTCTCTATTGGTATTATTAGTGCTTGCGTTATTCAAAAGACTATGTTTCCAATAAACCTCCTTGCTTCCTGTTGCAAAGAGGATGTTGCTCGTTGCCATTGAACTGATTTCAGTAGCTCTGTTTTTTGCTCAAAAAAGAACATGTCTATTTTGTACCATAAAGACATTCGTGTTGTACAGCAGTATGGCAAATGTTATTTCCTTTTGCATATTATAAAGGCTGTCAATCCTCTCAACAATGGTGTAACTAGTCTACAGCTTGACAGTATAGTGTTGTGTCAAAGTTAACCATTTATTCATATTAATATGCTACAGTTGGCGCCACTAAGAGACATTTTGTATTAATGTGAACAGTTTTTTGGCTCTGAATCTCCACGAGGATCAAAATGGGACTAAACAAGCTGTCAGTCGATGTTGGATTATGTCTGCCTCGATTATTGAGCTACTTCTGTAACTCCCAAATATAGATTTGAAATGTCAGATGTGGAGACTATTTTGGGGTAATAGTTGTGAAAGTGGAGTGCAAGCAGTACTCTGAGCACTAAACTAAAGAAAAAGACTGTCCTCACACAGGACTGGACCTTTTGGGACACAAATGGTCTTCCATTTGGATTTGTGAATGAGTGAGTGAATGTATTCTTGAGTGCAGCCCGCCATCTGAGGTGGTGGTGATTGAGCGAATGAGTTTTTGAGTGTGTGTCTGTTGTGTTTTAGAGAAATGCTCAAATACTACCCTGTAGTACAGATATTCTATATTTATACTCCTGTACTCTTGTATATGAACAATGTTTTGTGGTTACTGTTGTTATTGTTTAACACAAAATAAGCAATAAACATGTGCTACACCTAATTAATTATTTTGGATATCAGTCTTTGGCAATGTCTGTTATCATTTGAGCTTATAAATCTAAAGAAAATAGTCCCGCGCATAAGCAAATTCTTTCAAAATGTCCAACTGATACTTTAAAGCTTAACTAACAGACTACAGCAAGACCTTGTAAGCAGTGATATTACATAGTTACAACAACCAGTTTCAGTTTGGATCAGAATTACTGCAACAGCAGGAGTTAGCAAAGTAAAGTAGCAGAGTAGCAATATTCACCTGAATGCACTGTGAAGTGCACAATATAAGATATAGATAAGGAGGGTACAGCTTCAGAGTTTATGGATATGTAAAACAATTTGCCAGTGCAACCTAACTCACAATTTTTTCAATCTTCTCCACCCTCAACCTGGTCACAATTACTTAAAAAAACCCAACAATTTAGGCAAATTGATGATACGTGTTCACGTGAAAATGGCATATATATCGTTCTCATATTTCTCTAAATACATTTATAAAATTTTATCTTATTCATCAAGTCCAATATCAATAAGGCTATACTTAATACAGTACTGAATAACCTGATACCTATGGTGTTCAAAAGTTATTAAGGAAACTGAAGATTTATCCAATATCAGATCAATATCTGCAAAAGCCACAATGGTGACAGAACAACCACAACAGTTCAGTTTAGTCCTGCAGAATTAACTCTTTCCATTTTGATCCCTGTATCATGAATGATACTCAGTCATGTTTACCATAAAGTCCCACAAAATGAGGATTAGAAAATAGCCTTTAATGCTGACTCTTTTTCTCTTCCTCTATCTTTCAGCTGTTACTGTGCACTGAACACACACACTGACTGTTTTTTATGTCCTGCTGGCAGCTCAGCTGTTGCAGTGTTATCTCATGACTTCAGATAGTACCCTGAGACTCCCACCTGACAGCACAGTTTGTTTTACTCTATAACTCGGTCTTCCAGTGCTTTCTGTCTTTTGCCTGTCTGCACACTCTCCTGAGAACACGCTGCCTTTCAATTACACTGCATCCTGCGGTTTCAATATCTGTGCCAGAACAGCTTTGGACTTAGGTCTTACAGAGCAGATTTGTAATACTGAGCAATACTATGACAATGTGCTGTAAGATACTGACATCTAGTGCCAAGTTTGGGTCTTGTATGCACTGGCTTTCAGCAGGAGCTTTAGACTATTTATGACTAATGCTCTAATCATATTGGAACTCATTCATTGTTTAAGCTAATTGAAAACCACATTGTGCAATTATATATGTACACATATTGCATAATATAAGATAAAGACTAAGAGCGCAGAGCTACACACACATACATTTAAAAGTACAGAAGTGAAGTGGCAAAGTTATTTATAACATAATTCAATGTTGACATGTTAAAATCATGTATAATGGTTGATTCTTTATCAAGTTCTGTTGCTTTCAGGAAAGCTCAGGTCTCTTTCAGGGGACACCTCATGTCACAAAAACTGAAATAAATTTGTGATTGTGATTTGTCTCAGAGGGGTTTCATATCTGTACAATACTCAACACACTCAATACCACAAAAAGCCTAGAAAAATGTGGAGAAACCCCAGGAAAAGCAACACAGAAAGGCTCCCTCAAGTTTTCAGGACAAAAATGTAGGGATAAAGAGAATGAGACTTTTCTTAAGACGGCAGCATGGTACAGTAAAGAGGAGCGTCGGTTCTGGAAAAGAGAGTGAGGGCTAAGACACAGAAAGACAAAAAGAGACACACAATGCCTTTGCATTTTTGCTGTTGGAAACATAGCTTGTTTGCAATACAAGCGAAGAGAACAAGGAAGTTTTGTTTTCGAGCAGCATCTAGAGGAAACCCCTGAAATAGCAGGTAGTTCCTCTTGTCTCCAACTACGTCACTGTTCAAGTCAAATGAAGAACAGAAGAACAACAGATGAAGCAGCTGCACCCCAGAGACAAAGAGAACATATGCAGCAAATGCAGGCTTTTTTCAGATTATGTCACAGTCATTCCTGGCCTTATTCATTTTGTCTTGGTGATTGTTTATTCCAGCAATGACTGTGAGTAATGTTAGCAATGACAAAAAGCTAAAATGAGATAGCCATCATGACCGTCACCTAAATTAATAAGTCAAGCAATGACCAGGGAGGAATGAATAAGGGCGGCAAAAACTAGGAATGAAATAGATGAGGCTATCGACGATCATGATGGAAAGTAAGAAGGCCAACAATGACTAGGAGACAAATGAGGTTTGGAACTTTGAAAAGTGAAATGTTTTAAAAATTGCCCATCCATTCACAAATATTAGTTTTGGAAATCTGTGATTCCATCCAGTTTCAACTGTTTTAGTTTTGACGTTATAATTTGACAACAAGAAAAATACAGAATAAAACAAAATGTACCTTATAAAAAACAATAATATTAAGTCATGATGCAAACTTCTTGCGATGTGAAGAAGTTATCATATTAGTGTAGTGTATTGTAGCGGCACACATGAAGTGTTTACACAAACTAGCGGTCTTTGTTACACAATTAAAAAATCATCCGCTTACATTATAACAACTTTGAAAAGTGAAATGTTTTCAAAATTTCCAGTCCATTGATAAATATTAGTTTTGGAAATATAAGAAAACCTGTTTTCTTAATCACATGAGTAGTTCAAACATAGACACATACAGAAAAAAATCAATGTTATACTTTCAATAAAAGACTATTATGCAAAAGTCCTTAAGCATAAATCCTGCAATGAGAGGAAGTTATCAAGTTTGAGTGTGATGTTACGTTAGATGTAAACACAAACCTAGTCTTTGTTACATGATTACATGATTAGTCATCAGCTTACCTTATACAAACATTGAAAAATTGAAATGCTTTAAACATTTTCAATCCATTGATATGTATTGATTTTGGAAATATGTTAAAAACTGAACGTCATACTTTAAAAAAAAACATCATTATGCAAAAGTCATGGTGCAAGTATGCTGCGAATAGAAGATATTGTTAAGTTTGAGTGTATTTAACAGCACACATGAGGTGTTTACACAAGCTAACAATCTTTGTTACACAATTATAAAATCAACAACTGACCTTATAGCAACTTTGAAAAGTGAAATGTTTTCAAAATTTCCAGCCCATTGGTAAATATTAGTTTTGGAAATCTGTGAAAACTTGTTTTCTTAATGACGTGATTAGTTAATACTTTACAAACATACATAATAAATTAAACGTAATAAATAAAAATAAATAAAAAACTATCATGGAAAAGTCCATAACCAAAATTCTGCAATGAGAGGAAGTTATCAAGTTACATGAGGTGTAAACAAAAACCTAGTCTTTGTTACATGATTACGAGTCAATAGCTTACCATAAACAAACTTTGAAAAGTGAAACGCTTTAAACATTTTCAATCCATTGATATATATTGATTTTGGAAATCTGTTAAAACCTGTCTTCGTAATAACATGATTACTTGACCACAAGAAAAACACAAAAAAGAACCTCATACTTTAAACAAAACATCATTATGCAAAAGTCATGATGAAAATATGCAGCGAAGAGAAGACATAATTAAGTTTGAGTATATTCTAACAGCACACATGAGGTGTTAAAGCAAACGTACAATCATTGTTTCACGATTAAAAAACATCAGCTTACCTTATAACAACTTTGAAAAGTGGAATGCTTTAAACATTTTCAATCTATTAATATATATTGGTTTTGAAAATCTGACGTGATTAGTTGACACTTACACACATACAGAATAAAATCAACGTTATACTTCAAATAAAAAAAATTATTATGCAAAAGTCCTTAAGCAAAAATTCTGCAATGAGAGGAAGTAATCAAGTTTGAGTGTAAACACAAACTTAGTCTTTGTCATGACATGATTACTTGACCACAAGAATATTAGTTTTGGAAAATTGTGAAAACCTGTTTTCTTAATGACATGATTAGTTGAGACTTTTAAACATACAGAATAAAATCAATGTTATACTTTAAATAAAAAACTATCATGCAAAAGTCCTAAAGCAAAAATCCTGCAATGACAATAAGTAATCAAGTTTGAGTGGGATGTAGAATTACATGAGGTGTCGACACAAACCTAGTCTTTGTTACATGATTACGAGTCATTAGCTTACCATATACATACTTTGAAAAGTGGAATGCTTTAAAATTTTTCGATCCATTAATATATATTGTTCTTGAAAAACTGTGAAAACTTGTTTTCTTAATGCTGTGATTAGTTGACACTTAGAAACATACGGAATAAAATCAACGTTATACTTTAAATAAAAAATCTATTATGCAAAAGTCCATGAGCAAAAATTCTGCAATGAGAGGAAGTTATCAAGTTACATGAGGTGTAAACACAAACCTAGTCTTTGTTACATGATTACGAGTTAATAGTTTACCTTATAACAACTTTGAAAAGTGAGATGCTTTAAACATTCTCAATCCATTGATATATATTGATTTTGGAAATATGTTAAAACCTGGTTTCGTAATGACATGAATACTTGGCCACAAGAAACCCCCTCCCCCCAAAAAAATACCTTATACTTTAAACAAAACACCATTATGCAAAAGTCATGATGCAAATATGCTGCGAAGAGAAGAAATTATTAAGTTTGAGTGTATTCTAACAGAACACATGAAGTGTTAAAGCAAACCAACAGTCATTGTTACTCAATTAAAAAATCATCAGCTTACCTTATAACAACACTTCCATTCCATCGGTAAATATTAGTTTTGGAAAAATCTGTGAAAACCAGTTTTCTTAATAACATGATTAGTTGACAGTCAGAAAAAAACAGAATAAAATCCACCTTACAGTTAAAAAAAAAACAAACTATAATGCAAATCCTTAAGCAAAAATCCTGCGATGACAGTAAGTTATCAAGTTTGAGTGTGATGTAGAATTACATGAGGTGTCGACAAAAACCTAGTCTTTGTTACATAATTATGAGTCATCAGCTTACCTTATAACAACTTTGAAGAATGAAATGTTTTCAATATTTCCGGTCCATTGGTAAATATTAGTTTTGGAAATCTGTGAAAACCTGTTTTCTTAATGATGTGATTAGTTAATACTTAGAAACATACAGAATAAAATTAACGTTATACTTTAAATAAAAAACTATCATGCAAAAGTCGTAAAGCAAAAGTCCTGCAATGACAGGAAGTAATCAAGTTTGAGTGGGATGTAGAATTACATGAGGTGTCGACACAAACTTAGTCTTTGTTACATGATTACGAGTCAATAGTTTACCTTATAACAACTTTGAAAAGTGGAATGCTTTAAACATTTTCAATCCATTGATATGTATTGATTTTGGAAATCTGTTAAAACCTGTTTTCGTAATAACATGATTACTTGACCACCAGAAAAACACAATAAAGAACCTCATACTTTAAAAAAAAAACTATTATGCAAAAGTCATGATGCAAATATGCTGCAAAGAAAAGAAATTATCAAGTTTGAGTGTATTCTAACAGAACACATGAGGTGTTAAAGCAAACTAACAGTCATTGTTACTCAATTAAAAAATCATCAGCTTACCTTATAACAACTTTGAAGAATGAACATTTTTCAATATTTCCAGTCCATTGGTAAATATTAGTTTTGGAAATCTGTGAAAACCTGTTTTCTTAATGACATGATTAGTTGAGACTTTTAAACGTACAGAATAAAATCAATGTTATACGTTAAATAAAAAACTATCATGCAAAAGTCCTAAAGCAAAAGTCCTGCAATGACAGTAAGTTATCAAGTTTGAGTGGGATGTAGAATTACATGAGGTGTCGACACAAACCTAGTCTTTGTTACATGATTACGAGTCAATAGTTTACCATATACAAACTTTGAAAAGTGGAATGCTTTAAACATTTTCAATCCATTGATATGTATTGATTTTGGAAATCTGTTAAAACCTGTTTTCTTAATGACATGATTACTTGACCACAAGACATACACAAAAAAAGAACCTCATACTTTAAAACAAACACCATTATGCAAAAGTCATGATGCAAATATGCTTCGAAGAGAAGAAATTACTACATGAAGTGTCAACAAAAACCTAGTCTTTGTTACATAATCATGAGTCATCAGCTTACCTTATAACAACTTTGAAGAATGAAATGTTTTCAATATTTCCAGTCCATTGGTAAATATTAGTTTTGGAAATCTGTGAAAACCTGTTTTCCTAATGACATGATTAGTTGAGACTTAGAAACATACAGCATAAAATCAATGTTATACTTTAAATAAAAAACTATTATGTTAAAAAGTCCTAAAGCAAAAATCCTGCAACGACAGTAAGTAATCAAGTTTGAGTGGGATGTAGAATTACATGAGGTGTCGACACAAACCTAGTCTTTGTTACATGATTACGAGTCATTAGTTTACCTTATAACATCTTTGAAAAGTGAAATGCTTTAAACATTTTCAATCCATTGATATATATTGATTTTGGAAATCTGTTAAAACCTGTTTTCTTAATGACATGATTACTTGACCACAAAAAATACAAAAAAAAGAACTTCATACTTTAAACAAAACACCATTATGCAAAAGTCATGATGCAAATATGCTGCGAAGAGAAAAAATGATTAAGTTTGAGTGTATTATAACAGCACACATGAGGTGTTAAAGCAAACTAACAGTCATTGTTACTCAATTAAAAAATCATCAGCTTACCTTATAACAACTTTGAAGAATGAAAATTTTTCAATATTTCCGGTCCATTGGTAAATATTAGTTTTCGAAATCTGTGAAAACCTGTTTTCTTAATGACATGATTAGTTGAGACTTTTAAACGTACAGAATAAAATCAATGTTATACTTTAAATAAAAAACTATCATGCAAAAGTCCTAAAGCAAAAGTCCTGCAATGACAATAAGTAATCAAGTTTGAGTGAGATGTAGAATTACATGAGGTGTCGACACAAACCTAGTCTTTGTTACATGATTACGAGTCAATAGTTTACCATATACAAACTTTGAAAAGTGGAATGCTTTAAACATTTTCAATCCATTGATATGTATTGATTTTGGAAATCTGTTAAAACCTGTTTTCGTAATAACATGATTTCTAGACCACAAGAAAAACACAACAAAGAACCTCATACTTTAAAAAAAGACTATTATGCAAAAGTCATGATGAAAATATGCTGCGAAGAGATGAAATTATTAAGTTTGAGTGTATTCTAACAGAACACATGAGGTGTTAAAGCAAACGTACAGTCTTTGTTACATGATTAAAAAATCATCAGCTTACCTTATAACAACTTTGAAAAGTGAAATGCTTTAAACATTTTCAATCCATTAATATATATTGATTTTGGAAATCTGTGAAAACTTGATTTCTTAATGACGTGATAAGTTGACACTTACACACATACAGAATAAAATCAACGTTATACTTCAAATAAAAAAATTATTATGCAAAAGTCCTTAAGCAAAAAGTCTGCAATGAGAGGAAGTTATCAAGTTTGAGTGTAAACACAAACCTAGTCTTTGTTACATGATTACGAGTCATTAGTTTACCTTATAACAACTTTGAAAAGTGAAATTCTTTAAACATTTTCAATCCATTGATATATATTGATTTTGGAAATCTGTTAAAACCTGTTTTCTTAATGACATGATTACTTGACCACAAGAAATATAAAAAAAAGAACCTCATACTTTTAAAAAAAACACCATTATGCAAAAGTCATGATACAACTATGCTGCGAATAGAAGAAATTATTAAGTTTGAGTGTATTCTAACAGAACACATGAGGTGTTAAAGCAAACTAACAGTCATTGTTACTCAATTAAAAAATCATCAGCTTACCTTATAACAACACTTCCATTCCATCGGTAAATATTAGTTTTGGAAAAATCTGTGAAAACCAGTTTTCTTAATAACATGATTAGTTGACAGTCAGAAAAAAACAGAATAAAATCCACCTTACAGTTAAAAAACAAACAAACTATAATGCAAATCCTTAACCCTTGTGTTGTCCTCTGGGTCAAGGTGACCCGGTGGCCGAAAATGTCCTTCTGTGTATGTAAATGTTGTTATGCATGACATTTGTGATTCTTGAAGCGGTTATCTTTTGTTTTTAGTTTGTTTCTTGACAATAGGAACAGAGAAAGAAACAGAATAAAGGAAAAGGATGACACAAACATATGATACATCACCTCGACCCAGAGGACAACACAAGGGTTAAGCAAAAATCCTGCGATGACAGTAAGTTATCAAGTTTGAGTGTGATGTAGAATTACATGAGGTGTCGACAAAAACCTAGTCTTTGTTACATAATCATGAGTCATCAGCTTACCTTATAACAACTTTGAAGAATGAAATGTTTTCAATATTTCCGGTCCATTAGTAAATATTAGTTTTGGAAATCTGTGAAAACCTGTTTTCTTAATGATGTGATTAGTTAATACTTAGAAACATACAGAATAAAATTAACGTTATACTTTAAATAAAAAACTATTATGTTAAAAAGTCCTAAAGCAAAAATCCTGCAATGACAGGAAGTAATCAAGTTTGAGTGGGATGTAGAATTACATTAGATGTAAACACAAATCTAGTCTTTGTTACATGATTACGAGTCATTAGTTTACCTTATAACAACTTTATAAAGTGAAATGCTTTAAACATTTTCAATCCATTGATATATATTGATTTTGGAAATATGTTAAAACCTGTTTTCGTGATAACATGATTACTTGACCACAAGAAAAACACAAAAAAAGAACCTCACACTTTAAAACAAACACCATTATGCAAAAGTCATGATGCAAATATGCTGCGAAGAGAAGAAATTATTACATGAGGTGTCGACAGAAACTTAGTCTTTCTACATAATCATAAGTCATCAGCTTACCTTATAACATCTTTGAAGAATGAAATGTTTTCAATATTTCCGGTCTATTGGTAGATATTAGTTTTCGAAATCTGTGAAAACCTGTTTTCTTAATGACATGATTAGTTGAGACTTAGAAACATACAGCATAAAATCAATGTTATACTTTAAATAAAAAACTATTATGTTAAAAAGTCCTAAAGCAAAAATCCTGCAATGACAGGAAGTAATCAAGTTTGAGTGGGATGTAGAATTACATGAGGTGTCGACACAAACCTAGTCTTTGTTACATGATTACGAGTCATTAGCTTACCTTATAACAACTTTAAAAAGTGGAATGCATTAAATTTTTTCGATCCATTAATATATATTGTTTTTGAAAAACTGTGAAAACTTGTTTTGTTAATGACATGATTAGTTGACACTTACAAACATACAGAATAAAATCAATGTTATACTTTAAATTAAAAAACTATAATGCAAAAGTTCTTAAGCAAAAATTCTGCATTGAGAGGAAGTTATCAAGCTAGATTAGATGTAAACACAAACCTAGTCTTTGTTACATGATTACGAGTCAATAGCTTACCATATACAAACTTTGAAAAGTGAAATGCTTCAATGCTCCATTGATATATATTGATTTTGGAAATCTGTTAAAACCTGTTTTCGTAATGACATGATTGCTTGACCACAAGAAACCCCCCCCCAAAAAAAATAACTCATACTTTTAAAAAAAACACCATTGTGCAAAAGTCATGATGCAAATATGCTGCAAAGAAAATAAATTATTAAGTTTTAGTGTATTCTAACAGAACATATGAGGTGTTTACACAAGCTAACAGTCTCTGTTACATGATTAAAAAATCATCAGCTTACCTTATAACAACTTTGAAAAGTGAAATATTTTCAAAATTTCCAGTCCATTGGAAAATATTACTTTTGGAAATCTGTTAAAACCTGTTTTCTTAATGACGTGATTAGTTGAGACTGAGAAACATAGAGAATAAAGTCAATGTTATACTTTAAATAAAAAACTATCATGCAAAAGTCGTAAAGCAAAAATTCTGCAATGAGAGGAAGTTATCAAGTTTGAGTGTAAACACAAACTTAGTCTTTGTTACATGATTACAAGTCATCAGCTTATCTTATAACATCTTTGAAAAGTGAAATGCTTTAAACATTTTCAATCCATTGGTAAATATTAGTTTTCGAAATCTGTGAAAACCTGTTTTCTTAATGACATGATTAGTTGAGACTTTTAAACGTACAGAATAAAATCAATGTTATACTTTAAATAAAAAACTATCATGCAAAAGTCGTAAAGCAAAAGTCCTGCAATGACAATAAGTTATCAAGTTTGAGTGGGATGTAGAATTACATGAGGTGTCGACACAAACCTAGTCTTTGTTACATGATTATGAGTCAATAGTTTACCATATACAAACTTTGAAAAGTGGAATGCTTTAAACATTTTCAATCCATTGATATGTATTGATTTTGGAAATCTGTTAAAACCTGTTTTCGTAATAACATGATTACTAGACCACAAGAAAAACACAATAAAGAACCTCATACTTTAAAAAAAAACTATTATGCAAAAGTCATGATGCAAATATGCTGCGAAGAGAAGAAATTACTACATGAGGTGTCGACAAAAACCTAGTCTTTGTTACATAATCATGAGTCATCAGCTTACCTTATAACAACTTTGAAGAATGAAATTTTTCAGTATTTCCGGTCCATTGGTAAATATTAGTTTTGGAAATCTGTGAAAACCTATTTTCTTAAGGACATGATTAGTTGAGACTTAGAAACATACAGCATAAAATCAATGTTATACTTTAAATAAAAAACTATTATGTTAAAAAGTCCTAAAGCAAAAATCCTGCAACGACAGTAAGTTATCAAGTTTGAGTGGGATGTAGAATTACATGAGGTGTCGACAAAAACCTAGTCTTTGTTACATGATTACGAGTCATTAGTTTACCTTATAACATCTTTGAAAAGTGAAATGCTTTAAACATTTTCAATCCATTGATATATATTGATTTTGGAAATCTGTTAAAACCTGTTTTCTTAATGACATGATTACTTGACCACAAAAAATACAAAAAAAAGAACTTCATACTTTAAAAAAAATACCATTATGCAAAAGTCATGATGCAAATATGCTGCAAAGAGAATTAATTATTAAGTTTGAGTGTATTCTAACAGAACACATGAGGTGTTAAAGCAAACTTACAGTCATTGTTACTCAATTAAAAAATCATCATCTGACCTTATAACAACCTTGAAAAGTGAAATGTTTTCAAAATTTCCAGTCTATTGGAAAATATTAGTTTTGAAAAATCTGTTAAAACCTGTTTTCCTATTGACTTAGAAAGATACAGAATACAATCAATGTTATACTTTACATAAAAAAACTATTATGCAAAAGTCATGATGCAAATATGCTGCAAAGAGAATGAATTATTAAGTTTGAGTGTATTATAACAGAACACATGAGGTGTTAAAGCAAACTAACAGTCATTGTTACTCAATTAAAAAATCATCAGCTTACCTTATAACAACACTTCCATTCCATCGGTAAATATTAGTTTTGGAAAAATCTGTGAAAACCTGTTTTCTTAATAACATGATTAGTTGACAGTCAGAAAAAAACAGAATAAAATCCACCTTACAGTTAAAAAACAAACAAACTATAATGCAAATCCTTAACCCTTGTGTTGTCCTCTGG
Source organism: Lateolabrax maculatus (assembly GCA_031216445.1). NCBI lineage: Eukaryota > Metazoa > Chordata > Actinopteri > Acropomatiformes > Lateolabracidae > Lateolabrax > Lateolabrax maculatus. Next base: position 17,252,922 of record CM062218.1, read on the forward strand.
GTCAAGGTGACCCGGTGGCCGAAAATGTCCTTCTGTGTATGTAAATGTTGTTATGCATGACATTTGTGATTCTTGAAGCGGTTATCTTTTGTTTTTAGTTTGTTTCTTGACAATAGGAACAGAGTAAGAAACAGAATAAAGGAAAAGGATGACACAAACATATGATACATCACCTCGACCCAGAGGACAACACAAGGGTTAAGCGAAAATCCTGCGATGACAGTAAGTTATCAAGTTTGAGTGTGATGTAGAATTACATGAGGTGTCGACAAAAACCTAGTCTTTGTTACATAATTATGAGTCATCAGCTTACCTTATAACAACTTTGAAGAATGAAATGTTTTCAATATTTCCAGTCCATTGGTAAATATTAGTTTTGGAAATCTGTGAAAACCTGTTTTCTTAATGATGTGATTAGTTAATACTTAGAAACATACAGAATAAAATTAACGTTATACTTTAAATAAAAAACTATTATGTTAAAAAGTCCTAAAGCAAAAATCCTGCAATGACAGGAAGTAATCAAGTTTGAGTGGGATGTAGAATTACATTAGATGTAAACACAAATATAGTCTTTGTTACATGATTACGAGTCATTAGTTTACCATATACAAATTTTGAAAAGTGAAATGCTTTAAACATTTTCAATCCATCGATATATATTGATTTTGGAAATCTGTTAAAACCTGTCTTCGTAATAACATGATTACTTGACCACAAGAAAAACACAAAAAAGAACCTCATACTTTAAACAAAACCTCATTATGCAAAAGTCATGATGAAAATATGCAGCGAAGAGAAGACATAATTAAGTTTGAGTATATTCTAACAGAACACATGAGGTGTTAAAGCAAACGTACAATCATTGTTTCACGATTAAAAAACATCAGCTTACCTTATAACAACTTTGAAAAGTGGAATGCTTTAAACATTTTCAATCTATTAATATATATTGGTTTTGAAAATCTGACGTGATTAGTTGACACTTACATACATACAGAATAAAATCAACGTTATACTTCAAATAAAAAAATTATTATGCAAAAGTCCTTAAGCAAAAATTCTGCAATGAGAGGAAGTAATCAAGTTTGAGTGTAAACACAAACTTAGTCTTTGTCATGACATGATTACTTGACCACAAGAATATTAGTTTTGGAAAATTGTGAAAACCTGTTTTCTTAATGACATGATTAGTTGAGACTTTTAAACATACAGAATAAAATCAATGTTATACTTTAAATAAAAAAACTATCATGCAAAAGTCCTAAAGCAAAAATCCTGCAATGACAATAAATAATCAAGTTTGAGTGGGATGTAGAATTACATGAGGTGTCGACACAAACCTAGTCTTTGTTACATAATCATGAGTCATCAGCTTACCTTATAACATCTTTATAGAATGAAATGTTTTCAATATTTCCAGTCCATTGGTAAATATTAGTTTTGGAAATCTGTGACAACCTGTTTTCTTAATGACATGATTAGTTGAGACTTAGAAACATACAGCATAAAATCAATGTTATACTTTAAATAAAAAACTATTATGTTAAAAAGTCCTAAAGCAAAAATCCTGCAATGACAGTAAGTTATCAAGTTTGAGTGGGATGTAGAATTACATTAGATGTAAACACAAATCTAGTCTTTGTTACATAATTACGAGTCAATAGTTTACCTTATAACAACTTTGAAAAGTGAAATGCTTTAAACATTTTCAATCCATTGATATGTATTGATTTTGGAAATATGTTAAAACCTGTTTTCGTGATAACATGATTACTTGACCACAAGAAAAACACACAAAATAGAACCTCGTACTTTAAAACAAACACCATTATGCAAAAGTCATGAGGCAAATATGCTGCGAAGAGAAGAAATTAATACATGAGGTGTCGACAAAAACCTAGTCTTTCTACATAATCATGAGTCATCAGCTTACCTTATAACAACTTTGAAGAATGAAATGTTTTCAATATTTCCGGTCCATTGGTAAATATTAGTTTTGGAAATCTGTGAAAACCTGTTTTCTCAATGACATGATTAGTTGAGACTTTTAAACATACAGAATAAAATCAATGTTATACTTTAAATAAAAAACTATCATGCAAAAGTCGTAAAGCAAAAGTCCATGTACATGAGGTGTCGACACAAACTTAGTCTTTGTTACATGATTACGAGTCAATAGTTTACCTTATAACAACGTTGAAAAGTGGAATGCTTTAAACATTTTCAATCCATTGATATGTATTGATTTTGGAAATCTGTTAAAACCTGTTTTCGTAATAACATGATTACTTGACCACAAGAAAAACACAATAAAGAACCTCATACTTTAAAAAAAAAACTATTATGCAAAAGTCATGATGCAAATATGCTGCAAAGAAAAGAAATTATCAAGTTTGAGTGTATTCTAACAGAACACATGAGGTGTTAAAGCAAACTAACAGTCATTGTTACTCAATTAAAAAATCATCAGCTTACCTTATAACAACTTTGAAGAATGAAAATTTTTCAATATTTCCAGTCCATTGGTAAATGTTAGTTTTCGAAACCTGTGAAAACCTGTTTTCTTAATGACATGATTAGTTGAGACTTTTAAACGTACAGAATAAAATCAATGTTATACTTTAAGTAAAAAACTATCATGCAAAAGTCGTAAAGCAAAAGTCCTGCAATGACAATAAGTTATCAAGTTTGAGTGGGATGTAGAATTACATGAGGTGTCGACACAAACCTAGTCTTTGTTACATGATTATGAGTCAATAGTTTACCATATACAAACTTTGAAAAGTGGAATGCTTTAAACATTTTCAATCCATTGATATGTATTGATTTTGGAAATCTGTTAAAACCTGTTTTCGTAATAACATGATTACTAGACCACAAGAAAAACACAATAAAGAACTTCATACTTTAAAAAAAAACTATTATGCAAAAGTCATGATGCAAATATGCTGCGAAGAGAAGAAATTACTACATGAGGTGTCGACAAAAACCTAGTCTTTGTTACATAATCATGAGTCATCAGCTTACCTTATAACAACATTGAAGAATTAAATTTTTCAGTATTTCCGGTCCATTGGTAAATATTAGTTTTGGAAATCTGTGAAAACCTGTTTTCTTAATGACATGATTAGTTGAGACTTAAAAACATACAGCATAAAATCAATGTTATACTTTAAATAAAAAACTATTATGTTAAAAAGTCCTAAAGCAAAAATCCTGCAACGACAGTAAGTTATCAAGTTTGAGTGGGATGTAGAATTACATGAGGTGTCGACACAAACCTAGTCTTTGTTACATGATCACGAGTCATTAGTTTACCTTATAACATCTTTGAAAAGTGAAATGCTTTAAACATTTTCAATCCATTGATATATATTGATTTTGGAAATCTGTTAAAACCTGTTTTCTTAATGACATGATTACTTGACCACAAAAAATAAAAAAAAAAGAACTTCATACTTTAAAAAAAATACCATTATGCAAAAGTCATGATGCAAATATGCTGCGAATAGAAGAAATTATTAAGTTTGAGTGTATTCTAACAGAACACATGAGGTGTTAAAGCAAACTTACAGTCATTGTTACTCAATTAAAAAATCATCATCTGACCTTATAACAACCTTGAAAAGTGAAATGTTTTCAAAATTTCCATATATTGGAAAATATTAGTTTTGAAAAATCTGTTAAAACCTGTTTTCTTATTGACTTAGAAAGATACAGAATACAATCAATGTTATACTTTACATAAAAAAACTATTATGCAAAAGTCATGATGCAAATATGCTGCAAAGAGAATGAATTATTAAGTTTGAGTGTATTCTAACAGAACACATGGGATGTTAAAGCAAACTAACAGTCATTGTTACTCAATTAAAAAATCATCAGCTTACCTTATAACAACACTTCCATTCCATCGGTAAATATTAGTTTTGGAAAAATCTGTGAAAACAAGTTTTCTTAATAACATGATTAGTTGACAGTCAGAAAAAAACAGAATAAAATCCACCTTACAGTTAAAAAAACAAAACAAACTATACTGCAAATCCTTAAGCAAAAATCCTGCGATGACAGTAAGTTATCAAGTTTGAGTGGGATGTAGAATTACATGAGGTGTCGACAAAAACCTAGTCTTTGTTACATAATCATGAGTCATCAGCTTACCTTATAACAACTTTGAAGAATGAAATGTTTTCAATATTTCCAGTCCATTGGTAAATATTAGTTTTGGAAATCTGTGAAAACCTGTTTTCTTAATGATGTGATTAGTTAATACTTAGAAACATACAGAATAAAATTAACGTTATACTTTAAATAAAAAACTATTATGTTAAAAAGTCCTAAAGCAAAAATCCTGCAATGACAGGAAGTAATCAAGTTTGAGTGGGATGTAGAATTAGATTAGATGTAAACACAAATCTAGTCTTTGTTACATGATTACGAGTCATTAGTTTACCTTATAACAACTTTATAAAGTGAAATGCTTTAAACATTTTCAATCCATTGATATATATTGATTTTGGAAATATGTTAAAACCTGTTTTCGTGATAACATGATTACTTGACCACAAGAAAAACACAAAAAAAGAACCTCATACTTTAAAACAAACACCATTATGCAAAAGTTATGATGCAAATATGCTGCGAAGAGAAGAAATTATTACATGAGGTGTCGACAGAAACCTAGTCTTTCTACATAATCATGAGTCATCAGCCTACCTTATAACATCTTTATAGAATGAAATGTTTTCAATATTTCCGGTCTATTGGTAGATATTAGTTTTCGAAATCTGTGAAAACCTGTTTTCTTAATGACATGATTAGTTGAGACTTAGAAACATACAGCATAAAATCAATGTTATACTTTAAATAAAAAACTATTATGTTAAAAAGTCCTAAAGCAAAAATCCTACAATGACAGGAAGTAATTAAGTTTGAGTGGGATGTAGAATTACATGAGGTGTCGACACAAACCTAGTCTTTGTTACATGATTACGAGTCATTAGCTTACCTTATAACAACTTTAAAAAGTGGAATGCATTAAATTTTTTCGATCCATTAATATATATTGTTTTTGAAAAACTGTGAAAACTTGTTTTGTTAATGACATGATTAGTTGACACTTACAAACATACAGAATAAAATCAATGTTATACTTTAAATTAAAAAACTATAATGCAAAAGTTCTTAAGCAAAAATTCTGCATTGAGAGGAAGTTATCAAGTTACATTAGATGTAAACACAAACCTAGTCTTTGTTACATGATTACGAGTCAATAGCTTACCATATACAAACTTTGAAAAGTGAAATGCTTCAATGCTCCATTGATATATATTGATTTTGGAAATCTGTTAAAACCTGTTTTCGTAATGACATGATTACTTGACCACAAGAAACCCCCCCCCTCCCAAAAAATAACTCATACTTTTAAAAAAAACACCATTATGCAAAAGTCATGATGCAAATATGCTGCAAAGAAAATAAATTATTAAGTTTTAGTGTATTCTAACAGAACATATGAGGTGTTTACACAAGCTAACAGTCTCTGTTACATGATTAAAAAATCATCAGCTTACCTTATAACAACTTTGAAAAGTGAAATATTTTCAAAATTTCCAGTCCATTGGAAAATATTACTTTTGGAAATCTGTTAAAACCTGTTTTCTTAATGACGTGATTAGTTGAGACTGAGAAACATAGAGAATAAAGTCAATGTTATACTTTAAATAAAAAACTATCATGCAAAAGTCGTAAAGCAAAAATTCTGCAATGAGAGGAAGTTATCAAGTTTGAGTGTAAACACAAACTTAGTCTTTGTCACATGATTACAAGTCATCAGCTTATCTTATAACATCTTTGAAAAGTGAAATGCTTTAAACATTTTCAATTTATTGATATATATTGATTTTGGAAATATGTTAAAACCTGTTTTCATAATAATATGATTACTTGACCACAAGAAATACAAAAAAAAGAACCTCATACTTTAAACAAAACACCATTATGCAAAAAGTCATGATGCAAATATGCTGTGAATAGAAGAAATTAAGTTTGAGTGTATTCTAACAGAACACATGAGGTATTTACACAAACTAACAGTCTTTGTTACATGATTTAAAAATCATCAGCTTACCTTATAACAACTTTAAAAAGTGAAATGCTTTAAATATTTTCAATCCATTAAGATAGGATGGGAGCGATGGGAGGAAGTTATCAAGTTTGAGTGTGATGTAGAATTACATGAGGTGTTTACACAAACTTAGTTTTTGTTACATCACAAAAAAAATCATCAGGTTACAAACGTCGAAAAGTGAAATATTCTCAAAAATGCAAATCCATTGCTAAATATTAGTTTTACACTAGTTTTCTCAATTACGTGATAAATTGATGAGAAAAATACAAAATAAAATAAAATGTACTCTCAAAAAACATTATTATGCAAAAGCCATGATGCAAATGTCCTGCAATGAGAAGAAATAGTCAAGTTTGCATGTATTGTAGCAGCAAAGGACAAACTTGCAGGCTTTTGCACATGACTAAAATCCATCAGCTTACCTTAAAAAAGTTCTAAAGCATTTTGTAATCAGTGACTCCATCCAGTTTCAGCAATAAGTGTTTGCTTAATGTCCGCTGCTTTGCTCCTCAAACTGTCCAACCCGACTGAAAGCAGAGAGTGACCAGCCTGTATTTAAGACTTGCTTTAACATTCCAGAGCATGAAATCACAAAGTGTTGGAACAAATGAAAGGACAAGTATGAATATTCTATATGACCACACATGGACATTGCATCATCGCATTAATTAGGATTTTTTTTTTTTTAGCAGATTCAATTTTTTTTTGTTGCCATGGAGATGGATTTGTTAACATGTATGCTCAGTAGCTGTTATTATTTAATCCAGCAGAATTTTTAACTCTAACCCTCGCTTATCTTTTAAACTCAGTAAAGATTTGCAAAATATTTGTTTGAAACCAGCGTGTGGTCTCCTTTCTCTTGCATTTTCTCATGCATTGGTACGATGCTCAAAGCTTGAAACACTTACTTTTTTTTTTTTTTTTTTTACTTTCAACAGTACCTCTTTTCTGGAACAGCAAACTCTTATTAATCCACAAAACTTGCTGTCAATCATTTTTAAAGGGAATATTTCTTCAAAAGAAAGTTGTTCCAAATTAAACTCTACAGGGAGGTGTGTGCACTATCCATCTGTTAAAACCTGTTTTTGTAATAACATGATTAATTGACCACAAGACAAGCTAAAAAAAAGAAAGAACCTCATACTATAAAAAAAAAACACCATTATGCAAAAGTCATGATGCAAATAAAAGAAATTATTAAGTTTGAGTGTATTCTAACAGAACACATGAGGTGTTTACACAAACTAACAGTCTTTGTTACAGGATTAAAAAATCATCAGCTGACCTTATAACAACTTTGAAAAGTGAAATGTATTCAAAGCCTCCAGTCCATTGGTAAATATTAGTTTTGGAAACCTATGAAAACCTGTTTTCTTAATGACTTGATTAGGGGACACTTAGAAACATACAGAATAAAATCAAAGCTTTACTTTAAATAAAAAACTACTATGCAAAAGTCCTTAAGAAAAAAACCTGCAATGACAGAAAAGTTATCAAGTTTGAGTGGGATGTAAAATTACATGAGGTGTAAACACAAACCTAGTCTTTGTTACATGATTACGAGTCATTAGCTTACCTTATACAAACTTTGAAAAGTGAAATACTTTAAACATTTTCAATCCATTTATATATATTGATTTTGGAAATCTGTTAAAACTTGTTTTTGTAATAATATGATTACTTGACCACTAGAAATACACACAAAAAAACAACCTCATACTCTGAAAAAAAAAAACACCATTATGCAAAAGTCATGATGCAAATATGCTGTGAATAGAAGAAATTATTAAGTTTGAGTGTATTCTAACAGAACACATGAGGTGTTTACACAAACTAACAGTCTTTGTTACATGATTAAAAAATCATCAGCTGACCTTATAACAACTTTAAAAAGTGAAATGCTTTAAATATTTTCAATCCATTAATATATATTGTTTTTGAATATCTGTGAAAACTTGTTTTCTTAATGACGTGATTAGTTGACACTTACAAACATACAGAATAAAATTCAACGTTATACTTTAAATAAAAGAAATATTGTGCAAAAGTCCTTAAGCAAAACTCCTGTGATGAGAGGAAGTTATCAAGTTTGAGTGTGATGTAGAATTACATGAGGTGTAAACATAAACCTAGTCTTTGTTACATGATTACGAGTCATTAGCTTACCTTACACAAACTTTAAAAAGTGAAATATTTTCAAAATTTCTAGTCCATTGGTAAATGTTACTTTTAGAAATCAGTGAAAAACTGTTTTCTTAATGACGTGATTAGTTAATACTTAGAAACATACATAATTAAATCATTGTTATATTTTAAATAAAAACTATTATGCAAAACTCCTAAAGCAAAAATCCTGCGATGGGAGGAAGTAATCAAGTTTGAGTGTGATGTAGAATTACATGAGGTGTTTACACAAACTTAGTTTTTGTTACATCACAAAAAAAATCATCAGGTTACAAATGTTGAAAAGGGAAATATTCTCAAAAACGCAAATCCATTGCTAAATATTAGTTTCACACTAGTTTTCTTAATTACATGATAAATTGATGAGAAAAATACAAAATAAAATAAAATGTACTCTCAAAAAACATTATTATGCAAAAGCCATGACGCAAATGTCCTGCAATGAGTAGAAATAGTCAAGTTTGCATGTATTGTAGCAGCAAAGGACAAACTTGCAGGCTTTGCCGCATGACTAAAATTCATCGGCTTACCTTAAGAAAGTTCTAAAGCATTTTGTAATCAGTGACTCCATCCAGTTTCAGCAATAAGTGTTTGCTTAATGTCCGCTGCTTTGCTCCTCAAACTGTCCAACCCGACTGAAAGCAGAGAGTGACCAGCCTGTATTTAAGACTTGCTTTAACATTCCAGAGCATGAAATCACAAAGTGTTGGAACAAATGAAAGGACAAGTATGAATATTCTATATGACCACACATGGACATTGCATCATCGCATTAATTAGGATTTTTTTTTTTTAGCAGATTCAATTTTTTTTTGTTGCCATGGAGATGGATTTGTTAACATGTATGCTCAGTAGCTGTTATTATTTAATCCAGCAGAATTTTTAACTCTAACCCTCGCTTATCTTTTAAACTCAGTAAAGATTTGCAAAATATTTGCTTGAAACCAGCGTGTGGTCTCCTTTCTCTTGCATTTTCTCATGCATTGGTACGATGCTCAAAGCTTGAAACACTTGAAGCAAGTTGTCCAAATAAAACTGTACAGGGAGGTGTGTGGACTATCCAGACTCACAACTTGTTGAAAGACATTTGTACTGGGGTGGTATCTGGGGTGGTATCTTAAAATCTCATAAGCTATCTATATCTATATCTATATGGACACCTGAGCTAAGTGAGTCTTTTAGTCCTGCAAAATTAAGCTTTTTTCAAGTTCCTACATAACATCCATTAAAATAAATTAATTTATAAAATGTACAGTGAAGTAAAATTAATAATAAACACGCTGATAATGCCTATATAACCCAGCCACTGCAGTAGCAGGGATTTACTACCTAAATTTAATTTTGTAGCAATTGTAATTTGTAGAAGTGGTATTGACTGAGTAAATGTAAGTAGTTTAAGCATCAGGCAGACCACTATTCATAATAGTTGATGGTATAAGTGGACTTATTAGGTAGTAGATAGTAGATCATGGCGGAGAAAGGCTTTGCAGGATACATTCAATATAAACTATACTAAAATGAAATAACAAACAGATATGAAATAATTACAAAATTGGAATAACATTTTCATCTTGAAGTTTACATCATCATTTTAATAAGCAGTCTCCCGTAGGCTTCCACACTGCAGAGTCATGCGTGTGGCTGATGTGTTCACTTTCTACTCTCAAAACAACAAAAGCAACCTTGAGCCTCTCAACAGTCCCTCAGGCGACGCGCTGCCTCCATGAACATTACTGACACAAACTCCTGCACGTCTTGGCACTGAACCTCGTCCTAAAATATATCACCACGGGGGTTATTCAGTCATATGACACAAGTCACATGACGTCCGCGCACCAGAAACCCGCCCCTCGTCTCTGATTGGAGGAGACTCTCCCACGGCGCCGTGTGATTGGACGACACGGATGTTTGTGCGGTCAGTCATTAGTGTTTTAGGACAGCTGTAGGTTGCAGAGTCATGAGGTGTTGTTTGAGTTTATAGTCTGAATACTTGATTTCCCGCAGCTCTGATCCCGCAGGAGACACACGATGCGTGTGTACATTGCAGCTGCTCTTTTGTGCGCTGTCACCGGTAAGAGACATTTAATCTGCCACGTCGTGGCTTCAATTAGCCAGCCGACGCTGCTGTTGTTGCCTATACACACTGGTTACTAAAAAGTCTTTTCTTGATAGCTGTCGTTCAGGTTCCGAAATGAGTGCTTTAATTCATATTATACATACCTTCAAATACTAAGGAAAGCATATTTGCTTCTATGTCAGATACACGCTGGTAAATGCAGAGATGGTCATGCCAAACTTCAGGCAAAAATCTGGCAATTCAGTGTTGACTTGCTTCTCAGTACAGCCGCATGCGTCCTAAAATATGGTTTATGATCACGGACGAAACTATATAATCTACTATGTAATTCGGTGTACATGCAATACATCATGCGACACTTTATTGACTTTAACTATTTGTCATAATAAGCGCTTATTCCTTCAGTGGTTCCGTTACTGAGCACAAACATTGTGGACCTGTAAAGGTCTGAAAGCTGTTATTTTTGTGCGAATATTTATTTACATTTCCCCACAAAAAGACTAATCAAAGGCATCAGTTCATTGTCTGGCCTATGTTAAGAAGACAGCATTGGCTAAATTACCACTTTTTGAAACAGATATTTGCCTTGAAATTTGCTTCGCCCTTTGTAAGTGATATGGGCACAAAGTCAGCGCAAATGTCCAAGGACAGCTATCAGTATTTAATATGTTTGTCCTGGATAAAGTCACAAACACTTCTGAAAATGCAGTTTTTTGTAAAGCTCCCTTTCAACACTTCTTATGTTGGTTTTCAGCTGCGGAGGGAAAGGCAGTCCCGTCCCTTCCAAATTTTGGGAACAGCTACCATGTCAAAGGTAAGAACAAAATCAGATTACACGTCAGGGCCTCTTTCTCCCTCAGAGTTTCCCTCATTACAGAACTCTTTCACATCTCCATTGCAGGAGTGATCTCTCTGCCCTATGCTGAAATCAAGGAGCCATTTGAAGCCTGGTTGGATCTAGCAGCAAAGTCCAGCCGGATCAACTACTACCATGGTAAGAAACCTTTGACCTGTAGCTGTTTCTCTTAAACCTGACTCTGTATTATTCCTGCTGGGCTGGATTATATGGTGTGAAACTGAGAGCCTGTTGTGTCGGACCAAAGGGACTAGAGCAGAAAATAAGCACTCAGTACATCAAAAAAGAAGTGAAACAGAATGAATAAACACTTTTGGGGAATTTATTCGGTTGACTCATGTTACATACTCATGTGATTTATGACCAGAATTATTATCATGATTTTGCAAGATGTGATGAGGTGAAGTCAAAGTCGCTAAATTTCTGGGTGCTTTGATCTAATATTACATTTGCTGACACCCTCTGATCTTTCTGTGGCTTTCAACCCTGGGCACTGAATATTAATAAATGTTTTCTGTAACGTTTTAATGAAAGAAACACACACACTTCCCGGATGGGGATTATTTATAAAATAAATCAATGGGGCAGCAGAAGGTTGTCCTACTCACCGTACATTATATAGGAAGAGCGTAAGGGTTAAACCAATGTTTAAATGGATAAAATGAAGCTGTAGCTGCCGGCCACATGTAATTGCACACTGAGATGAAAGGAGCTAATAATGTCTAACTTTAACGTCTCTCCCACTGATCAACAACAGGCCTGGTGTCAACGTACCAGTTGGGGGCGGGGCAGCAGTGGGGCGTTGCCTATAAAATCACTCCCGAGACCACAGAGGTGGAGCAGAACGTGATGAAGTGTTTCCAGGTCAACGGAACAAAGGAAGAGGCCATCACACCACAGGCGTCGCTGCCTGATGTGCAGGGCTTCCAGGTCTGTGTGTTTGTGTGTGTGATTTGAACACCAAAATGTTGTTAGTAGATTGGTTTGTGAAACATTTGCATTGCATTAGGTTAGATCCTGGGTTATTTTACAAATACAATACAGTTATTACTGAAGAATAAACTACTTACTTCACTGTTGTGCAAACTGCTTTTTCGCATTTGTGGTCTTGCATTTCAACCGTCACATAATGTAGTGTAACACTCCCTGACATGCAGACTGTCCGGTGTGCTCACAAGTCTAAACACTAACAACCCCCCCCTCCCCTCCAGTTCCTGAGGATGGAGTACTATGGAGGTTCCCTGTGTGAAGTTTGGCAGAATGTGACCACTGTGGGTTACAAGAAGAACACATACACACTGTGGGTGACCCATTCAGAGAGAGGCGCAGATGGCAAGGTAGACCCTGCCACACCGCTCCATTATGAGATGATGGGATACAACACGCTGCTCGGGTCACACTATGATAAATACTTGGTGGACTACAAAGAGTTCAGCACTCACGTGGACCCCAAAGCATTCATACTGCCTGAAGGTTTGTGCTCTGCTGTGGCTGCATGCATCAAGATGTGAAAAATTTAAAGGGTAAAAATATTGAAAATGCTTATCAGTTTTGTCAAATTTTCTCCTGTAGGGATGAGCTGTGGGGGATTTCCTGGTCCAGGAGTGGAGCACCACATGTTGGCCAATCCAATGAAAGATCTCATCCACACCTCAGCATCAGGCCACTCACAGCGCATGTTTAACCATTTCAAGGAGAAGTTCCAGCGTCAGTACAGCGATGAAAGAGAACATGAGGAAAGGCAGCATGCTTTTGTTCATAATCTCCGGTGAGAGCACCATTAAATACTGATGAATTGTGACACTGCAGCATTACCAGTATGATCCTCTCTTAAAGGACATAGGCATGCTGAATAGCAGTACAGCACGGATGTAGATGCAGTTTGAATTGATGGGTTTCTGACGACCTGGGGACTATTTTCTTGTTACTGTAGGTACGTCCACTCCAAGAACAGAGCAGGGCTGCCCTTCTCTCTGGCTCTGAACTCTCTGTCAGATCGCACCATGTCGGAGCTGGCCAACATGAGGGGAAGGAAACGAGGAAAGACCCCAAACAGAGGGCTCCCCTTCCCTGCAAGGATTTACAAAGGGGTGAAAGTACCTGAGTCACTCGACTGGAGGCTTAATGGTGGGTATATACAATCTAAAATGTTTACCAATGATGCATCTTCCTGGCAGGATGCTTTTTTTTCGTTTTTACCTCAATTGTGCTCTTGCAGGTGCTGTGACCCCAGTGAAGGACCAGGCCATCTGCGGCTCTTGCTGGAGCTTTGCCACTACTGGAGCAGTAGAGGGCGCTCTCTTCCTAAAGGTGAAAAGGATAAAAAGCAGCTTGCAGCGCATTTACTGGCCACATTCCAGTGTTTTCAACCGATTGAGCTACTTCTGTCTGCTCTTTGAAGCCACATATGTTCAGCATGGCGGTTCATCTGTTCATGTTTTGGTTGATTTGCATCGCGGTTATTCTGGTGTTATTCTATTATCTATTGGCTTCTTTCTAAATATTTAAGAAATGATACGTTGTAATTATCCTTTGGCGGGTGGTGGGGTTGGTTATTTAGGCAGAAAAAAATACAGCTTATTAAATAGAAACAAAGAACATAATGTGCCAAAATTCAATACAAACACATGAATGAAAAACAAGGCAGATTTGAGGTGAAGTGAGGTCCATTCTTGTGACAATTTAAAAAAAAAACACCAGTAGAACAACACAAACAGGAAAACAAAATATACTAATTCAGTATTAAAAGTAAAAAATCACCAAAATGAAATGCATAGGAGAGTATAACTAGTGTAGACATTTCTGTAAGGGTGAACTGAGGATGTGTTTTGGGGAAAAGGATTGCAATGTGGAGAAATGCATTAGTCTGTCATGTCTGGGTAAAATTTGTCTTTATTCAGTCAACTTCTTGACATGATTTCTACACAAATCTGCATCTGATGCTCATTATTTGTGGTGTAGTTCTTTTTCCTCCATTAAGGTTAAGAAAAGCATCCCAGAATGAAAAGAAGTCCTCCCCCTTCAGAGTAGGGGCGGGTCCACAAGACGTTTCATTGTGCCACTTTCACTCACGTTAGACAGACTTGACAGTGTGTGCAAAGAAATTATACTGAGTGAATGTCAGCTTTGGCTTGCCTCCATCCCGCGGCAGGCAAAGCTCAAAGGCATTCCTTTTCCCACGTTGCCAAGCAACCCAAACCAAACATTGGATGGTTTATTATGGGATTTGATGGCACCCTGTTGAAGTGACCAAATTCTTTGACCCTCACACACACAACCCTGATTTCATCTCTTGCCAGTAGCTGTCTAATATGTGGTGAACACACCGCAAGAAAAACGGAAAAACATTTGTGAGGTGCGTGGTTATTTAAAAAAATATGGTTTTGAATTTAGAAAGGCGTCGTACAGGGTCGTTAAGAAGTATGCTTCTGGACAGAGGGTAATGCGTTAATGAGTGCTACGTAATGGGTGAAAAGGAGGGGTATTGTGAACTGATGAAGCGGCTTCATGATGGGGGGCTTACATGACCACCCTCATGCACATAACATTATCATTTATTATTAAAGTTTTACAAGCATAACCCCCCTCCCGCACATGACATTATCATTAATTATTAAAGTTTTACAAGCATAAAGCACTAAAGTGATTTTTCAGTTGTCAAAATAATGGATATAATAGAGGATGGTGTGGATGAGTACTCCACTAATTATTTTAATGTTGGGAGAAAGGGAGAAAGTGCTGTTGTGAAGCCCTCAGCAGTTCGTCTTTGTGCCTCTGCCAGCACGCAGTGCAGCAGCAGGAAGTGACTTGCATGATGGCCCCCCATCCCTATAAGCAGCTTCATAAACAGAGCCACTCTCCAGGGGCCAATTTTAAATTTACTTCTTCGTGATCTCACAGTGTCTGCCTAGCAACCTGTAAATAACAGCTGTTGTGAAACTGTTCATTACAAACCTCATGGTTCAGTCTCAAACCATCTATTTGTGCTTTCTGTGCCTTTTTTGTATTTCCTATATGAACCTTTGTCTCATTTCTTTCCCTCCTAAATTATTTTCAGAGGTTTATGCAGTGCTGTAAGATACCAAAGCAGGTTAAAAAGTTTGTATTGTATTTCAGAGAATGTGATAGATGCAGTGCAGGACCAGTTACTTATCTGCGTGCGGAGTGTGATCATGCTTTGCTCTTGTCTTTTCAGACGGGCTCCCTGCAGGTTCTGTCCCAGCAGATGCTGGTGGACTGTTCTTGGGGTTTCGGCAATAACGGGTGTGATGGAGGGGAGGAGTGGAGAGCGTACGAGTGGATCATGAAACATGGAGGTATCGCCACAATGGAAACGTACGGAGCCTATATGGGAATGGTGAGATGATTTTAAGACGATGCCTGTACTTGTTCAATCAAAATAACCTGTAAAGTTCAGATTGAATACCACTGCATTGAAACCCATTATAGTGTGTTATTTTGGATGGCCGGCAACTGTGAATGTGTTTCTTTTTGGTTGATAATTGAAACACCCAATGGTGCATTTTCTATTAATCTTGAAGCTTTTTACTTGGATAGCATTTTGGAAGTCTTTCTCCCAGGTTAACGTTTTTAGGTTTACAAATATATTAAAGCACTCTAAGCAGTGTTCCTACCAGTACAATGTGTAATATAGAGAACCTAATATACTCCTCGAAAGCTATTAAAAGGTTTGTATCTGTGCGGCCCAATTGGAGTCAGTCTGTCCAGTACAGCACTTGTGTCCACAATCTCTACTCCGGCATTGATAGCCAGATCAGTATTCCAAGTCAGTTACTATTAACTCTTTCCAAGGGGGCACATGTACTGGTCGACAGTGAATGGTTTCCAGTCCTTTCAGGGGTTCCAGGGGTTCATTATAACATTTCCTCTTTCCTTCTCTGAACAGAATGGATTTTGCCATGTGAACACATCCCAGCTCACTGCTCATATCAAGAGCTACACCAACGTCACATCGGGAGATGCAGAGGCCCTTAAGCTGGCGCTCTTTAAAAACGGGCCTGTGGCTGTCAGTATTGATGCTTCCCATCGATCATTTGTTTTCTACAGCCACGGTGTCTACTACGAACCCGCTTGTGGTAAGTTTACCTCTCACAGGTGCTCATACGTTTTAAAGCAACAACGTTCTTTCTCTTTGTCTTGTTCTTTGTCTGTAACTCTACAAGCTTCTCGTGTTTTCCAGGTAACACTACTGATGATTTGGACCATGCTGTGCTTGCAGTGGGGTATGGCACCCTAAACGCAGAGCCATACTGGCTGATAAAGAACTCATGGTCCACCTACTGGGGCAATGACGGCTACATCCTCATGTCTATGAAAGATAACAACTGTGGCGTCACCACTGATGCTACATACGTTACCCTGGCATAGATGTACCCTTTTCCTCTAATATATAAATCTATATGTTCATGCCACTATGTGAGTGCCTGAGAATGAGTGACACCTAATGTTGGATGTGTTGAGGTGTGGTTATCACATCAAACTGAGCTGCTTGGTGCTAATAATGTGTTACATTTTGCTGTTGAATGATGTCAAAGTGAATTGAGATGTTGCACAACTCGCACACAGAACCAGTGAAAGTCCACTTTTTCAAACATGGTTTTGACAAGTTTATTGCTGGTGGCACATAGCTACAGTGCCTTCATTTCAGTTTACAAAGTACATTTTGTGACACATTTCCACTTGTTCTTGTACTTTATAATTTTTTGCATTTAAATGCAGTTGGCTGGAATCAATGCAATTAAAAATGGAAAAGTTTTCCATTATCTGGTTTCAGTGACATCTCTGGCAACATACTGACATGCTCTAAATTCATGCAGTGGAATTACAGGTTATCCCCTCCGCATTGACTTTTTAAGCATTGAAAACATACTGTCTTCACATTTCTTTGCTATAGGAATAATAGATTTTGCCTGAGTAACAGCATATATCATGACCTGTGCTTCTGATCCATGCCTGGAGGTTTCTTTATGTATCACTACTTCATGTACACAATAACAGCCCTTAAACACTTGTAAAATGTCCTAGATAATTCACAGATCCAAGTCATCAGTTGAATATAATAAAAAGAGAACAAACCTCTACAACCAATGCTGACATATATTGTATCTCTTCATATGCTGATCACAATCACATCCCATAGTTTCCATACAAAACTACAAATGAACTACATTAGTCTAACAAAAGGCTACATTATACATAAAGTTAACTAATGCATGCAATCTCACTTGACTAGTTTTATTTCTCTTGGCTTGAGAAAGAGAACATAGAAAACGAGGCAGTTGCTTGTTCAATACAACATTGAGATATAACAAAGAGACAGTCCACAAACATGGTTGATTTGATTTTACTAAATGCACAAAATGTAATAAATCATTTAGTCCTGAAAAGGTCCTAACAGTAGCAGCTCGATGAGATTTGGCTACTGCGTTAAGAGAAAAAGTGGCAATCTGCTAAAGTCTTCTTGTCTGATCTGATTTTTCAAATCAGTTTAGAAATTTGAGCTCTGAGCTGTAGATTAAAAATATATACAAACATACAGTCTGTGGGTCTGAAAGGTTACAAGGCGGACTGTTTATTCTGTCGCACCACATATGTAAAATATATCATACCACTTCTCAAAATTGGAATAAAGGTGTAAACATCTGAGAAATGCACAAGATTGCAAAGGTTGACTATTTATTCTTCACTCATACGGGTGTTTACCTGCATTTGGTAAACAGCAGGCTGTTGATTTGCCTTGGCGGTGTATATGAATGCCTGCTTTGTGCGTGTGTGCATGCGCACCTGCATACTGGTTTGGTGAGCTGAATATGTTTGGCTTTCTTGCATAGAGCTCTTAATCAGATCCTGACAGGTAATTGCATAGAGGATGATATGTTGAGTACTGTGGTAACAAAAGTGAGGCTGTATAATTTGTGAATAATAAAAGTGTGCATCCTTTCACACAGCGTTAGGCCTGGCCTGCTAGATGTCGTAGCTCCTGCTCCTCTGTGCTGCTGGCTGATTGGCTAATATCCTCAGACATGTCCGGGTTCTCCTTGTTGGGAGGCGACCTGCGGGAGACAAAACACTCTGAGCTGTTCGCAGAGGTTGCGTTCTCACAAACAGGGGAGTTTATATCCTGTTCAGGGTCATGGAGGCTGAGCAGCAAGGACACATTAACAGCACAGCGAACAAGGAGCTCAAAAGTCAAACTGTGATAACACTTCAACAGGTGGTGCGAAAGCCTCTCTCTGACAATTTAATTGACAACAAGTTGTACTTTAATCTCCAACTCAAATGAAAATAATATCCACAAAGCAGAGGACACATTGTAGTACCTCGAGTCCCAGTTCTCTGCATCCTCCACCGTGTCAGGAAGAGGTCTGTCGGCTGTTTCGGGCAGCGCCAGGGCCAAGACAGCACCCAGCAGCGGGGAGGTCCCGAAGATGACCAGAGGTATAGTAGGATTGTGATTATGAAGCATGTTTATAATGGGTGCTAACACACCGCCTATCCTTGCAAACATACAGGATACACCTATTCCTGTTTGCCTATAGGTACAAGGCAAGGGGGAAAAAGTATTACACACAGAGATTTAAAAGAACAAACTCTTTGGGATCATGTGTGTATGCGAAAAGTAATTGAAAACTGTAAAGACATGTCTTACCGAAGTACAGTGGGGAATATTTCAGCAGTGTACACATAGATCACAGCAAAGGAAGCTGTTATACCAAACTTCCCCACCATGGCAAGACCAGTCAGGACATTAGGGTGATCTACAGACAGAGGGAGGGTATTTATCAAAGTGATAAGAAATACATTTAAGTACCCGTCATTTGAGGAGCTGATGAAAAGCTAATGTTTCTGAGGTCTGCAGAGGGTTCACATTCCTGTCAGAACACAACACATACGGCGTGTCCATCGTACCTGCAGGGACAGCGAGCATGAGCAGACAGGCGAGCCCTCCGACAGCCAGAAACGCGCTTTGGGAGATCCTGCGACTGCAGGGCAGGACGAGCAGGACGAGAGAACGAGCCGGGATCTCAACCAACCCAAACACAAACTGGGTCAAGTACAGGTTCGTTCCCAACCTGGACACGCCCAGTGAGAGGCCGTAATACACCAGCACATTCACAAACCTGAGGTGCAAAGGAGGGACAGGGATATGGACAGAAGAGAAAAGTGAGAGAAGGAAAATGGTAAAAGGAATATATATATATATAAAAACAACAAATGTCCAAGCAAATGTGGATGCACACATGTATACACACAAACACACACAATTTACCAGATGTAGAACAAGATGATAGCCCTCTTTCTCATCTGAGGTGTTCGTACCAGATCCACTGCTGAATGACTTTGCTTCCCTCCACCTAAAATCTTCTCAACCTACCAACAAATCCAATGAAAAGACAAAAAAATATCTACTAACAAATATCGCCTGCGTAGTGAAGGCCTGATATATCTTATTCTTCTGTCATAAAGCTTCATTGTTTTTCAAAATTATTAAAAACACATTAAGGAGCCACACTGGTGCACTGGGTGCCATCTTCCTTTATTACCATGAACACACATACTGTAGTTATCAACCTCACATACACATCCTATTTATTAAATACTCACTCACGCACCAAATCGACAGGGACACTCCACCAACAAATTCACTATCTTCTCCTGTTTGATTAACATTTACTAAAAACTACAGTACACCTGTTATAGGACATTAGGGAGCCATCTTGAAACTACATATTTGTGGAATAGGAATAAATGGGAAGTACGCTTATTCGCTTTCTTGCCAAGCGTTTGATGAGTAGATGGATACCACTCTCAATACCTGTCTGTTAAAAGTGAAGTTACAGCCAGTTAGCTTAGCTGAGAATAATAACAGGGAATGTTATGTGTTACTTAGTTAGGTGCTGGTAGGCAGATTTTGTTACCTTTGGAAGGTACTTGAGTATTAGTTTTTTAGTATTAGTTAATTAGCTTTTTTATGGGTTTTTTGACAATAGTGAAAATATAGAGTAACACCATCCTTATCCTTTCACAAAAAGATCAGTCTTCAACAAGTCACACTGCGTACGGCAGGCAGAGAGACACACCTGTACGGCAGGAGGCAAGACCCGCCCGTTAACAAGCGCTGCCTTGCGGAGGAGTGCGATGGCTTCCTCCTTCCTGTCGTTGGCCAGCAACCATCTGGCAGACTGAGGAAGCACCCTGACAGGAGATAGAGAGAGGAGGAAGAGTGGACAGAGGCCAGAGGAAGTGCCAGAAGTGAGGATCACAAAGAGGGCATTCATGGACTCCTGTCCAAGAAATGTATGAATACACAGTGGATCTGATGTTCCGACTGAATTTCCCACCATATATAGAAGATGAGCAGGAAGCCCGGGGCTGATATAGCCAGTTGCAGCTTTCTCCAGTCTCGTATCAAGTACGCCACGCCTGCCAGCAGCATGTAGCCCAGCCCAAATGCGTAGTCGGTGATGATCCCGGCCAGCATGCGCCTCTTGGTGCACGTCCACTCAGTGCCTTTGAAAAGACAGCGCAGGGTTTGGAAGGAGAGGAGAGGAGAGGAGAGGTGGAATCATGGGAGAGGATTTAACGGAGGTAGTGGTTTGGATCTTTAAGGTACCGGAAAGAGTGGCAAGGGTTTGTGTTCTGGGATTGGGCAAAAATAGCACAAAAAGCATGAGACATTATTACACTTACAGTACAGTACCTCCAAGTCTGACAAATGAGATGACTTTACTTGACTGATACTTTGACAGCTGACGATTGTTATCTAATTCCTGTAATCCATACGTGAGGAATTTAAACTTCCTACAATTTAGTCTGCTTATCGTGTGTCTTCACTGACACCAGTGTATCCTTGCTGTCCAGTCACTATATTCTAGCGGCTCTGTGAGGCTGTACTGACAAAGCATAAAGTTCACCATGGTCACCATCTTAGTTTAGCGTGTTAGTATACAAACATTTGCATTTGCAAAGTGCAGCTGAGGCACTGAGTGGCGCTGGAGAAAAAGTCAGGGGATCACCTAAGTCTTTATGATTCACCCTCTGGGGACCATAAATGTCTGTAGAAGATTTCATGGTAATTCATCAAATAGTTGTTGAGATATTTAAGTCTGGACCAAAGTGGTGGACAGACTGATCAACAGACCGGCATTGCCGTCCCTAGAGCAAAACTACATTGGCTAAAGATTACGTAAGATCACTCCTAAGCCTATATCCAAAGCTCCCTGGAAACATACAGCTCCAATTCAGAAATCAAAAACTGAAAGCGCATGGAATAAAAACCTTCTTAAGATCTGAACGAAAGTGAGACGTAATTTTCCAGGGAATCTTTCTTTTCAAATCCGATACAAAACTGTAGGACAACCAGATTTTTTTTCTTCTAATTATTGATAATCTCATTAATCCTCCTCCTCACATTTTATCTAATCTTTTCTCAACAAAAAAATGCAAGGAACATGCTGTATTATTTTCACAAAATCTTCACTATAAAGATTCACATACTGCCAATAATTCCCCTCCACAATATAATGTGTCAGTGGACTTGAGTGCGTATCTGTGTTTTGTTAGTACCAAGTACAAAGGCATTGATGATGACTCCAGATATCGTGGTGCCAACTACAAAGCGAAGAATCACATAGACGGAGAAGTTGGGTGCAAAGGCCACGGCGACCCCAAACACGGTCTGAAGAGCGATGGACAGCAGCAGGATGAATCGCCGGCCGTACCTTGCACACAGAGAGAGAAGGTGTGGACGTGAGTTTGCTCTCTAAGCACATGCATACATGAGTGCATGAGTGAACCACTGGGACTGTGACAGGGTGAGACGAGCCTACGTAGGCCGATGTGGAGTGTTAGTGTGAAAACTGCCCCACCTTGCCATCACACCTTCAGGAATTTCAGTAGTATGGGAGAGTTTTTGTCCCGTGGCCATTTAATTGCTATTTCATAGATGTTTCCACCTTAAAATATTTTTATATAAGATGTTTAAGGCACAAACATCAACTATAAGTTCAATCCAATTTCAAAATTTCATTCAGTCAAACCCTTGCTGCAGCCCTTCAACCCTATCAGCATGATGTGTCAACAGCCCTACATACACAAAGCTGCCATATGTCATATACTCGTGCCCCTGCGTGCTTTGATGCTGAGGATCTGGTGTTGTGTCTGTACTAAGTGAGAGGTTACAGGGCTCCAGGCTATGAGAGAGCAGCAAAGCCTACCTGTCAGCCATGGCTCCAAACACCAGGGATCCCACCAACAGGCCAAACATGTAGATGGACGAGCCAAGGCTGTTCAGTCCCGCTTTGTCGCACACCAGGTCCCACTGGTGGAAGGAAAAGGCAAACAGAATGGGGGGGGAGTGGAGCACACACATGGTTGCAAGGGACAAACCTTTTATTTCTCACTTATAGCCCGTGCAAGCGTTCAAACAGGAATCGCTCCTGTGTCTGTGCAACTCAAAAGTGAGTTCATGCCCATGCTGTAACAGTGGATGGTATCTGACTACCAGCTAGGCAAAGCAGGCAACTGCCTCAGGGAACCCCCCTGCAGGTTCACTGTATTGCGGTCGGTTTGTGGTAATATGATAAAGTGTAACCATCACTGGCAAAATGGAAATGTGCACCACTGAAGCACAACATTAAGAGCCCTGAGCCCCCTCTGTCAAAACTTAACTTTAAACAAGTAGTTTGCTCTCGGTCTGAAAGTCATATCAAGCCTGACAGCAAACGGGTGAGCACAAGAACCATTCATTTCCGCAGAGGAACAACTGATGTCACTTGTTTCCATGCAGGAGCGTGACTTCAACTCGCACACTTTCTCATCCCCGACCGAGCTGTACCTCTGTGACTGTCGTGCTCCGGAAAGTCTCGCGGCTGTACACCCATCCGTGGCCGCACGGCGCGCTTTGGGTCCGGTTGTCCCGCTGCGGGAGGACGGCGGAGGACACGCAGGAGGACCGGGACAGGCTGAAGTTGAGGCTCTCCCGGCAGTGATGGGGCGGCGTGGCTCCGGTGAAGACGCTCGCCATCATGTGGAAGGCGAGCAGGACCTGGGGCAAACAGATCCACACGTACAAAATCTTCTGGTATTTGCCGAAGCCTCCGGCGGCCGAGAGGAGCTGGTCGAAATTCATTGCGGGGAAATAACGAATAACTGGCGGTGCTCCAGCGGGATCGAGCCAGTGGGGCAGCAGGAGGAGGAGGAGGAGGAGGAGGAGGAGGAGGGCTGACTGTAAACAACCGCCAGACAATTAGCCAGGAGAGGAGGTGGGGAGCCGTGGTGTGTTGTTCCGGGGGGTTAACGAGGTAAATCAGACGTGTGCTGTGGACTCATGCCCCGTCTTCAGCATCCCCGAAACGACCCGGAGGAAAGCTGATTTCACCTCCTCACCTCCCTGCAAAGCATCTATTCCACAGTCAGACAGGTGCCCCAAGGGTTGATCACTTCTCCTACATGACGGGGTAACTGCATCAGCTGGAGGCGAGGGGGGCTGCACGCAAGGCCTGTCCTCGTCGAATCCCACCGTGCGAAAATATTAGGAAGTGATAAAAAGTGGGGCATCCTACAAAATTGCCAGTGCAGCTTTGACGCCCCTGCTGTTTTCCCGCACGGTGCGAAAACCGGAGGAGAGCCACCACGCGTTATTGGCAGCCGGGAGCGCCTATGGTGTGATGAATCTGTGGCAATTCATTTCTTGCAGCGCTTCTTATTCCCTTGATGACACTCATGTGATGCGGCGTGTTGAGTTACAGTAACCCGCTGTCTGTGAGGTGTGCGCGCAGCAACACAAACGTCCCTGCTGTCCACACGCAACACTGATGTCACGGCAGGCCGCCTGCCGCCATCTGCTGCTGGCAGGCTGAACCGCAGAGAAGCTCACAGCCTGTCGGTGAAGCGTGATGTTTGGGGTCATCGATGTTATATTATAGGCGCCTGTTTCTGTAGTGCAGGCAGGAGGTGACATGGTTGACGGGCACTGAGGTCAGCAGGCCATGTGCCGCACTAGTCTCACTGCTTCTGCTGCCTTCAGGTGCGCCCCAGTGACTTTCTTCTGCCAGACTCTGCAGGCTGATTCTCCTTATAGGACCTGGAGAAACGGACCCTGTTTTCTGACGGGGTGCCATCAGTGGTAGAAGAGGTAGCAATACCTCAGTGTTAAAGTACTCTGTTACAAGTGAAAGGCCCTGCATTTAAACTCTTAAGTTAAGTACATAAGTATTAACATCAAAACAGACTTAAAGTGCCAAATGTAGCTACTCATTATGCAAAATGGCTAATTTCAGAAAGGTATATAATCATGGTGATGCAGTAATGTGTAAGCCTCTCTAATGTTGCAGCAGGTAAAGGTGGAGTTAATTTGAATTACATTATGTACTGATGTGAAGCTTAACCTATAGTGATACATCATAACGTATTATTTGATTCATATTTTCTATTATTAATCTGAATCTGCAAAGTATAAAGTAAACTGGTAACTAAAGCTGTCAAATAAATGGACTTCAAATGTTCACAAAATAGGAAAATATAATAATTTAAGAACTGTTTTGAACTGTGACTAATTCTCTTGTCTTTAGTAACCTGTGGTACTGCAGGTGATGGCTGAGTGCACACACCATCAATGCGCAATGATGGAAAACACTGAATCGGCTTTGCACAGTATGTAATTGTTGAAATGGATGAGTACATGCCAAGCAATAAAAACACTGACAACACTGTGTTACTAAAAGGTCTGTCTTCTTTGGAGAGGCCTAACGCCGGTCACCTGACACCCCTCTCCCTGTAGAGTTGTGTGTTGGGTAGCACGCAGCAGGGGACTGCGGGGCTGAACCTGTTTTGAATCAGTTTTAACCACTGATCACAGCAATCATTAAACCTAGATTAGAAATAACTGTCAATGACGATCAAGGCCAAAGCATAATACAAGAATGACCCCAAAGTAACATGAACCCCCCCCCCCCAAAAAAAAAAACAAAAAACAAACATGTAGCCAGTTACAACATTGTCAGGTCCAGTGTAGTGGGAGAGGAATGGCTGACTCAGCCGTGCCTAGTTATTCTCTGGAGAACAATGGCTCCCCTCTCCTCAGCTGGTCCACTGGGAGGAAATCACTGAAGATTTATGGGAATTAGTTTAATTTCTGTTCAGTCAGTGTTGAATTAAAAAAACAACCCTATTCTTACGCAGTATGGGACTTGAAGGTATGTCTCCTTCTCTCTGTGTGTCTGCTATATAAAGCGGCCTGTCCCCTTCCTGTTGTGGGTGCTCGTGACGTCACCGACGCTGGGTCCAGACCGGGCTGGGTCCGGGTCTGGGTGTCCGGACCGTCAAGTCGGATAGAGCTCGCCCGGATGCGGATACAAACAGGGCGTATCTTCACATTAAAAGCCCAACTGGTCTAGTCTCACTTTAAGAAAATACGTTTAAAAAATGTAAACTATAAAGACGAATGACATCTTGAGGTCCGCATAACCAACGACCATATCAGGACATAATACACGTAAAAACATGAAACTATCTAAATCAGATTATTGCACGCTGTTTGGCTCTTTTCTATAGTTTTTAGTTGCCTAATATGACAATGACAAATGTGACAACCCTTCATAAAAGTATTTTCCCATTATATTATTACATTTATGGCAAGAATACATGCTATAATAAAGAAATTCAGGGGGAACATGACGTATATGTTTTTTATTGTGTCCGGATCTCTCAAGATAAATTCTCATTCTGTTTTTTAGGTTAAAAATCTGTTCCCTAATGAGGATTTTATTTTGAAGGCGGTGTCCAGGAGTGTGATTGCTCTCCTCCCGTCCGGCTTCACGGCGGCGAGGGAGGCTCCGGAGAGAGAGCGAGAGAGACCGACAGGAGAGACAGAGGGAGATGGCTGAAGGGAAGGAGGAGAGGACCGGGTCAGGAGCGACTTTGGAAAGCAGCCGAGGGTCACCTTGATCATCCGGAGCTGTCAGCGCCGTGGAGGGAGTCCAGAACCAGAGAAACCATCACAGCGACCCGCCCGGCCCGCACCTCCACCGGACGTTCATCAATATCTGCTGCTTTCACCCCTGCAGGATTATTAAACTGCAAGAGACCCTTGAGGATTTTTGACATAGAGAACACTTTGGATCAGCCACCGCCGAGTGTGAGTGCGGCTCTGTGCCGGCGCTGCTTTCGCTGCTTGCGCGCATACGTGATTTTTAATGTCGATGTCAGGAATAATAAGGTCAGCTGATCGTGTTCTGGCACTTATTGTGTTACTGTAAGGTCACGATTTACGTGAAAAAAACCCTGATCCGCATCCGTGACGCGACCAGCTGATGTAGACGAAGCCCCACCCTCAGACAGCATTCAAGTAACGTTGTTTATGCCACATGCATGAATGAACCCTGGCCTATTTACTGGGGATACTGCCAGCAGCAGCATCATCATCAGCAGCAGCAGCCACTGTGGGACAGTAGTAATTTTTTTTTTGACTGTAGGACATCCAATCAGCTGTTTGACATATGATTAAGCACTTATTGCTTTTTGTTATTTTTTTTACATCATTTAAAATAGCAACCACCCTGATTTTAGGCCTGTGTCTCCTCAATCTTAGATTCCCAACTATAATCCAGTATTTTTTTTATTTCAAAATCCTTTAAAGAACATTTTGACTATCTTGAAATCCTTGTGGTCTGCTCTAATCCATGTCTTTATGGATATATTAAAGATAGAAATATTGTTTTAAATAATTAACATTTACTTGTGGTTTTGGTCTTTTTTGAAGACATGAGGGGGCAGAGTTCTTACAAGTTGACACATATGGTTGAGTTGGTTGGAGAAGCTGATCTGGGAATGCTAGGATGCATTACTTTTTTATCCCAAATCTGCATGTGCATGTTGGCAGTTTCAACCAGAAATCATTTTTCATCCACAGATTATGTAATTCTGGAAGAGCCCATTGAAAAGAGTTTTACAGGCCAAATAAATGTCCTCCTGAACTCGAGTCCAACAGAGAGCGAATACAGCAATCAAACTGCTGCAATGGGAAAGACGTCCCAAGGTTGTAGTGCTGTTATACAGAGAACAGAGCGGGTGCCGAAGCCTCTGATCACCTTTTTTTGTTGGTGTGGTCATGGATGCGCTTGTCAGCTATAGAGACCTTTGATTTCAGATGCATCCATCACCAGGTGTCTGTTATTTCATGCAAGTGCAGAGACAACACCCTATTCATGCAACTGGCTACAGAGGACACACAAACACTTATGCATATGCACACACACCTCTTCTCTGTCTCTATTTATATTCTGCTCCGCTAGCTGTTTGATGTGAAACACAGGTGAATTTCATGATCCAGATCTGTGGTGTGTTTACTGACTGTCGCCTGCTGCACATCTGCAGTGAAACACAGAGCCCTGCAGAATAAAGCAGGATAAAGCTGCAAGGTCGCTGTGCATCAGCACTGCTGTATTCACATCAGTTACTGGGCCCAGGATCAAACTCTGGTCTTACTGGGGTCTGTGCTGTGAGGAAGGCCTCCCTGAGAGACTGGGAGGTCAGGAGACGTGGGTTGCACTGATGGCTAGTGGTTCAAGAGCTCGTTCTTTCATCTTGAAGTGGCCTTGAAACACTGAACCCCTCGCAGCCCAAGAGCCACGGCTCTGTAGTTTTACCTGCCGTCTGAACTCCCATATGGAGAGAAGGAAAAATAATTTCCTGTAAATGGATCAGTAAGTAGCACACTCATTCTATCATGCCGTCCTTAAGAGCTGCTCTTAGCCCCAACCTGCCTTCTCGTTCATTTCCCGACAGATGAAATGTGAGGTCTGCAGTGGATAGGCTGTGATTTATTCAGCTTGCTGGCAAGCAGCACAGTGCAGACTCAGCAGCAGCACTTGAAGTTAAAGACTCTGTAGGAAAGGAGAGAGGCGCATTGATTAGTGTGGACTTCAGGTTACAGCAACGCAAGTATGTATGGTTCTGTAAAAGTTTCTTCTTCTCTCCATCCCTCCTTCCTTCCTCCTCTCCAGGTTGCTGTACCTGCTGTCTCCTGTCCTGTCAGGTGGACCTGTAAACCCGGTGGAGCTCCAGCTCCAGAGGCCCATGGCCCCTGTTTCTCTCCACCTGTGAGAGGTGAGCCAAGCTGGCCTCCCCGGCCCCCTCCCAGCCCCCGGCCCCAGACCTGGACCCGGACCCGGACCCCGAGCCCGACCAGCGGCACGCCCACGAGGAGCAGTATGTGAGCGAGGGCGAGTTCATCCAGCTCGACACACATGCGGCGCCGCCCGACTGCAGGGACGCCGAGACCATCACAGGTACGTGTGTGTGTGTGTGTATGTCAGGGTCATACAAGGATTGTATATTTCTGAATGTTGTGTAGTAGAAGTATGCAAAAAAAAAAAACTCCAGTACAAGTACCTCAAAACTGTACTTCAAAAACCCAACACAATGAGCTATTATTGGGAATATTAGGCTCCATGTGACCCCAACACACTGACATTGTAAAGGCCTGCAGTTCACCACCAGGCAGCAGTATATTCACGTTCCTCCCTCCCTGTCCTCTCTGTGATGTTCAGATGTGTGCAACAGCACTGACCTGCCAGAGTTTGAGATCATCAGTCTTCTAGAGGAGCAGCTGCCAGTGTACCGGTTGCGGGCTGACACCGTCTACGGCTACGACCAGGATGACTGGCTGCACACTCCCCTCGTCGCTCCGGACGTCAGGCTCGACCTGACCACCGAGCAGATCGAAGAGACACTCAAATACTTCCGTAAGTCTTCCTGTGCTGATGGTGCTGTGGATGAGGAGCGCAGGAACCTTTTTAGTTATCTTGTATGAAATTCAGACTGTGGAAATGTAGTAAAGGAATAGATGAGGAGGGACACTGGAGATTGGGACTTTATCTCTGCGACTGGCGTGGGAATAAATGGCTTTAAAAGTGAAGGATTTATCCACCTGGCTACATGCTACATTTAATCCTCCAAATCTCTTGGAAAGATAATCTGCTAATGTATTAAAACCAAGGAAGTAGGAGCATATTCTCCTATAATATAGAAAAAATGCTGGGGGCACTATTACTGTAATATTACTACATTAACTTTTGTTTTGTAATATGTAGTAACACTACACAACATACTGCCATCTTAGTTTGTATTGGGGTTCCTCTCGAGTTTTCACCCTCTATTTTTGTCCACATACCTTCAAACTACAGTTACTCATTTTTGAGTTGCACAGAAGTAGTCCCACAGGCCTGTTAATGCAACACACCCCTTTTCTTTTATTGTATTATAGTATAGTATTGTGGGAAAAAAAAAAAGTCCCCATTGAGTGGTATTCTCCACGGTCGACATTAAAACAGATAATGATTCCGCTAGTTGGCCCAGGAAGATCAATACATGGTTTGGTTGTAAAGGTCATTCGTGCTCTCCTCCTGCCGTATCACCACTCTGCCTAACACACCCTGTCACGGCGCGGTAGCCGTTTGGCAAATACAGGACCCAAGTGCAGAGAGGAGAGGAGACCGGCAGGTATGCTGACTGGAGTTTTATTTGCATGAGATGAGGTGCAGAGTCCAGAGCAAGCAGGTAACAAAAATGAAAAAACCGGGCAAACAGATACATCCAAGAACAGGCAGGTGAATAGTCCAATAGCAGGGTAGCTAGAGCCAACACAGGAACAGGGAACAACACACACACACAACCGAACCAGCAAAACAAACAACCAAACAAACAAACAAAAGGATCTGACACTGACCATTGAAATGAACTAGTCTATATACTCAGCTAATAGCTGAGTACAGACAGGTGAACGGAGTGAAGCTGACGAGGAGGGAGTGGCTGAGAGGAGAGTGGAGACAGGTGTGTAGATGGGTGGGGCAATCAGGTGATGGGGAAGGAAGGAAAGTCCGAGGGCATCTGGTGGAAGGTAAGGGAATGGCAGGTGAGGGGAACCGAGCAAGAGTCCAGAAGTGTCAGACAGATCATGACAGAACCCCCCCTTTAAGGAACGGATTCCAGACGTTCCATTCAGCCGGGTGGGTGGAGGGGGTCCGGAGGAGGGATAGAAGGGCAGTTGCAGGGAGCGGACAGGAGCCTCAGGCGGACGGCCTGAGTCCGGGGGTCCGGGGAGCGCTGCAGGCCAACCAGGAGGGCGGACAGGAGGCCGACGAAGGCTGAGGACCCCCTCAGGAGGCCGACCAGGAGGCCGACGAAGGCTGAGGACCCCCTCAGGAGGCCGACCAGGAGGCCGACCAGGAGGCCGACGAAGGCTGAGGACCCCCTCAGGAGGCCGACCAGGAGGCCGACCAAGACTAAGGGGCTCGGGGAAGTCAGCCGCTGGGGGCTCTGGGTACTCAAGGGGCTCGGGGAAGTCAGCCGCTGGGGGCTCTGGGTACTCAAGGGGCTCGGGGAAGTCAGCCGCTGGGGGCTCTGGGTACTCAGGGGGCTCGGGGAAGTCAGCCGCTGGGGGCTCTGGGTACTCAGGGGGCTCGGGGAAGTCAGCCGCTGGGGGCTCTGGGTACTCAGGGGGCTCGGGGAAGTCAGCCGCTGGGGGCTCTGGGTACTCAGGGGGCTCGGGGAAGTCAGCCGCTGGGGGCTCTGGGTACTCAGGGGGCTCGGGGAAGTCAGCCGCTGGGGGCTCTGGGTACTCAGGGGGCTCGGGGAAGTCAGCCGCTGGGGGCTCTGGGTACTCAGGGGGCTCGGGGAAGTCAGCCGCTGGGGGCTCTGGGTACTCAGGGGGCTCGGGGAAGTCAGCCGCTGGGGGCTCTGGGTACTCAGGGGGCTCGGGGAAGTCAGCCGCTGGGGGCTCTGGGTACTCAGGGGGCTCGGGGAAGTCAGCCGCTGGGGGCTCTGGGTACTCAGGGGGCTCGGGGAAGTCAGCCGCTGGGGGCTCTGGGTACTCAGGGGGCTCGGGGAAGTCAGCCGCTGGGGGCTCTGGGTACTCAGGGGGCTCGGGGAAGTCAGCCGCTGGGGGCTCTGGGTACTCAGGGGGCTCGGGGAAGTCAGCCGCTGGGGGCTCTGGGTACTCAGGGGGCTCGGGGAAGTCAGCCGCTGGGGGCTCTGGGTACTCAGGGGGCTCGGGGAAGTCAGCCGCTGGGGGCTCTGGGTACTCAGGGGGCTCGGGGAAGTCAGCCGCTGGGGGCTCTGGGTACTCAGGGGGCTCGGGGAAGTCAGCCGCTGGGGGCTCTGGGTACTCAGGGGGCTCGGGGAAGTCAGCCGCTGGGGGCTCTGGGTACTCAGGGGGCTCGGGGAAGTCAGCCGCTGGGGGCTCTGGGTACTCAGGGGGCTCGGGGAAGTCAGCCGCTGGGGGCTCTGGGTACTCAGGGGGCTCGGGGAAGTCAGCCGCTGGGGGCTCTGGGTACTCAGGGGGCTCGGGGAAGTCAGCCGCTGGGGGCTCTGGGTACTCAGGGGGCTCGGGGAAGTCAGCCGCTGGGGGCTCTGGGTACTCAGGGGGCTCGGGGAAGTCAGCCGCTGGGGGCTCTGGGTACTCAGGGGGCTCGGGGAAGTCAGCCGCTGGGGGCTCTGGGTACTCAGGGGGCTCGGGGAAGTCAGCCGCTGGGGGCTCTGGGTACTCAGGGGGCTCGGGGAAGTCAGCCGCTGGGGGCTCTGGGTACTCAGGGGGCTCGGGGAAGTCAGCCGCTGGGGGCTCTGGGTACTCAGGGGGCTCGGGGAAGTCAGCCGCTGGGGGCTCTGGGTACTCAGGGGGCTCGGGGAAGTCAGCCGCTGGGGGCTCTGGGTACTCAGGGGGCTCGGGGAAGTCAGCCGCTGGGGGCTCTGGGTACTCAGGGGGCTCGGGGAAGTCAGCCGCTGGGGGCTCTGGGTACTCAGGGGGCTCGGGGAAGTCAGCCGCTGGGGGCTCTGGGTACTCAGGGGGCTCGGGGAAGTCAGCCGCTGGGGGCTCTGGGTACTCAGGGGGCTCGGGGAAGTCAGCCGCTGGGGGCTCTGGGTACTCAGGGGGCTCGGGGAAGTCAGCCGCTGGGGGCTCTGGGTACTCAGGGGGCTCGGGGAAGTCAGCCGCTGGGGGCTCTGGGTACTCAGGGGGCTCGGGGAAGTCAGCCGCTGGGGGCTCTGGGTACTCAGGGGGCTCGGGGAAGTCAGCCGCTGGGGGCTCTGGGTACTCAGGGGGCTCGGGGAAGTCAGCCGCTGGGGGCTCTGGGTACTCAGGGGGCTCGGGGAAGTCAGCCGCTGGGGGCTCTGGGTACTCAGGGGGCTCGGGGAAGTCAGCCGCTGGGGGCTCTGGGTACTCAGGGGGCTCGGGGAAGTCAGCCGCTGGGGGCTCTGGGTACTCAGGGGGCTCGGGGAAGTCAGCCGCTGGGGGCTCTGGGTACTCAGGGGGCTCGGGGAAGTCAGCCGCTGGGGGCTCTGGGTACTCAGGGGGCTCGGGGAAGTCAGCCGCTGGGGGCTCTGGGTACTCAGGGGGCTCGGGGAAGTCAGCCGCTGGGGGCTCTGGGTACTCAGGGGGCTCGGGGAAGTCAGCCGCTGGGGGCTCTGGGTACTCAGGGGGCTCGGGGAAGTCAGCCGCTGGGGGCTCTGGGTACTCAGGGGGCTCGGGGAAGTCAGCCGCTGGGGGCTCTGGGTACTCAGGGGGCTCGGGGAAGTCAGCCGCTGGGGGCTCTGGGTACTCAGGGGGCTCGGGGAAGTCAGCCGCTGGGGGCTCTGGGTACTCAGGGGGCTCGGGGAAGTCAGCCGCTGGGGGCTCTGGGTACTCAGGGGGCTCGGGGAAGTCAGCCGCTGGGGGCTCTGGGTACTCAGGGGGCTCGGGGAAGTCAGCCGCTGGGGGCTCTGGGTACTCAGGGGGCTCGGGGAAGTCAGCCGCTGGGGGCTCTGGGTACTCAGGGGGCTCGGGGAAGTCAGCCGCTGGGGGCTCTGGGTACTCAGGGGGCTCGGGGAAGTCAGCCGCTGGGGGCTCTGGGTACTCAGGGGGCTCGGGGAAGTCAGCCGCTGGGGGCTCTGGGTACTCAGGGGGCTCGGGGAAGTCAGCCGCTGGGGGCTCTGGGTACTCAGGGGGCTCGGGGAAGTCAGCCGCTGGGGGCTCTGGGTACTCAGGGGGCTCGGGGAAGTCAGCCGCTGGGGGCTCTGGGTACTCAGGGGGCTCGGGGAAGTCAGCCGCTGGGGGCTCTGGGTACTCAGGGGGCTCGGGGAAGTCAGCCGCTGGGGGCTCTGGGTACTCAGGGGGCTCGGGGAAGTCAGCCGCTGGGGGCTCTGGGTACTCAGGGGGCTCGGGGAAGTCAGCCGCTGGGGGCTCTGGGTACTCAGGGGGCTCGGGGAAGTCAGCCGCTGGGGGCTCTGGGTACTCAGGGGGCTCGGGGAAGTCAGCCGCTGGGGGCTCTGGGTACTCAGGGGGCTCGGGGAAGTCAGCCGCTGGGGGCTCTGGGTACTCAGGGGGCTCGGGGAAGTCAGCCGCTGGGGGCTCTGGGTACTCAGGGGGCTCGGGGAAGTCAGCCGCTGGGGGCTCTGGGTACTCAGGGGGCTCGGGGAAGTCAGCCGCTGGGGGCTCTGGGTACTCAGGGGGCTCGGGGAAGTCAGCCGCTGGGGGCTCTGGGTACTCAGGGGGCTCGGGGAAGTCAGCCGCTGGGGGCTCTGGGTACTCAGGGGGCTCGGGGAAGTCAGCCGCTGGGGGCTCTGGGTACTCAGGGGGCTCGGGGAAGTCAGCCGCTGGGGGCTCTGGGTACTCAGGGGGCTCGGGGAAGTCAGCCGCTGGGGGCTCTGGGTACTCAGGGGGCTCGGGGAAGTCAGCCGCTGGGGGCTCTGGGTACTCAGGGGGCTCGGGGAAGTCAGCCGCTGGGGGCTCTGGGTACTCTGGGGGCTCGGGGAAGTCAGCCGCTGGGGGCTCTGGGAGCTCTGGGGGCTCGGGGAAGTCAGCCGCTGGGGGCTCTGGGAGCTCTGGGGGCTCGGGGAAGTCAGCCGCTGGGGGCTCTGGGAGCTCTGGGGGCTCGGGGAAGTCAGCCGCTGGGGGCTCTGGGAGCTCTGGGGGCTCGGGGGATTCGGCCGCTGGGAGCTCTGGGGGCTCGGGGGATTCGGCCGCTGGGAGCTCTGGGGGCTCGGGGGATTCGGCCGCTGGGAGCTCTGGGGGCTCGGGGGATTCGGCCGCTGGGAGCTCTGGGGACTCGGGGGATTCGGCCGAACGACCTCTGGGTTTCCCTCCCTGAAGCCTGCGAGTCTGGTGGCTTCGAGGACCTCCGAAGGCCAGACGGGTACCCCAAAATGGGTTAGGGTCTGAAACCGGCTCAGGACCGGTGGGCTGCAAACCGAGAAACCCGAGCCTAATGGACTGGGGGGCCGACAGAGACGCAGACTGGGGAGCAGGCACGGGAACAGACCAGGGTGCAGGCTGAAAGGTGGACCGGGATCCGGACCGAGAAGCTGACTGAGGTGCGGGCTGGTAATCAGGGGTCTCCAGAAAGCTCTTTATGCAGCCCGGCAGAAAATCCCTCAGCCATGGCTTCTGGGAGACCTCCCAGCGTGCTAACCGTAGGGCTTCCTCTGCATATGCTCTGTCAGGTACTCCCTTACTCTCACCAACGATACAGATGAGTCTGTAAGTCAGCTCCTGCAGATCCTCTTCAAAAGAGTACTCCTCCGCTGGGTCCATCTTGGTCAGATCCTTCTGTCACGGCGCGGTAGCCGTTTGGCAAATACAGGACCCAAGTGCAGAGAGGAGAGGAGACCGGCAGGTATGCTGACTGGAGTTTTATTTGCATGAGATGAGGTGCAGAGTCCAGAGCAAGCAGGTAACAAAAATGAAAAAACCGGGCAAACAGATACATCCAAGAACAGGCAGGTGAATAGTCCAATAGCAGGGTAGCTAGAGCCAACACAGGAACAGGGAACAACACACACACACAACCGAACCAGCAAAACAAACAACCAAACAAACAAACAAAAGGATCTGACACTGACCATTGAAATGAACTAGTCTATATACTCAGCTAATAGCTGAGTACAGACAGGTGAACGGAGTGAAGCTGACGAGGAGGGAGTGGCTGAGAGGAGAGTGGAGACAGGTGTGTAGATGGGTGGGGCAATCAGGTGATGGGGAAGGAAGGAAAGTCCGAGGGCATCTGGTGGAAGGTAAGGGAATGGCAGGTGAGGGGAACCGAGCAAGAGTCCAGAAGTGTCAGACAGATCATGACACACCCGCTCAGAGGCTCTATGAGTACAGAGAAGAGGCTCGGGGAGAGAGGACAGTCTCATAAAAACAGGAAATCAAAAATTTCTAGGACATCATAGTGAAAGGTCCACCTAACTGAGGTTAAAGCCTTCTCTACATCAGAAGCCGCTTGTGCAGCTGGTGTTTTTTCTGTTGTATGTGCCACATAATATGTAGTGTGTGTCTAATGCAGTCTTTGACCTGTTCTTGACAGATTAATCCAGATAAATAAGATTTTTCTCCCTATTATATCTAGTCTACTTTGTCCTTCCCCTGTTTGGATATAACTGAGATTGTAGCCTCTCTCCACAGGCTGCTGGAGATCCTATTTTGAACCATTCAGATGTAATGCTCCATGTGCTCAGACTTTTCTGTTGGTTTTCATCTACATATTGATGAATTTACTTTGTCTACTGTGATATTTTGGTGCCATTAGGCAGGTTCAGAGAGTTAAGAAGATGTTCTAGGTGTTGTTTGTTATTTGATATATGCTGAGATGCTGAGTTTCTTATTTAATAGATAGTATTGCTAGCATGCTGTTTCTGCAGTTTGTAACATAACAGATTTATCTCCTGTATCACATTAACTTAGTTTCTGAGCATATCTGTGTCCACTTTATAATCAATGTCTAATATGTTATTATGAGCCTTGTGTGGGTCTTTCAGTTGAGTTGGTAAATTAAGGTTTGTTTTGTCTACAAAACTTTTTTTTAGTAGTAGTATTCCAAAACACAGATGGTGATTGTTATTTAAACAGACAGGAAGCTATCTAGTTAAGAGGAAGTGTTAGATTGTTGGTTCCCAGTCTATTTTGTTGTGTTGTGCTGAGCCAAACAAAAGTCACGAGAATAAGGCACAACCTGTGTGTGTGTGTGTGTGTGTGTGTGTGGGCCTTCTGGTTGCAGCATGATCAATGGTAAAGAGCTAGTGTGTGTGTCTCTGCGTGTGTCAGGGGGTTTGTTTGCGGATGAGGGTCGCCATGGTAACAGTTGCTGGAGGCAGATAGATGTTCAGCGGCCTTTCCCGGAGCAGAAGAGGGAGGAAGCGAGCGGATGGAAGAAAGGTTAAAACGAGAGAGATGTGGGAGTCAACGCTGAAGGCCTCCATCTCTGATTGGCTCTTTCTTCCATCCCGCATCCTCTCAACCATGACACAACTTCTGCTTCCGTTTCACCTCCGACTGAGCAGCTGTAGAGCGTTTTCCAAAACACGCTCTCCCTCGTCTCTCCGCCTCCCTCGCTCTCACTCACAGGGGCGTCCATGTGGGCGGAGGGTAATTCCGTCTCTGGGCCTGTTATACGGTAGCTGAGCATTAGGAGAGGGAGAGGGAAAGTGAATGGATCGGTGTTCGGACCGGTTGTCGTTTGATGCTTGTCAGTCATTGTGGAGCTCAGGGAAGAGATGGACAGCAAGAGCGGGATGGAGAGATTAGTGAAAGATGAACTTGAACTGGACGACTGGTGCTATAAGGAGGACAAGAAAGGTAAAGTATATGTCTGAAATACAGAAAAGAAGGACGCGTTGTGATTTAATACAGTTTAATTGCGGCTGACTTTTATAGCTCGAGATTTCACCGTTACAATTTGATTAAAAAGTTGTATTGTCATTATTTCAGGATCTCTAGCAACAACAAAACCAGCATTTTAAAACAGTTTCATGTGTTTCTTGGTTAATGGTCCTACTCTTCTCTGGCTTTGTTTTCTCAATAAGAGGAATTTCCTGAAGCTCACTGACTTTGAATTCTCTCTGTTTTGACATATCAGCTCTCGGGCACACTTGCATGCACACCCAAACCCCCACAGTCCATTAATGTGCCTGCATGAGCCAGAGTGGATCCTAGTTTGTTTATTTTTAAAGGAGAAACTCAAAGGTGCTGTAAGGAAAGGACAATTAAATTATTGTTGTGCTGGTTGTAATGCCAACAGGATTAGAGAGGTTTAACATAACGTATTCAATAACTTTGTACCGTATGTTATTGATTAGAGCTCTGAACTCAATATATTTCACCTCAGGGCAACACAGCCAACTTCTGTGCACCATGGAAAACAACATACTGCTCTTTCATATATCATTGACAATGGAAGTGTTGCATCCTAAACATGACCCGTCCACCACCTCTGAGAGGATGACTTTTTTAAATCGTTCTGTGTTGCATAATGTGGCTGTGTGTGCATGCCATTGTACATGCTCATGTATTAGAAGTGATGAAAAGATGAGAGCTCACTTGCAACCGAAAGGACCCACTGCTTTCATCCAGTAAAGCGGAGTCTGACTCAGGGAATGCATGCTCTGCACATCCTCGCTTCCCTCTTCTCACTCAGCATGTGTGTTTTATATTTCCACAGTGCTATGTGCAGACAGAGTGGGCCAGATGACGAAGACCTACAATGACATCGATGCTGTCACACGTCTGTTGGAGGAGGTGCGATGGTCTATTTTTATGTCTGCTCTGTCAGTGTCATTCAAAGCTGCACCAGGAGGGATTTTTAATAAATCCAAATCACAAAGTGAGGCTCCAACACAAAGGATGCTGCGCTGTTGATTTGCCCTATTTACCCGAAAGAAAGATGTCTGTGGCATGAATAGTCATGGGAAATTTCCTTTAACAGAAAGCGATCAAATAAACAGCAAAATACAATAAGCAGTGAGTGAATTGTCTTCTGAATTTACCAAAAGTGGATGAACCTCGAGCCCCACAGGACACCAACAAAAACAAACGTAGTTTACCAGTGATGTACTGTGTGGTATTGATGCTATACTTCTTCTCTTCTCTTGTCTTCCTGCATTCCAACCAATAGAAAGAGAGAGATTTGGAGTTGGCTGCAAGAATCGGCCAATCGCTTCTTAAGAAGAACAGATCTCTGACCGAGCAGAATGACTATCTGGAGGAACGAGTGGGACAAATCGCAGAGGAGGTCTGTTCACACACATTTCAGATTAATCAGGCAGTAACTCATAAAATTATTCATTCTGATTATTTAGATGAGTTTGAACAATCCCAACTCAAGGTCCACTTTCTAGACTTTGTTTTGTAGCTTTCTGTGTTTTTCAGCGGATGGAGTTTGATCAACAACATCCATAATATCAACAGTTCCATCTCCATGACAGTTGAACAAACTCCATCCCCTGCTGAAAACAATGTAAGTAAGTACAAAGCTGGTAACGGACCTTGAGTTGGGGTAAACAGCTATTTCCAAGATCCTGACTAAACCTTCATGCTTAATTATTTTTTCGTATTTGCCTCTTATGGAGAAAATGATTGACACAACTGTAATTTTTATTCGCTTGACGATAAACCAGATTGTACAGTCGAATGAGATATAGAACAAAGATGTTTTTGCAGCACAGCCACACCACACACATGCATACATACAGTATATAAACACATTTATTAGTTAGTTACATTATCGGTCCTCTTCCAGGTTGCCCAGCTGCACCATGAGCTGAACCTGAAGGATGAGCTGCTGCAGTTTTACACCAATGCAGCTGAGGAGAGCGAGGATGAGTCCGGCAGCTCCCCCACGTTAGCATCCTTTCTTTGCCAATCAATATCTGTCTATCTATCTTTGTTTCATTAAATTTTTAATTAATATGTTTTTGGGACACAAAAACGCAGAAGCATGCAAAAAAAAAAAAAAAAAACACATACCAGTTATAAACTACTACAGTGAAAAAAACAAGTAAGAGTTGACCGTCAGGCTCTCTCTGTGTTTATCTGTCCAAAGGGGCAAGAAAAGTAAAGTGGAAACCGCTTCAGGAGGCTTTGTGAGCGACACACTGCAGAGGAAACTCAAAGATCTGGAAGAAGAGAACCTGTCGCTACGCTCAGAGGTATCTCCGCACACAGTAACAGAAACACACACACACACACACAAATTGCCGGGAACATAATGGTTAATAATGAATGTCTACATGTAGGCTAACCATCTGAAGTCAGAGACTGAAATATATGAGGAAAAGGAGCAGCAGCTTGTCAATGACTGTGTGAAAGAACTTAGTAAGTCTTGTCTCGCTCTCCATTTCCATCTCTGTCTTTTATACCGTTTCCCTGTGTTTGTGTGCATGTCCAAACTTGTCTAAACTCTGCGTCTCTTTTTACTGTGTCCTCTGTTTCATTTTGTATCCAATGTTTTGGACACATGTCTTTCCCTCTCTCTGCTTGAACTAAACTTTATGTCCTGTCAGGGATGTCCAGTCTCCAAATCTCTACCATAGCAGAAGAATTGGCTCGTAAGACAGAGGATGCTTCCCGGCAGCAGGAAGAGATCACACACCTCCTCTCTCAGATAGTAGATCTGCAAAAGAAAGCCAAATCTGTGAGTACTCGTGGGCAGACACATGAACCCATTCAACTCAAAGGTGACTATTATTATGCTTTGTTCGTTTTAATAATTTAAAAGTGTATTTCTAGTATGCAGTGGAGAATGAGGAGCTTTCTCAACACCTGGTGGCAGCTAAAGATGCCCAAAGACAGCTCACAACAGAGGTAACTTCCACATCACTGCCGTACCTTGACCACATTTTCTTGCTTGCCATGCTGATATCAGACTGTTTGACTTTAATTCCAAAAGTTAATTTTAATGTCTACAATGAACAGCTCCAAGAGTTGGAGGAGAAGTACTTAGAGTGTATAGAGATGCTGCATGAAGCCCAGGAGGAGCTGAAGAACCTCAGGAACAGAAACTACCCTGCAGGAACCCCTCGACACTACCATCCCCTGGGACTGTACCCGATGGTGAGGGAGTGTGTGTGTGTCTGTGTGTGTCTGTGTGTGTCTCTGTGTGCACGTGATCATCTTCAGTTCTTTCACGAGTTTTTCCATTGCTTCACAAGTTTTTGTGTTGCAGGATTCTCTGGCAGCTGAGATTGAGGGAACAATGAGGAAGGAGTTGAGTCTGGATGATCCAGAGTGCGAGGAACAGAAGTATGTATGGACTAGCAGTTCAAAACTACTGTAGGGGGATTTATTTTTCAAGCTGTGTATTGCACAGGACCAGAATTTAGTTTTTGGAACAAGCCACCATCACTTTGGGGACTGATATATCTCAACAACTACTGGATCAATGGACAGAGCCGTTACCACGGCCGTGGATCTTGTCTAAAATTCTCATTACATGTGACATAAAGATAAAATCAGTAAATGCAAAAGTAGAAAAAGCAGCTCATCTCACTGGCTGACATGGGAGGGCTTTGTCAAAGAATGTGAAGGTTAAAACTTCAATGGCAAAGAAAGAACTGCAAAATGGAGAATGTCAATAACTTTTATAATAATTTTTTATTCATCTATAGTCATGCCACTTATGATTGTAAAGGCCACCAGGGAGGTTAATGTACAGTCTTATCCAGAGAGCTACAGGATTGCGTTGAAAGTTTGCACGTGGAAAGTCAGCCAGGTGCTGTTAACTATAGTTACTAGTTACTTTTCATTGAGCTACAAAGCAGCGCGACCCCCAAGAAATATCAGTCATTTTAATCTGAAAAACCTGTGTAGAAATTAAAACACTAACACTACCTTCCCTGCTTACAGTATAGGCCAATACTCTTGTGTTTGGTTGTGTGCAGAAGCCATCGGAGGCGCGTGTTTGAGACGGTTAAGAACATCAACCAGACGGTCCGTCAGCGTTCTCTGACTCCGACAAACGCCAACATCCCGGGCTCCAACCAGTCTCTGTCCGCTCGTACTTCGCCCCAGTCCAGCGGCCTCTCCACACCTCACTCCAGCATGTATGGAGGTGAAATCAGCGGAGACAGCATTGCCCTTGACAACCGAACGCAGAGCATCCTGATGGAGACAGCAGCCAATCAGGATAGGTGAGGAGGAGCGGGTTTATACAAGGAATGTTGAGATTGAGGACAGTTTTTAGACATCTGCATGAATCAGAGAGTGACAAAGCACTTTTTTATGTCGACTGTTTCTTGAGTTGAGCCTTGAGGATTGATCAAATGTTGGTAGTACAGATTATATAACATAAACTTCAAGAAATTGACACTAGATTCATTCATGGAAAAAACATTTTTATCCTTATGCTTCACCTCTGCTTTGGCAGCAGCACAGAGGGCCGAGAGAAGAAGGCCAGCGGAGCCGAGGACCTGCGGCTCGCCCTGCGCCGCCTGTCTCTGCGTCGACAAAACAACCTGAGCGAGAGGCGCTTCTTTGAAGAGGAGAGGGATCGGAGGCGGGGCGGACACGGTGGTCTACATGAAGCCCTGGGCCAGGAGAGTCTGTTGACCCCCTCAGAAAGCATCATGTCCCTTGGGAACCTCCACATCTGGGCCTCAAGGGGGCCCTACCTCCCTGACAAACTCCAGATCGTCAAACCGCTTGAAGGTGAGGGAGAGAGGGAGCGCGGGATGAGCTGCAAAGTGGGGAGGAAGTGGGAAGGTGACCGACCCCGAGGGCTTGGGACAAAGAAAGGGAGCAAGCGGGGCAGGGGTACGGAGGGGGAGAGGAGGCGGGAGAGCCGGCCTGGGCGGACGCTCGAGGGGGAAAGGGAAAGAGGTTGGGGATGGGCGAAAAAGACCGGAGCTGGGTCAGAGAGGGAGAGGGGCAGGAGGTGGGCCAGAGACCGAGGCGGGAGCAAGAAGATGAAGGGAGCAATAGAGAGGGAAGAGAGGCCTCTGTCACTGATGCTCTTTAACTCGTTCTGGTCTCTGATGCACCATCACAAGTCAGGCAGTTTTGCATCTCCACGCAGCTATTACAAAGACACGCAGCCGAGGGGATGGTTGTAGACGGATGCACGCTTGCGATCAGACAGAGGAAGAGAGAGAGGGTGGTGTTCGTCTCGTGCCGTGCATCCAGACCATTCGCTGCTGTTCTTTAACTGATCGTGACGTCCCTCTGGGATAAGGGAAACCAGCACACGCCTAACCTCGCAGGGCATAGATTTAAAGATGTCACCGCTGGTGTTTGCACTGTGACAGCTGATGGAGAGCACCTGATGTGACATCACTGATCGGGGTGTGGCCATTCGTTCAACATACAAGGACCCAGAGAGAGTCACAGCAGCATTTTTATTGTTGAGTTGATTTGGTCTTGAAGGTGGCTGCTATTGGCCTGTGCTGCCCTCTGCTGGTAATAATACATACTGTCTGCTGTTCACCTACAAACACCTCCATGATCCATAGAAACCCTGCCATTGCTTCTGTTTACATACATTTGTTTATTTATATTAACACCTTCTCATTTCTTATATGTGTTTATATGTGTTCCCTTTTTTTTAATGTTTTATTTACTATTTATTATTTATTTCCGACCATCTGTGTTTTTTTCAATCATTTTTGTTTTTGTTTTTCATTCTGTCACTGCTCACTATCTCTGTTTAAAAATCATGTGGCCGACTAATAAAAACCTTCTCATTCTAATTGCTCCTCTATTTCATTTTATTTCTCTGCTCTTCATCACCTTTTGTTGTCTCTGTATTCTCGCCATCTTTGTATGTCACCCTGATCACTGAGGCTTTTCTCTAATATTTCTCTTCACTTGTTTTTCCATGGATATGCTTATTAGACAGACTTATTAGACTTTTCTAGTTGTTACTTTTACTGTCATGCTTATGCTTCATAATATACAGTCTTGTATTAGCCATTATACTGTATATTTGTCAGACTCTAAATCAGCTTTATTGGCCATGGATGTGTTCACAAACAAGGAATTTGACTCTAGTTATTCTGTTGCTTAATGTACTTAGAATAGAATAGTTGCCAATTTGCTCCTGCTCCAAAATCACAAATTACTATACATTTATTTTAGTGGATGAATAACATGATTTTTCACATTTTTAAGAAGAATAAGAAATTCTATTAAGCCAGCAATGCTAACAAGTCTTTTCAGGAATACTACATATCAAACGCATTAAACATCTGGTGACGATAAAATATCACATAGCAAGTGTTTATTTGTGTGTGTTTGAAGATAATGTGTACATTGCAGTTCTATCCATCTCTCTCCACCAGGCTCTGCCACCCTGCATCACTGGCAGCAGTTAGCCCAGCCTCACCTCGGTGTAATTCTGGACGCCAGGCCAGGAGTCGTGCCGAAGGGCTACA
The DNA here is from genome assembly GCA_031216445.1 of Lateolabrax maculatus. NCBI lineage: Eukaryota > Metazoa > Chordata > Actinopteri > Acropomatiformes > Lateolabracidae > Lateolabrax > Lateolabrax maculatus. The sequence goes on from CM062218.1 coordinate 17,296,362, forward strand.
GACCCCTTGAACTAGAGCTGGAGCAGGTCTGTGTGTGTATGTGCTTGTTTGTGAGATTCATATCTACAGTATGGTCATGCAAAATGCATGTCTGTATGTTTACAATATGGAACCATGTTAACAAATTACTGTAAACATAGTGAATTTCTGTTTCACCAAGTTGGCAATTTGAGGCGGGGAGCCATCCCCTTTGTTAGCAATATTAACCAAAATGCGTCCCCCCTGTTCGTTTGCAATCCCCCCTCTCCATCCCATACTAACAGAGAGAGTGCAGTCATATGAGGGGCTGCACTCCCACTGGGCCGTCCCATACCAGACTGCAGTAATAAAAATGCTCCAGAATGCTTCTTTTCCTTAATAATATCAAAGCAGCCGTCCACTTCTCTTTAGGTTTTCTGCTGTTCTCTTCTCAGTTAGTTCAGTGGGGGAACAATGAAGAATAAAATGCATACTGACCAAAACAGCTCAGGAAATGAGCTTGGTTAGGTTTGGTATAGTTAGACTTTATTGTTATTTATTGTTGTTTAATTATTGATATTTAGAGGGAAAAAAAATCTTGTGTGTGTTTAAATGGCATGCCATGACTTATTACTTACACAGCACCCCTTATCCTACTCCTAATAACTGTTAATATCACTACAACTAATATTAGTAACTCTTAGTGCTGTGCTGCATTGTTACAGGTGTATCCATGGGGTAGCTTTGAGGAGGATGAACCAGGGGAGCAATACTTCCAGAATCTACCCACGTCCTCGGCCTCCGCCTCACCAGCCGTGCCCCCCACCACCAGCACCGGTGACACCAACCTCGGGCAGCCTCCACCCAGCCTTGTTCTACCTTCTCCACCCTCTTCATCCCCCTCGCCACATCTCAGCAACACTGATGTCCTGGGTGAGGACATACTGTGCATTTATACATACTGTAGTACATACAGTGTATCGTGGTGTTTAAAATTAGTTTTCTTTAATGATGCTTAATGTTTTTGTTTGTGCAGCTGCATACTACCCAGGTAAATGCATGGCCCACACCAGCTCTACCTACACCTTCACAACCTGTCGGATCCTCCACCCAACTGATGAGCTGACGCGGGTCACACCAAGGTAAGCATCATAAGTAGTCTGGTTTTCTCTTTGATCTGCCAGAATTTCTTCTTTATCAACTACTAAAGTCCTAATGAAATAATGCATTTTTATAAGAACTGCAATATGTTGGCCTCTTGCATGGTGCTTGCTTTAAAAAGCTACTAAAATTGTGTTACATTTCATACATCGTAATAACACTAAAAGTTAACATATAAACATAAATGTAGTTTAAACATTTGATTCAACTAATGTGATAATGTTTAGATACGCGGTGCTTTGAGAATCCCACAGTGTGCTAAATGTGCAATCAGTCTCAATTGGACTAAATCCCACAGGACAAATAAGATCCAAACAGCAGTGGGGTCATGTCCAGGCAACAGCATTCAGTCAGTTGTCTACTAAACAGTAAGAAGGTGCTAAATAATACATGCAGGTGCTTGTGGCTCAGAGAAACGACATTCCCCTATGCACAGCAAATTTTTGTTCTGTGTTATTGCAATGATGAGATATCATGAAATGAATATTTTAAGTTGTTGAAAGTTTCATCTTTTCAGGTTTCTCTTTGTTCTTTTGCCTTGTTTGCTTTCTTTCCAGCCTGAACCCAGTCCCAGCGTCGTCCTCGTGCGTGATGACCAGCACTCTGCTGGGTACCCCTGCTGCTACACCCTGCACCCCCCGCAGGCTCAGTCTCAGACCGTCCGAATCCTCAACTAACCTCAGGCACGGTTCCAAATACACCAGAAACCTATTTCATTTTCTAAAAATATGTATTTTTCTTTTGTAGGAAACAAAACATAGTATATTTTATAATGCATTAGCAGATTTGGACTTTGTCACTTTTATAAAACCATTCACTGTTCAGCTAGTTTCACTTGTTTCAGGGGTTCTCTACAAAAAGGACTGATAGGCAGAAGAAATCAGATTGCACTGCAAGGAATGACATAATGTTTGTGACTCAGTTGCCAGTCAGTATGGTGTTGACTCTCATTTGTTTCCCATGTTTGTGCAGAGATGCAACACGCACCACCAGCACCTCCCTGGGCTTAGTGCGCCTTCTGCAGGAGAGAGGCATCTCAGCAGCAATGTATCACCAGAGCCAGGGCCTGGAGCACGCTCAGGGCAACGGAGGAGTCCTATTCAGCACCTCCGTCGCCCCTAACCGAGCGCCCAACCCCGACCCTCTGCGCCCCTCTACCCCTCCCAACTCGCCCACAGGACAGGGAGCTTCAGCTGTGCCAACCCCGGCGGGCTTCGACTTCAAGAGCCCATCCTACGACAACTTCCTGGCCTCCAAACCGGCCCGCTCCATTCTGAAGGAGGTGACGGGGAGGATGAGGGGCAGGCAGAGAGGGAGGGATTGCGAGAGCCAGACAGACGTTAGCGTGACCGTCCACAACCTCAACCTGCTGGACAAGGTGAAGAGGCTGGGTGTGGCTGGAGCTCCAGGGGGCAGAGCAGTGAGTCCCAGCCCCATCCTGGGGCCTCTGGGTGGGCTGCGCAGATCCGGCTCCCCTTTTGGGCCCGATGGAATGAGGAGGAACCGGAGTTATCCAGCCATGGTTGGGGCCAGCATGGCCATGAAAGCCCCGGGGCCCCAGGAGTAGTCTGGACTGCTGCTGGCCATTAGGGAAGCCGAGTAGGAGCCAGGCAGGGCTAAGGACTGACTGCTGAGCAGTCACCTGGAGCCCAGACACTGACTGACACTGTTCATACTGTACTGCTGACCAGTTTCTAATCATGACTGTAGTTCCTCACGGAAACTATCCACTCTGTAGTGCTTTTAGGTGGTGACTCATGCTTGAATTAGAAGCTAAATACTCAAAATACAGTAACCTCTTCTGGTGTGTAGCCATGCAGATAGTTTTGGTTTTATGTGCCCATATTATGAGATATCTCTGAAATTTCTGAGCAATTTGGTAATATTTCTCAGTGAAGGTGAACGGGAATTTTGTTTGAACAATTAAATTTTAAAACTTCAGCTTGTGTCCCCGTTACTTTGGATAATCCACAGACCTGACTGTGAACAGTTTAAATTACAACTACTTTCTGCCAGTTAAAAGAAAAGTTAATCATTTTTTAAAATTCTTTTTTGCTTTCTTTTCAGGAGTTAAATTAGATTTCCAATACCACTCATGGTTGTATGTTTTGTCGTGTGAATATGGAACCAGGAGTTCAAAGTTCAAAAATACCTCAGACAGAAATGTAAAAATGCCAATTTGTGGTTTTAGATGGATTAACATGGCATAGCTAAAACTCTCAAAAAAGAAAGAAACGAGTTTTCCCCAAGTTGCCGAATTATTCCTTTAATTAGGTGCATTGATTGATGAATAGAGTGATGACGACATTGATTCGGGAAATTGACATTGCTGTTGCATTTTTAGCCTCATGGCTCCAGGGATGAAAATGTCGGTCTATCTTTGGTCCAGACTGAAATATCTGAAAAACTATTAGATATATTGGCAACGTAATTTGTTTCAGACATTCATGGTTCCCAGGCGATGTGTCCTTATGATTTTAGTTGTTCCTTGCCTTTTTCTGTAGTGCCACCATGAAGTTACCATTTGTAGTTTTTACAGTTGGATTGCCATTAAATCTGGCACCGACATTCCCCCTTAGGATGAATTTTAATAACTTTGGTGATTGTCTGACTTTTCCTCTAGTGCCATCAGCTCAGAATTTTAATTTGTCTCAGTTTTTTTCCAATTACCTGCAAAACTAAAAACATTCCCATCAGCCTCAGCTGTACTTTGTTTTAGTGCTAATTAGCAAATCTTAGGATCCTAACACGTAAAATGGTGAACATGGTGAACATATACCAGATAAACAATCGGCGTGGTCATTGTCATTTTGACTTTAGCATTTAGCTCAGAGTTCCACTCACAGAGTTGCTGTAGACGCTTAGTTAATTTTGACACACATATCTAAAAATCTGTGCACATAAAACCACTTTTATGTAATTTGATTTTATGTAATTGGGTGAACTGACCCATTAAAAGCAGAATATCTTGAAAGAGAGCTACTGAGATATGTGTCTGGTAAAAATCCAAAAACTATCTCCCACTGCTGTCCACTCACATCCCTGCTTTGGAGACTGACTCTGCTGGCTAGATGTAGTACTCCCACTCTTGCCTTTTCTGAAACACATCCACAAAATCCCACTCACATCCAGACATGCACAGGTGCACTCTGTTAAGTCTGCCATCGCACTAGTTGGCTATTTGTAGTCGCTGTAGCACTAAACCATGCCTTTCTTCTTCTCTATTACTGGATTAAGATCCACTTTTTGTAAATGATAAAAACAACTTCCACCAAATACATGAACATATGTCACCCTTACTGTCACTCTGTCCCCTCAGTCTTACCCCTACCTGAAGTGATGAGGTGCGAGTCCCACAAGTCACTTCCAACAAATCATTGAATAGATTTTATGTCAGTATTAAAGATACTTTGGTTAAGTTTCCTAATTGGCCATTGGACAGGGAAGTTGATGGTGCATCCACTGAGCTGAACGGCTCAATACGCTGAAGCCACAGCTCACAAAGAGGACAGAGAGGGGGTGAGGGAAGTGATTGTGGCTAATCAGCCGTCGTGGTTGGAAGCTTTTGGAGAAATGAAGCAATACAGTGCCTCGACCATCGGTTTTTGATCATTTTTGTTCTATGTGTGTTGGATTAAGGGTGTGAAAGAGTTGTCACAGCCGTTGTTGCACTTGCGTTTATTTATTTTTAAAATTTCCTGTGAATTTATAATCACAAAGATGATGTTGTCTCACACGTGCTCACTGTATATACTGTTCATCGTCACTAAATTGTCAGTAATGACACGCTTGTAAAAGACTTGTTATGTGTAGTGTGCATAACCAAGAACCACACATCACTGTAAGTATTGGGGTGAACATGTAATGAGGGTGTTTTCCAAATAAAAAGAATTCCAAACAATAATTTAATCTCATGATTTCCCTCACTGTGTGTTTTCCCCCGTCTACATGAAACCAGGAATCATTCAAGACCCAGACAGGAAATCATAATTTACTCTCCTCCAGCAGATGGTGCTCACAAATAACTAAGCCCAGAAAATAGTCAGTATGTGAAGTACATTGATTTATCTGCTGTCCACATTGGCGCAGTCATAATCCATTACCCATTCACCATCTGTATCTCTTGTGCTATGAGGGATATGATGAGGGCTGCTTATTAAACCTCTATTAGCCACAGGGTGAATGAGAGGTGAGCAATAACCCCTCGAAAAAATGCCACTCATCTGGTGAGTCTAATTAGAAGGAATGAAATGGAACCAAATGTCCAAATGTCACTGACGTCTTTCACAGAGATATTTGTCCCTTTAGAATAACATTTTGATAATCCTATCTATCAAAACATAAAATCAACTGCCTTCTGAGCTGAAAGAGGAAATCCAAAACTCAGGTGCAAATAGGACCACTCTGTACCCTCTTCTAATCACAGAGATGAGATACAGTGTGGCAGTAGGTACCACTTTTTGTCTGATGTACCCCCACAGCCCTATCAGATGATTTTAAGTACCCTCATCAACACCACCCATAATGTCCCTAATGTGTCAATTAAAACTGATATTAAACTGGATGTTATTTAACAGTATTGCATGAACGCATCATATAAAAGTGAACACTGTTTAAGCCATGCGAGCGGTGTGGCTTCAGGAATGGCAATTTGGATCAGTCGGCCCGCCGCTTCCAGACTGAGACATCTCAACCGCTGTTGGATGGACTGCCTCGACATTCATGTTCCCCTCAGGATGAAATGCAATAACTTGAAACGTGATCCTCCTTTTCATCTAGAGTCACCATCAGGTCAACTTCTAATTATGTCCAATATGTTTATGACCAACACCTGCCAAACTAAAGACAGTGATTCCCATCAGCCTCAGCTGTACTTTGTGTTTAGTGCTGATTTGCAACACTTGCATGCTTGTCATTGAGAGCATGTTGGCATACTGATGTTAACATTCAGCTCAAAGCACTGCTGTGCCTAAAGACAGCCTCACAGAGCTGCGAGCATTGCTGTAGAGTCTTTCAACCATTTATCTCTTCTGTTTAGGTATGTATTTCCACTTTTCTAGCTTTCTAAAATTCTCAGTCACAGCACATGTTACACCCGTCTCAGGTTGTTGGGAGACACATGCTATCCATTCAGTACCCATCATATCTGGTAGTTTATTAGTTTGTTTGATGTTTTTTTGACCACAACATATTGAAGATCAGCTTCTTTTTATGTGTCTATTTTCATCCAGTCCCAGAGTATTTCTTGATGGGGTGCAGCGCCATCCTCAAGTCTTGTCATTACCATCAGGTTGCCAGGCAACCCGAGGAGACTCCAGGAAGTTACCCCGGCCAAGAAATAGTCCAGCACACAACCCCCGAAACTTTGTTTTTTGGACAAATTAAATAATGAGAAAAAAAACGTGTTACTTAATGGGCTCTCCAGGAACTGATAGAGGTGCTAGTAGGTTAGTAATTTCCCCGTTTCCAGTCTTTGTACTCCGTGTTTGCTGTACAGACACGGGAGTGCTATCAATCTGCTCATCTGAGTTACCGCAAAAAAAAGCAAATAAGCGTATTTCTCAAAATGTGGGACCATTTCTTTAATACATTTTAAACGTTTCCTACGTCACTGAAACATCTGCTGCTGTATTTATGTGTTGATGGTGGCTAAATTAATCTATACTATATGAGCTTGGCAATACAGGGTTTTGGAGTACAGTCCCAAGCATCAAAGATGGGAACTCTCCTTTTTACCATACGTTCTTCTGTTTTATATGCCAGTAAAATGCCTTCGAATGGACTAAAGTAGAACTGAAGTTCCATTTTTGAGGCAGACAGGACAGAGAATGAAAGACAGTGTGTCGAGCCAGTTTTGTAGATGGTCGACGAAGAGCTCGGACCATCTGCTCGTCACCGTTGCTGGATCTTCATTACAGCCGCACTCTTGGAGCTCATGTTCCTTTCATGAGCGTGTGGTTTCGCCCATTAGCACACAAGGCCAGAGCACTTACGCATGTATGAGTGCTCGAATCACTCCATGTAAGACGCTGCAGGCAACAAGTGCATTCGCTTTTTGACCTTTATCTGCATCATTGGCACTCCTAGCAGATATCCACATCCTCACACACACGTATCTGCTGGTACACACACACACACACACACACACACACACAATGGAGACATTTAATGTCAGTCCCACTGAAGCCTTTAAACCTTTCCAGAGCCTTTAACTCCAAAGTTTCGGCCTCAGCTCTTTAAACAGAAAGTTTGAGTCAATTCCCATGGCCCTCTCAGAATCTCAAGTCTCTGTAAATTTCTGATTCAAGTGCGACCTCAGTCCAAGCCAGTAGCTTCAACACACACACAAACATATAAACACACGGCAAAACCCTCTCTTTCCCCCAAGGCATCCAAAACCGCGTCTCTGAATAATTCACAGAGCCTGCTTTGTTCATCGATCCCTCTCTCCACCTCTCACTCCCACAGACACATCTTTCACTTAACACGCGGGGCCACGAGCGGCATAATGGGCTGCTTCATCACAATTCACCACCATTGTGGATTATTCCTCTTTCCTTTACTAATACCTCCTACAGGTTGAGCCAGTCTGCTGGCTTTTGTCAGAGTTGTGGTTTTCATGATGATCGTAACAAAAAGAAGTAAAATGTCATGTGAGCGCTAATAATAAGTGTCAGCACCACGTCATCAAACCTCTTCTACTGCCTTTATGTTATTTTTTTCACAAAATTTCTCATAACACCAAAACAAAATGGGCTCTCTAAAAGCTGTTATTGTCTCTCCAGTGGAGCCAAAAGCAATTATTGGGATTTATTTTGAGCCTTCTTTAATAATTCAATCGATATCAGTTTCTCCAAACGCTTCAAACTGTTTCAATATTTAGTACAGACGTTAAAGCTCATAATGATCTTGCCATTCTTTTGAAGATATTCTTGAACATTCCCGGCCCGTTCTCTGAATGATGCATTCACTAGCTTTCATCTCCTTTGTGCGGCTGCATGCTGACCCTTTTTTCTCAGCATCAGACATCTCTCCCTTCACATTCATCATACTCTAAAACCACCATCATTACCCATAATCCACCATGGTTCAGTATTTTTTTCTAATGTTCAGGATTTTGCTTTCATCGTTTTGCATAGGCAAAGACACTGACCTTTGACACTGGGAAAGTGTTGCGAAAATCATTTTGTTATTTTGTTTGATTTTTGTGATTTGTGCGTTTTTTTGTTACAATACAATTTATTTATTACATGTAACATTTGATATGAAGGAAAAACAACGCGGCAGAGGAATAGAAGTGCTGACAGGTCCCATGGGAGACTCTTTACTCATGGATCTGCAAGCAGGCTAAAGTCTTATCTTTCATGGTAATATATACAAAGCACTTTCAAACATCCCAAAATACAACTGAACTAGAAATGCACAAGCACAACAGTACTAATAACTATAAAAGTAGTCCCTTTAATCACATATTATAACTATCTGAAGGGATATAGTCCCGAATAGGCTTCCAAATCTTCAGAAATGACTGATCTTGTCTTAAAGAAAGTAGTGCTGATCTTACATGTGGTAATACACAAAACATTTCTTTGTACCACACAGTGACCATAGCAGGGGTTTAATCCATGCTTTTTCCAGGCACAGGGAGTTACATGTAATCTGTGAAGAATTCAGTGTCCTTCAGTCTATTTCATGTAAAAACACCAGTCATCCTCTGTGTGTGTTCGTTATCAAAATTCCGGTTGAGTTGGTGGCGTGTATATAAATATATATATACTGGAAACGTAATATATACGTCTTGATCAAATAAACCAATTTTTACCAAAATTTAGAACAACTGTGTGAGTACTTATTTGTCCCCAGTCTTGCTTGTGGTGTATTAGGGATCATAACGTAACAGAGATGCATAACATTATAAGATTATAATATGTTTGCAGCAGTAATGAGGTGCCACAGATAATCTTGTTTTGTGACACACTGTATGAATCCACCTAATGAATGTTAATGGATCTAATTTAGGCAGCATGCATGGTATTGGAAGAATTCATATGCAGACGGTGATATTTTCAATCTTTATTCAGTCCAGTTAGTCTCAACAGACCCTGACACCATCCTCATCCTTTCCAACCAAAATGATAAAGAAACCAGAGAAAACCAGAAACAAACAAACCTTGGACAGTGAGAGCTTTTCTGCAAAATTTTGGCATATGTATATTGCATTATTACAGTTTTACAAACGAATGTACAACAAATACATCATAAATAGACTCTTATTGTGAGACAGTGAGGAGCCAGCTTGCGTGTTTTTTTTTTCGTTTTTTTTCTTGTGTGCCTGTATGGAGGGGTCTGAGCCGTGACTTCCCTTTACGAGGAGTACTCGTACTCCTCTGCACTGCGGCGGCCGAAATCCATCCACCCCAAGTAGTCCCTGTCTGCTATCCGGTGGTTGACACTTGGTCCACTGCCTCTGCTGTTTGCCGTGGAGTTTCTGCGCACAGAACCTGGGAGGAGAAGTGGGGAGGATGAGGCGGGGTGGAGGTGATACAAAGAGTGGGTGGAGGAGAAACAGAGCGGGAGGGAAATTAGTACTCCTCAGAGTAACGAGAGCATGAGCGCGGCTAAAAACCCCACTGGATCCTGGTCCTACTTTTGGTTTGGCTCTGCAGAGAGACGGCTAGAGAGAGCTAGTTTGACACGTGTAAGGCGAGATGCAAGCAAATGTGGTGTAATAACACAGAGACAGATGTTTTATTCTGTGAGACACTCTGAGAGAGTTGATAGGAATCATTTAGTTTTTTTTTAATAACCAAAACATTTTCATTCTATTGGAACTATAATATCTGGTTTAATGTGGCAGTTTTTGGGTGAAATTGGACACAAATTATGCTCTCATAAAACCAAGCAGTTGATAGTCTTCATGTACTAAAATGTATTTTCCGTGACTGATGCTTTAATATTAAAGATTTTATCACTTTTACAACTCTTTTGGTCAGATTTCAGGCCCTCAGATGGTAGTTAGTTCGCAGTTAGTTGGGTTCATCAGCAAATTACACAAAATGCTGTTTATGCCTTCCAGAGAAAAACGTGTTTGTAACATTAGAAACTTGACAACTGATGATGTTTGGTTTTTAAAAATTTAACATGTGTGTTTTTGCTGTCGAGCTAGATTTTACATTTTAATTATCCCTGTCTCATTCTCACACACACACACACACACACACACACACACACACAGACACACAAGACAAGAAAATAAAGGGGATGTTTCACAAACAGCTGGACTTTAGGGTGACAACATACCATTACCCCCTCTGCCTTTGTGTGGCCATGCATATGTATTTATCAACTTGCATGTGTGCACAAATGTGTATGTCCATTCCCTTGAAATAAATGATCATCGCATCGTCACTTTTTTCTTCTTCCCCACACACTGTGACCTCCCGTCTTGTAAAACATTCTGATCTCTGAATCTCCGGTTTTTGATTCCAAGTGAAGTGAAACAGGAATGCTATCCTTTTCATAATCAATCGAGTGCTCGCGGAGATGCTGTTTTCACTCCACCCACATCTTCCTACGCAACACACACACACACACACACACACGCACACACATAAACACAGCATTTCAGCTCCCTGGTGTGCTGAGAAGATTGGCTGCAGAAGGCTCGACAACGACACCTCCTACACTGAAACATGCAAGTGAACAGTGAGCACACGAACACAGACACCCACAAACACACACGCACATTCCCTTAAGTATTACATATCAATTTCCTTTGCCCTCTGACATCTTATAGACTTCACTGTCTGACTGAACAGTTCCTGAGACTGTTTTGCATTTTTGTTTCTAAAGTCTTGTACTGAAGGTTATGCAACAGCAAAATGTGAACTTTACAGCTTCAATATGAAAATGTAGCCATCATTCTGAAGCCTATTTGTGTGGATGTGTAAATATGGTATTTTATAACCTAACACCAAAATGCAGAGAACCTTTCTTCAGATCGTTTAGTGACTTTTTTCTAAATTTCGATCCCATGTGAAAACATTTGTGCTGACTGTCTGTATGCAAAATTTCAGGCTGCAGGAATTGTTCTGCAAAGAGACATCGTGCTGTGGACACACAAGAAGTCGGTTTCTGGAAGCCAGGCTGAAAATTCAGGTCTTGACAGTGTGTGTAAGCATGTGCGTTGTGTACTGTGAGAGCCCAGATATTCCCCCGTCCTGACACACGGCCGGAGAGATCAGATCGCTGAACATGAGGAACTGTGACAGGGTTGAGGGCTTGTTTTCTTGGCATCGAAGACAAAAAAATCAAGCGGCAGGGAGTCAGATGGGGAGAAACAAGTGAAACAAGATGGTATGAGGAGAATGGCCGGAAGACTGCGCACACTAATACTTGCTCTTTCAAACCACAAAAGCTTTTCAGAGCCACTAATTCATTTTACAAAGCAGGCTTTGCACTAATTCCAGTAATTAGCAAGACCGAGGGGAGGAGAATGGCAGGGAAAAGCACTTGTCTCTGAAAATTAACTTGAACTTATGTCGCAAATATTGTTGCTGCCAGATGTTTTTCCCACCCAACCCCTTTATCCTCCAATACTTTGCAGGTGCAGCAAGGATGAACCCAAAACACATGCAAACTCATACTACAGACACACGGAAACACACACAAATGCACATGCACATCCTCACACACACCTTTCCTGGAGGAGATGAGTCTTGCCAGCAGCTCGCTGAGGTTGGCTCGGGAGTCTGCATCCTCCTCAGCCAGAGGAAGCGCTTTCAGCTGGGGGGCAGAGCGGCTGTGTTGGAGGTGGGGCTCTCCCAAGGTGTGGGTGTCAGCCTCGAGGAGAGCTGCTCAACACAGACAAACAAAGACACGCACAAGAGCAGATGTCGGATGTGAAAACTTACTGTGATTTGAACAATAGTGCGGTTCGTGAGGGGCTCGCGGCGAGCGATTTGTACCTTCAGAAGGAGCGGAGAGGGAGCGATGGCCCTCATCTAGGAGCTGGGAGGAGAAAGGGAGCCCCAAACAGCTCGTACACAGGACTGCCAGCACGACACACACACAAAGCCCTGCAGTCATCTGAAACACACAGAGAGGAGAGAGAAGCACACAGGGAAAGTTCAATAAGAAGGAATTTGAGATGCAGTCCAGTCTGGGTTTGCAGCAGGCGTTCCCCTGACTCAACAGTCATCCTCCACACTAACAAACTACAACTGAGACCATCTGCCAGACAACTGCTCTTTCACAGTTAATGATCTCTCTGACTGCACTGAATCAGAACAGCACATTCACACTGTCATCAAGGGGCACGGCACGCCACACGCTGTAGATAGCTGGATCTTGATATCCTGAGCACAATTTCGGCAGGTCAAATTGACCAGACTGTCAGCGCAGAAAGAATTTCTCATTTTCACTTTGCTGTCGGGGGAAACATCTCTGGAAATGAATTCACAAAATAAAAAGAAAGCAAGTCAATTCTTTTTAATCTAAAACTTGTAATTCATCAGCCATTTTAGAGCATACCAAGTGTGATGCATTCACGTAAATATTGCTTTTACATATTAGAAAATTTCCAGGCAAAAGCCAAACAAAATGTATACATTTTGTCATATTTTTCATCACAGCAATATGTTTTTTTATGAAAATGTACTCAGTGTTTCAATTCCAGTCTGATTATGAAGGAGAAAAAACATTTTCACAGCATAAAAACCATTTCATAAAATACGGTTAAAATGAAATCTCTGGTCCGTCATGTAAAAAAAAAAGAAAAAGTGGTTTCCTTACCTTGAGAAAAGAGGTTCCGCGTATTAGAGGAGTGTGTGAGAGTGAGGAGAGCACTTCTCTGTCGAGTGGGAAGGATGCCCCTTTTATAGTCCCCGCTCAGCACCCTGACTGTATGTGTGTGTGAGTGTGTGTGTGTGTGTGTGTGTGTGTGTGTGTGTGTGTGTGTGTGTGTGTTGCCTTCGTGTACATCCTGTGTATTCTTTGGTGTGTTTGCGAGCTAAACGTGAGTGAATTTGCTACAACCTCAACCATACCACAGCGTGCTTCAGTTTTATTGTCTGTTTGTTCATCATAAAATTCAAAATCAGGAGCTGCCTTGTTGATGTGCATTAACAATGTGTTATGTTTGTGTAATAGAGCATGTTTTCACTCTATGCGCATACTGTAGGGTTGAATCATCTGGATCAAGAGTATAGCTTGAAACTATTGTGAAAATATTGTAAAGTTACAAAAATAAGTGTATTCTTATTCAGTATACTGATAGAATGATCCACCCTCTAACTGCTGTCATGAGGAGGATGTGTGTGTGTGTGTGTGTGTGTGTGTGTGTGTGTGTGGGTGTGTGTGTGTGTGTGTGGGTGGGTGGGTGGGTGATGGGGAGGGTGGCTGTGTGGTCAGGCATGCGTGGTTGTGTGTATTTGTACACGCCCACACATGTATTACATGTCATGCTTAAAAAGTGGGTGGAAGCAGAAAGAGAATCTTCAGTTTTGTTCATTTTGTTCACTGAGACATTTCCACCACCTCCACCATCTCCAACCCCCCCACTCCCCTCACCCCCCACTCACACCCCGGCACATCGATCATGCAGGTGTAGCAAATCAGTCAGCCTGACTCAATAGCTATTGATCGGCTGTTGTGAGTTAACGTTTTTATTAATGAGGCCGACAGCCCGCTGATGCATGACAGGATTAAGATGTCTGCCACGGCACTGGAGCTGTTTGTACCTGCTGAGATAATGTGTACAATAAAATATAGCATCAGTAACACCTGTAACACTTCTATCATATAGGCTGTTTACTGAAGCTAACATCCAGCTGGATGTCATAGAGGAGGAACAAACATCCTTTTATTGCACTAGTCTAGTTAGGAGGGAAAAATGAGTGATGGATCTGAAAGGAGAGTTTACTTACACACTCACACACACACACACACACACACACACACACACACACACACACACAGATCAGTGATCAGTGATCAGTACTCAAAAGTAATTCACCCCCAGAGTGCTGACGTTTAATGAATTATGGATCAAATGCTCATTTGCTACCAAATAAATAACAAAATAATTACAAAAGTAAAGAGAGTCTCTGTTTAAACTAGTAATGGTTCCCCTGGCACTTATTGATTTATAATTGCTGATAGTGCAGATGAATGACCAAAAGCACAATCCATAATCCAAATGTAAAGAAAAGGGTTGAAACCTGCTTCTCAAAGGGATTAATGGATGTGTGGGGAAGCTTGATCAGAGTGGCTAGGAAGCTGGTAGGGAGGCAGACGTGACAAACTTCATCCAGGTATAACAAAAGGTGTCTTATTTATAACAACCGCGTGGCACCGTGCTTCACCTGCAACAAAAGAATATGTACAAAAAACAAGCAAACAAACAGTTTAACTGAACGAAACTCAACTCATAATAACAATTTATATTCACCTGCACATAGCTACACACTGACAGCCAGAAAGCAACTGCTTAAATAAACCCTTCCATCAGCAGGAGTCAATCTAGTCTTTTCCTGCAGGTAAATCCAATACCTAAATGATAAAGTTATTCATTCTTACTAAGCATAGCATACCATATAACATACATTTGCAGCTATACATAAGCAGATCACAATCAACATAAATAACTTACATAACCTAGTTAACCTACTTCTTTAATATCACTTCAAAATGAATGCCTAAAGTTTGTTAGAAAAAGTGCAATACCATCATATTTCATTCATATTTTGTGCATATATCTACAACTTCACAATCCTTTATGGCCTCTGCATGTTTGGTTGCGCAAAACAATCTCATCCAACATTATTAATGTTAAAGTAATCAGATGATTGGCCTGTGAAGGGCCCCTCTGACACCACTAGGCAAGGGAATCATTAGGATATTATCAATACTACTACTCTTATCGATACTCCATATTGGTTCGGCTCTATATCAGTGGGCTACTCTTATGGGTTCTTTTTCATTACTAAATAAACTCTTTATTCTTAATTCTTTATTTTTGAAAAAGAATAAATTCCGAACAGGATTAGAATTTGAAAAAGTTAAAAAGTGCCAATATAAGGACCGATAAGGAGTTACCAATACTACGATCTTTAATATTTAGCTCCTTGGCCTGATTAATACCGGGTTTTGGTACCCATCCTAAGGCCTACTTACCGTGCCATGTGATGGCTTATAGGAAAGGTCCCAGCAGTCCAGTGCTTTATGGAGGGTTTGTACGGTCAGGTGAGCGCCTCCAGGGCCGGCCGGGCGTTGCCTGTCACACACAAACACACACGAGTTTGCACCTCGGGATAGAAATGTGATCTAACTTGGGTTGTCCATCCGAACAGAGCCAACTATTTTGTGTCGTCTCTACTCGTCAGTAATGAACAGAGATTTCACCGTAGTATTTTTTAATTTACGTTGCCATTACAACTTAGTCATGAAATAAAACGATGTCAACTAATACTCATCGTCAGAATTTTCGTTGACAAAATGAACACTGTGTCAATGTTTGGTTTTCAGCTTGTTGTGCTGCCCCCAACTGGTAAAAAAAAAGGCAACGCAGGTTTAAACATTTGACTATAAGAGGGCTGCAAGCCCGACAGGGCCCGAAACCATAGAAAGATTAGGGCCGAGCTCAGGACAATTTTTTATGCATAGATAGGGTTCAGGTCGGACTTGGGCTTTTTTAAATAAAATAAAATAAAGTTGAATATGTCTCTGTGACAGCACACACTGTTTCAGTTGGTGTCCATGTAATTGTTGGCTATTAAGCGAGAGAGACAACATTTCTTATTTTAGTTATTTAGTTTTAGACATTTCAGGCCCACACAGCCCTCTAGTGAATACATCTCTTTTGTATGTTAAAAAAATACAGATTGGGCCTTTAATCGGCATGTTTGTTGTATAAAAAAAACACCTGTAATAATAATTTTAATTAAAAGTATCTCTATTGCAACAAACCTAACAGTACCTCCCGCAATTCATGTTCACATGCAGCTTTTTTGCATTATCTAATGAAGTATTGTGATAGTGTTTTTCAAGGATTTACACCAGACTGTTTGAAGTGAACGTCATTCTTCTCCCGGTATTTGCGTTATATATTGCCATTGACTGAAATTCACTAATGAAGCACAGTCCATAAATGTTGATAAAGGTCTTGTTGCACATATGCCACTTGATGTATGAGTTCTTTTCTGGTGGAAGTGACATATTCCAACTTAAATCTTCCTCCTAAACAGCAGTGAGAGCATGCTCTGTCCAGACACGGTTGGAGTCATCTCATCAGTGATATCAGATATCATTACCTGGCCAGGTTGTGTGCCTGTTGTATGCTGTTGATATCACATCACAGAATCTGCCGATATTAAAATCCTCAAAATTCAATTCAGCCACCTCTGGCTGCCAGTTGCGAAGCTGCTTGCCGAACTTTGGGCCACAACTCCCAGCTGTCACTCGCTGAGCGATGAGTCTCTCTCGATCACATCAACTCACATGACATTTTTTTACTTTCGCATTCATGGCTCTGCTCCAGTCTGCATGTCTTCCCTGCTCACTGAAGATGCTGTACCATTTTCTCCAGGCACCATCAGAAGGCATGAGTGTAGGAGGTGAGGCCACGGCCGTTCAAATTAGAATTAATTAACCATGTGGTGTGGGAGGCGTGCATGTGTGTGAAATGTGTGTGTTTGTGAGTTTTTGTCTGAGTTTCTACTTGAGATATGCACTTTCAGCCGTGTCTCCTTCCCAGGTGTATGTGCGTGTGTTTGAGTTTGAGATATGGATTCAGTGCAGCTCCGAGGCAACCTGTTGAACATGATTATTCTCTCACCTCCCAATGTAGGCGAGCAAAAATTCGACCGTTCCTGTGAGCTGACTGTCGATCTGAATGCATGCAACACACATCTGGACTGATAGTTTGAGTTTAAATGCCTGTTAAAGTGTCTAATTAGTGACACTGAAGAGGTTTCCATGGAAGAAATCTTCAATTATATAGAGACAGTGAGAGACCCCTTGCCGAGGGCATTTGCTACAGCTTTGGTATACAGTTAGTAAACACGCTAAATAATGCATAAATCTATTAATGGGTCGTCTTAGTGGCGTTGTCTCACACTCACACACACAAATGCACTTGGACCAGTCTCAGAAGACTGTTTTACAAAGACAGTAGATTCTGGAGCTCCTTTACATATCTAAGTTACCCAATGGTTATACTTGTTAAATCTGTAGAACTGTACAACTGTAGATGGTATCTTTCTCGTGTGAGCCGCCGTTTCATCGTACGCCGCTGTCCTTTAATTTCAAACTCAGCAGGAGCTTTTAATGCTTTTAATTTTAGTTTATAAGTCTATTGGAAGAGCATTTATACCATAGCCATAAAAATAAAATAAATTGTTTGCATACTTCAGACCTGATGGTAAAAGACAAAAACAAACTAAGTGGCGTCCTCCACAATACGAAACAAAATCTCAGATTCAATTAAGGAGGACTAATCAAAACAAACATATAAAAAAATGCAACTAAAAAATTTTTTAAAAAGAGCATACAATTAAAAAAATGAAAACAGACCTATTTGTGACTGCTAACTTTTAAAAATAGTCAACGGCAACATCAAATGTTCAAATCTGGCTGGGGACCTGTTTGGGCTGGACAATTTATAGCTTTGTAATAATAATTCTTATTAGTACATTCAGTCTGGTGACATTACAGAGGTACAGAGCTGGAGCCAGGAGCTGGTTAGCTTAGCCTTGCACGGAGGTGAGGGGAAACAGCTGGCCAGAGTTTAGAAACTAACCTATCAACACCTATAAAGCTCACAAACTATCGCATTATATCATGCTTGATTAATCTGTACACAAACTAATATTAAAATGGTAATTTTCAGTTTATGGACAAGTTATATGTTGAAACTATATCTTGACAGATGAAATAGTTACAGCACTAACAAACGATTGTGATACAGTGAGCTTTAGAGGTGTTTGTAGGCAGTTTTTTAACTTCGGACAGACTTTAATGAAAGAATTCAAAGTGACAATCATGAAGAACTCCACTTTGTTTTCCTTGGCAGCAATTATGGCGGTAAGCAGTAATTCCAGTTGTGTTTTTGGACCTCACTTCACAGAGATCCAAACGGTGTCCTCGCTGGCGGTCGCTTTGCTTTTTTGACTTTTTCATCTGAACGTCAAAATTTGTTTCTTTTCCTTTGGATATGCACAAGTTTCATCGTCTGTAGTCATCGATGTTTTGTTTGTTGTTTGCTTCACACACAGGTGAGTTGAAGAGTGAGTCACTCTACTCTCTCTAAGGAAAGGTGCTTTTTCCCAGGACCCATGTCGCCACAGACACCCAGTTCGTAAATGCTGCAATACTGCAAATGCAAGGGCTTTCATCAGTGGGCCAATCGCCTTCGTGTTACGTCATTTGGTGATAGATAATGACTTAACAGACATTTATTTAAATTATATTAATCTTCGAGATTATTACTTTAACTGACAGATATGAGAGTGGTATCAATCTTCTCATCTAACTCAGGGCACGAAAGCAAATAAGCGTTTAAAAAGCTTTAAGTGAAAATGACATTAATATGAAAATTAAAATGTCTAAAAACCACAGACTATGGCAACGTTACAACGTGCAAATGAGCTCTTGTATGCAGGGCAGTCACCGGGAATGACAAAGTGCACATTGCATCCCACATATCCTCCCATCAGGACCAGCCGCTGTCAGTAACCCTCTCCACGTGAAGCCTTAAAGCTGCGACCTCGCCTCAAGTGTCGAGATGCTTCAGCACAACACAACACTGCCGCCGCGATCACACACTCGTTTTTTGCATTTGCTGTTGTTCAATTCAGGCACACACACTCTGGTTATTGCTACATGCCAACATGTGGACGGTGCTGGTCTGTGTGTGGATATAGAGGTGGTCCAGCAGCACTTGAGTCCCAATGAATTCAGTTTCAAGTGCGATGTGAAAAAGACACCTGGACCCTCGGCTGCATTCAGAGGAGGATGGAGCACACATAGACACACACATCTGAAAGAAACAATGGATCAAGAAATATCCAACCATGCATCTGATACAAACTTGCTGCATGGCTAGGAATAATGAAAACTGATTACACCGTATGTTTATGCAGATTCATTTTCTGTAGCTCCTAATCTTCCCTTTCATCTCATCTTTGTATTGCTATGCTTGTAAACAAAATCGCTTTTCAATTTCTGATATTAAAATAAATTTAATTCTACTTTAAAAACTTAGAATGGAGAAGGAAAAAGTTATTAAACGAGAGATTTTATTCGTTTCTCTGCTGGATGTGTAGGATTAATTTGCACACATGAAGCTGTTCCATTTTCTTTGTCAGGCTGCAGGCGACTTTTCCGTGTCGTGCGAATGATTCTCCCAGGAGCTCAAGCACCAGTATGGACAGGACAGGAAGACCTATTACACTGTGTGCTTCCCATCAATTGCTCTGACACACGGACTGATGAGACCGAACTCGCCTCGCGCAGCAATGGGTCCATTATGAAGGAGGTGGTCACACGTATTATCATGTGCAAATTGCTCAAATCTTCTTGTTCTCGAGGTTTTTGCCGTGTTACGCCTGCCATCTCTTGTGACAGACATATAAATTCACATAGCACAAGATATAAATGTTACAATAGAGCAGCTATTTAATTTATATTTGATTCCCTCCTCCCTCGTGTCAATTTACAGAAAGAAATTAAATTGACCTTTGAAACAATATCGAGGTCCTTTATAATGTTCCGCAAGGATGCAAGAATGAGATGCATGAGAGTGGAGAGAAAAACGGGGGAAAAAAAGATCTTAAGGGGGGGTTAGAGGGGAGTGATGTGAATGAAAGAAAGGAGGAAAGAATGAAGGATGGTCAGAGAAAAGAGGGAAAGATGACTGGAGGGGAAAGGAGTGAGTGACTCTGTGTGGCTGGTCTTTGTAATAACTTAGTAATTAGCAGCTAACCAGGTACTTAAGCTCTGTTAGACTAAAAGGGGCTCAGGACAGTCAATACTATTGATTAGCGTTAATGAAAACATAGTTTCACCTGCTTTCTCCCTGGAGCCTGAGATCCAGACAGCTCAGGGTATCCAGAAACTTTTTATTTTAATTTTTTTCTTTTTATAAATCTTTTGATTTATCTTCTGTTTTAGCATAGCGATCTGTAGTTGCCCCCCCCCCCATGTTCTTCCAGGGAGCTAACACACATTTCTACAACATCAGATGGATGGTTTAAAAAATCCATTAATAAACACAGCTAATAAACATTGTGTCATTTTCCTGTAAAAGCCACCACTGAACATCTTTGGAATCAGTCAGTCTTTGGAGAGAAATTAGTCTCAATATTACAGGAGACATGCGTGGTCCATCAACTACTACTAAAAACACGATTTACAAATGTGTACGACGTGATTATTTTATGGTGGTCACAAATGCATCGTCGAATCCACAAAGTGTGTTCAAAACTGGTTTGGACAAACTGGAACAAACTTTTCTGATGTCGGATTAGAATTACAATTTCTGTAACTTTGCAAAATTTGCAATCCAACATTCACACCCACTTCACGCTGCATTGGCCAGCTGTGTGTAGGTGAGGAAGTAGGGTTTGAATTTCTCTCTGCGTGTACAACAAAGTGCAACACTATAAATTGTACAAACTAGTTACTTTCAAGTGTACCCCCACCTGTCCCTATTGAGTCTCTTTGAAAAACTAATCAGTCTTTGATGCTGGAGCTCCTACCATCTCTGCCCCACTCATGAACCCTCTTTCAAAGTCACTTAAAGCTCTTCCTCTAGCCATCTTGATCCAAAATTGAGGTGAACTGGGCTTGCTCAGCATTTTAATACGTGTCACACAGAGCGTGATAGGTTATTTATTGTTTAATTGTTTCATGTGGCATACTTGGATGGAAGCAACTCCACTCTTTATGTTTTTCCATTTAGTCCGTTTTTTATTTAATTTATCACCGGCGTGTATGTCCAAGCCTTAGAACTTTAACCTATAACCTGTTAGCTCAGTCCTTCAGGATGTCAGTGTTTGAGCTCAGCTCAGGTTTCAATACTCAAAGTGGTGAGAAAAAAGGAAAGTGATCTGAGAAAAGCAGCTTTTAAAAATCCATTAACATCAATCACACATATATACGCTAGAACTTGTAGCGTGTATAACTTGTATAGAAAGATATATAGACTCCACAACACTGTATGTAAGACCTCGTGTAACCAGACAAGAATAAAGAGCAAGACAGATCTACTTAAAGGTTTCATTGCTTCGCCAAAAAGGTTAGTCCAAAACATGCTTCAAGAGGGCCTCTCAACAATAGGATCAGTTTAATGTCATTATTGTTAGAGGTTAGCAGTAAAAGACACTGACATTTCTGATGAGAGGTCAAGTTGTCAGTCTTTATTGTCCTCACATTGTCATGTTGGTGCTTACAATCTTAGTCACTTGCAGATGTTAAATGTGTCTATGTCATTTTCACTTTTGCAGCAGTCAAATCACATGATGTCAAACAGGGTTAAATTGAAGAAACAGATTTTGCTTCCTCCTCTCAGAATGAGGTCTGTGGTAGGAATCTCACCTATTTGGCCGACTTTGAGGTGAAAACATGTAAAAAGATTTATTTTCCTTCAGCATAATATGTTCATGATGGAATTTAGGTTCAGCAACATGGATTTGATATTTGTATTTTTACTGAGCAGTCAGGTTTTTTGCCCTCGGCTATATTCTAGCAAACTGCTCCAGCATGTCCTGATCTTCGGCATATTCTTTCCATGACTTGTTGTATAACAGCAGTAGAAAAGTGTTTGTATCTGATGAAGGCAGCACTGTCTGTTGTTTCTGTGGACTGTCCAAATAAATATGAGCATCAGAGAGTGTGTGTGCATGCCTTGCTTTTTATAAATATGTATCTACTGTAGATATTTTGGCCTGTAACTCACCAATACAAGCGTGGATCTTTCTCTGCATTTTAGTACCAACACCCATTTTAGATGAAGGATAGTTGTCAGTGAAACTAGCTGATCAATAGTTGTCTGACAGGCAGTTAGACAAGATTTCCCAATTATGGACCTCAGAAAGCCATTCCCTGCACATCCAAATTGTCACCATACTAAATCACATCTCCTTAGCTTCTCTGTTGAAGCCTAATTCAGCGTGCAAGTATGTTGTTGTGCACATTCTTGTTTGCCTTGTGTGTGTTTAGTGCATATATTAATGTGTGTGTTTAGTGCATGTGTGAAGTTAGCAGGCTAAATTAAATGTGTGTGAATATTTTGTATCCAATTAAGTTGATGAGGGTTCATTAAATCATGGCACATTTCTAAACTCACAATGTGCAATTAAAAAGCTTTTGATGATGCGCATAAGGCACAAAGAAGTGAAAGGCTAGCAGAAGAAGGGAGAAAAAAAGAATTCAAGAAAGCTTTCAATGACGACGTAAGATGAAACTTTCCAACATGTAAAATGAGCAACAACATGTGTGCGTTTGTGCATGCTTGCAAAACACCATTCGGCTTCTGCAACGGCAGGAAGGTCTAATGGCAGTAACCCTCTCTCTTCTGCACCGGCACAAGCAGGGAAATGTAATCACCTGTATGTGTACATGGGTGGAGAGAGGCATGAGAGGCTGGTAATTGTTGCTCCACTCCAGTGTTGTCTGTAGGAAAGCCAATCTGCGTGCCTCCTCTGGCTCTACTTGGTCTTGGTGCTGAATTATAAATGATCCTGTGATGTGTCACTGCTGACAGAGGAGAGAGGATATAGGTTACTCCCACTGCGCAAACACAGGCATCACACAGGGAAAAGATATCCGTGACGACTTTATCGCCTCGCTTTAACTTAGAAACCAGCTCCATTGCAATAGCTGCGTGACAGTGTTTTCATTTTTCCATCAAATGCTCAAACTGATATCTGACTCACCATGGCTGCAATCGTATCCCTATAACTGGATGAAATGTGGTAAAATAAATGTAAAAAAATATATATACTAATAATAATAATGATTAGTATATATACATTTTAGAGGCATGGCGTGAAGGAACAATAGGGGGAGCTTAAAACTAATTGGGGAAAAAGTAAATTAAAAGGATTAACATCAGAACTGTTTGTCTCATGACTGTTGACTACACACACCCAAGCACCATAACTCTTATGTTGTTTTACATTATTGCATGCTGAAGGCTTTGTCCTCTTGTCAAAATGAATAAACTCCTGCGATAAAGAGTGAAAACTCTTGTTTGGGTGTTTTTCACACAAAGAAGAAGCAGTTTTTGTCTTTCACTGTTGTTGTTGTTGTTGGGGAAAAACTATAATAATAGCCCAGTGAGAACACCCTAGACAAGAGTTCACTGTGATCAGGTACGCAAGTGTATCTTTTTGATGTGCAGAATGAAGATTAGAACTTGTTCTATTAGGTGGACATTAGTCTTCAAGGTGCGACCAGCTTCTCAGGTACACTTGACCGTTCACTAAGCCCTACCCTCCTTAGTAACTGTTGCTACACCTGCTTGCTTGCACACCTTTCTGTCTGGTCTTGCGCGGCAGGTGCTGCCAATTGTTCCAAAGGCCCATTATCCTGAAACCCCAAGAGTCGGAAAAATGTCCCATTGGATCGAAAGCCCATTTGTCCGACAGCCCGTTATACCGAAAACAAATGCCCATTGCTCCAAAGGCCCATTGCATTGATTAAACCCATGACATCAAAATCTCACTCCAGCTTGTTACCAACTTTTGCTCCAGTGTTTATTGTTTTGGAAGTTAGAGAAAAAAAAAAAACACCATCGTCCAGACTCTTTAAAAGCTGAATATCACTCTTAATACAGTCCACAGCCCTACAGTTTCGGCATGTGGAGAAATCCAAAGTTGTAAAGACCTAGTTACGGTAGCTAAGATTGGACTAAGATCACTATTCAAAGGAGGGGTTTAGCGAACGACAATTGCGACAATTTTACTTAATTCATCATTTTTAGCATTATGTGAGTTTTTTCATGTTTATCCACCTCTTGACGCTCCTCTGGTCCTCTGAGGACAGATTAACACTTTAATGCAGCTCAATAACTCACATCATGGCAGTAAAGTACAAATCCATAAGATAAGGCAAACCATTAAATATTAAACAAGAGCCATAATCATCGTCATTCAGATTGATGAACACATTCTGCATATGTGCGTCTAGTAGGTGCATGCGTGTGCATGCAAGATGTTCATGTACTGTATCTGGATATCTGTGATACAAGAAGGAATTGGCCAATAAAAGGAGACAAAATGAGACAAACAACAATGATTATCTTTCATCAAGGGAAACCATTACCCAGATATAAAACTGTCTCACAGAATCTCTATTGATCTCTGCAGTTGTAAATATCAAACACAATCTTAACAAAATAACCAAATATTGATCACCTCTGGAGACAAGACCATTTAATCAAATGCATGTGACATGGTCTTTTCATTTGCTGAAGGAAATACATAATGCTGAGTGTTCATCTGTGAAGGTACTGAACACCATGCACGTCCAGGTATATTTTGTTGAAACTCTGGAGTGTTTACTCTGGTTTGCTTGTCCAGGGAAAAACAACATTATTTAAACTGGTGGTACCAGGATCCTCAAAATGAGCATCTGTGATTTTTTAAAACCGAATAGTTATAGATAACTCCTAAGGGATTACTGTATTCAGGTTTATTACAACCTGGTTCTTACTTCCATAGTTTGGCCATCAACCTCTTAGTGATGATGGAAATGATAATCTGGGAAACGCGCCAAACAATCACTACAACAGTCCAACAGGGCAAGATATGAGCAGTCATGATGATCAGATTGTAAACAAGCCAACAGTTTTGCCAGAGTTAACCATATTAATGCAATGGGGGGATCAACATTATGACCAGTCAACAAACTATATGTCACTGTCAACTTTGCATTTATGGGACTGACCAGTACGAATGTACAAAGGTTCAAACCAGAGAAAACAAACTGGTGTGACTGTAGCAGATCGCAGCTTATGACTGCTCTGTTATGTCACTGTTGGTCTGTATCACAGCGTTTTCCTGCCAGTGTTGCTGAATTTGAATGAGCAACAGACAGTCAATGGGCGAAAGATCCTGATATGTGTTTTTTTTGCGTGTCTCACACCCATGTTAGCGAAGAAATTAGTGTCAGTCATCTAAACGCCTCATATACATTTTTTTCTCACTCTCCTGTCTTTATATTGCTCTCTCGGCTTGTCATCCATTTCTTAACACTTGCTGTATGCTGAGGACGGGGAGATTTAATGATTTTCTAACACACACACACCCCTGTCTCTGCCCCCCTTGTCTCCCTCCCGCAGGATGTATAATTCATTAGGCGTTAGTGGGATTTGGCAGCCATTGGTTCTGTGAGAGTTTAGAGCTGTAATGTGACACAAATTTGGCAATTATTGGAAGAAACATGTCCAAGCGGACTCCACGGGAAGACATGCACAGTCCAGAGAGAGACAGCGAGTGGGACAGATAGCTTTGGCGTGTGGTTTTGAGGTAGATTACAGGTGTCAGTGATGCTCCTGACTGCTACTGAGAATCTCAAAGCAACTGGAAACCATCCATTAGCCAACTATCAAATCCAAAAGATGTTGGTGGGTGGTGGTGAGAGCCCGGATGACATTGTGTATAATGTCTTCCTGACTTTATTTGAGGTTGGAAACAAAGCGTGTTTACTTTACTTGCATGTGATACTTTACGACTCTCTCGAGGGAAAGTCTCTTTTTGCCTGAGGGTCAGTTTCACAGCCCAACATCTGAAGCTGGTAGATATTCAGTCCTGTGCTCAGAGAAACTTCAGTGGGTCTGACTGAAAGACAACATTTGTAATGACTCAGGCACCCTGCGACTTTTGTATAAAGAAGAAGGAATGTGTGATGTACAGTAATTAGTAAGGAGGCATGGTCTTTGAAACCATGCCCCAGTTGATAATGCAGACTTTCTTCAAGCCAAAACCAGGATAACCCTTGTGAAATTCAGGGTAGCTGTTCTGGTGCTTTTGATCATTTCATGTCATCGTCCTCAGCAGATTGAGTTTGCCCAGTTGTCATGGAAATGTACATGTTCAAATTTCCATTTTTTGAGCACTTTAAGGACTTCTTATTCATGTTGGCTTGAAAGTTTAGATTGAAAATTCATCAAAAATGGTAATCTGTAACCTTGCCAAAAGCCTGTATACAGTATTTGCGGTTTCAAACACCTGATCCTTCTCAAGAAATATAAATTTGTATTCCTGCTTTGAAGGGAATAAATAGTCATAATAGTCTGAGTGGTGGCATCCATCTTGGCTAAACAGATTGCCACCTACAGAAACAGCAATGAAAAGGCATTTCATGGTGCTGCAATTAGAACAAAAGATGGAAGAAGTGATAGTGGTAAAGATTTAAGGTCCTACTGAGGGCTGACATGTTGTTGTTTTTTCAGATTTACTACCTTGTTGTACTTTATGTTCGATGATGATCCACTCAGAGCAGATGGCCCTCTGTATCAGTCTGGCCCTCCACCTCACTGACCAGATGTGGACCTCTATTGTGTTTCTCCATCGACTTTCAAGGTTCCCATAGCTCAGAGAAAGTCTGAAACAAAGTGGTTCATAAAGCAGCATGCGTTCATT
The DNA here is from genome assembly GCA_031216445.1 of Lateolabrax maculatus. NCBI lineage: Eukaryota > Metazoa > Chordata > Actinopteri > Acropomatiformes > Lateolabracidae > Lateolabrax > Lateolabrax maculatus. The sequence continues at coordinate 17,323,127 of CM062218.1, forward strand.
TTTGCCAACCAGTTACGATGAGTGTACAAAAAGCTGTATTCAAAATGTCCCTCAGTAACATTTGTGTCAGCATCATGAGCTTAGTACAGTGAGCGAAACATTAACTTTCTACTAATATCCTTTAATTTTATAGGAAGTTTCCTGGAAAGACAAACCATTTAATTTGAGACTAATTAACCGAGACTTAGGTCTTAGATAGTAAGAACTTAGTTGGCTGAGTTTATAAGCAGTTGTTGATTTCCAGAGGAATGTCATGTATTATTCAGTTATTATTGGAAACTTAACTCTCCATATTAAAATATAGAGAAATGTTTCATTTTATTTCGAGCTGACCAGCTGTGCACTGACTAAAATACTCTCTAGCAAATACTTTAATTAAATCAGAAATGTAGCCTACAAACTGAACACTGTGTCTACATTATTCTATCTATAATAAGTATCAAATTACATACTTCTTTCCAGGAAATTTAAAAAAAAATGACGAGACATTATTACGAAATCACCATACGTCAGTCTTACCCAGTTAAGGCCAAACCTGAAAGATTCTGATTGGTTTAAGAGATTCAAACAAACAATGATACTTGTGGTATTGTTGAAGTAGTGTAGGTCTGGAAATGAGACGCTAAACGATCGTAATCAGAGCTGACATGAAGGAATTAGTCACACAGCCATGACAACAGCCACACTGAAAACCAGACAGTCATTTATGTGGGCACACATGCAATATCTCCCTCTCTCTCTCTCTCTCTCTCCCTCTCTCTCTCTCTCTCTCTCTTTCACACACACAGATGCTGACAGGTACATCCAGCTCACGGCTTATTGCATATGGATGCACGCAGCCACAGGCCCTACTGAAATACGGTATGCAGGGTATGCTAGTGTGCTTCTATGAACCATAATGAATATTTCATATTTGGCATGCCTTCTCTGGATAAGCAGATGGTACCTCTTCTGCCTGTCTCCTGTGCACCTGGACCCCGTTCACGTATTAGCATTTAAGAATGTCTGGTCCCTCTCTCACTTTTCACTGTCTTTATGTCTCTCTCCCTCTCTCTCTTGATCTTTTCTCCGTCTAAACCCTGGCATGTGCTAACTTTCCAGGATGCATCTGATCAGTTCGGTTGAACAACATGAGATCAGCTGCTCAGTTACCTCCCGGTCTCCACATTTAGTTTTTTTATCAAATGGGCTCTGTACTAAAAATATGAACTTAATGCAGCACTTTGTCTCTTCTTAAAGACCAGCTGAAGTCATTATTATAGCCAGCCAGCAGTAAATTATTATTTTTTATAGGTTCGCCAGCCTTGTTGTTTGACAATTTGAAAAAATGAGCTCCTGTGAACAGGACTGTTTATATTGTATTATTGGATTACTAGATAGATTGTATTGTTATGGCTATAAAGCATAGCTTACAGTGATGTTTCATCTTATTACCTTAAGAGGCTGACTAACAACACCACCCTGACTTAAACTGTAGTTGAGTCAAATGCTATAAAAATAAAGGAATACTTAATTCCAAGCGCGTTTAGCCAAAGGTCAAAAGTAAGAAAGTCATCATAAAACCTCCATTTCTGTTTTTAATGTACAGTGGACACAGGGGGGCTGTTAATGGATATATTCTTGTGCAGAGTCACCATTATCCATTACATGGGCATCCCATTAGTCAGCCATGTCGTCCGCAGAATGCCAAAATAAAAAAAAGAAGAAAAACCAACCTGAATCCACAGAGAATCCCACAGAGATGAAGCCAAGTGCGAGAGGCTGCTGAAGCTTGACAGACGATCTCAGAGAAGCCAAGCCGCCCATCTCCCAGATGGCTCCATCTACAACAGTTAGGGGGGTGTACGCTACAAAATTCCACAAAGAACTAATGAAGCTTCTGTCGCTGCGAGAAAACCTCTTTAAAAGTGATGATTAAAGAGTGTAAGACAGTTAAATTTGGTCAAATGCCATTAAATTGAAAATGCTGGCTTTGACCTCCCTTTTTCTGATCAGAATTTGTATTGACTTTGATTTTATGTAATATTGTATAACTATAGTTGCTTTTATGACTTGTGCTTCTGATTTTTTGTTGTGTGAAGTATGCAGTTGAAACGTTTGGTTGATGTATTGATTAGTCGATCAACAGAAGGTTAACTCTCAACAGTTTTGATAATCAATCAATCGTCTAAGTAATTTATCAAGAATAAATGCAACCTTCTCTGGTTCCAGCTCCCCAAACATGAGGATCTGTTGCGTTTCCCCATAAAGTGATTGTAGTTGGTTGTTTGAAGACATCACCTTTGGCTCTGCCAACATGGGATGGGCCTTTTTCACTATTTTCTGACACTTTATGGACTAAACATCGTGGACTAAGAGTCTGCAGCCGTGCTCTGTAAGGCTGTACTCACACATGGTGGTGATTTGAGCTTATTGATAACATTAGCATGCTCACAATGGTGATGCTGACCTTTAGGAGGTGTAATGTTAACCATGTTCACCATCTTAGTCAGTATGCTCATATTAGCTCATTAGCTGTGAAGACAAAGTACAGCTGAGGCTGATGAGAATGACATTTGTCTTAAACAGACGTTTTATTTGTTGGTGGCGCTTGATGAAAAGTCAGGTGGTCACCAAAGTCTTTAGGATTTATCCTGAGGGGAACATGAGTGTCTTGAACAAATTCCATGGCAATCCGTCCGATAGTTGTTGAAATATTTCAGTCTGGACCTAAGTGATGGACCTACCAGCCACCAGACGGACATTGCCATCCCTAAAAGCCTGCATGCTGCTACCATGGCTAAAAATGATCTTCTGATTAATCGATGAAAATAATTGTTAGTTTCAGGCCTGGTGAAGCGCTTTGTAACTTTGTAACTATAATAAAACTAATAATTTACCATTGAGATATTTCCGCCTAAATAATTTGGAATACATTTTTTTTTTAATCCTACTTGTTGTATTGTATGGTATTCTTCGTTCAATTTACTGGTATAAAAGGCTCTGCTGATTCTGAACGTCTCTGAGTTCCTTGATGTGTTGCATCTCAGAGCAGCAAATTAAAAATAAAAACAGTTTTCACAGCATGCTCTCTACTTTGACCCTTTCAGTTGATTCATATAACAGCAATGAACCATGAACAGCATGGGTGAAATGACTGGCAGAGTTGAATTACACACTCAACTACACAGTTATTAGATATAATTGTATCCTCAATAATTTATGAAGTTCATTTTGTACAAAACCTAATGGTTTCAGTGAACAGTTAGATGTTTCAGTGATCAAAGTTTCAGTGTAAATTGGATCATTCTTTTTTCACGGGAAATAAGAACCTGTAACAACCCTCGGATGTCGTGTTTGGGAATGGACACGTTTTCTTTCTAAGGTTTTTAAAAAATATGAGGGCTATAGCCTGTCCTAAATGTAAAAACGCATCAGGCACTGAACCCCCCGGTATAATAAATCAGATATTCTCCCAATATGGTAAGAAACCCAGTTCATGCAGCACCTTTGGGAGGCTTCTAAAATACCTTTAATAATGAGAAAATGTCTCAAATGTTTTGTGTTATTTGGGGGAAAATGCCACTCTAGACAAATGACTTGTCATTTGAGTGGAAGCCTTGTACTGTAATGTTCAACAGTCCTGATTATCAGTCCATGAAGAACAAGGTGGAGGAAATTGACACTGGAACACTTAAGACCATTCTCAGTCCGCACCGGTGTCTGTCTGAGAGGCTGTTAATTAGAAAGAGGGGATGATAACATCTTTTTTGTCTGTCACAGCGTTCTACCCTCCACCCAACCCTGTTGTCTGGGTCCTTTTTTCTTCACTTTTACTGTTTGTCAGAGGGAATTGCCACTACAACACACTAATGATCAAAGAACTGCTGTGACTTTTTGTGTCTGATTTTACCCAAAACATGACAAGAGGATCAACAACACACTCCCACATATTTGTGTTCCTGGTACAAATAATTTTGCTGTGAAAAGAAGTTCATGAAATCTTTGTTTAATGTGCTCTATGGGGGTTTTGACCACGGGTGGAGGTGTTGAATGGTGTTTCTGTTTGTGTCTTGTGTTCTACCAGCACGAGGATGGAGTTGGTGTGATACACATTTCTGCCAATGGCAATGTGTGGCAATGTAATATATGTATGCAATAGTCAATATTTGGCAGCAATGGGAAAAAGTACCAGCAAAAAGAGTAGTGCTATGATAAAAGAGGAGGAGAGAAAGACCTCAAGCTGATGTAAACAATGTTCTGTTTTAGAACATAAAAAAAAAGTTTGAAGTAAGAATTGCATTCAAAGCAGCTGTTTTCGACTTGAAAGCTGTAATAAACCCATAGCTACGTGCTCCACACCAAACGGGACAACGTAGGCAAGTTAGCGACTAGCGGGTGAACGTATTTGAACATTTAGAGCCACAAATTCTTCTTCAGAGTTGGTGGAGACCAAAACTGAGCAAAAAAGAGAGTGACTATTAGATTTAAATTTGTACATTGTACATTATTGCAGTTATTTTTTTTTTTCCACTTAGAAGCAGAGTAGTGTGACCAAGAACCGCACCACTATATTTTCTCCAGGAGGAAAAAAAAAAACTCGTGAAAAAAAATCGAAATGATTTTTGCCCCCAGTTTTCAAGTAAATTTGAAAAGTTCTGGTTTATAAAACACAGTAGAAAACAAAGCAGAACCTGGAATCCAGACCTACGGGGTTCCTAAAACTATTTTGGAGAACGTTCAACCAAAGATTTTTGTTCAAAGTTTCATACCAATTTTAATACTTGTAACCATGTTAAATGGTTGAATGCCTAAATTATATATTGTTTAGTAAGCCAAACATCCCAAAATGTCCTTTACAAATCCAGTATGAGTCAGAGGTTTGTCACTTACAAAGAAATGCTTTGACTTTTAGCCACACACAAGCCCAGTTTTTGCTTTCCTTTAAGAATAACTTCACTGTAAACAATTTAAATTTTTAACTTTTACCCTGAAGCATGCTGGTGATTTTTTATTCTAGTGCCACTGAGCATTAGTGTTTCTCAGACCCCTGAGAGAGAGCTACACAAAGATTTAACACTGTGTGTTGTTGGTGTATGTAAATACCACACATTCCCATCCATAACAAGATCTTTAAAAATGTACTACAGTTCCCCCGGCAGCATCACATCACTCGTCGTTGTTGCTGACAGCGAGGACAGCAGTAGCGCTTCTAATCTCTCAATCCCTGTCCTGTTTAGTTTGATGGATGCATCCACTATCACCACATGTCAAAATATAGCAGCCCTGACACAAATCATAACAGCATATGGTAGTGTTTCTGCTGCTACAGGGGGATCTGCATGATAGAGGGCCCCACGTATTGTGGAAGGTGATCATTTTGCGGGATCTTGCAGTTGAAATATGGGTCCTTTCCCCAGTTATTTCCAAACATCAAAAGCATCTCCAGCTCTGAAAAAAGGTTTCCTAAGTCAAATAATCATCATGATAATGAAGTTTGTTCTTAGCTGAAAGTATTTCCCTGTCACTCGTCTTAACTTATGTATGCCTGTGGAAATTTAAGTCTCTCTGGTCTTCATTAGACTTTTTATTCATAACTTTGGTTACAGAGATAGAAATAGAAAAGGGGATAAAGGAAAAAGTAATTGAGAGAGAGAGAGAGAGAGAAAGACAGAGGTGGGGACATGGGACTATGGTTGAGATGAGAGAGACATTAGAAATGCGAGCAGATTTGCATTTCAAATGTTGCCATTCTCCTCTACTATTATAAACTGTATGCATACTGCTTGAGGGTTGAGGTAGAACTGATAGTATTTAACTGTGATAAACTGGGGGCACGTTAAATACAGAAAAACTGGAGCTTACTGGGTACATGTAATGAAGTGTCATGTCTAAATATGCATAAAACCAGAGGTGTATAATTATTGCTGCGGCTTGAGCTGATAATCACAGAGAGATGGCCACTGTATTAAAGATGTAGAGGAATGGGAAAGAAGTTTCAAACACATAAGGAACTGTAGAAATGTACCTCCAATACTTCCTTCACCACTGTGAAAAAAAATACAACCTAGAAGTAGTATTGGGAAGCATTTGTGTGTTGATGGATGTCTGTCGGTGAAACATCTCGTTCTGTGAGGGGCTGCTGGTCTGGGTGCTTTAGAGATGATCAGTAAGAGAAGGATCAGAGAAACAACACAGTATTGTTAACCTCGTGCATTTTTAATGCGCTTCGCTTCAATATTTGATGGGCCAAGGAGCTTCACAGATATTGTGGCGTCAGCTGACAGATGTCGGCTTTACAAGTCTGGGGAAAATCTCACCGCCTAAAAGTTTATGTCTCAATCTTAGAAGAGTGTCTGTGCTTTAGTGTGAGAGATTAGAAAATGAGCAAATATTTTATTTTTCTTGTCGTGCTGCCCTGATTTTCTGACCTGGTGAGGGCTGTGTTTCTTTAAACCTGGATGAATTGATATTTTTGGCCAACGCATCAAGCTTTGATATAATGACACTAACATATTATCACCTTATAAGGTTGAAATCGGAAACATGTTGGCAAACAGTGGCTTATTTACACAAGCAGGCATGAAACAACATTAGCATTTGTTTCAAGAGTTTGTGTCCATCTGACTATATAGTCTAATATTCACTCTCCTTTTAACTTTGTTTTGTTCTGGACTAAATCTCTGGCTCCGAGCGGCTAAATGCTCCATTACGTTCAACCAGCTAGTCTCTAGCGTTGTCTGCTGTTTAGGGAGTTATGGTACAGTGGCTTTTTAGAGGTCATTCCTGCTGTATCTGGAAATGAGCTGCGAGAGTGAACCAAAACAGTAAAGCTGCGGGAAGGAGAACCAAAACAATGAGCTGAAAGATGCTAAAATGCTCTGCAAAGTTGGGTGATAATTCTCTCTGGTTTTGTCACTATGAACAACCACTTTAAAATGACACATCTGATTTGTTGTTGGTATACAAATATTGAACTGTACTGCAGCTTCAAATTTCTACCTAAATTGTTTGTTTTTCCTTCAATTTCTCTAGTGTTGAACCAAACACATTTATATTCAGTTTTATCCAGTGAAATAGATCAAACAAATGCATCTATAAAGGGATATACAGCACTTAATACCTAATAATCCTACGCCCATTTGATTTCAAATAAGTAACTGCTGGTGTGCCACTTAATCGATCAGTGATCTGTAACGCCAATTGCACTGTGTTTGCTGTACTCAATTGATATTGACGAAATCATTATCCCAGCAGAAGCAATGACGCCGTTCCAGCCTCTTATCTCGCTATCAGATGACTTTTAAATGTTGTGCACGCATCATTTCAGCTCAATGTGCTGCTTGTCTGCGTCGACAACGAGACTGTAAACTTACCCACGTGTTCCCTGTAGATCATTGAAACTGCTGCTCTATGCCAACACTTCAGGATGCATGATGGGTCGATATTGATTTTCTCAAAAGGAAGAAAATGAAAGCAGCTTCAAAGGGGACCCCTTTCTCATTCTAATAAGACACCCTTTATTAAGCCTTCATAAGTTATAAGTGATTGCTATAGTGATGGATGATAGATAATTAACTAAAGCTTTATGAACATAAATAAAAACAACTTTTAGGTTGCTTGCTTATGAAAAATCTCTTTGGCTGATGTTTTCTTTCTTTTATTTAACTTTTAATAAAATGTACAACTGCAGACAGATGGCTTGTTGTTGGGTTCTCATTTTCTAACAAGCTTCCAGTTCTAAATGTTAATAAGCCATAAATAAAGGGTTATTACAATAATCTGTCAAGTCTGTAATTGTAAATGTTAATAAATTGTTAATAAACAGATTCGGACTACATTCATAAACGCTAACAACTTTATTAGTAAAATTACTTTTTCCTTACCATCGGATGCAATCATTCTAAATGATGGTGCTAAAGTGTCAGCTTAGATGAGAAGGATCTATCAACACAATGATGACTAGTGTAGATGTTCTCATTACTGAAGAAGTCAGTTGACTAAAATGGGGCAGTGTGCCAAATACCCAGTGTAGAACTTTGCAAAAAAACCCAGCATTTGTGCCCAAACATGAAACAAACTTTGACGCACTTTACCACTGGGTCTCCTGCTGCCGTCATAGAGGAAGAAATCCTTGTGTTCAAACGGAAAACTTTATGTATGAGTGGGAGCTACAGCGAAAGACAGAAAAAAACACAAGGAGGATGGAGGTGCAGAAAAAATGGGGTGTTGCAGGAAGAGAGGTACTGTACACTGCAAGTGTTTGATCTCTGTTCATGTAATAACCTGTGTGTGTCTGTGCTGACCTTTTCACACTGTGGCAACAGGGGAAATCTCCTCCTGGCTGTTTCCATTTCTGACACACTTATGAGAAACAAGAGCAAGAGAGACAAACAAAAATACTGAATGAATAAATAATAAGATTATCATACTGACAGCTGCGCACCTATTTATGCTTGACTGACTTGCAGGTTGATGTAACAAACAAGAGGAGGTAAGGAATGACAAATTGGCTGGTTAAACCATAAAAAACACAGACACACGGAGAAATCAAACTAACCTCTGGAGAGACTGAGAGCTTTTCTTTTAACAAGACAAATGCCGAAAAAACAACTAATCAATCGGTAAATATTCATACTTAAAATAAAAGGACAGAGGTATTTTTCAGGAACAAGCTGCTGGAGTTATTAAATGGGGTAAGGTGTCTTTTTTCTATGTTTTTAAACTGAAGATATAGTGGCAAACTATCTTCAGAAAACTACACCAGCCAGTGCAGGAAATGTTAATCATCGTTATACTGTTGTAGCATCACTGTATGTGTGACACTTTATAATCTCTTTTCTAGACTCGGGGAAAGTTTTACAAATAAAAAGCCTCAAAATTCATAATACAATGAGTAATAGTCCACCTTGTTTGCAGTTTCAGGTGTGCTGTCAACAGTTATACAGACATCTCTTTTATAATGGTGGTCTAAGGGGTTAATGGTTTTTTGGGCCGAGAGGAAATTTTATGTTGCAATACCGCAAGTGGCTATTGGGACAAATTAACTTTTTCCCCTTTAGCTTGCTGGCTAAATTGCTTTGGCTACTATTGCAAGAGCTTATATAATAAGAACAATAAGTGCACTGGCTGGTGTAGTTTTATGAAGAAAGTTAAAGAAAATGTCTGTGCTCAGTGTGTTTATATGCATATATATAATTTAATGATGTATACAGTATTTTTTTGTCCTGTCTTATAAGCTCTTAGGTCAAATGACTACGGTCCTGTAAAGTCATTTTGCAAATGCATTGTGCAAATAAACAATTGGATTTGTCAAAATATCTTGCAATTAAACAAAGAAAGTCATTTTTTTTGGCAGCAAAGGTGAGAGGATGAGAGTTGCTGATCCCATAAAGGACAAGGCATTAAAAACAAAAGAGCAGGTTAGGAGCCTTGGTGTAAAGCAGCATTTTTCACCAAAGTCAGGGACCTTATGACAAAACAAGATTTGGAAAAATTGATTCACGCTTTTATCTATAGGAAAAGTGAGTACTGCAATGGGCCTCTGACAAAACTTTCTAAAAAAAATCCATCAGGCACCTGCAGCTTATTAAAATTCATTTGCGAGAGTTGACCAAAACCCAAAGGACAGCCGAAATCATCCCAGTTTTTCAATCTAATCTAAATTAAGATTACATGGAGTTGGCCCCTAAATATATGGCTGACATGCTTGATCAATTTAACCCTCTTAGATCAGTGAGGATTTGACTGCTACTGCTGCCCAGGGCTAAATCTAAACAAAGAGAAGCAGCTTTTAGTCATTATGAAGCACAGTGCTGAAACCAACTATACCTGATGATTTTAGGAAGACCCCGACCATTGCAGGTTTTAAATCCAGACTGAAAACCTTATTGTTCTAACGCGCTTTGAACTGAATGTTTTAAACCCCCAGGCCTTATAATCATTGTATTATTATTAATGTTATTATTATTTTAAATATTTTTTTAATTTATTTTTTCTAATCGTATTTATATATATATATTTATCTATTTTTTGCTCTTTTAAGTTGTATTGTTTTAACCCTGTACTGTGTTGTTTTAACCACTCTTGAACCTACCTCAGTGTATGAAAGATGCTGTATAAATAGAACTGCCTTGCCTTGCCTTTAACTACATTTTTGTTTCGGAGCTCCTTTATACCTACAATTTTTAAATTTGACTCAGTTCAAAATAAAAGTTCCCAGAGAGGACACATCCCAGCAGCAAAAACTCCCTCACTTCCTCTGCGGTTATTTCTCTCTTTGTCACGCACGCATGAAAGGGCTCAAATTTCTGGACAGCAGCGGCTTATATCTGTGATCCACAGTCGGTCTCATTTCGCTGGGAGGACGCATGGGATGGATGGACGGGTAATTTCCGCCAGCAGACACAGCGCCCAGAACAGAGCAGAGGTCAATGAGCTCTTCCATGGTTCCATCTTGCATCTGTCGCTTTGTATGGTTCTCAGTCCACTGGCTGCAATAATGGATTGGTCAGGTGTGTGTACGTGCACGCACGAGAGTGCTCGTGTCTAATAAACATCCCTGATGCATGATGACTAGGGAGAGTAGTGGTCAGCCTAGACAAAACCTGAGGTCACAAGGCCGCGTTGAGTGTGTAATCCTATTATTGGTTTATGTTCCCCCCACATTATTCACATTCAATCACATTCTGCCCGGCGACGCTGCTATGGTGGGGTTGGTGACTCACTGACAGGAGGAGAGGATGATAGAGATGTCATGATCTAATTCATCTGCGGAAGAAATTAATCAGACGACATCAGATAACGCAATGACTGTAAGTGACCACATGTTTGCAACGTCAGCGCGGTGTCGTCCAAACTCATCTGTCCTGTCTCCTTCAAAAGCGGTTCTCCAAAAAGACTTCCTCTAGGGGGAAAACGAGCCAAAGTATGACTCAGCGTGTCACCTCGATCTGCCTCGCCAGAAAGGTGGGCATCTTCTTCTGAGTTTAGTCAGTTGCCTTCATTGAGCATCATTGTCGCTGGCGTAGAGACGCGCGCGCATGCATGTGTAGGTGCGTTCTCTGTGAATGTCTGAGTGTGAGTGAGGCTAATGGACTGGGTTAAAAGTGGGTGCTTTTTTTTACCTCTGAAACAAGGGGTTGTAGTTGTAGGTGTTCCTGAGGCGTTCTCAATCAAAACAACAGAGTACATTTGAAATGGACGGTTAACGTACAGTAGATGACGTCATCTCTTGGCTTGCTGCAGCAACAGCGAATAAACAACAGGCGCCGCAAGACATAAGGATGATTTTAACACCTTCTCTTTAGCAGAGCTGAATCTGTCTGTACGTGTCTGTGCACGGCTCTGTTCATGGTGCGACAACAGGCATGAAAGAGGCAACGGGAAAATCTATACTACATACATTACATGACAACACACACCAAGACATGTAGGGGGATTCAATGACATTGTGACAAACATATAAAAACAGAGATGAGCAGATTATGTGAAGTCAAGTGACAAAAATACTGCCGAGGCATGAACTGTTTTTCTCAAATCCACAACATCCAGTTACAAAAAGTAGTTTCCCATGTTTTCACTTTGTGTATCTTGTTGTTTTTCTGGCCTCATTATCTCATGTGCAGGGTTGTTTTCTGTTCAGCGCTGTATCTGTTGGCTGCGATCTGGAGTCAATGTGCTTGAAAAGTCGCTTGAAGACTGTGAAATACAAGACAAAATCAATGTCCCTCTCTCTGCTGCCGCAACGCACCACTTTTCCTGACAACTCCTCAACTCTGAGGAATGACTCTCCTCAGGACCAGGGTCGAATTGGATGTGAAGGCACCTCGGGGGAGATCACGTTCTTCTGGAGCCTCGACTACGTCACGTCCTCCGTCACCCTCGCCGTCAAGACTGCGTCAGCTGCTCGCTCTGCTCTGTCTGAGAGAGGTCGGTCAAATCCGCCCCAGCGCCTCGGTATCTCAGGTTAACATTCAGACAACCATCGACCTGCTCAGAAGGTAATCTATGAGGGGTAATGCACTCAGTTAAGCTCACATATTGGTGTAGTGGTAATCACTGTTGTGTCTATGGGTCAAAAACATACAATGCCTCAAAACTGATGAAGGCTTGGTGACTCCATGACCCTTTTTATTTGGGGGAAAAAGATTCTGAGATGCTTCTTATGGATGGATGGATGTAGCCAGTTCACTCCTGTTTGCAAGAAACAAGCACAGTGCCAAAGGAATTCTGAATCAATCATCCAACATAGAAATTAGTAAGTAAGTAGTAAGTAATTAACTGTTCCTTTAATTTAGAGGCTAAAATTGATATTTTTATAACAATGTATCAAATGAAAGAGGGAAAACACTAAAAACAGTTCACTTCCTACTCAGCAGCTACATTATAGAAAAACAAATGACATTAAATAAATGTGCAATTGGGAAAAATGGCATGATGAAATTAACACACACACAAGTTCTATAAATGATCATGAGAATAAGAATGATGAAATGATAGTTCATAATAATGCTTTGGGCTTTGATAGTTGCTCACATTATTTCACATGTTATTGGTTCACATATATATTTCACAGTTCCCTAATTACTCATTTACTTTATTTCATAATGTCTTTATGATTCATTTCATACTGAACACTTCGGGTGTTAAAGCAGCCTCAGTGCACACAGATCGCAGAGTGAAACTAGGAGCATGTAACTCTGCGGTGACTGAAGGTGACTGGTGCTCTCGGCTGACTCTGGCAGAGGAGCCGAGCTTGTGCCTCCACCAAAAGCGAAGCAGTCTGGCTCTCTGTGCTCCGTGGCACCTTCTCAGTCTGCTACAGCTAATTGGCTCCTCTGAGAGCCACTCTCACACACACACACACACACACACACACACACACACACACACAGGCGCACACCGACCGAGGACCTCCCGTCCATCTGCTGGGGCCCCCCCACCCCCACCCCGCACACACACAGGTGCTGCTCAGGAGACGTCTGAGGTCCCAGCCGCCTGCTGCCGCGTTTGATCAGTGTCGCGTCTCGTCACTGTAATCTTGCAAAACCTGCGGTTCACGACTCATCTTCCTCCCGATGTGACGAGGACCTGTTGGCTGATGCGCCGCTGTCGGGCTGAACCTGCCACGCAGCGCTGCTGACATCAAGTTGTGGAGGCGGGGAACTGCAGCCGAGTCAGACGCACCCCATGTCAATATTAGTCCAGCTCTCTGGGAGACTGAGGTGCTCAGTACGGGCAGGAGATTGCGCAAATACTCAAAAGAAACTTGGCATTTTCTCACCGGCACACATTTTGCATTTTTATATGTCCCTGTGACTAATTTGTGGATTACCATTTCTGTTGTAGTAGTAGCATATTGTGTGTAGACTCTTTCTCGTCTTGTTGAGCCACTTCATTGATGATAGATTATCTATTAGTACATCTTTGTGCAAAAAGAGTTATCTCTACCTCATCATGTTTGCAAACTGTCTCAGGAGTTTGGGATTATTGTAAATAATTTGACATGTGCATCTTGTCACAGGGATCGACCTGGGAATACACCTGGGTTGAATCAGGTGAAGTCTGTTTATGGCCCTCCTTGGTTACATGTTGATATAAGCCAATAAAATTGTATTTAATACATTTTTGGGCAGAAGCAACTATTCATTGTGCCGGTGCTTACGCAACTGATATTATGTTGGGATGTGCATCTGTCCTCATGTATAATCGCGGTCTTTCTACTGTTTTCCAACCAGTGACTGCCCAAACCAGTTTCAGACTCACTGTGAATTAACACAGGGTGTGTTGTGTTGATTTGTCTTAAGTAGTTGTGGCAGTTAACTTTCAATTATGTGAACCAACACTGTGCTAAAGAAAATGATTGCACCGATAACCTAATGTCTCCTTTGCCTGAATATGTGCATGACTGAGAAATATTATTTGAATACTGTGAAGTACACAACTGAATAAATACAGATATGACTTATAACAAGTGTGTTTTAATGGCTACATCATGCGTGAGGTAGATGGATTTGAGTACATTTGCAGTTTAATAGCAACAAAAAAAAGTCACAAGTTTTGAAGTCAAAGAAATACAACTTTATTTAAGTGTAAACAAAAAAAGCAAACATAAAACTGCATAGGAAATGTTTAAAGTCCACAGAGTACAGAGAGAGCAGCACATGGCCAATATATTATAGTCTCCTGTGCCTTATTTAGACTGAAGACCTGACATCTGCACTTAAACTCAGCCGATGTGTGAGTGTGTGTTAAGAGGGAGGGAAGGTGTGCTGGCAAACACACACACACACACACACAAACACAAACACAAAGCGGCCTGGCTGAGGAAGCGCCAGCAGCACTCATCTAAACTCAGCTGGCCACGCGGGCTCGCCCTGCCTCTAGGACTGTTCGGAGGATACATTCAGTGAATTTCTGCTCAGACAACACAGATGCAGCGCACAAACACAATACCCACTCCACACACAACCGGCTGCCGGGAGAACAGAACGGAACGGAAAGGACTAGATGAGCTGGCCGTTACCACCCCGGGACAAACACCCCCGCCCCCATCTAGGGAGGCTGATGTTGAAGCTGGTTTATGAATCTGAACACGGTGCTGCATGTTCCACTACAACCTCATGATTCCACCTTATACTCTTAGTATCGCCGGTGTGGAACATTTAGCATCAAATGTTGGAGAACAATTGGGTATTTTCTGTGGTCTTGTAATCTTGTAATGCTGCCAGCAGCTGGTTGTAGTGAGTGAGCATCAACAAGATCCCATTTAACCCCTTTCTTCACAAAATACATTCTAAAAGGGCCAATGAGCATCAAGTGGTGAGAAGTATCTGTACTTTTTTGTGAAAGAAAATAAAAGCTGACAAAAAAAAAAAAGATTAATCAGGGGAAACTAATCGAAAGCCTTATGTTTCAGATTTAGATTTTTTTATAATATGTAAATGACACAAAAGAATCAGACTAGTACTGACAGGTCATAACAGGGGGGGAAAGTCACTACATCATCACTACGGGACACGTTTCAATAAGACACCTGCAGGGCAGGGCTGCTGAGAACTACCTGAGTTTTATTTTTTTCCTTTCTAAATTTTCCAACCTTTTTTTTTTATTTTTATCTTTTCTTTTTTTCTTTTCTTTTTTTTTTTTTTTGAGTACACAATCATTAAAAGGAGGTCTACGACCTTGCACACATCACCTGGTGCAGCTTTGCTTTTTCTCTCTTAAAGCTGTGAGAGGCCAGAAATAAAATGGAGGACAAAAACCACAGGGGCCCAATAAAAAAACAAAACGATTTTAAAAAGACCCCGCCGAGCAGGAGTGCAGTCAACCAATCACGTGCTCAGCAGCCTTCGCCACACTTCCTGCATTCTTGTAAAGACAAGGAAGTGAGCTGATTGCTAGTTTGTGCTGGCGAAACCTAGCTGCTCCTCACATGACAGTGAGAGAGTTCCCATTACAAGATCAAACACAAAATGGCCGCCTTATGGATTCAAAATAGACCTTTCTCACAGCAGCCCTTTTGAAGTAAACACGGGTGTTACTAATCACATGAATGAAGAATCTGTATCTAATTACAATACAACCTTCATTAATGTCATTACTACCTGTGTTTACCTACTATTTCATGCCAAAATGGCTGCTGTGAGTAAGTCTACACACAGCGACTTCCTAAAGTTACAGGGCTTGAGTGTGAAAGGACAATATGTTAACATGTCTACCCATATTAGGCATATTAGAGGGAGTTTAACAAAATGAAGCTCTAATGTTTGTGGGGCACACCAGCCATCTGCATTTATCTGATAACTCTGCCTCTATTGTTTCTCAGGAATCGAGGCATGGCTGGCCGAACAGGTTGTGCTCTGCAGAGCCTCTTGAGAACTGGAAATACATTCGCAAAGGTCAAAAGGTTAACTCCATCCAACACATTCCTAACACACACACACATCTTTGGGTATATATATTTGGTAAAAAACAATCCCAATAGTCAGCTACCCACCCCATCTGAGTTTTGCAACACCTATCTGAGAGACGTCAGTATAATACAAAGACTTTTTAAAGCATGCAACAAAATGGATAACAAATAAAGGTTTAATATACATTTTCCTCTTTAAGAGTGAAAACCTAAAAGATCTTCAAGATAGAATTCTGCCATCTTAATAAAAAAAAAAAACGGATGCAACATGAATGAACATTTCACAGAGTAATACTGAAAAGCGAAAAACAATCTAATTGGTGAAACTAGGTGTTGGGTTTAAAGCAGCAGTGTCTGTGGAATCAGACTGGCTCGCCATCAATGTGCTAATAGCTCCACTTAAAAATTGACCAGCCAGGTTGTCACGCATTAGGCGTAATCCTCTGATGTGTTTGTTTAAACCACAGTCAGAATGGTTGAGTTTAGACTTGTCTCAAGGTCCTCCAGAACCAACATTGGTAAATTGTGCTGAAATTAGAGGTAACTCTTGTGTGTTCAAAGGCGGCATTTGTATTCTTGTCTTTTTTAAAAGAGGCCACACCCTCTTCTCCTCACCCCTTGCGCACAGTAACAAAGTATAAGTGGAATCTGGATGTTCATCATTATCATCATCATCATTATCATGAGGTAAAGATAAATGGGGCCCAGCCCTCTTAAGTGCATCCAACCAGAGAGCGAGGATTTATTCTCAGGTGCTCTGATTTAACATTTGTATCTATGATTTAATGGTCCAGTGAGATTTGTCGTCTACGGTGTGGTCCAAATGCTAAACCTGTTTGGCACAGAACTCTCACAGATCATTTTGGCACAATGCTTTCATCTGAAGTATTTGTTTTTCTTGGTGATAAAAAAGGCAGTTTACCAGGCAATTTACAGTAGACTGAACAACCTAAAAGCTGTTCAGGGTTGGAAGATGGAGCGATGACCATAATACAAATTTCATTTCAACTCGAAACAGTACCATGATCTTTGGTCCTAGAGCTATGGGACATATACTGTACTGTAACACAAGAAGATTCAAAGAATGAGGTATATTTGTAATGCATAAATATGTGACGAGGTATGCTTAAATAAAAAGAGTAAAAACGAGGTATTCAGAATGAGTAACAAGTTGAGGTATTTGGATGTTTAAATGCACAGTAGCTATGAGTGAAAAACTTGAGGTAATCAGGAGTTGACGTATACGAGAAAAGAGGTAAAAAGACCGTTGAAGTACAGGATATCCGAGACATGACGATGTAAATCCTGGTCATGTGCACACGAGCCCTCTCCTCAGAGGCGAGAGCCAGTTGGTGAATCTCATCACAGGTCCCAAGATTCTTTGCTAGGCTAAGGAAGTGGCTAACAGAACCTTAATTGTCTAGTGCTTGAAGTGGGACACAGATTGAACGAAGGGCAAAAGGGATTCAAAACCCCACAATGCTTTCACCACAATGAGATAGTAACTATTAGTTTCTATGGTAATTAGATTGGGATACAAACTCTAATACGACATGCTACTTTGAGCCTACCGCTGTCTAATGATGATAGAACTTGGGCATCATTTGATGGACTGAGGCTATAAATGCAAGGGGGAAAGGGGGTTCTCTTTGGTGCGGGTATCTTCTGTTCTCTACACGAACATTTCTGCAGACAGACAAAAAGGATCTTCTTTAAAAACCTGCCTCACACAACAAGGGCCTTGGTCTGAGCAGGATATGAAAGTCCTCATGCACAACAAACTGTGGCCCAAGCACATTTTATTCTTCTAAGCCTAACATGGACAGTGCTATGAACTCAACTTCATGAGTTTTATGAACTTGACTTCCCAGCAACAATGATTATTTAAGAAAACGTTTTTAAGGGGGATTTTTTTTTCATTCACTCTTTAATTGCCAAATCTACAGTTGGCCATTGTGCAGAAATTCTAACTTTGGTTGACTCCAGTAGTTGGTCTATAGACCTCCGTCTTTAGAGGAATCAGTCAAACTGGAGACTTCACCCAAACTCTAAGGATCAATAAATAAGATAGGGTTTGAGGATCTTGTGATCACACCCTCTCATTGGACTGGACTAAATCCTAGGCCCCAGGAGCCAAAGGGAGTGGCTTTCAACCACAATCTAAATCCAACGGATTGTAAAGTTGTCAATTTAGGTCATTAACGTCCTCTGGACAGCCAAATTGGGTGTCTACTTGTGAGGCTTTTTGTCACACAGATTGCCTCACCAAAAAGGTGTCATTCAATTATATGATTCAATCTCTACATTAAGATCACTAATAGATCTAGATCTTGGAAAATCTGTCTCCAGAATCCTTTGGTGGGTCCTCCCTATTTGAATGAGACGCTGCCCTCCATTGCATACTAATCTTTATATCTTAGTTGTTCAAGCAACTGACTGGAAGATAACAACACAGGTTGTCTTCATGACTTCATCTTGTGGGACATGATTGGGGGTGGGGGTGTATGGATGTTCAAATTTTGGATTATTTTATTACAGGGCTTATTTTGGGAATCATCTCAGGGATCATTTTGGAGATGATTTCCTCAACTTTATATTTTTCCTTAAATAAATTCAAAAAAACAGCAATAGCTAATAAAAGCTAGAGGGAGAGCCTGAAAAGTACTGATCATTTTAAACAGTCCTACCGTAACCTGAGCTACTTTGGATTCTATCAAGTTTGGCATCGCTTCGCACACTCTTCTTAGGTTATCATGACACTGTAAACTCCACAAAGCCACAAAAAAGAGACAAGGGTCGATGCATACGCAAAAAACTAAGTAGCCTAAAACCATGAAAAGGACACTACTGTACCCTAATTTCCTCTCTGAGCAAAGCCCCCTAATGAGAATAAATCATGCAGCCTCTACAGCGGTCTGAGTATTGTCTCAGCAACAACATTCAGGAGGTTCACTTTAACTCATATTTCAAAATGCACAGCAAGAATTCCATTAATCCTGTGCAAATATCAACTGAACAGTCTACTTTTTTTTGTCTCTCTTAAATAACAAAGTATAGAGGTAGACTTTTCTTCTTTGTAAAACTTCACGGACTAAAACCTCTGCTCAGTGACTATGAGTACATTCATAAAGAGCAAAATGAGGTAGGTATGGAGCAGAGGGTACAAGAGTTCAAGAAAAGTGAGAAATTCCCTGAGATGGATACTTAAGGAGAGCTTACAGAGAGAATTCAGAGCAGCTGAGACTGAAGAAGGGAAATATGGCTCTTTTTCTACTGATTATCAATTTGTAGAGGTCCCCATTGTCATACATACCACAGATATCTGATTGGGAGAATATCAATGTAAATGAAAAATATAATCATCTACAATTTTAATTTCCCTCCACTTCAACACACTCTCAATCCTCTCTGAGCTCTCCTCCTGTTGTGTCTGTTGATTCATTCTCTCTCCTCCATTTCCTTCATCGAAAAAACTGCACAAGGGCAAACGGAGGGAGAGAATGCAAAAAGAAACTTTTTTTTAGAACTTGAGGATGCGATTATTTCCAAAGTCAACGACCACAATGACTCCATCAGGCGTCACAGCCACACCGGAGGGGCGATCCATCTGTCCAAAACCACTCCCCTGTGTGCCAAATTTGCATAAGAAGTTTCCATTGGCCTCAAACACTTGGACTCGATGGTTTCGGGAGTCGGCCACGATGATGCGGTTCTCCTGGTCCACGGCGACGCCCTGGGGCCGCAAAAACTGCCCGTTCCCGGTTCCCTCGGAGCCCAGAAAGCGGGCTGACTGGCAGTCCGGCCTGATGACCAGGAGCCGGTGGTTGTTGAAGTCAGTCACCACCAGGTGGTCTTCGTGGTTAAAGGCCACTCCTCTGGGAGAGTCGAAGTGTTTCCACAGGGCCCCTTCAAAGCCGTACTTGTTGAGGAAAGAGCCGTCAGGGGCGAAGAGCTGCACGCGGTGGTTCCTGGTGTCTGAGACCAGGATCTTGCCCTCAGAGTTGACAGCCACATCCCAGGGATAGTTGAACTGCCCATTCTTGGTACCCTTTTCCCCAAACTTCAGCAGGAACTGGCCCTCAAACGTAAACACCTGTCAGACAAAGCAAATGTCTTAGAGCCCAACAGTTTACATCCGCAGTACAGAGAGAGTAAACATGGGGAGCTATGTGTTTACATATGTATGTTTACATGACTTTGCAGAAGCTAACATGCTTTTATAACTTATACAATTTTACATTTTTTCTCATGCAACACTTTGTGTCTTTTTGAGCCACACGTGAACACAATAGAATTCCAACAATTATGCTTAATGTGTATATAGAAATGTTTTAGTTATGTCTAAGTGGGTGTTCGTACCTGCACACGGTGATTGTCCTTATCGGCCACAATAATTCGTCTCTGACTGTCACATGCAACCCCCGCTGGACGATCAAACTGACCAGGCCGAGAACCCAGAGAGCCAAACTTATGGTGGAAGGCACCACAAGGCTTGAATATCTGGAGAGGGAAGGAACAAAAACATTGATTATTGATTCCACTTTCATGGTACATAACTGGAGCCCTCACTGTGTACCAACTCTCCTCTAAAGCTCTCACATCATCCCGCAAGCTAAATGCAAGAGTCAAATTCAGTTATGTTTTGGTGTAGTTTTTAGACTGTAGACTCTCGGCATGTCTTTTCTGCAAGCCCTCTAATGTACACACAGCTAATGTCTTCAGCGAGAATAGCAGTACACATATGTGAGAACCACTCAAGCACATGAGTGAGTGCCGAGGTGCTAGGGCTCTCCTGACACTGTAAACTTCAAAATTAAGCCATTTGTTATATTACATGTGCTGTTTTTAGTAGATTTCTGTGGCTGAGGAAAGACAGTGAAATTGAGGGGTAGCATACAGAAAAAAAGAAGGTGACAGAGTCGCCATGAGAGCCAGAAATGCAGAAAATAAAGTAGCCTCCTTCACATTTGTTTTATCCACTTTCAATGGCTTAATCTTTTTCTCAAATTATGTTTCACACTGGCCAGGTACAGAGAATTAAAGTTTATAATAACCAACAAGACAGATGATGGTGCTCTACCTGTATGCGGTTGTTACTGCGATCGGCCACCACCACGTATCCCTCCTTGTCCACGCTGATGCCCCAGGGACGACACAGCTGACCATCTCCCTCCCCTTCGCACCCGAAGGAAGACACTTGGGTGCCCAGGGAGCCGTAACTCCGGCCTGACTTCACCAACACCTTGAAGGGGCTGCCCTGGATGTGCTGGTTACACACCAACACCGACACAAGGTGCTCCCCCTCACATTTAGGCAGGTAGCCGACGGTGTACGAGCCGTTCTGGTGGTCCGTGATCTCCGCTGCAGACAGGTTGCCATCAGTGACTGACATGACAATTGCAGACACCGTGTCCCCGCCAGAAAGACGCGGCTCGCCGTCATGGTCATATCCGATCACGGTGAAGGAGGCAGACTTGCCACGAAGTGCACTTTTGAGACCCTCACCGTGGGCTTTGGTGACCGGGGCAAAGGCTCCGCTGCTGATGAGACCCATGGCCTGGATGGCTATGTACAAAGCCTGTGGGAACCATAATGGAATACAATCAATTGCTTTGTGTTTTTTAAAGGTTTACTGGAAAACATAGCAATACTTTCGTGATGTTAAAACCCATCCAAACATTAGGTGCTGACCACATGTATACGATCCATGATCTACAAGGTCCCAGTGCCTACCTGGTCTGGAGGAGTGAACATAAAGCGGTCATCCTCTTGTGGCTGCAGCAGGCCCCTCAAAGTCTTGAGTTCGTGGATCTGGGTGAGCATTCGCTCCCTGGCCAGCAGCACGTCGAGGTGGCGGCCCTCATCCAGCACCTGGCTGACAGCAGCGATGGTGCTGTCCAGCTTGGTCAGACTCTGGTGCAGTTTCTCCACCTGCAGGTACAGAGACTTGGCCTTCAACTGACGGATCTTCTCCACCTGGAAGGAGACAGAACCAGAGAACAGAATGTTTTCCATCAACAAACAGGATTTTATTGTTCAAACAGCACAGAAAGCACATGACAGAGGCATCCATAAACATTTAATTTTTTAGGTTGTAAAATATGATGTTTAATCAGCAGGTAATGTAGGCTGTCAAAACACAGATACAGTTGTATACGTTTTTGTATTTATATGTTCCTGTGGTGACGTAACTATATTGCAGCTAGTAAAACTGAATGCGGAATGAAACAGACAACAAGCCTCCCGGTATCGCCATAACAGAACTGCATTCAGCAGGTCTGCCCACAGGGTGGCAGCAATGTGCTGACCATGCCAAGTCTGTCACTAGTTAGGAAGTAGAACATTTGAGTGACATGCAGCTAGTTGCCTGCATATCAATTTTGATTTGACGTCAGGGTGCCAATATTAACCAGCCTGGGAGAAAGTTGGTAAAGTGTAGAGATGTGAGGCAGCAGAGGAAGTTAATGGAGACAGTCACTTAAGGTTGATACAGAGGAAATTGGCAAAATCAAATTGTAGGCGATTGACAAAATTTAAAGGATTTGTAATTAAAATCATACTTATTTCTGTTATGTAAGCATTAAAGACTCCATAAATGTCATAAAGACAATATTGTTATCTTTCTTGGGGAGTTTGTTTTACCACTGAAAAACACGAGCTTTGCTCTTGCTTCAGATTTTTGTGGGGTTTTTTGAGCAAAAATTCAACCCTACAAAACATTTTTTAACCTGTTGTAAGCATCTGTTTTTACATTTTCTCCCCTCTTACCTAAACAATACAACAGAAGACAAAAAGATAACAATGAGCAACATTGTATACAAAGTATACAATTCAAAGAGATACTAGGGTGGGGGTTGACAAAAAAAAATAAAAATAAAAAAGTACTAAAGTGTTATTGCAGAGAATTATTCAGCTAATCATTAAAAAAAAAAAAAGTTCAACCATCACTTTACCACAACACATTTCTGTTAATGGAGAAGCCAGATGAAGTTACAGTACAGTGAGTGAGAATAAAGCCTCAAAGAGGATGGTAAAACCTGAGAAGCAGGGATTGAGCTCTTACTTACCGTCACCTAACAAAAAGAGTACAACACAATAGCCTCCATGGTTAGAAAGACTTTTGATAGTAGGGAAGGGCTCTGAAGGAAACAAAGACTCCACAAAAAAGAGGTCTTTTGTTAATCCTTGGCATAAATGTAACTGCAATTTGCATCTGTGAGACTCGAGTTACACTTTATAGTCACGGAGAACAAAGATTCAAGTTGGGCTTTCTGATGGACAGACAAATAGTTTTAGTTTGTCAGTTTAAAACACTCCATGGGACGGTTGGTATGTATTTCACAGAGTGAGGGGACATTGTTGTTCCCTTGATGTAAAAAGTACTTATAGGTTACAACCTCACATGCCGGCACAACTCCAGCACTACACATTTACACAATAACATATACAGGACACACCCAGAGTCACACTCATCACTTTCAAGTCAAGTGTTTTACCCCCGAGTCACATTCTAATGCTTTTGCTCTCATCGCAGAGTCATAAATCTCTTTACTTCCGTGAGTCACCATGGAACACCTTCCTGGATTCGGTTGAATTTTTCTCCGACACCACTATGTGGCTGGCAGTACTGGAAGTGCTAGCTGAGTCATTTCCAATATGTTGTACGGTTGAAGAGCTGTTCAGCTCAACTTGCAATCTTTCTGCACCTGAGTGGATGACAGCAGAGGTGTAGGGTGGCGTGCCAAAAGTGGCAGGTAAAGAAAGCGCCTGAGAGTAGCATACTGACACAGCACGCCACCAGTGCAGCATTTATGAGTCTGGAGTCTAAAACCAGAAAATATTCCATTTACAATAATTTGACAGAGAATTGCAGCAAGTACCTACATTTCAAAGGATGGAACCAGCTAATGTTTGGTATTTTTGCTTGATAAATGACTTCAACGACCACTCAATTGTTGACAATGGAGTTTCTTACTAATTGTTTCAGCCCTATTTGACAGGTATCCATACCTGCACCAAACAAAATAACTTCAATAACACAGCAGTAGTAAAAGTAGTAGTAGTGAACCCATTGCAAGGCAGCCTTCATATACAGCCCATCAGCCACTTTCGTACTTCACATGTAGCTTTCTTCTGCCTCCACTGGTATTCCTGAAATTCTCAACATCATTCCGCAACTCTCTTGTGGATCTCTCTTGAGGATCGCAAAACTCACTCACAACTCACCACAGTTACATATCTGCGTATAAGTGGTAAAGCATTTATATTCTGAAGTATAGCTCACAAGAAATAAACTCAGTGGGTGTGTGGGTGTGCTATGGTTGCATGTAACAACTTTCTCAGGTCAGGGATAAAGAGTGAGTCCTGTAGTGGTGTAAAAAGGATTAAAAAGGGGGAACATGGGTAAGTGAAAACCTTCTTTGTGACACTTTGACCTGAGCATGCACGTGCACACACACACACACACACACACACACACACACACACACACACACACACACACGAGCTGTGAGATCTGAGGGAGTAAGACACAGCTCAGTTTTTATGATGTCACTGAACCTGCTCTTAGGAGAAATAATAGTTTGGTAGACTGTTGTCGGTTATGTTCTGACAGGCCTTAAGCAACAATTAACTATCTGGTTTCAGTCACAATTAATATGATGCAGATTTTGTGTGTGTGTGTGTGTGTGTGTGTGTGTGAGAGAGACTTTACTAGTACAATGGTATGCATGTACAGTCCCCTTCTTATGTGGTTATTAATTTATTACCAAAGTATTAGGGATTTGGAAGCTCAGGCCTCAGGGATAAGGCTTCTTTCTTTCACCCAAAACCCTACTCATTCTCTGGGTAACCTTAAACCTGGGAGGCCCTTGCAGAGGGTTCCTGAAGTGCAGGCTGTGGACCAAACTGCCAGCTTAACAGCCAGCTCTTTGGTTTTGTTTAATTAGCCAATCTTGACAAGACACCGCATGCTCTGTTGATGACAATTGCTTCGCTCTGTGTACTATCAGGGCATGTAAGGATATAAAGTGATGGATATGGTTATAATTTTCAGCTTTTGTTGAAACTGAAAGATATCGACTGAACAGTTATGACATAGTGATGTATGTGATTATTTAGAATCTCTCATAACACAGTACATTCAACCTATTGAACAGTTTTTGCGGCAGGCTACTCAAAAGTGAGTTTAGGTACAGATGTAAGAGGGGTAAGGGTTTGGATGAGTATTTTCTAAAGGTTTGTGATATTATTAAAACAATTTGTGTACGGACTGTTGGATTTGTATCAAAGCCCATATTCTTAGATTGTACTGTATTTTAATTTCATTTTGTGCCTCCTATCTAGAGCTTCTCCAAATAAAGCAAAGGTATTTGTTTGCTCTTTTAATGTGGCCACCACATAGGGTTATGCATTTAACAAACACGCTGTTATTGGAATAATCACAACAATAACAATGAGCATGCCACAACTACTGATAATTATTTGCCAATTGTGCCAAACTAAGCTGAAGACTAGGGGCCGCAGACTAAAGCAACACTGATAAAACTGGTAAAATTAACACTGCCCAGTGTCGAAATGACTGTACGCTGATGAACATGAAGGTAGCAGCTCACCTTCCACAGTAGTTCACACTCCCTCTCCTCCAGCGCTTTCTTGTGTCTCAGGACAAGCGCCTTCACTTCAGTCTGCACCACCTTGGCTTTGATCTCCACCTGCTCCGCCATGGCCTGGACCTTCTCCATGCTTAGCTGGGGAAACAAAATACAATGATGTGAATTTACTGATGTGGCAAAACACCATTTTCATTCATTTAACATTTAGCTAAAGCAATAGAAACACAAAAAAAACGAGGCACTAGATGTGGGTATGAGCAAAGACACATGATAATGTCTCTGTAGTGTGACAAAGGATGGGACAGGAATGTCTAAAACACACCACCGCCTTGTCTGTTTTATTACTCAGATGGGATACAGACGACCCCCAGAAACAGGATGCAGAGCATCAGGAAACATTAAAAGAAAGGACACTGTATGTGAACACCTGCTCAGTTTTTGTGATATATTCCTTTCTCACGTTTGGTGGCTCCTTTAGAGGGGAAAAGGAAACATGGGTCAGGAATAGGAAGTCACTTCACACTGCACAAAATGATGCAACTTCCTCCTGGGCTGAACCCCCACTTACTCCTGATATTCAAAGTCGGCATCATAAACAAGGATAAGGACTACATTTGAGACAGTTTCCCCCTCATAGTGCAGTATCAAACAGCATTGCAATCTAGGTTAAATTCTTATGCTTGGCTACTTATTCTTTGTTCAGATATTTTATTATTGAAATTTTTGTTTAATTTGTCAATCTAAATTTTGTTTTTAACTCTAGACTCTAGACTCAGGAAAAGTTATTTAACACTGAGTAGTTCACCATTTTTGTTATCAAAAAAAGTCACAAAACTAATGCATTGAAATAATATTGTGTTGCTTGTTTTGTAAGGTTTTATAGTTAAGACTGAACAAGAATCTCTCACTACACAGCATGTAAGTAGATAATCACGGCTTCAGTACAGAGAAATGAGTTTCTTCATTACATTGATATATACAGGCACTGAAAAGAAACTGTATGGCCTAACCCTTAGAGGGTTTTGCTTTTACAACCCACAATTTAGGCACAGTGCACATGCCCATTTTCCTCTTTGTCTCCCTCCCCCCGACCCCTGTTTTATCTGGCTTTTCCTCTGGCGTTTTCTGGGAGGTCACAGGGTGAACCGGACCTCACAGGCACGAAGGGGAGGTAGGATAAGGCTTCCTTTGTGATATCGGCTGCATGGATCAAAGGTCACCTAAACCTCTACAGGTCGTGATCTCCAACCCCTGTCTTAAGACACATAGCGCCCACCCCCACAGCACCCCTGCCATATAAAAGCCTGGCAGCAGGGTCTTTTACGCTCGGCCATTTGAGGTGGGCAGCTAAAGGGTCAATTTAATCAGGCCCCCAGAGAGGGAACAGCAGGGAGGGAATCCTGGAAGAATCGGGGGAGGACTGTTATCAATACAGAGTGAGGAAGGAGGAGGGGTGAAATATAAAGCCACCACCTTTCTCAAGTTGTCTCTGTGTATTCCTATAAAATGCTTATTTTCCTTCCCTAATTGTCATCCTATTGTTGATTCAAAAACTGTCTTTGTTTTTAAACTTCTTACACTTGGTTTTCTGTCCTATGCTTTTTGGTAATCACCCTCTCAGTCTCTGTTTCGCCGTCTTTTCTCTTTACGTCTTTCCTTCAACATTCCCAGAAGAGCACAGCTTGGAACACAAAGAAGGTCAAACTGACCAATCAAACCGCAGAGTGAAAGAGCTCTGGCCAACCAGGAGGTCACAATTCCAGGGTCAGAGGTCAGGGAAGATAATGGGTGTGGAGTGGGGGTGGAAATTTCCTACCTCAGGGGACAGGAGCGCGTGTGGTATATGTCTGTGTGTGTGTGTGTGTGTGTGTGTGTGTGTGTGTGTGTGTGTGTGTGAGTGTGAGTGTTTACAGATTATCTGGCGTCAGCATTTACTCCCATGGTGACCCCGGACCAAATGGACAAACACACCAAACACCACATCGTATTGCCAGATGGCAGGCGGTGTTCCGTATGACTCAGCTGCACAGATCATTGTGCTTTTCATTAAATAACAAATAGTTGTTGAACTGACTCTCATTGGTTGAGAACAAGTGAGTGCTGGTGTTCATTTTAAACTTTGCTAAATGTGGCCTGGAATCTTGCATTTAACTGAACAGATCTGTGTTGTGATATCTTGGAATTTGAAGAACACCCAGAGTGACATAAGTACCGATCCATTAAGGTACAAAGTGTGGACGAGTCACACAAAGGTCAAGCTCTGCAGAGGAGACAGTACATGCCAACATGTCACATGACCTGGGTGGAGCGGCTAGTGTTTCATGTTTCGGGAGAGTTTTAACCAAGGTCATAACACTGGCCCAGCTTCCAGGCACATTAGACAATGCTAGTGTGACTGACCGATCACTGTTACCCTTTCTAGCTGTGGTTTTAACACATAACTCACAGGCAAGCTGGACTATCTTTTATAAAACAATTATTTTCATTTTTGATGAATGTGTCAATTTTCCCACTGAGAAGATGAACTGGCATCAAAAATGCCCATTAAATGTTCCTGAGCCCAAAGTGACATCTTCATATTGCTTGTTTTATCCAACAGTCTAAAACACAAAAGATATTGACTTGACAATGATATGACCTGCCGATGTCGATAGGTCCACCACTTTGGTCTCACCTGAAACATCAACAACTATTAGATGAACTGAAATTTTCTTTAGACATATTTGGTTCAGTGTACTATATCTTAATGACTTTGGTGATGCCCATTTTTATTTTGCAAACGCCATTACGACAAACTGGTTTTCTTTACAGCAGCCACCAACAAAGATACTCCAATACTACTGGCTGCTTCTAGGACTTTTTATCTCTCCCACACACACACACACACACACACACACACACACACACATATCAAATTTAGCTGAAAAATGAACAGTTACAAATAAAAATGTTTTACTACTTTATGGGTAAAGAAATTTGGTCAACACACTTCTCACTTGCTTCCCCTCTTTTTTTTTTTTTTTTTTTCCCGGCCTCACCGGTGCTCCATAATAACGTCGCTGGACACCAGAACTGCAATAGCTTGCCTCGTGCACATGTAGGCAGTAGTAGCATTATCAAATGCAGAATTTAACTGCAGCTGCTAACACTGACAACAAGGTCAGCAACTCCTGTAATTCATTATCCATGTTGATATAAACACTGGTAGTCAAGGCTGATGTACGTTTTCTTCTGTAAAAAGGGTCACGACTGGTAAGACCCAATCAAGAAGCAAACATGGGTGTCTGCATTGCTTTCAAAGGTCTCGGTTTTAGGAGGTCGAAACTCTGGAATAGAGTGGACGCTAGGCGTAAATGTAAAAGAAGTTATGTTTTAAAACGGAAATGTAATAGTGTGGATGTAGCCTGAGGGGGGTCTAGGAAAGCTGCCACCCAATCTATAAATACGTATAAAAAGAGCAGTGTGTGTGTTTGTGTGAGAGTAAAAGTGAGAGGCGGGGTGAGTGAGGGAACGACTTCTTTAAGAGGAGGGGAGTTCTCCTTCTTCCTTTCTCTGAAATCCTTTAAATACCTCATCTACCCACCCCCACCCTCCTCTCCACTACTCCTCCCCTTTGACCTTCAGCCCTGCCCCCACCAGACCTCACCTCATGTGACCCAACCCCTTTTCAGGGCCAGCTGGACACCTTTAACCCCAGGCTTCCCAGCAGCCCAGGACTGGTCACTCTCAAACATATTCAGGCTGATCATCTCTAATAATCGGTTGCTCTGTGCTGAGGGACCATGGAAAGACACAGCTGCTCGCCTCAGCTTCTCCTCCGTCTCTCCGGGAGATGGATGAGTGTGGATTTGTGTGCTTTGACCTTCATAAGGATTGTCTTTTTGTCAGACCTTGGAGAATTGTGCAGAAGAATTAGATGCTTTGTTTAGTTAAGACTTAAATCAGTTTAACCTATTTGAATCCTGTGGAGTGATACTGGACCATGTCATTTAGATGCAATCCTAAGAACATCTGGCCATGTCCTCTTGAATTGATTTTTTTGGTTGGTTTTATGTTCACCTCAATAGTACTGCCTTGGTTCCAGATTTAAAGGGTAGTACAAGCAAACAAACAAATAAATGACTGACTGAAGGAGATTTTCCTTTTAATCCCCATGTGAATGTGTCTGTCTGGGTTCCTGTCTCACCTGAACGGCCTGTCGTCCCTGCTGTGCATCTGACAGCAGCTGGATGGTGATGGCCCTGCAGTCCTGTACGGCGTCTTGAAGATACACAAAGGTGTGGCCGATATGACGGCCCACGCTGCACTCCCTGCAGATAGGCACCGAGCAGGTTTCACAGAAGAACAGAAATACCTGAGGAAACAAAGAAATACATGGACTCATTAGATTGTGTTCGACATGGTGCAAAGTGAAAATGCAACTGCTGTTATGGCCGTACAACAAACAAACAAAATGAGTGCAGACCACATATCTGATTGGACTTCATTTATGCCATACTCAGAAATCAACAGATACTAATTTGAGATGTTGGATGCGTGCATGTTCCTTTGTGTATTTATAATAATGTTTGAAGGCATAATTTTAACAGCATGAATGGCTCATGAGTCACCGTTTAGTGTTAAAGAAATGCGATCTTTCAACTCCACACTGTACCAAAAATAAACCAAACTGACTGTAAATTCACATTAATTAAGGATCTGTTCATTTTGCAAACAGTTAGACCCCCCGATAATTACTGTTATACAATTGTCAATGTTTTTAAAAAAGATACAAAGACACATCTAATGTGTTTTACTGTTGTGAGTCAACAATGGCTGACAAGGAAATGAGACTGGCAGGATGAATACGTTAATCACAAAGAGTCACCGTCTCCCTCTCACACAGAGACAAATCTAATTAATGAGAAAGGACCATGAATGATAAACAACTCATCCATATGCATGTGTTACAAGGGAGGCTCGCACAGGCCTCGACACCCCAGAGAGCTAGAAGAAGCACGGAAGGACTAAAGGCCACCGAAACTAGATCAATACTCATTCTGGACAAACATCTGAGGAGGAGCAGGACAACAGGAATGTTACTCTCATTTCACATTTTTCAAACCATTTATTATTGTTACTAAGTTGGAAACAAATGTCTGTATGCCCACAATGCTTGTTGTGATTTCTGCTTGAACATTTTATAGTTTTATCTTAAACTATACAATTGTTTTAGTAAACACCATTGACAGGTCCTGTTTCCAAAATTTTCTTGGATTGAAATATAGACAACTAGACGGATGAAGTAAAAGCAGCACTAATCAAGTTTGACAAAAAAGTCCCACTGTCCCTTGGGATAAAAGGGTAAAATGTAATTTAACTGTTGCTGCTTTAAACCCCTTGTCTGAAGGCTGATTGTTTGTAATGGAAGGCTAATTAAAAATGCACACGCCATCATATCCCATAGAGACACTAGATCAATGGCCTCCAATAGCAGGAGACCTGAGTGGATGGGGAGGGGCCTGCAATCAATCCATCAATAATGGCTGTTCCCCGGGGAGCGGCATAATCTAATGAGACACACGCACACCTCCCCCTTTATGGGACTTCCTCCTCCTTTCTGCCTTCTCCTTAAGCTCTTCTTGGATCCTTTTCTTCTTGTCTTTTCTTGCCGTTTTACTCTCTGCTAAACCCTGTCCTCAACTACAGTCTCTGCACCGCTCTGTCACTCAATCCCCTCCTCTTCTCTCCCCTCCTGTCCTATCCCACCCCCATCGACTTCCCCTGAATTCCAAGGGGACAGGACACACAAAAGCAAGGAATGCAGCTGGGCTGGAAAAGAGGAGGAAGGTTGACATGGACGATGATGGACACAGCGCTGAGGGAGGTTGATGGTGCAAGTATAGGATGGATTCTGGTGAGCGATCGAGTCATAGTAGCCACACGATTGGATCCCGACACAAAAAACATAAAAATCTTCTGATGTTTATAGGCTTAGAACCTATTGTTCAGGAGGAACCTGACAAAAGTCCTACAAAACAAAATAGCAAAAGATAATCACAACTGTCATGTGTGCAGGCCACCAAAATGTTCTACTATTAATATAAAAAGGTATACTGGTCAAATTAATCTACTACCTTTACAGTTTTTAACTTTCAGTGAGTTGCTTGTTCTTGCAGTCTCAATAAGCCTGGTACTTAAAATCCATGTTTGTCCTGCTGATGAGGATACTATAAACTTCCTGAAAACCACTGAATCTCTCTTACCCTCTGTTGGTTCGTTGTCGCTTGCTGTACAGATTGTAAAGCCCCTTCAGGCAAACTGATTTGTGAACTTAGGCTGTATAAATAAAACTGACTTGGCTTGAGCCTCAGCTAATGCTAATGGGAAATGCCAATCAGTTTTTATTAAACCCCACCTGCCACAAAACGGTACAGCAGGTTGTGTCCAATAAAATTTGCTAATTTACTGCTGCTCAGAGCAACCAATTCGGACAACGATCGCAACGATTCTATGCAATGCAATTGCTCCGATTGGTAACTACTTTTTAGGATGGTTCTACATCCACCCTATCGCTGTATAATCTCTCACCTCTGCAATTGAGAATTCTCCTCCTACTCTGTAAAGTAGTGTGAATAATAAGAGAACTGGGCCCAAAAAAGCAAAATAGAGCTGATACGGAGGGGATGGCATCATTTATCGGTTTTTGTATTTAAATATTTCTGCAGGAGTTATCATTTACCCGTTGTAATTTTCCTGTATAATACTGTACATTACATCCCAAATGTGCAACCCAAATTGTGTATGTTAAATGTTTTGTCAAGAGCGACTTTCACAGGTACACTTGCATATGCAGTTAAATTTAAGTGTACGGTGTGTCTATGTGTGATTTCAGTAGAATTTATGTAAATCCTGAGTGTACTGTATGTGCATGGTTTTATTCATGTGTATTTGAGAGGGGTTCACTGGAATTTTTGCTTGATATCACAATGACCCAAATATTGTAAAATGAAATCCCTACATTTGCTTGTTATTGTTGTAAAAAAGGTGAATCAAATGCAAGAAACTTTCATCGTCTAGTGAGGGTGCACTTAACATACAAACATGAGAGAAAAAAATTCTCTACAATCTACTAGCCTCTTAATTAATTAATTAATTAGGATTAATGTTGTTACCTTGGAATAACTAATATTCCTGAGGTCCTCACTACATACTATACATATGACATACAAAACATTAAACTGAACAACTGACCAGTGAAAGAAAAATCTCTATTAATTTAAAACATCCATATTACTCATGAGATTATATAGGGACCATTCAGAAATCAATGATATCTTATGACTGTTTTATCTGTACAGTCATCATTTGTGTATGTGGAAGCATGGCAAAATGTAAAACAACAGAAGAACAGAAGCATGTTATTGAAAACACTGGAGTACTATTTCACAGGACTAGATCCTATGTCAAATGGTTGCAAAAGGCTTAAGATGTCTTTAATGCTATCTGCTGCTTATGTGTCATCAACAGTCCTCGAGGTGAAACACACTCACTCATATACACAAGGTTGTAGATTACATAACACATCGGCCCCTAGGAACGCCAGTCAATATTATTGACTCACACAGGATACTGTCTCTTCTCCGAGGTCTTCATGGAAGGATCCTGTTCACTTTCTGCTTGCCTCCATCTTTATCTGCCTCTCTCTCTCTCTCTCAAACCCATCAATCACAAGCTTAAAGTAATATGCCACAATCTTTTATTTCATTCAACCTATGAGACAGACATGCATTCCACATAAAAAAAAAAAAAAAAAAAAAAAAAAGCCTTTCTTCTTTCTGCAAGCAAGGAATTCAGCTGCTTCGTCATATGTGTGGTATTAGAAAAAGGCCAGGCATTAAACAGCCATGCCTTGCACTGGACACGCTGGATACCCTCACACATGCAAGAACACACCAGAAATGTCCAGTGTGCACGTGACGCTAAATGTGAAACACGCCTTAAAAAGATGTGAAATAGGCGTGGTGTCACACTAATGAAGTTGTAAATTCCACAGATAACACCCTACAGGGGAGGACATTCAGCAGAGGTGACTCACCTACAGAATGTATTTACGACACATTCACATGTAGCATGTGCTCACAAAATATACAAGCACACGTGTGTGCGCATTGCACAAGAAAGCACATACACAGGCACTCAAAGTAAAATGCAAACTTGTGTGTGCTGGGTGTTTTTGCAATTGGAGAGGGGCTAAAGCAAACATGCCATCACCAGTTATAAAGCTCTGAGCAGGAGGGCTCGGCTACTTTGGGGGAAGTGAGTTATTGTATTTCATTAGTGCACCGGATGTTTCTCATTCTCCCTCTCTGCCCATTACGCTCCTCCATTATGAGTTTACACTTAGACAGACCCACATATGTTGGGGTGTTTTTGTGTGTGCTTGAAAATGGCTCTTCATAAACCAAAGAGATACCTCCAAAAAAATTAAGTATTAATTAATCATTTTTGTTATTCCTATTAAAAAAACAATTAAAATAAAGCTCAAACAATTAGTTGATTAATCAATTAGTAAATAAAACATTTTTTTAAATCCTTCGAAGGTTTCTTGTGTTTTTGGAGTGCAAAGCAATCTGAAAATGTCAACCTGGGCACTGGTAAATTATGGTGGACATTTACACAATTTTACAAATTTTACATTTGCCATTTTACAGACAAAAAATATAATCGTTATATCCTTAAAACAATCAACAAATTAAATCAATAATGTAAATAATTGTTAGTTGCCGGCATAGATTCAAATATAGGCCCATATTTTCCTGGAGCACCACCAAGCCAAGTGCTGAAAAGTGACTGGGTCATGGACTGGTCACTTTTCAGCTCAACACCACAGTAAAACTGTTAATAAATGATGGAAAGTGTACTTGAGTATAATCATTTCATGGTTTATGAACTACAATGTAGCAGAGACACACAAGCCCAAGAGGAGAGATTTTACTCTGCTGGTTATATTCATAATGGGTATTACAGTATCACAGCATGTCTAACTTGACAAGAGCAAAATACTGAAATCTTGAGGGAAACAACGTTAGAATAAATGAACGATGGCTATGAGCCTGGCCTTGTGCTCACACAGTGGCCAGGCAGCAGTAGGATCAGTCTCCTTTCCTCCCTCCCTCCCCTCGTAGGTACTGGGAACTGGGGGAGAGGGCACGAGCTCAACTAGCCAGTAAGATCACTCCGTGCAGCACTCACTGCCTGCATGCACAGCCGAGTGGGGGAAGGGACGAGGGCCGTGTAATGTCACACTGTGGTGCCAGAAAAACCAGTGCTTCTGCTGGGATCTGTGAAAGCACGTTCTCTCAAAGAAATTGACCACATTACACTGACACTGAGAAGATGAGACATCTGCAATTGTCATGTCAAAATGCCATTTTTCAATCTCGTTTTACTCTATACCCTGTCTGTCACATGCGAGTAAAATGTATTTCACATGTACTTCAGAAAATGTTTTGAAAGTTTCAAATTCGTGGCGTGCATGACTTGAAACTTGAGCAACAACTGAAACTGAAAGGATTTTTTTTCCCTAGGAAATAAAACCAGAATGTAACAAAAGTTTGTGTAATAAAGTTTGTTATTTTGAAGATCACTTGCAAAATTGAGAATACACTTCCGGCCATTCATCTGTTAAGCACCTAAAGCCCACTTTAATCAGGAAATCACTATTTATCATGGTACCAGTTCCGAATTAATCTGACTGAAGTCACTACAAGGTTATGTGGTTGCAGCAGATAATAAGTGTGTTTATCTTCATAATAAAACAATAGCAGTAGAACATTTTATAATGAATTTCACATTAATTATAATCTCATATGGAAGGAACTGAAACTAATTAAATATGCCCATTAGAGATAATACTGTTAGTGACCCATTCTGAAGTAAGTAGGAAAGATGTGAGCTTATTTTTAGAGATGAAGTCAGACTCCCTTTTATTTTTCCAGCAGCAATGAGCAAAAGGCTCAGGTTAGTGGGATTTGTTAAAACTGTTAAAAAATCGTGTTTTCAAAGTTGAAAAGTAACAAGTACAAAAACAGTTTGAGAATTTGTCTGAATCCTTAAAACATATGGACCTTTTCTTTAGCATGTTTTTTTTAAAACTATGGAGACTATGGACTGTGTGGACGTTAAACTGCTTTCCATAATCCGTGTCAGTGCCTCAGGCCTAAGTGCTCTGTTGTTTACTGCCTGTCAACAGACACAACGGATACAAACACGCACTGAAGATGCCTAAATATGTCAGTGTGTTCAGTAGCTTGAGCAAAACAAATTTGAGAAAGGCGGTTCCTATTGAGAGATTGACAGATCCTGCTTAAAATAATTAACTCTAAATTTACAATGTTTATAGTTATAGTTGAGAACTAAGGAGGGGGATTAGCGCAGTTACTTCACTTATGAAGGGCCAAATAGATAGCACCAGCCTAAGCCAGTCTGGTATGTCCAGGCTGGATAATCTGTAGAATACCCAATCTCAGCATTCCCAGCAATCCCAGGATACCATCTGCCAGACAAAGCTCCTTTTCTGGAACTCAGAGACACCTACTCTCATTTGGTCACATATAGTTTCCCTCGCTGTTCCCTCCATCACGCTTTTCCTCTCATTACTATTTTCCTTCCTCCTCCGCTGCTGCCCCGCCCTCTCATGGCAACCCCTGTTGGCTTGTTGCCACGGACACAACTCGCACACAGACATGCCTGCCGATGTTTTGAAACTCTGCCAGATACAACACGGGGGGGCGGTGGCTGTATGCCGGCGATCTGATTGGACGGCCCCACAGCGGAGAAGGAAAACAAACCACAGTCAGCTGGCCTCCTTAACCAGCGAGCATATGACTGTCTGTCGTGTGCTTAATACTTGAGCAGTAAAAAAAAAAAGAAGTGAAAGGGGGCGTGGGGTGGAAAGAAGTTCAACAAAAATAAGAAGGTGAACAAGAGAAAGAGGGAGAAACATGAGAGGGAGTCACAGCTCCGAGCAAACAAGGGATGAAATGGAGAAGCTGTGTGAATGAAATGTGGAGCTGCTGAGATGTAACAAATGTGCGTATCTGTATTCAGTCACAACCCAGCTATTCTTGGTTACTGTGACATTAGAGAGCTTAACAAACAATACACATGCTTAACAACAAGACTGCTCCTTCCCCCCCCATTCTACCACTCTCTCATCAAGATTTCATTATCATCTTGACTGCTCACATGTCAACAAAGCAAAACACTGCCAGGTTTGGTCAAAAAAAAAAAAAAAAGTACATTAATGAATTAACATGGTTCATCTGTAAGACAGATAATAAACATTCATCTTTTTTCCCTACACAGTTCTGTTCTAAAGCCCTCACATAATCATTGCCTGTTTGTGGCACACCTAAGCTCCCTTTTCACAGGCTGTTCAATGATGTGCCGTTTACCCGCCTCGCCTTCGGTATAAAAAGGTACGATCGCGGAACGGGGGTAGTAGCCTGCAACAGAGGTAGTAACAACGCCGAAAAAACGTCTGACCAAACATGACCAAATGCCTGTCACATGTAGCATTACCCAAAATATAAAGAAAACCAAGTTACAAATTCCAAAATGCAAATTCCTGAAGTGTAAATAGAAACCAATGAAGGAACAGCCCAAACAATGAAACAATATTTACTGAACCATTTTATTAATACATCATCATTATGAAGTAATCCAATATAGATTTTTTAAATCAATCTGCTGTTAAACTGCCATGCAATAATAGTGTATTGATGAAGTTTACTGGGCGTATCTGATGATGTGAATAAAAGGGGCTGTCTTTTTTCACCCAGTGCTGTTGCAGAGCACGGCCTGAAATACTGTAATGTATTACACAAACCAGAAAAGCTTTAAGAGTCTGCTTGTAGTTTTTCATACTGCAGCCAATGGAATTGGATGCCTGCTAAAACTTGAAAACACATTGGTATGGTCCTTTAAACAACTGGTCTGAAGCTTGAGAGCACAGAACGTCCACACTTCAGCAACAAACTAGCATAGTCTAGGCCTAATATATATATTTTTTAAAAACAACAAAAAACACTTGGGGTGGACAAATCGTGGCTGGAAGCTGTGCAATGTCCCCCAAATAGGGTTGAGAGCTTAAACGTCAAATGTGTTAACAGCGCAATCCCGTTGAGTGAGGTCAAATAATGGCCAATTAAAACCCCATTTGTGCCCAACCACTGAGTAGGAAGTGGCAGCTTCCAGCTTTTGAATGGGTTTTAAATCCTGTTGTCAAAGAGAATGTGATAAATGCCTTCCTTTCTATCCATTAAATTTATATGGCCCAAAGTCCTCAAATGGACATCAAAGCAAAGACACGCACACATACACAGTCCCCCTTAGCCTACATGAAACACGTTCACAACACACAGGAAACGGGGAATGCTCTCTAATTACTGGGCACATGTTGCGCATTATAACCCTGGAAGTCCAACTTCATATAATCCAACTTTGCTGGCTGTGTGGAAACACACACACACACACACACACACACACACACACACACACACACTAAAATCCTCTTCAGAGGATAACTACCTACAGATGGGAGATGCTCTTAGAAAAGGAAAACGCTGCAGACGCACACTCACACGGATACTACCAGGAGTGATGAAATGTAATCATTTGCCCCTCAACAGCAACAGCTGCTAAATCATGTGGAGGAGACTTTCTGCATCCATAATGTCTATTGTCTCTGACGCAGAGCAGACAGAGAGCGCTGATGAGAAAGGCAGGAGTTGGCAGAGGAAATACCCAGTGTGTGTGAGAGAGAGGCAGAAGGGGGAAAGAGAACCCAGGAGGTATAAACTCAAGTTACAGGAATTCCTATGGCCTTGTATCAGCGTCAGTGTTGGGTTAGGTTTCCTTACAAACATTCTCTGCTAGTGAGCTCCAGAGAGGGGGAGTAAAACTGGTGATCACACAGCCAACCCAACATATGTTTTAAGTGATAGCCTTATTCCACAGAACTACATAATAGAGCAGTAAAGGTTTACAAAGAAAAGCAGAATTGTGGAAATGTGTGACAATCTACAATAGAGACCTTCGACTGCAACTGAACATCCCACTGTCATCCCTATTTTAATGCCAAACAAAAATGGCCCGAGGAGATACAAGAGCATTGGTAGGCCATCAAACTGATTAGTTCAACTTCACCTCTTCTTTATAAACACGATGCATTGTAGGCGCTTATTGCCCAGCAACCACTTTCTGTCCGCTCTCAGTCTGCTTCAGTAACCCCCCAACCCCCACCCCCCCGAGCCCCCCTCTATATAAAAGACTATTTGTGTGTCACTGAGACACCATGCACGTGCACAGCCAACGTGTCGTCAGGGTGACAACAATTTAATCTAAAGCACAAAGTGACATGTTGTAGGATTATCATATCATTAGGTGTCTCTCAGATAGAGCTACGTATGTATCTACGTGTTGAAGGGTGACATCCCAGCAAGCAGAGGGCACTCCATTGATGTAATCCAATTATCCATTTTCACTTCACACAGACAACATGGGACCCTCTCTGGCCACCACTGATTCAGATGAGTAACAACTGACATTTGTGCTGTTTAAGTAGGTCAACATATTCACTCATGTGTGGACATACCCTATATATTCTTATCAGAAGGTAGCTGACTCCCTTTGCTGCCCAGGGAGCCTTATCTACCAACTGAAATCCTTGATTTCACCGACAATCTTTTAGTTTCCATCATATGGGTGTGAAGTTCTGTCTTAAACTTACTATTGTCAAATGAGCTTCAACTGAAGTGTGTGCATTAACAAAGGGTTAACTCACAATTATTCATGTATCTGTGTGCAGAGAATTGGAGGAAAACTCAAGCCAAAGCAAATAAATGTGATATTCACTCCACAGCGTCCATAAGGAAAAGAAAAAAAAACAGAACTTCTCTCTCCATTACAGTTGATGAAGTTAAACATGAAACCAGAAAGTTTACATGTCAGTCCCTGTCAAAGTATCGCCATCCTTGTTTTTACAATATCAGAATCTTGACCAGATTTCCTTTCGTTTTAAGATGATATCAATTTCCAAAAACTGAATTGAGCACTATGTATGTCCTTGTATAGAGGCTTCTCTGTTGCCCTTACTGATACTTTTCTTTTGCAGTTTTTCCTTATCCAAATATCAGCTCTAAAGATATAGAACTGTCCGTTAAGATAGCAAAGCCCTTTTAGGCAAATTTGTGATTTTGGCTATATAAATTAAACACACACACACACACACACACACACACTTGCTAAGGCTAATAATATGTAGAGCTGTATCATTTGGGGGTCATCAGTTGGATATCATTAGCTTTAACATTGTCAAACATGACTTTCCTGTAATTTGTCACTATTACCACAAGCTGCAGCCCAGCACTATCAACAGTCAGATACCATTAAGATGTCATTTTACACTGTCAGGCTCGATTCACAGTTTGTCCGTAAAGGCTCTTTTTACAGCAGAAATGTTGACATCTGTCATAGCAGAAAAAGCACAGGTGCAGCTAATAACAATTACGGTTCCACCATATATTGAACAAACATTTACATTAGCACGTCCCTGAACACAAGTTCAATGCAGCCAAAACATGACCATTTCCTCAGACTTTGAGGGTCAACAAAATCCTCCATCCAAAGTCATTTAATTGATTGTTTTTATTCTAGAACCCCTTTCAGACACAAGGGACCGAACACTTCCACAATAACCTAGCAGTGAGCAGTAGCCATCGTAACCACCACTCTCCTGGGAGAGGAGAAATTCCTTGGCAGACTTGCATTACACTGCAGAGGGGACAGACCCTAGCTCCTGGAGGAAAAAAAAAAAAAAACTCTCTCTATAACTCACACTACACAGCCCTCTCATATCGGTATGAGGGCCTTAACACACCACGCCAACCTCAAAGACGTAGCACCGACAAAAGCAGATGTAGTGCCTTGTGTCTTCTGTTAAGAGTTGCACTCGAATACACAGCAATGGCTACAGCTGATGACCAGCTGACTGAAGGCATGCATGTATGTATGGCTACTTGTTTGTTTGTTCTGGGCTCGCATGACAGGAACTAATTGAAAAAATAATTGAACAAACCAACTGTTTTGGCACTACTGTAAATCTAATTAAATAGGATGACAGGATGGTCAATTCTGATGGAGTATACTGGCCCTTTTAAGAAAGACTCCTAAACAAACTAAGCAATGGCAAGTTTTGCATTAAGTAAATTTGCATTGGATAAGCAAACAAAAACAAATCCACTTGACACATCATTACCAAACATGAAAATCCTTTAAAAAAAAGGTCAAAACCGATCTTTTTGGCAGACTGGGTCTATGAGGAATCATTTTAACATGTGATGGTTGTGAAGGTGGGTGCTGGACAATGACTCTGCTTGCTCATAGGTAAAGAAAGACTAGCCGTCTCCTGTGTCATTCCCTCCCCCATGGCTCAAACATAGTGAGTGAGTGAGTGAGTGAGTGAGTGAGTGAGTGAGGCATTACTGGGAAATGAAGCCCTTACTGGAAAACAGAACCCACCTATTTACTGGCAAAGGATTGGGGCTCTGTGTGTGTGTGTGTGTGTGTGTGTGTGTGTGCGTGTGGTCACGGAAAATAAATGTATTGGAAACCTGAACTGGTCTTAATTAATGTTTGAAACCTACAAACAGAATTACTCATTTATTGATGTCGCTGCATTATTATTTACATTCGGCACATTTTAATGAACACCAAGTAACTGTGAAACACCGACTTTACCAATAAATAAATAAACAAACAAACATCTTTCTGATAGCCGCGGAAAAAGCTTTATAATAACACTGCTAAAACAATAATTCAACACAGGCTTTACTTGTGTTGTTACATGAAAACTGGGTCATTGTTGTCAAAAAATGTTTTCCCCCACTAAACTACAAAACACTGCTCTGCATATGGTTCACTCTGTATCCTCTGGGGCACATGTATAAAATTAACATTTACGATAACATGACTTACACATTGCACACACATACAGATTTAAAGTAGCCGTTTCTTTCTCGTCTCACTCAAGGCTCTGAAAGGACTTGACGTGCCCTGTGGAGCTTTTGACCACTAGTGGAGCTATTGAGCCATGTTTTGAGGAGTGGGTTTCCATTTTGATTATATCGTACACACGCACGAGGAGCCACAGGGCAACGCAATACACATTCCTGCTGCCGATAACGTGCCAAGATGACGAATCTTTTACGTAGTTGAGCGTTTCAGAAAACAACTGTTTGCTTCTGTTTCACGAGGGAATCTAAACGAGTACAACTGGTACCAGGTCACAACGGACATTTTCATAAAATCAAACCATTCTCAACCTTCCCATGACGCCCCACTAAGCATATTTTGAGTCGTTAAGCTACTGAAGCCGGCTCAGCATGGTTTTCAGGGTTCAGTTAACAATGAACAGCAACCTGCCTCCTGTTGGCCAGGTAATGAAGGCGTGCACATGCTAGTGTACCTTCAAAGATTAATGTGTAAACCACGTCTGTTAATTGGTTATGTGAATTTAAGTTCACATAAAGAAGTTAACATGGCTTTAACTTTTGCATCAGTACTACACTATTTGATTAACTGAATTACAGTGTGATCTCTGCACTCAACATTTGCTCACTTACCTGACAACTCATTTGGCCAGACCTTTTTTGGATATTCTACTTAGACAAATTCTTTTTTTTTATCAGCTTTTTCAATTCATGGTCTTGTGGCCAA
Organism: Lateolabrax maculatus; assembly: GCA_031216445.1. Classification (NCBI taxonomy): domain Eukaryota; kingdom Metazoa; phylum Chordata; class Actinopteri; order Acropomatiformes; family Lateolabracidae; genus Lateolabrax; species Lateolabrax maculatus. Next base: position 17,365,397 of record CM062218.1, read on the forward strand.
GAAGCAGCAGGAGAACTTCTCTGAGCTCCTCAAAAGAAACCAGAAGTGGTACAGAAATGACATTCCAAGACCCCCTACTAATGCTATTTGTTATTCTTCCTGACCATATGACTAAACCAAGAAAAATCTGGTTTCCTGTTTTACACGCCTTTGTAGTTTGCTTTGCCCAGATCACAAAAAAAGGAACTTTGGGCCCCGAGTTCCAACTTGTCTTTCCCATTATAAGACAAAAGCTAAATCTCCATAATATGTCCATGGATAGGACTTCTAACAGTCATAGAAACATGTGTGCAGTTACTGCGGGGGCCTCTCACTGCCCTGAATGGATGGTGTGGTACAGATTAACCAGACTCTGCATGTGTCTATGCTTATAAGTGTGTGTGTGTGTGTGTGTGTGTGTGTGTGTGTGTGTGTGTGCACGCACGCTTACAAATCCAGCTCAGCACACGTGTCTGTTCGTCTCCAGGGAACTAGGTGAAGAGCCACTCAGCTCCCTTTGAACCTAAGGCCATATGGCCCCCAGTATGGTTCTATACTACACACATAATGCTATTACACTATAGCAGCGTGTGCAAATGTGCGTGTACGGACAATAAATGTTGTAGCACTTCCATCACCACGGGACAATTTATGTGTGACATGCACACATTTCCCATTACTTTTCTGAAATGTGTTTCTCATATGAACGATCATGAACAGCCCCTCTTCTGTCGTCCCAGGTGGTTTAAGTTTTACCCCGATGCTCTACTCACCTCGTTGTCATGGTGTTGGCAGAAGCTCATGCGATCCTGGAACAGGGACAGCAGGGCAAAGTTGTTCTGCAGGGACTGGGCGAGGGACACCGACACCCCCGGCTGCCCCGGGTTGCTGTTGGCATTGACCCGGCTCAGGTGGAGGTTCTCCCCCAGGCGCTCGATGAAGTGGTCCTTGGTCAGCCGCACCCGCTGGTGTGCCCGCACACAGTTGTCACACAGATACTCCTGGCAGTCAAGGCAGTGGGAGGTGGCCGGGTTCTCCTCGTCGCAGGAGCTGCACTGAGGCTCTCCCAGGTGGTGGGGGAGCAGCAGGCCTCCGTGAGGGTGGTGGAAGCCGGAGGAGCTAACGCCCAAGCCTCCCCGGTGGTGGTGGTGCTGGTGGAGGTGGCCGTTCTTGTTGTGGATCTGCTCCTCGGAGCTCCCCACCACGTCCAGCAGGTTGCTGAAGAGGAAGTTGGAGGACGGCAGGGAGTCCACCCCGGCCTCGGAGATGGACACCTTCTGGTCGCAGGTGGGGCACCGCAGCTTCAGCGGGTCCCCGGGACTCCGCTGGCCCTCCAGGCACTGCCTGCAGAAGGCGTGGAGGCAGGGCAGGACGTGGAGCCTCCTGGTGGTCTGGCTGGAGGAAGACGAGGTGTGCGAGGAAGATGAGGAGGTAGAAGAGCTGGAGGAAATGGGCGCGGAGGAGCCGCACAGCTCCTTGCAGAGGGGGCACGTCTGCAGGTCCGAGTCTGGAAACGTAGCCATCTGCAGCGTTACCGAAACACAGGCTGAAGTCTACAACAGGCGCGGCAGTGAGGGGGAGATCTTCATCAGGGGACACATCGGCCCCTTGTGTTGTGTAGAAAATAAAGTTGTATTTGAGGTAGATTCATGAGGCTTTAAAGTCAGTTCAACGGTGAAAACGGTGCTCATCGACTTACAGACTCCTCTCTGTACTAGCTGACTCTGACCGGCTGCAAAACAAGGAGGTAGACGGTGCTTCCACAACAGTTCAAAGATTGTTTCTGAGGTAACAAAAAAAGAAAAACACTTGGGCTGTTGAGATCTTATCGGTTCAGTTGTTTAAGGCGTTTTTTTTTTGGGAGGGGGGGGGGGGGAAGCATCCGCGTCACTTTCTAATAAGACCCACAAGATGACGATGGACGGTGCTGGCGCCTCTGTGGAGGAAGAAGGAAAAGGTGTCCCTTGGAGGCTCATAAAACAAACCCGAAGCCGGAGTGACACTGGGTCGGCGTCGAAATACCGGGGGCCCCGTCTCTCCTCCCCCACCGACTCGGCAACATGACGGCGGGGCTCCGCGCTTCAAAAACAGCACCCGGGCGACTCTCGGGGAATTTACAATGTTTGTTTTTTAAATGTTTTTTCTTTCCTCTCTCTCTCTCCAGTTTAGGCCCGTGTGGTCGTCGTGGTCGTCGCGGCGGCGGCGCCTCTCTCCGGTCCACCACCGGGGCCCGGCGGGTCGCGGCTCGAGCCTCGGGCGGCGGGCGCGCGTGACTGACTCATCAACGCGCCGCGCTCACGGCGAGCCGCGGGTCAGCGGCGCGGAGCCTGCGGCGAGGCCCGGGACGTCGGCGCGGGACGCGTCCCGCCAGCCTGCGTGGGGAGGGATGTGGAGGGATGTGGGGGGATGTGTGGGGCGGGGGGCGAGCTCACGAGCCACCGGTCCACCCCGCGTACAGGCCGCTTCCAGCTCGCTCCCCTTCACCCGGCTCGGCCGCTCTGCGTGCAGGAATGCGCAGGATGATGGTGGTGGCGGTGTTTTCCCTCCTCCGGCAGCGTGGATAAACGGTGTCCTGCAGGCGGACGGCTGGTGGAGCAGCGTCCCGTACTCGCCGCTCGTCAGCGTCAACAGACGGTGCGTGTGTGTGTGTGTGTGTGCGTGTGTGTGCGCTCCGGCGGGCGCGTGTTGCTCCGTGGTGCAGCTCCTCGAGCCGCTCTTATCCGACTGAGGGCAAAAATGGACCCACTTCCGCCCTACAGAGGAGGAGGAGGAGAGAGGAGGAGGGGGAGGAGGGGTGTGAGCCTCGCCTCGCTCCCGGTAGTGAGGGGAGGGAGGGGGGGACGCGCCTGTCAGTCGTGAGCTGGGGGGGGGGAAACGTTAAAGGAAATGAAATGGGAGAAGGTTTAAAAAGAGGAAAAAGAGAAAAAGAAGAGGAGAAAAGAAAGAAGAAGGCCAGAGGCGTTCATTTGATTAAAAGTGCGGTTCCCGCGGGACAAACAGCGCGTACAGTTAATTCTGACGGATGTTCAGTGGACACCCTCAGGCCTCACAATATGTATTTCACTGGGGACAGTGAGGTTGTGCTGTAGTGATTAAAGGACTTCTACTATATATACTTGAATCTGCACATACAAGATAATACATTTAGGAACTTGTTTAACTGATTAGTAAATTGTGCATTCAAATGGACTAATTCAGTAATACATCACCTCACTGTATGTATAAATCTGATTTCCTGAACTCTGAATAAGAACATAGGTCATTTTGGGGCCTTATACAAAAAAAAAAAAGGAACATTCAGCGGTGGGAAATATATAATTTCCGTGGTTAGACAACATGCAGTATGATGGAGTAAACAGTGGTCTGTGGACTTGTTAGAGTCCTGGGATATGGCACGGTATTGATCAGCTGTGGTTTTTCTTCTCTTTCCTCCCTTCTGAAGCACAAGAGAGAACTGGGAGAGCTTAGGTTACTATCTAATGGCAGAAGTCATGTAAAATGAGCATTTCAGTGAAAGGAAGAACGTCACCTCACATCTTGGAAGCATAGCATCAAGCATCCTGTCATTTACATCCTGGAGAGGAGCCTGCTGACAGTGCGGTGGATTCACCATTCATTTGTTCACTTTGGAGAAAGTGGCTCTGTTTGTTACAGCTTTCATGCATATAAAAGCTAGATTCTACAGGGCTGACTAATCATCTAAACAACAGTAGGAACGTGTAGTGACATCCACAGCCCAGCTGTTCTCTCACTTCGTTTTTTCATCATGTTTGATCGATTATTGAAGGAGCTGTTCATCGTTACAGCCATGGGCAAAAAGTCTCCCATCTCCCATTTTTGTTCAAACAATTATGGACTGTTTCTTCTCCACTCTGTAACCATAGCGGATAAAAAAAAAAAAAAATCTTGAAAGGAGGATAAAAGATGGATTGGGTCAAAGACGGAAACAAAGCAGGGAAGTATGGGGGGCAGAAAAGTCAAGAGAGGTGTCAAAACTGTGGAGTTTGGTTATTATCTAAGTGAGATCATATGAGACACTTAACCATCTTAATTAGACAAAGGTCACTATTGTTACTCCATTTATCTTGGGGGTTAAATGAAAGAACAACAGTGACTCGGACAAAAAGCGGAGATGGTGAGCTGATTTACAGCAACCTCGCGAGGTGATCAAGGCAAGCGAGGGCAGATAAAGTGAAGACTCTCTTCAAAACATGGCAGAGGTTAGGCCGATACGTCAAAGTGGGAAAACATTCCCCCCAAAGGAAGAAAAAGCCGTATGTTTCACACAGGCCCTTCATAAAGCCACTGCAGGCAACTGATGAGTCCGTGTGACGCAGGCTGCAGGATCAGCGTGTGAAGTGCTGTTCTTGAAGTTTGAAGAATTCATTCTTTCATACAATGGATGCAACATCAGCCCTGAGAGGAGTCTGTAGGGCAGTCAAGGCTCACATGATTAAGGCAGCCCTGCTCTGAGCAACAACATAAAATAAATTTTAAAAAAATCACACAAACAGTTCTGTGTTAGGATTATTTCTATCCCTGGATGACACACACATTAGTGCCTGTTTGTCCAGTATGGTCATTTTCCATTATTTACAGCATATCATCTGACTGAATGGTTTGGGGTTAATGACACTTGAAGGCCCCTTATTAAGCATTTATAAGTACTATATAAACATCTCATAATTGGTATGTAACACACTATAATGTAGCTGTATGAAATAACATCTCAACAGACATTAATTTTTCCAGTCTACCAGAACTATTTTTACACTTTCTGCCCCCGAGCTTGTCTGTCAGGGCTGTCTCACAGATGTGAGGAAATGGGTCTGCACTGTTTTGCCCAACACTACAGCTGCATGCTGCTGTGGGCTACATCTTGAACTGAATGGGACTACAAATGGTAAAGGGACACCATTGCCTTTCGGTTGACTCATCTTTGACAAAAAGTGGTCAACTGTGTGATCTCTCAATCCTCTCTGGTCCTCTCAAACACGAAATTGTCACCACAGAAATCAGACTGCAGCAGCTGGACAGTTGTTTTTAAGTCAAGATGGAGCTGAACGTTTGGGACCACTCTGTGGACTTTTAAGATGGAAAGTGATTTAATCCATCATCCTCAGAGACCTCATGTGGAACAGGTTGGAAAGGTGTTGTCCAGGTTAGAGTCAGTTATCGAGACAGAGGTCTATTTTCTTCTTCTTTTACTGTTCTTCAATCACCTGTACACCTCTAGCTGATCATGAGCTGCATTACTAATCATCTCACCACAGTCCAGTACTTCCCCCTGGTGGTTCAGCTGCTTTGTAACACCTTTGCACCAGGCTTTAATGAAATGTAAATAATTGCACGTGCACATCAACACAGGTGCCAGGAAGAGAGGCAGCTGCTGCCGGCCATGTTCAGCCTTGTGATTTCAACATCTGTCCATATAAAATCAGAAAATACACATTTTTAATTTTTTTTATTGTGAAAATGGCTGTTTGTTGTTGACTACATTCAAAGCCAACACAACACAGACACATTTTCTCGCTGCTTCTAAGCCACTGAAGAGCATGTAGGTCTGAATAGTGTAGCTTTTAGTCCTGATAACACTGTGCTGGCAAATCACCAGCAAGTTCAACTGACTTCACCAGTTCACCAGTCCTCGTTGGCCATGCCATGACAGCTGTAAATATTATTAAAAAATAGTTCAGGCTATGCTACTATTTGACTAATTGTTTAATGGAGCAGAAAGAAAAAGGCTCCATGTAAATGCAGCTACCAACATTTGTAATAAAGGCTGCAGAGGCTAATTATGTGTCAGCTGGACATCAAAGAAAAAGGTTTTTGTCTTTAATTAGGCGGCCATCATTAGTCCAACCAGCTGTGACTGCAAGAATCATCACATACGTGCAGATGTCAAATCAGACTTAACTGTCAGCCCTTTCAAAGTTATGCCTGGCAGCAGGCCAGTCAGCGTCACACTTTTAACCAGCAGGACATTGTGCTGAAAAGGTTCACCTTAACTTTGACTGATATTTCAGTAGTGGTGTCTGAATTACTCTTCCCAGGCTTTATGCTTGATTTCCTCTTGTGGACTATTAGGAAACTGGGCTGTCTACTACAGGGGGGTTTGAAGCTGCTACGAATGAAGTGGGCCGAAAAATTAAGAAAATTGGAAATCGACCAATGATGCTGGTAATACCCTCGATACAAACAATAACAATGTGATTTTAACTACATATTTTTTGTCCCAGAAAATATTTTTTTTATAATTTATTTTCCTCTTGTGAAAAAACACAGACTCAACTCGACTTTTGGAGCAGAACAACTTTTTTATAAAAACTTCATACAAAAGAAAATGTAAATCACAGCTCTTGAACTAGCAACAATTGAGGTTTTGACAATCAGTAATATAATACAGTAACATAATACTGTCAAAGACGTAACACCATTATAAATATATACCTATATACACTCAGATGGTATTTACATTTGTATTATAAACAAAATCTAATACTTGTAACAACAACCTTACAAAATTATGCTGGACTTATTTTTTCAAATAGTAAGTTGCACAAACACTGAGTGACATAAATCAAAGACAAATCATCTAAAAAGAACTCCGGAAACAACAAGGAATCAACAAAAAAAATCCTTTCACATATTTTAAAACAAAATTTGAACAAAAACAGTATAAAGTTCTGGCGTCAGTCTTTAGTTGTGAATTTCTTATTTTCCGCTTCATAGTCAAGGGCTAAATTGAAATATGACTATTAGTGTTACAAACGTACAGCCAACAGAAATGCACATGTGTTCGTTTTCCTGATTTCATTGGTTTTCCCAGAATCAACTGATGCCTCTGGAACATAAGCAGTTTCAAGGGAAAGGAAAGTTAAGTACTTCAGGGACTGCAGGGGAATAACCGTTTGGTTCAGTGCGTCCACACCTCATTGGCCCACAAATGATTGTGGCGGAGCCAGCACCGAGCAGAGGAAATGTCAAGTGTGAACACTTGCTCCTGTGAGGAGGAGTTAACTGCTGTGTAGTGAACAATTAGTTTGGGCTGAGGGATACAAGTTGCAGAGAGGAGACGGCTGCCGGCTGAGAGGTACTCGCTCTCGCAGCTCTGAGTTCTGGAAGAGGGGGGAGCAGGAACGTCATGTACATGCAGATCGCGCAATGCAACCAGGGTTCTCACACACTAAAACGCACACGTTACCTTTTGAGAGTGATGCTAAGACAGGAAGTGGTGGTCTCTGGCTGGTGAAGAATGGCTGTTGCGTTGACAGTGATGAACATCTCAAAGGTGAGAGCCAGCTCCACCTCCCCCAGTCGACAGGGGACGATCAGCGCCATGAAACCAGGGGGAGCCGACACGTCTGGGTAGTACCCCACACTCAGAGAGTCTGACCAATATACATTCAATTATAATGAATTAATAGTTAAAGTCATTCATCTGTGTAATCTTTCTGCTTGTCCTAAATTGTGTTTGATATATTTATCCGTGGTAGATTAAGAGTGGCCAATAAAACAAGGAAGTGATACTTACGTCTGAAGACTTCCCGTGCCCGGAGCCAGAGGTTTTGCTTGCCAAGTTTGTGTAAAAGCATCTGCAGCATTGCCTGCTCAACTGCCAGGTTTCTTGAGAGCATGAAGTCCACTGTGTCCGACGCAACAGGAAGTATCTGTCTGTCCATGCACACTTGCAGCTGAGAGTTAAACAGAGGAATGTACCTGGAGATATCAACCAAGTCTGAGGAGAACAGATTACAGAAATGATTACATGCAATCATATGGAGGGCTGTAGCCAGAAACACACGGGGAGTCATCTTTTAGCTTTTGCTACATCTACTTTACTTATCTTGGAAACTTACAACTTTTAAGTCAGCACAATAATTAAAATGCTACAAAGATTTTACATACATATCAAAATAACTACATCTTTTTGTCCTGTTCTTTTGGGATTCTTAACATTACAGGCAATGAAAATAATTTTTGTCTCTCACCATTTGGCTCTTTGAGTCCAGGGAGATTACAGAGGACATCCAGCGTGTCTCTGTGAGAGGTTTTCTCAGCCAGACGTATCAACACACGAGTCCTACTCTCCAGATCAGCAGGCTCACACGGCCACAAGCTTGAACTCAGGAACCATTTGTTTTCTGAATTAAACAAAGGCAAACATAAAATTTGTCAAGGCACCATTTTCTTTCCTTTTTACAGATTTCTAAAGAGACGCCCTATCCAAAAAGTAACCCATAGAAAACACTCATTCTAAATGTGTTTAAGCTGTATTGTATTGATCCCAGTCTAATATAAATATAATTTTTTATATAGGTGATTTATAGCAGATTCTTTGACCTCCCAATATGTAGATCTTATGTAACCACTAATACTTTGCCTACAACTACATTTTTCAAAAGGTAAAATTGTGCACGTCACCACCATGGAGTTGTGAAACTGTGTATGAGGTCAGCTAAGCCAATCACAGCTATCTATTTACTCCAGGGTCAGAGCCGATACCTCGGAGCGTGTTCAGAGCTCCCTCCACGCTGCCGCTCAGGAGGAAGAGCTCAGTAGCCACGGTGACCAGGTAGCAGCGTGATGCTCCATCCTCATTCCCAAACAAACCCTTCAGTGTTGAGTAGTTGACTTTTGAAATGGACAGCACCTGCACCACCCTCCGACCCTACATAAGTGCGTGCGCGCGCGCACACACACACACACACACACACACACACACACACACACACACACACGCTAACATTACTGCATCTTAGATCTTACAGCTTTTGATGTTCTGCTATCACAAAGACAACCCATATTTGTATATCTGCAGTATTTTTGATACCATCACAGCACAGCAAAAAAGACTCTGAAACATAGATTATAGCTGGCTACATCAGCTCCCTTGAGTCAAGACAACTCAGGAAACTGCAACATGAATATTTGGCTATAAACATTATTACTTTATTTTCAGGACTGTTAATTAACTGCTAATTAGGAGATAAAAAGGTGGTTTAATTACCTTGGCCCACTGATGCGTTTTGTGGTATCTTAACATGAGAGAGACTCCAATTCTGCCTAAAAAATTCCTGGCCAGGCTTTCCATACCTTCATTCTGATGCACTAAAAATCAGAGTAGTCAAATGATCAGGGATCATCGTGTGTTGTTGTGGAAAATTAGTAACATTAACAAATCCAGTTTGTGTTGTTTACCTGTCTCAGCGAAGGCAGCAAATGGCAGTGACAGCTTGTCTTTGCTCTCAGACAGCAGTGCTATGGCCATGCGGCCGCTGATTCGCTCCACTTGGTTGGGATGTTGGCTGGACTGGCAGATGGATGTGAAAACCTCCCCCATCCGCCTCCAGTCCTCTTGCTTGGTACAAAGCTGACAGACAGAGAGCATAAAGGCAGGCCAAAATACAATGACAGATTGAACATAAAACCATTTCTTCCTCAGATAGGTTGACAAAACTAATCCACTGAAGGGAAAAAACTAACCTCTATTTCAACAATGGCTTGGGCCAAATTCAGGCAGTCTGGAAAGGGTGCACTGGTGGAAGACCTTTTATAGTAAAGACAAAGATTAATAATTCATCCACTTATGCTACTTGTAAAAACAAAATCACAACATTTCAGAAAATAAGAGTCAAAGATAAGTATGTACGACAATTAACCACTTTTATAAGAGTGACAGACAGTGTTTGGTACGTGGGAGCTGAAGGAGTTCCACTTACTTGTGGCTGCCAGACACTGGGGGTGAGTTTGGGTGGACTGTCTGCTGGGACTCAGGAGTGTTTTTTACACAGTCAAGGGAGTCCAAACTCAGCACTAGGCCTGCACTGGCCATCTGTCAACATATATGCACAATCAATTCATCCACATTAGAAAATACAGATCCTACGGCAGTACGGTAAGTAAGGTGTGTAAGAATCAAGATACCTTGAATGTGAGCTGCATGAGTTCGGGTACAAAACCCATGAGACTCTTCTCTCTCACAAAGTTAAAGAGGGCCAACAGGAACTCATGGCCAGGCTAGCGAGAGAGGAAGAGGGGAGTAAGTCCAACATCCCTTTTATGCCCATAGTTGTAATGGGTCATTTGAAAATTACCATAAAGTGCTTCTTTTCTCATTCAAAATAGAACATGCCCTGCCCTCTACTGGCCTACAATGTGTACTGCAGCCTGACATTATTGTTTAAAGATGGATGAAATCCACACTGACCACTATCTTGTGGGCCAAGCTGGCGCTGAGTACTGAGAAGATATCAGACACCATGCCGGCTTTGAGCAGAGCCCAGAGGAGTGATAGAAGCACTGGCATGGAGAAATACACTCCTGGTGGGTTGTTCTGGTAGTAGCCGGTAAATACAGCTCCTGGAGACAAGCAGGCAGAGCAGACAGATGATGACAATAGTAAGGGAATTCAAACAGAGACACTTGACACTTAATGTAAACTGTGCCCATTTGGGATTCAATTATTGGATAAATGTTATTTATAAATAAATAAATAAATAAATAAATAAATAAATACATACCTGCTTTTTGAAGGCACATCGGATTTTTGGTGAAACGCGTCACAGTATCAACGCAGAACTGCAAGAGAGGAAAAAATTGAAGTGAATCTGAAATAAAGTGTGGAATAACAGATACGGCACAGCAGAGGGTGATGTTGCCTCTGTGATCAACGCCCATCAGAAAGCTGTAATATGACACATTACTGCACTTTCCAGCCAGCGCCTTTACACATCACGTTTATAACTGACGTTTAAATCTAAAGTTCACTGTCTACTTTAATCGATGAAGAAAGGAGGTACAGCACAGATTTGTACAGTGCTCCGGTGTATCCGTGGTTTGGCATGTTGATGGCAAGCTAAGACAATATTAATTTCATTTTGCGTGTACCTTTTCGTCCCCCTCCACAGGTACATGCTGGAACCAGCACATCTTGAACCCACAGGACAGAGACTCACTGAAGTACTGCCTGCAGTACTGAGGGTTTAGAAGACAGACATTACTCAAATAAAATTAAAATCACCACGTCTGTGGCAGGAGAATATACAATGAATCTTGATTAAATATCATTAACAAGCTCAGCGTATTTGTAATAAATCTCCAGGCACTTATTGTCTGCCTCTAACCAAATACACATCAATATTATGATGTCTGTTACAGTTTTGAATTTTATTAGGTTAAATCTAATTTTTGTAGTTTCCAAGATATGACCTACCATTATTCATTATTCCATCTAACTTGTCAGTAACTATTCTCATACTACATATTTAATTTCCACCTGGTGCTACGCTGCTGGTGTTTATACTAAAATATACCTGCATTCCATCTTGTCCTATAGTTAAGGTGCTTTTTTTACCTATCCTTTCTAGAAATAACACATAACAGCAGTGAAGGGTAAATGTAAAATATTCTTGTGCTTCATTTGCAGTCAAGTTACAGAGACCTCAGAGCTACCTTACTTTCCTTTCACATTTGTTTGTATTAACACAATATTTCTGTCTTAAGTATTGACTGACACTTGAAAATTAGCAGCCAGTGTTAATGGGTCTTACAACACCACCTACAGTAAGTAAGACATTGTCGTTTAGCTTTGGTCAGATTCTTTTCTACTACAAAATACAATCTATGCCAATAAACAGGTTTTAAATGGGGCCTACCTTTGTGGGAAAACAGTGACTATTCAAAGGAATACTTACAGAATTAGATTTATGGTGCCTAGACTCGGCCATGTTTGCTGGATTTGGTGTCCGTGGTCCTGTGTAGAGAGCAGGGGAGCGAGACACCAGTCATACACAGCAGTTGAAGTTTTCACACTACATATGGAACACTGAGCTGAAGATTTACGTTGGCAATGAAATGACAAAATGAGGAGTCCGTGCAAAAAAGATAAAAGTGACACTTTAGTCCTTGTCTACGCTGTTTTCTGTTTTCCTCCTCACCATTTTTTATGGTCATAAGTGGAGGGAAGTGATTATGCAAGGAGTTCACTGTCTGGATGGGCTGGCTCCTATTACAGGACATGAACACAGTAATTATTTTTAAAAAATGGAAGATTAACTGGGCAGAAGAAATGTTTCATCATGTGACAAACACTTACCTTTCCAGGCCTCCATTTACATGATTGTTGTTGGAATCAGACTGACCCTGTTCAACAAGAAAAATATGATTTAACATTATAATTACAATTCTTATTGTAGTAATTGAACCTGTTTGGTCAAGATTATGTGTTGAACACACATAGCAGCCATTAGGACATTACTTCATCCACAATGTCCAATTTTAATGCAGTTACTGTAGTAGAGTGTATGTTGCAGGAACTGAAGAATTCCAGTAAAATCTTATGTGGTTTTAGCTGGGACTATTATTCTGAAAGGTACCCAACACTTTTGGTTATTTATTTTGTGAGAATTTAATCAGCTTGTGATGTCAGTGTGCATCATGCTCTCTTTCCATTCTGGACATGGGGAAGCACAGAGAGGATTTATGCAGAAGAGACAGAAGTTGTGCCGTTGCATTGTGTGCAAAAAGACAGTCCCGGGAGTTGTGCTCCCTCGACACAAACATTAGACCCACTACGTTACCATGTTTTTGGTTTGTCTTTCTGAGGCAGGACACGTGTTGCTTTGCTTTTTGGAAGGGGTGCTGCCACACTGAGGTCTCCACGGCCTGCTGTTGCTCTCCTCTGTAAACAACACACAAAAATTAAATAATAACATGGATAAAATACAACATATTTAATTAAATTACATTTCTTAAAAAAAAAAAAAAAAGGGACAAATATTTATTTTTTACATAAAGAGATATGAGCTACATATCAGTTGTGAAATTGAAGTATGGATATTAGCTCAGTCTGCATCAGAAATATGTCTTCTTATGTTGTAGATGTTTATTACCGTTTGTACCAGTTAGCAACTAGCACGTCACAAAGAAAATAAAACAATTACAAAAATAAAATATATATATATATATATATAATATGATGGATTCTGAGTGGTGCACGTGGCCATACCTGTGACATCAGGACTGTCGAGGTGAAAATCAATATTAACTGGGGTCAATCTGAAACACAGGTAACATTTCATTCATTTAATTTGTAACGGACTACACAATTCATCTGTGACTGTAAGGAGGGGCTGTCAAATATGACACCCTACCTTTGCTCAAACTCCCATGGGGCTCCATCTGTCCTTAGCGACAGCGTTGTCACCACTCCAGTAGGTCTGGTTTTAGGGGCCTCACTAACTCTGGTAGGACCCAGTTTCAGCAAACTTTCCTGGGGCAAGTTTTCAAACAGCTCTGGGTCATCAGGGATCACATCCACAAGCAGGACATCCTGTTCATAAGCGGTGAACTCATCCAAAAAGCCCTGCTGAGTACCCTCAGCCGCCTCTGCTTTATCCCTAGATAGACTTGATCCCTCTTCTCTAGTAGAAGTAGGCTGTCCGTCATCGCTAAAGGCTCCACCATCATCTTCATCACTGCTGGGAGAAGAGCAGGGTTCTGTCAGGACACCTGAGGTAAGGGTTGCCCTTGTTTTAGGGTCTGAAGGAACTTGTTCAGATTTTTTGTTAACCTGTTTCACGTCGTCTTCATAATCAGTTTCATCCTGGCATTCCTCTTCATTATCATCCACATCTTCATGCTCACTGGGAGAAGACTGCGGTTCCCTTAGAGTTTTGAAATTTGTTGAGACTCCTTCCAATTCTTCACTACCATGTTCAAGATACTCCTTGGAGTTTTCATTATTGCCATTAGCAATTTGTGGCATGTGACATTCAGGTAACATTTTGTGTTTTCTGGTGTCTTTATTGATCATCTCCTCCTCCTCCAACTCCTCCACCTCCTCCTCCTCCGAACAGCCTGGGCTTTGGGGCAGGAAGCTTTTCCATGAGCGCCCTTGCGGTGTAGTGACAGGAGAGAGAATTGGTGGAAGCATAAACTCACTTGAGTCAGTGTCTACACAGTTCAGTGTGAGGACATTGTGCAGTGATCTCTCTTTTACAACAATTTCACGGTTAATGGGGCTTGTATTATAATACGGCTCCAGTTTTGGTGGGCACCTGCTCATGACAAGTTCTTCGTCGCTCTCTCGCTCGTATTGAGGGAGGAGGAGGGGGGATTCACATGAAAGAAAGGAGTCAGAGTTGTGTGGAGGAGCAGTGGATGAAGAACTACGTGAAGTCATTTGGGTTTTTTCGTCACAGGAGAAGGTTTTTCCCATAGCTTTGGCCATACATTTGGGTGAGGAGGCATCGGCCGACTTCTTCAGCAGGAACGATGAAGGCGGGAGAGAGGATGGTGTGGCTGAGAGGCTGCTCAAACCACCATGTGTGAACGGAGATGACGTGGGAGACAAAGTAGTGGTAGTTTCCCAGTCACTCAGGCCAAGTGCTGAGGGGGAAGGGGTGGACATGGAGCTGTCGGCTTTAGGTCTACTAACTGGCAAAGACAGGGCTGACACTGTGTCAGCGCCAGGGTCTCTTTCACGCTGACTTGGGTTGGAAAGGATAGACGTATCTGGGGGACAGCTGGCTGGTGATTCTTCAGCCTCCATTAAGTGAGGTGCAAACTCCATGTTTTTGCTGTCTGAGGAGTATGAAGACATACTATCATGTCTTTCCCCATTTCTCGCTGCTAAAATGTTTACTCCATCCTCTTCTTGCTTCTCTTCATTTTGATGAGAAGCCTGGTGGGTTGTGCCTGAAGAGGGGTCTGTGGATGCATTTGGGAGCATGCCATTGGTTTGCTCGCTGGATGAACCTGGCTGATTTTGATTTATTTGGGAGTCGCTGTTACCTCCAGGTGATGGATCAGCACACTCTGCTGTACGGGTCAAGCCACTGTTAGAAAAGGGCCAGGACAGGTACGTGCGTGCACAGGAAAAATTAATTTTTCTGAAATAGGCCCTCACTCTCTGGCAGGTGAATGACTCCACTTCATCCGTGTCCACCTCGTTGCTCTCACAGAGCAACTCTGATGACATTTGTGCTGTATCAGTTTTTGTGGGATTGTCTATCTGACCACAAGGTTTCTTGTGGACAGAGTTTTCTTTCACAGCTGAGCCAAAACTGCTTCTGCCCCCAGCTGCCTGCTCTGAACTTGACTGTCTGTCATCAGACATCCAAAAGCATGTTTTCTTTTTGTCTCTAGAGTCAGTTTTTGCCAGGTCTTTGCAAGTAACGCTTTCTAAATCTGGAGTGGGTGACAATATCCCATCTTTAAAACTATCCCCAAGCTTTGTTCTTTTGTCAGTGCGAATTCCCGCTCCTATGAGGTTAATCCCTGCTCCAGGATCCTCCTCAACATCTCTGTCCCACATGCCAGTCCTGCACTCCCCCTTTTTTGTACGTTTACCTAGTAAGAAAGAAGCAGAACAGGTTGCAGAGCCTTGAGTTGTCCAACTCTTGAGGAAACGACATTTGGTATGACTGGTTAACGTCTGTGCATCTGTGTGTTTTTTCAGGTGTCTCTGGTGTTCAGTCAAACTCTGAGACTGACAGACGCTCTTCTCAGACTGAACCCTGGGACAAAACTCTCTATTTTTAGCCAGAGCACTTTCCTCAGTTTCGTGTTTGTTATGCCCTAAACAACTGGGTCCAAACCGAAATCCAGTTCTCATGTCCTGTTTGAAGCAATGCACAACCTTGGTCTTGAGAACATCCGGTAACACGTAGGCACAATCGTCACTGACACCATCACATTTTTGGGCTACGTCACAAAGCGTCACCTTCGGATACTGGTCTATCCATATGATAATCTTGGGAGGGCTCTCAGTGACAGTGTTTTCTTGCTTGACCTCAGCATTAACCGTAGGCTGCGTACCCAATGTCTTCTGCTGAGGGGAAATGTATTTACAGTCACCACAGAGACCACAGCCAGAAGCTCTGACAACTCTTCTCAAAGACCCGTCTGAACCGGCAAATCCATTGGGGATTGGGTGACTATTCCTATCAATGTCTGCAAGTGGAAACAAAAACTTGTCAAATAGTGCAAAAGTGAAGCTAACAGTCGCCGTCTGGAATTATTAAGCACTAGGAGAACCCACCCCATCACCATGGTAAGGGTTTTTTTGTGGGTCTAACAGTATGAAATCCCACCAAAATCAGCCAAATTTGGGACTGTCTCAACCACTGTGTGGGAGAGGAGATGAGACAAAAACCTTAAGACTGTATTAGCTGGGCACTGATTTTATCAGAGATGGGATGTTACCAAGACATTTGCCAAATCAGCCAGTTACACCTCATCTTTGATGTGTTCTTTACATTGTAAAACGAAAAGAAAATCTTTGAAAACACTTCAACTAAAGCATGAGTTTCACCTTTGTGTGGCTTGTCCAAGCAGGTTTTCGAGGGCAGCATCTAGTTAATTCTAGTCCACCAAGTCATTATGGGTTGGTTACTGTCCAAAACTGGGCATTTTACTTTGGAAAACATCCAATTCAACTACGGTTGGTGCTCCATCAGCCACAAGGTGCTGCAATGAGCCCATTTCACTGTCAAAAACAAACGTGGATCCACACAAAGGTGAGATTTATGCTTCATTTATTGGAAGTGTAGCCAAACTGTACGCTTTGGTTTTGCGGGACAGGAGTCCTCAATGACGAGGACTAACTGGTTGGTTTAGCAAATGTACATCTGGTTAACTTCCCCACCTCAGATAAAGAGCAGCGCAAGAGTTGCTTCTCCAAGCTTGTCAATGGGAAGTATCTGGCACTTTCTTCTGTGGAGCAGACGGTCCCAAATGGGGCAACACAAATGCAAACCCAATACCACGACACTTTGTTCTTGGGGAAGGTTCAATGGGGATGGCGGAGAGACGATTACACCACCCCAATGGAAACAGATCAACTTTTCTGCAAATACTCCTAACCCAGCCACCAAATGAGTACAACAGGTGAACCCAGCTCAGTGTGACTGAAGCCACCTGAGTAACATGGCAGCTCATCCCTCACTGCTATCAGCCGCCAATTAACATCTCGTGTAATGCAGCGTGGGGAGAGAGGCTGGGGTCGGTAACTGCCATTTTAGGTGGTATTTAATATAACTTTTAAAAGGATCCCGTGTACAGTTAGGCAGTGACAGAAAAACACTTGAGGCGGTTTAACAGCGAGGTCACTGAAGTTAGCACTGAGCCGCGCCGTTTAGCTTAGCAGAGAAAAAAAAAAAAACACGCCAGAAGTTTTTTTTTACAACATTAAATAAATTAAATCCTCAATTTAAAAACACGTCGGCTGCGAAAATCAAAGCGCCGGTGACTCGACCCGCTCCTTACTGATGGTGAGTTAACGAGGCAGCCTTAAACAAACCACGCAGGCTCGGGTGCGCCTTACTTGACAGTCCGGTGGGCATCGACGGTGCTCCCGGTTGCACCTGTCGCTTCTCCGCAGCCGCCGGCCGAGGGCCCCCCCTCCCCGGGGACCGAGGCCCCCCCTCCCCGGGCGCCTCCCCTCTCTACCTCTGCCCCTGTCCCTTACAACAACGTGGCCCGCCCGGCTTTTACGTCTAACATTCATTCCGGAGGCACCGGGTGAGCCTGAGCCGGAGGTGGCGGGGCTCCGGTGCGCGGCCCCTGCTGTTTCCCCCTTTTTCGCGGCTGAGCCTTATGTCTCCCCTTCGCCTTCCGCGTACCTACGCACGTCTCCTCCTCCGGCCCTCCTGCGGGGGTGTTACCGGTCTCTCTCTCCGAGCCCGTCTGCTCCGTTGCACCGGTGTGTGCGGGTTCGTCGCCGCCGCGGACGGGTGCGGTGACGGCGGCCGACGCTGGCTCACAGGCTGCACGGTCCTCCTGCTTCTCAGGCCCCGGGACTCGTCTCCGCCGCGGCACCAGCTTTAGCCCGATAACGTCTTTTAACGCGACTCGGTTGAGTTTTACTCTGCTGGAGGATGGGAACATGTTTACAATTTAAACATCACCTATCCAAAGTAACTAAATAGTAGCTGTATACTATTTAATAATAATTTAAAAAAAAAAAAAAGTTATTTCGAGTAAAGTGTGAACTTGCTGCTTGTACACCTGCGTCAGCGACCCCGCTGCTCACATTTATTCACTACAAGTGGACGTGGGAACTAAGGTGTGCTGGACACACGCTGCGCATGCGCAATCACACGCAATTAAGCCTTAGAATTTTTTTCTATATTTCTATATTATTATATTTATTTTATTTTATTTATTTTAAAATGCGGAACTGTTTCCTTCTTAGCCGATCAACGCACACTGGACCTTGCAAATGAAGGGTGTAACGTTACAGTACTTCCGCTGCGGTGTGTTAATGATGTTTGTGGTGCTCATGTTCCTTTTACCGATAAAGCCTACAGTAGAAAGAATATTAGTGACTAAATAAACAAATTGACAAACCCAAACAAATAAACAGGTTATATTGACATAAAAGAATAACTATAGATAATGTAAAAGTGGAAAATACAACCATAAACTGACAAAAAAATAAAAATAAAAATTGAAAATGGATTTACAAAATATAGATATGTGTCTGAAAAACTACATCTATATCATGACTATATCATGGTGTGTTTTACTTCAGCTTGGTGCAACTTCATGTGTGTGATTAGGCCTAATCTAATTCCTGACATTTATAATGATTTTTATTACATGACATAAAATCTACACCTGAATCTGTTATAAGATGTGCAACAAATACTAAATTGATGTTACTATTCTACATTCATGATCTGAAACTGCTGATTACACAAGCTGGGAAGGGGCAGCCTATAGTACAAGTATTATGTGTAAAAACATGGATGAATAGGTAAATGTTGTGGTGCAAAAGAGTGGTGCTGCTTCAGTTCTACCGGACAAAGTCAATAAATGAATGAAGTAACTGGAAGTGATCCATTATGGCTGCAGCCGCCCCAGAGCATAGCTTTGGTCTGAACATGAGACGTACACACTGTGGTCCCTTGCCGCACTGAGCACGCTGGCATGTGCACAAACTCATGCACAGCTGTTCATGCAGAGGTCTAAAACAAAAATGGTACATAAGGCGTGCATTCAAGTTATTTTCTGGAGGAGCATTGCCTTTACATAAAAATACTCATATAGGCTATCATAGATGCCTAAAATGAAACAGAATATGTGTTCAGAGACAAAGCTTTTTCTTCTTTACCTGCTGAAATCTTGAGGTAGGGATAGGCTTTTCCTTACTGTTACAGTTACTGTGATGTCTCCTGCTTCTCCTGTCGAGAGCATCACAGCAGGCTCATCTCACTTTGAGACAATAGTCAGTAACATGGGGGCAAGAGTTAAAATACATGCTAAAGAAGGGAGGGTAAGAATTCACACAGAGGGAAATAAAATGTGGGATTTTTAATAACTATTGCCCCACATGTTCCTTTACACTTTTCACAAAATTTGTGTCAACAAGGACTGTGTATCTGGGTGTGTGTTTCAGTCAGCCTTACTGTAGCAGTAAATATCTGAATATTTTTACTGTCCTATTAAAGATATTAATGGCCCAAAAAAAAAAAAAAAGGCCCAACAATGGAGCCCTGTGGGATCCCATTGTCAATGGATAAAAAAAAAAAAAATAGCTATCTTTTAAGAAATTAACTCTGTAGCCATTAATGTGTCATATTTGGTCCTTTTAAATTTGTCATGATTTAGTATTTGGACAGTGTGAATCGCACATAACCGGAGATAAATAAATGCAGCCATTTTGAACACAATACAACAAAGGCAAAAAGACAGAATTTTCAAACAAACATTAATTTCCATGTGATTTCTTAATATTTGCTGAGACATTAAAAGAATAAAGCCAAACATATTTTTGAATTGTATATTTTTATTTATTTATTTGGGAAAAATACTGTTATAATCGTAAACCACATCATTATCCTTTTTGTATGTGTTAAATGGAATGGGATATAGTTATGAAAATGTATACAGGATATTTTCTGAATGTTATCATTTTTTTCTGATTCATATTTTGAAAGCAGAGGAAATACATTTCACACAGATTTGGACAAGTGAGTACTAGTATTACAAGTAATTCATCACCATTACATCAGACATATGAGAGTCTTAAATATATGTTGACTGAATCCATCAAGACGGTGGCGAAAGCCTGTCAAGACGTGAGGGGTGAGGGTGAGACCCTGGTGTTGGGAAGTAGCCGGTCCCTGGACTGCGGCGGCCTGATTCACAACACCAGCTGCCCCGCCCCACCGAGCCAGCAGATGGCGCGCTGATGGTGGAAGTGGTTTTCCATTGGAAAGATGAGAAGCGGTTCCATCTCATTGTGTCCTCCCCGGGGGTTCGGAGTCAGCTCTCCCTCTTCCACTCTCTCCTAATCTTCGCTACATCTGTGACAGCTGTGAGAAGAGAACATGCAAATTAGATTTGGAGGAAACCATTCGAGGTGAGGAGGCATGAGGGAACTTTCTCTGGGTTCCTCTTGTTAAGTTCTCATCATAAATCCAGACATGAGGGATTGTGGGAGCCTCTGCCCCACCTCTCTTCACCTGACAGGCATTAGACCACCCACAACCCCCTGCTTCAGCTCTGGTGCTTCTGCACTCCACAGCTCCAAAAACATCCTCTATGCAAATTTTATAATCACACCACAGCAATGAGGGATGTGTGTGTACGTACAGTGAAGAGGGATATAAGCTTTTACTTAGCATATGAAATGAGTTGGGATTAGAATGAGATAAAGAGCAGAGTGAAGAGCAGAGGGAGTGTTACGAGAGAGGTCACTCATAATTTTGCTTCTGTGAAGCACTTTAAATCTTCCTGACTGCTCTCACAGGCATTGGAACAGCACGCTGGGCTCAACTGAGTGATAAAAGAACACCAGCAGTTTCACTAATAATTGTGCACTTCAAATTAAAATGTTGTAGAATATCAGCATGATAAAAGGACATAAAACCATGAGCATTTATTTATAGGAGAGGAGGAACCACGTATCACCTATCTGTGAGCCCAGACCAATGTGGCTGATTCCTACAAATCCTTAGATGTTTAGATTTCAGGCATTTAGCTGATGCTCATTTCTGCAACATATAAGGGTATAAATCTGTTAACTAAGGATTATTTTCACTGTCAGTCATTTTTTTGATTATTTTCTCAATGAATCAGTTAAATATTTAGACTATAATATGTCAGAAAATGGAGAAAATATCCCAAAAAGCAAATCAAATCCTTAAATTTAAAGAAAGTAGAACTAAGTAATGTTTGGCATTTTTGCTTGAAAGTTGATTTAAATGATTAATTGATTATAAAAATAGTTGCTGATTAATTTGGATTGACCTATGGATTAATCAATTCAGCTCTACATTAAAGTGTGTTGTAAAAGCTACTAGGCCACCCTGACAGCCATTGTTTGTGTCCAAAAGCCTGTCTGACTCAAAGTAGAAACTAAATGTCTTCTTGTCTAATTATACACAAAATCTAGAAACAATATATTTTCTATTACTCTTTTCTAATATATGACCTGAACACTGTGATCAAAACAGCCTTCTTTTGGTGGTTATTTGGTAAAAAAGCTAAGATGGAGAAGTAAAAGAGGTTCAGATGTCTACTAAAAGCTGCAGAATAGAAAGGAAGCACTGCCTATCATTAACTGAATAAAATGTTGACAGGGACATTTCGGAGGTTCAGTTCCAGTCACCAATTCTCTCAGTAGGTGATGGGAAATAAATGTAATTTTAAATGTAAAGTGTACATCTTCTTACAGCTAACTATAATGACAGATAAATATCTGTGTAAAATGTTTTAAATGTTTAAGGAATCCTACTTTCCTTTGTTAGCTCTCCCGCTCTCTGTTTGGCAAGCAAGGCACTGTAGGTGCACAGCAGTTGTTCTTCCTCTCACACTTGTCTCCTCGTGTGTTGCTGTCCACTGAGAAATACCTCTCTAGAGAAAAAATGTTTTTAAAAAAATTAATAATTTGAGACATTACATTACAGTGGCCCCTTCTGCAGGTAATCCAAGCATATGCACATCACTGTAAAAAAAAAATAAAAAATCCACTATTGTGCAAGCAAGCTTTAGCTACGCATTTATATATTTGCATACGTTTTAACAGGAAAATATTCTACAGATGTGGATTTATTTTAGCAGAAGAGTGTGTGCTTGCATGTCCATTTTATCTGCATGGATCTCACCAAAAGATGGTGCATTCATGTGTTTAGCTGTGTTGTTAAATGGAAATGCTGCAATTAAATCTGATTTATTTAATTGGCTTTGGGGGAGAAAGAGTGACAAAAAACGTAACATGGATTTCATGGGTAGGAGATTTTACATTAGGGGTTAAGGCAAATGTAATGTAATGCAATGCATGAATGTTCAGACTCCTAACAGAGCTTTAAGTTTAAATGTGTGAGCATTGTTTCGTGGCAATATTTTAGGGTTTGTTCAACCCTTCATTTACAATAAGGGGTTTGTTATATTTGAACTCCTTTCCGTAACCCAGCCTTCATACCAGACATTCGATGTAGGGGTGGAACTATAAAGATCTATATTTTCTTGCTTCAGATCTACTTCTTTGTCTTCCACTGGACCGGTGTGAAGCTGACGGGAACGCGAGCAGCAGCTGAATTCCTTTAAATAGCCCTGCCTGCCTCATCATATGGTTGCTATGGCAGCCAGCCCCTTGTTTCAAGATATCGTCCACATGCTTCAAGAGACCTCCTCCACCTAAATGCTATAGATCCACGCAGCTGCTCGGCAGAAAAGAGATTTGCTGAAGCGATGCAGCCACTTAACGGCGCATATGAATAATGTCTTGTGTGTCTACATGTCCACGGCGTGAGAAATAATCAATATTTGAGCTGTGAATTTGTATGTGATCAATCTGCTGTCGTCGTAGCTTCTCTTAGAGAGTGATTCAAAAAGGCATTTGGTAAAGAAAACGTAAAAAAGTGATTAAAGGATATGAGGGAGGGAAGAAAAAAAGTGAAGCAGGTAGAGAAGGAATATGACAGAAAAATCTGATGTTGGAGGAAAACGAGATCAAAAGTGAAACAGATGAGTGAACAGCTGGTCCAAGAAATGAGGTGATACAGAGAGAAATGAAGGGTGAAAGAGAGGAAGAACATTTTTGAGAGAACGAAGGAATTGAAAGATAGGAGAGTATAATAGCAGACGCCATCTCTTTCTTTTCGTAATAACTCTTTCTTCTCCCTGTCTTTATTTTTCACCACCTCCTCTTCTCATTTATGCCATTCCCAGCCCCCATCCTTTGTCTCGCTTCTCTCTCTTCAGTTTTTACCCAAGCTCTTTATTACTCATATGTTTAGCTGAGGGTCAAACAGGACATTAACAGTGCAGGACTGTAGGCAGCGGGTGCGTGCGCGAGGAGATCTACATGGATGTACCTCTCAAGCTGACTTTGTCCTGAATCTCTCCCGTAAGTGCACTCAGAAAACTATTGTGAGGCTCAAAGGTGTGAAATCAATTACAGGGAGAGAGAGGGAGAGGCAGACTTTCAGGGTATCAGCAGGTTTCACAAAGTCAAATTTAAAGAGCTTTTTAATGCAGCCTGGAACTGAATTGAAAATCAATTTAACCACTAAAATATAGAACAAAACTGGGTTATTTCTTACTGAAAAAGAAATATCAAATGCAACTTATTAAATGTATCAATCCACAATCATCATTTAAAACACATTTAACTAATGAAAAAATATAACAGGCCATCCGTATTAATATGTCTGTGTAAAAATGCATAAATAGTGGCATTTGCATTATTTCATATTATCTTAATGTATGGCAAATTATGTCATTAATTCATTTTAAATGGTGCCATCAGTAAATATGGTAGAACAGATAAATCTGTAAATGTAGGCGCTTTGAAATAAAACTTTTTAAAAAGGGCATTGTGGGTTGAAAATACTGTATGAATCCTTACTTATCGGCTATGAGGCCTAAAATTGAATTACTTAAAACATTTCAAGAAATTACACACCCAAACTTGGAGACACATAAGCACATTTTCGTTGTATTTTACAGCCAAAATGGTATAAAAAGAACTTACTCATTTTGTAATATAGTATATACCGGACATAAATCAGGTGGACATACAATATATGGATAGCATCTAAAGACAAACTCAACAGTTTGTAGCTGTATATATTTTGAACTTACCTTTTCTGAATCTATCCTAATCTTTACGAGATGAATTTAAATAGTCCTCATAAACCTTGTCCCCTTTTTTCATGTGACCTAAAAGGGAGACAAATCAGTAAAGGGCAGTCATGAAATGAATCCATATGCTGCTGTTTATTATGTTTATTATTATTTTAGTGGGGAAATGGGTCTACAAAAAGAGGAGAAGTAACAGAAAAGAAGTCGATAAAGATGGCACCCTCAATTTCCTCCTGAAACACACAGGCAGGCTGATTGCATTTGAGAGAGTTGGGCGCGCCTCAGCATCTCCTAATGCGTCTGTAAATTGAGTTGGAAAATGACGACGTCTGTTGTCTGCACTTGGGATGGGAGCCAGGGAGGCAAAAAGCTTTGCTGTGGAGAGTATCCTCCCAGTCTCTACATTTTAAACCCACACTATCAACTAGCAGACCTCCATTTGTGTCTATTCTCTCTTATTCCATATCACTACACACTGAGAAAGACTTATAATACTAATTTTGTTAGTTTTCTACACACTTTCTCCCTTTTTGTGTGCCGCGCTGCTTTCCCCGTCTTCCTCTATCTTTAAATCGGGTGATACATGACTGCGTTAATAGAAAGGAAAAGTCTCTGCGATTATAATACATTATTTTGTGCATTAATGTTATTGTAGCAACACACTGGAAGGCTCAGAGGTGTTAGTGAGTGCATAAATAGAAATGACTCTGTTTTATGTCCGTTATTAAGGAGCTGTGGTGGTCAGCTCTGAGAGCAGCAGCGATAAGGATGCTGGCTGACCATTTACCAAGCATCCATTTCCTTTTTACTCTGGTCTAAAAGGCCTTTTGACAAACACACACACACTGACACACACACACACACACACACACACACACACACACACACACACACAGACTGCTGCCCTCATGTTCCCTTTACTCAAAAGTGAACATCAATATCTTTCCAATTAAATAGACATATACAAAACACAATTATGTCTTTACCCTGGCCTTTCTAACTTGATCTCTTTTATGGTATTATGTTTAAATTGTTATTAGCATAGTGGTGAAAACCAGAAGCTCTTTTAAATGGGCCACAATAATACTAAATGGGCCTTTGGTCGCTCAGCTTACTGTAGCTTTCTATTAGCTCATACAATAGCTACCAGAAAATATATTTGATTTAATACTTTCAAATGTGCTTGTCTTGGAGATGATTGGATTGGAATTGTCAGTATATAAAATAACAAATTGAGGGGGCAACCAGCTAATAAGATCACAATCCTTACTTCCTTAAATTGTATTTTGGGAGCTAGTTAGTTGTGGCTGTTTACTGTGTGCCTGCCTTTAGCTGTGCTTTTAGTCCTAGTCTACTGCATTTATGGACATTAAACAAATAGCTCCATTATATCCATACAGGAATAGTTGACAGAGTTGTGAGAGCAAAAGGGAGAAAAGCATTATTCACGCCAATCAATAGCAAGTGGCAGAGGTATCTCACATCCACAGACACACCCATTACGGTCTGCTGCATGTGAACGTACAGCGGTGCCTTCCCTCATCACCCCTCTCCGCTGAATCTCCATCATTCGACTGAACGGTGTGACCGAACTACTGCTCGACAAACGCATTGGAAACAGCAGCAGAGATTTTAATGTGTACATGTGTGCATTTTCAAGACTCGGTGCGCGCACATTCACACACGCTCTTTTCTCTCTCACATGAGGACACAAGCCGCACACCCACACAGTTGCGATAAGGCCTGAGCGCTGGTAGTCATTTAGTTCAGCTTTGTCTTTTTACAGCGTCTCCCTGATGAACTGCAGAAAATGCTAGCACTTGCAGTATTTGAATTATTAACAAAACGGCACAGCTTTAACTTAATCCAGCAATGCTTATAATCTGTGCTGTGTGTGTGTGTGTGTGTGTTGCCTAATATGAATGGAAGAAAAAGTGGGTATGTAAATGAGAGAATGCTGCTTATCTTGGTACAAAAGTGTGTTTTTGTGTGTGTGTGTGTGTGTGTGTGTGTGTGTGTGTGTGTGTGTGTAGGCTCCCGCCTCTGAAAGCTGCTCTTTCTTATAGATGTTATATTGGACTGGTGTCATAAGAGAATTGATGTGGGAAAAAATGATCTTAGGACCTGTGAGGAGTCATTGCTCTCTTTGTGTCAAAGTATAAAAAAATACAAGCATAAATCAAACAAGCAAAATTGAAATCAGTCAATATCTCCTCTAAGATTACAGTGAAACATTGTTTTTTGTGCTACAATAAAACCACTTCATGTCTCTTGACTTGTCCTATTGACTGTTATAAATCAGGAAGAGCAGCAATGTTTTATGGATGGCTCAGGATCGGCCCTTTTCTCTCTTCCTCCTATGTAAGTATATTATTCGATTGCCTGGCCTTTGGTTTAAGTGCAGATCTATAAATTTACAAGTTCCTGCTTGATGCTTACAGATGATTTTGGCACACAGGCGTGCCAAAAGCGCACTAACCCTGATGACTCCTGCAGGTTGCCAGATCTGGGCAGGGCCGGCCTGGCTGGACGGGCGGATAAATGGGTAGATAGCTGGATAGCTGGCTGGGCGGCCGGCCGGGTGCTGGGCTGGCGAGGCAGAGAGCTGTAAAGAAACAACAAGGTCAGCTCTTTGGCAGAACACATTCAGCACCTTAATGCTTGTCTGTGAAAATGCCGACGTTCTGAAGATGGTGGACGTGAAGCTGAAGGGACTCGGGCGACTCCCAAGCGCTGTCGCTATCTAAAGCGGAGAGCCGGGTTTTATTTTCAAAGCTAAATGTGGGATCTTTTTATAGGTGCCAGGAAACACAATCATCAACTGTTACAGTAAGGCGGTTTGACATAATGGCTGCTACAGTCTAGGTATATTGAGCTTGGTAATTATGGATTAGCAGAGATCTCCGGTGAGCGGAGACTTCCCCTGACACAAAGCAGTCAGTAAAAAGCAAAAGCAGGATTACTCTCACATAGTGTTAACACAAACACACAGAACACACACACGTATACAAACAGCCGTACACACAGACACAGGCACACAGCGCAGCCATACACGCACACACCTTAGACCTACACACTCTTGTCGGCCATCACAGACAGTGTGCCGGCTCGGCAGCCATTTTGCAGGGCTGCTCTGGAATGTTCAATTAGGGTAATTGTTGCTTACGCCATCATTTCTGAGCATTACAGACATCATATACACAGCAAATTACCATGTCAGTCACCGTGCGACTACACTCACCTCATAGTATCCAAATTATAGAAAAAGAGTCCTGATTATGTGTCTCCGATGTCTTTTCTCAACGCAGAGGCCTCATAGTGTAAACCAGGACATATATGGCGGCCAGCATGTCAGTTACTGTGCAGCCATGTGTGAATTCCTCATGGTGTGAATGTATGTACGCTGCTCGGCTCATTGTAACGTATGGGGGGGGGGGGGGGGGGGCACGCCCTACAGACTGTCAGTGCTCACATATGGAGGCGGGGATGAGTGTGCATGTGAGCTCAGAGAAAAGAGAGAGGAAATGGGAAGGGTGAGAATTGGAACAAAATGGAAGAGGAGGGAGTCTGAGAGAGAGGGAGAGGGGAGAAGGGCACTGAAAGAGAAATGTACAGCTTGTTCTCGTCGCCACCATTTTTACACACAGACTATGCCGTTTGGTCACTGTTTGTTCTCTGCCATACTCTCGTGATATATACAATACTCGGAGAATGGAGGATAATGACAGCCCACACCTGTCACGCAGCATACTCTTTCATAATGTTAAACATTCCTGTTGAAGAAAAAGGGATACTGTCTTAGTCAAATACTGAATTGTGCTTTTCCAGGTTATTACACACTGAACGGCACAGTGTCACTGTATGTGAATGCATGACCTGTGCACTTGCATGTCCAGAGTTTGAGCCCAGCTCTCTACCCATGTAGACCCTCTCTAAGCGAACTTAACTGTCTCGCCCACACGCTACTAACCAATAAATGCAACAAAATGATCTGAAAACGATGGATCCGCACTTCTTACATAAGAGATATTTTTGTCCGAAGAAAATGGGTCTTTCTGAATGCAGAATATTGTCTTATTGAATAGAGAATGATGCCATTTAAGAGGTTACCTATCTGATACGGCATTTGTTAGACCAAATACCTTCGACTAGTCCTAAAACGCTAATCTACAGTACTCCAAACTACACCAGACTGCACCCCCTCTACGAAGATCTGCAATCACATGGGCAGGATTTAACAAAGGCCCCATAAGGATAAGAACACATCTATTACAGTAGTTGACACAAAGAGGGGATTGATAATCTAGTGTCATATGGACAGGGTTGAACCAGTCTACAGCCTTGTGAGATGGAGACAGAATGAGGCTCCGCTGGGGCTGCATGATGGCGAGGGGTCGGGTTGGGATGACGACCGGCTGTCAAACAGAACAGGTTGAATAAGGGCGTCAGGGAGTGAGACCGAGCAAAGACCGAGAGCACAGCAGCGCAATGCGCACATGTGATCTTCTGGAGACGAAGGCCACCTTACAGGACGAGCTCAGACATGGTGATCAGACATACTGTACGCACATGCTTGCGGCGAGTGCCCCGCATATCCGTGACCATTCAACATACGAGCCCTCCCCCTACTTCCCCACCCACATACACTCTCACTCAGAGTATGACACGAGACTGCACATATGATCTGCCGCCCTTTGTCTGGGTTTATCGGTCAGTAATGGCCGGCAGTTCGGCACACTACGCTCGTGCTCCCATTCTTTCTCTTTTTTTATTTCCTCTCACACGCACACCGGCAGTCATGTGCACGGCAGATGACCCCTCGTCGGACACATGTGTTGTAACCTCATTCTCTGTGGTGCGTCTATCACACATTACAGTAGTGTCATGACCGCCAACCCCCTCAGCCTCCGTGTCCTCAGAACACACCCCCACCCCCACCACAACCCCAACCCCCACCCACCGGGTGATCATCTGCTGTGACCGCGTCCTCCTATCACCGTGAGTCAGGAGTGTTCGACAGCGATGGGTGGGTGGGTGGGTGGGAAGGTGTGGGTGGGGGTGGGGGGAGCTGTGGGGGGTGGGCACCCTATTTGACTTCTTTTTTCTTTTTCCGATCAGACATGATTGATGACAGCGAGAACTTTCCCACCCATCAGTGGCGGTGTGAGCGGTGCCACGGCGCCAGACAGAGGGGACCCTTTGTCTCCCACCGCCACACTGGGAGGGATGGCGTATGTCCACACACATATACTGTACATTCTGGCGTGGCTACAAATGTACACACACACACACACACACACACACACTCGCTGACAGTAGCTACGCACAGTCTCACAAACTACAGTGCCACACTATCAGTACAGTGTTGAAACATGGGATACAAAAGTGACAATACCCACATCCTGGAGCACATCAGCGGCCGCACACCTGTGTATGTGAATCTGTTCATTTCAACACACCCCCGCGTGAAATAATGTCACTTCATTGTGTGCATGTACAGCCTGTGTGTCAAAGTGTATGCGGGTTGAGAGTGTGCGTGCGTGTCCTCAGACTCACCTGGCAGCACCCCTGGAGCTGGTTGTCGTGGTAATGCAGCCTCAACTGGGGTTGCAGAGCTGTGACACCTGATGTCCCTCCTCCCTCTCACTCTCACTCTCTCTGCTGTAGTATAGGATCAGTAGCTACACCCTAGCACTGACAGAAGAGGGGGAGACAGAGAGGAGGGGTTCTTATCGAGCTTGGCGGATCGTACCACCGGCCGCCCGCAGACGAGGGGATGCTGGGGGGCAGAGCTGGTAGGGACGGCCAGCTGACTCTCTGTCGTATTGCCGTACCACCCTGCTGTCTGCGCCAAGATGGTCTCTCCCAGCTCCCACTGCTCTGATTGGACGAAGTGCTTCCTCCTTCATCAAAATGTAAAATTCCAAGACAGAGAGAGTAGTGCAGCGTTTGTGTGTGTGTGTGTGTGTGTGTGTGTGCGTGTGTGAGTGTGTGAGAAAAAGAAAGAGTGTGTGTCTGAGCGAAAGACAGACAATGCAAGAGAAAAATGTGTGTACCTCCTGTGTGAATTTGAGAAATATTTGTCATGCAGACTAGTATGACTGTATGCATGAATATGTGCGTGTGTGTGTGTGAGTGAGTGTGTGCATGTGTGTTTGCCTGAGTGTTCATGTAAATGTGTGTGTTTGCGCCTTTGTGTCAGGGAGACGATATACAGGATGCCATTGTCTGTGTGGGCGTGTGATAGAGGAAGAGGTAGTCAAGGGAGAGACACAAGACAAAGAGAACGAGAGATGGGAAGACATGGTGAGTGAGTGTGCGTGTGTGTGCGTGTGTGCGTGTGTGTGTGAGAGAGAGAGAAAAAGAGAGCAGTGTGTACGGCCTGAGAGCTGTCATCATTAGTCTCTCTGCAGTGGCTGGTGTTGGGCTGCAAAGGGGCTTGTCAGTCAGTTTCTGTCACAACATGTCACACTGAACGGACACACACACACACACACACAAACACACACACACACACACGCACACACACACACACACACACACTTTCCCAGAGGATATCATGTCAAGATGGGGGCCGGTTTGCTCTGACAAGCTGATCCAACCCCCCACAACCTTTCACCCCACTCCTCTGACTCCTCTGCAACGGTGTCACACGCAGAATCAATCCCTGATTCGTCGGTTTTCACTACGTACTCAAAACACTTGACAAAAGGTAGAATACGGCGAGCTGGGAAAGGAGCACAGCGCGCAGAAAGCCAGTAAAAAGGGCGAGAGAGTGGCAAGAGGCAGATGGCAGCGAGCGCTCACACATGGCCGAGTCTCCAGAGAGCTAACCAGTGAAATACTGCTGACTCACTGTACTCTGGCAGGCCCTAAAACACACACAGATTAACCTCTGCATCCAGCGGATTCACTGAAGTCTATTCAAAACAAAAAATCGATTACTGATAATATCAGTGCTGGGGTGAGTAAAAAAAAAACAACCACACAACAGACACGATTTGGTTCCTGTCCGATCGATGCCCTGTAGTTCGCTGCAGAGGGGAGTTTTATCCTCACACATAAAAGAGACCTTCGCTTTTTCCTGGCTTTTTCTGTGTCTCTCTCCTGCTGCCGATTTAATTACCTTCTATATTTATCGGAGCTCAAGAGGCTATTTTGGTTTCGAGACTCTTGTCACTGATATCGGGAGGCTACATTATTCAGAGTGAGAGCACCGGGGGCCGTCAGACACAGAACAAGAGCGCAGTTGTTAACCCTATGGAGAAGGACGGGGGATATGTCACACTTACAATATGGCTGATCGTGTATATGCGTCTTGCCTATCATCCTTATTCTATACACCGTGAAGCTGGGACTTTTGTCCAAAGTGTGGAGACAGGTCTGGTCTAAGGTGCGGCCCGTCTTTCTTGTGTCTCCATTTGCTGACTGCTTCATCTCAAATCTCAGCAAGAAGTGTATTTCACGCAGGCTCACACAAATGGCCACATCTACAGACACAAAGAGGTTACCACAAACACACGAAGAAACGTATGGAGGTGAATGTATGCTTGGGCACAGCATGCCCGCACACACACACAGACACACACACACACACACACAGCTGGTATAGATCGGTGTCCTCCATATTTGGCTGTGATTTATGATTGCTCTTCAGTAGAGGCCACAGTCATCTGGGAGATGATGGCCATATTGATCTGATAAACAGTTTCATTTACTGCCAAAGCCCGCCATTCATGCTCACACTTACACACACTCTGGCATGTGCACATTCACACTTACACGCACCCACATACACACACACACACACAGCAAAAAACACATAGATTCACAGCAGGTATAACCCAGCTTTCTGCTTCATCAATTCTCCACCTCCTCCACGTCTGCTTTTCTGTTTCTCCGCTCTTTCTTTTCTCCTCCCCCCAGGCCACCTCGCCCTCTCCTCTGCTCTCAACACGCTTTAACCCGTTCCTCTTCTGCCCTCGTTCTCGTTCTTTCTCCCAGCATCCTCTGCCAGTCGCCTGGTTCTCTACCAATATTCTCCCCCACGCACTATGGCCTCTTTGTTTCTCCGTTTAGCTCCACATGGCTTCATTCTAAGGTTATATTGCAGTTTACCAACATTCCCCAGCAAGTATTTGACAGGAACATGCGGGAGGTGGCTGAGTCTGATTTCATGTCTTGTTCAAAAGACATATTAAAGCATAGGTTCACAATTCTATCTTGAAGCAGTACTTACATGCAAAATGTACATTGAAAGACTTAGAGGCGGCTTTAATCTGTCTTCCTGTCCATACTGGCTGAGAAGCGATGCTTTAATAGTGGGACTATAATGTAAGAGATGGGGAACAACATCTGCAGTTCTAGCTTAGCTGAAACTAATATGAGGCTTCAGTGGTTAGAAAAATCGAAAGGGTATCTACATCATGTAGGATTATTCCTGCTTTGTCAGGGTAACAAACCTACATATAACTGCCAGGATGTTGTCTGTGAAAGCACAAAGAGGGAATTATGTACCAAAAAAAGATGGTGGAAGATAACCCCTTCATTTGTTAACTCAGCCTGCTAAAGCCTCATATTAGCTTCAGCTAAAATTTGGAATGCATTTTACCACATTGTGAGGAACCAGGGATTGAACTTCTCTCTCTGTCTCGCTTTTTTCACTCTTTACTCAATTATTTCCATCACTTTGTATGTACAAACATATCCTCATATTTCAATGACTGTCATGTCTCATCTCTCTCTATGACAAAAGGTTTTTCATCCTGCCTTCGAAGTAGATAGCTAGAAACACTTTGGTCTTTCAATGTGATCGGACAACACGGCACACAAACTTGTTCTTTTGGAGTTTAACTCCACATTTACAGTGCAGTCACTCTATAAATGTATCAGTTCACTGCCACACCTGCACAGCAGTGTGCAGCTTTTATCAGTCACTGATGTTACTACAATTGAGCAAAATAGTGATCTGTGGCAGTTTCCAAAGGGCAAAAATGTAGCAAAAGTCAAGGTCAAAATTGTGTTCCTTAATAAAAGTAATCATGGCAGCAGTGTTGCAACATAGTGCTCCACCACAGTAGCCAAAATGGTGATAGGTTGCCCTCAGGCAGTTTATAGTCATGATTAGCAGCAAAAAGAGCATGGCTGTTTCATGTGTTAAATATTGCACACTATCAGCCAGTGTGGTCCACTGCAGAAATAATGGACCACAGTCACGTGGAAACAGTTTTTATGTCATTAGTCCATTATATTTATTAATTTTTTAAAACTGATGTCAGGAATTAATCCGGCATTAGAGGGACTAATGTTTTTCAGAGCTTCACTCCTGTTTAATTGATGTGATGGGTCAACTTTCTTAATTAGCCCTACTGCTAACTCTAAAATTAGTAAGTACGTTTTACTGTCTGATGATGGTCTAAACATTCATTCAAACTTTATAAATTTGTGCTATTTTGGAATAGAAATGGCCAAACGTAAAGATATTTTAAATATATACCTTTCAAATCGGTTGAACCTCCTTGTGTCAACCGATTGACACAAGGATCTGATGTCTCCTTCTGTGTGTGTGTGTGTGTGTGTGTGTGTCCACTTGTACATCTATCATTGTGAGAACCAGTTTGAGTTTTAGACCATGGGAGTGAGGACATTTTTGGAAAGTGAGGACATTTAAGTTCAGGTTGAGGTCAGGCATTTAGTTTTGATGGTTATGGTTAGGGTAAGGGGCTGGGGAATGCATTATGTCAATTAATGTCCTCACAAGTATAGAAGTACAAGTGTGTGTGTGTGTGTGTGTGTGTGCGTGTGCATTATTTGTGAGTAAACAGATAATGTTAGAGGAGTGAAATGGGAAAAAAACACACACCAATAAGTGCACAACATATTCATACACACACACACACACACACACACACACACACACACACACACTAGAAGGCTTTCAGTTTCTAAATCAATCCCACATCCGTAGCTAATGCAGTGCTGGGCCCTCTTCAGGAAGCATTAGGCCTATTAGTCAAAGTGCGTACACATTCCTGTATGTGTGTGTGAGAGTGTGTGTGTGTGTGTGTTTGAGTGTGTGTAGAAGCCGCACACTCAGCAGTAGCTGATCTCAGTGGATCCTGTGGGGTCAGCAGGTGCAACAGGGAATGAGGGACCATCTTATTGTGTGTTTGTGTGTGTGTGTGTGTGTGTGTGTGTGTGTGTGTGTGTTTGTGTGTGTTCCCTCCCCTCGATATCCTCTGGGCTCTTTATCGCTCTAAAATTATCCTCCATTTACTGGAAGACACTGGACGGACTGAGAGGGAGAGAGAAATATGGACACTCAGGTTTGAATGTCTTCCTGGATCACTTATGGCTGCAGAACTAGGAGACAAACAGACTTCTTGCTTCGTCAAATAATGTAATTTAATGGGTGCGGATAAGTTAAGAAGTCTGATAGAAAGGAAGACTGATGATGCCTCAGCTAACCAGACATTCTAGCTTTGTAGAACAACACAAAATATATGGGATGCTCATGTGACATTAGCCCTAAAGCTGGATTTACAGTTGTGTGTTAAGGGGTTATGTCACAGCTGTACAGCATGTAGCCACTGTAGCTACGCCGTAGGCTACTTCCTGTGCTACGGCTACAGAGACATCACATGGAGACAGCAAGAACTGTAATTGGTCAATATGGGGAGCATGTGTTTTCTACTACAAGTGTCTAATGCCAGTGGGATTGTTGAAAGTAAAGACGACATTGAAGGATAAAGTCATAAGACACTGACATGCACACATGTACAATAAAACTTTCCGGTTTGTGTCAAAACAAACACTGTCCAGGGAATCAAAAAGACACTAAAAAGACTGTAACTTTACAAGGTACCTACTGGATTTGGCTTATTAATTAATTAAGGTGCATTTTTGCACAGAATGAGGCCTATGAACTTTTTTCCCCCATCTCTTACATTGGAATTCCTTTAAGATCCCTTTACAGCCAGCATGGACAGGAAAAATAATTACAGTGACCTGTTGCAATGTACATACCGGCATGTGAGTGTTTTTTCTCTATAGATAGATTTGAAAAAATATGCAGCCTTCTTTTAAGGAAATTCTCTTCAGTGACACACATCTAACAAAGCCATCCCCACTGCAAGTAGTAGTAGTAGTAGTATTTAATATATGATATATAATATATGATATATATTAATATATAAAGAACGATCTGGCCTGATCACATAAAATACATCTGTCTTGAAAACTGTTCACAGTGAGATTATCAGATTATCCAGAGTGACAGGGAAACTTCATCTGGAAAAACATGTTGTGGTTGAATGTTTGAAATTTTAAAGAAATTGGCAGATATTAGGAGATACAACCCAAACTATCTGCATGCATCAGATAGCAGTCAATCAATGTCACCTGTTTCTGATATACATTCAACAGCAAAAACCTGTCCGTTTGTAAAATCTGCAGTGCAACCTGTGTCAGCCCGCTTCAAGGAGCCACTAATCCAAAAGTAGTTCTATTAGTCTGTCTTTACAGACCTTTACAGGGTCACATGATAGTCTGAATACTGTTCTCAGATAAAACTGTGCTTTTGACACAAGAAAATAGATTTCAAGAGCTGGTATCAGCCTTCAGAAACCCATCTTTATCAAACACTACATCCTTGTGAGACCTCCTTTCATCTTACATATGGCACTCCATCTCCCCTTTTGTCTCCTAGCCTCACATGGCCTCGTGCCTCCTCCTCCTCACACTGTATTTGTCCCTGAGGATTTTTACATCCCGAGGTGGATCAAGTCTCTGCAAATCAATATCATCCATTCATGTGGGTGCAGCTCATGCATGATCATGTGGAAATGCATGCTCATACATACACAGTTGCAGCACCTATATAGTTACACTCTGTATGTACGATCCACAAGATCAAACAGGGATGGAATCAAAATGAGTTATTGTCGTTATTGCCAAATATATAATAATAATAATAAGTTGCTTTGAATTTATCTCAGTGCGCTCATGATGGACGCAGGAAGGAATATCAGGAACACCCATATAAATAATAGCTTTGACTAATGCCAGCAGTAAGTACTCAGATCAGTCAGACACGGCCAGTTAATAGACCCGTAGAGATGCTGAGGATAGAAATGAGGGTAGAGGATGGAGAGACTCAGTGGAAAAGTGAGAGGGAGGAGAGGAAGGAGGAAACTAGCGGAGAAAGCGAGACAGTGAGACTGGCCATTATAAATCATATCCGCTGTTGGCGCCGGCAACGTATCCTAGCAACCAGACAGACCCTCCGCCTCTCCTCCATCCCCTTTCTATCTTCCGCTAACAGCTTGGTTACTCTTATTACCCATACTGCACTGGGCCATGCCCCAAAAGCTCATAACAGAGCCCAGTGTGTGCTTACAGCTAACTGGCTGATCTACAGCAGGTTTGCGTTAACCTTATGCCAATCAGGCCTAATAGCAGCTGACCCCAGAACAGCTAACAAACATAGTGCAGACCCTGGTCTCTCTCTCTCTCTCTCTCACACACACACACACACACACACACACAATGATAGAATATATAACATTGACATGTTCAATGTCCGTCCCTTGCTGACTTTTTTGTAGTCTCACTCACTGACAGACTCACATACTAATCCATGCACACACACAAACAAGACATTAGAAATAAATCACATGCTGCACCACAACATCACTTATATTTCCAGCACTATGATATTAGTAACATTTATTACAAACTTTATTTTATTACAATTAATTAGGTCCCTGCACACCCTCAGAGGGGTTTTCAATTCCTCTGGCTAATTAGACCTCCTGTTCAGGTTGAGGTTGGCTGTAGCTACGCTGGAAACTGCGTGAGGTATCCAAACTTCATGTACTAATAAGAATGATGAAGGTCTAAATTGCCCCACCTTAACAAGTGCAGCAAGACATGTCGGAGAGTGTGTACGAACAGCGCTAACTAGGTCTAATTAGGCATCAGTGAAAACCCTGTGTGGGTTAAATTTGCTCCAGCTTCTTTTTATTTTTATATTTAGGACTTTTTCAAGGAAGACATTTTTACATGTGACAGTAGGAAAGGCATCGGTGTAAATGATAAAATTAATGATGGCTGAATTCCATTTCGCTGCTTCATTTTCAGGGTCCTGGTATTGTTCCTGCTGGCTCACTGTCACACCATCTCGGCTAACTGGGACACTTGAATAGAACAGAGCATTCGCTAATGTTCCCCGTGCTTTTCCAGTCAAATTGCCTGCCCTGTCTTTACCGTTTTGTACTAACAGGAAATAATGTAACATTCAATCAAACAGACGTCAATCAAACCACGACTTTGGAATGTTACTACCAATTAAACTTGGAAATAAATCAAAAATATTTACCTTTTTTTTTTCTTTGTAAGATTTTTTCCGAGCTGTCTCAACACTATCCACAGTTTATTTGCACTGCATTGTGGTGGAATGGTGTACGTCAACAGCACACACAAAAACTTTTTTAGTATGCATACTGGCTTTGAGTATGTTTAATTTTGTCACCTTTCCAGTGTAAATGCACTGCTTAAAAGTAGTCTGTAGAATTGAACTGGGATACAGTTTTATGGTCAAATTCCAGAAACTATTTTCACCTATGCCTTATTAATTTTAATAACATGGGGACTGTATTTGGTTTGTGTACAAACTTCAGCAGGGTTTCGAATGTATTCAGATCTACAAGTTAATGATGTAAACATGTCTTTAAGACACTTCTTTCATGACTTTTGAGTATTATCATCACTGGATAAAAAGCAAATTCTGCATTGCACGACACAGTGAGCACCTTAGCCATTTGAGTACAGGCATCTGCATGCAAGACCCCCACAGAATGCCTGCCCCCACTACAGTAAAGTGCTACGGTACCTGTGTTGACACTACACACACCTCCAAGGACAATCAGACAATATAGAGAAAATTGAAATGGCTTTGTCAATTTTGTGAAATTTCCCCCTGATTGTCCCAGGACCGGTAACACTGAACAGACTCTTTGTTAAGTCAATTTACTGCCAGGCCACGGGTTACTGATTTTGAGCCTCTGATAAAACAAGAGGACGACGGGCACACTGTGTAACCCCTAGCCAGCATGACTAGCAGTCAGTTGTGAGACTCACTGAGTTGGCCGGCTCCATGCTGCAGCTTTATGCCGTCTCCTCACTAAAAGCTTCACCCAGTTACTGCTCTCCGGACAGCCACAGCCTTATACTACCGCTGCTCCTCTACGGACCTGACTACGGCCCTCATTGTCTACTGGCTTATGAAATTGCGAGTGCTGAACGGACAGTAACACACAGGGAGGAAAAGTGTGTGCATCTATGAGAGCAAAGGAAATGAACCACTCAGGAACCACTCAGTCAGCCCCATAGTCCGAGAGCCACCACAAGTGGGTGGTATGAGAGGAAAATTGAGTTTGAGGAATGAAGGACAAAGTCGCCAGCGAGAGAGTCAGCAAGGGTGTGTGTATGTGTGTGTACTAATAGAACACAAGTACGCCACCTTGTGGACCAGGCCTGGCAGGGCTCTCATCAAACCCTCCTTGACCTGCGAGAGAGAACGTCACAAATCATTTACGAGAAAGAGAGTTTGAAAAGTGTACCTTACAGGGAAATTAATACCTCAGTAAAGCTTGTCAAATGTTGACTGTTTTCTTTCTTGCTTAATGTATAGTATATATATAATGTATATGATGTATGCTACAGCATCCTGAGTTCATGAGGGGCTCCGAGGTCTCCAAAAGACTCAAAGAACTCTGGTCATTG
This sequence comes from Lateolabrax maculatus, assembly GCA_031216445.1. Lineage (NCBI taxonomy): Eukaryota > Metazoa > Chordata > Actinopteri > Acropomatiformes > Lateolabracidae > Lateolabrax > Lateolabrax maculatus. The sequence continues at coordinate 17,404,259 of CM062218.1, forward strand.
AACACTGACTACAGAGAGATTTCTCGGAGGATGCTCCCAACTGCTTCAAGGACAGTACCGCCGTAAATCTATAAGATAAAGCTCCTTTTAAGAATTAATGAGATTCACAGCAAGAGTTAAAACAGGGAAAAGTAAGATAGCAAAAGTTCTATTCCTACAGCAGCAGGATCATACTGTGCACTCAAATCCTTGAGGATAATGAATTAAATTAACTTTGCCATTAATCTCTGCCCTTATCTTAAATTACGGTGAAAAATGTACGCAGATAGGCAGTGGTTTAATCTCTATGCCAGCAATGGTGTTTTTTTATAGCTACCTTAGCCTAGATATTAGTTTGAGGAAAGCCACACAAGCCAAGTCATCTCCCTTGGTTTGTCACTGCACAATGCACGAAAAGATTTATTTTTCAATAACACAAAACAGCCCCTTCCAGAGAGTGCTGGGAAGAGTTCTGTTGGTGTATTTATTTCCAATTAACCTTACACTTTCTGTTGAGAGCTTCCGCCGCTTGTTCAGTGAACAGTAATATTGTAAAAAGTGAAACACAGCATTCCACAGCACAACATGTGTTTCAGGATGGACAGAAAATAGACAAAAAGTTGTATTTACGCATATAAATTACATTTAGCATGTGTGGGAAAAAAAGGCTTTCACTCAAGTAACGTTTATGTAAAATATTTAGTATTAAGATATTTTGTAAAAACATGACTTTGACACCATAAACAGCTGACACACACACACATGCACACACAGGGGTATGCTAATTGACATGCTAATGCACTAGCCCCATAAAACCCCACTTGTTCTTGTATTTTACACTTATTCTTATAATGTTGAATTGTTTAATTCTTAATATTTTATATTTTCGGTCCTGTACGGTCGAAGCTTCTCTACACTATATATTAATATGTGTGTTACCTGCGTTGCTGAAGTCACTGCAGCTCAGCTGGGACCGCTGCTGCCTTCAGGTGCAGTTGGACATACAAAGTTTAAGACCTCCAAAAGCCCTCCAACTCCAAAAAAAAAAAAAAAAAAATGCCAACGCATTCACCGGGCGCTAAACTCCCAGGAGTATTGTCGCCTTCTTTAATATTCTTGTTTACATATTGGAATTCAAGTTAATCACACGATGCACAGACAGTGGGTATTTTTTTTATCATTTGTCTTTTTTTTTTTTTTCGTCAAAACCTTGTGAATCTTTACGGGATGTACTTGGACGCATCACAAGAAACTCTTAACTACGTTCCCTGACGGCCGCAGACGTCTCACGCACCATGCGCAGGATGTCAGAGGGTCCTGAGCCCTCCGAGGAGCCGGGGTGAGTGATCCTGCATGTTGAATGAGTCATGTGCTGTGTAAGTTTCCCCCTTTGTTTACTCGCTTTCTCTGCAAACGCACCCGGACACAACCCAGACCTCCGTTAAAACTTTTTTCGCGATTTTCGCGTGTCCTCGGCTGATGTCAAGTGTCCAAATGTCTCCTTGGTTGGCTCATGGTACAAAGTGTTCTCCCACCCCGGCAGATCGTTGTTCTAAAAGTAAAAAAAAAACAACTTTATTGAACTCGTTCATGAAATTTCCTCCTGGTTTTCTGTTCCAAATATAGAATTTGTGTCCTTTTAACTCGTAACTTTAGTCTCTTGAGGCATTTGATGTATGCCGAATTGAGCAGTGGCTTCTAAGGGTCTCTTTAAGTTCTTGAGTCATCTTCTACCAAGTAAACATGTATGTTGGAAAACAAGTCAACTCTAAATTGAGAAATTTTTAAAGTCATTTTGCATGAAGGTCTCAAAATACAAAGTACAAACTAAGTATAGGAGTTATCAGTCCATTTACTGTTTGCATGCTGCCAAGTCATTCTATAAGGGAGATTAAGTTGGCTACTGTAACTGTATAGATTGCATACCAGCAGCACAGATAGCAGATATGTCATGTTTAAAGTTCAGTGTCTGTGTTTGCATGTTCTTTATGGGTCCTGTCTGCCTGCTTGGATGCATGTTGCTGTCTGAGTCACAGCTCCTGGATATTAAGCTGGCTTCCGTCTTGGTGCCCCACATCTCCCTCTCAGCTGAAAGATGCAGAAGAAAAAATGCTCAAGAGTAAGTGGGAAGAGTATGGATGTGGTGTCTCCGATTTCTTTAGTATTTCTTTCTTATAAATAAGGCCAGAAATACCAGAACTGGCTATTGAACGGACTAAAATGAGTCGAATGAATCAGAAGCACTTTCCTCCCTCCATCCCTGTCCCATATCTCTCTACTGCAGGCGTGAAGCGGCCTTTCTCCAGGCAACACGTCCGGATATCCAACAGCAACTACCTGTGGACCTTAGCGTTCTCTACTCAGACACAGCAGCACTCTCTCCCCGAGCCCCCTGCCCAGCCCAGGCCCCCTCTGGTTCTGCTGCACGGCTTCGGAGGCGGCGTTGCCCTTTGGGCCCAAAACTTGGACTCTCTCTCCAGCAGTGGACCGGTCTACGCTCTAGACCTGCTGGGCTTCGGCAGGAGCAACCGCCCCCAGTTCAGCAGCGACCCAGAGGGGGTTGAGGGGCAGTTCGTGGCAGCCCTGGAGGAGTGGAGGGAGAAGGTGGGACTGGAGGAAATGGTGCTGCTGGGACACAACCTCGGAGGATACCTGTCTGCTGCCTACACACTCCAGTACCCACACAGGTACTTTGGTGTGTTTGTGTTTGTGTCTGTGGGTGGGTGGGTGAGAGGGCACAAGCTTGGTCACTCAAGTTGTTTAAATGTATATTATGTTCGGAATACATTTGTTTTTAGTTTAACGTTCATGCCAGTGTGAATTTCTATTTGAAATTTTAAAACTCTGTGAAATAGTTGTGTTCACTGTTCTTTTTTTACGCACTTTGTTAACTCTACCATCTGCTGAATGGGCTGCATCCCCATAAACCAGAAAATGTGTGACTTCGTAATTGAAATTTAACATTTAGGGTGTCAATTTATCAATTAACTGTGTGTATTTGTGTGTGTGTGTGTGTGTGTGTGTGTGTGTGTGCGTGTGTGCAGGGTAAAACATCTGCTGCTGGTGGAGCCGTGGGGGTTCCCAGCTCGTCCAGAAAACCCCAACCACAACTCCATCCCGGTGTGGATCAGAGCCATGGGGGCTGTTATGAGCCCCTTCAACCCTCTGGCTGGACTCAGACTAGCTGGGCCTCTAGGTCAGCCCCCACACACACACACACACACACACACACATATATATATACACACAGACACATACTTGCACATTAACACACACACACACTTATTTTTCCTTATATTTTGTATTCAGTACACAAACTTTGAGGTGGATCATGCTAAAGATGATTACGTGTGTCCTTTTTAAATATCAAAATACTGTATAATGAAAAGCAAAACCTTGATTTAATTATTGTAACAAATGACATCATGATTGGGATGACTGCACCACCTCATGCTAGTGGTATTATTAGATTGTTTTTAAATGGTTTTCCACATAAAAAATACATTCTCGTAAACCTTTTTGCTCCCTTACACTAAAAGGATGCTGCTGCTTGTCCCCCTGGCTCTGCGTTCTCATCGCTCTGATTGTTTTCACTCAACTGAAAAAGATGTTGAAAGTTGTCCCCCCCCTCCATCAGTTATTCTTTCTTCCTTCATCTGCTTTTGAAAGAATTTCTGAAAACTTAATCTCTGGTTTTGTAACAGAACGATGTCTTTTTCCTGCATACTGGTGACATCTGTGTGGCACAAAATATAAAATGCAATGTAGAGGTGAGAAAAGTCAATATTTATCATACTAATATTCAAAAGCAAATTTTTAAATTCTTCCCTTTTCCCTTAGGTCCAATGCTGGTTCAGACAATCAGGTCAGACTTTAAGCAGAAATACTCTTCTGTGTTCGACGACAACACAGTATCGGACTACATCTACCACCTGAATGCCCAGACACCAAGGTGAGGAACTTTTTAGACCGACGTGTACTGATTTATTCCTCTGACAACGCATTATAAAGTCTCCAACATTATTCCTTTGTGTTACAGTGGAGAAACGGCCTTTAAGAACATGACCATTCCCTATGGCTGGGCTAAGAGGCCCATGCTGGAGAGGATCGGCCAGGTCAAGGCTGACATTCCCATTTCGTTCATCTATGGATCACGCTCCAGCATCGACAGTGACTCTGGATATGCATTCAAGAAAACCAGACCAGATGTAGAAATCAGGGTAGGTTCTTTAAATTGCTCTTTTGCAATTGCCGTTTCATGTCAAGTCTTTTCGATATGTGGTTTAAAAACAATATGCATGGCAAGATATGATCTGAATTTGCTTTGTTTGAGCGATTTCATGGAATGAATACACTCATTTTGCACACATTTTATGTACAGAATGGGTTTCAGGCCATAAATGTTCATACATACATTTTGGAATGTGTACCACGACAGCTGTATCTCTAAACAGCTGTCTCTTCCTGTTCAACTGTGTGTTTGCATTTGTCAGGTGATCAGGGGAGCGGGCCATTACGTTTTCGCCGACCAGCCCGATGACTTCAACCAGGCAGTCCTTCAGATCCTCGCTAGGATGGAGAAGAAAAGCGAGGGATGAGGGAACGAAGCGACAAGAACTGCCTCATTCAGACGACACAAAGGAGGGCACAGAGTTTAACTAACCTAACACCATTACACAGCCACAGCAGTTTAACTGCAAGCCTCTTTATCGTGCACTTTACTCTTGAGAGAGACCCATGACGACTGAGGACACTTTACTCATCATTCCACAGTCTAATGCTCCCAAAGGCTTGGGGTCAAAGGTCAGATGATGCCACATGTTTGTTTATCCAGCCTCATTTAAAGACGTTTTGTAAATAAATGTGAGATGCAGTCTATGTCGCTCACTCAGTACTTTTTCTGTCCTCGTGTGGTTAGAGCAGTCGGCGCTAACTGGCATTCATTTCGAAATATGAATCCTGAGAAATTGTTGGGCAACTCTTGTCTGTAAAAACAAGGAGAGAAATCCTCTCTCGTGGGAATATCTTGTTTAAGGTAGAGGTCTAGGCAAAGTGCACAGGGTGTTCTTTTTTCTGACCCCTCACCCGCACTGCGAGAGATATGAGGGAGAAGTAAGTAGGGCAAAGGGCTGGTGTGTTTGTTTTTCAGGAAAATTCCCCACTTCTCCAGAGACGCTCTGTCCGACAGCAACCAGCAGGTGGCAGCACAGTAACAGCATTACCTCCCCGCTCCTTTGCAGAAGGGTAACAGTCCTGTCCCATGCAAAGCGCCCTCACATGCATATTGGGTTGAGTGACCTACTCAGGAGACCTGGACAGTGATGCTTTAAGAGCAGCACGACACTTGGTTCTCTGCTAACTCACAACTGCAGTGACAGAATAGGGTCACAGATAGTGTGTTGGACTAAAAATAGGCCTTCTGTTTCAACAGGGTCGACATGCGTTAAACAACCTGGTCCTTTACTTGGGGACATACATTCTGTGAATATGTGAGTCTGCAAAAATAGCTGGAGCAAGGAAGCCATTGTTTTAATTGGACATTTGTCCTTTTAGTGACAATTTGTGGAATTGTTAGTTGCGCTAATCCACTCCATACACCAAATTTTTACTCTGCAACACTGGAATTGTTTGAGGTTAATCTTTTCATTAATTTTAACATTAAAAACAATTAGATAAGTTTGTAGGTTACTGCATGGGAAAGCAGGAGTCACCATATGGCCCCATTAAAATACTTTAGAAGCAGAGTAAAGGTTTCCGTCACTACTTCAACTACTTCCAAGGTTCACGGAGAAGGGAAAAAGTCTGATGAGGTCAAAACTCCGGCAACACAAACACTATATTTTAAGGCCACTGGTGTTGGGTTGTGGGCTTCATCGGGGTCATTTAATACATTCCTGTTGTCAGTTTCACTCTATTCCACTGATCGGCGTGGGAGGCAGGTAGCGTGCAAATAAGCTTACCCATGTGCCAGCAAATGCGGAGAAGAAGAAGCAAACATTGATGTAAACAGTGCGTGATTTAAAATATTCAAGTAATGTAACATGTTTTATCAGGGTTAGAAATCCATTCTATGCATGTGTTAGACCCACAATGCACACAATGCCTTTTGGTGAGAAACACTAAATGCAAATCTAACCTTAGTTTGTTTAAAAGAAAACTCAACAGGGCACCTTTTAGTAATACTGTGACTTTTTATGTCCAGTGAATGTCTCCAACAGCAGGATTTAAATTATAATGATAGCCATTAAAGGCTGCAGTTTGGTAAACTAATGGAGGAGAGAGTTGATGACCTGGAGATGTGTTATTTTAGCACTGAGCACCCTGGCCTTTACCAGTGCAACCTCTCTGTTACCTCTGCCCGTCTCTGTCATGTCTAAAAGACATCAACCTGGCCTACCCAAACTGTCTCCCGGCAACAGGGTAGCCACGGAGACCGAGCCCTTTGGATCGCCGACCTGCAGGAAGTGATGCTCTGGTTGGACGGGGTAATTATGGGTTGTTTGTTTTCTTGAAGACGCTGGCTGGCTGCTTGTCAAGGCAGCGAGGAACATTCAGCAGGAGCTCCATGTGCACGGCCTCTTGGGGTTTGAAACGTGCGCACACACAATGTGCCCAAGCCTCTGTCCATAATACTCACTTAATAAGCTTGCAGGCTTATTCATCGTGTGTCTCACTCTGTCACCCACTCACAGTCACATGGGCCCGAAATCATTTCATTAGGAAAAGTGAAACAAGCGAGGAAAGTGACAGGAGCTTTCATACTGGGTTTGGATATAATTGAAGCTTGAAGGCTTGAAATAACTGCACATGAAAAGGTGTGCGCACACAGAAACACACACTGTTGCGGCTGGCAGCCTATCAGCCCTCAGTTTATCCTTAATCAGTACCACCACACAGGTTTGTGCAGCCAAAGCATCGGCAGCTCAGTTTTAAAAGCAAACAGAGATTTCTCTAGAAGTAGAAGTGTGGCTGTACTTTAGCACAAACACAGGATATGAAATGAATGAACATGGAAGTCCAGCAGAAGGCTGTCCTGGATCACTACCATTATTGTTATGCTTCATGCTACAGGTATCCATCACCTCAGTGCAGAAGCCCCATACAACTGTTCATTTTTCATGTGACAGTCCGCTAGTGTAATGAGATACATGCATCAAACACTGGCAGAAACACTCCCCTCTTGTCTGAACCAAACAATTATAGTCCGCTTATGAGTGACTGATGATATTTACAGTCCAGGGATTTATTTTAACCGCAGATTTAGCAGACAGACATTTGCACAGTAAAATAAAACAATACTGCAGCACAACTATGTTGTTAAATGAAAGGGATATCTATTTATCTATCTGAAAAGTTAAGTTTTTATCCTACCAATGATCTAAAAGGTACAGTCATTTTCCCAGAACTCCACAAATTCTAAGTCTTTAAACAGTGAGAGCACTTCACAGCACCTTACAGCTCTCACATTACACCAAAGGTGTCAGAGTCTAATGATCACAGCAGAGGCAGAGCTGGAGTTTGCCAGCTGGTTGCTTATTCTCTACAGACACAGCACAGGAAAAGCTTTCGATGTGAGGACTTCTCCTCACCCTGCAAAAGGAAAGAAATGGATCCAAAGAGGCGAGACGTTTACATCGAGACTCACGCGGAGGCACCTCATCAGTGACAGCACTGGGAATGATGCTGAAGTGCTGCTGATTCATAAAATCCTGTAAAGCTGGTAATTTATTTCTCTTCACTGAAACTATTGATTCTGCAGAACCAAATCTGGTCTCTAAGCAGCCTGTCACCAAGAAAATTTCCAAGCTTGTCCCAACTGTTTGTTTACTTCCCTTTAAAATACAGCTGGGCCTTCCTCATCTGCTTATTTACACATATTATTCTCTTATTATTATTATTATTATTATTATTATTATTATTATTATTATTATTATTATTATTATTGCATATTCAGGTAGATAATTTATAGATTCATGACCCTGTTAAAGCTGTAAACGTGGTAAACAGAACTTTAAAAACAGTACTCCAGTGATCTCCAGTGGCACGTCTTCCCGGATTTGTATTCTTCCTATATGTTTGCAGACTACATACCTCATTTTGCCATTCTGCTATACAAATAAAATTCACTTGATTTAGTATTGCACTTCCACAAAGTTGGGGGACTCGCAAGAAAAAAAGAATGATCACAAGGGATGCAGCAAAGATCAAACTATCTTTACTTTAAAGCAGCTGTGATCAATATGATTATATAACAGTGGATCACATGACTACCTGAATGTGAAAAAGTTAGTCAATAGTGATAAAGCTACAAAGAATTATCACCCGATAGGCAGCTCCTCTCAGTTCTGTGGAGCATTTTAGCATCTTTCAGCTACTTTTGTTAAACCATCAAGTACACTCCTGGGCACCCGTTTGTTAAAAACGTTTGTATTCTCCAAACCTAAGCTGAGATATCACTTGAGTAATTTTCCCAGACTTGACCAATCTCTATCCTGAGCTACAGAAGACATGATACAGGTTTTCACAGGCTCAGTAATACTCTCAATGACTTGAAAATTGACTTTTGGCATGTAAAAACAATGGAGTGCACCTTTTAAACCAAACAATGACGATGTTTATTGTCACCCTCCAGCTTTTGTTACCTTTGGAATTTGGAAAAAAGACTGCAGGCTACAGTTGTTAATTACTTCGGAAACAAAGAGCTTTCTTGCCAGAATTTCTGCCTCATGGTTGAGCAGCCTTATAGACTTCTTATCAAAATGAGTTTGGGTTACATCCAAAAGGCCCTTCTCATATTTAAGACCATTAAAAGCAGGTGTCCTTCAGAACCAACAGGATGTATCTTGGAAGGAAGTCTGCCATCCCCACTGATGTCCTTGCAACCAGTAATAAGTCTGTATTGTCAATCCAACTTTATTTATGCCTCCGCGGACTACAAATCATTTTGCTTTGTGAGTACAATGTCCTAATGATTTGATCCCTATCTCTGCTTTCATTGTCTGAGGAATTCTCATATTCTTAAAGCTGCTACTTTAAAGCTTACCTGCAGTCAGCTCTGCTTCTGTGCTGCTTTGTGATTTCCTGTTTAGCAGCAGTGTTGTGGCTGCCTTTTATAGCTTTGATGCCCATTGCTCTTCAGCTGTGTCCTGCCTCCTTCACAGTGTAAAAGTTCTTTTTTTTCACATCCATTTCCTTGCTTTTGCCCCTGTGCTGTTAGTTCCTTCTATTCCTGGTCATACCACTTGAGTTTCACAGGGTTGTTTGTTGTTAAAGTGTCATGGTTTCTGTTGTCTTCTATGTAATGTCTATAATAACTGTGGCATTTAGATTCTCCTCTCTCTCCTGTTTGCCTTTTCCCAGGCTAATGAAAAATTGCCTATAATTGACTTTGTAACGCTCTCTCTCTCTCTCTCTCTCTCTCTCTCTCTCTCTCTCTCTCTCTCTCTCTGGCAGTCCTTGGTTTCACATTGTGTGAGATGGGCAAGCACACTGTTTCAGTAAGGCTCTGAACAAGCCTACAGTGAAATCAAATGTACATACACACACACCCACACACACACAAACAGAGCATCATCACACGACTCACACACTTCTCAATGTCAGACAAAAAAAGCTCCATCAGATGGCCAAACAGTGTCTGTGTACTTTCTCTCTCTCTGTGTGGTGCTGGTTGGGCACAGTCACTAAGAAAGGAAGTTTTAAAATAACGGAGGAGTGTGGTGTCTCAGCAGGCTGTATTTAGTCTAAGAGGTGTGGGATGCGTCTGGCTTGCTGATTGTGGGTATAATTTAAGTCACTTTCAGGGACACATACCAGACTTAAGACCAATTATGATGAAAGCCCTCTCCGCAACTGGTAAAACGCTGATAAGGTTTAGTCAAGTTGTGGCTATGGTTAGGGTTAGGGTATGTCTTAATGAAAGTCTATGTAAATACCCCAAAAGTGGCTAAGGAAACCTGTGTGTATCTGTCTGTTTGTTGGGGGGATTTGTTCCTTAAGCAGTGTTAGCAGCAGCTCCGCTGGCGGCCTGGTGGCAGGAGTTCGGCCTTCAGCGTTCAGCTCCGCTGACGGTCGGCTCAGACACTCTGCTGACACCGTTCAGTCAGTCCAGACCGTACAATGAAAACAGGCCCATACACACGGTGAACGCACTCCTCGGGAAACAAGTGCCATAATGACTCACGACTGAATCACTTTCATCTATTTTAATGACTACAGCTCACTGTGGCGCACAGTTTGTACATTCAAAACCAGTTCCTGTCAGGGGATGCTGCCATTGAGGAAAAGGCAAACCACCACTGCTCTGCAAACTGGCTTCCATGTCAACTGTGGTATATTCACCTGCAAGACACTAATCAAAGTTTACATACGTCCTATGTCGTTGAGTGCAGAGGAACACAACTCCAAAATAATGTTAATGTTGCTCCGTGTCAGCTGGATGGCAATTTTTGCAGTTCGCTGACATGTGAGCTACAGCCACATTTAACGCTGTGTCAGCCGGGTCTTTATACTACCAACGCCGCTGCTACATTTCGGAGGGTAATATTGTCGTTTACGTACCAATTTAAGGAAAGAAATCTGCTGTTTGTCATCAGTACAAGTGCAAGTAAAGGGTTAACTACTGTTAATGCACACTGTCCTGCCAGAAGCAGATAATCTGTCTGCTGCTGTGAGCCTAGTGTCTGTAGATGGTGTTTCCCTGCCAGTCTGCCACATTGATCCCCTGCAAACCAAACAGCCTCTACTGTAAAAACCACGCACACTAATTTGGACTCGCAGGGTTGCCTGCACCTTGCCATATCCACCATGTTCTACATATTTGGTATTTTGTATATATTGGGAAGCTAATGGAACTATTAAAGTAACCAATAGAGATGTGCAGAGAGCGGTGGCAGTGATGGCTGCATTGAGAGGATTGTGGGTGGATGTTAGGATCGGATGCCAGCACGTGCCTCGGTGCACGCATGACATCCTCTCTCTGACACACTATCCTCAGTGGTCCATTCACTTTTTGAAACCCACATGACAACCTTCTCACCTGCTCATTTGTGTGTGTGTGTATGTGTGTGTTTGTTATCCTACGTGGCTTATGGGCCCCAGCTTGTTTGTGTGTAGCTGTCAGCGCGCTCGCATCACTTGCCTGTGTGTGTGCATGTGTAAGCCTGTGGGTCACACGGGTTTATGCGGCGGGCCTAGAGCTCATCTGGTCTGATCTGATTTCCTCCCAGCTGGCTGATGTGGAACAGTGGCCCAGATGTTGCAGAGATTACAACTCCCTGCAGTGTTCGGGGGCGAGCTAAGAGACCATTCAGGAAAAAAAAAAAAAAAAAACACAATGGGAGAATTTGTGCTTCACACAGGCCAATTCCGCTTTATCCAGAGAGACGATGCTTTTTTTGACAGAAATCACAGATGACCAACAAAACCTCATGGTTTTGTCAGGATGGCATAACACTTCACTGCTATCAGAACATAGGCACTAAAATTATCTCTGGCACTTGATACTATACTCTTTATCATGTATTTTAGCTGGTAGCTACCCATTATGTGTGAAGCTAAATTAAAAGGTAAAGTGATGCTCAACTAAGTGGCAGTTTTGTGTGCAAAACTCACAAAAAATGAAATAATACATGACGTTTTAAAGGACTACTTTCGCTGTGTGGTTATTCCTGTTAGAGTTCTAATATTGTTTCAAGAGTTACTGCAGCAATTTTTTATGGCACTTTCCTAAAGTTAGGGGACTCAAAAGAGCTGGATTGAAATAATAATAATAATGGTCAAAATTGAAGCAGCAGAGGCAGTATGGGTTGTGCTCCAAAAATGCCGGATGCTTCATTTTCCCATCATGCAAGTTGATAGTGTCTTCTTGTTAGACCCTCCTGGCTTGGTAAGTACTCAGGTTTTTCTGATTCGGTACCCCAGTTTGCAACTTGCTTAAGACTTTCTTGTAAACCTTTGTATCGTCCAAGCTTACCATAATATCCTCTTGATGACATGACTGCTGCTATTTCCCTAGAATTTGGAGCAAAGGCCACAATGGACATTACGCAACTGTTTTCACTCCTGATGACAAGTAAACTGCTCTTCATGAGTAAGATCAGTAGGGTGTCTTTTTAAAATCACTTTAGAGAAAATGTTACTCATATACCATCGCTCATCATGGTGTGTACTACTGTTAAAAAATATATAGTGTTAAGAAAGTGCGTCAGTGAACTGTTAACCTGCCACTCCTGGCTGATTTTGGTGTCTGTCCTCTCCAGAGTGGGTTCTGTAGCTACATCACATAGACTGTGGAAAACAAGGTGTTTGTCATCTGTCCTCTTCAAACACTGGGCCGTAGCCAGGATTAGAACTACTGAGGTCATGAGTCCAAATATCCCATAAGAAATTGGACTCTAACCACTAACCAAATTCTTTTTTTTGAATTTTATGTTTTCTGTAAGTTTTATCCCCTATATTAGTTTTTCAAAGCTTTCTCGCTTTTTTTTTCACCACGATCGGCTCATGTTAAACTACTGGGAATATGGCTGCATAACAAATTTTATTTGTCTTCGAATACCTCCCCCTGCTTTCTCTAAACCTGTGCGTGGATCTATAAAAGGTGGATCTGGAAAAGAAAATGGAGGAGCACATCAACTTTTACTCAACAAAAGTCAAGAAAACAGACTTCAGACATCATTCACATCATTTTATTTGAATAGATCTCTATCATATACATACAGTACAATATGCTCAAGACAGATTTTATGGCACATCCATTTTTGTTGTACATTTTGCAGTCGCTGGTATTGCTGTGAGGCTACAGTAAAGTGACCATTTAAATCTGTTACTTAGGTAGATACAGCAGGTGCATTGACCTCGGTGGGTAAGAATAAAGTTGCTACAGCAAAACACATGCACTGTCAAGTTATATATTCCACTAGGGGTGGGTCACACATCCAGTTACACAGACCGACACTTGAAGGGGCAGTGTTGTTATATTCTATTGAAACCCCTTTGTTGTTTTTGTCTTGGAATAAGCTACAACAGTGGCTACCGTGATCCCGGAAAGCTACCGGATGTGCATGGTTTAGGTTCCACCCAGTAGTCTTTGAATTTAAAGAGCTGCCATTGCATGTATAATAATTGACTCTGTTTGATTTTGGGGGGGGATTTTAAATCTATTTTACTGTTGTTTCTCAGCCATCAAACACATTTCTAGCTCTGGGTTCAACCAAAACCTTGAATATCCAGTAGAAGTGAAGAATATTGGTGTATAAGGATCTAGTATTCAGGTTTCTACTGCAATACAACTTTACCGTCAATACTACAGGTACAGAGTACTGCTAGGAGGTTATTCACATATGTACAAACTCTGCCGTGTAACTGCGCAGAGACTTGACAAGTGAGTGTGCGTGTTCTTTCGGAGTCTGAAGAGCACGTTCGAGATAGAAAAATAAAACAGTGATAGACTACAAAATACTGTGTGCCACCATCATATGTAAGTGCTGCTGTCCATTTTACCCCTGTTATTTGTCCTAACTTGAATGAAAACACAGTCATAACTTCACTCTTTCAGTCAGAATAAAAAAACTGATAAAATGATTGTCTCAAAAAATAATTTAAAAAAATATTTAAAAAACAGCATCAAGTACAACAAAAGACGATATGTAACATGACACTAAAACTCATCAGCTTTCCCCTTTTCAGCTTATCACAGAGTGCTATAGGTGTGTGTGCAGATGTGCACAAAATGTGTACATACAGTATATATAAGTGTGTAAGAGCAGGGATGTGAGCACCTTCTGTATCCGTTTCCATACTTAATGTCTTATTTAAAACATACCAGCGGGTTAAAATGTCCCCTTAGTGTCCCGCTTAATCTGCTGAAAGTGCTTCACATACTTGGCATGGCACCCAGTCTCCTCCGTGGAGACTTTTTGCGTCTCTAAATGTGCAAGGTTAGCATTTGGACTTTCTCCCAGTTATCCACCGTTGAGTGTTAAATAATAGGAAACAGCATAAAACGCCAAAATAACGTGAACTCATGAGCCCGTGGTGACATGACTGAAACAAAAGCGAGATGATAAGGGACGTATAGATGAGAGTGGAGGAGTGTGGAGGTGCAGCACCTGGTGGAGCGGCTGTCGGCGCTCTAGATGACCTGGCAGCAGCTGTGTGGGGTGGGGGTGCAGAGAAGACCCTCTTTGGGGCTCCGGTGGATGTTGACGGACAGAGTCTTGTCGCTCAGAGGCATCTGCAGCACGCGGTTCTTCATGTTCCTGTGGTTCTCCCTGGCCAAGTCCAGCTCCCCCAGCCTCAGCGTGCCCGTGCAGGGGCCCTCCAGCAGCGGGTCGGCCAGCGCGTCCCCCAGCGGGGGCTGATGGTGGTACAGGTTCCCCCTGGGTGAGGGGCCACCCAGGAGCGAGACCTTGTCCAGGCTGCCGGTGGAGCCGCCCATGCACATCCTCCACATGGGACGGTCCTGGGTGTCCCCTCCAACACCCCCACCGCTGCCGCCGCCCCCTCCCCCTCCTCCCCCCGTCAGGTTGTGGAACTGAGAGCTCAGGCACAGGCTCATCAGCTTTAGGCTTTCCACCAGGCCGCTGGCGGCTTTGGCTGTGCCCTTGCCTTGGCCCGAACCTGATCCGGGACTAGCACAGTTGGAGGGACTGTCCTGCCCTGCCCCCCTTCTCTCTCTATCCTCTTTCCTCCCTTCTCTCTCACCCCCTTGTTCAGCTACAGCTGCTGTGTCGGGTTTATGGAGACTTTCGGTCTCATCGTCACTAGTCTCTGAGCTGGGGGTGAAAGCGGCAACCGGTGCTGTTACACCAACAGTTTTAGGTGATGACATGAGCGTTGACGGTGATGGTACCCTAGAGTTCAGATTGAGGCTGAGGCTGGTTTTGGGCGGGCCGAGTCCATGCAGCTCCCTCCTCCCCCCCTCCCCCTCATCCTCTATGTCCTCCTCATGGATCTGGTTAAGAACTGGAGCACTCATACGGGATGTCAGACGATTACCAGAAGAAGACATGGACGAAGAGGAGGCTTTGCATCGAAGCACCACCTGAGCTGGTAGTGCAGAAGGGGATAAACATTTGTCTACCTCCCCCTCTTCTTCCTCATCCTCCTCCACGCTGAAAAGACTGGGGCTACGAGGTTTGCAAGGGCCCACTGAGGCCAGAGAGCCCAGTCTGAGGGGGTTGGAGAGGGGCTTTACCAGAGGCCTGAGCCCCCTCTCCAGGTTCTGTCGTGCAGGCTGCTGCTGGGTGGTGTGGTTCTCCTGCCGCTGGCTGAGGTCCAGCAGAGCCGTTTTAGGCCTGGGGCCTTTGTGGAGGCTCTCGGCACTGCGGGCGGGGGACTGTGGCCCCCCGGGGTGGGAGATAGACGGACCCCCCAAGCCATCACTGACATCCTGGTGAACATCCACTCTGGTGGGCCAGGACTGCCTGTGATGACACGCACAGAGTTAGTAATACTGTATTTATATGTTTAGACTTTTACTTAAGTCATTAAAACACGTGTTCAAGATTTAATGGTGTTAGTAGACATTTGTTTAAACTTGGACTGTGTAAGGCTAGCCGGCTCCCCTGTTTCCAGTCTTTGTGCTAAGCTAAGCTAAGCGACTGTTGACTGTAACTTCATATTTACTGTATTATATTTATGTAATGTATTTACTGTGTACAGACACAGGAGTGGTTCAGTCTTCTCATCGAAACTCTCAGAAAGAAAGTGAATAAATAAATTTCCCAAATTGTTGAAATAAAATATTAATGTCAGTTAATGGAATACATTAACTGACATTTTAATTTCTCTACTGAAATAAATGCTACAGTTAAAAAAGAATGTTAAATCAAGAGACGTTTAATATTTAATTTTCTTTAAATTTTCTGGTTTCATTTAAGATCCGTCCTTTCTTACAAGCAACTTCAGATTGATGGTATGGTCACATTGGACTTTTGTGTTCCAATCATTGTAAATCAAATACATGCTGAGGAAGGATAGAAGTATGTGCATCAGTAGTTTAAAGCTTGAACTGTGACCAATGATTTTGCATGATGTAAACACACTTAACCATTTAAGATAGTCTACGCGACTGCGACTGCTTGTCTAATTACACAAGGTCAGTCTTGCTTGGTGTATAAGACGTGAACCACAAGAGAAGCAGCATGGTTTGGGCTGCAGAATACAGAGCAAATGGTGAAAATCCTATTATTACTTTTTTTATATGTTCGATAGTTCAGCATTAGTTCCTTTAGCCTGCCGCCACTTAGTTTCTATGAACAGGGGCTAAACACTAACCAGATATCTAGCTGCTAATGCTGCAGAGTGTGAGGGTCAGATTGCTCTCACTGAATATTAACATTTATTTTTGGTGGTCGATCCCTGATAATGTTGCTGATCTGCACCCTCGCCTCTATTCTCAGTCTGTCCTTCATTCTCTGCTGAAAAAAGGCTCTGTCTGTCCATCGGCTGTCAAACTTGTCATCTGGAAACTGACAGGACGCAGAGCTGCAGAGGCAGCACTCTGTCTATCTCAAGAAATGTTTGCGTGCCTGTGTGTTTGTGTGTGTGTGTGTGTGTGTGTGTGTGTCTGTGTGTGTGTGTGTATTTGTGTGCGTACCTAAACTGGGCCTTGCTGGGGCTGGGTGATCGTGTCTGACTGTGCTGCTCCTTCTCTTGCCTCTCCCTCAGCATCCGTTCAGCCAGCAGGAAGTATGTAGCCGTGATGTGGTTGTACTGATTCGACTCGAGTGCCCTGAGAAGATGGAGAGAGAAATCTATGTGAATTCCAAAACACACACACACACACACACACACACACACACACACATCAACACTTAGATCAACACCAAACCCTGACTGTGAGTCAAAAGGAAGTGACGGGGGTGGAGATTTAATTTGACATGGCAACAGCTCAGGATTGACTGCCAGCTGGTTGTTAATGGCAATTAAACTGTTGACGGCACTCAATTAAGCTTTAGTTGGACTAGTGGACCATGGCGAATTCTGGGAGATTACACAGGAAAGAATAGGTGCATGATAATTTATGCGTGTGTGTGTGAGATTGGGAGGGACACATACTCAGTTATGGTGTCTCGATCCGCGATGCCCCCCAGCACCATGCGCTGGATGATGGAGCCGTGCTCCTCCTCCGACAGGCTGCGATGCGACACCAGAGGGGTGGACAGCTTGGTGGCCGGGGAGGGGTCGACACCTTGAAGCCATTCGTGGCCCTCGATCTCGTCTAGGGTCGCTCGTTTCTTGGGGTCCCTCTGCAGCATATGGGCTATGAGGCTGGAGGGAGTCAGAGGAGCTCAGTGTTATGGAGGAACTACAGAAACATCTGGTCAATACTTTGGGAATATTAGTGTGTATCTAAACACAGCTATAGCATTAAGTATAACTACACAATGTTCATGAGCTGGCATTTAAAAACATCACAACATCTTTTGGTTTGGTTTTCATCCGTTGCATCAGCTCACCAAGTTAATTCCTGAAATCTTTGAACACTTTATCGCTAAAATAAGTCAAACGGGGCAAGAAACATGAGCAGTCAGACATTCAGACTGGTTTTAAACAAACCTTAAGGTTAGCCAAACATATCTAGAAGAGAAAATTAAGGCAAATGCTGAAATTATTACCCAAACGGTCCGGTGTAAACATCCATCACAGTTTACAGACGAACTCTGGTTGAACTTTGACCTACTGTACTCATGTTTCTTGCCCCATCCCGTCCCCCATCGTTGAATACAGTGTTATTAGAAATAGTGGCAACAAATTGCCTAGAAAAAGCAGATAAGATCCAAGTTCTAACAGACGTGCTGTGCACCTGCATTTATATGATTGGATGTTATAAGTTAGCTGGTCGCCACACAGCTGATGATTGTGAAGCATGAATGAAGCAGCGGGTGCAAATGCAACTTCAGTGCTCGGCCTGAACTAAACTCTGTGCTCCATAAATGTGCCCAAAAGCTTGCAAATAGACCAAAATTACAATAAACCAGAATTGTTCTTTAAAATCCAACAATGGCTATCCGGTGCCTTCTACCTCCAGCAAGAGGTATAAGGTACTTTTTTTATTTTTTTTTTAAATAACATACTTGGTGTATTTGACCAATAATTCGGTGACATGACAAATCGTCAAATATAAAAAAGGTATTACACATCAGCACAGAATGTCACCTCCAAGAGCACTGTTACCAGTGTTTGCCTTGAAAAAACAGATCAGTCGAACCCGGCCTGAGATAATCCTGTAAACGACCTTTCCACCTTTACCATTTGTTTTTTCTTTGCAGTCTGGCTAAGATGGGCTGAGCATAACTAACTTCACTTCACACCACACTGCTCATACAAAACAGGAAGCAGTGCTGTTTCCTCAAGGACACGTGAGTGAGCCGTTTGTTTGGTGGTTCAAACAAACAACACACGAACCAGGACGTGAGAATATCTGAAGTACCGTGTGCAGGTCAACATGTACTAATGAAGCCAACGTGTGCTTTTCATGCAAAGTGTGTTCAGCGCATACTTTGCTCGGCTCTGCTTCGCTCTGCAGAGCCGAGCCGAGCACGTCGTTGAACCCTCGCAGTGTTAAAAATAGAGGGCCTGTTTGAAAGGGTGCATTAGATACACTTAACGCAGCACTGCGTCTCCGGCTGGAGCAGCTGACTGCAGCACCGAGTGAAAGCAGGACACCGAGGAGCAGCAGAGGAGAGGCCGCTCCTCTCTTCTTCACACATCTATAAACATGAAATATGCAGCACCTGCAGAGTACTCCGTCCATCTGTGCGGGTGTGTGTGTGTGTGTGTGTGTGTGTGTGCGTGCGTGTTACTCACTCTCGGCACGCACTGGAGACGTGCGGAGGCACCGTGTATTTACAGTCCATGATCATGGTGAGCGTCTCGCTGTCGTTAGCCTCCTGGAAGGGCGGCTGACCACAGACCAGCATGAAGAGGATCACCCCCAGACTCCAGATATCTGCAGAGACACAGAGGGAACGCTGCGTGTTCACACCAAAAATCCTCGGGTGCGCATGATATGAGAACGGACTGTGAATCCTTAAGGAGGAAGGCCAGAGAAAGAAATAAAAAAAAAAAAAAAAGGATGACAGACCGACAAAGTGAAGCACGTATGTCCTTTCTGCTTAGTGACCTAAAAATAAGAGCCATTTCCATAAATATGTACTAGCTTTGGACACATCTGTCTAACCGCGGATGAGGCTCCGCACCGCTGCCTGCCGCCGGCGTCGCGCTCCCACGCAAACACTCGGCCCTAGGAAAGTGGGTTAACGTGTTCATCCCCCAAAGCTTCATACAAATGCTAATTTTATGGGACAGTTCTCGTGGTCCGATCGTGCATTTTAAGGGAGCAACGTTTTGCTCGGGGCACTCTGTGCCGGTCTGGTCGGCAGGATGGTCCACTGACACACATCCTGCAGTCACACACGGACCACGAGCGGAGACACGGGAAAGCGAACGCACACAGCTTCTTAGTCAACGTGTTGACCCCTTTTTCACAGCAACTTTGGGAAAAATGATTGCAAGACTCTGGGCTTCACATGTAGTGTAGTGTGGGATAAAGCAGTGAGTGAAAAAAAACTTCTATACAATATCTATCTATATAAAAATCAATTCATTATTAATATAAAAATATTGATTAATGCAGCATTAATGTGTTTATCTTTGACCTACTATGTGCCTATCGCTGCGACTTCATTGCACTACACTTACCAGAGATCACTGTTTGATCAAACAAAGTAACCGTGTTACTTTTTTCTCTTTTCCTCTCCGCCAAAGTTGCTAAGGCTGCACAGACCAAATATCAGTTCTTCGCCTACAGTAGCAAGTAAGTATTAAAACCAACCAGAAATGTAAAATAATCCACCTCCTATGAAGCAGGTAACTTTTTCTCCAAAGACAGAAACTACCTGAACACACCCTGTGCCTGTGTAACTTGCATCGGTTTGATATATTAAAAGACTTATGTGGGTTTATCCTCCTCATCGCCCCTGATGATATGTCTTCACATCACTGCAGTGTGCCCGGATGTGGTGGAGATTTCAATCCGGTAACTAAATGTGCCAGTTTACTGTGGGTGGTGAGTATTTACTGCTCCGAGGCTGTGAAGGAGCGTCTCATGCTGCTGACGGAGCGAGCAAACTGCTGCTGCCGCCGCCACCTTACCCCCAGCCAACGTTTCCTAGCAACCGTGACCCCTTCTCCCTCATTACTTGCGTCAGCGGTCCAGCAAACTTCCTTCCTCGATAACTTTATTTATAAACCAGATGGCCGACACATCTCTGGATAACGCCGTCCACGTCATTGCACATTAGCATCACGGCGCCGGCTACTTACGGGTGACGGCTGGGAGTGTAAACATCCCTCTCTGCTGTCCCGCATTGCCTTTTCACACCAATTGCTTCCTTGAGATAACCAGCAACCACTCCCCCCGGCCTTGACACTGTTGACCCCCCCCCCGAGGCTGAGCGGTCCGAGTACAGCATCCTGTCCTGCTGATCATTATGCAACATCTCTTTCAAAAAAAAAAAAAAAAATCCTCCCACTTGTGCACGTTCATTATGCACAGATACGCTCTAAATTATGCATGTGCCCAGGATATGTTCTTTGTAATTGCTATTAGGCAAGTTAATTTTTTTTTTTTTTTTTGAAGTGCAGCTTGTGCTTCTTGAAGAGGAAGCAGAAATCTATATTTAACTTTCCATTTAATGGAGACAAAAAGCAGAGAGCCCACACACTGCATAACATCAAAAGGCAAAAGGAGGCAGGCATCTTTTCAAGGTGCCTATTAGTCCATCATCCGCTCCCAAAAGTGCACAAACATGCTTGCACTGTGTTAAACCATCATTTCCTTGAAATTTTCACATTACAATAAAATTGAATACTTTGGTTGGATTATTCCATTCTCAAAATCCCTTTTATTTGCTCACTTGTCTTTAACCATTTATCTTTATCTATCAGGCTGGAGTTTCAACTGTAAGTAGGACATAATAAGCAATTGATGATGGGTATTTTCTGACATTTTGTAGACCAAATGATTAATTGATAGCGACAATAATTGCAGCCCTTGTCCTGATGCCTAAGCATGATGAAGAAGTCGTTTTTTTCTGCTGGTAAAGGCACTTGACACCATGGATTCATAAATAAATGCAGCTTTTTTTGCAGTTTGGCGTGTTCGGCTCCTGCTAATTGGCTCATTCTGTACATTCTGTAGGCCTCGCTGCTGGAGATGCTTTCCCCTCTCTATTTTGGATCGCCTTTCGTCAAACCAAATTATTTTCAGCACTTCCTCAGAAGAGCAACAAACTCCAAACAGGCCCGACTTGAGAGAGAACCGAGCGAGGACAGCCTCTTTATCTCTGCAACAAACCGGGCTGGCCGCCACCTGGCAGGCCGCCAGCAAAACTCAGCACCCTACAGACTGTCAGCAGGTACCTTGGCAGCAATGTGATCCCAGGCCAGGTCACCTCAAAGCCCCGAACGTCAGGACTGCTGGCCTCCATTCAGCCCGTTCCATATCAAACTGCACCGCTGATGGAATTGCACAATATTACATCCCGGCTGGGAGGATAATCCTCCCAATCAAAACATCATCATCTCAGCTGAACGAGCAGAAGCGCACAGGCAGTATGAACTGAGCACACATGCACTGAAAATGTCCACACGCATCTGATTTGTCATCTGGGTCAAGCGCTCAGAAGGGCTTTTTACAGGACGGCTGACCTCACATATCCGGCTACTCGCATGGTCATCCAAAAACCACACATGCAGTCAAATACCAGACACTATCATTACTCCACTTTCAATATTTGGGAGCTCATCTGCTTGGCACAAAGGAGACTGAGACGGAGCGAAGGCGGACCGAAGAAAACAGCCACTGCAAATCCACTCAGTCAGAAAAACAGAAAATGATTCTCCCTTGCTCTGACGCACTGGCCTCTCGATAAACAGAGGGACTACTGGTGCTTTTTTCTCACTCTTCTCATGTCCTTGTTTTTGCTACACTTCCCCCTCCGCACAAATCTGCTCACCTCTGTTTCATTTCTTTTCCATTACATATGAACTTAATATCTAAGCGGTAGCTCAGCAAGGATTGGTGGCCGCTATCGATCGGAGAGACGGAGGGGTGGTGGTGATGGTGGGGAGGCTGCTTGAGGTGTGTGCGCGCTGCAACCACAGAAGAAGAGTGTGCTGAGAAGGCTGAGGGAACCAATTTCAGTCTGATCTGATATCAGATTTTATTATACACAGAAAGGCCATGACTGTCAATGAACGTTAACTGCAGACAAAAAGAAACTGCAGGTGTAGGACTGCAGTGGATTAAGTTATAGTCTAATTTCCAAACCGTCAGGTACGCAAACGCATTCTGAACTTGGAGCAATTCCTCTTCTTCTATCAGCTGGTTCATAAAGCTGTCAGTGTGCCAAGTTGTCTGCAGGGTCCATCCAAATTACTGTAGGTAATATAGTGTGGTCAAAGTATATGCAGAGCTATCAGTAGGCCATATCGACAGAAAGAGAGTATGTGAATGTGAAAGTTAACAGGGCTGATATACAGTACAAGACAGCCTGAACCTGCTGCTGGGAACATACACTGGACTACGGACTGAGACAGTAAAGATACAAGCCGTAACAATTACCTGACTTTGATAAATCAGCATAGATATCTCCCTGTTACGTAACCCAGATCTCACTCTCTGTCAGTACTTTAGACTTACCCACAGCAGGAGCGTCATACTCGTCCCCCAGCAGTATTTCAGGAGCAGAGTAGGCCAGTGAGCCGCAGGAGGTGTTGAGTTTTTTCCCGGGCTGAAACCGGTTGCTGAAGCCGAAGTCGGTGAGCTTGACGACGCCCTGCTTCTCGAAGAACACCACATTCTCCGGCTTCAGGTCCCTGTGCACTACGTGCAGCCGGTGACAGTAGGAGATGGCGTGGACAATTTGGGCAAAGTAACACTTGGCCACCTTGGAGAGGAGAGGCAGAAATGGTAGCATGCAATTGTAATGTATCTCCGTTAATAATTCTGTACGTTTGTGAGTTCATAAGACAGCAAACAAGACGAAGAACTGTTCACACGCACAGTAACATCTATTGGCAATTTGGATACTGTGGTTTTGCTTGTGGGATGAACACCAAGAAAACATGCAAACTCCATAGAGCTAACCAACAAATAGCAATGCCTTTACCAATGGCTTTGTAGACAACCATCTCTGGTATCAATCTTCTCATCTAACTCTGAACAAGGAAGTGAACAAGAATACTTCCTTAGATGTTATCTTCCTTTAAAAGTCACAAAACACAGAATAATTTTCTACTTCTCAACTTATTCTCCCCAGTACACCATGCACCAATCTAACAAAACGTGCCAACTTTTATGTGTTTAATGCAACATATTTTTTACTGCAAAACCAACTTTAACTTGCTTATTGGCTACCTCACGGTGTACCAGTAAGTTTACACAAAATGTCAATAAAAAGCCACTATTAACAGAGTTTGAGAATGTCACATCCCTTTTCCCTGCTTCACTTGTACTGTTACAACAACTTTCAATGTCACACAGTTGCCTCCCGGTGTCTGAAAGGAATCATTATGCACAATGCATTGGTGAGCTTCTAACTACCTTTGAGCTGTCCTTCACTGCTACAGTCTCAACTACAAACAAACAAAATAACTATGTCCAAATCCTGTTCCCCTAGAGCACTTAATAACTTTAACTTCTGTGATTCTCATCCCCTCGCAGGAGAATTAATATTAATATGGTATTCAATTGATCTAATTTCTCTTGCCTTATCTCAAGCACCAGTTGCAGACACTTCTGCAGGTAGGATCAACCTTCATCTGCCAGTTGAAAGACTGAGTCCATGCAACCTAATGGCCACTCTGCTGCCCACAGTCCCACTCACCTCTTCAGTGAGGCCTCCATCGCGCTTCATGATGCAGTCGTACATGTCTCCCCCGTCTCCCAGCTCCAGGATGAGGTAGAGCTTGGTGGCCGTGTCGATGACCTCGTAGAGGCGCACTACGTTGGGGTGCTGCACCATCTTCATGCATCGCACCTCCTGGAAAAGGTGCCCGCGCGCCACCGGGTCCAGCTTGGTCTTATCTATCACCTTCACTGCAACCTAGAAGAGCAGCATAATGAGGAAAACTAAAGGGATGATGGACATCTGTCCCAATCTACAATTATCAGCACCAACCGCTGCATATTATATATATATATTGTAAAGACATTGTGATTGTCAAACAAAAACATTACAAGTATTTTGTGTTGTCAGGTTGGAAATGCTCCTTGGAACAACATTCAGACCATTGTGCGATGCTGCTAAAACATTCACAAAAGCCAAGATCAACACAATATGTTGACAAACCAATAATCTCATCTAGCCTTAGAGACACTCCTCAAATATTTACGTGTTACTAGACATCTTTGGTATGTCTGTCTCTAAGGGTGAGGCTGAAATCTATTTAAGGCTATGAGGAAATTACATAGCTGGCATCAGAGCATGGCACTATTGCATGTACCGACATGGCCAAGCATACCTTTTCACCGGTGAAAACGTGTCGGGCCAATTTGACCACAGCAAAGTGTCCACGCCCCAGCGTCTTGTCCAGATCATAGAGCCCAGCGATCTTCCCATCATGATGACGTTTGAGCCCCGCCATGGCTGTGGACTGGGAAGGAGGGGCTGCCTTCTGTTGCTTGCTGGTGTCTGTTCAGTTCTCCATCTCCTCCTGAGTAGGTTTAAGTTAGGTGAGGCTTGTGGCAGTGGTTTGGTTGATTCTAGATCAACTGTGGGTCTCTCGAGGTAGCTTCAGGTCCCCTGCTGGATGGTAACGAGCTTCGTCCTGCTGCGCTGCCGGCGCTCCACTCAGTTCAATCCCATCTTATCCTGATCTGATGCTGAAAACTGTACGAGAGAGAGGGAATCAGAATTCACTCATTCATGTTAACAAAATAACACTTCGATGAATCTCTACAATAAACTGAGTCACTGCTTTGGAAGAAATCCTGCTAGAGTCATGAACCTGTCTGATGATGATGATGATGAGGTTAAGAATTTTATCCTCAAGACCGCATTCTCTGCATGTTAGTGTATCATTTAACAATTGAATTAGTCATAATAATAGAATCAAAGAGCTTCTATAATTAATTTGCAACTGAAACTAAAAAAGTAAACAAAGAATCTACAGCCGGCTCTGTGAGGCTGTACTTAGTGGCGCTTTGACCAAAATGCCAACGTCAGCATGCTAACATGCTCACAATAACAATGTTAACATGCTGATATTTAGCAGGGAGTATGTTTACCACTGTATGTCAACATCTTAGTTTAGTGTGCTACCGTCCTAAACACTGACATCTACAACTGGTTGTCCCAGAAGTGTGCAACCCAACGCATGGCCTACATCATCAAATATACTGATGATTCAATACTATAAATGGATATTTGGGGACAATCACTGGCACTGGATAAGAGTCAGGTTTGACTCAGAGTCCTCTCGCATAGACACAGTTAACTTATTTAAGTGTTGAAGAGGCATTTATTTATTTATTTATTTTACTTACTTTACTTTTCTTTACTAACTAACCCTAGCCCTTGTGGCGGGTTGTTATGTCCGCAACACAGCTTTGATACAACAAAGTTTTTGGGCTTCAACTAACCATTCTTTTTATTATTGATTAATCTGTTCATAATTTTTTCATTAATAAATTAATTGTTTAGTCTATGAAATATCAGAAAAAGAGTAAAAAACTAAAGTTCTCAAAACCCAAAGTGACGTCTTCAATTGTATTGTTTTGTCAGAAAAACAGTCCAAAACCCCAAAATATCAACAATTAACAATGATATCAATAGAGGAAAAAAGCAGAAAATCCTCATTATTTAGTTTTCAGCTCTAGTTGACACATCTCTGTTATAAATTTAATTTTTTCATTATCAATAATGTTTCAGCTCACATGTCTGACCCTTTGCTCTGTTCCCCAGAAGCTACTATCGTCATACAGTATGTTGCTTCACAGCCCTGATTATGAAACAGTGCCAGGGGAGGCATGGCATTCCTCTTCCAGGAATGTACCTGCGTGCCAAGAGCACAGAGGCGGCAAAAAACTAACAATGCACAGGCAAAGAACATTGCTGGGAGGTGATCCTCGCCTAGGTGTGTCCCACTCACCTGGATTCACAGAGACAACAGGAAACCAAATAACTGTTGCCAGGGAACATGCCTATCAACATAACTAGATACAGTGAGATAAAAAACTCTAACCCACCAGCTATCTGGGGTTGCTCAAATGGAACTATGAAAGCCTAAAAAGCTCTTTGGGGTTTTTATGTGATCCTCAGTTGGAGGATTGTACCTGTGAGAAAAGAGTGAGTCATTTTTCTTATAATAGGAGGCTGACATCTCTATCTGTCGCTGCTCTGTCTCGCTCTCTCACACACAGACACACACACACACACACAAAAGTAATCTCGACTCTGCTGAACTCTTCGCCTGACACTGACGGCGCGTTGATGTTCCAACACACGCACGCACACGCACAGTTGTGCCTGCTTTCATGTGTACACACACACAATCACAGTCACTGGTCAGGCTGACGGGGCAGGTTAGGGGAGATCAACGTGGGCAGCAGTGTGGTGTTGAGCTGGATCAAACCAGGATCTGGAGGCCTAAATCTAGAACTCTTATTTACCTCAAGAGTGTGTGTAATCACTTGATCGGTTTAAAGCAGGTGTTGTGTGAAATTACAAGTTGAGGAAATGTGATGTGAGAAACGGTTTGGTATTTGAGTGACACAGCCAGCCCCTCCTCTCTTCTTTCTGACATGTCAACATTACAGTGATATGCAAGCTCAACCTTTTAGGTTGGTTATGTAACTGTTCAAGGTGCTGGCGGGGTATTGATTTACAAGGTAGTAGTGTGTGTCAAGGATCTGTTACAGTTCTCATGGCCTGTGAGGTTCAAGATATGAACAGGGGGTTATCAAGTCTCTGGTTAACTGGAAAAAAAGCAGTTTCCTGGTACATTTGATTAAGATATCAATGTGTCAGAGGTACCCAAGTTACTTCATTTTAACACACTGCAGATGGTAAGAAATAAAAGATCTAATACTTCAGGTACAAAGATTTGTCGGATATGTCACCCGGTTGTTACCGGTTCAACCAAAGACTTAGAGATTTTATTCCTTGTTTTGTTTGAGTCGTTTTTTTAAAAAGCCTGAAATTATACCATTAAAAATGATGGCAGAAATATGTTTTTTTCTGCTGTCGTATCCTAATAATCTCATGACCCCTCAGGACTTAACTTAACTTACTGATTGGGAACCACTGCTAATGGAAACTACTAGAATACAATACAAATATGACAGAAAACACTATCCATCACTGGAAGTATATATAGATAACAATAATATCTTTACACACTGACTGTGTGCAGCTTTCAAGAATAACCTTTCCTCAGTACAGAAACATACACTACATTATCTTGTCTGTGTGGGGTTATTGTAGGACATTAATAAATATACCATCAAGAAGTCACTGTAAACCCACTTCACAGTGCCACAGCAACACTTTAAGTCCCTAGCTGGATATCATGGAAATATCGGCAGCATCTTTGTATGATAAACATATCTTTCATTACACTGTCACCCCCAATTCAAAGCACTGCTGTGTTCAAGCTGCAGGTCTACACTGTATCTGTTATATTTTCACTGCATAGGTGCTACTGTCCATATGGGACCACATGCCTGCTGTCTGCAAACACAATAACATGACAGTGCGGACCAGCCTGCGCCAACAGCACACACACACACACACACACACACACACACACACACACACACGCACGCGGGCAGCACGCTAAAATGCGCCTCGTAGGATGCGCACGGGAGAAAAAGTGTCCCCCCCCCACCACCCCCCGAAACCCGACGGAGCTGCTAACTTGACACAGATCCCAGCCCGGGCCCGCGCCGTCAGCCCGCACGCACCTCAGCAGTCCTACTCACCACACAGGCGTCTCAGGCAGCGGCTCTGTCACAGCTGCGGGACAGTGCGGGGGCTCGACGGGGCTGCGATGCTCCCGCGCTCAGCTCGTCCCGCGGTACCGACTGACAGCCGACCGGACAGCGATTACAGCACTGAGTCCCCGTGTGAGGCTGTCACACTGTCAACTCAACCTCTCTCTCTCTCTCTCTCTCTCTCTCCCTCTCTCCCTCTCTCTCTCTCTCTCTCTCTCTCTCTCTCTCTCTCTCTCTCTCTCAGCTGCGTCAAACACTCACAGGCAGCAGGCGAACACAGGAAGTGTCGCTTTCACAATAAGAGCAATTCCTTTGTTGGCTCTAGTTGAATGGTTCAACTATGAAATAGATGAATAATTAATAATCAATTTGATAACTTTATTTTACTTTTTTAAATTAATTTAAGTATCCATCCGTCCATTTTCTAAACAGCTTATCATTAGAGGGTCGCAGGGGGCTGGGGTCCAATTTATGTAGGCCTATTATTATAACTAAATATGAATAAATGCCTTGGATTTGTCTAATATTTTTCTATGTTACATGGACCTTTTGCTTTGGTTTCAACTTCTCCCCTCATTTATTGATCATGCCTTCTTGGACTAGAGAAAATGAAGCACCTTAACAGACAAATTAACAGCTAGTCAGTGTGCTTGCATGTGGCTATTTATTTATTTAGAATCATTTTGGTCATCAAATATTACAACTTTGGAAAAGTGTTGACGGAAGTTAACATAATTCAGTGCAAGGAATTACATTTGATTGGATGTATTTATGTGTACTTTTCCGAGTTCAATGAGTCATGAGTCAGGAAGAGAGGAAAGAGAGATTTAAATGTGAAAACACTTTCACGTATATTTGGCTTATACCAAGAGATAAATTAGCAATTAACACAGGGACACAAATGTCTTTCACTTTACATAAGAACTAGGAAGAGAAAGCAATAACTCTAAAACTGTAAATAACACACCATCTACATGTTTATACAGTCTATAGAGTAAATATGGGGAATGAGAAAAATAAAAAACATCAAGACCAGCCCCACTCTCCACGGTCCCCTACAGAGTATTAAATTCAGCACTCTTTGTGTGCTATGCTTTTATTTTGCAGAACAAGTGACCTGTCTTCCGGCGCCGTTGCTACGCAATGACAGCTCTCATCACTGCGCATCGGGACCGTTCATCTCTGACGTCAGAGCTACGCTCGGGAGGACAGCGTGTTCATCAGCCCCGTGATAATAACACAAAATGCACTTTATCGTAGTCGTGTTTGCCTGACCTGTGTTCCAGGTGTGGATCACAATTTAAGGCTTTTAACGCTAAACAAGCGTGAGGGTGAAAAAACGTGGTATTTATTCTATGAATCAGGTTAGAGAAGAACAATGGGTCATTGTGATCTTAACTACTTCCTATACAAAAGTCAATGCCATTCAGAGCATTGTCCCATCTCCTCTCACCCGTCCTCGGAATCCAACGCCCGGTGTGTGTGTGTGTGTGTGTGTGTGTGTGTGTGTGTGTGTCCCTGTCCTCTGCACTGAACCAGCTGGGCAATGTTCAAGTGTGGTGTTATGTAATATTTACAAGCTCCTCTCTGAGATATGAAGCAGAGCCTGTTAGTCTGCCGGGGACAGGGTCTCCTGCCATGCTGGTTTCACCTCAGCCAGCACTGGGCCTGCAGGCTGCATGGGCTCTGCAGAGAGGTCCTTCAATGACCATGTGTTTCAAGTCAAAAGCCATCGGTGGCAAGCAGCGCTGAGCGGTGGCGGTGGTGTGTTAAAGTGACACCAGTGTCATTTGATAATTGCTCATTTTATTTCCATCACCACAACCTGGCAGCAAACAGTTAATACTTAATGTATAGAGGACTTAGCTTTGCATTCAGGGGACTCAAA
Source organism: Lateolabrax maculatus (assembly GCA_031216445.1). Classification (NCBI taxonomy): domain Eukaryota; kingdom Metazoa; phylum Chordata; class Actinopteri; order Acropomatiformes; family Lateolabracidae; genus Lateolabrax; species Lateolabrax maculatus. The sequence continues at coordinate 17,434,135 of CM062218.1, forward strand.
TCAACCTACATGCATCTGCTTTGGTTTTCTGCTTCTTTTATGTAAACATAGAGACAAAGGGGTCAAGGTGCACCATTGGCTGAGACTGCCATCTAGTGGAGGTTTAAGAATAGGGTTCTTAGCACAAATCAAGCAAAAGAATCATGGTATTTTGTCCAGTCTTTTGCTTTATATATGAATTTCCCATCCTGTTTCAAATCAGATGACTCACTCTTACTTAAAATGCAACCAGCACTGTAGTGAATTCCAATTGAGTGGATTCTATATTTATCCTAATCAATTTAATATAAATCATAGGCCTAGACCAGGAAGTGAACAGTAGGTAATAAACTCAATACATGTCAGTGTTGAAGTAAATATTAACACCTAAAACCCACTATGCATTTAAAGTTATTAAATAATTCAAGATTTTCAGTTAAACCTAAAGTGGACTATTTAAGTTTCTAGGTGTGCTGAGGGGAGAAAACCGACACTGATCATGATCTGAATCTTTCAGCTCAGAAACTCTATTCCCTCATGAAAGCAAAAACCTCAATACTCACATATTGGAAGTAAACTGTCCTAAATATTAAAATATGTCTGACAGGTTGATATCCTTCATTTAGAGAAGATTCAATATGCTTTAAAGATAAACAGCTTTAAATTAGAGGACAATCTACATTTTCCAACATTATATTTCATATCATCATCAATGTCTAAAACGATACAGGGAAATTGGGTGGATTAGGGTGAGATTATACAACACGTTGGAAATTAGCATTTACAAATCCATCAAGTTTATTCAAAATGAATGACACCAAAAATATCCAAATGAGCCATTACATGTTTTTTGCCAAGTGGGAAAAGAAGAGAAGACACAGATGAACAATTGAACAGGAGATTTATTTTGGGAAAACTGTTCACTTCTTTGCTGCCTCCTTCTGGATCTTCTTCACCTCATGCTTGATGATCTTGTTCCTCTGCAGAAACAAAGAGATGAAGTGCATTGATTAAAAAATACTCAATGAAGGATCACACTTGACACTTAGATTAACAGACCTTTTAAACTGATGTGTCACTGGGTATTTAATCAAGCTGGAGCTTGGAAAATTAAATCAATTTTCATTTGTCTGCAAAAGACTGAGCTTTGACAACAGCAACAACTGCTGCCAATGCTTGCTCACTGGCACAATTACACCAAACTGACCCATCAATAATTTTATTAGCTGCAGCTGTTTAGTCGGCCATCTGTGAAAAGGCTTCGATCACATTGAACACAGCTGTATCCAACGCCAGTATTCAAGATCTGCCTCACAGAGCAATATGGACAGTCGGTGTATATCTGAGAGCTGGCCTCCCTAAATCGACCACCTCACCCAACTCTCATAAGTGGACCTTACAATTCAATTCATATTCCACTTTAAGAGTTTTATTAAAACGGAGGGCACTGTACCTAATTACATCACATGCAACATGAATGGGTTGAGAGGAGTGTGTTTACACCAACAAAAAAAAAATCACAATTAGTCTCTGGAATGTTGCAGAAGCTAAAGCTGATTAAGTTTCAAAAAAGGAAAATATCTAGAATATAAACTGAATGATAAAAATTGTTTAAAAAATATTAATAGGGAAGAAGAGTAAACATGCGTTTCATTATTACAACACGGTAAATAAGGTAAAGAAATGTACAACTGTTCAAGATCAAATCAGTTTCTCCTCATTTGTTTGTACTGAACAGTGAGGATTAAGCTCATGTTGTTGTGCTGGTCCACTGGCATTAATGAAACCTGCCTAAATGATTTATGTCTGTTGCACTTACCATCCTCTTGGCCTTCATCACCTTGTAGCGGTCAAAGTCAGACATTTGGGCCCTCTGCACAGATAACCAAGAAGATAATGTCAGGAATACAGGAAGGATCAACAGTGGCTTTGAATTTTGGGATTACTATCGAGTAGGGAAAACATAGCGAGCATAAAAAAGGCAGCTTTCTGTAATGGTGTATGTGACATCATTCAGGCCAGCTTTTGGTGTTGGTCAGACAATACAACATCCTTCCAATGTGAAAGGTGTGTGTCAACTAAATTACTACCCCTGCAAACATCAAAAGAAACTGATTTATGAAATACAACCTTAACCTTCAGGTGAAAACGGCAGGGTCATATGTTTATACCATCATCTAGTATCTAAATTCATCAGAGGAGACATGATCCCATCATGATCTGTCAGGCTCAGCCTCACACATCATACATTTACTTTATGGTTAAGTGCAGTAGCATATGACACTTCCTTCTCCCCAGTTAGCAATGGTTGGAGTCAAACGGATCCTACAGTCACAATCGGCTGGGAACGTGTGAGGAATAATAGAAGACAACGGAAACCCTACCGCCAATCAACGCTAAAGTGATATATACCTGCTGGACGCACAGTTTGCAATAAAGGACTGGATTAAAATTAGTTTGCGGTTTAAAATGAACCCATGTAGTGGAGGAAAACCCTGCAGTCTTTTATCTTCCATGGTGGTACTCAGGGCCTTTTGTCTTCACGCACAAGTAGCATAAACCAACACTGCACCGGTCGTCAGTCAACCGGCACACTCCATAACCTCAGAACGTCTTCCTATCCTAAATACCACCCAGCTGCTCCGATTACTCACTCAGGTGAGATGGGAGCACATGTCTTCACCCACCCATTACTAACTTTGTCACCACAACGACCTAGACTTTGACAATAAAAGAGCCATTGAAAGTATTTAAAACAAACATGTCCAGTGTACAGAACTCAAATTCTATTTCTGTATACCCATTTCTCCCAAACAATATTAAACTGACAAATATTTACACAACTAAAATTGAGAGTAAACTCTTGAGGCCAAAAGACCCCACACAATTAACCAGAAACATAGCCTTTACCTTCTGTCTTGCCTCGATCTTCTTGGCCCAGCTGCTTTGTTCCCACTTCTGGTTGACTTCGGCCTTCTCCCAGGCTCTCCTCACAAACTTCTGGCGCGCACTGTAAACCATCACATACAGTCAGTGCTGATAGTCGAGGCATCATTAATGTTTCATCACTTGTAACCGCTTTACAATAACACTTGTACAAAACAAAAAAAAAGCCAGATTTATGTTGATGTTGGCGCTCTAAGGCCCTCAGTTAGGTGATGTGTTAACTGGACACCTCTTAATACAAGAAGTATTGTGACATTGTACAGCGTGGACAAAAATCTGTCCTTCACTGCAGCGACAGACCATCTTGTGAAATGCCGTGACTGCAGATGCTCATTTCTGTAAGCTATGTTGTCCTTAATGACTGAAAAATTCCAAAACACATTTGAACAGATCTCATGTATACAGCCTGGCAGAACTAGGTGAGTACACAATGTGCGGCTGTCCTTATCTTAAGAAATCACAATCTCATCTCTATGTATAATGCATCTGTTCTACTTTAAAGTACTTCATGTTAAGATAAAAACAAAACCATCTATGCAAATAAGCTGTAATACATCCATCCTTCTTTAGGTACATTCATTTGGACTACAGTCCTCTCCATTGAATCTTACGCTCACCTGTGAGGTACTTTGATGACATAGTCTGTGAGCTGCATGCACTTGAAGGGCATGGCCTGCCTCTTCACGCCTGTGCAGGGACCATCAACAAGAGCCTGGAAAGCGCCGGACACAACCAAACAAATCAACATCAACAAGTCGAAAAAGCGAGGCGGCCACCGATCAGTCCACTCTCCTCCGGAGTGCTCACCCTGTTTTGGTCGATGACATCCACGATGGCCACCAGCTTCCCAGCATGGGGTCCGAAAGAGACGTAGGCAACACGGCCGATCTCAACGAAGCGTTTGAACACCTGAGAAAGACACCAGAGAGGGGCACATCAGATGTGACTGAAGCTGAACAGGCGGCCGGCGGCGCAGCGGCCCGACCTGTAGCACAGCGGGTGAGCTAACGCTGACTAGCTCGTGTTTCTGCCAACGACTTTGGTGTCGTTCACCAAACGGGGCTAATGAACCGCAGGTTAATACCGCATTTAAACGGCACCACGTCGTAAGTGCATGATATGAAAGTCAACGTTCAGGGGAGAAAACGAGCAAAACGTGTCCGCTTCCCCGAGCCGCTCTCGGGCCTCTCAGCCTGGAGGACCACGTTGTGGTGCGGCCGACAGCCGACATCTTACAGACACAGCGCCGGGACGGAAAATAAACCCACATTCCCAAATCAGACACTGCACCAATATGCGTATGAGTGTGTTAGCAATACACGTGGCGCCCGGTGTCCCAGAACAACGAGATTTATGAGAAGAAATTCGACTTAGAAATGCTGAAACTCTCATGGCGAACTCACCATGATGGCAGTCCGGGAGCAGAAAGGACGTCACAGCTTCCGGCTGGCGCACATACGGCTTCCGCTTACTCGGTACGCATGCGCAGACCGTCTCGGTTTTATAATATTAAACGGAAATTATAATAAAGCCACTCCGTGTTGAAACGATTTCATATTTGGAAGTTATCAACAAAGTAGGATAAATCTACTGTGAAATACATGTAAAATCCGCACTGGGCCGCCGGATAAAAACTTCTGCGTCACCCTGCCCTGTTGCCTTCACTGACACGGTGAAATACCGGAAATAACATTGCTGCCTGACGAGGCCATTGTGCGTCAACGCTTCAGCTCCATGAAGCAGACAGGGCGCGGTACAGATACTCACTGTGAGCCGACTGTGAGGACGACGAAGCCTTCAGACTGCCCTTCAGTCTTTCGGTAACTAAGCCTACTCTTCTTCTTCTTCTTTTATCAGTTTGTTTAACAAACGTCAATCATTTGTCTCACACTTTCCATGTATTTATTTCAGATGTAGGTAGGCTATCTCCGTTTAAACAACTAAGTAACATTGACGTACATTGTTTTTGTGCCTCTAACGTCGATTACTAAACGTTGTTTTCAAATTTAAAATGAAAAGAAAATCGTAAATGTGATTGTAGTTGTGGCATTTGAGATGATTATACGGGACAAAGACGGACGTCTGTAGCTTTCGATTCTGGCTTTAGAGGAAACACGAGATCAGATACGTGTCTGCTGACTCTGGTTGTTACGCCCTGAGACTGTACTGCGCCACAGGTCTTATTATGCGTTATACGCAGTTAACCCTTTATTATTACCCGATATTATTAGTCATAGGCCTATACGCAGTTAGAGCCTGAAGGCTATTTTACACAAAAGAGAGTCAGATTTATACAACTTTTCTTTTATTGGTCAAAACATAAAAAGGGGGAATGTTCGCCGACCCGCTACGGAAATCTAAAATTAGATCATATTAATATAAAATATGGCCTAATCATTTGTTCTTACAATTAACAACAAATAAACAAAACATCTGTCGGGACTTTGTAGCAAATGGACAGCTGCTCTTATGTGAAGTTATAATGTTCAGAAACAATCACCTAAAAGTTACATTTCAAATACAACTTTTACAACCAGTAACTCCAGCGGAAGAGTAGTTTCATGAAAGCATTTGGAAATTATGTAATTATCTAAATGTGACAATAATTAATAATTTTAGCATTCGATCAAAAAACAAATTGTAATGTGTTTATAAGTGTTAAAGTGTTTTTCATCTCAGTAGTGGCCTAAATGGAACAACAAAAAGTTTTTGTTTCTTCCACTTTTGAATTTGAAAACGTCTCTGTTTGTCTGTGTAGTTTAAAGACTTCCTGTCAAGGTGCCACAGCTACGCTCAAAATGGATGGATGTCCAAACAACACAAAAGTAAGTAGCCTAACTCCTGTTGGATTTCTGTGCTGTGAGCTAAAAATAAAATCTGTCCACTTTAGCGAGTGATTTAATTTTGTGAAATGTCATGCTGTTAATCCTCTACGTGACAGATGGAAACTATATTCTTTTAACTTTATTTTTTGGTATTTTTTTATTGACACATAGTTGAGACAGACAAACATGGAAAAGGGTATGACATGCAATAAAGGTCCTTTTATGGGACTTATAATAGGCCAACAGGACGCCCTGTAATACAGTCATTTGTTGTATTTCTATTCAAATGTATTTGACAGATTTAGGTCAGTAGCTTTCTGTTGATACAGTGCATATTATTCCATTGTAGTATCAGTACTCTCAGTACTTTAGTAAAGGTTTTAAGTATTTTAACAATACAAATTTTGTTTTGTTGGTTACAGAGAGCCAGAATGGAGCATGGTCCAGTGATCTACAGCCCGTAAGATTTGCTTTTCTGTTCTGTTCAGTGAAATTTAAATGAGCAATGATATACTGTATTGTACTGCATGTATTAAGTAATACACCTTTCTTCCTGGATATCTTGTTACAGTGTATTTAGTGGCTGGTTTAAATTCTTGATTGAGTTTAAACGTAAATAAATTACAAGATGATCCCAGCATCACAAATTGAGACTGTACATTGAGACTGGCACGGATCCACTCAAAGGTTAATGATAACATAGGTGCGGGAGTGTTAGAGTCACCATAAGATTAAATAACAAAAAATAACAAACGCAAAGTTAAGGCGAAAAGATGAGTTTAGGTTTAAACGATTTAACTGTGTCAAACAGGGTGATTACTCCTATACTGAGCCAAGTCACCATTTTGCCACTTTTACATGTATATTTTTTCCTATGGTCATCATCACTACAGCAATATAAAGCAATTACAAGACGCTCCCAACATCACATAAAGAGCAAATGCGTAACATAAATCACTTCTATATGTTATGTTTTTGCCTAATACCTCAAGTGTCAGTTTACAGGAATTGCAAAAGAAAAAATAAAAAAATTTCTCACTTCCCTTGTTTGTATTGAGTCATACAAATAGTTTCATCATGTTGGGAGGTTTTGAGATGGTTCAGTCGGAAAGTTAGGTTAAATACATTTTATTTATACAGTCTATGTTGATAAATAACAATTTTGCGTCAGAGGGCTTTAAAATCCAAACAACATATGAAACCCTTTATTATTAGACCCTCTGTGATGGTCAGGCAGAGGAAGACTCTGAGCCGAGGGAACAGACACCTCTCCTTCCAATTCAGGGGAGAGCGGGGGCTGCACTGGAAGGGTGACAACCCTGTGGCAGAAACGGGTAGAGAGTTATGTGCATACTCAACCCATAACAGTTGCTTACTCCATGTAGTCGGGCTCTGAGAGGCAAGGCAGCGTAGTCCAGTCTCCATCTCCTGGTTGTATCTTTCCGTCTGTCCATTGGACTGTTGATGGTAACCACATGACAAGCTGACCATGTGACCACACGGGTCGTCACATCCTCAAGTGTCCTTGTGTGCGTGGAGCGAAGAATGTGGATCTAAGAAGATGTTAACTGTAACTCAACAGGGTATTCAGTGCATCGTTGGCGTTTAAGATAAAGGTTTTGCCACCCTTTGTCAGGGCCCACCACCTCATCTGCATCTCATTCCCTCAACAGCCACTCACTGCATTCAGTGGTCCTTGTGATGGAAATCTTAGAGCTGGTTCACGCTAACAAGAAGTTTCAGGAGACCGGGATGTCTTACACAGGAATATTTATTGAAGCTCGATCGAGGAGAAAAGCGAAACACCACGTGTGAATCACAGCGTACTGCTACCCAAATCTGAAGATGGTGTCCTGAAGCTCAGTATTTAGCCCTCCCCAGAACTGATAAGTTCCGCTATATCCAAATAGGGTTATTCCTAACTCAGCCTGGCATGTGTGATGACGAGCTTAACAACTTCTATGCTCGCTTCGAGAGGGAAAACAGAGACAGAGCCACCAAGACAACACTCCCAGCAGATCACCAGCCCACCACACTCTCCTCCACTGTTGTCCACACGGCACTGAGCCGGATCAACGCACGCAAGGCTGCTGGACCCGACGGCATTCCTGGACGTGTGCTCAGGGCATGTGCGGAACAGCTCACTGGGATCTTCACGGACATTTTCAACCTGTCCCTTGCCCAAGAAGCTGTGCCAACATGCTTTAAAGCTACATCCATCGTGCCAGTGCCGAAACATTCCAAGCCAACGTGCCTCAATGACTACCGCCCTGTAGCACTCACACCCATCATCATGAAGTGCTTTGAGCGGCTGGTCCTGGCACACCTGAAGGACTCCCTCCCACCCACACTGGACCCACACCAGTTTGCCTACCGCAGCAATAGGAGCATAGACGATGCAGTCTCCACAGCACTGCACTCTGTGCTCACTCACCTGGACAACACCAACACCTACGCGAGATTGCTGTTTGCTGACTTCAGCTCAGCTTTCAACACTGTCATCCCCTCCAAGTTAATCACTAAACTTGGAGACCTGGGCACCAACACCTCCCTCTGCAACTGGATCATGGACTTTCTGACTAACAGACCACAACATGTTAGGTCAGGTCACACCTGCTCCACCACTGTCTCACTCAGCACTGGTGTGCCACAGGGCTGTGTGCTCAGCCCATTCCTCTACTCCCTCTTCACCTACGACTGCAGACCTATGCATGGATCCAACTCCATCATCAAGTTCGCAGACGACACCACGGTGATTGGTCTCATCAGCAACAACGATGAGACAGCCTACAGGGAAGAGGTACAGCACCTGGCCACATGGTGCACCGAAAATAACCTGCTCCTAAACACCAGCAAAACCAAGGAGCTCATCGTGGACTTCAGGAAGAAGAAAAGAAGCATGCACTCGCCCATCCAAATCAATGGGATGGATGTTGAGCGTGTCTCCAGCTTCAAGTTCCTGGGGACCCACATCTCGGAAGACCTGTCTTGGACCACCAACACCTCCAGCCTTGTCAAGAAAGCTCACCAGCGCCTCTTCTTCCTGAGGACACTGAAGAAAAACCATCTGTCTTCAGCCATCCTGGTGAACTTTTACCGCTGTGTGATCGAGAGCATCCTAACCAACTGTGTCACAGTCTGGTATGGGAGCTGCTCTGTTGCGGAGCGCAAGGGACTGCAGCGGGTGGTGAAAACTGCCCAACGCATCATAGGAACTCCACTTCCAGCCATTGAGGAAATCCAGAGAAAACGCTGTCTGCGTCGAGCTCGCAGCATTCTCAAGGACGCCTCCCACCCTGCACACAGACTGTTCTCCCTCCTGCCCTCAGGCAGGCGCTTCAGGTGCTTCCGGACAAGGACCAGCAGACTGAGGAACAGTTTCTTCCCCAGAGCTGTGTCCTTACTGAACTCTGCCCCATGCTGACGAAACCCCCCCCAACTCCCCAACCACCACCACCACAAATCCATCTACCCGTCATCTCCCCCCACTGACCCAAGACTTTACACCAGCACTACTGCACTACTGGACCTCCTGCACTCAAACACTTTGGAATCTGTTTGCACTTCGCTAACTTATTATCTGTAAAATACTTATTTATTCTGTAAAATACTTATTTATTATCTGTATATTGGTACTTACTATTTGCACTTCTGGTTAGATGCTAAACTGCATTTCGTTACTCTGTACGTGTACATGGGTAATGACAATAAAGTTGAATCTGAATCTGAATCTGAATGACTCTATTGGATATCAGATCCAAACAAGGAAAGACGTCAACCATTGCTGTCCTAGCAACAGCATAGCCTCTCTACAGTCTCTCTTATCCAGCGTCAACAACAAGCCTGTTGTGTCTAAACCTGAAAACAGAAGATATCTAGCAGACCTTGGTCTACCAGGAACCTCACCAACTACAGGAGCCCATCCCCCCACTCTGTAGAGAATCACCAACTGGCTGACGACCTGAATGTGTTCTACTGCAGGTTTGATCAAACCACTTTCACACACCCCAACAGCTCTGACATCAGACAACCACCTCCACCACCAGCCACCTTCTCACCTCTCCCAATTGACCCCCCACCTACACTGAGGATCTGCGAAGAGGATGTGAGTCTGCTTTTTCACAGACCGAAGATCAGGAAGGCACCTGGCCCAGACGGTGTGTCTCCCTCCTGCCTGAAAGTCTGTGCTGACCAGCTGGCCCCCATCTTCACGCAGAACTTCAACCGATCCCTGGAGCTGTGGGAAGTCCTGCCCTGCTTCAAACGCTCCACCATCATCCCGGTCCCCAAGAAATCCTCCATCACAGGATTAAATGACTACAGGCTCGTCGCCCTGACGTCTGTGGTCATGAAATCCTTTGAGAAACTGGTGTTGACCCACCTGAAGGACATCACTGCTGGACCCCCTGCAGTTTGCCTACCAGGCAAACAGGTCGGTGGATGATACAGTCAACATGGGACTGCACTACATGCTGCAACACCTCGACTCCACAGGGACATACGCAAGGGTCCTGTTTGTGGACTTCAGCTCGGCGTTCAACACCATCATCCTGGAAATCCTTCACCCCAAACTCTCCCAGCTCACTGCGCCATCCTCCACCTGTTAGTGGATCACTAACTTCCTGACAGACAGGAGGCAGCAGGTGAGGCTGGGGAACATCACGTCAAGCACCCGGACCATCAGCACCGGCGCCCCCCAGGGATGTGTGCTCTCCCCACTGCTCTTCTTCCTCCACACCAACGACTGCACCTCAGGAGACCCATCTGTTAAACTCTTGAAGTTTGCAGACGACACAACGGTCATCGCCCTTATCAGGGAAGGAGACGAATCTGCATACAGACGGGAGGCTGAACAGCTGGCCCTCTGGTCTGGTCAAAACAACCTGGAGCTGAACAAGCTCAAATCTGTGGAGTTGACAGTGGACTTCAGGAGGAGCCCACCAACACTGTCCCCCCTCACCATATTCAACAGCACTGTGTCTATTGTGGAGTCCTTCAGGTTTCTGGGATCGACTATCTCCCAGGACCTAAAGTGGGCCTCCAACATCGACAGCATCACCAGAAAGGCCCAGCAGAAGATGTACTGCCAGCTCAGGAAGTTCAATATGCCCCAAGAGCTGCTGATCCAGTTCTACTCTGCTATCATCCAGTCTGTTCTCTGCACTTCCATCATTGTCTGGTTTGGATCGGCCACCAAACAGGACAGGAACAAAGGACAGTCAGGGCTGCAGAAAGAGTAATTGGTGCCAGCCTGTCTTCCATCCAGGACCTGTACATCTCCAGAGTCAGGAAATGGGCCGGTAACATCACTGCAGACCCATCACACCCTGGACACAACCTTTTCCAACTCCTCCCCTCTGGTAGGCGCTAACCTACCAGACACCAGAACAGCTTCTTCCCACTGGCTGTCACTCTGATGAACACTTAATCATATAAACACTTAATAATATAGTCATATATTTACATACATATATATATATATATATATATATATACACATACATATATATATATATATATATATATATTCCACCTACCTCATGTATATAAAGTCTCCATATTTATCCAGGCATGTTTGCACTCTACATCATTGCACATTTCTCCACTTCATTGTGAATGTTGTGTTATGCTCATATATATACTTTATATATATATATATATATATTTATTTGTATATTTGTACATAGTAGTTAAATGTTTATGCTTACCTTTCTGTCCTTGTTTTTTGTTTATTTGCCTATTTATGTGTATGTACGTTGAGAGCAACGGGAAAACTGGAGTCAGATTCCGTGTATGTGTACGCATTCATGGCCAGTAAAGCTGATTCTGATTAGAGACGAGTTTAGCTTTAAAGAATTCAAATGTGTCAGATAGGTTTATTCCTCTATTGTGCCAGTCATATTTGCATGTATATTTTGTCAACATCTCTACAGCATTATTTTCTTAAAAAGGTCCAGTAAATACTGCTGTAAGTATCAGCTCTGTTTTTGTAAACTCTTCCTACCTCTACCTTTTAGGTCAGCAGGTCTACCTATTTTGTTGCAGAGCAATGGGAGAAAAGGTAGATTACACACATCTTTACCTCACACATCATAAAACGTAGCCATATGTGTTTTCTATATTCCATCAAACTCCTCTTGTCTGGCATGTGTTGCAGGTGCAGGTTACCTTACATGGGTGTCAGACATGGTGTCCAAAAATAAACACACGAGTTTCAACTTAAAGAATCCAGCTGGATCCACATTGACGATAGGAGACCTGGATGACACCATTTACAGCGGGTGCGATGACGATTTGAATGAGTGGGGAAAGTTCTACCTTCCCGAGGCAGTAAGCATGCAGGTTATAGGTGTAGTGGAGGGGACCTCGTGCCCGTGTGAGCAGCTCGTTTTGATGACCTGTGAGGACAAAAAGGTGTATGCCTACGATGGAGAGGAGCTGCATGAGGTGGCTTCAAGCCTGCAGCAGCTATGTAATGTTGGAATACAGTATCCAGCATCCAAGAGCTATTACGACGGGGAGGCGTTCAAAGATATGGTGAGAAATTACAGTTAAGTTGCTGGGAATAAAAGGGACTTTGATGATTGATCCCCTGTGGGCACTGACAACGTTTCTTTTTATATTGTCTGTTGTGTGTAGACCGACGAGGACTGGGCAAAAGTGAGGGAGGGTGATGTGGGGAAGAGATTGGACCAAGCGCATCATCAACTGGTGACCGCAAACAAGTCCAGATTCCTGGAGAAACTCAAATCCACAAGACACTCCACAGGTGGGTATCTTTATCTTAGCTCCAGGTTAAAGATAAAGGTCATACTTTTCAAAGAAAGGTTGTTTTTTTTAGAAAGCCCACGTAGATTTGAAACTTTTGAGTTGAAGCTATGTGAAGGCAAGATTGAGTCTGTACATACGTGTGTCTTGAAAGGCCTATTGAATAACTGCAAGGGTAGTAATCTCTTCAAATGTCACTTTTAGTTGTGTCTTGTGTGGAATAATTAATCATTTAGCAAGATGTGCTTGAAAATAGAGTTTTGTACCTGCAAAACTCTGTTTTTAAAGCATGTATAGGCTTGTCTGTGCTTGTGGGCTACATTTTTTAAAATCTGGTTTCTGCGTGCAAATTCTGTTCTATGCTACATCAATACATCCACTGCAGCACATGAACTCTTGACCTAATGGAAAATGTACTTTAACAAAGATAGTTTTTTCCTGGTTATGGCCAAAGCACTTAATTTATATGTCACATTTATTATGTATTGAGCAATCTAATTTGTTTCTTCTCTCTTTCTCTCTCTCGCTGTCCCCTCCCAGGAGTCATCTGCTGACGCTCATTGTACTATTATTAAAACTATTATTATGTAAACATTTTGTAAAAAAAATTGCATTTTTTGACTCACTGTGTAGAGTGTGTACCAGATCGTGTCGCAGCGGCTCCGGTTCGAGTCCGAACGATGACCCTTTGCTGCATGTCTCCTCTCTAGTCCTGACTTTCCACCTTATGTCACTATCAATAAAGCTGGAAGATGTTTATAAAAGGTCTGTGTTTTAATATGATTCATAAAATACGGACTCAGTGTTTATCAGTCCAAGCACAAAGATGACTTTTTTTATTTTGTTTTTTAATATGATTATTTTGGGGCACTTTTGCCTTTTTTTGACAGGGACAGTAGAGAGATACAGGAAATGTGGGGAAAGAGAGTAGGGGATGACTTTTTATGGAGTTTCATGTAATCATACTGACTGGTGACAGAAAAACAATACAACACTGAACTTTAAAAAGGTTACATCCAGACACCACATATAATAGCAAAATTAGGACCAATAAGCTCAATTAAATCTTAAGTACATGTGGAACATAATTTGGCAGTCACATCTACATATTTTGTTCATGCAAGAGTCAGTTCCTAAAACACAAAAACATGTCAGTGAGAATAAGTAGTTTTGGTGGGCAAACGTCCTGGAAATTGCTACCCCACTCCAATATGAGGGGCCAAATGGAATTTTCCTTGTACTGTTTAAAGCAACAGTTTCTGAAATATAATTTCAGGAAATGATACCATGAATGACTTTCCCAAGTCACAGATGAAAAAATCATATGAAGATACACATCTAAAACCCTGCATTGTATAAACTAGTCTCTGCCCGTTTGTGTTTTTCTCATTTCTGAATCAGAAGCCTTGAAAACCAAACAAAATGCCATTCTCTGACAGAGCTTTAACATCAGCCACCGTGCTGATGGATCATGAACCCACATTAAACTTGTAAAGCACAACTCAAAGTTTCTCTCTTACTACCTGTGGTTAAATGAGTTGTTACAGCATGAGCAGGATTTTCCATTGCTGAGTTCAGTTCCGTTCAGTGACTTTTCTGATGCTGGTTAGTGGCAACACTTTTCACACCACATCCACGGACTTCCTGGAACTTGCAAAAGAGAAAAATAATTCTCAAGCTGATGAAGTGCAATGTTTTTGCAATCATGTTGGTGTCTTATTGTATTTTTTCCAACAAATTATCTGTTCTTGGTGTAAACTGCTTATAGTTTTAAGAGTTTAGCATCTGACATTTGTTTCTGTGTGTTTCGTGTGTCTTCCCCCTCACACCTTGTACAGGGACATACTTAAAAAGATTTTCTGCTCTTTTCTGTAGTGAGCAAATCATTACTACGACATTCCAGTAGAACAAAGGGACCTTCACGATAAATCTTTCACCATTCTGTTTGCGGAAGCATTCAATGGATGTAATAGATACCATGTAATTGTATTTGTCGATCACGCCATGAAACAGAGAAGTAGTGTGAATCGGGGGCGGGGCTTCATTTCCTTCTTTCTGTTTCATTTACTCATAACTTACAATGGTGAGTAGCAGCTTTTGAGAGGTCTCCTTGGTCAACATTTTATATCATTATGAATCAGTTCTAAATCGCTAATTTCATTTGTGTTGTCAGTGAAATGTATAATGGTTGTAATGTATCGTGTATTATTTCTGACTCCATCAGGCTGCCACACTGCCACAGACGAGGTGAGTCAACTGATTTACTGAACCACAAGTTGTTCTTGCTGCATTCTGTTTTTAAATCACTATAAACAATTGATGGTTATTATTTTAGCGAAGAAGACCGTCTGACAAAGAAAGACCTTTTCAGAAGGAATGCTTTCATCATCATTGAGGAAATGGTGGAACTGAGTTCAGAAGATACTAAAGAGTTAGTTGATGAGGTATGTCTCATGGGGACTGTTATGAACTTTTTATATATATATAAAAATATTCTGTTTCTGGACATAATGCATGGCTGTGTCACTGTGTATTTTGTACACATAATGCTTCTAAAAATAGAAGATGATATCTCTTTGAATGTGTTTTGACCTCACAGATTCTTCACAGCATCTTCTTTTTGGGAAAGATTAACACTCCACCATTTACCCCAGAAGATATTGTGAGTGATGACAACATGTTGAATGCGTTAAAGGGCTGCTACCCTCGGCCTTTCAAACTCTATTCCTCTCAACTACCCCGGCGGAGTCCAATTTCATGTGTGCTTGACATGGTAAGATTACAGTTTATCAAAAGATGACACAATTCTTCCTTGTCAAGTTGTATTGAACTGCTACTTCACTTAAACATCCTCAAATATTAGTTTATTATTAATGTAGATCATATAATTTCAAACTTGACTCAGTAAATGATGCAGCATTTTTGGGGATAACAGCAGCTTGATAATATTTGTGTTTGCCTGCAGATTGTCCGCCGGTTTGGACAAGAGAAGGAAAAAGAAATAAAAGAGAAGCTGCAAAAGCTCAATCTTCAACTGAAGCAGGGTAAAACAAAGAAAAAGATTCTGGTCTCCTCCACCATCTGTGTCTCTCAGAACAAGAAGACCCAAAATTCAGTGAGGTACTATGGAGTCTCCATGTCCACTTCTGGCCCTGTTGCCGGGCGAATCATGGTTGCTGCGTCCTGTCTTAACGCCTGGGACAGTTATGTAGCTGGTGCAGTGATGACCTACTATCCAAAGAACAACAAGCCCTATTTTGATGGAACCATCAAACTTCCAGAGGTTGTCAGATGCCAAGCGTTTAACCTCAGTAAATTACAAGAAATGCCTCCTTGCGAATCATGTGGGAATTTGTTTGGTTTGACAGCAACTGAAAAAAAGGAATGGCCCTATGGCAACTGTGCAGAAGCTGAAAGTGTGAGCAACTTCCTTAAAAATGAGACAGAAGTGAAAGAGCAGGCCCGACCAACATCTGAGACGTGCACAGACGAGAACAGGAGGACAGCTGAAGAAAGTGTCTTGAAAGAACTTCAACATAATCTGGTCAAGCAGAAATTTAAATGGGATAAAAACTTCTACACCCCTCAATGAGTTAGATCTTGTTTGAGTTTCATTTGCTGTATCATCGCAGATTGTTAAGACATTCACATCAACACAATAGTTGTACGTGTCAACTGTTTTAATAAAGCATGCACAAGATGCAAAAGTTGATGTATTGTTTGTGTTATTTAGAATGAAATGAGCTACATCCACGGTGGGACAAAGGGACAAAGGAGTTGACACAGGCGGGAAGTAGATCACAAACATTATCTAGCAGTTGCAGCGAGGGTACAAGGATATTTGTAGGTATGTGTGTGTGTGTGTGTGCTATCTGAAACATAAACAACAATACAGAAATACCGAATTGGGGTGTAAAGTTATCATCAATGAATGATAAGAGAAAGAACTAAGCCAAGCAATTATGCAGATAACTAAATATTTCAGTGCGCTCCACCAGCATATTAAATCAAATAAATGTATGGAAGCTATCGACAAAGTAACCTAAATCTGAGGTGAAGTGCACGTGAGATCCGCTGCCTCACAATGTCTTGTTGCCTCCACTGACACTGGGAAATATCGGAATCAACGGAAGTGGAATCAGCCTCAAACATAAACTTCTTAATGTGGTAAATTATTATATATATATATATTATATATATATTATATTATTATTATCACTAGACTTCTGAAACTGATTATTTAACGGACAAAGCCCAGAAGAACGAGCCTGTTTGTGGAGGGAATGTTTGCGACGGCGACGTTGCCTGAGCACCTGAAGGCAGCACAGGAGCGCTCCTGTATTCCTCGAGGACGGTGAAGGCTTCAGTCTGTCGGTAACTACTCCTCCGTCACTCTGTTGGACACACGTCCATCTCTGAGGCTTTGTCCCGCACTCTCGACTCATGCATTTCAGCTGTAAGTAGGCTGTCTCTGCTGAGACAATTTAGTAACATTAGCCAGTTGTTATGGAAAAACAGGGCTGACATTGTGTTTGCGCCTCTTCTGTTGCTGAACATTGTTTTCAAGTTTAAATGACCGAAATGGGATTGTAGTTTTTTTTGCATCTGAGATGATTATACGGGACAAAGACGGACGTCTGTAGCTTTCGATTCTGGCTTTAGAGGAAACACAAGATCAGATACGTGTCTGCTGACTCTGGTTGTTACGCCCTGAGACTGTACTGCGCCACAGGTCTTATTATGCGTTATACGCAGTCAAAGCCTGAAGACTCTTTGACACTCAGATTTAAAGGACATTCAGATTCATACTTTTCAAACTTTGATCCTGTTTGTTATCATAAAAACGGGGGAATCTACGACTACCCGCCACGGATATATATTCATGCTAAAAGTTATGGCTTAATGAGTTGTGCCTACAAATATTTTGTGTGCACATATTTAACAATAAATGAATAAAGCTACATGAAAGAAAGTTATAAATATTGTTATTGCAAAATCAAAATGCCCCATTAGTTCATTAGTTCCACTTTAGCTGAGTACTTTCATTGTGTGAAATGTCATGCTGTCAATCCTCTACATGACAGATGGAAACACAGTAGGCCTTTTATTTAAACATTGATTTTTGGGTATGTTTTACTGTCACATAGTTGAGACAGACAAACATGGAAAAGGGTATGACATGCAATAAAGGTCCTTTTATGGGACTTATAATAGGCCAACAGGACGCCCTGTAATACAGTCATTTGTTGTATTTCTATTCAAATGTATTTGACAGATTTAGGTCAGTAGCTTTCTGTTGATACAGTGCATATTATTCCATTGTAGTATCAGTACTCTCAGTACTTTAGTAAAGGTTTTAAGTATTTTAACAATACAAATTTTGTTTTGTTGGTTACAGAGAGCCAGAATGGAGCATGGTCCAGTGATCTACAGCCCGTAAGATTCGCTTTTCTGTTCTGTTCAGGGAAATTTAAATGAGCAATGATATACTGTATTGTACTGCATGTATTAAGTAATACACCTTTCTTCCTGGATATCTTGTTACAGTGTATTTAGTGGCTGGTTTACATTCTTGATTGAGTTTAAACGTAAAGAAATTACAAGATGATCCCAGCATCACAAATTGAGACTGTACATTGAGACTGGCACGGATCCACTCAAAGGTTAATAGTAACATAGGTGCGGGAGCACTAGAGTCACCATAAGATTAAATAACAAACGCAAAGTTAAGGCGAAAAGATGAGTTTAGATTTAAAGGATTTAACTGTGTTAAATACTCCTATACTGAGCCACGTCACCATTTTGCTATTTTTACATGTATATTTTATCCTTCTTAATATGGTCCAGAAAATACTGTTCAGCTCTTCTTTTAGCTCTGTTTTTGTGAACTCACTTTTCAGGTTACCAGGTGATCTGATTAATCTCCTGAGAAGCAACAGAGAAACTGGTAGACTACACACAAAGTTGCCTCAAACTTCAAAACCTTGCAATGATGTATGTCTTTTCCATATTCCGTCAAACTCCTCTTGTCTGGCATGTGTTGCAGGTCCAGATTACCTTACATGGGTGTCAGGCATTGTGTTCAAATATAAACAGAAAAGGTTACCCTTAAAGAATCCAGCTGAATCCACATTGACGATAGGAGACCTGGATGACACCATTTACAGAGGGAAAAATAACGTGGTGAATGGGTGGGGAAAGTTCTACCTTCCCAAGGCAGTAAGCATGCAGGTTGTAGGTGTAGTGGAGGGGACCTCGTGCCCGTGTGAGCAGCTCGTTTTGATGACCTGTGAGGACAAAAAGGTGTATGCCTACGATGGAGAGGAGCTGCATGAGGTGGCTTCAAGCCTGCAGCAGCTATGTAATGATGGAATAGAGTATCCAGCATCCAAGAGCTATTACGACGGGGAGGCGTTCAAAGATATGGTGAGAAATTACAGTTATGTTGCTAGGAACAAGCAGGACTCTGTGATTGTTGACCCTGATGATTGATCCCCTGTGGGCACTGACAACGTTTCTTTTTATATTGTCTGTTGTTTGTAGAAAGACACGGACTGGGCAAAAGTGAGGAACAGCGCTGTGGGGAAGAGATTGGACCAAACGCATCATCAACTGGTGACCGCTAACAAGTCCAGATTCCTGGAGAATCTCAAATCCACCAAACACCCCACGGGTGGGTATCTTTATCTTTCCTGCAGGGTAAAAACTAAGGTCATACTTTTTTAAAGTTTTCTTTTCTGCCCCTGGATGCAGCATATTAACTCTAATTTTACTTTAAGAGAGATTGTTTTTTCTGGTTATGGCCCAAGCACTTTTATCTGTGTCACACTCATGTTTATTCTGTATTTAGCAATCTAATTTATTTCTTCTCTCTCTCTCTCTCTCTCTCTCTCCTCAGGAGCCAGCAGCTGAAGCTTTTGGTTTTGTTTGTGTTGGTAGTTGTATTGTAAAATGTATAAATACACACTATATAATATGAATAAGTGATTATATTCATTTTTTGAATGAAAACTGAAACGGAATCTTTAATTGTCACATATATGCAATATTGAACAGAATGCATGTCAGACAAGTATTTGTTTATTGTGATACAGTCTGTTGTGATACCAAGAGTGTTTCAGAAAGACTCTGATCATTATTGTATTTCTTTGTGGTATTGAAACGTAATGAATAAATATGAATCCATCTCTCCTTTGAACAATAAAAGAGTTTTTCTTTTTTACACTGAAAGAAAAGATTTCTGTTCTGTCCAGGTGGCGGAAATGAACACTGACAAACCACAAGATATGATGTTAAGTTGGTTTTATACTGAATTAGGTTGAATAATTGAAAGTTCAGATGGAAAAGCTACATCCAGATACCAACATATAATAGCAAAATTGGGACCAACTAACTCACTTAAATGCTGAAGTAAATGTGGAACATAATTTGGCGATCACGTCTACATATTTTGTTCATGCAAGAGTCAGTTCCCAAAACACAAAAACACGTCAGTGAGAAAATAAGTGGTATATGATCAGCTTTAACATCAGCCACTGTGCTGAGTTACAATCATTAAACATGCACAGTAAAGTACAACTCAAAGTTTCTATCTTACTATCCGTGGTTAAATAAGTTGTTACTGCATGAGCACGGTTTTTCATTGATGATTTCAGTTGAGTGAAATTTTTGCTGCTGTTTAGTGTCAGCACTTTTACCACTATACAAAAGTCCACAGACATCTTATCACTTGCACAAGAGATAAGTCCCTTCTCCTCTGACATTTGTGCATTTTATGTGTTTTTACTGGCACTCCTTGTACAGTTTCATTTTCAGCAAGACTTCCTTCTCTGTTTAGTAGTGAGGAATTCCCAGAAACCAACTAGGGCGTGTTAGTGTGAAGCAGGGGGCAGGGCTTCATTCTGTTTCACTTACTCGTTGCTTACAATGGTGAGTAGCTGCTTTTATGGGGTTTCTTCTGTCAATATTTTATGTATTTGGGATTCAATTCTGCATTCTGCAATTTCATTTGTGTTGTTGGTGAAATGTATAATTGTTGTAATGTCTTTTGTAATATTCATGATTGCATTTGGAGGCTGAACAGAAGCCACAGACGAGGTGAGTCAACTGATTTACTGAACCACACTTGTTACTGCTGCATTCTGCTTTTTATTCCCCTAAAAACAATTTATGTTTATTATTTTAGAGAAGAAGAATATCTGAAAAAGAAAGACCTTTTCAGAAGGAATGCTTTCATCATCATTGACAAAATGGTGGCACTGAGTTCAGGACATCCTACAGAGTTAGTTGATGAGGTATGTCTGATGGGGACTGTTATGAACTTTTGAAATGTTCTGTTTCTTGACATAATGCATGGCTGTGTCATTGTGTATTTTGTACAGATAATGCTTCTAAAAATAGAAAAAATGATGTCTCTTGAATGTGTTTTGACTTACAGATTCTTCACAGCATCTTCTTTTTGGGAAAGATTAACACTCCACCATTTACCCCAGAAGATATTGTGAGTGATGACAACATGTTGAATGCGTTAAAGGGCTGCTACCCTCGGCCTTTCAAACTCTATTCCTCTCAACTACCCCGGCGGAGTCCAATTTCATGTGTGCTCGACATGGTAAGATTACAGTTTATCAAAAGATGACACAATTCTTCCTTGTCAAGTTGTATTGAACTGCTACTTCACCTAAACATCCTCAAATATTAGTTTATGATTAATGTAGATCATATAATTTCAAACTTGACTCACTAAATGACGCAGCATTTGTGCGGATAACAATAATACATGTGGTTGCCTGCAGATTGTCCACCAGTGTGGACAAGAGAAGGAAAAAGAAATAATAAAGAAGCTGCAACAGCTCATCCTTCAACTGAAGGAGGATGAAGCAATGGAACTGGTCTCCTCCACCATCTGTGTCTCTCAGAACAAGAAGACCCCAAATTCAGTGAGGTACTATGGAGTCTCCATGTCCACTTCTGGCCCTCTTCCAGGGCGAATCATGGTTGCTGCGTCCTGTCTTAGCACCTGGGACAGTTATGTAGCTGGTGCAGTGATGACCTACTATCCAAAGAAGATCAAGAAGACATATTTTGATGGAACTATTAAACTTCCAGTGGATGTCAGGTGCCAGGCGTTTAACTTCAGTAAAGTAGAAGAAATGCCTCCTTGCAAATCATGTGGGAATTTGTTTGGTTTGAGAACAGAAGAAAAAAAGGAATGGCCCTATGGCAACTGTGCAGAAGCTGAAAGTGTGAGCAACTTGCTTAAAAATGAGAAAGAAGTAAGAGAGCAGGCCCGACCAACATCTGAGACGTACACAGATGAGAACAGGAGGAGAGCTGAAGAGAGTCTGATAAAAGATCTTGCAGGTTTTTTGAAAACACTGAAATTTAAATGGGATAATGTATTCTACACCCCACAAATAGTTTGATCTCAAAAAGGGGAAACGATTGCATATCCCTACGCTGCAAGTCATCCCCTCGCCTGTTCTGTTTTTCTCTATCAAAAAAAGCAGAAATGTACAAATCATCTTTAAAAATTATAATAAATATATATACTGATACAATTCTTATGATCCTTCAATATAAAGTGACCAAATGATTGATGTGATTCTCTGTAACCCTCTAGGCAGTGAAGTTCCTACTTATTTTCTTAATGGATGTGGAATTCGTGTGATCAGAGCTGTCAGTATTTCGTGCTTTATCATCACAAATTGTTAATGCTCCAGCTACTTTCTACTGTAACAATAAATGCAAATGCATTATCGAGATGTAAGTGTGGGACCAACTGTGAATTATTTCAAAAGCACAACCTGAATACAAGCCATCATCTCATCTACAATGCTGCACTCATCTATCATGTTGAAGGTCTTTGACACATTCCTCAAAAGCATATTTAACAAAGTTAGAATCCTTTTGTTCTTTGCTTTGCGGAGAGTCATCAGGTAATACATCCAGTCCTTCACAACGATCAAGTTTCCACTTCACGCTGCAGTGTAGACAACATACAAATACATATTCCAACAACAACAACAAATCAGCCATATGAATAACATAAAAAAACTGACAACATAAGTGGGTTTTGAATCAGATGCCTTCTTTCTGTCTCATATTTCTGACAGTGGAGCATGACATGCTCTACTATTCCGTCTTGCCCACAGTATTCACATCTGCCTGTTTACCTGTCTTGAATAGTGTACTGTTTAGTCCAGTGTGTCCAAATCAAAGTCTTGATATTATTATTATTATTATTATTATTATTATTACTATTATTATTATTATTTCTGTCTTGCTGAAGCAAACTGCCAAATCCATGTGATTCTTTTTTGTGCCATTTCATTTCTTTTGATACCAATTTGCGCCAGCACCCATTTAAATAATACCTGCCATTTGAATTCTGTATAATGTTTGTCATGCTTCTATCAGATGCTGCCTGAATACTGTAAACTGGCTAGTGATGAGCTTGAACCTGAGGAAGTGATTGCTCTCAGTGGTCTTGTATCCTCTATCCACTGCACTGCGAAACAAGACTGCAAGCATGACTCTTGTGTTAACTGTTAACATCTGTATAGATCTGGACGTCAACGGTGGCAACTGTCAATATATGCCTGTATGGTACGTGAATAATAAATAAAACTCCCCGTCGTTGTTCTTCTTTTCTAATAACATAAAATCAGGTAGTATCCCACGCCTTTTGGCGGCAATGTTAGATCTACTGTTATGCTGAAGTTTAATTGAGCTACTTTAAGTTCTATCGCCTTCCGTTCCCCCCCCCTCCTTCGCCCAACAAGCGTCTGGTGTAACTCAGCGAGGGCTGTATCCTTCTCATTTCTGGTGGCACTTCTCCCATTTCCCTCTGTGGTGCTCACCAGTCACCTCCAGGTGCATCCTCGGTGAAAACAGGAGCACATCCGGGCCCTTGCGGCTGCACTGGGCCGGATGAGGCCATGAGGCCTTCTGAATGGGCGCAGCAGGATACCTGATGACGTTTCACAGGTCCAGAGGAACGGGAGCGCGGGCCGGGACGCAGGTGAGCACCTGAAGGCAGCACGGGGAGTGGCGCCGGTGGAAAGGAACAGCGACTGCGACCGCAGGTTCTTTGATTTCCTTGAGGACAGCAAACACGTCAGTCGACTCTTCAGCCGTGGTAACTAGTGTCTTTGAGTTTGTTTGATGAACGGTAATCTTTAGGTTTAGACCCGGACTACTCCCGCTGAAACAGTTCGTTAACGTTAAAACACATCGTTTTTTGTGCCTTTCATATAGATTGCTAAGCATTGTTTTCACATTTAAAATGATTAAATATGTATATAGTTTTCACATTTGAGGTGATTATAAAGAACCAAGATGGACGATTGTTGCTTTCGATTCTGGCTCTAAAGGAAACACAAAGGGAGATATTTTTCGTCTGACTCCTTGTTGTTATGTCGCATTGGCCTAACCTATTATTATTATTATTATTATTATTATTATTATTATTATTATTATTATTATTATGCGTAACATACTCAGTTAAAGCCTACAGACTCTTTTTGACTCAAATTGAAAAAAGATTCTGATTTATACAACTTTTTATTTTATTTGTGAAACCATAAAAAGGGGGAATCTACGCCGACCCGCTACGGAAATCCAGAAATCTGTTATATTAATATAAGTTATGGCCTAATCATTTGTGCATACAAATATTTTGTGTGTACATTATTTAACAGCAAATAATGA
Source organism: Lateolabrax maculatus (assembly GCA_031216445.1). NCBI lineage: Eukaryota > Metazoa > Chordata > Actinopteri > Acropomatiformes > Lateolabracidae > Lateolabrax > Lateolabrax maculatus. The sequence continues at coordinate 17,458,365 of CM062218.1, forward strand.
AAACATCTTTGGGGACGAACTTGGCTGCAGTGTTACACCGTAACAATTCGTTACATTTACATGTTACATTTTAATTACAACTTTTACAACTAGTAACTCAATTCATATTGAAATGATGCCATGCGAAAAATATTTTCATGCATGCATTTGGAAATTATCTTTAAATATCCCAGTAATCATTTGGGCGTTAAATCATACACATCGACATCATTCATTAATGAAGAGATTTTTATAGGCTTAGTTAGTGTTATTAAATTGTAGTCAACTTTTTGCTTTCCAATTTACTGATCTGTCTGCATCTCACAACTCGTTTTCTTTAAAGTTTACAGGTTTTTGTTTCTTCCACTTTTGAATTTAAAAACGTCTCTGTCTGTTTAATTTAAAGACTTCCTGCCAAGGTGCTGTAGCTACACTCAAAATGGATGGATGTCCAAACAACACAAAAGTAAGTAACTCCCATTGTTTTTCTGTGCTGTAGACTAAAGAAAACAATTAATAAAATAATTAATTTATTCATTGGTTAAAGACTGAATAATGAAAACGAATCTTTAATTGTCATTTTAACATTTCCTTTAAATATTGTTATTGCAAAATCAAAATGCCCTATTAGTTCCACTTTAGCTGAGTACTTTCATTGTGTGAAATGTCATGCTGTCAATCCTCTACATGACAGATGGAAACACAGTAGGCCTTTTATTTAAACATTGATTTTTGGGTATGTTTTACTGTCACATAGTTGAGACAGACAAACATGGAAAAGGGTATGACATGCAATAAAGGTCCTTTTATGGGACTTATAATAGGCCAACAGGACGCCCTGTAATACAGTCATTTGTTGTATTTCTATTCAAATGTATTTGACAGATTTAGGTCAGTAGCTTTCTGTTGATACAGTGTATATTCTGATACATTGCAGTATCAGTACTTTCAATACTTAAGTAAAGGTTTTAAGTATTTTAACATTACAAATTTTGTTTTGTTGGTTACAGAGAGCCAGAATGGAGCATGGTCCAGTGATCTACAGCCCGTAAGATTCGCTTTTCTGTTCTGTTCAGGGAAATTTAAATGAGCAATGACACACAACAAAATACCTGTATTAAGTAATACACCTTTTGAGTACTATACCTTACTATTATCATTCTTATTAAGTAATACATTTATTAAGTAATACACCTCTCTTCCCCGGTACCTTGTTACAGTGCATTTAGTGATTAGTTGGTACAAATAATAGCGAATGTGTCCCATAAAATATAACATAAAATGACACTCACATCTACATGTCACATACCTATGTAAGTTTACAGTAATCACAAAAAACTCATTCCTAAACAGTTTTCTCACTTCTCTTGTTTGTATCAAGTCATACAAATGGTTTCATCATGTGTTCTGAGTTGGAAACTTGTACCGCCCCAATACAATGGAGGTGACAGAATTTAGTCTGTGCTGTTCAAAGCTTTAAAAAAGCACATTTTGAGAAATTCACCCGTTAGGTTAATTTTATTTATACCGCCCATGTTGACAAATCACAACTTTTGCGTCAGAGGGCTTTAAAATCCCAGCAACATATGACACCCTTTATTATTAAAAGAAGAAGAATGTGGATCAAAGAAGATGTTGAGCGATTTCCAGGTGCCACCAAGCACTGGTAGGATCTGGACCACAAAACCTTGTCTGTGCCATGAAGACCCTGACAGAGGTCAGATCACACGTACACACAGGAGAGAAAACTCGAGGATATTATTTGCACCGAGGGAGAAGAGATGAGAAGAAGCGGGATGAAGATGGAAGATTCAACAACAGATAGCAAACACTGGCTGAGCCTTAATAAAATTTTGTTGGATAATTTAACTTAATTTCTGGAGAATTTACTTCTGTTAATTTGTTTCTAACCTTGAATTTGACATTTTCAACGCACTCAATTTTGACTTCTGCTTGTTTACTGGAAGTAAAAAGTGACTCAAATCTCTATATTGCACTAACTTTGAATTTTCAGTTTATATTTGGTAGCAGCCACATTCAGGCTCATATCAGTGCTGCTTGGTACAATTGCCATAGTAATTTTGTAATAACTAGAAAGAGTACGGCTAGTGGTTGTTCATCATCGTTGGCAATGTTTTGATTTTTATTTGAGTGAAGACCATGTGACTCGTCCAAGACACATACCAAGCCTCCTCCATGTTACTTTGTTCAAATGGAAAATTTTAACTCAAATACATTGCATGCTGGGATACCTGGTGACATGGAGCCATGCAGATAGTTTTGTTATGTGATGAGATTTTAAGATATGTCTGCCTATAAAACTTGAGCTGCAACCCCAATACAGTGGTCAGTGGATGAAGGTTTGGTTATGCTGTTTGAATAGGAAGAGAAAAGAAGAAGAAAGAAGAAATTCAAATTCAGTCAAGTCAATTGTATTGAAACAGCCCAAAATCTGACTGACCACGAAGGATTGAAAACTCATTCAAGGACAAGGAAAGTTAAGAAGAATTCTCGTGCTATGTATTGTAATAACTTCGGCAATAAGTACTGTACATTGAGGCTGAGATGGACCCAGGTTAATGGTAACATACTGTAAATACGGGAGCAGAATAAGTAATAAACTGAAGTTAAGGCAAAAAGTTGAGTTTAGGTTTAAAGAATTCAACTGCGTCGGACAGGTTGATTATTTCTCTATTGAGCCAAGTCACCATTTTGCCATTTTTACGTGTATATTTTGTCACCATCTCTACAGCATATTCTTCTTAATATGGTCCAGCAAATGCTGCTTTCAGTATCAGCTCTTCTTTTAGCTCTGTTTTTGTAAACTCTTATCCCTCTTCTACCTTTCAGGTTGGCAGCTTGGCCGTTCAATCGATCTAATTCCCTGCAGAGCAACAGAAGAAAAGGTTGATGACACACATCGTTGCCTCACACATCATAAAACCTTGCAAGAAGTATTTTCCATATTCCGTCAAACTCCTCTTGTCTGGCATGTGTTGCAGGTCCAGGTTACCTTACATGGGTGTCAGGCGTTGTGTCCGAAAATAAACAGAAGAGGTTACCCTTAAAGAATCCAGCTGAATCCACATTGACGATAGGAGACCTGGATGACACCATTTACAGAGGGAAAAATAACGTGGTGAATGGGTGGGGAAAGTTCTACCTTCCCGAGGCAGTAAGCATGCAGGTTGTAGGTGTAGTGGAGGGGACCTCGTGCCCGTGTGAGCAGCTCGTTTTGATGACCTGTGAGGACAAAAAGGTGTATGCCTACGATGGAGAGGAGCTGCATGAGGTGGCTTCAAGCCTGCGGCAGCTATGTAATGTTGGAATAGAGTATCCAGCATCCAAGAGCTATTACAAAGGGGAGGCGTTCAAAGATATGGTGAGAAATTACAGTTAAGTTGCTAGGAACAAGCAGGACTCTGTGATTGTTGACCCTGATGATTGATCCCCTGTGGGCACTGACAACGTTTCTTTTTATATTGTCTGTTGTTTGTAGACCAACAAGGACTGGGCAAAAGTGAGGAACAGCGCTGAAGGGAAGAGTTTGGACCGAGCGCATCATCAACTGGTGATAGCAAACAAGTCCAGATTCCTGGAGAAACTCAAATCCACAAGACACTCCACAGGTGGGTATCTTTATCTTAAAGATAAAGGTCATACTTTTCAAAGAAAGGTTGTTTTTTTTAGAAAGCCCACGTAGATTTGAAACTTTTGAGTTGAAGCTATGTGAAGGCAAGATGGAGTCTGTACATACGTGTGTCTTGAAAGGCCTGTTGAATAACTGCAAGGGTAGTAATTTCTTCAAGTGTTACTTTTAGTTGTGTCTTGTGTGGAATAATTAATCATTTAGTAAGATGTGCTTGAAAATAGAGTTTTGTACCTGCAAAACTCTGTTTTGATAGCATGTATAGGCTTGTCTGTGCTTGTGGGCTACATTTTTTAAAATCTGGTTTCTGCTTGCAAATTCTGTTTGTGCATTCAGTTCCAGGCTTGTACAATTAGAGCCTGATTTTCTTAGTAGTGGTATTGTATTTATGAGCTCATGCATGTGGGTTTATAATAAACGCCCCATCCTATGTTACATCAATACATCCACTGCAGCACATGAACTCTTAAATGAACTCTACCTAGTGGAAAATGTACTTTAACAAAGATAGTTTTTTCCTGGTTATGGTCAAAGCATTTAATTTATATGTCACATTTATTATGTATTGAGCAATCTAATTTGTTTCTTATGTCTTTCTCTCTCTCGCTGTCCCCTCCCAGGAGTCATCTGCTGATGCTTTTTGTACATTTAACTATATTTAGGTAGGTTGGATGCAGGATCACCCACAGAAACCTTGTTACAACCCCTAACAGCAGATAGAATCACAATTAGTGTCACTATTGTCTTTGTAAAATTATCTTTTATTTTTTCATGTATCATAAACCAAGATTTCATTACAATAAAAATTAGGTCACTTCTTTATTGCATGGGTGGTGCTACCTTACAGCATGTGTCATTGAGATTAATCAGAATGTTGCAATATGCTTTAACAGGATTTATTTTTGCCATTTTTGCAGAGTAGCCTAATTCCAAGTGCACAAAATGATTCGTAAAGTTCAGGTAATTCCAGTTATGCAATACACAATTTCTACATATTCACTATAAAACAAGTGTATAGAAGAGATACATATAGAAATACAACAGTGCTGGTCAACCCTGTCTTCTGCATTTGGCCACACGTTCTCATCCACATCACGCCTCATGTCCTCTCTTGTTATACACCTGGGACAGAATCTTTCTGTAGCTGGTGGTCATAAACTTTCCACCTCCATGAGGAAAACTGACTGGAGCAGAACGGTGAAACACCACCTGGTCTCATATAATTACAAAATGTTCTGGATTCTGAAGTCTTTCATAGGGGTCATCAAGGAATGAAAACAGGCGCTCAGTGTCCCGTTTTTATTGTTTTTAATTTCTTTATAGTTATCTTTGATTTTGGATGTAAAAATCAACAGTTTTGTCAATAGTATGTAAATGTGTAAAATAGAGTGTAAAAACACGGAGGTTTGTTTGCGGTTGAGTTTTTTTGAATGAGAAAATGGTTCATAAAATTTGAAAGTTGTGGTCATTGAGTGCATTTTGTATCAAAGCAATGAAAAGTGATCCATTGACTTTCGCTGTGCTGACTGTGTTTTGAAACAAGAGTTTTGAAAAAGTGAACTATTTAATTTGCAATTGTAAAACACTGTAATAAAATGTATTGAATGAATGAATAAAGGCTTTCTAACCCCTTTTCAAGGGGTCTACTGCCACAACAAATTCACAGTGAAACTCTTTCCCATTCATATTATACAAAATACTATAAGATATTATTAAGGGTATTAAAGGGAAACAATCAACGAAAACCGTATTAACTTTAACATTATAATTAACCTTATATCTTAAATTAGAGCTTTTATTTAAGTCATAACTAGCTCCCATTGGCCAGCCATTATTTTCAGTGTTCGATATAGAGTAATGAAACTGAATCTTTACTTATCACATTTACTGACCATTTTCAACATATAGATATAATATTTAACAGAATGCATGTCAGGTAAATATCTGTGTCTTGTGTCATCAAAGTATTTAAAAAAGATTTGGGATAATATAATATTATTCCTCTGTTTATTGAAACTTTTAATTACAGAATATGAGTAGTTTAAGTATTTTTCTGGGGTAACATTGAATTGTTAAAAAGAAAGTTTCTGTTCTGTTCTGGAGGCTGAAATTAACACAATATATGAGGTTGAGTTGGTTTTAGACTGAATTTAGCTTGAATAACCAAAAGTTCAGATGGAAAAGCTACATCCAGACACCACAAATAATAGCAAAATTGGGACCAACAAACTCAATTAAATGCTGAAAGAAATGTGGAACATAATTTGGCAGTCACATCTACATATTTTGTTCATGCAAGAGTCAGTTCCTAAAACACAAAAACATGTCAGTGAGAATAAATAGTTTTGGGGGGCAAAAACTGTTTGAAGCAACAGTTTCTGAAATATAATTTCAGGAAATGATACCATGAATAATTTTCCCAAGTCACAGATGAAAAAATCATATGAAGATACACATCTAAAACCCTGCATTGTATAAACTAGTCTCTGCCCGTTTGTGTTTTTCTCATTTCTGAATCAGAAGCCTTGAAAACCAAACAAAATGCCATTCTCTGACAGAGCTTTAACATCAGCCACCGTGCTGATGGATCATGACCCCACATTAAACTTGGAAAAGCACAACTCAAAGTTTCTCTCTTACTACCTGTGGTTAAATGAGTTGTTACCGCATGAGCAGGATTTTCCATTGCTGAGTTCAGTTCAGTTCAGTGACTTTTTTGATGCCGTTTAAAGGCAACACTTTTAGTACCACACTCTAGCTAATAAAGTGTTGCTATGTTTTGTATAAATGCTAGTATGTTATTTTAGGCTATTTTTTTCATGCAATTGATCTGTCATTGGTTTGAGCAGCTTTTTTAATTTCACGAAATATAACATCTGACATTTGTTTCTGTGCGCTTCCTGGTTTCCACTGGCATTCCTTGTACAGGTACAGGCAGATTCTACTCAGTCATGTCTTATTGTAACTTTTTGTTTCATTTACTCATTATTTACAATGGTGAGTAGAAGCTTCTAAGTGGATTCTCTTAGTCAACATTTTATATCATTATGAATCAGTTCTAAATTGCTAATTTAATTTGTGTTGTCAGTGAAATGTATAATGGTTGTAATGTGTTGTGTATTATTTCCGAGTGCATCAGGCTGCCACACTGAAGACACTGAGGTGAACTGATTAACTGAACCACAAGTTTTTCTTGCTGCATTCTGCTTTTTAATTCCCTAATTTATGTTTGTTATTTTAGAGAAAAAAGTGCTTTAGAGCTTTTGAAAGATCCTTTCAAACGAAACGCTTGGATTATTATCAATGAAATGGTGGAACTGAGTTCAGAAGATACTACAGAGTTAGTTGATGAGGTATGTCTCATGGGGACTGTTAAAAACTTTTGAAATGTTCTGTTTCTGGACATAATGCATGGCTTTGTCATTGTGTTTTTTTTTTATGCATAATGCTTCTAAAAATAGAAGATGATATATTTTGAATGTGTTTTGACTTTACAGATTCTTCACAGCATCTTCTTTTTGGGAAAGATTAACACTCCACCATTTACCCCAGAAGATATTGTGAGTGATGACAACATGTTGAATGCGTTAAAGGGCTGCTACCCTCGGCCTTTCGAATTCTATTCCTGTCAACTACCCCAGCGGAGTCCAATGTCATGTGTGCTTGACATGGTAAGATTTGGTTTATCAAAAGACACAATTCTTCCTTGTCAAGTTGTATTGAACTGCTACTTCACCTAAACATCCTCAAATATTAGTTTATGATTAATGTAGATCATATAATTTCAAACTTGACTCACTAAATGACGCAGCATTTGTGCGGATAACAATAATACATGTGGTTGCCTGCAGATTGTCCACCAGTGTGGACAAGAAAAGGAAAAAGAAATAATAAAGAAGCTGCAACAGCTCATCCGTCAACTGAAGGAGGATGAAGCAACGGAACTGGTCTCCTCCACCATCTGTGTCTCTCAGAACAAGAAGACCCCAAATTCAGTGAGGTACTATGGAGTCTCCATGCCCACTTCTCGCCGTTTACCAGGGCGAATCATGGTTGCTGCGTCCTGTCTTAGCACCTGGGACAGTTATGTAGCTGGTGCAGTGATGACCTACTATCCAAAGAAGATCAAGAAGACACATTTTGATGGAACTATTAAACTTCCAGTGGATGTCAGGTGCCAGGCGTTTAACCTCAGTAAAGTAGAAGAAATGCCTCCTTGCAAATCATGTGGGAATTTGTTTGGTTTGAGAACAGAAAAAAAAGAGGAATGGCCCTATGGCAACTGTGCAGAAGCTGAAAGTGTGAGCAACTTGCTTAAAAATGAGAAAGAAGTAAGAGAGCAGGCCCGACCAACATCTGAGAAGTGCTCAGATGAGAACAGGAAGAAGGCTAAAGAAAATGTCTTGAGAGAGCTTCGGAATTATCTGCGCATGTCGAAGTTTAGATGGAATGGAACATTTTACACCCCACAAAGAGTTTAATCTTAAATAGGGGAAACAATTGCATATTGAACATCGATAAGTACAATTCTTCAGGTTCTTTATTATAACATGTCCAGATCAATCTCTTTTGATGTGATTCTTTATCAATAAAAGCTTCTCTGTAACCCTCTAGGCAGTGAACTTCCTATCTTTTTCTCAGCAGTTTAGCATCTGACATTCGTGTATGCTCTTCTTTTAGCATTGGCACACCTTAAATAATTGTATTCTTACGAAATCTCCCTGCGCGTCACCTTTCCAGAGAACAAAAAGTCCCTGTCAGAAGTAGGCAAACCGCTTATATGACTTTGCATAAGAACAAACCGACAAGATAAAACCGGTTATGGGTGGATCTACAGTGTGCACATAAACATACAAATACTGTATGTACCAGGTAGCAATAAAATTTAGTAAGTAGTAAATAGTAAGGCGATTAGGTTTATTTATCTATGTTTTAGTAGGGTGTGTGTGTGGAGTGACAGCCTGGGTGAAGAAGCTGTTGTTCATTTCTTGACTTAATAACCAAATATCGATTTTCATATACTGCATGTTGCAGCATAGAGAAACACATATTTAAACATATCCATACTCAATAAATCAGGGAATGCAATCACATGTTCATACTGCTACCTGAAAGGTGGGAACAAGTGCCTGAAACAGAGGATGCCCTGCTGTTTTCTTTTGATATTGATTCCTGCTCACAACCTCATTCATATGCAGCTGCTCTAGTACTTAATTTTGATGAGTCTTTAATATATAAACATGGAGAAAAAACAAAAAACAGCTGGGGTCTATATTGAAACTACAGCATGAGCTGGACTAAAGTATCTTCATTAGCACAACGTGACTAAAAATGTCCAGTCAGAGAACAATAACTTATAAACAACAATAAACAAGCTTTTCATGCACATGAAATCTAGTCACATTGGACTGTTCACACTTCTTCTCTATGTTGAAAATAACCTAATGTGTGGTGTGGTTTTATCGGAACCACCTCTTATTCACAGTAGCCTACTCCTGTCTGCTGCCGTGTTTTTAACTCTATGTCTGCAAGCAAGTTCTCTGAGTTTTTTACTGCTGCTTCTTTAACTGCTTTTATTCCACATTCTTACACAGAGGAGCTGGTCTCCCTTTTTAAACAACACTTGTCAGACTGTCCTGGAACTCTGTCGCCCCCTAAAGAGACAAAAACTCCAACAGAACGCAGCAGTCCTAGCTAAATGACTTCAGGCAGGAATTAGAGAGAGACTGTAGGAGAAAGGAACGAAAGTGGAAAAAACGGGTTTCCATGTATTGTATTAAATCTGGAACAACGTAATGAAGGACTATCAAAAAGCAGTTAAAGGAAGCAAGAGTTCTTCTCTCACTTAATTTTAGCAAATCAATCCAACCCCAGGATTTTTTGGAAGGCAATAAACTCGGTCGTCACCCCCTTCCCTTGTCATTTTACCGATAGAGATGTGTGAAAGGTTTTTACAATTTTTTATAAGTAAAGTCAAGGATATAAGACAACAAATTATCCCCCAGAAAGTGTTTTACATGCCAGTAGTGGAATTTTCAACCCAACTTTTAGCTTTTATGCGTCATAACAACATCTTTGAGAAGTTTAAGTCTGGTTTTAGAGCTTTAAATAGTATAGAAACTGCCCTCCTCAAGGTAACTAATGACCTCCTTTTAGCAGCTGACAACAGGAGAGTGTGAATTTAATTTGTGCAGCTTTTGACACAGTAGCTCATGCCATTTTAATTGCGTCTTAAAACCTGGGTTGGCATCAAGGACACTGCACTTAGTTGGTTTTACTCTTACCTTTTACAAAGAACCTACGTTATCACCATAGGTAATTACTCATCTTCTGCAACTAACATTACTTGTGGTGTACTGTAAGGTTAAATTTTAGGTCCAATTTTAATTTCTATCTACATGCTTCCACTTGGCCAAATCATCCAACGACACAACGTCTCCTTTCATTGCCATGCTGACAACACGCAGATGTACCTTCCCCTGAGACCTACGGACCCCAAAAGCCTAGTTGCTGTTGTAGACTGTCTTAATGATGCAAACTGTTGGATGGCACAACATGTTCTTCTATTCAATCCCCCCAAACCTATCAGTCTTATTGTGGGTGGCCTTGGTCCCTGGTCTGCTGACGTCAAGTCCTCTGCCAGAAATTTGGGAGTACTTTACTGATTCACGTTTCAGTTTTGAACCTCACATCAAAAAAGTTGTCCAGTCTTGTTTTCTTCAGATACGAACTATCTCCAGAATTAAACCAATGCTGTCACACTCAGACCTGGAAAGAGTCATTCATGCACTCATCTTCTCCAGACTTGACTATTGTAACTCCCTCCTTTCTGGCATGAACCACAAGTCACACTTTTACCTCCAACTAGTTCAGAATGCAGCAGCACATTATGGAAATGTTGACCCCATATTAGCCGACACGCAGCCTTGGATCCTCAGGTGGGGCCTTTCTGGTCGTTCCAAAGTTGAGGCTGAATTTTAAATTTTTTGAATTATGATTAACACTGAAACTCACTTCTAAAAGACGATTTAATTTAGTCTTTATCCTCACATTGGTTTGTCTCAGTGGCAAAGACGCACCACCAGATGGCAGAACAACCATGTTCTCTTAAAATCTGCTCCGAGCTCCAAATCCAAATCATCATTTCAATATCCATCAGTCTAGAGACATTAAGCTAATAACTTCAAAATAACATTTTCCCCTCACGCTCTGGCTTTGGGAAATGGAGTGTAAGTTATGACTACACTGTCCTCACTGTTTTGTTGTGATCCTATTACTCTACTCCATAGGTGACTTCTTCTACCACCTTCACCTCTGACAGGCCAGACTGCTTCTTTCACTTCAGACAAAGACAGGAAGCACACTGTGGCCCTCAGAACAATTCCCCATCCTTTAAAGGAAAGACAGGAATCAAAGTGCAACAGGAAGAGCAAATAATTCACATTCATCTGTCATCAGGTATTAACTATTCAGGCCTATTCCGTGCTAGGGGAAATACACTTTCAGGCTTCAGTTGAATGAAAAACACTGATGAAAAACTGTGCAAACAAAATGAAATACCATTGCAGGTCTGTATAGACTGTTTGGGCTAACTGTGGTCAAGGAAAAAACTCAGTCAGGGCAAATTTGGATTATATTACTAGTCTAATTTCACTTCATGAAAGCCAAATCGTGTCAGACTAATTTATGATTAGGAAGCCCAGTCTGTACGTCATTTTTGAATCAGAAGTCTTGAGAACCAAACAACATGCCATTCTTCAGGAAACGTATGGTGATTGATGGGAAAAATTTATTTTCAGCTGCTACGTCACAGACGCTTTGTCGGACTTTTCCTGTGCCCCTCTATCCAATAACATGTTTGTTTTCTGGTCTATATTTGTGTAGCCAACTGCTACCGGTGTGGGAAATCCTGTCTCACCTCTCAGCCTGTACTGATGAAAACACTGGCACTTGGTGACGTCCAGGAGACAGAATGGTAATGTTTTTTAAAAACCTTACGTAATTCACAGATCTAATCTGTGTTTGAACAGGCAATCCTATGTACTTTACAGAAATATAGGGACCTAGCCAGGAAACGGATGCCCTGGTAGGACTCCTTCACTATGAGAGCACGCACACATACAGTATGAACACACAGATGATAAACGCTGCATCACACTTATGTGCACACACACGCAAACACACACAGATGGTTGCAGTTAGACTGTAATATTTTCACTGAAGTTGCCCTTGGTGCTTCATGTCTGGAAAATCTGAGTCATGCTTGTTTGACAAATCATCTCCGATTGGATGTAGGTTTGTTTAATCACCCTATAATGTATTAAAGCATGTTTGCAAGTGAAACAGATGCTCAGATAATCACAGTAACACACCTCGTCATTGCTACACTCGTATATGAGGGGGCACTTACAGTGTGATTAATTGTCCAGAGTAGATAACTGCATGAAAGTAGTTGCCAGTTTATTAGGTACACCTAGCTGAAATTAATGCCATCTAATACAACAGTCTTGCAATAAATCCTATACCATCATGAAGGTTATAATGCTCAGTTTCTCTTGAAACTGAAAATGAACAAATCCAATGTCTAGTGTGAACACTCCAAGACTGACCCCACATGAACATATTTTAGCATGCCAATGTTTGGCCTGTGCTGGAGAATGCATTTTTGTTTGCCTACACATGCGTACACATTGCATGTACCATTACAACACACAATAATTGATCGATGAAATGTGTAGCTTGAGAACACTTGAAGCAATACACATGCTAAGAAGATAAGCAGGGCTAAGGGAACTTAATCAGCGGCTGTGGCGGTTCCAAGGGTTGGCAGCTGCCACCCCGGTCTAATCCAAAAATAAATGAAAAGTTGTGGCTTGTCGGAAATTTACAAGAATGAAGCTCTGATGTCTGAGTGCAATGAATGCAGCAAGAGATGATTCTCCCATAGATTCCAGTGTGGTGCCAGGAGCAGCCAGAGGACACAGGGTTGGTTACAGACCCATTGCAGCTTTCTGTGCAGCCTCACCCGGTCCAGGTTCCTGCTAAATGTGTGTGCGGGGGCAATGGGAAGGTAATGTAATCGGTGTGTGCCCGAAAACAGCGTGTAACACCGTTAACACCGAGTACAAGTGGAACTTCCACTAGTTGAAACCTCACTCTCGTTGTAACTCGGTCTCTTGCGCGCTTAAAGGCAATTCAATCTCTCTCGCGGAGCACTCCCACTCTCGCGCACTAATTCATTGTCTCGCACTGTATTATGGTGAATGCCGTAAGTACAGAAAACACCTAACTGAGCTTTTGTAAAGTAATGCTGTGAGCGCACATATAGGCACGGCTATTATTACCTTGCTGTGATGATGATTATTGATCATGGCCAAAGAAGTTGCAAGCAGTATCTAATGTTACTGAGTGAAGCTAACATTGTTTTGCCCAACGACACAAAGAACAATGTTTTAGATATTGACAGTTCTAAATAAAAGCTGTTCATTTCTAATACCAGCTGTACGTCATAGTGTTATTTGTCCATATGCTCCAGTATCACTATCACTAACCTTTTTAATTGTATTATTCAAGTAGCCTACCGGTTCTCATTTGGGAAAACATTTCCTGTCGTGCTAAGTTAAGCTGACCGACTACTGGCACTAGTTTATGTTTACCAATAAACATGAGACTGGTATCAATCTTCACATCTAACTCATCATCTTATACTGTAGCAGATGCACAGGTTCAACAAACCAAACACTCAATAATTACCCCGACCGTAAGCACTGTGACCATGTTTCTGAAATGTTCTTAAAATAAAATAAAATCTACCGTGACTTTTTGAAATGTACTGTATGTGGATTGGTGCAGACTCAATAGGCTGCTACTCTGCGTGCACAGTACCTTCTGCAGCTCTAATGCTAAGCTCTTCTTGGTATGTACCAATCCCTCTGACCACCCAATCAACAGTATGTTTGTTTGGGTGTAAACACTGAGAACCAGAGAACTTTGTTTTGTGTGTGTGTGTGACAAAAATAGTAGCAAAGTAAGTTATTTGTTTTTGGGACATGCTGAAACAGGTCAATGCTTGGTACACACATCCGGAGTGGTTACGAGAGCTTTTATGAACGTGTGTGTGTGTGCGTGTGTGTGTGTGTGTGTGTGTGTGTGTGTGTGTGTCATGTTGTTGCGTCTGTCTGTGTAACCACTGATCCAGACAGTCCCAGGCCAGGCATCGGCACAGCAGGGGGTTCAAGGGATTTCGGTGATGCCGCTGCCATCAAACCACCACTTCCCATCAGGCCGTTCAGTATGACCAGTTCTGAATGGATGACTCAGCAAGCCCTTGACAGACATTTTCATGTCGCTGCTCTGTAACAAAGAAAGGAAAGTAACACATTGCTCCCCGGTGTGGAAGAAGCCAGGCCTTCCCCACCAATCAGACTTGGGCTGTTGCTCTGACGGTCTCTAATGAGAACTGAGTGTGTCTTGTGAATTTGACTGTGATCCTGTATGTTTTGTTTGTACATGTACCACCACATGCATGACGTTCACACGCTCATTCACTTTGGTATCACAGAGACGCTGATGGAGTTTTGTTTCCCGATCAAAACCCTTTTTTTTTTCTCATGTGTCATGGTTGGTCAGCCTTCCCTTTAAGGCAAACTCCATTCTTGTCACTGGGATAAACACACACACACACACACACACACACACACACACAAAATAAATAAAATAAAACAATGTGAAATATGAGTGACTGTAGCACAAAATGGGAGGATTCTCTCTGGCACATAAAACCTGACATGAAATCATTTATAAAGTGTTACTGCTGGAAAATACAGTAAACTAACCAGCGTCAGTCCAGGTCTTATATAACAGGCCATATACAGAGCAAATGGGCCCCAGCCCTAGTGAAGCTGTCATCTGCTGGAGTAGTAAAACAATGGGAGTGAAGGGTGAGAGATAACAGAGCACCACCCCTGCTGTGATAATAACACTGTGCGACAGCTATATTTAGGGGCTCACTTTGACAAAATTACTTGGTGTGTGTGTGTGTGTGTGTGTGTGTGTGTGTGTGTGTGTAAGTGGCAGTGTACACTGGGCTGCCCAGAGCTCAGAGCTATGCAGCGGTAACAGTTTTGCCAACAAAATCACTTTCAAATGCACTAATGTGTGCAGTTCCCCTTTCCCCTGCAACGAGATGTGTGCTGTCAAATAAACATATAGGAGAGTCATTTTATTTTACAGCAAGAATTTCGTTTGTATCTTTGTCCCCTTTAAAACCATCCTGATATATAATTTGATATTTACTTTGATTTCTCGTCATAACAATTCATGTCAAATGGAGGGTGGATACACTGATTTTAGGTATGGTTGTATTCACTACCAGTCAAAGGCACACACACACACTCACAGTTTTAAATTTGACCTTTTCATAAAAGGACACTGTGGCCTTTCCCCTACATTTTCAGGCCAAAGCACACCACTCATTAAACCAGCACCCGAGCTTGCTACCAAGACCTTACGTCCAATAAAAACAGCTCAGGCCTGGACAGCATAATAATGACTTTTCACTAGATTTTTACTCGGGTTTGTGGCCAGCTGATGCATTTACAGGAAGTGCAATAAGGCACCACAGCTTTCCTCTCTCCTCCCGTGCTCTAAAGTAACTCACACTGTTGGCTAAATTTACGCACTGACTAACCTGAGCATAGACCTTGATTCCACGGTAAATCTTCTTAAATTTCATTAGATGTATGATGGGAACATACCTGAAGAGCAATGATAGCCTATACCCAGATGGAGATTTAACAAACAAGTCAAGCATGTTTTCACAGATTTCCTTTAAACCTGCACTAACAGATGCCAACGGGGGGCAGCGGAAACAAGCTGTAAACACTGACATAACACCACCTTTTAGGTCGATATGAGGAACTTTGCAAACAGTTGTTTATTTACACATCCAGCAGTTATGGAGCAACATTATTATTCATCGGGAGTCATGTTTTAGTCTCTGTCAACTCCTGAGGAAAATATCTGGCTCTTTAGCTGCTAAATTCTTCACCGTGTTCACCAGCTGTCAACTTTGTCTGTCTGCTATTTGATGCTGAGCAGGTAGTAGACAGTTGGTTTTTAGAGTTTTTTTGATGAAAAACGGTTCTATGAGAGTGGTGAGAAAACAGTGAAGTTATGGTCGGACAGTTAAACAATTCATTACTATGATATACCCCTTTCAAATTGTCATTTGATAAATTAATATTGTTAAAATAAGGATTATCGCCATTTTAACGAGTGCTGAAACAAAGGTATCTAAAGAATCCAGAGGGGTTCAAATTTTAAAGCAAAGTGTATACTTACAGTATACCAGCATAACACTTTATTGATCCCCAGGGGGAAATAAACCTTTATCCCAACAGACATTTTAATCAATAAAGCAGGAAGAGCACAGGTGTAATTAATAACATTAATGATGGGTGAAATGATTTCACCCATCATAAATGGATTTCACTGAAATCCATTTAGATGTACCATGGTATTGTGCATTGTGGCTCACTGGCATGACTTGGTAGGACAATTTAAAGAAAATGAATGTTATTATGTTGCCCCCGTGCTTTCCCTGCCATGACAAGTCAAAATGTCTGCCATAAAGAAAGTCTACTGACATAACTACGCATAACTAGGTAGCAATTAGAGAGGGGCAATCATATGTAAAGGCCAATAAACCCATGGTACACGCCCACAGGTGTTTTCCCTTGTTTTAGCGGATTAGATGGTGTGGGCGTGTACAGACTGTGCTTGATTGACAGCTCCCTCAATCTCATTGGCTGTATCCAATATCACCCCGTATTAAGCACACTCAATAGTTTACTCTAAAGAGAGTAGTGAATTGAGAATCATTGTATGTCGTCAAGTGAAGTGCTGCATGACCGTAATCAAATCTGTCAAACGTGACACATTGCATTGTGGGATTTGTTTGCAAAAAGTAGCTCTGCCTAGCTTCAGCTTGAGCGAGGTCTAATAAGATAACCAAAAACGCCTGTGTGAATGTGTAGGGCCTTGAATTAGTGTGAATTCTCTTAAACCTCTTTGTTAGCCCTTTTTTTACCTTGCACTATTTGTTTCTTGTCTGTAGCATATTTATCTTTCACTCTCAGCACCCCACCAGGTAATTGGTGTGCATTTATCTCCTACGCTTGTGTATTCTGCTCTCAGCTGGCTAGTTATAGTAAGCCAACTAACAGAGCTGCTGCAGTCAGACCTGCCTTCAGTGATTTTGGGGCTACTTGGGGCCAGTGCAACAAGCTATAAACGCAACATTGACACATCATCACCTTGTAAACTCACCAGTTTATATAAAAATATTGATAAGTGCAGCTTTAAATTCGTATTGAGGTTGAGTCGTAACATGGATTTTTATCTCCCTGTGTGTTGTGTTGGGTAGTTGATGTTGCAGCATAATGAACAATGACATGTCTGCAAGTCAGTGCAGGAAAAGAGAAAAATGTAAATAGCAGGGATAAAGCTGTCACCTCGGACTCCCACCTTAACAGTACGCTTCTTCATCCTGCAAAGAAACAATATTACTAATAATCATCATTTAGTGAGGTTGAAACCAAAGGGAAAGTACTGCCACAGTAACTCATTTAATATGGGACACCAGGCAACCTAACGGGTTTCTGACTGGCTGGTCAATAATTCTAAACAATTTCTGATGATTTTAACATGCTTTATCCCAACATTTGAAGAACATAGCTAAAATAAAAGTCTATGCGTGAGTAAACACAGTCTCTGAGGGGAATGAAAAGGTCTGGCGAGTACTGACAGACAGGCCGTATCTGCTATTCAGTAACCAAGACCTCAAAGACGTCAGACTCCTCACGGGTTCAGTCCTTTCCTGTGTCTCAGCACAACACGTTTTCTTGCCATTGATTGAGGCAGAGTGTTCCCTGCCCTGTTTCTGTTGGCCAGGAGCCAGGGTTTTTGAAGCCATCATGAAGAGGTAAGCCAATCAGAGTGGCCAGGGTAACCTCAGGGTTATCAGCGCTACTGTTTACTTAACCCTGTTCACCACAGATACTCAACACGTGTGGATGTGTGGGCATGTTAGCAGCTCCAGCTTGGTTTGTGAGCTGTGTACAGTACAATGTTTCATTGTTATTATGTGAAACGAACCATCACAGGAGCAGAGGTATCACAGGATGTCCCACCCTATGGAGACTTATACACTACACTACACACACACACACACACACACACACACACACCCACTGTTTATTTTGCACACTCTTCCCCTCCTCCCCTTTCTTTTTGTCTTCAGATTCTGGACAGATGTGTCAGCGTTTGGGCGAATGCCAGTTCTAGAGATACTAGAAGTTCAGACACAGCCCTGAAGAACAGACTCTCTGTCATGCACACGCACGCACACACACACACACACACACACACACACACACACACACTTCCCCCCCCTTCTTCCTGTTGGATTTTGTTCCCGCTGTTCTGAGAAAAATTAGGCTTGACTTTTAAAAGGGAATGTTCTGGACCTTGTCAGCAGGGTTTTGATACTGGTCATCCAGTCACGGTCAGCTGGGACAAACTCACAGTCTCACATGTTACATGGTGTTCTCCAGGTTTGCTCCTGTTTGACCTTTCCCTGCCACCTTTAACGGAAAGTCCTGCTGGGCTCAGACAAGGTAATAATCTGGACCTCTCTGAAATTACTCTGTTGCAAAATCAAAGCGGCGACTGCTTGGCTGCACTGCGAAGGTTGGAATTAGAGTTGTATAATTTGCTGTACGGTCAAGTTGTGTGCCATTCCTGGTGATATACTCTGCAAAATCCCTCACCCACCTGGCCAACAGTTTTCTCCAGAGCCAGATAACCTTCAATACTTCAAGAAAGTAATTGACACCAAAACTCACTTGAATGAGATTGTTGATGTAGTTGAAATAATTAGATATGCACAAAATCCTGTGCTCATTATTCATGTCTGCTGAGGCCTGTGCACTAGATGTCACTGTTTTACACAGAGTTGCCCTTGCCATGCATTACCCCACTAACTAACTGCTAATTTGTTTTATAGCCCTGAAGCTCACAGAAACACCACAACTTTTTCAGCATAAACACAGTCAGCTCATACATTACATGAGAAATAATGTGTATTATTGTTGGCAAGGCAACCTGTTGGATTAAACAGGCGAGAGTGCAAAATGACATGAAAAAAGCTGTAACTTTAATGTAGTACCAAATGATAAATGTCTCAGATCTAAAGTGGTTATTAGAGATTAAATGGCTCAAAAAGCTTTTGGCTTCTTGGTCTTACAGTTGATCTTCTTGCTGCAAGGCAACCCTTGCACCAGCTTGGCTGGCGTTCAGCAGCGGGACTCCAAGTTGCTGGCTGACGCATGAACAGTGCACTCACCGTCACCAAGTTTAAATGATTAACCTCTTCAATCGACTTTTCCATCTGAAGCAGTTAGAACATCAGAGATCTGTTAAGTTTATCTCTCATTCCTCTTCTTTACGCCGGCAGAGTCGTTTGAGTTTCTCTGTATTGTCCAATGGACGCCGAGCTCAGCCTTGACCTAAACAAATGTGGTTTAGATCCTGGGAGTGTTGCTATTAATATCCAGTCAGTCTTTTGGCAGCAGATAGCTGATACTTAAAGAGAGAGACAGGGCATGATGGGAGGGAACTGCCTGCCTGCCTGGTGCACAGGGGAAAGTCCTTGCATAACCTAAGAATATTTGTTTTAATCTGTTTCACCGTCAGTAGCTTAATGTATCAGGAATCTGCAATTACACAGCAGCGTTTTCAGTGGTATGGCGTGTTTTAGCCACAGTTGGAGTTGATAAGCGCTGACTGGGGTGCCGTTTCTTCATTTGTATGGCTATAGGTACAGTAGGCAGTTTAAAGTGCTAAATGATTGTGCAGTCGTAAGTCAACTTTGGCAATGTGTTGATTTTCTACCCATTTTCAATGATTATTTAGCAGCTATGATTGCAATCTAGGTTGTAATGCAGATAGACGTTCATTGTCTAAGAATGTGAGAACCTAATATCAAGCTGGAAGATTAACGTAGAAAAATACCTTTTGCTTATCACTCTTAAAATCTCATTTACACTCCTCACTGAGTGTTTGTTGTTGTATTTCTCTTTCACTCGACAAGACTGATTTTTCATGCTCTGCTCATAATGAAAATCCCTTGTGCCGGGACAGACTCAGTTTCTGAGGTGCTATGCAAACATTCCAAGTGATTTAGCCGAGGCAAAATTAAATTCCTCAAATGATTATTGCTCAAGTCTTTTTTTTTTTGTTCTTGTGCACTCTTGCAGGTGCAGATAGAACATTCCTCTATCATGCTATAGCTATTGAAAGGGGAGTTATGTTCCCTGCTTTCTCAATACTCTATTCCTGTAGCCTACGGAGCCCGAGCCAGATGGAAGGGTGGCGTTCCACTACACGGCGATCCAACCCAAACATATCTGCCTGGCAACAGCCGAGGCCTTCTCACTGAGACAAAACAGAGGCCCGCTCTGTGCGATACCATTACAAATGATTTCTCTGTTTGATCAGGAATAGCTGCTGCACTCTGCTTCCGGCAGGGAGATGTTAGGTTGGAAATATGTGGCTTTCAAAGTGGGTGAAGTAGGACTGGATGTTTCCCCTCACCCGGCCTTCACCCAGTTAACTGAAGGGACATTTTGAAGCTTGGACTGCGTTGAATCATATGATTCAAGTAATGATTCCTAACTACTTTGGACAAAATAAATAAAGACTCACAACTTGACTTTGTCTTTTGTACCAGTGACTTGTGATTTCACTCAAACCTTGGCCTCATGACCAGGAATGACTTGATAGCCTCCCCAAGTTGCGTAAAAGTGTGCAACACACCAACTCTTCATTACCTTGATGACAGATATACTATGAACCAATATGGAAGGGTGAGAGTCTGCTGCCAGTGTAGCCCAGCAGAGAGGCAAAAAATAATACCTTAGATTATCACATTCGGATGAAAAAGACTCTGCAGTGGTCAACAAAAAAAAAAGGGACTGCGACGTGCAAAGCAGTCGGCTCAATTGTGGTTTTTCTGAAGAGGATAATTGCACCCTAGGCTTCATCCAGTTTGCCCCTTTTCACCTATTTTGGGGGCATGATAAAGAAAATGTCCAAAAGTGAGGGGGTTAAATACTTTCATGGGTCACTTAATATAATTCCGTTATATTTGTCTGGTGATTACACGCAGATGAAGGTTTATGATTCTAGTGGGAATTAAATGCTATGATCACAATATGGAGTTCCTCTGTGATTACCATTTGATTTGTGTAATATAGTATCTTTTACTTTTCAAAGCTGTACAAAACATTATATTCACAGTAAACTTTCTCAAAATAGGCACATGTTGCAAGGTTTAAGCAGGTGAAAGCTCTCTGAAAGTAGTGTTGAGCTGTTGTTGCGCTTAATATCATTTACCTTTTTCATATTTACCACTCTGTCAAGTGTAAAAGAAGAGTCTCCATTGTGTAGACATACTGTATTTTGTAGCTGTGGTTAAATTTACTTTTCCAGAGGTCTGGTTTGAGGTCCGTGTGTTGGTGTGACTGTAGAGCCTCGGTGGCACTGACGTACCAGGCAGCCGGAGTGAAAAGAATGTTCTGTTATTAGTGGAAAAGCTCCTGTTATGTGGATTAATCTACAGCTTCGACTTTGATCTCCTGACTCACTCTAAGCGACTTTGGAGGGGAGTTGGGGCACATTTCAGACACACACACACACACACACACACACACACACACACACACACACACACACACACACACACACAGACACACAGAGTGTACATGCTGCAAATCATGTCCATCATGAGTCACATAATCTAGGCTGAAAACATAATTAAGTCTTTCAAAACAAGTCAAAATAATCAGTCAAATTTCTCAGTTCTTTTGATGATTTAGTTAATCAACCAAAATGTTGAATAATCTGCTGAGGTTTCCTGATTCTGACACTTCTTCTCTAAAATGCCTTAAACAGTGTTTTGAAAGCAAATATAATTCCTTACCCAATTAGCAGAAATGTTATAAGCCCTTGTTAAATCCTGAATTTGAGATAAAAAAAAAAAAAACTTTTTCTTTCGCAGTGCCCAAACTGAATGTAGATTTACTGTAAATAAAGCAATTAAAATGTACTTGCCTGCGTGTGTGTGTGTGTGTGCATGTAGTTCAGGGCTTATCACGGCCAAAAGAACTAAATTCTCTGAATCCCAACTCTGTGTTCCAAGCTCTTAATAAGATTTAAGTTTGTAATGTAGATGCCTAATTATATCCCAATCCCATGAGGAGGAGAAGACAGAAAAAAATTATTTTATTACTAATTTAGATTTAATGATTACCAAGGTGTTAAGGGATTCATGATGCTTGAAAATATAACAACTACTGCAAGCACAGTTAAAACCAACCATCCAGAGGACTATGTCCAGTTATGAAAAACAGAGCAAAATCAGCATAATCTCATATTGTTGTAGCCTGGGAACCAGACGAATCTGTAGCTCATGTTTCATTTGCTGTGGCAGATACGTCTGGCCCTTTCCTTTCCTTCCCTTTCAAACTGACTTCTCTGCCAATTTATCAGGCTAACTAATCACTAGCGTTTATCTAGTATGAGGCGGGTTCAATACAATGACTGACAGAGAGGAGAGACATTCAGGTATCTTTGTAAATATCTAAGATGGCGCTCTCGTGACCCCCGGCCGGCTACAGCTGCAGTATGAAACGGACTGCACAGTAAATTTTCTCCAAATGAAGAACAAATAACTGCACTTAAACTTTATGCTGATTGAAATGTGTGTTTGCTGAACTTCTGACAGGACGTACTGTACGACAGGGCAGCGTTTCATCGCTCTGATTGGTTGTCTCCACCCGTTGATGACGCCCGTTCGAAATCAAAAATGAACCGAGAGGTTCCAGACTAATACGCATTTGTGAATTAGTCTGACGATGCCAGGCTAATATTGTTGGCTAATTTAGGGAAAGTTATGGAACACAATATCTCTTTTCTGAAAAACATTGACTTAGAAAAGGAAGCAGTGAATGTCAGTAGCAGATAGAAATAATCAAGTATACGCATATTTTAATACTTAATTTATGATGGTAGATGACACGATTAATGCATCAGCATGAATAAAAATGTGTTCAGACAAAACAGGAGGCAAATTTTAGATGCAGCCAAGTCAATGGAACAAATGCAAATTTTTATGAATTTGCTTGGAGCGTTGTGAGCTGAGGAGAAGAGGCATCCGTAGGAGTCGAAAATGTTTTAACTTGAGCACATTTGTTCATAGGTCTTTATGAACTTACTTCATAAAACACAGGAACAAAAGGAAAAAAGAGAGAGATTGGAGGAAAATAGCAGAAAGAACTGGAGTTACTACAGACTTTACCAGCTAGTTTATGGCTGACATCTGTACAGTCAGTACATTTGCTGTTTTGGGGGGAATAATGGGTCAGCCCGTGTGAATGTCACCGTGTGGATGTTGCTTTGCTTTCCGGAAATTGTGGAGGGAAAATGTTAATTGTTCAGGACTTCAGGTATCACCGGCATCAAATGAGGGGTTGACAAAATTCACTGGGCTGGCGGAAGGACAGCAGAGCAGGAGTGAGTACAAACAGGGAGGGAGGGGTGGTTAGAGGCGAATCGAATGCAGACAAAAGTGTAGATCTTTCAACTTTAAACAGGCGTCCGAGCTGAGTCCCCAGTGCGTTATGCACATTATGGAAAGGCCGAAGATGTCACGAACTGCGGTAAAACCCCAACTGAGATGCATATTCAGAATGTGCTGTATACATGTCCAAAGAATGCTCCTAAAACCTGAATACTGCTGGCATATCCCACATGTCTTCATTGGAAAATTCTACATTGTCAAGAAGGCCTAAATCAGAATACCCAAACAGAATATGCTGTTTACATGACAAATATCGAATTTGAAATATTGTCATATTCTGAAAAATAGTGGAATATTAGTGTTCAATGTTAACATGCTCATATTTAGCAGGTCTTAACCATCTAAACCATCCCAGTTTCATGGGTTCACTGAACACAAAATACGGCTACGGCTGAAGGGAATATCATTATTTCTGCAGGTATGTGGACATAAACCAAAGAATTGTACAAATTAAAATTTTGACCTGCAGTGCCCTGGTTGCCTAATGTGCATGAACCACAGATTATCCGGTTCACCACCAGACGTGGACCTTTGTTGCATGTCATTCCCCATCTTTCTCTCTCCTTATTTCCAGTCATTTTTCTATTATCACTACTTAATAAGAGCTTAAAATGCCCCAAAAATAACAATACAAATGTTGTAAAGTGATCACCAAAGATATTACAATTCACCCTGAGGGGATCATGAATGTCTGTACAAAATGTCATGCCAATCTGTCCAATACTGACATTTCGGTCTGGGCCACAGTGATAGTGTGGCTAAAACAGAACTAATCATCCCTTCCCTTACTTCACGCAGATCTTTGCTCTATCAGCCACTTTTTCCTCTCTGCACCAAACTTTTGGTATCAAACTCTGTATAATATTATGCTTGGAGAAGCAGCAGCATTCCAGCTCGGAGGTGAACGTCAATAAAAAACAGCAGGTTGTGAACAACAGCTCCCAGACCTTCCAGCCACAGACACTTTGTCCACACAGACACACCCACAAACACAGACGCACACAATGAATCACCTACAAAACATGCACACATGTTGTACCCTGGAAGAGATAACACACACACAGTGTCAGGATGACCCAGTTCCATGTGGATGGACTCAGTTTTGTTTACTCCGCGGAGCTCCCAGAGGTTTCAAAACGGTCACAACACACTCGAGTTTGTGACCCAACCATTTATGGCATTTTAATTGTCTCACACATCAAAACGCACACCCAGACAGGGTAGAGCTTTGATGTCACTCTTTAAGCATCCCATGTGAGCATACTGTACACTGTATTTATAACTGGAGACAATTTCGCCCATGGTGGTGGTGGTATGTGTATGTGTGTCTGAGTTGACCTCCCAAGGCCTTGAAAGACTCAGACTGCACCACATCTGGGATGCCTAACTATTTCCCAACAAGGGTCAGTGGAATTTTTATGTAACAGCCACGCTTCTCCGGTGTTTTCAAAACACCGTGCATGTGCGTGTGTTTGTGCGTCTGACCCATTTCAGTGGGAAGCATCAAGCTGTTTCTGTTGTCGATTGCGTAACTCTATTACACCTAACCTATGAATGCAAACAAACAGAGCAGTGGGACTCACCGGTCATCGGACCAAGCCAGGCCTTAGCCTTTAAAGTTTGTTGGCTTTCATAGAAGGCACTGTGCTTTGAAGTGGTGGACGCTCTCATCTCTTAGAAGCTTGTGCCCTGGTTTCTAACAGCGCACATGGCTTTATGTTGGAATCCATGAGCCATACTCCAAGGTGAGCATTCAAACAGACCTCAGATATTCCTAAAATGTAACCTACTTTGTCTATTTTTATGTTTACATTAGATAATCTGCCAGTTGGACACTTTTTTGGGGTATTGAAACCAGTGACACTGCAGTGAAAACAAACTCCAAAGCCTTCCTGGAAGACATTTACAGTATAACCAGTTTTTCAGGCTTACACCCAAAGTGAATAATTTAAGATGGGAATTGTTGCAATCCGCACTTTGTTACCCAAGCATATCTAAGATGATCCACTTGACTGCTCCAGCTCTCCCAAAAAGTGTGTGTGTGTGTGTGTACACGTGGTCAGCTGTTTAATGTTGCGGACAGGAGGGGACAAACAGGTGCTGAATTTTGTCCTTGAATTGGATGGAAGGTCCAGGAAAGGTGTTATAATTCATTCCCTTAACACAGCCCCTTAGACTTCACAGGGCTCTGGTAGTGCTGTCACCCAGTTGCTCCCATGAGTGAAGATATTCTCTGCTCCAGCTGCTTTAAACACCACGCTACTGTAAGTGCAATCCAACCTAAAAAGACCATCAAAGATTGATTTAATGTTGAATCTGATATGTAATCACAGTCAGTACTTTCATGAGTACAAATGCTAATTCTGTAACTGAGTTTAAACATTCCCATGTGATGGTGAGGGGGTTTGATACTCGATATGTTTTCTAGTGTACCACCTGGTGTTGGTTTTGTAAACAAAGGCCTTCGTGAAGCGATGATCCTGGAAATAGCCTGTACCTTTGACCTATTTACAGAGCAGATTTTTTTCTGCAAAACTGAGGAAGCCTCACATACATGTGGCCTTGGGCTCATGTACTGTGTGTGCAGGCTTATGTTTGATTTAGGCAGGTCTACACGTGCGTAAGCTGGCTGTCAGAGGCAGTAGGATGTCTATGTAGGAGCAAGAAGCAGTTGGTAAGATACTGCTCCATCTGGACTGTCGCTGGGCTGTCTGGGTGGCAGAGGAGGTGGCACTTTAGGTGTCCATAAACGTGTAACCTTGAAATGAGTGAATGTTGTGATGTTATAGGAATAGCTAGGTTCGAATTAAGTATCCCCTCTCCTTGCTGGATTCACTTCTCCAAGCCTCCTTCTTATCCGCTGTCAACCCCAACATGTGTCCACATACTGCAGGTCTGAAGGCAGATAAAGTGAAGGGTTTAGTTAACCTGCGAGTGGGTGAAACCTGAGTTTGTGATTGGCCGCTGGATGATGGATAGGAGAAAGGGGAGGAGGTGTCGAGGATTATCTAGCATAGCATTGAATCGCAGCTACCACTGCTGTAACATTTTTCACCTTTTTGGGGAATGGGACAATGTTCACTTAGGCCCAATATTGATGACATTTAAATTCAAACTGGAGATTTCATTAAATAATGACAATGACATGTGCAGCAGAGTAAAAATAATCTCCAGTGTGTGGCTGTTTGTGAGGACAAATACTCTAAAATTCACCCAATTTGTTTATATTTTATATAAATAAAAAAAAAAGAATGCTAACCTGTTCGTACCATGTTCACCACCTTAGTTTAGTGTATCCGCACGGTAACACAAATGTCCGCTCACTAACTAGCACTTAACACAAGTACAATAGCTGCAGGGGTGTCATTAGATTTGCCTGATGGTGGCCGTAGTTCAAAAGTCAGGGGCTCACCAAAGTCATTACAATTCATCTTGTTAGGAACATGAATGTCTGCACCAAGTGTTATGGCAATCCAACCAGTAGCCTAGTTGTCGAGACTTTTTCACTCAAAACCAGTGATCGCAGTGGCTCTAGAGGAAAAATCACTAAAGTCAGCAGGATTCATTGTCTGACCTCGAACGTCTGCATCCAATTTCATATCATCTACTGTATAGTTGCCATCAATGGAGGCATGCCGCTTGCTAAACACTAACACTTGGGGGATATTTTATGCGCTGATTTCAGTACGTTTTACACTTGCAATATGCTGTATAAATCCTTCTACTTTTAGGCCAATAAATAATAAAATAAATGTTTTTGTGTTTCTCATTATAGTTTATTCTTGGCATTGTGAAGAATGCTAGTAAAAATGTTGAGAAGCAGACTTCAAAGACAATATATTTATAACAGTTCAAAGTTAATACAATGTGTTTTTCTAAATCAAAATAATAATTCCATAACGCCAAATGTATTTAGCGTGTGTTCATAGTGCTCAGTAGTACACTTAAAGGGTTGTTTTACTAAACTTCATTTTTTTGCCTCTGTGGATTTTGGCCAAATGCTTCTGTTTGTTTGTTAATGGTTCTCAAGACTCAGTTTTAAAAATCCCATCAAGCCTTAGTCTGTTCATAGTCCTCAGTGGCCAGATAGAGGCCTTATCATACTTTATTTTTAACTCCTATGGTATGGCTGCAATATGCCTATAGGAACCTCGCCTCGGCTGTTTTTTTTCAGTCTGCTGGGGTAGATGTGCGATGAGATTTGATGTAGAGGACAAATGCTGCAGGCTACAGGGCAGGTACATACTGTTCACCTGCAGCCCTGACACCAGGTGGCTTGATGACACGACCGACTGTGTCAGTAGTTCACTGAGCGGAGCCCCCCCCCCCACACCCCCTCTGTACATGAAGGGTTAAAGTCAGGTCTTGGACACACTGCAAGAAATGTCAACCATCAACAGTTATCTTGAGGCTTAAAAAAAAACACGAGACTCCTCCAAACAAAACGCCAGGGACGAGTCCAGAAGACTCAGCGAAAACTCTGTGGGGAGTTATTATCATTTTCTGTGTCAGATTTGCATCCTGACCGCCGGCTCGTCAAACAAAACAAAAAAAAATATATAAAAAATAGGGGGGGGGAGGGGGGGGTCATTTTTTGCAGCGCGCTGCTGTGAGCGGGGCGGGGCGGAGAGAGGAGGTTTCCTTCAGAGAGAGAGAGAGGGGGACGGCGCGCGTGTGCGTGTGCGTGCGTGCGTGTCTGGATGTGTGCGGGTGCGCGAGTGTGTACGTGTGCGAGGAGAGAGCGCTTCGGGGTTGGCTTGGTGTGTGTGTGCGTGCGTGTGCGCGCACGCACGGGGGGACAAGGTGAAGGCAACAGAGCAGCGGGCTGAGTTTTCCGTGGGGGTGGGGTGCTGTGGCGGTGATGGTGGCGGTGGTGTGGTGTGGTGTGGTGTGTGTGGGGGGGGGGGGCAGTCGGTGCGGAGATCCAGACGAGGACAGTCGAGGCGCGCCGGGTGCTGCTCCGCCGCGCGTCCCGGACACGATCCCCGAAAGCGGCGTCCTGCCCTCTGATTACCGTAAGCCCTCCGGTTACTTGTTTCGGGAGCTCGGTGTTCACGCGCAGGGAGGTGCGGAGGTAGGGGGGTGGGGGGGGGGAAGCCTATAGGCGCTTTTTCAACTTACTCCTTTATTGGCCGAAAGAAGACTTTGCTGACATTTCTTTTTTTTTTGCGTGAGCTCCTGTCAGCCCGGTGTTGGTGGTGCAGTCACAGCCCGTGAAGCGACTGACAGTGAACGGTTGCAGAGCGTGCGTCCCTGGAAGGAAAGATGATGTGGACCGCTGGAGCACAGTTTATTTTAGTTTGTTTTTAATTATTTTATTTATTTTTTTTTTCATTAACGCTGCACGTCACTGCAGTCACCCCGAGTCTGTGCTGGCGGTGGTGGATGCGGGCTCCAGCTGTTCAAGGCGAAGAGTTGACACAAACTCCTCCTCGAGGCATCAGTGGGTCCAGACGCTCCATCGGGGTCAAGAAGCCTCCGCAGTGACTCTTTCTCCTCCTCGCTGCAACTGTGCCTTGGCTTCTTCCACTAATCGCCACTTTGTGAAGGGAGTTGTCTGAAATCCACAGCACATACTGTATAGGAGCGGCTGCATCCCGGAGGATAAGCTGGCTGAGTGTGTGTGTGTGTGTGTGTGTGTGTGTTGATGGTCTGTCATAAAGCTCCATTAGCTGTGACTTAATGTAGGGTAATCTCTGCACGCTGCTAAACTTCCTCTTTGCTTCCTTCATGGTGCATAAAGAAGACTGTGGCTCTGTTTAGGATCAGGTAACATTAGGGCTGTAAGAGGCCCTGAGTGGCAGACTTGTACTGCTGTGTGTGGGGCACAGGTGCACATGGACACTACTGTCCATCCTCCATTAGAGCCATGCAGTCCTTGTGTTTTTCTTTTTTTTTTTTTTTGGATGAGAAAATACAGAATCACTGAAAACCTGCTACTAAAATGCTGCTTTGTCAGCATCTGAGCTCATTTGTACTTGGAAACATCAAGGAGTGGGGTGTGTTATATCCACACACACACACTCATACGTGTGGCATTATTAAGTTGCTCCCAGCCCCATTTAATTCTCTAGATCTCCCCGTATGACCAGTAAAGCTGAATTACTCCGCTTCTCTGCAGGAGGAGCCACAAATGTCAGCAAATGTCAAGCAGTTGGAGCTTTGGCTTTGCTTCCAGGCTTATTAGCCACACGTACGATCAGCCCCGCTTGCCCTTTTGGCCAGCAGTTGATTGTCGTAAACACGCATATGCAAGAACGTGTCGGATATAAAACTGGTCACAGTAAAAAAAATAAAAAATAAATGAAGTGTGCAATTATCAGCAGCGGAGAGGCTGTCTTTCCAATGTGTGTGCAACTGTGCACACAGATTCTCAGTCAGCAGAGCGACCTAAAGATAGCAGAGCCCCAGTGGAAACAGTAATTAGTGGGGTGAAAAGAGAGGGAAAGGAGACAAGGAGGAGGAGGAGGAGGAGGAGAAGAGGAGGAGGAGAGATATTGTTTGAACCATCTGATATCTGTTATATAATGACCGGTACAATGGAGACATGCTGGGAGAGAAAGTGAATAGAAACCAGTCAAAGAGTGAGAGGAGCTATTTAGTGAAAGAGATGCAGAGTTCACAGTGTGTGTGTGTGTGTGTGTCCTCTTGTACAACTATCTTTGTGAGAACCAGTTTGAGTTTTAGACAATGGGAGTGAGGACATTTTGGCCGGTCCTCACTTTCTGAGACACCTTCAACGGGCTGTTTGAGGGTTCAGACTTGGTTTTAAGGTTCAGGTTAGAGTTAAGTTTAGGTTAAGGTTAAGGGGCTATGGAATGCATTATGTCAATGAATGTCCTCACAAGTATAGTTGTACTAACGTCTGTGTGTGGACTCAGTTTGCCGAACCTTTGTTGGAAGCAGTATCGGTTGCAGCACTTCCCTGAAACTTGTATGTGGGCAGAAATATCCATCTTAACAAGTCATTTCTTCCTGTGTGGAGCGTTTGTATTTTTCTTGAATTGAGAGAAAAATCCTGTTTACGTAATGGTTTATGAGCTGGACATCTCTGAAGTGTTATTGCAGCTTTCCACGAAACTGGGTGGGCAGATATGAGTTCTTAAAGGGAACAGGCGATTAGATTTTGATGGTGATCTGGGATTTCAACCAACAGGCGAGGATAGGATTTTCTAGCCAAAACAATGAAACAAATGGAGATAAAAATCTGATTCCAAAACGACATCATGCAGGCCCAAGAAACCCATCTATTCTCATATTTAAGTGGTTAGAATGAGTTTTAGGGTGTAGCTGCAAGTTAGATAATTGTTTTTTAACACTGCTGAAGGGAACTCAAAATTGTCCCTCTATACAACGATGCAGCAAAATAAATTGATTTGCATAAACATCCAGTGTTTATTTTATGCTCCAAGCAACATAAGACTCATTGCTGAACAGTTTGAAATGCATTGCAGTGTATGTATCCTCTTTCCAAACACATACATACGCAGAACTTCCCTGCTTACTCAGCGCAGATAATGCTGCACAATGCAGTGGAAATAGCCGACTCCTATTTCAAGTTCCTTCAGAAAGGCTCTCCCCCTCTTTCCCTCTTTTGCCTTCCCCATCAGTCTGCAGGTGGTGAGTGGTCATGTGTTGCTAGCTTAGAGAGGGTTTCTTATTTAATCTTAAGCCCCAAGCTTTGTTTGGGAACTGACTTGTGTGTGTGTGTGTGTGTGTGTGTGTGTGTTGTACACAATGGCTGTGTTTACATTGGATTCGGTGTGCACATGTTCATCCATGCATGCGCATTCATTCGCACATGCAGGCTTTGTTTTCTCTTCAGCAGAGAGAGGGGTGTAGGGTTTTTGTCTTTAGGCGTACCAAATAGATACCCGTTTTACAAAGTTCACAACGCGCACCTGGGATGGTTTGTGAATTTTGTTAATTCCCTTCTTTTTTTGTGTGCGAGTTACCCGGTCACTTTTCTCTTTTTCCTTCATCGTTCAGTTCATTTTGTGAATGAGTTTTTTTTTCATCTGTAATCTTCGCTCAGTCAATTAAGCGAAAGGTGCCTTCTTTCCTCTTTTTTTCATTGAGCCTGGTGTCTGTGCTGTGTCCTTCCGTCGTGTGCAGGGTGCTGGTGAGACCAAAGGGCGTCATTCCCTACAGAGGCAACACTGAGGGAACACCATGGCCTTAGCGGGATGCCCTGACTACTTTTTACATCACTCAAACTACCAGGTAAATGTTTTGTGTTTTTAATGGATGGCAGCATATTAATGTATGTTACACTACAGTTACGTTTTCATGAAACAGAAAAGCTCATGCAGGGAAAAACACAGCTGTAACTTATCATTTTAACAATGGCTCCATTTAAATGAGCTTAGCCAGTTGTAAGCCAGCATAGACAATTGTGACATATTATCACCGTCGTCTATTCATGTAATCAGCAGACACAGAGCTTAACGTTTATTTGGAATATTTTTGTCTTTTTTTCTTGGCTACCGGAAGAGCATTAGTCCCATGTTCTCTCCCTTTCAGCCCTGTTTTGGCCCTGACTAACTCTTAAGAAATATATGTGATTCTTTAGCAGCGAAATGCTCCTCTGTGTTGTTAACTTCGTGTGTCTGCCGTTCGGTGCTGAGCTTTAAGCCAAACGGTGAGTTTGTGGGCTGGAAAAGCGAAACCACGAGCTGAAAGAGGCTAAGACGGGGGACGCTGCAGAGTTGGTGATCATTTTCTGTGTATTTGTCATTATGAGTGACACTGTTCATATTACACATTAATATAAAAAAAATATTAATTAGTGCAGCTATAAGTTTGGAATTATCTTTAGGTTAGAAAAGGATTTACATTTTTGGTTATGGTATAAGACTGTGGATATACAAAAGTCCTCACAAGTAAAGTACAGTACTAACCTCTCTGTGTATCAACATGTTTACAGTGGCTCCGTGAGTCTTCACAGTGAATGACTCCTGGCCTAGTCAGGTGAAATATGGCGTCTCTGCAACACAACAGACCCACTTCCACTGTCTTTCCACAACTCCTGCAGAATGAGCCCTTTGTTTCTCAGCTCGGATTTTCTCCTCTCCAACCCTCCAGTAACCTAAAGAATTTGGCTGAAGAGCATCGTGGAGGTCTATAAATAGGGGGCTAAACAAACAACAATAACAAACTGGGGGCTTTGTTTTGTGACAAGCCTTGAAAGCATAGGATTGACGATATGACGTCTTACTGGGACCGATGGGACGATGGAGGTGACGTAGCTTCAGCTGCCTTATTCCTCTTAGTGGAGGTACAAAAGTGCAGCTCCCTACTAACCCAAACCGTGGGACGGCTGAGCCCCTGTTGAGCTGACATGAAGTTGGATTGGTTCATGCTAGCTTCCAGGAAAGGGTTTTGCACCAGTAAGACTGCAGTGAATAGTGAATTGAATCCCCATAGAAAACAACATTCCTCCACCCTGCATCTAGTGGAGAAAAAACAGAGTTTGATAGTTAGAGAGAGAGAAGTGGGTTACAACATTGCTGTGTGTGTGTGTGTGTGTATTATGTAAAGTTTGCCAGCTGACATGACACAGCATGGCACACACACACACACACACACACACACACACACACACACACTCACCCCATGGAGTCTCTCTGTAGGCAGTAACTGTAGGTTTAGTGTGTATAGATAAGGCGCAAATGAGCCCTCTTTTCAGCATACTTACATAACACTATACATAACGGCGGGCATGTTTGGGAATCTGGGCAGCGTTCCAGGCCTCTGTGTGTGTGTGTGTGTGTGTGTGTGTGTGTGTGTGTGTGTGTGTGTGTGTGTGTGTGTGTGCGCGCGCGTCTGTCTATCTTAGTGAGAACTTTGGAGCTGTGCCAGAGATGTCTCAGCGAAAGCAGCCTGCACCGCTTGATTTCTTTCTCTCTTTTCCCTTCCATCTCCTTACATATAAGTGTGTATTTGTTAATGTGCATACCCTTGAACTGCAGAGCAACAAGAAACTACAGTCCTCAGACTTGAAGCTCAGCTGAGTTATGACTTTAACCGGTCAGAAGACTGAAGCATTAAACAGATCCTCTCCCCTGAACGCCAGTATTTGTGCCAACAGACCTGAACATGTCTCTCTGCCATGGGGACTACACGTCTTTCTTTATGTTCTGAGAGGTCAATCTTTGATGCTCTGAAAGAAAGTTAAAATGCCTAGACGTGATGCTGTGGGCTAAAGAGTGAAAGGGGAGAAGTTTGCTCATGATGAAAGACTTAAGAGTAGTCATGACTACTCATGGACAAGAGCAACCCAACTGTGTTGAGCTGAAAAGTTCTGCTGACTCCAAGAACCATGACATTGATCCAAACAAATTTATCAGGATTCCAAAATCCAGGACGTGAAATAACTCACTCAAACCCAAGAAAATCCCAGGAGACGACGCCTTTTCACACTTGCTTTTGGAGCCGATGCATTCCTCAAATTACCACTACACTACAGGAAGACAGAGAAAAGCCCCTGCTACACAGCATGTTCAAGGCAGGAATATTGCGCTGTTATTCCGCCTCACCTCCTGTATAAAAGGTACAAACATGGAATGGGGGGGGCAATGTTGTTCCAACTTAAAGCCAACAGCGGAGGTAATAACAAAGCTGAAGTGACGTCTGTGTAAAAGGGTGAAGTGGCAGGATGGGACAGGGGTTTGACATTTTGATGACGTTGTGTGTGCGACCCACTTAAAAGTATTTTTAGTAAGGCTACCTGTGTACACTTTGCCAAAGATACCAAAGCACCCCATTAGTCCCCCAAGAAGACCAGTACTGTCAGGTTTGGGTGGTCTCGCAAAGAAACAGAAGCTTTGTTAACCATCATACAAAACAGTTTGTCCCCAACCTATATTTTTGTGTTAAAACAATACTCAGCCTCTACTGTCATGAATTGTTTTGCTGTCAGCTTTGCTCTATGGATGGCAATGACGGTCAGTAGGTCGGTCCACCTGTTTGGTTCAGACTGAAATATCTCAACTATTTGATGGATTGCCTTGACATTTTTTACAGACATTAATGATTCCCAGAAGATGATGCCTCCTGACTTTGGTGACTTTACCTGTATGGCCACCAGCAAATTGACATTTTTGGCTTTTAGGGAGACGTCTCGAAAACTACTGGATGGATTACCATAGCATTTGTTTTAGACATTCATGACCCACTCATGATCAATTGTACTAACATAAGTGATCTGTTAAAGCGAGTCTATTACAATTTGTCCAATACTTTGGTTCATAGCTAAATACCTGCAAAACGAATGACATTCCCATCAGCCTCAGCTTTATTCGGTTGCATTTAGTGCTAATTAGCTAGTGTTAGTGCAAAATCAGCATGCTACCATTGTCCTTGTGAGCATATTCGCACGTTGCTGTAAGCATTTACAGTTTTACTCAAAGCACCTCTGTGCCCGAGGACAGCAAAAACAAGGCATTAAACAAAACTGAAAATGTTCTGTGACCTTAATGAACTTTTATGAAAACAACAAGTTGAAGAAATTCCCTAAAGATGATAAACAAGATTTGTTGAATGATGCTGTTGTGAAACTTAAAACACAAGACTCGAGGGCTGACTCACAAGCCATGAAAGCTGAAGAAGAAAGCCTCCCTTCATGTACTGTACCACTTATACCCTTAAGACTAGTAATATCAAGAATGTCGTTTCTATCTATTGGCACATTTTGCAAAACAATCCACATGTGGAAAATGCTTTTACTGAGAAACCAAAGCCTACTTTTGAGTTACTTTTAAGAAAAGGGAGTTATGTCTTTCACATTTATCAGTTCCTGTCACTTCAGGACACAGGTGACCATTGTGGTAGCATCAGTACAGTATCTCTTCAGATTATAGAGTCACAGAAAGTGCATTAATGGTAATTCACAACAAGGTTTTTATGGGGAATGTAGCCGTTAAAGCTGACTCTTTTATTGCACGAGGGCTGCTGAGGGGAGGGGGTTTTCCCTGAGCTTACTTGTAGCAATATATTAACACTGCAGCCACTGATATGTGTTACTAGAACGAGGACACTGTCCTGCTTCCAGCTCCACACAGTTTACACAGTTATACTCTTATGTTCAGGAAAAGGCAATCCTAAGCCAGTGCTGATAGTGCTGAAAGAAGAATGAGAAACACACAGGTCTTATAGCCGTAATGTTTACCAAAAACAATTGACCTGAAGCGTAAAACATATGCTCCGGGTCGCATTTATGTGCATATAGTGCTGGTAAAAAAACAACTGCCCTGTGCAGACACATATCACTAGAACACAAATGTTTCCTGGGTGTGCTCGGCCATGCAATATCAGTTTGTAAATATGTACCAACCAGTGGATGATGTAGAGATAAAGATGTTAATGCTGGGTTATCTCATCTGTTTGAGTCCACTTTTCTGTGTATTTGGCGTAATGCTGCTCATTGTTGTTTGCATGTTGGCTTGTGTTTCGTTCACATGATGAGTAAGCTATAAGGTGTATCAGAGGGGATTTACTGGACATGTTGTTGTATCTCTAACTAGTCAGCTCTAGCTGAAGCCTGCAGACTTTCTTTGTCAGCCCACAGGCCCTGCAGCCAAGTTGCCTTCCTTGGAAAGCTTTTGGCTGCTGCTTCTCAGAGCTATAAATCTTACTCCGGGCATTTATGGATGTTTTCGAAGCACAGAGGGGAGCTGCGAGTGTGTGTGTATGTGCATACGTGCACAACAGGACCCCTGGCCACGAGCAGTTCCTGGTAGCAACGCTTCCGCGTTCTTCTTTTTCCTAGAAAAGGGAAGATTGAAAATGTGCTTGGCTTTTTTCCCTGTCTTTCTCCTCTGCAGTTTTCCTTGCCTCGAGGCTGCTTCCAATTAGACAATGTGTGAGGAACTTGGCAGTGTGTGTATGTATGCATCTCCAGACGTGTGAGATTGTGGTGTGCCTGAGCTGGTATGTTTTTGCTCCAAAAATGATTGATCTGTTTTTTTTTTTTTTTAAATCTATACCTGCTGTCAGTTTCACATGTGAGAGTTTGTATATGAGTATGTGAGAGAGAGAGAAAGAGAGAGAGAGAGAGAGAGAGAGAGAGAGAGAGAGAGAGAGAGAGGTCATAAAATCACAGTGACACCAGGTCAAAGTGTCACTTGTCTCTGAACTTGACGCCTGATTTTCCTCGAGAACAGAGGCGTGAACCCACACTTTGTCTGACCCTCTGAACTCTGTGAAAATAACACGTTGTCTTACCCTTGACTAATATGTCTGACATCCTAAACCCTCTGCATGGTTTTTACTTCATGGTCTTTAAAAAAAAATCGTTCTTTTTTTCTGCCTTTTTTAACAGGAAAGCATGGACCGTGCTTCCTCTCGCAGGCCCAATGAGCTGATTGTTCCAGGCTTTCAGCGCTCAGCCAACCAAAATTTGCCACATCACCATGGTAACTTTCCTCTTCTCTCCTCATCCAACCTATGTCAGATCTATTCAGGGATTTAAATAAGAAAATATGAACTATATTCATCTGTTTATCTACTCTTTATGTTGTAAAATATAGATGACACAGATCTATCCATATTTCCCTTTTTCATACATTTCTTTTTGGGATCTCTCCACGGCCAAAACATGTTTTCTGGCCCACTGAATGCTCTTCCTGTCTTCCTAGAAATCGTCTCCTCTTCCTTTCTATCTCCATCCCCAACTAGGACATTTTTTCCCTTCATTACTGCAGGCTCTGTTCTCCAGATGGAGAGGTTATAGACAAGTGTTAAAGAGCCCCCACTTTTTAGTACTGCTCAGCACTTCTCTACCCCCCCCCCACCCCCCCACCCCACCCCACCACCACCACCACCACCAATACACACACACACACACACACACACACACACACACGCGCGTTAACCTGCTCTCAATAATATAAAAGAAATATTCCCTACAGCCATCGTGGAAAATCTTGGGAATTCTTCTGGAAAGCAGCCAACTTGAGGAGAGGTTGTAAATCCTCCCTTCCTTTTCTGCCTTGGGTTGGCGGTTTTGTCTGCCTGATTGTCTGCGCTGCTGATATGTGGTGATAATGCTCGTGTGAGAGTATAAAATATGGCCTCTATATTATTAAATGTAGGCCTGTAGGTCACCGAGTGCCAGTCAGAGGGGAGTTTATAGTAAGTAGGCCATTGGTCTGTGGGGTACGGTTCGAGATTGTAGAATGTATGCAGGTTCATACTCGAATATAGGCAGTGACACCACTTACCATCCCAGAGTGATTAGACAAGGTTTTGTACAGCATCACATTTCCATTTATCATATGTTAATTTGAATTTCACTTCGTAGCATTTCTTGGCCCATTGTGGTCATTGCTGTACACCTTTTTTTTTTCCTTATTATTTTCATTTTTAATGTCCAGAAGTGTTAATTCCACGACAAATGCAAAACATCTGGTTTAGTTTGTCAGTCTATCACAATGACATGCATGCACTTCTTTAAAAGCTTACTGACATTTTACATAAATCATAAAAGAAGAAATTGTGCCTTTTTTTTCCCCCTTATATTTAAGTACCAACTTGTCCAACAACTGAAGCCTCAATATACCAGAATACAATGCACTTTTCACCTACACATAAGAATATTCTGGTCACAGCAATTTCATGTCCACTTTGTGGTAGTTAAACATTTTGGGAAATGGAAAAGCACTAACTGAAGTAAATCATAGACTGCACTGCATTA
The DNA here is from genome assembly GCA_031216445.1 of Lateolabrax maculatus. Taxonomy (NCBI): domain Eukaryota; kingdom Metazoa; phylum Chordata; class Actinopteri; order Acropomatiformes; family Lateolabracidae; genus Lateolabrax; species Lateolabrax maculatus. The sequence continues at coordinate 17,496,390 of CM062218.1, forward strand.
AACCTAGCCTGGGAACCAGATGAATCTGTAGCTCATGTTTCATTTGCTCTGGCAGATACGTCTGGCCCCTCTCCCATTCAAACTGATTACTCTGCTGATTTATCAGGCTAACCAATCACAAGCGTTTATCTAGTACCAGGCGGGTTTAATACGATAACTGACAGAGACGAGTGCCGTTCAGGTATCTTTTTGCAAATATCCAAGATGGCACTGTTCCCCGGCCGGCTACAGCGGCAGTATTAAATGGACTGGACGGTAAATTTTCTCTAAAAGGAAGAACACTTCTTAAGTGCACTTAAGCTTTATGTTAATAAGAAATATGTGTTTGCCGTACTTCTGACAAGACGTAACGTCTGACAGGACAGCGTTTCATTGCTCTGATTGGTTGTCTTCGCCTGATTCCCCTTGGAAATCAAAAATTAACTGAGAAGTTCCAGACTAATATGCATTTGCGAATTAGTGTGGCGATGCCAGGCTACGTTAAACCACAAATTGATGATACTAACAGCATAAGAGCAGCTGAGGATATTAACTTAAAGTCACAGACACCCAGATTTTACACTGTCCTTTTTGTCGAATGTCAGTGTACTGTAGGCTTGTGTAGAGTTGTCCAGATATTTAGCTATTTGAAAACATGTATCTCTGAATAGCAGCAGTCAGTTATTTTACCATTTTAATTTGCATGCAAGAGAAGGATTATAAGAGTTAAGTGGGGAAAAAAAGCACTTTTCACTGAATGTCCAATATAGAGCAGACACCAGTTATTAAAAATAACATGAAGACTACATCTGTATAAATTAGTGAGATGTTTGACTGTTTCTGTTTGACTTTGCACTACAGAGAAACATCACATCTACCTCACTGATGGTATATATAGATCATGCCTGGCTTAGGTTACATGTCCTTTATTTATGCAAGCCCTGTCTTTTTGATGGTCTGACGACATGTGACTTGATACATACCATGGTGTTGACTTTATGTAAGCCAGACAATATACTGTACCAGATTTAATGTTTTGGTCATAATCTTTATTATGAACCCTCTTATTTGGTTTGTGTGCCCTGCGTCACTTCAATAGAGTTAATTCATTGAGCTGCTCTCCGGACGTGTGCTACGTTCAGTAACTTGCATCTCAGTAATGATTGTTAAGTGTGGAAAGCGTTACTCATTACAAACCCACATTTAAACACCACGTGCAATGACTGATGTGCGGCTCAGGAGGTAGAGTGGTCGTCGAGTAATTGAAAGGTCTGGTTTGATCCCCAGGTCTTCCAGAGAAGGCTGAAGTGTCCTTGAGCGAGACACCGAACCCCTAACTGCTCCCGATGAGCAGGTTGGCACCTTGCATGGCAGCCTCTGCCCTCAGTGTATGAATGTGTGTGTGAATCGGTGAATGTTGGTAGATAGTTGGCATGCGTTTGTAAAGTTCTTTGAGTGGTCAGTAGACTAAAAAAGTGCTCTATAAATGCAGTCCATTTACCATTGAAATCCGAGACCTCTGGTTTCACTTTCTCTTTAATGTCCGTAAGGAAAACATATGCTTCCTACTATGAAAATATGAATACACTGACAATAAAAAATAAAATAAAAAATTGATCAACGTACAGTATAAATGGATTTATTGTGGCGGATACATTCGATGCGAGTATGCGTGAAAAAAAAAAAGCGTATTTATGGCATGATTATTTTAATTATATACACTCAGTTGCCACTTTGGCCATGAAAATCTGAACGTCCAGCTCTTTTCTCTGACCTCTACACAGCCGTCAGGGATCGATGATTGCAGGTTGTCGTAGCCAGGGACAGAGAGCTCTCATTCAGTGTATTCTGGGATCTTACAGGAATGAATTGGCCACGGTTGTATGGTAGGTTTTGTTGTCAGATGCTAGCCAGAGTGCCGCAGCAGTTCATTTACTATTCAAAGTCGCAGTTGGTAGAAGAGAGGGAGGAGAAGACATTTTCATGCTATATGTCCTCTGGCTTCCGCGACTGTGGCCAGCAGTGCAGTGTGGGCCAAGCCAGCAACGGGAGGAGGGAGAGGAATGCCAATGATACCATCATTATCCTCTTAAAGCTGCACTAGGCTACATTTTTATGTAAAACGCCAGTCGGCTTATCAGCTTTAATGACAAAGTGGTGCTGGAACAGAGAAGAGCTGCAAGAGAGAAAATCTTCCTATTCTTAAAATTAAGATGAATTTTTGGCCTGGATGAAATATTCGTTTTAGTTGTGAAACCACTTCAAGGAAATCTTGCCTGTGCATAGAGAGTGACAAACTGGAAGGTAATGCCTCCCCAGAGAAAGCTAGACTCGCCGGTGACAACTGAACCAATGATTCTTCACTACCTCCTCTGCTCTCAGAGCTTTTGTTTCTTTTTTTGAAGTAAGCCCCACAGAGCCATCTCATCAACGCAGGTGTTGCAGAGGTAAACGTGATCGAGAGTCTACAGCCATGCTAACATCAGAATACTACTATATATATAAGTATACGTAGCTGAGGCTGATGGGAATGTGATTAGTTTTGCAGGTATTTGGTCATATACCAAATAGTGTTCATCCTGTAGGGAACATGAATGTTTGTACTGAATTTCAAGGCAGTCCAATCAATAATTCTTGAGACATTTCACTCAAGCAACAAATGTCAACCTGATGGTGGCACTAGATGAAAAGTCAGGTGATAAACAAAGTCATTAGGATTCATCCTGTGGGAACCATGAAAATCTGTATAAAATTTCATAGCAGTCAGTCCGACATTGCCATCCCTAACTGCTAACAAATCTATAAAGCACTTGTCGACTTGTCAGTGTCATCCCCAAATCTGTTTTTTACTGTTCCACATTCATCTCTTCATCTTTTCTGGAACAATGCAAGTATAATTTTAAAGTTCAACACTCAGTATCGAGTGTTATACATCATATGATTCAGGGGAACCAGCCTTTTCTTTCTGGTGCCGTGTAAAGTAACATATTTGACCAAAAAAACAAGGGGTTAGGGTAGCATTCATACTCGTATGGCTCCACCTGCAGTCATCAGTGTGTAATAGGCCAACGTGCAATAAGACAGATTGACATGTTACGGTAAGAAAAGCACAGGTGTGAATAATTCAATTAATGATGGCTGAATTTCATTTATCTGCCTCGGTTTCTGGCATTGTTCATGCTGGCTGACTGTCACACTGTGATGACTTACTGAGGCACTTGAATAGAACAGAGAGCCGTCGCTAATGTCATTAGTAACACCTGTGTTTTCCTACTACAGTCAAAACGTCTGCTGTGGAAAAGGCCTACAGTATATTGGAGCTTTGAATAAGAACCTTATCTGACTGTCCTCATGTGCTCCCATGGTCTTTTCCAATGGCGTGTCCCCCGCCCCTCCCCTCTACATCACCCCAACCGCTGTCCCACTCATGAACCCTAGCGTCACATGACCTCGTGTTCCTGTCCTCTATGTGTGCATATGTGTGTCATGCATACCTCTTTGTGATCTGAGATCACACGAGCCGACTCCTGCTGTTTTTGGTACAACGGCTTCTTTTCTGCTCCGTGGGCTCAGTGTGTACGTTCACTGTGCACACAATGTGCTTTTTTCTTTTTTTCTCCTCTGTAATTACATGCACATGCTCATCAGCTCTGCATAGCGTACATGGTGTCCTAGGATCCTCTTGGTGTGTGTGTGTGTGTTTGTTTTGGTGCCTTACTTTGTCTTGATCGTTTGGCCACCATATGCCATGAGCAGGCTGGTGAGTGCTGTAATTTCTTCCTCCAGGAATGTCAGGAATTCTGTGTGTGGTGTTGGGGTAGGACGCATATAGGACCAAAGGACTTTGGACACACACACATATATAAAGTACACACACACACACACATATACTAACATATGGAGACAGACCCAGTAAGTTTTGCACTTATTCTGCCCTCAACATAAAACTGGGTTTATTAGAGAGAGTTCTAGCCCAGTAGTACACTAACTAACTGTGCACATCAGCTTGTAAGAAGTGTAGATTTAGAAAATAAAATTCTGTAGGCCTGGGAAATAGTAAATAATCTGTAAAGTCTGCAAGTTCAACTGCATTTGTCCCTGAAGGGAACATTAGAAGGGAAAAAGGAGTGAATGAACAGCAGGTTATCAAAGCACTTAGGGTCGCTCACACTAAGCCTTCCAAATCCTGGACCGACTTCAGTTAATTAATAACTGGTCAGGTTAAAATACAAGCGCGGACTGGTTGGTTGGTAGTTAAGTCTGTGGGTTCCAACTCCCAGTGCTTGATAGACAACTCAGCCTCTTGAATGACAAGTTTCACATGACCTGACCAATGGCAAGCTAGTGAGTTAGTGTACTACACAGCCATTGGAAGAAATCCAAGCCAAAGTGAAATCCAACACGAGGAGGAGTGAAACTTCAAAACAAGGCTGTGTGCTCTTTCTCTCTGCCCTCATGCTCGATGGTTCAGGGCCACGATGTGCTTCTGGTAATATTTTCACTGTTGACTGTGTTGAATTACAACTAATTAAAGGTGCTGGTCAGAATGCTGTGTGTGTCTCATTATGTACAGGAGGAGTTGGACAAAAGGTCAAAATGCTAAGCTGAGTGTAAAGCAAAGTGATGCCTGGTCACCCTTTATGGACCATAAAGCAAAATTTCATCCTAGCAGTATTCGCTTAAGAATAATATCTGACAAATTGGCTGCCATAGTATTTATTCTGTCTGTCTTTAAATACAGAAATAGAAATACAAGACAAGACATAAGTATGTAGAATGTCTTAATTTACCTTTTATTAATCCTTTCATATCAGCTGTGTAGACTACTGAGAGAAAACATGAATAACTGTGTAATCATTCTGGTTCCTCTGTAGCTGTTTTATTCATCACTAAACATTCAGTTAAACTAAACAGATTTACTTAAGTCCAGTCTCCTTTCCAGAGAGAGTCACCACTACAGTCTGTGAAGGATGATGTTTTAATGACTATCAGCTGGTTGCAGATGGTTTTAAAATAATATCTCAAGACACTGGTACCTAGGTGGGGCGACACCTAGTGGACATCTGCTGTCACTGTCACTCACTTTCTTCTTCCACCCTTCCCCACCTCTCCCACCCCTGCGTCCACCCACTTCCACAGACGATGATGTGGACCTGGAGCAGCTGGTGAACGACATGAACTCCTCCATGGAGAGTGTGTACTCTACGCAGGCAGACACGGCGCTGCTCTTGAACAACGGCCACGTGCACGCTCAACACCACCACCACCACCACCACCACATGCACCCTGCCTACCCGGGACATGGCCAGGCCCACCGCCGCCACGCCCCGTCCCTGCCACCTTCCTCCCCCTCCAGGGAGAGGCTGCGGCACTCACAGCCCATGCACATCCAGGCCGTCAGGTAGACACACATAACCTGCCCCCTGCAGTGATTTAACTGTTTTATGTTAAGATAAAGACAGCTGGAAGCACTGTGCCTGCAAAAATGAAAGAAATGTAAAAAAGAAGAGCGCACTGCCTGAGGAAAAACACTTGTGTTTGTGTTTTGCTCTGTGTGCTTTTGTTGGTTTGTTTGCATCATGAGCTTTATTAAAAACTTTGCTTGATGAAAGTTTAAAGGTAAAATTTGCTTTTTAGTCTGATAAATGATGTGTGCCATATCTTTTGTATACCCAAATTATACCCATCATCATGTGTATGTGTGTCACTGGTCAGCCGGAACAGTGACATGAGCGTGTGTGTCTCCCTCTGCAGGTGCCTGCAGGAAGAGCAGCAGCTGCGTCCAGCCTCCCTGCCGGCCATCCCCAACCCTTTCCCTGAGCTCTGCAGCCCAGCAGGCTCCCCCATTCTCAGCCCCATACAGACCTCCGACAACCACGTAAGTACACCTGTACAACCTCACCTGCACTGTTACACACACACTAAAATGATGAACGCACTGGAGGGAGCAGGTATGCTCACGTTTGGCTACCTTTCAGTGCTGGTATGTGGAAAAACAAATGTCACCAAGTCTCTAGCAAATTTTAACTGTTTATGAAGTTAAATAATTACGAGGACATGACATGATATCACATGTTGCAGCATACTGTGATAAAATGTAATGGACATGCCTCTTTTTGGTATTATTTTACGTTTCTGTCTGTTTTTGAAGTTATTACTGGTCATTGGTCCATGGTCATGACACATTGGATTGGACTCCTTATTTGCTGTCCTTTACTTGACCATTATTACAAGAGTGTGTGTGTGTGTGTTTGTGTGTGTGTGTGTTTTAAAACCAGCTGACTGGCATGTTATGTTCAGGTCAGAGCAGTATGTGTTGACTTTGGCTGCAGACAACCTTTCCTTCCATTACACAACAGCTCACCCTGGGTTATCTGACTGTATGTGTGTGTTATTGTGGAAGCATCATTATCAATCACATGAACACACACACACACACACACGTACAGAGTAACACATATGTTTTGCCTTGAAAGGAGGTGAGCAACGTCTCCAGGATGTTGCAGACGTCCGTAGGGCAGCTGGGAATACGGCTGGGAACGTCTGCAGGTCGGATCTTTCTGAACTCTCTGAATCCGTCTGCTGGCTCTGGCAAGACAAGCGCCCATTTCCGGTTCACACGCTTCAACCCTGGCTCTTAGCGTCACTCTATGTGTGTGTGTGTGTGTGTGTGTGTGTGTGTGTGTGTGTGTGTGTGTGTGTATGTCATAGCCTTGCCCTTCCTTCCCCCGGTAGAGCCTCCTGTCCCAGGAATGTTCCATCCCACTCAAAGATGTTTTCAGGATGCCCACCCTGAACAATAAGTTATTTTCTCTCATCCGCACACACACACACACACACACACACACACACACACACACACACACACACACACACACACACTGATACATCCAGGTATCTAGGTACCTGCACAGATGGCCTTATTCAGTTCCCTATCACACATACACATGTGATAGGGCAAAGCATTATTTTTGAATTTCGTTTACATCATCTCACAAGGTCTGGAGTCAGAGAGCAAGTTTGCAGTTTGTACAAAGGGTCGTTTGTGTGTTTTGAGTCTGTGAGAGCTGACAAGATGTTGCATCATGTCTCTTTCCCAGAAAACCTGCATTTTGTCCAGTTAAAATGAAAATAATCACTTTGTACTTGTAGAGAGAAAATAGATTTGTATTTTGTGGTAATTAGCATATTTAGACCGTTTTAGGGATTTTCTTAAAGCTGCTTTGCATACTGTATGCTTTATATCTGATATCGATGACTCATTACTGCCTTAATATTTTAAACACATTATGGGTCAGAGGTCTGCCAGCATTTGGCTTCTACTTTACTGCATTTTTCATGGCATGTTACCAAGTTGGAGTCGGCAGGAAATTCTTCAAGAATGCTTAGTGGCAAAAAACCAACAAATCAAAACAGGAAGATGGTAGTATTCTTCCAGCACGAACAGCGATAAAGCTCGAGCGGTAAGGAAAGTGAAAGGCACATGGAAAACTATCTTCCAGCATTCCATCATGTTTATCATCGTCAGCAAAAGAGAAAAATCTTTTGGCTGAAGAAGCAGAGGAGGTGGCTGGGAGAGTGATAAACATGTGGCTGGAGGTGATGGGGATCACGGGAAACCAAAACCACCAGTGTAAAGAAACATCTACACCATAATTTGATTAGTTCACAATCATTAATATGATAAGGCTTAAGAATGCTACATGGGTGGCATGGTTCGAGGGATGGTAAGTCAGTCCAGACTGAAATATCAACAACTGTTTGCGTTCATGGTTCCCAGAGGGTGTGTCTTCATGAATTTGTTCAACCTGACTTGTCCTCTAGCACCACCAGAAGGTTCACATCTGTGGTTTTGAGTAAATTGTCTCAACAACTATTAGATGGATTGCCATGAGATTTGGTACATTCATGTCCCCCTCAGGATTAACTTTGTTAACTTTGGTGATCTCCTGAAGTTTCATCTAGAGGCATCATCAGGTCAACACTTTTTAATTTGTCCAGTACTTTGATTTATGGCCTGTAATTTATGACCTGCTGAACATCAGCATGTTTGCATTGCCATTGTGAACATGTTAGCACTTAGTTCAAAGCACTGCTGTGCCTAAGCGTCACAGAGCTGCTGGGATAGCTGTACACTCTTAGTCTTGTTTAACAATGTTATCAGTGTGTAACATCATCCCAAACCAGCCCCAGCACTAACTGGCCTCCTTCAGTGGATGCGTGTGGAACCATCATGTACTTTAATCCGCTCTAATGCTTAAAATGAGCCGCGGCTAGTCTGATTGAATGAAACCTTCACTGATCATATCAGCCTTTAGCTTTAGACTAGACGTCAGTGCTTCTGTTGCCATGTGATGTTGTGTAATGTCATTTTGGAGCTAACAGAAAGGCTATTGGACTAGTGAAGGCTGTGAAGATATTTGAGTATATGTCTGCCTGGGTGTATGCAGGTCAGTTTAGTTAAGGAGGAGGGCTTACACAGCAATGCAGACGAGACTGTCAGACGTGCCGTGCGTTGGTCTACAGACATAGTTGCATTGTATTTGCATTGGCATGGTTTTATCATAGGATCTGTCTCCCTCCAGCTGCAGAGGTGGAATCTGAACATTCTTCACTAAGCTTCAGTCTTTCTCAAAGGGATACTCAGCTTATATTATGAGCCTGTAAAACTGTGTATGTGCGTGACATGACAGGTTTATGGCCTGCGTTGCCTTTGATAACGTAAATGGATTAGTCCTCAGGGCATCATGAACAGCTACCATGAACAGATAACATGACGCTGCATCTCCATCAGATTTTAGAAGCAAGTATAGGGGAATACCCATTTCATGGTGAATCCTATCCAACTCTTTCCATAGGGTCTAGTGGCTGGTAATGCCAAAGATAATTCAGTAGTCTGACTATAGTTAATGCTGAGCTCTGATAATGGTAGTTTCCCACGCAAGTTGTGGCAGTCTTACACCATACAGTTTAGTCATGTCACCCCGGCTTTCACAAGGATTTAGTCAGGTCCTGTCTGTCACCACTGGGCGAATGGGTTTGCTTTGGCATCGTGAGTGTGGCTGTAACGCAACTCCTGCTTTTATTTGTGGCCAGAGACGCGGCATTACTAACATCAGGGACGGCGGGGAGCCCAAGCAGTTAAAGAGACCATCTCTCAAGCACAGGACTAGGGTTCAAGCCCCCTGTGTTGGCAAGCATTCACCATGCTGATGTAGCTTTGAGCAAGACACTGAACCCCTTCCTGCTCTGGATTCACTGCTGTTTTAAGCACCCTGACTTCTGACCTCCCTAAGGTTTTATTGAAAAAAAGGATGTGAAAAAGTCAGTTTCTCATGGTTTGTTATTCAGTCTGTGGTGTGATCACTGAAATATTTGGTGGTTGCAAAATTTTACAAAAATTTAAAACAGATAATGGACAAATAGCAATCATACTTCGGTGCTGTCTTCAGTCTGATTGAGCGGGTGTTTATTTTTTAGCCATGTCAGCGGCTTTTGTATGATCTATATGGCTATATATACTCTAGCAATGTCATAAAAACTAAGACTAAAGCTCTGAGTCATACACTCTCTCTGTTTAGGACTCCACCTCCCCCTCTGTCTGTGGTCAGCTGATGTACTTCTGCACGCAATGGTCTGCTGACCTGATCTGCAATCAGATCAGGTGCATGTACGTGTGTGTGTGTGTGTGTGTGTGTGTGTGTGTCTCAAGATGGCAGTGAAAGTCTGTTTAACAAAGTAGGCTTTTAATTACATGGATGTACAAGTTCTATTTTATCTATTCTACACAAGGTCCATGTAGTGTTCAATGTAGATCAAGATGCTTTATGTTAAATTGAATTTAATCACTTATCTGGGAAGAATTCAACAAGTATGGGATTCAAATCTGAGTAAATGTCTTAATAGTAGTAGGTTGTGTGTGTGTGTGTGTGTGTGTGTGTGTGTGTGTGTGTGTGTGTTAGGACTTTCTTTTCTGCCAAGCAGTAAATGTTTTATGTGCCTGTGATGACACATGTGTCATTACTGTCAAACTAGAATTTGATGCTAAATTCATTTTTTCCCATAGAAACCATAAAAATGCAACCAGATAGTGATGAGGGGCCTCAGGAATTGTTAATGTAAAATATTTAAATGAACTCTCGTTTAAGGTAATTTTCCTCCTGTTTGCGAGCCAGGAAAACTGATTGTCAGTGTTTGATTGGAACACTGATGAAACCATTTTTAAAATTAAGCTTTTGAAATGGACATAGGATAACATTTTTATTCCTAAAGAGGGAGTTTATACACATTCTTTGTTTCTTGGGATTTTATCAAATGAAATCAATGCTTTCCTGTACATGGCCAAACTATGCAGCAGGCATTGATTTTGCTGTGGAATTGGGGATGGAGAGCTTTGTGTTTCCTGCTCAGACAAATTAGATGAAATATGATTCATGGATGAGATCTTTGCATGGAAAAATCACTGTGTAAACTTTTCTGCCAAATCTACCCAAGTTTATTTTAAAATGTGTAATATCAAGGCCAAATTTAGATTTTTGTTCTGTTTCGTTGGATCGATTTCACCAACGCCCACATGACTTTATTTAGTAAAACCTTCGGATGATACTTCCATGCAAAGGGATCCCTAGAACTGACCGTTCAGCCAGTCAAAAGCTTTCTGTCTGTCTGCCCCATGTGTGTGGGACAGTGCCGTGTCAGTGTTGGGTCGTGGGGAGGTGGGGAGGTGAGCCACTCAGTGAGGCTTTGTGGTGGTGCTCCAGTGAGGTGAAATTGAGTTTGGCCTGTCTGCAGAGCTAATCAGCTCTGTCTGGCTTGAAACCCGACCACTCACAGACATGAAAGACAACTGATGCTGTAATAGACTGGAGTGGGAAGTCACCACCAACCAGCATTCAAATGCTGACATCAGTGATAGGTGTGTTAGTCTACAGTGGAAGACTCCACCAGATAGCCAGCTATCGTTTAGAGATTTGTAGCAGCTGGCATTATAATTTCTACAATTGCAGGATAATGCAAGAATTGGCTGTTAATTTTAAAAAGGTTACACCATTTACAAATGAAGAATTGGCACTGTAATATGATCCTGTATTACATCATCAGGAAAAAGCAACAATAGCAGACTTACATGGACATACAATATTTTTAGATGAACAATGAAAAAATGACCCCTCAGTGTTTTAGCGTCTTTCAGCTCATTGTTTTGGCTTTATGGTGCACAGCTCCTCTGTTTTGGTTCAGTTTCACCTCACTCAGCGTCATTTCCAGCTGCGGCAGGCAGCTGTTTTCAGTAGGCAGCTGTTTTCAGCAACCAGCTGTACACAACCTGCTCAGCACCGAACGGCAGACAGACAAAGTTAGAGACAAGCTGGTAAACATAGTGGAGCATTTAACAGCTAAAGAGTCACAAAGACTCAGGAGTTGGTTGATAGAAAATCAGAGCTAAAAAGAATGTGAATATTGGACTTATATTCAGGCCAGAAACACAACTCTATGTGAATAATAATGTTATTCTGTAACTGCTGGATGTGTAGATAGGCAACTGTTTGCTAACACAATCGCCATATAACATAAAAGGTAATAAAATGTTAGTGTTGTGTTTATAGCTTATTGCGCTGTACCCAAGTGGCCTAAAAAATCAGTTAATGCACCTTTAAATAAGTTATTTTGGGGATATTTTGGAAAATCAGCCTGCAGGTTGTATAAGAATTTAGTGCTCAGTGTACTGTAGATAACCCTGATTGCTCCAAGGTAACTAGCTTTATATATATGTTTTGTGTAGAGATATAAAACTTCTTAGTGTCTACTCTGTGAGTCAAAGGTGATGAGTGTTGGAAGACTCAAGTAATGTAGAGCAATGAAAGATAGAAAGAACATTTTCAAACAAGGCAACTGTAAACATTTATCCCACGGAGGGTGAAGTCCCTAGCTGGGCCTTTTTAAGTACTAAATATGTGACCAGTGAGATGTATGCCTTCCTGTAGTTCAGGGAAGTCTGAAGTATTGTGTTGATGAAATGTAAGTAAGTAAGTAAACTTTTATTTGTATAGCATTTTACAGTCCCTGTACAGAGAAGTCAGTAGAAGTGGGTTTTGAGGAGTATTTTGAGTTTTGAGGTTTGAGGTTTCTTTTACAGATTCAGGTGATCTCACAGAACTGAAGACCTTTCTAGAGGGAGGGGGACCCTAAAGGCAAAACTCTTGGATTTGGGAAGGTAGCAGGGTATGAATAAGGGTCCTTGGTCGGGTGATCTGAGAGGCCTAGAGGTAGAGCAGGGATGTAGAAGTTCGGTAATGTATGATGGTGCAAGACCATGTAGGGCCTTGTATGTGATAATCAGAATCTTGAATTCTATTCTAAACTTTACGGGTAGACAATAAATGGATGCAAGGATTGTTGTGATGTGGAATGGATTACTCACTCCAGATCTCTGGTTGATAATACTGATTATATTTTTGTGATGTTCCGGTGTTGAAAAAAGAAGGTTTGCACAAGCTTGTTTATGTGTTGGTCAAAGTTCAGATTCTGGTCAAAGATTACACCCAGGTTTCTTGAGGAGGATTTGACATTGGGGGCCAGATAGCCAATACAGGGTTTGACTTCAGAGACCAGCTTATCAGGACGGTTTTGTCTGGATTTAGCTGCAGGAAATTAAGTGACCAATGAATCCTTCATTGCAGCCAGACAGTCATGGATGGTATCAGTATTACCCATGTCGTTAGGCTTAACTGAAAAAAACTGCTGCATGTCATCAGCAAAGAAGTGGTGAGAAACGCAATTGAACTGGCTAACCAGGTTGCCTAGAGGTAACATGTATAATGAAAAACGGATGGGACCAAGGATTCAACCCTGCGGAACTCCACACATTATAGGGGCAGTTGAGGACACAAAGTTGTCGATGACAACCTGAAACTTCCTGTTTGACAATCAGGACATGATTAAGGAACAAAATGATGGACTGACAACACTTATAAAATACCAGCCTTGGCCACATATAATGATTGCTCAACATGCATGCTAGTATTAGCACAAGCTAATGATCAATAAATGTTTTCCTATTTAAGGCACTACATTCATAATGTAAATGACTACAGTTCATAATTTTTTTAAAGGATTTTTTTTTGTTGCATTGTTGTATTGGTAGGAAGCTTCAACATCAACTTTCACATTACCATGTGCCACAGTGGTGCATAAATAATAAAACATCAGAGAATTGATCAGTTGTATTGTTAAGATGTACAATGTATACATTAAAATAGAAGATAGTGGCCATCACTACTCTTGCCCTACCCACTCCGACTGAATCAAGATTGCTTTTACAATCAGTGAGTCTGCTCTGGCTTAAAACAACCAGATCCCTTGTGAGTGTGTGTGCCTGTGTTAGCTTGTGCATGTATGAATGTGTGCATTTGTGTGTTTGCGTATAGCCTGATAGGTTTAGGGGCCCATAAACCTCTTGGTCAAGTGGGACTGACCCCGGTGCAGATTATTCTCTTAGACCTCTGAACCCGTACATACCGTGCTTGTATGTGTGTGTGTGTGTTTGTTTATAGACATGCAGGTGTCTGTCCATGACCCTTCAATCCAATATGCTGTGGCTCAAAACCCTCATGTATGTATGTGTGTGTGTGCGTGTGTGTGCGTGTGTGTGTGTAACGTTGCTATAAGCAGCATAGGAAACCAATAACCCTGTACATTTCCACCCCTCACCCTCCTCTGGTGGAGCGAAAAAGAGGGAAGTGGGGGAGGGGAATACAAAGGGGGGACCAAGGTGAGTTAAATTTCATCATGTAAAGATAAAACCTGGTAGAAGGACACGTGGATTTTTAGGGTAAAAACAGTTGTTAGAAAGTTAAAGAACAAACACACGAACAAGTGGAAACATAAATAGAAGAAATTATAAAGAAAGGAAAAAATAGGAAAAGTCTATGCACAAAGTGAGCTTGTTATCTCTCACTATACCCAACTTTTCAGATGTGCTCATCTCATACATGAACGTGCATTATCTACACACACACACACGTACATGCACTCAGTAAGAGCCCAGTGTTGTACTGCTCCTTAGATGGCTGCAAAACTGCCGCGTTAGACTGGAGGAAAAAGTCGAGCAGCTAGTCAAAAAACTGCTGGAGCCAGTTGTCAGAGTTTACATTTTGTCTTCCTCTTTTGAGAGTGTGTGTGTGTGTGTATGTGTGTGTGTATGGCTCATAGTTCTCATGCACACTGTATTAGGGGCCAGCTGGGTTGGCCTGCGCTCTACACATGAGCCTGATTATGACTCAGTATTGCATTACTGACATTCCTCCATAGCTCCCCCATTTTTCTCTTTCTCTGTTTTTCTCTTACCCTCCCCTCTTTTTCTTTATCCCCCCCCTCCCCGTCTACCTCTCCCAAGGCTGGGCAGATTTGCTGAGCAACCACCTCCCCCTATCGCTCCCTCCCTACCCCTCCCTTGACCCCCTCAGCAAAGCCCAAACGCCTGACACGTGATCCATACAGCTTCAGATCGAGTCACCCCACCGTTTTCTTTCAACTGCCTTCTTCGCAAACCTCGAAGCCGTCAGTGTGCGTTACACATGTTGCTCTGGTCCTAACACTCTCGCATAGTATTTCACATACAGCTGAGGAGGAGGAGGATAAGAGGGAGGGGGTAGAAATTAAAACCGTCAGGCAGCTCAAAGAAAATGTCAGTGGATGCATAAGAATAAGGGATGTGTGTGTGTGTGTGTGTTCAGTGATAGGCTTAGTAGTTTGAGCTTGTTCTCGTGTGTGTGTGTGTGTGTGTGTGTGTGTGTGTGTGTGTGAGGGGGGAGTTGTGGGCGTGTTTTAGGGAGAAAGACTGTTCCTTTTGGTGTGGCGCCATCAGTAAAAGGAGCTGACGGTGATGTTTTTTGGGGGAGGATGAGGGGATTTGAACGCAGCTCTGAAGATAAGGGTGTAGAGTACGTGACAGGTAGCAGCTCACCGTTTAAAAATCCCACACTGGGTTAATCCAGTGTGAGGAGGAGGGGGAGGAGGAGGGAGGATAGGAGCGGCAGCTCATACCACTCCTCGCCGCTCAGCCTTTATGCTGCCCAGCACGAGAAGAAGGGGCAGACTGTCTCTCTCTCTCTCTCGCTCTGTCTCTGGTTCACTCTCGTCCTTCCTCTGTCACTTCCTCCCTCCTCCCCTTTCTTCCCTCTTACCTCTCTTGCATTCTCCTTGCCAAACTGCCCCTCCCTCTCTCTCTTCCTGACTTCCTTCCCTCCCTCTCCTCCTCCTCCTCCTCCTCCCCTCCCCTCCCTCTCTCTCTCTGTCTCTCTGTGTCACTGGAGAGCGTCTCAGTGTGAAAATGCCATCCTGCTCTCCAGACTGTTGCCTCTTTCAGGCTGTGGAGGTAAGAGACTGTGTGTGTGTGTGTGCGTGTGTGTGTGTGTGTGTGTGTGTGTGTGTCTGCTCCTTTCTTTTCTGGATGTGTGTGTGTGTGCGTACATGTGTGCGTGTGTGATCAGTTTGCAGCAATGAGATTGTTTTTTCCCCCTCGATGTTTCTAAAACTTTTCTCAAACAAAACTCATGCGTCATGAAACTACTTTTTTTTACGGGGGCGTGTAGTAAGAGAGGAGGGAGTCTTCTGGCTTTGCAGAGGCAGAGAGTGATTAGAGGTTGATTTTGGTTGCATTCGGAGTCTCTCTTTGCGTCGCTGTGCTGGTGCTTCTGATATTTTTGTGTCATTTCTAGGCCACCATTGCTGTTGTTTTTGGGTGTTTTGTGTGTTGCCACATCGCTGTGCCATTGTTCGATTTGATTTTCCGTACCCCCCTTCAGGCCCTCAGCCATCACCAGCTTTGTGTCTTGTTTCATGTAATTTTTAACAGTTGTTCCCCAGTGGTTTTGTATGAAGTGCAGGGCAGCAGAGTCCCTGATGGACAGGGGTGTGTGAGGATACACAAACATACACACACTTACGATTCCTCTCCTCGTCTTTGTGGTTTGCAGGCACTTTGCGATGTTCATTTGCTTTGCTCATATTTATGTGTATGCTTGTGTGTTACGCTGCATGTGAAAGCGAGCTCTCCGTGGTGTGTGTGCGTGTGCTGTGTGTGTCTCTCTCTGAATCTGCTCATACAGTGGTGTGAAGCAGCTGGTCTGTGGTTATCTGTGGAGCAACGCACTCAGAGAAGGCAAAATTACACCCGGTTTAAATGTCGCTGTGGGCACTTGGCTGAAATGGTTCAAAATGGCGCAACAATGGGAGGTACTCCAGCTTTGAACTCTACCCGCTTGCTGCTCCAAGTGGTGCCATTTTTAAGGACAAAATGCAACATGTGTAAATGCACCGTGTTATTTCGCCGTCCCAGTGTGAATATGTGGTACTTTTCCAAGTGCGGATATTCTTGCATGTGACAGAAAACGTGTCATTGTGGTCTGTGCGCAAGCAGGTTTACATGCGTATTCGTGGATGTGCGTGTGAGTAAGTTTGGTTGAGCTGTGGACAAAAGGGTTGAACTGAGAGCACGGGCTGGTCGACCTTTCCTGGACGTCATCCTTCTTTCTTTTTTTAAGCAGTTCTCATGTTGGAGTGATAGAATATTGTGAACAGGACTTTTTAAGAGTGGACCTGACAAAGCACCTGGTTATGGAGGTAAATGGAGCCTCTGATTTGTAACATTCACCCTTTTCTCTCCTTTTCTGATTCAAATTCCCGTTCAGGACGTGTTATACCTTCTGACTGTTATTAGACTTTCTCCAGCCTGTGAAAACATGATATTCGCTGCTGTAATGAATATATTGTCATTACTATCCCCATGTGTTTTCAGATAGTGAAGGTGTGGAGTGAGGATGGGGCCGGTAAAGTGGTGGAGATCCCAGCAGACATGACGGCCAGAGACGTCTGTCAGCTCCTGGTCTACAAGAGCCACTGTCTGGACGACAACGCCTGGACACTGGTGGAGCACCACCCCATCCTTGGCCTTGGTAAGGATGTGCGTGTATGTATAAATGGCAAGTGCGTGTGCACTCAGGCAAAGATTTGGCACACACTTGTGTCTGTATTCATGTTCTTTTTTGTATGAAAGGACATATATTCGACTTTTATGCATCTCTGTGTGAATTGGTTATACACAATAACGTAGCAGTTTATGAAAAGTAAGGCTAACCACAACTAATATGAGCCAAAATCTCTTACCACATTTTCCAAAAAAAAGAGCATCAATTCTTTGCTTTTTCTTTAAAAGGCAATGTCTTTCTGTAGCAAACATGATTTTTACACCACAAACTGTGACACATACCAGGAAAATAAAGCCTTGACAAAGTGTATAAAAGCCATTCTGGAAGCGAAAAAAAGGGTAGAAGGAGTTATGGAGGGTTTACCTTACACTACATCCCTGTATGTTCGTCTGTTGTGGGTTTTTAGGAGTATATGTCTCTTCTGCAGGAGTGTTTCAGTCTCATATGTGTGTGTCTGTGTTTATACCCCTTTTGTGTGTCGCTGCACGGGTGGGGATACTCACTTGTCTGTACCCTCAGTGTGTATGTTCACTTGGGCATGGCACAAATGCTTGTTTGCCTTCTATACAGCTCGGCGAGGGAGGTGTGGTGGTCGTAGGATTAAGCATTTTCCATGTTCTGCCAGCATGCGTGCTGCCTCCCAATAATTCGCTCAGGGGGGGAAAAAAAGAAGAAAAAAAGGAAAAACACGAGACTCGTGCTTTGCTTTCCCACTTTTGCCATGTCTCCGTTTGAAGCTTTATTTATTTATTTTTTTCTCTCTGGGTCTGTCTTTGTCCTCGGTGAGGCTTTCCTTCTCCCGAGTCGTATTTTTAGAGTCAAAGGATCGCTTTGTGCTTTGCTGCTTGATCTGCGTTTCTGGAAAAAAGTGCACTGGAGAGATGGAATGTGAGGTGAGGAGAGGGAGGGAGGAAAAAAGAGAAGAGAGGGAGAGATGAAGGGAGAGAGAAAAAGAGACAGAGAGGGGGAGAGAGATTGAGGGGGGGGAGGGCGGAGTGGCCTGGACTAAAACGTCATACCAGAGCTGCAGGGAACCAATCGCGGTTCTCCGTCGGACGAGCCCCTAGTCTTTCTAGCCAATCAATCTGTCCTTAACCCTCCACAGGAAATTCCCCTGCTTGTAGCCAGCATGTACACACACACACACACACACACACACACACACACACACACACACACACACTTGAAAAGGACTCGGACATTTCCACCCCTAAACTGGAGCCAGAATACTTTTTTTCAGCAAGTAAAGTGACCACAGTTTTACCAAAATATATGTATGAGTGTGTGTGTGTGTGTCTGTTCATTTTTACTCTATGTGTGCGTGTGAGTGTGTTTGTTTGTGTGTTTATTTTTTCCTAATAAAACGCAACTTTGTAAATAAATCTGAAAGGGAGAATTAGTGCTAAATCCTGGTCGCTATCATTTCACGTGTGTGTATCCGTCCACGCAGAACTGGAACATCCTGTCACTATCAATTTCTAATCGGCCTCACTCTGAGATCATATGCCCTCAACTTCATGAAAGAGGAGAACACACACACACACACACACACACACACACATAGAGAAAGTAATTGGGCTTCTGTGGTGCACTGTGAGCAGGTTAGGCCTGTGTGAGCTCTTAATGTGTGGTTGTGTGTTTGTCTGTGGCTTGTACTTTGCTTATGCCTTCGCTGCTCTCAGCAATCAGCCTAAATACATGACATCATCTTCCTGCAATGCCCACACCACCACCACCACCTCTTCCTCCCTCCCCCCTCCTCTCCATCTCATACCATTTCTCCTCTCCACCTTCACCTCCTCCCTCCCTGCCTCACAGTGCTTTTTCTTTCCACAGCCCCTCCTCATTTAACCTCTTATTCCCTAGCTTGTCTCTTAGTAACAGCCGATTTGTTCTTGCTGTGTCATTGTATACAATAGTGTAACTGGTGATGTAATGGTTAGTAAAATAAGTGGCTGAGCTAGGATCTCCAGTTTGTGATCATTTTAATAAAGAAAACCAAGGGTAATCTGAACACCTGTAAATTGTGCTCTAAGTAAGGCATGTTTATGCTTTATTTCAATTATCATAAAACATGCTGTATATGACAATGTGCACTGTTAACTATGACTTTACTATTAATTCAAATCATGGAGATTTTCTAGGTGTAAAAATAAATAAATAAATCTTTCCAATCCATGCCATTTCCATTGAAAAAAACCCAGTTTTTATAATAATATTCTAGCACATTAAAAAGTTGTTGTGTTTCCTGCTGCTGGAGGACACTGTTCAAAACACTTAACAGTAAACAAGGTCCTCTGGTGACAAGGACATCTTAGAATATGTGGTTAATATTCTAAAGAGAAGAGAAAAAAATGGAGAGAGAGAGGGGAGATGCATGCAAAAGAGCTGCTTGTTATGCAGTAGATCAGCTCTAAAAAAAAGAACAATGAACAGTGAAACTATAATTGCAGTGTAAATTGTTTTGTTAAAATGCTTTAATTAGGATTTCTGAATATGTTTTTCCCACCCAATTTCAATCAATATAGAAATCCAGTTCCAGATTTGCAACATATGAATAAACCCTAAAGCAGTGTACACTGGTTTTAGATTCTATGCTTGCCTCCAGTTGCATCCCTGAGGACAATCCAAAGATAACTCAGCTAAGCGGACTAACACTGTCTCTCTGTGTCCTCATACAGAGAGATGTCTTGAGGACCACGAGCTGGTGGTTCAGGTTCAAGCCTCCATGAGCAGCGACAGTAAATTCCTCTTCAGGAAGAACTATGCCAAATATGAATTCTTCAGGAACCCCCTGGTGAGTCTCTCGCATCACTAAAAATTAATTTATGTGACTGCTTCGATTTAGCACACAGCCCCACACGTAGACTCACGCATGCACGCACGCACGTGCGCACGCACACACACACACACACACACACACACACACACACACACACACACACACACACACACACACACTGCTGGGGTTCAGCTGATTTTCCAGCCTTGATATTTTTCGATTAGAGCTGATAGCTGAAATTTCATGCTGACATTCAAAACCTTTACACTTGATTGTTTATAGTCATAAATTCTAGACACTTAGTGTTTCCAACAGAATATTTTTTCTAGGTGGGGGTTGCAAACCCTCTGTAGCACTGAAAATATAATTTTTCCCTTAAAATTTCATTGATAGTCACAACAAGACAAAGAGCCTATAGCCGCACTCACTCTGTTCGGCACAGTGGTCCTTTGAGTTAAATGCTAATGCCATCATACTACCATGATCATGAATGACAATAAATGTCACTGCTAACATGCTGATGTTTAGCAGATATGATGTTTACTATGTTTTGCAAGCAAGTCATCCTGAGGGGAACGTAAATGTTTGTACCACATGTCGTGGCAATCCATCCAATAGTTGTGGAGATTGTGGAGTTGTGGACAGCAGGCCGACAAGAGCAACGTTGCTGATATTGCTAAAAATATTAAATGTTATTCATGCCTCTTCCGTTGAATCAAACTCCATAGTACAGTTCTGTAGTATAGTGACCAATTCTACAAATCGTACAATTTTAATCCCTGATCAAGACAGACTGAATGATTGTTCATAGTTAATAAAAGCCCACTATTGTCCCATTTCAGTCTGACTTTATACTCAATGCTCTCTTTGTGTCATCTCTAGTATACACTCTACATGTTTTGTCTGTTTGCTCACGAGCTCAAGAGCGTGAGCTAAAATATCAAATGCGAAGCAGTTCATCATTTTAAGGACAAACCTGCCTCTGACAGCCAGCGAGTCAGTGTTCGCTGGTTTGCGTGGCATCTTTTGCTGATGTGGACTCAGCGTGGGGCTCTGCTGTTACGTGCCAGCTGGGTATATGGTGACATTATTGCCGTGGTGATTTAGGTGTGTGTCAGAGCCAGCAGGTGACCTCAGCTCTGTGGTAATGAGCACAGTAAAACACCAGAGTGCTGGCCGGGCCTGTCAATCACACTAAGAGTAGCGCTCCTGGCTAAAGGGGATTACATCAGCGGGTGAGATCATACTGCATCTACTCCCAGGCTGGAGTTCTCTCTCTCTCTCTCTCTCTCTCTCTCTCTCTCTCTCTCTCTCTCTCTCTCTCTCTCTCTCTCTCTCCCCCCCCCCCCTCTCTCTCTCTCCCCCCTCTCCCTCTCTCTCTCTCTCTCTCTCACCACTTTGTCTTTGTGCTCATCAGCTGCATATATAAACACACAGAAAGAGAGACGTATTCTGCATAGAGAAATACAACCCCACTCTTAATGCATAAGCACTAAGTGGTCTCTAGTGCCTCTCCCTCTTTCTTGCTTTCTCTCTCACTCATTGTCGATCTCTCTCTCTCTCTCTCTCTCTCTCTCTCTGTGTTTTTCCATCCAGAACTTTTTTCCAGAGCAGATGGTGGCCTGGTGTCAGGAGTCTGATGGCTCAATCCCTCAGTCACAGCTCTTACAGGTGAGGTGATGACTCAGTGAAGGGACACATGCATCTTGAATAGCACACATGTAGGGACTTGATTCATTACCTAACCCTTAATTAAACACTAATGTAATCCTAAATCTTATCATAATCCTAAACCTAAATCCTAACTCTAAAGCAGCCACCCTAAAAAGAGAGTGACAGCAGGAAAATGCTCTCGCTATGGAGGATTTGTTATCTTTGGGAAGACATCTGGCAGTCCAAAAATATGCATGCACACACACACACTTCCTGAAATCTGCTAATTACATTCACCCAGTGTTGTTACTGCCAGATTTGTAGGAATCTAGAAAAAAAACCTGCCTCATTATTTCACTGCGATCTCTGGACACAATCATTTTTTAAATGTAGCTTCCAGGATGTCAGAAACATAAACATTGGTATTATGTACATTCATTTCCCCTGCAGCAGTGTTCCCGATAGATCCTGTTTGTGTGTTTTTTGCAGAACTTTCTGAACTCGAGCAGCTGTCCAGAGATCCAGGGCTATCTGTACTTGAAGGAGCCCGGACGCAAGTCCTGGAAAAAACTCTACATGTTCCTACGACGATCGGGACTCTACTGTTCTACTAAAGGAACATCCAAGGTAATAGATTACTGCTGTACTGATTCTGAAACTGGTATGAAGGAGACCAAATTGGTGGTTAAATAGTTAGTTAGGCAGTCTATAATTATTTTCTTTATGTTGTTGCTGAACTAAACAGGAGCCCCGACACCTGCAGCTGCTGTCAGATCTGGAGGACAGTAACATCTTCACCATCATCACAGGCAGAAAACTCCACAACGCTCCCACAGACTACCAGTTCTGCATCAAGGTAACACACACAAGAAAACACACAGCAACCTGAATGACTCAGTGAATCCTTTGCCGAAGATTCATACAAAAACGAAATAAATCTGCCTTTTTCCAGTACAGTACTAAATTTAGTGTCTAGTGATTCCCGCAAAAACCCGTAACAGGGGCACCTGCTTCCCCTCTACATATATTGTCTTTTTGTGTGTGTGTATGTGTGTGTGTGTGTCAGTCAGAGGACACAAGGGTTAAAACCACCCAGCGGGGGGTTCAAACACACACTCCGCACTGTGTCCCACTCCAGTTACCTGTGGTGGGTCACCTGCTGATCTGGGATAAGCCCAGTGGGATAAGCCAGGATGGTACAGGGAATCTGCCCCTCCTAACCTCCTCACCCCTCTCTCTCTCTCTCTCTCTCTCTCTCTCTCTCTCTCTCTCTCTCTCTCTCTCTCTCTCTCTCTCTCTCTCTCTCACACTCACACACACACACAAACACACACTAGACGACCGGCGTGTCAGATGCTGTCAGCGGGGTGACAGTGCAGGATTTGGTAAGGGATTTTACTTGGCTGCCGGGGGTGGCTGGATTGTTGCTATGGTGACATGAATTAATTTATCGGTAGGGGTTGCATTTAAGGAGCAGTGTGTCTAACGTCCTTGTTACTGATGGAGGGCAAAGGAGAAAGTCTGTCTTGCGATGCCAGTTAAGTCTTTTTTTTTTGCATAGATTTAATGCTAGAGGGCATTAAATAAAATTAAATGTCAGTTACTGTCAGAAATGTCATCTGGTACTTAGAAAAAAAGATAAGCTTATAGTCTTACAAATAGTGTCCTTGTCTGAAAAACTGTTAATGTGAAGGTGTCTAAAATGGGGTTTATGGACTAAATAATGTGTTTTGAGAATGTTATTCCAACAAAGTCCAGACATTTTCTATTAATCCTTATTAGGGCATTCTCATCTATTTTTATTATTCAGTATAGTTTATGTGATGGAAAAAGCGATCATTTAAGAGAGCCCATTATTTGCACTTAAGGCTATAACAAAAACTATTTTTAAAAGAAAGAATTCCCTTGGTAGCCGAGTGGTTACAGTGCATGCCACGTGACTGTGTGGTCGCAATGGGCTCGATTCCAGCCGGCAACCTTTGTTGAATGTCACACCCCTCTCTCTCCCCCGTTCATTGTCTCTGTCCAATAAAAACAAAAAGCTGTTTTCTGTTTCTGTTTTTTAAGTAAGAATAGTAAAGTTTAAAAAGACACTTTTTGCACATTTTATACCAAAGGATGAGTAAATAAGTAAATTAATACAGTCACAGATTGTTCCAGCTTTCCTTATAATATTGTGTGTCTATGGCACTGTGAACCCTGCATTGTCTATTGTACCAAACGGTGAGTGGACGGTATTGTTAAAACACAAGAGAGTTTATGGGGTGTAATCATATTAAAGTGGTCACTGTCAGCATGCCATTGGTCCTTTTGAAAGCTAAGTAACATTTTATGGAAGAAATAAAACATTTTTCCTTTATAAAAAATGAAAAGTTGAATTCGTCAGCATCCACACCCTTGTTCAGTTGAATACACTGAGAGGTTCTGCAGCTTCAGCTTTACTTGCTCTGGTATGACCAGTAGCTTATCGCAGCTATTGTAAGTCAACCTTAGAGAGATATTGCTGTGTAACTGACATTAAAGTGAGTTTGCTAACTTTATGATATATACTGTTATATTTGACTACAGTGATACTGTTATATGACTTACCATTATTCCATTATTGTTATAGGTGGCCGCAGTGGACATTGTTACAGAACACAACAGTTTTGCCTTAACAGTGATGCAGAAATGCAACTATATAGGCTAATTGTTTTTTGTCAACCACTGAATAGTACGTGTGATGGATTTGATTGCATATATCGTACCACTGATCAACACAAATTACTACAAACCTGTGTTACAAAACAGTAGTGTTCACACTGTGGCTTGGTACTGTAGTCTTGCCCTGCCATGGCACAGGTTTGAAGGTCTCTAAAATGCCAGAAACCACAAAAGAGGTGTTAAATGTTCATGACGTGTGTCTCATTAATTTAATGTCCCACTGTGTCTACTGTTTGGTTGACAGCCCAGTAAAGTGAGGAGTGACTGTAAGGAGCTAAAGATGCTGTGTGCCGAGGACGAACAGAGCAGGACCTGCTGGATGACTGCCTTCAGACTGCTCAAAGTACTTCCTTTACTTCCATATGTTGTTAACATGAATTCATTTGTAAGCCCTTGGAAACGTGAGCTGATGCCGTCCGTCTTCTCTTGTGTCCTCACAGTATGGGATAGTACTGTATCAGAGCTACAACGTCCCCCAGCAGAGGAAGTCTAACATCTCGCCTTTCTCGGCGCCTGTGGTGAGGATCTGCTTTCTGACATCATCTTCTTACAACCCCGCTGTAATGCCACCACTCAGCCAATCCAGATTGATCCATTAATCGGCTGATGGTGAATTGGAAACCAATTCACTTTGTGGCTACCCTTTGCTTCACTTCTCTTAAGAGGAAACACCAAGAGGAAACTAGGTCCCGTACATGAAGTATAATTCATCTGCAGTTGTTCACGTTGTATATTGACAAATGCCAGTTCAGGGGGTATTGCCTAATTTCATTGTCCTACTTGTGCTAATGCAAATGTATGTTGACGTGTGTGAGCTTGTTCTTCGATGGCCGATGCTGGTAAAGCGTGTTGGCTGCAGCTTGTGTTATTGTCGCATTGACTGAGGACACACAATGCAATTCAGCGCACCAAAGCATCAGCTTGTTCCATTATCTAAATTGTACAATGAAAATTGTAAAAGGAAGTCAAGAGCCGGACACAGAGACAGCTCGCCTTCAAATTAAAAGATGCTCGTTTTGAAGAGTGTGGCTGCAGCGGTCAATTTAAGGTCCGTGTACTTAAATATAATCCATTTTCCCATCAAAAACCAAAAAACCAACCCATAACACAATTGGCTTCCGTAGCCTTCCGCCATCAAAAGCTGACAAAAACACTTTATTTCTTAGAGTTTAAGGAGAACTGATGGCCTTAACATTCACCTGTCATTTTTGGAGTTATCAAGGACATGTTTGTGTCCCTGGACACAAACATTGAGAAATGTTAAAGATATGATTAAACAACATGCAAGTTACGTGATTTCAATGACATCCGCGTCCTTAGCAACCCATAGCAACGGTAGAAAACGTTGCAGAATCTTCGTAAAACTAACAACCTTAAGATCATATAGATTCACTGAACAAAGATTATGAAAATAAAATGCACATTTCTCGCTAGAAATTTTATCAAAAGGCATTTTAATGCCATAACTATCTTAAATATTGCATTTTCCACTGAGAATAAAATAAACGTCCGCCATGTTTTTTGTTTACACAGAGAGAAACTTGACAGTCACGAGACGTGACGTTTAGCAGTGAGCTGGATTCCTCTCGGACTGGATCTGGAGTCTTGTATTTGTATCGGTGATCAACCACGTGAATAGATGATAACGGCCTTCTTAACCTAGTAGTAGGTGTAGCAGGCCCCTTCCAACCCAGATCTTTGAAGTTGATAACCACTGATAGCGCCCATTCAATCGAGTGATAACATATAAAGCGGGTACCAGCTGCCATAATTTGACTGTATCTAATAAGAAAAAAAATTGTGTCATGAGTTGCTGTTACCATCCACCTGATCTGCAATGAATCACAGTATTAAAATATATGCATTTCCCTTGTAAGAACAGACTAATCTTACTGTAAGGATCATCTATATTTCTCCTCTGCTGCTGTCAATGTCAACTCAAAATATACATAGGCCAACATCTTGAGCCCAACATCTGTCTTTCTACTGGCTAGTGCACAAAGATACATTCACAGACAGACAGACAGATCCCCACTTAAAGCTATATAAACGAGGATGCTGACTCGCAATAGAACAATATTTGTCTATTTTGCTGCTTTTAAATCTAGATGTAGGCCTACTAGGCTACCTGAGAAACATCAGCGCTAATATGAAGTATTTAAATACAACCAGTGGGAAAACATGGGATCAACTTGGTATTCCTTGTTACAAGGCAGGCATTTGTGTGTACTTTTTTGGGTTATAGGCACAGGATAGTCACAATAATAGTGCTCAGTGGTAAAACTATTACTTCTTGTTATTGATAAGACAATGTCTGTGGCTACCTGAAATGAGTTATTAGCATAATTGGGTGCTGAGTACAGTATTATTAGATTAGGATTATGAATAGGATTAGAAATGAGTATTTCTCAGAAGTATTAGCTGTTTGATATTTCCGCCCATAATAAGGCCTTATATAAAAGGCTGCTGATTCACAATAGAACCATATTTGACATTTTGGTTGCTTTGGAGCGTAGGGACACTACGTGTAGACCCTCCTTGCAAATATGATGAAAATACAACCAGTCAGTAAAAAAATTTGGTACTTACTTCATTGATGAATTTAATGACTTTTGCAGTAAAAATAATTATTTTCTATCTTTCTACCAGTCCAGGTCATTAACCTTACAAACATGAATCACAGCACTCTATAATAATTCCAGTGTTCAAGCCATTGGCAATTTATTCACGATCAGTTGTGGGAAAGTGGCAGAAATATGACTGTATAACAGTTTTGAATTATGTTCATTATTTAGGCTATTTGTTTATTCATCTGTTTAGCTCTCCTTAAATTAACCGCTGCAGCCAACGCGTTTACCAGCATCGGCCATCGAAGAACGAGCTCATACACGTCAACATACATTTGCATTAGCACAAGTAGGACAATGAAATTAGGCAATACCCCCTGAACTGGCATTTGTCATTATACCATTGGAACAACTGCAGATGAATTATACTTCATGCCGTTTCCACTAGATCTCTTTTCCATTTTGTGGTGAGTTTTTAATGAAATGATCATTGCTGCTGTTGACCTTTGTTAATGAGGTGAAAATAGTGTTCTGTAGTAAAAAGGCTTATGGTCTTGATTAAGGTCAGACTACTCATTTAAAAAAAACAGCAGTCATAACAAAAGTACATCCCATTATTTATTTAAGAGAGTGAACGTTTGCACAACGCTGAGCAAATGAAAACCTGCATACATGTATTTCTGTGTTAAATCAAAACCAATAATCTCACACCAGGAGGTGTTTTTTGTTGTTTTGTCCACCCAACAGTCCAAAACCTGATGATTTACAGTTTGTAATGATAGAATCTTGAATTTGGAGAAGCTGGAACCAGAGAATGTTTGGACTTTTTGCTTGAGAAGTGACTTGATAAATTATAAAATAGTTGGTGATTTATTTTCGCTTGATTTCTGAATTGATTCATTGACAAATTGTTTCAGCACTAAATTTTATCACTGTAATTTACAGATTATGATGACAAATCTTGACCCGAGTTCCCATGGACCCAGATTCTGTTTAAATATTAGTACATTTAAGAAAATGCAGGTTTAAAAAAGAATATAGCAGGCTACTTTTTTTCCCTAAGAGGAATTTTGTCTGGCAGCCAAGTAAAACATAGAACACAGACTTGAACACATAATAAACATAATAAATACATTACATACAAACACATTATACAAATAGTAACATGAAACTTGAAGTACATCCCATCCAATAATCCATGGTTAAAACAAGATCAACATCGTCACCCACCAATTATATTATTATTATTAGTATTATTAGTAGTATAGTATAGTATATATAATGCATATTATGATAATGATAGCTAAAAAATGAAGCACAGTTATTTAATTGACTTTATTTAAGTAAGTAATGAAATAACTTGAGCAGGAGAGGCTTGTGCTTTTCCTCAGAGGGGCATTTGTGGATTGACTCAAGTGGGTCTGTGTGCAGACAGGATTTGTCATGCACCAGTGAGTGTGTCTGGCTTGTTTGACCTCTGACCCCCCCCCTCTTGTGTACCCCCTCCCCAACCACCCTCCCACCCTGCAACGTCTCCTAACAGCGAAGTGTATCTGAGAATTCCCTGGTTGCCATGGACTTCTCTGGACGGACCGGTCGCGTCATTGACAACCCCGTCGAGGCCCAGAGCGCTGCCCTGGAGGAGGGACAGACGTGGAGGGTAAGAGGGGGATGAAATTAGGGCTTTGGATGGAGAGATCTTAAGAAAGTAAAAGAAATCAGCACACAGAATAACAGTAACTGATGCCCTGTACACAGCTTGGAACCTACCTTTATATATAATAAACTATATTATCATTAACTACATATTTCTAATATCTCACATACATTAACCTAAGATATTTTTTTAAACTATTCATAGCCATTACCCTAGTGGTGTCAGGTAGATTATTCCACCTTTGACAAGCCTGATAAGCAAACACTGTTTTTACCAAACTCTAATTTGGGCTTTGGCAGGACATAATTTGTGGCTGTAGTTGTTCTGGTATTGACATAATGTCTGTCTCTCACTAAACGTAGTCGGTCGTAAATAGGTCTTGGTTTCTTGGCATGTTATAACATAAACTCAAAAGGCTTTTGTCAATGGTGTGATTCATAGTCAACCACCCTAGAGTACTATGTAATTCAGTCACTGTGGTGTCATACACACCTCAAGAGCGTTTAAGCCTTCCTGTTTTACCGCCAGCCAAATGACTGAGCAATAGTTGACCTGACTGCCAATTAAGGCTTGTGTTGTCTGCTTCAGTAGTTCCATAGGCAAATAGCCAGCAATCTGTCAAAACATACACGCTGTGTTTGTGATCTTTTTCGATAAGTGACTGATATGGGGAGTACATAATAAACAATTATCTAAATTAATACCTAAAAGTTTAATAACTGAAACCTGTTCAATGCATCCCCCCTTGGTTTGTTTTGCATTGAATCCTGATCTCCCTTATCATACTGTATGTTTTGGAACAAGACATTTGTGATCACAGCAATGGCCGATATCTTTCGCACTTCTAAGCATTCTTTTTGTAACTTCATTCATGGAAACATTGCGCAGAAGCCTTTTTCCATTTTGAAATAATTTATCTTTCCCCTGCATCACTTTTTCTCAGTAAATTCAAGTGTGCAGCAGCTCCACTCATGTGTTGCTGAGATCATAGCTCTGACGGGGCTAAAGCAGAAGGCAGCTGCTCACTGCCTCTTTTATTTTTTTGGTTGTGGGTGACTGCAATGCATTACAATGTTTGTTTACTGTACCATAAATAACCATACTTCAACAGTTCCACAAAAATCTAAGCACATCATAAGTCAAAGGGAAGGTCAAGGATTGCATCTGGCAGGCTTATTTAAAGGAATTCTGTTTGATATGTTGTTATCTTATTGTAAATGTTGCCCTCTCTTCCACATAGAAACGGAGTGTGCGTATGAATGTCCTGGGCAGTCCCAGCCCACTGCACCCATCCTCTCTGAGCACAGGTACTCTCACTTCAAAACCAACACATCATTAATACAACATTAATCACCTTGTACACACTATTTACTGTTTACTTGTTCAGGGCTGGTGGATACGCTGATGTGAAGTGATAATGAATATACTGAGTCAAAGATCTCTGTCTTTCAGTGATCCACAGGACACAGGTATGGTTTCATGGTCGCATCATGAGAGAGGAAGCCCACAAAATGATCATACAACAAGGCCAAGTAGACGGGTAAGAACATTGAAACATTGGGTTTGGAAAATGTCCAGAGTCTTATTTTAGGAATATAACTTTATATGATGTTATCTCATGGTAAATGTGGCTCAAGTAAAATGCAGCAGAAAGCTCTGGGAAAAGCTAGTTTAGGGAATATTATTTTAACAAACTGGAACTGAATGAATATAGTATGAATAGAAAATGTGGAAAAAAAGAGACATCACTGCTGCCAAGAAAAGCTTAAATCTCTAAAATGTCAGTGTCTAAAAACAACCTTTTGGCTTGACAGCCACGCAACCTAGGCTTTACCCAGTGGATTAAGATAAGGTTCTCAGTCATAGAGTCACAGCTCCCTCAAGTCATGCAGCAGCATATCATCAAGCATTTGAAATGTAATAGTATGTGTCTCTGTTCTGTGTGTCAGGTTATTCCTGTTGCGGGACAGTCAGAGTAATCCCAAGGCGTTTGTGCTCACCTTGTGCCACCACCAGAAGATCAAGCACTTCCAGATCCTACCGGTCAGTCACATTACACAATACGTTACACTGCAGGAAGTATGTCATGCTCAATTTAAAATACCCTGAAATAAGGCACAATTAGGCAGATCACTTTACTCTCTTAGAAAATGACACAACTCAAAGTTGGGAAAATGTATTCTTTTGCACAGTAAAACTATTTATTGATACATTTCATGTTGTAGCCCGATCACTAAACTAAATATCTGTCCCTGCAAATTTCAAGCAGGTCCACCTGGGACCAAGTGCTCTGAGTAACAGCTTAATCTCATCGTATAAAAAAAGAAAAAACCTACGAGATTCATCTGGCCTGCGAGTGTGCTGCACTCTTTTGCCTAAAAGATTCAGTTTTAGATGTTTAAGGCCCACGGTTTGAAAGATCCTGGTTTGTTGGCTGGAATCTTCTGAGTGAACTAACCTCACTACTAACCTTTCTCCAAAGTATGCCATGCTTTTTTACGATTTTGGAATACATTTTCCCTTACTCCCAGGCAGCCATCTGTTTGCATTTATTTTGTTACAGTACAGAAAATCAACTTGAAATGGCTTAAAGGGCCAGTTCACCCAAATACCAACAGAAACATACCTTTTCACTTGCTGCTAGAGGTATCTAACAATGCAGAAAGTTTTGGTTTTATTTGCTGAGGTTATGAGAAAATTGCTCAAATATGAGATTGCTGACAATGTAAGGACACATACTGTATTAGGTGCAATAGCCGTGTTGATATTTAAGTTCAACGTTCAGCATGTTTACCTTCTTAGTTTAGCCTGTTAACATTTGCTTATCAGTACGAAGTGCAGCTGAAGCTGATCGGAATGTGGTTAACTGTCCTCTCTCCTCCCTCTGGCTCTGGTCTGAAGTGTGAGGAGGACGGTCAGGTGTTCTTCAGCCTCGATGACGGCGCCACCAAGTTCACCGACCTGATCCACCTGGTGGAGTTTTACCAGCTCAACAGAGGAGTGCTGCCCTGCAAGCTCAAACACCCCTGCACCGCCGTGGCCTTGTGACACTCCCAACACCTCCACCCCCTTTTTTTGCACACCTCTCACCCTGAGATCCCCCACCCACCACCACCACCACCACCACCACCCCCCACCCCATCTGCCCCTCCCTCACCAACGCAATGAGGTTGAGGAGATAGAGAAACGTTAAGTCAAGTTTTGGGGATGTGAACATCTCAGCAGCGCCCGTGATTTTCTCCGCCTTACCGCTGTTTGGATGTTTGAACGGGAAGCGTTTGGACAGTTGAAGCGTGTTGCAGATTGTTGTCATGGAGACTCGGTTGTTTTGTCATCGCCGTTCTGACCATATGTCGTGAAAACACAAGACTGCTAAGATCTGTTCAGCAGGAGTGCTGCGGGTCTCCCGGATGGATCCCTCCCTCAGAGTCCCTCACCCCTTCAACCCCCCGACCCCCCTCCATCCTTCAGGCCTGATAAGCTGTGGCGCCCGCCCCACTCTCGCCCCTTTGCTGCAGAGGTGGGCGGGGAGCGCCACCCTCTGACTTCCTCATTGATCATCAGGGATGGACGGGAAGCTCTCTGGGTCTTAACAAACTCGATCCAGGAGTTTTCTCTGCCTGTGCAGTCCAGTCTGGATAAGCTGACACCCTGCCCCCCTCCCCACCCCCCCGAACACCCGAGCGGACTTGATGTGGCCTCTCTGCTGTGTTCTGTCCCACAATCCCCTAGTGCAACCCCGGTCCCGCCTCGCCTCCTCCACAGAAGCTCAGAGAAAAGTCGGGAGAGAAGAGAGACGTAGCTGAAGGCAAGATAAGCAGAGTGGCGAGGGTTTGCTGAAAGGACAGAGGAATGTTTATCAGGAAGGCTGCAACAAGCCTCTCTTGTAGAGTTGATTACTTGATGTCATTTTAATGCTGTTTTATTACTGTTGATTCAATGCAGAACTAGTTTTGCACTCCCGGGCGGACAGACGACAGCTGTTCTCTCTAGCTAAATGAAGCTGCCTGCTCTCCGTTCGTCCTCCTCCTCCCTCCCTCTGAAAAGCATGCATGTGAATTTCCAGCAGTTCTGATTGGATTACAGTGGCGCGGGAGCAAAGAGAGTCACGGGTGATTATGCAGTGCCTTTCGGACAGGTTTGGGAACATCTTGGACCTCTGTGTGGCTTGAACCAACACGACCAATGCTTTGGTAAAAACAAATGTGCTCTTGAACTGGCTGCAGCGCCTCAAGACCATGAGGAAGAGGAGGAAGACTGTTAAGTAGACTCCCCTGAAAAGTGTATCCACCCCCAAGCTTTGTCTTTTTTTTTTAAATCGAAAGGGTTAAATCTGTTGGTGAATTTGTTTTTGAATGTCATTTTCTTTTCCTAAATCTGTTCTGAGCTCACTGCTTGCACATTTTAATGATCTTAGTTTGATATTGATGGGTTGGAGCTATCATGTTTGGATTCTGACCACTGTTCACTCACTCCAGAAGAAGACAAATCAACAAAAGCACTCCCATAACGTTTTTCTTTTTGTTTTAATATGGAATTGAACAATTGACTTGAAATGTGAACTTGCCTTAAGTGAAAATTGCGAGCCTTGTGTATGAAATCGAAGCTATATTAAAATGCACATACAGTAACACATTTCAGATTTCCCGCGGCTGGAATAAGAACAGGAGTGTTAAAGATTATGTTAAATGGAGATATGGAAATACTCTTATTGGCTTTCTTGCCGAAAGTTAGATGAGAAAATCGATAACACGTCCTAAACTAAGCTGACCAGCTGCTAAACAGTAGCTTCATATTTACAGTACAGACCACAATGGAAATAAGTATTGAACATCATTTTAATTTTTATGTGTGATATATTTTATCTCTCTCATTGTGTCAAATCAACTAAACTAAACTGAAGACACGGCAGTGGTATCAATCTTCTCATCCATCTCTTGGCAAGAAAGCAAATACGTATATTTACCAAAATGTCAAACTATTTTTTTCATGTAAAAATCCACTTGAACAGGAAAACAGGTACTGGTCATGCAACCTCGCATTCCTGGGCCTCTTTTCTTGTAGGGTGCTGTATTTATATTATTACTACAAATTACTGGCTAAAATGTAACATCATGTCCAGATATGTCCAGCAAGTGAATCAGTGGTGAACATCAGGTCGTGGTTTCAGTCCCTCACCATCAAACAGTAAGGACTTATTTCTTCAACAGCCATTTTGCAAGGAGAAATTTATGATAATAGAGGTAGAGGAACACATTTCCACACCAGCAGTAGCCTCAGTAGACCAGAATGCCTTGCAGCCATCAGGCATGTTGTCGGTATGAGGCTATATCAGTGTTCATGAATCATCTACAGCTGAATTTATTAGTCAACAGAAGATTAACTGGCAATTATTTGGATAATCAATAATTGTTTTCTAAGCAAAAATGTGATGGTTACAGCTTCTCAAATGTGAGCATTTTGCTGCTTTTCCTTGTCTTACATTATAGTAAACTGAATGTCTTTGAGTTTTGGACTGTTAGTCAAGAGTCACCTTGGTATCTTAGAATGGACATTTTTAACAATTTTCTGACATTTTATAGACCAAACGATTCATAGATTAATCAAGAAAATCGTTGGTTGCATCCTACATAATTTGGATAGCTAGCTCAATTTCAGTGTTTCTGGTGGTCGTTGTAAAGCATTCTGGGAGGTGAAGTGAAAAGGAGACAAGGGAGGTAAACGAGGGAACGTTGGTCCACCAAAAAAGAGGACTGTGACTAAACTAATTCCCCCACTTTGATAGCCCCCGGTGGTTGAACTGAAAATTATTTTCGAATGCTACATTCACACAAAAATGCCATACACAGTGGCTTTGACACATCATCTGAGTGGATTTTTTCTTTATATATTTGTACCTGACTGACCTGTCATCATCCAAAAGAAAAGTCAGGACCAAATTTCTGAAACTATACAACAGGAAGACATTTAGAAGTCCTTTTGTCTTTTCCTGCCCTCTCCTTCTGTCGAGCGACCAGCGAATGAAAAGCTGCAAGCATGTGACATAACACCTGCTTAGCCTCGCCCTCCCGGCCTCACCTCCACCTCCCCTCCACCTCCCCTCCATCCTGCGCCAGATTCACAGTGAACAGGGTTAGCACGAGGCCATCAGACTCCCTGCCAGGCAAACTAAACTCTCTCTCTCAAGTACTGCATCGACTCACTGCCGCCGCCAGTCGACCAATCGCGTGTGACTTGACTGACTCACCAGCTCTGCGCTCCACCAATCAGGCCTTTCTAGTCAGCCAGGGCAGATTCTCTCCAGGGATTGGATAATGCTTGAACCCCCGCCCCTTTTTTCCCACCTGTGTCCAGCCCGTAAGCTATGACCCTGTGGTGAATATGTGTGTGTGTGTGTGTGCGTGTGTGTTTGTGTGTGGATGGCCAGACTGTTATATTCACTCTTCAGGATTATTAAGTCTGCTGGTTATCATAACTTGCCTTTTAGAGACAGTAAGAGGAAGGTTGGGGAAAGTCAAGCATTTAGAGGAAACAGGAGTTTGGCTGGAGTGATCCCAGCATTTCCCAGTCCTCAGTTGAGGTCATTTCTTTTCTGTCAGAGAGGGACGCAAAGCCCCATCGCTATGGGTCGACAGGGACGGACCGCCGTCCTCTCCGCCTCTCTCCATTTTTAATCACTGTGCTACAATGCAATCTTATACACAAGCCCAAGTATATGAATATACCAGTATACAGTATCATTTGTTTTCTAAGTATGTGAAGCTATGGAGAAGAAGTAGATCTAACACTGTAC
Organism: Lateolabrax maculatus; assembly: GCA_031216445.1. Lineage (NCBI taxonomy): Eukaryota > Metazoa > Chordata > Actinopteri > Acropomatiformes > Lateolabracidae > Lateolabrax > Lateolabrax maculatus. The sequence goes on from CM062218.1 coordinate 17,531,509, forward strand.
CTAGGTCACAGATCACTATGTATGGGGCGTTATGCTTTTGCTCATAACTCCGTGTTAAATGAAGAATGATTTATTTTGTCCTTTTTTCCATTATTTGATTGTGTGTATATTGACATTATGGTGTATTTTCTTTGGTTTGCCACAAAATTACCTTTATATGTATGTGTGTGTGTATATATATATATATATATATATATATATATATATATATATATATATATATATATATATATGTATATATATACACACACATGTAAAGAATATACCACAATATATAAACAGTATTAAATTAAGCTGTTTTTTTTATTATTTTAAGAGATCAAACTGGATTTTTGGCATGTGTCAAATTTCTGAACATCAGTTGTGTGTATAAGCTGACAAGCTGACGGAGTCTTCAACTCTGCCAGTGTTCAATTCTGATGCCATTTTGTTTTAAAACCACATCTTTTGAATCTCTGTCTGATTTCATTCATTTACTTTTAGTTTCAAGACAGTAAATGTTTGGATATTAACCTCACACACATGCACACTCACACACACGTGTTTTTACATTTAGAGCACACACCAACGCTTAACCCCTGGGGATATTCTAAGCAGCTTTTTTACACCTTTCATTGCAAGTAGTGCAATTATACGCATTTTGAAGGGTAGTGCATTTCATTATGTCCATTTACTCTGATTTCAAGGTGCATAACAAAGTTTTTTAATTCCTTTTCTTAACTAAGCCTATTCTTGCAGCAGGTGCCTCTTGTTTGTGAACTGTATCAAGTCCTTAGTTTCCATCCGTCCACTCACTGCGTTCATTTACAGTTACCTGTAACTGTGAGTGAAACATAATCCTACTGGAACTAAATCCTAATATCAGGTCAGTCCCATCCACTCTGGTGACTCACAGTGTAGGTGCAAGTGAAACTGACTTAGTGTTGGTTGTGTTTTATTTCTGGGTTGAAGTCATCATAAGCTGAAGTCAAATAAATATTTCAGGGAAAGACAAAAAAAGAGCAAATGAACGTTAATCACTTTTACAGATAACCCCACTGTGCTTCGCTTCATTCTGTCTGTTCGGCTCCTGGATCTACATTGTATCCTGTTCAGGTATTTTTGTACAAATAAGGGACTGATATATTCTCTGTTTATTGGAAATTAGAATAAAAGACAACATTGCTATAAACCAAAAATGGCTGGCCTGGTGCTGTGTTATTCTGTTATATTCAGAGGGTATTAACTCTGTTTCAAGGTCATTTATTTGTCACCTTACAACACAGGCTCACACAATGTAGTCCCCTCATGTACACATATATACAAACAGTTACATTTACAATAGAATAAGTCAGAGCATGTGGGTTGTAACGTTGACTGTCTTGAACTTATTAACCAACCAAACTCCAGAACATTTTTGACATTTTTTAAAGGAGTTTTTTAGGCTCTAATGAACCATAAATGTACAGTATTACCATACCAGTACAGATCCTTGGCATGAGTCTGTGCAGAAGAACATCCACAAAAAGAATCCACACAAAACCTACGAGATAATTCAAGTTTAAAAAAAAAAAAAATCATTTAATAATGAGATTAAAAAAAGAAACATACATAAAATGAATCAATCCTTGGCACATCGTCAGGTCGCGGTTGTCAGTCTGAATCCCGGCATGCCCCGCGCACCTGGACCCTCGGCCGCTCATCACCGCGGGCCGACACGGCCGCGGTCCCCCGGGACGGCTTCAGTGGAGGAGATAACCGTGTTTCGGTGTTCAGTCCCCCGTTTTTTTTTTTTGTTTTTTTTTTCCTCCACACCGGCTGTGACCCGACAGACACCTGAGGGCGGAGGGTGAGTGTGTGACTCCTGCAGGGACCCAGCTCCGTCTGCGGCCGCTCCTGTCCGCCTCGGACCGCGTGCCGAGGTCCGGCCGCCATGTTTCCTCACGCAGCGCAGCGGAGCTTATTCAGTTTCGGTCGCTGTCTGCTGTGTGGCGCGTTATAACGCTGCTGCACTGATGAATGATGAGTATTGAAGAGTATTGATAAATATTGAAAAGTATTGAAGAGTATTGAGGTTCATTCAGTGACATTTTACAACGCAGGGTCGTAGAACGAGATGCAGATATAGTCTCATGTTGCTACCTCAGAGGAATAATCTTTGTTTATAATGGAGGATGAGTTGAGGGAAGAAGCTGCTGCAGTGTGGTGTTACTTGTGTATCCGCTGCCACACTGCAGCAGGGTGGACGGGACCTCCTGCTGCTGGGGTGGCTTAGGTCCTTTAACATCCTCGGGGCTCTGCGCATGCGCCTCACCTCAGCCACGTCACTGATGCTCGGTAGATGGGGACCAGTGATGTACTGGGCAGATTGAACAGCCCGTGCGGGTTTGGGATGTTTCCAGTCGGGATGCTTTCCGTTGCTCCTCTGCAAAAGTTGACAAGGACTCGGCGTGGGGAGTTTGTTTTCTTAGGAAATGCGTCCGCTTCTGAGCTTTCTTGACCAGGGTGGAGATGTGTGGCGACCATGACAGGTTCTCCGTGATGCGGACCACCTCAGCTCCACTTATGTAGAAAAATCGGTGATCGGCCCTTTGGTTTTGCTGACGTTGAGCAGCAGGTAGTTCTCTGCACACGGTTGTTGATTTCTTCCCGATATGGACTCTCTTCTTCGTTTTATCGGCCAGTGATGGAGGTGTCGTCCGCAAACTTCAGTTCCCTCCATGTCGGAGATTGCAGCTGTGGGTGTACGGCGTGAACAGGAGGGGGCCCAGCACACAGCCCTGGGGGGCTCCTGTGTTCAGCGCCAGAGCTGAAGAGGTGTGACTGCCAATCCAAACGGTCTGGCAGAGCGCAGAGTTTGCCAATTACTTTCACAGGGGAGATTTATATTGAATGATGAGCTGAATTCAACAAACAGCATTTTGTTGTAGGGGTTATTATCCTCAAGGTGTGTGAAGACTGAGTGGAGGTTGTTCTTAACCTACAGTATTGAATTTAATATAAGTAATTATTTTAAGTTATTTGAGCATGTGTCGTGGCATGGCCTGATTCACCTCTAAAAGGGGCCCCTGGGAGCCAGATTGTTGGTAGACCCATGTTTTGGCATCTTGGTGGACTTGAAGTGTCATTTGGACGGACTGGCCTTTGATCTACAGCGGAAGATCAAGGTTTAGCCTCACCTAGTACAAAGATGATTCAAATCTTTAGAGAGAAACGAGTCTCAATAGTGGCGACAAATACAATCTACAAATTAACAAACAAGATTTCTAATTTGCCATTGATGCTCACAAATGTGTTGTCCACTCCACAAACAAATTCCAACCAGTTTGAACAAAATTTAAATAATTTTACTTAGCCATCGATAGCTGAATTTACCTGAAATATTAAACTTATAGTTTTCCAAATAATGCACGATTTGATAAAACCGATTGCTCAGTTTATATTTTCTGAAGAGGATGATCTACCTGGACGTCCCGCCATAGCTCACTTGGCTGGAAGCTGGCTTGGTTTTTGTTATATTCTCATAAAAAGTTGTCCTAACGTTGGACTAATTGGCTATAACGTAACAAAGACAAATTAAATGTATTTTTAAATTGATATAAATATAACACAAATATAACCCAAGCCTTACATGTCCTGTGATCTGAGCACAAACAATCTGTAAATAAATGCTAAAATATATATATATATATAATTATTATTTATGTACAAAGTTGGGATGTATTTATTTGTCAGATTGTTTTACAGTTGTTCAAACTGGTAGGTAATAGTTTGTGTTGCATTTGTGACCACCATAAATAACTCACACATCATACATATTTGTAAATCTTTTATTTGCAGATCATGAAACAAGCATTTGTCACCAATATTAAGGGTAGTTTCTGTCCATCAACATTGGTCATCAAACTTGAGCAAAGGAGAAGCATTTTCCCCGTGTGTTGGATGCAAATGGATGAGCAGCTGATGCATTAACAGCACAGTGTACAACACTGAAAGTCAGACTGCAAACTGGTGAAAAGGCCACAGAAAGGTGTCGGCCAGGCACATGAACACAAGCGAAGTCGAAACACTGGAATGTCCCATTGTGTGGCACAAAACTGCAGATTTTGACTCAAACAAGTGAAGTTATTGGACCTGATGGTACAAATGCCTCCCAAACAACTGCTAAAAACGTATCCTGTCCTTTAGTTAGTTGTCTATATTATGTAAAAGAAAAATGTGTGTGCAAATGTATCTTTAATATATAAAATGTGTATTAATTCTGAATATTTCCAAGAAAAATAAGCTACACCAAAAACTGCTGTTAATCTTAGGGTCAACTTTTATTTGTGAATCTATTTTCTTCTACTTAGAAACAAGTAAAATCCAAGTATCGATGTGTCCATGCTGCGACATGTGAAGGAGCTGTTTTAAGAGGCCACAGTGGGAAACAAACCAGACCTCAAGGACTGTCGAAAACATGGAATGAATTCCCACTGAGTCAAAAGAAGCTAGATGCAAGGTAAGAAAAAACTTTTTTTTGTCTTTAAGCGTCTGAATGGTTGTGCATTAGAGGACATTAATTGATATGACCCCTACAAAGGTCAGGTGTCAAACAGGTTTATTTTACACAGATCCAAGGTCAGCCCTTTACTTCCTACGTCAGTGTTACGCACAACAAGGCTTTTATAGGTTGTGAGGATGAAAAAGAAAATATTATCAAAGATGAGAAATATATAAGATAAATATATGTTGATCCTGGCCAACAGTCCCCCTAATGGATCTTAAAAGATGAAACATAAATAAAACATCATATAAAATGTTAACAATTCCAGATTATGCACATAAAACATAATTTAATAAGTCATCATGAGGCCTGTGAAGCAACCTCTCATCTTACTGTGAGCAAAGAGCCACTTGAGGGCAGTGTAGACCAAATCTTTGACTAGAACCAAAACTCTAGATAACAGAAAGCTACTTTTTATCTTTCTTGATCTTATCTTTCTTCTCTTCAAAATACCATTGAAACCGTTCAAATTTGTAGTGAGTGGGACACTACAGTTGAAATGTAAGCTTGTCAGTAGGCTGTGTAATAGTTTATAAAAAACCCAAACATAGCTTTGTCATTTCTCCACTGCAGTGTCATGTTACTCATCTGCCGACATATATGCAGGTATTGATCTATCTGTAATATGTTAAGATGAGCCAATAATATCAGCCCGGCTGCTTTATTGGTTGGGCTCTATCAGACAAAGTATTACATTTGTACTGAAGATTTTTGGAGAAAATTGCACTTACTGTATTGTACACATACCTGTAATTACAGCTGCAGATCTATAGTTTGTTTTAGTTAACGATCAGGTCCAGTGACTAGAAACCCCCTGCTGTTAAAAGACCGTAACTGTTGTACAGAGATTATATGATGTGAAATATCAGTGTGATCTGCATTGATGTATGTAATGGGTGCATCTAGATGTTGCATATCGTGGTCACAAATTCCGATATTTATCAAACATGTTTGTGTTTAAATCATTTATAAAAAATAATACCGGCAATTATATATTGCATTATTTTAAAACATTTAAATATTATTGATATTGGCCTCTACTCTAACAGGTGTGACAAGGTCTAATCCACAGTGGACTGTGGACAGCTGATGTGAAGGCTGAAATAGATTTAATAGAGCCATGGTGATGTCAGAGACTTGTCCTGACTAAGCCAGCTCGTCTGGTTAGATGATAGTTTAAATGAAAACATGCAGGCTTCCTTTGCCGATCTCAGACCCTTCAGTGTGACTAAAACCAAGACGCAAAATTCAGCTTTCTACATCAATTTTTTTATGTCACTCAAAAGTCATCCAGTCATGAGACATGTATGTGTAAAAGTTTATCTACGCTCATCAAAACTAAAATGAATGATTATGCTAATTCTCCATTTAAGTAAATCAGTGTAAAATGTAGCTGTTCGAATAATAAAACAAAAATAAATGATAAAACAGTAAAGAAACAAAATGTAAAACGGGGTACATGTGTTCATTATGTTTAATTTTCAAATAACTGATGGCAAAATGAGAATATTTACAAGAGAAAATATGTATGATCTGTACAAAGAAATATACATGCAAAGATTAAAAAAAAAACATAAAAACGAGTAGCAAACATAAAAACAAATGAAGCTGCAAACAAACATGACAAAAAAGACTAACAACAATGGAAAAAAAAAAAAAAAACTCTAAACTGAGGTATCCAGTCTGAGTTTCCTTGTGTTTAATGGCCTGTGCACACCTCTCAAATAAATAAAAAGGTAACAGAGGACTGTGATTTCTGTTTCTGGTAGATTCAGTTTAGATGTGACACATCCTAACCCCATATTGGATTAATGTAAAGTTAAGTGGTTATAGCATAGCTATCTTGTGCTTTAATATCCTGAAAAGCAAACTAATCAAACCAAAAACCACTGGTTAGTCGCTGTTTAGGGTAGTTTTTTTTTTTTTCTTTTTTTTTTTTTTAATAAGGAACAGGAATATATGGAAGAAATATTTTGGCAACAAGTATCTGTACATAAAGGTAGACACCATTTAGTAAATGATGTACAAAAATCTCCCATTCAGCTCTTCAATGAAACTGCAATGCTCCATCCTCTGTGAAGAGTAAATGTCTTTCTTTACTCTCCTGCCACAGGAGACTAAATAAACTAACCACCTTCTTCCAACATAGTGTTTAACTAGTGTAAACAATCATTTCACGTGGTCATAGATTAACTAACTCGAGTGAAACATAATGACAATCAAATGTTTTTTTTTTTTAAGTACTATAAAGCTAGAGCAACTTTGGTGTACCAATACTACAGAAGCATACAGTACAAAAAGTGTTAAATTATTTTTGATCAAACCATAATGATTGTAGATTCTGGCCTGGCCTGGCAGTCATAACACTCAAAGATCAAATAAACACAAACTACCAGCAGTGCTTGCAGTACCAAGTACATGCTTTTCTCTAGATTTATTACAGATACAACAGATGTCTTCATAAATAGTTGCATAAAATGTTAAAGCCGCAACATTGCACATGATAATCAAACATAACATACAATGAGTGCATTTACAGTAATTTGTCTTCCTCTGCCTCCACATTCACTCCCAACTGATTGGCAATCACTGCTGCCACTGAGGCTGCGACAGTCTCATGTCCTGCCATCCAAAAGCAGGAGTCCACTGTGAATGTGAAAGGGAAAAAAGGCAGACGTCTATATACAAGGTAAGGCTTAAACATCTCATATCTGCGCAACACAAGTTTTGTTCTAGGAAAAGCAAACGATGGATGTCTATTGTTTCTTCTCAGATTGGACAGTGCAGCATTGTTACTCGCAACATGGTCATCATGGTATCTTAGATTAGGTACATTATATAAGCGCAGCCATCAAAAAGCTCTGATCGGACGTATAAATGTCTCAATAAAGTCGAGAAGCTCAGTCGGTGTCTCCAGGTGTCTACAGCGTCCAAAGTAGCACAGCAACTTTCAACTGATGAGCATTTTCTACAATAACGTTTTTTCTTGGAACCGTAGAGACAGTACTTTTCCTTTGTATACATTGTTCATATAAGAAAGGGCTGCTTCTCAAAAGTCTTTGAGTTACAGTTTTAGTGTAAAAGAGCAAAAACGCACCATGTCTGTGTCCCTATAGCGACAAGAAGGAGGGCAGTTTGCTCTCAGCGCTATCACTAGCTTGTTGGCATCACTTTCTCCCGAAAGCTCTGCGTCTGTGCAGTGATGTCAAGGCTCGATCAATTGGCTCCTCTGATCAGCTTTAACTCTTGCAAAGGAAAATAAATTACTTTATAATGTTTGTTTTTTTTTTTAGATTTTTGTTCACTTAACTACAAAATCAGTTTTGAGTTGAAACCAGCAAGCAGCAGTAGACACGGGCATCCATTAATTCATGTGATTGGTGAGAACTCTGTTCTCCAGGGCTCTGATTGGCTTAAGACCTCAACAGGTTTCAGGTTAATTGGTGAAAGGACTACAGGACTTGAGTAAATCAGCATTTTGTGAAAGAGGATAAGATCAGCATTCATTATTTCTCATTCCTTTTTACATCTAAACCATCAACATGCTCAGTTCCAGAGGAACCTGCAGCCCCTGCAGCGGATAACGAACGTTTGGAGGGATCCTATCGCTTAGACTCAGGGCTGAAGGCGACTTTGGATGAAGTTCCTGACTCCTCCGATGGCCCGGGCGTCAGTCTGATGTTTCCTCCGGTCTATGAAGGAGATGAGGCGGGAGGTGTCCAGGCAGCCTTCAGCTCTGGCCCGGCCATCAGCCGGTCCGGCCTGCAGCCACGGCTCCTGGAGGCAGAGCCCGGCTGGAGGCCTCCTGCCTGGGTCGGTCCTCAGGAGCAAGCAGATGAAGTCCCGGGCCGCCTGGCTGACGCCCTGGAAGTAATCCCGGGGGAAACTGAAGTCTAACCGGCAGATGTTCAGGCAGGTCTCCTCGGCACTCTCATCCAGGAAGGGGGAGGCGCCGCTCAGCAGCACATAGGTCACCACGCCAAGGCTCCACAGGTCAGAGGTCAGCAAAACCGGCTCCGCAAGGACCAACTCTGGGGAGGCAAACTCAGGGCTGCCCAGCAGAGGGTGAATGTAGTGGGCACTGTTGAGCTGGACTGCATCACCAAAGTCTGTGAGTTTGACCGTCGGCTGGCCGCTGGAGCTGTGGGCCACCAGCAGGTTCTCAGGCTGGGAAAAGAGATCACAGTGGGACCATTAGTCTTGTCTACTTGATTGTTGTTAATCACTGCAGTCAAACATGAAGTTCTCCAGCCTTAACTTGTGACTTTATTAATTTGTTGTTGCAGGTGAAACATCACACCAAGTGTTCCACCTTCAATATTCAGAGAAAAAAAAAAGAGGATCCAAATACAAGCTGACCCATTTAAGGCTGGAAATGCACTTTGTGACCTTTAACCATCATAGTGACTAACTCAAGATCAGGTAAGTGCTACAGGTAATTTGGTAAGACAATCATGACTGATAACCTTTACTGTATAAATGAAAAAAACTTTAGTTTTAGACCACTCACTCACGATTATGTCTTTATGGAATAGATCAGTATTTTGGGAAGAGTTGGATGGGAAGATTGATACCACTCATGTCTGTACCGTAAATATGAAGCCAGCAGCAGGTTATATTTAGCCTGGAACCTCTCAGTTCATTTTTAATTTCTAAGGGGTGTTATCGATGGGCGGAGACAACCGATCAGAGCAAAGAAACGTCGTCCTGTCGGCAGTACGGCAAACACACATTTCTTATCAACATGAAGTTTAAGTGCAGTTGTTTGTTCTTCTTTTAGAGAAAATTTACCATGCAGTCCGTTTAATACTGCAGCTGTAGACGGCCGGGGAACAGTGCGTATCGGCAGCCCCATCTTGGATATTTACAAAGATACCTGAATGACCCTCCTCTCTGTCAGCCATTGTATAAACCCGTGTTATACTACATAAACACTTGGCCAGATACCTGAAACTACCAAATCAGTCTGAATGGGAGAGGGGCCAGACATATCTGCCAGAGCAAATAAAACATGAGCTACAGATTCATCTGGTTCAGGCTAGGTTATCTTAGCTGGGGATAAAGACTGGAAACAAGGAGAAATAGCTATCCTGGCTCTGACTGAAGGTAACAAAATCCACCAGCACCTCTAAGGCTCACTAATTAACACGCTGTATCTTGTTTGTTTAGTACAAAAAACTACAGATTGTGCTTTTATGGGGGGATTATGTGCGAGACTATTTGTGCTAAACTAACTGGCTGCAGCTTCATATTCATATACAGACAGATATGAGAGTGATATCAACTTTCTCATCTAACAAGACCTGCAAGGAAGCAAATACATATATTTCTCAAAATATCTAGCTGTTTCAAATATTTGTGATACTGAACAATTCCTTTTATTGTAGTCCTGCAGTAAGAGCAGGCCACTGCCTCAAATCATCTGAACAGATACTGTTAGCAATCAAAGGCCATGAAAAAGACAAATCCTCCTCCATGTGTGTTGCGATTTGCATAGCAGTACATGATTTGGTGTTTTTGCCTAATTAAAGTGAACAACTTGACAACTCTGATAGTGTACATTGTTTTTAACCTTTAATTGTATGCCTGTACAGAAACGAGCGTGTAATGCTGCTCAGTTATATAGTGTTATCCTGTGCTGCTATATGTAACACAAAGCACAGTAAAAACATTATCATTAATGTGAAAGTACTTACTTTTACGTCCAAATGTACTATCCTGCAGTTATGCAAGTAGTGTAAAGCTTCTAAAACGTCCCGCAGGTAGCAGGCCACTTTCTCCTCCGTCAGATTTCCCCAGCTAACAATGTAGTCCAGCAGACGACCTTGGTCAGCCCTGAAACACAAAACTTAAACATCAGATGGAAGAAATGCAAGGTTTATTAAGGCTGATCAAGCTAATGACCTACACATGTATAGAGGTTAATTCCCCCAATTTATTTGTTGTTGTGGTTGTACTCACATCTCCAGGACGAGGGCGTAGCTGCTGGGGGTTTCATACGTGTCTATCAGGCTGACTATGTGGGGGTGTTGGAGCCTCTGGAGCAGATTGAGTTCCTGAGTCACCCGGTCCCTCCTCATCAGCTTCTTATTCACGTGTTTGACCGCCACAGTACGCTTGGTGCCCCGCTGGTCACAACGCTTGACAACAGAGAAACGACCCCTGGTGAGAAGAAAGATGGATATCAGAGGTCAGTTTCATTAAGACTTTATGAAATCTATTTCATTCAGGTTAGTCCTCACAGACGACTAGTGTAGTATGTTTTAGACATTTAGAAAGTCAAATAAACATATCAGGAAAAAAACAACAAAATGTCAAATTTTCAATCTTTAACAAAACCGACATTGGTGCATTGTTGTTGCAAAACCATCAAGATGCTAAGTCCATTACCTGCCCAGTTCAACCACCTCAGTGTAGTGAGACTCAAAGTTGTCCTTCCAGCTCACTCTGATCCCATCAGTGGACACAGCTGAGACGAACAACAACAACACAAGACAGTTAATTCATGTTCACACTTTAACACCAGCACTGTCAAATTCACCTGTGTTCACTCTTACCTAACACTCTGAGGCTAGCGGATGACGTTACGCTGCCCAGCTCGTTTGTGGCAACACAAGTGTAAACGCCATCATCCTCAGAGGCGACGCCAGAAATCCGCAGCGTTGCTTCACCCATATCACTGAAATAAATAATTACATGTTAGTTTAACATTGTCACTGTTGAGAGCCAATGTTTTTAAAACACAGTAATCTGTGCTACAACAAACAGGTAACAGTCCTATTGCACAGTGTCACGTAAAAACACCCAAAACACAGACCTGCAGTCTGATGGAGCTTTTTCTTACCTGTAGGCAATGCTGAAGTGTCCGTTATTGGTGAGGTTGCTCTGGTTGGGTCCCTTCCAGGTGACAGCGGCCCGGGGTCGACCACAGACCTTACACCTGAGGGTGACGCTCTCTCCGTTGTCACACGTCACATCACTCAGAGGTACAAGGAACTCTGGGGGAACTGAGGGAGAGAAAAAAAAAAAAAGAAAGGGAGTCAGATTAAATCCTGTCAAATGCTGAGATGATCTTTAAAATTCAACACCAGGTGAGTCAGTTACACAGTGCTTTTGATAATATTTTGAACTGGAACACCATTCCACAAAGTAACACTTACCATCATAGATGTAATTTGGATTTAGAAGCTGAAAAGAAAGAATGAAGCACGTCAGAGTGAAAAAATGCACTGTGGAGCAGAGGCATGACTTAATGGCACCACTACAGAGTCCTCAGATGTACTGATAAACTCACCTTTACAGAAACTTTATTGGCCAGGCCATCTCTGGACTTCCTGTAACCGTTTTCCAGCTTGGTCTCTTTCTTTGCGTCCTTCTCCTTCTTCTCAGACTTTTTACGAATGCGCAGAGACGTGTGCCAGGATGAAGACTTCCTACTGTGGCAACAAAATGGATCGAGTCAAATCAAACTGTTGAACGAGTAGGTGACTGCAGTGGTTTTAGCCTGGTTAAACTCACTAATACATCATATTGGTTGCCCATATGTTGGACTGATGTTTTAAAAGCCAGTTCAGGACAACTCCCTACCACTTATATGGATGAGGCTGAGAGTAATGAGACAGTTAAAATGATTTATCCTCATATTATTTCTCAGAGCTCTTACTTGATGGAGCCATCGGGGCAATCTGGGACGATGGCTGAGGTGTGTCCCAGCACAAATCCGGGGATCCAGCCCTCGGCAGCGGGGCCCTGCTCGGTAGCTGCCCTGAACACCAGGAACATGTTTTGCTGGTTGCTGGCCAAGATCTGGACCACCTCGCCCTGAACGACGCTGATCTCATCCTCCTTCACTGCCATGTAGTCCTGGGTCACCAACATGGTGGATACGCTACTGCTGCTGCTACTTTCACTCTGCACCACAGGGAGGAAAGACGCGCACGTGGAAAACTGTAAGTACAAACTCACATGGTTCATTGCAGTAAAATGTAAAATCGTAAATTACACAAATTGAGACGTCACTTCAGCAGGAAATCAGCTTTTAAAAGTTGACTCATTCAGACTGATTTTTAAGTTGCCACAATGATAATACAATATAGAAATGTAATACTTTGGGTAAAGGAAAGTGAGAGAAGTGGTCAAAGCTGAGGATAAACACTGGAAATAAATGTTTACTTTATGTTTGATTACTGTCCACTTGATAAAGACTTAAGATTAAAGTGCAAGAAACACAAAAAACCCCAGCAATTCATTATTTTCTTCTTGGGAAAAAAAAACAAAGAATTGGATGAAGAAAGATAGGAATAAGCTGAAGATTTCCATTTCACTCGTCTTTGCTCTACAGCTCCAGGCAAAGACGAGAGGAGGAACGTTAGGTTGAATGAGAGGATCTCTGTCCAGTACGTTTGTAGGCAAACCACAAACATCAGAGGTTAGTTGCAGGAAAAGTACCAGTAACACACCATGAAGACAGCACAAGGTGAAGGACGGCCAAGAGGAAGTCAAGTGTTAGTATAAGCTTTGTCAGAGTTAAGAAATCTAGAGACAGCCTTGAAAGGGAATCACTGAAGATCTGACTGAAGTCCACTAGAGAGGTTCTGAACCTGAAAACATGTAGACAGTGGAAACATTTGCTAGAGATTGTCTTCAGAAATTGTCTAGGGCTAGAGAAGATGATTTTGAAGAGCAGTGAAGGTTGTCAGAGATGCGTAGTAGGGAACAGATTAGTAGCGCTTGCTGCAGCAGGACAGGAGACAGCAGGCAGACAGGACAGACCAGGCCTCCCTCTGCCTCGGTGTTAGTTGGTACAACACTGGGCAGCACGTAGTAGTCTTACCCCATTACTTTGGGTGGACTGGATGGACTGCTCGCTGGCCGATGAGCATGTACTCATGCGGTCTGCTTCCTTGCTGTGCGTGGAGTGTCTGTGGGTTTGGCTCCCAGATCCAGAGCCAGTCTGAATCTGGTTCGAGTTCTGACGGACCGGAGTCTCTCCTGCCTCCCCGGGGAAGGTGAACGAGCCAGGCCGGCTGGCTGGAGAGCCCGGCATGGAGCTCCAGAATCCAGATCCGGACTTCTGGCCCGGGCTGGGAGGGGGAGGAGGGAGGCCGTCCTTGCCAAAGGCAGGAGTGGCCATGGGGGAGGCCATAGGGGACACGGCGCCTGGCCGTGGTTTGGAAGTGGGTGTAGAGGGCAGGGGTACAACCGTGGCGCGGGGAATAGGGGCTACAGCACTGGCAGGAGTGGGGGTCTGTGGTCGGTCCTCTGGGGTCGGGATGGGGCGCTTGCCCTGTGGGCTACCCCCTGGAGGGAGTACGGGAGGAGGAACAGGACAAGGGGACGAACCTGGATCATAAGTGAGCAAAACTCACACCTCAGTCACATCATTTTGCCATACAAAACAGATTTCACAAACGTAGATGTTTCATACCTGACATCTTGTTGGGGCCGTCGGTGTCGGCCCCAGGGTGGTGGCGTAGGGGCTGGGGCAGGCGGGACGGCTGGGGGATCCGGGAGGGCCGACGAGAGCTACCCTGGGGCCCTGAAGGGATGGCACTACCCTGGGAGCTTCCACCTCCGACTCCAGGAGGTGCACTGGACCCACTATTGCCTCCACCTGGAGCTCCCATGCTGGGCACACATGACCCGCTGCTCGCCCCCACGTGGTTCCTCTGATACTCTATTGGTGAGGTCAGAGCTGCGATAAGGTAACCAGAGAGACAACGGTGGCCATGTGGCAGACAGTTCCGACTATAAGACAAAACTTATCCTGTGTGTCTGTGTGTGAGCCTACCATTGAGGAAGTTGCGTTGGCTCTCAAGTATCTGGCTGATCTGAAGGGTCCAGACCTCACGCACCCCCGGGTGGGCAGAGTGAAGCACAAAAGACTCCACGGTGCCGTTGGTCGACCGAGAAGTAAGAATGAACTTACAGGGATCGCCTTCCACATTCTCCTCTAGACCCAAACAGCTTACCTACAGAGACCAAGAGAGGGAGATGTATTGTTAACAAATACTGAGCTTTAATTGTTGTATTAATCCTTAATTTCTTAACCTTGCATTTTTATTTGCAAGTGCATTCTCTTTCCTCAATGGACTCTTCTTTTAAACCAGATGACTACATCTAAAAGCTCCCATAACATAAATGGAGATTCTGTCCATGTTGCACAACACGAGGTTTCCTTAAAAGAAAATGTGTTTGACTTTGAAATGACCCAACCAAACAAGTTTATAAAACTAAGCAGTACATTTACATTTCCAGATGTTTCTTTTTACTATTTAGTGAGGGTACATTTTTAAATGTAAAGGTCACAAACTGATCCATTTTTCACAGGCTGCAGTTTCTCCACCAGAAGGAGCTGCAGGCCCCGTGACTGACACATCCTTAATTCCACTGGTCTTCAGTGGTAATGTAGCAGTGAACACCGTTTCTGTTACCTTGATGCTGTTCTTGTAGAGGAAGCCTGGCAAGGAGGAACCTTTCTTCTTGTCGAGGGGCTCGCTAAAGATAAGCAGCTGCTCAAAGAGGAAGACTCTCCTCTCTTTCATCCGGCCGAGCACACTGCCCTCAGGGTCACACACCATGAACGTGTCCTGCAGCAAAAGACGACCCTGAGCCACGATCTTCCCCTGGAGACGGAGATGAACAAGGTGGAAATGGAAAAATCAGGTGTTTGATAAAGTTTTTGTTTATAAGGAAACATGATGTGAAAAATGTGCTTTCAATAATAATAATGTGATTTCTTACATCAAATCCCTGAAGCCTGCCGACATTCATCATATCATTACACCTTTTTGGCACGATGCACATGACCTCCACTGCTTTCTGTAAGAGTCACAAATGACCAAGAGGTTGATGGGATTGCTGAACATGTTTGTCATGATTGTAAGCGCTATCTCACTAGCTTACCTCCAACTCCATAGACTCCAGCCCAGCCTTTTTAGAGTGTTTTAGGAAATCCTAAAACAGAAAGAATATATAATAATTTGCATAAAAAATATGAACTTAACAATTCTTTAATATCATTGTGTAGATTCTATGTAGCAGAGATGTACATTTATAGACAGATGACAGTGACATACTGCATAAGAAGGCAGATGTTAAGATCGCAAGACTAGATAAAGGCATCGGCTAAAGCTCTGGCGCCCTCTGCTGTATTGTAACAGACTGACCTTGAGCAGCAGCTGGTACTTCATGATCCTCTGGACTGGCTTGATGAGCAGGTCTGTGATCTGCAGCCTGTGTCCCAGCCGCTGCTTCAGGCCCTACAAAGTCAGAAGTTACTTGAGAGGGGGATAGCTAGATGGAGGTTTGCAGTATCTGATGTGTCTCTGAGGGTAAAATCTTCAAAATAATGGGCTCATACCTCGAAGTAGGTGTCGATGTACTCTGAGACGATGTGCTCTGACTTGGGCTTGTTTTGACAGTAAACTACATACATGTTTAGTCTCCTTTCCTGGATACAAAAAGCACACATAATTATAGCACGATCAAATGTATACAAGCATGTGCAAATAAAGCAGAAGTTGGAAATTCACCGTGGACGAACCTGTTTGAGAAAGAGTGGTCCCAGTCTGTCAGGGTCCTCCAAACATTTCTCCAGCTCCCCAAGAAAGAAACTAAACAAGACAAAGACAAGAGAGGGGGAAGTAAGCTACTGCACTGGTGAATCTGAACAGGGAAAGCTCTGTATTCTCCAAATGTGTGCGTCACATACTCTTTGTGCCAGTCGTAGATCTGATGGATGTTGCCAAACACGATTTTGTCTTTTCCCTTCATATCATCAGGCACACCCTCCTCTTTCATCCGGCTCATGTAACCCTTATGATGAGACACATTAACACAAATTTAAACCAGGGAGTCTGTGAAGTTCAGCAAATTAATTCTAATAATTTCTGTGACATTTTAAAATGCCTGTTGGAAAAATAAGCTGTGTTACTATTAGGAAACCACTCTGCTTAACTTCCACAGCAGGACTTACTTTAAAACAAACATTCATATTTTCACATCTATCAGACAGTACAGCAATGTACAACTAATAAAGCAGCTGATAAAGAATCAACTCACCTCCACCACCAGGCCGAGGTCTCTAACATAATCTCTCTCTGTCTCCACCAACTCCAGCAGAATGTAACTACAGCCAAGAAAAAACAGACATTTGACTCACAATTCAAGAAACAAGTCACAAAGAATTCCTAAAACCCTCCAGTGTATGTTTGTGCTGTAGATGAAGGAGGCGGGCGTACTGTCTTTTTTTCAGGATGTTGGTCCTGCGTTCGTCCATCTCTTCAATGGGCGAGGAGGAGGAGAGGAGGGAGTTGTCAGAGGGGTTGAAGGAGGGAGAGCTGCTGTCTCCCTGTTCTACTGACAGTGAGCTGGGTCTGTCCTCCAAAGCCTGCACCAGGGACAAACAAGGTGAACTCAACAGAAAAGGCTTAATTAAATGGCTTCCTTTGGCATTTAATTAAGCTAACTCGTGTGAAGTGACATATGCGTTTGTTATATTCACCACCTTCAGGCAGTCAAGCTGATGTCATAATCCACATGCTGGCACATTTCCTTCATATTAACCAAAGGGTTTGTAAATCCTTCCTAAATCCTAATTTCTCACTAGAGCAGCACAACATTTTGTAGGGCTTTTAAAAATGTGATATAACGTCTCAAATATTTCATTTTACTGCAGTGAATACCTCTGAGGCCAGGAAGTTGATGTAAGACAAATTCAAACTCAGAATCAAATCAAATTTCATTTCAAGAAAAATAATAGCCATAGCAAAAATAACTTAAGTACAAACGGATACATCAAGCTTAGTGTGTTCCTCTATTATCCTACCATCTTGCTTTTGACCAGCTCCTCGATGGCGCTCACCAACTCAGCGGCACTGGGCGTCTCTGAACTGGATGGACGGACTGACAGACGAGAAGAGGTCTGTGTAAGAATACAGAAATGAGAGAATTGAGGAAAAAAGAAAAGAGCGTTAGAACCAGATAATCTTCACAATCTAACAACTACTTCTGATAACTCTAAACCTGCTCTTTGACTGGTGTCAATACCAGAGAAAATAGTGGCATTTAAAGTAACTAAACTATAATTTATAATTGATACTTAGTCTAAAGTTTAAAGAGATCTAATAATTGCTATTTAAAACAGCATCTTCATCTCTAAAACAGACAAACACTCCTTATCTGTTTTATGTGAAAACTTCAAGGCTCATGGAACTTATGTGTTGAAATAATAATCCAAAAAATGGATAACAAAAGAAACAAGTTAACATTATTTATGGTTAAAGGCCATGCTTAAATTTTGATTAAGATTAATTTCAAGATTAGCTTTTGTTTAGCTTATTTCATTATTATTTTTATCATAAGTGAATGTTTTATTTTTGTTATTTGAGTGAACAATGACTTAGTGAAAGTTTGTTAAATGTTCAATGCTGCAATCTGAAAAGAGATCCAAAAAGATGTTTCCACAAGTGAAAACCCAATGCTAGGCGTTTACAGTATATCTAAAGGTTCAAAGAAAGTGAAAAGGAAAAGTATATGAAATTTAAAAAAAAAAAAAAAACTGTCCATGAAGAGGTAAAAACGTGCGGCTGAAAGTAAGGTGACCAAAATTAAGATATGGGAAGAAAGTGAGATGTCAGAAAATGGTGATGGGGAGAAGGTTGGGAAAAAAAGTGATGTCTGAATGGAAGATGTTTCCGTTGCTTTCTCGGGGGATGATGAACAGCTTTTGAAATAAAGAAAGGATGCTAACAGCGAGAATGAAAGAAGGTATATGTATGTATGTATATATAGTTGAGGAGACTCTCACCCTTGCTGTGCTGTGCTTCAAGACTTTCCCCAATTAGGTTTTCTGGGTGAGGCTGTGTGCCCTTCTGGCCTCGCCAGCGTTTAGAGATGCCAATTACTCGCATGGGTAATGAGGTTAACGCACAGAGGGTAAAAGGGAGATGAGGACGAGC
This sequence comes from Lateolabrax maculatus, assembly GCA_031216445.1. Classification (NCBI taxonomy): domain Eukaryota; kingdom Metazoa; phylum Chordata; class Actinopteri; order Acropomatiformes; family Lateolabracidae; genus Lateolabrax; species Lateolabrax maculatus. The sequence continues at coordinate 17,549,995 of CM062218.1, forward strand.
AGGCAGGGCGGGTGAGGGAGGGGGTTGGAAGATGATGGGAACACGGGGGCTTTTGAATTTTCACCTCAGTGTGGGGTTATATTTAGATTATTATCCAGGGGAGCTGCCTGCTCAGCTGACAGGGAATCTTACCGACTTTCCTCTTTATATTTGTATCGACGTCTACTTGTTTCTTTTAAACCTCACTTATCCACCAACCGTGTCCCAACCTATGAATGATAAACATGCAGAAAAAACTGCAGTCCTGTGTTATCCAACAGGCTCAAGGCATTACAGAATTGACGCGAATTAGGGATTATAGCTTTCGATCTGCACTAACACCGACAGAAAAAAGCTCAATATTGCCCTCCATTTAGAATAAAGAGCTACATGCATTCTCTCTTTATCTACATTTCCCCATAATGCCGTTGCTCATCTGCCAGGTGACTCTGCATTACAGTGGTGTGTTGTAGAAACAGGGCAGAAAGTACAAGTCAAAATGAGTGAAACTAAAAAAGAGGGAAGGAAAAACTTCTGCACTAAAGAAATTCAGGAATGTTTAAGAGTTCAGAAAAATACAAAAGTTAGGAAGAGTGACTTTCAGGGAAGAGACAAAGGTATATTTTAAAAAGAAGGAAGTTTAGTCTAAAAATGCCGCCAGCTTCATTTCCTTTCAATCTATAAACTGTTGTAGAAACCAAAGAAAAAGGCTTTCGCAAGTAGCATTTAAGCTGAAGAGTGGGGAAAAAAAAGAGAGACTTGAAGAATTGACTGAGGTAAAAGACGGAGGGGGGAAGAGCAGGGCATTTCAGATGGAGAGGTATGGAAACTGAGACAAAGCAAAGACAGGACATAAATCAAGGTAATGCTACAGCATGGCAAACAGCAAACGATACAACCAGGAAACAAAACAAAAGAGAAACAGAAATTAGTGTCAGAGGAGTCTCCGCTTTAGTCGAGGAAGAGTGCCTGAAACTTTTCATTGCTTTCTGCTTTAGAAAAGAAGGGAGAATATGATGCAACATGCCAAGATAAAATGTTATGCACAACAGAAACTAAGGAGTCACTTAAAGCTGTCAGGAAAAGCTCTTTTTTTGGAAAAGTGGGAGCCTGAAATGAGCGAAAATGTAACCTCGAAAACTTAAAAGTCTTAACAGTAATGAGGAGAAAGAGAACCTGTGTAAGAATTTGTCTTTAAGATGATCATAGATATTGCTTAAATTAGCTAAAGTTGTTACCCTCTTCCTATGTCTCAAAAAATATACATGATGTATGGTCTAATGGAAATGAACACTGACAGTACTGTCATTTTGGACCAAATGTGATTTAGATTTAGTCACTAATTTAGAATTCCTACTAATTGATTAGATATCAAAGCTGTTAAAGCCATCTCCCCTGTTGACTTTTGGCACATTTTCTTGTACAAAGCATGTTCTATTCAGCTGCTTTTACCATCCAGTTTCATTATTGAAACCAGAGAGAGAAAATGCACGAACAGAGTTGATGATAGTATCATAGTTGGCTTTTTCTTACGGACACAGCTATGTACTTCGAGAACCAGGGATAATACATAATACTTCTTTCTCTACTAAAGTTAAACTAAATGGAGCAATTCTCTTGAGATTATTTGAAATAGAACTGGGCAATAGTGGCTACACTTAATATCACACAACTTTGGACAAAATCACCCAAACTATTAGTGATAATGGTTGGAAGAACATTCAGAGAAACAAACTAAATTTGTTATGTGAAAATACTGCATGAAGGCCAAGGTGGTCAGTGAATGTTCATCTAATTTAGATTAAAAACTGACAAATACGTTCAGAAAACTGTATAATTGTACTGTAATGTAGCCTTTAAGACCACAAAGATGCAACACTTGAGCTAAATTGCCATATTCTGATAAACAAAAATCCTTGATAGCATCCAGGCTCATATCACGATATCTAGATTATCTAATCTCTAATTCCAAAAGAAATTAGATAACTTTCTAGACCTGAAATTGAAAGAATACTGTAAAACTTTGAGGCACCAGAAAATGTTAAAAGTCAAAGGTGAATACAGTTTGTGTCCCAGTCCCAAATCATTATTTCTGACTCCTGTGCTTCTAGTCTTTCCGCCTCCGTCCCTTTTCTCTGACCCATCTCTTTTGTCCCCGCTGTAACGTCCTCCCTCTCCTCACCTTGTCATCCTGCGAGTCTGGCTGCAGCAGGCTGTGCTGCTGGATAGCCATGGGTGGAGGCAGAGGTACTGAGTCTGCGCCCTCCTCGCCCTCCTCCTCTCCGCAACTCTGCATGCCCGAAGAGCTGGACTTGGACAACGTGCCGCTGGACAAGCCCTCGTTACGAACCCTCTGCAACACACACAGATGGAAGAGTAGAGATTACATCACAATACTCTACAGAGCTGCTAAATGGAGAGGACGACACCCACCTCCTCCACAGTCTCATCCTGAGGTGTAGCGGCACTGTCGTCTGAGTCTTTCTGGGACCCCATGGTCATCTCCCCGCTCTTCCTCACCTCGCGGTTTTTCTTGTGCTTGTGGGCCAGCTTCTTCACGTGGCCGTCTGCCTTGCCGCTGCTTAGCCGACGCACCGGGCTGGTGAGCCACTTCCGCAGGGTGTTACCTAGACAGTAAGCCAAACATACAAAACTCAGTTTGCTGCTGTGTGGAGGATTAGTTGAAATCACACAGGAGAATAACAGAGGGAAGGAGCCCTCTGTAAACCTTTCACTTGAAGGCTTTCATCTACATAACATTCAACAACTGACGCTGAAACCCATGACATTTTTATGGGAGAGCAAACACAACAGATAGTATGGCACAGGTGACCATACCTGGTCGTTTAGGCCCTGGTGAGGTGTGGGAGCTGATGCCGTGATGACCAGGCTGGAGCGTAGCGGACGACCCTGGCATAATGGAGTCATTGCTGCACACTGACAGAGTGTCTGTGAAACACAGAGTGGTGTTACAGTTTAAAAAAAAAAAAAAAAAAAGCTTTATGATGCCGACTGGATCTAAATAAGTACAATTCCTTAAATGCAGAACACCCTCCGTCAAACTGACCATTCACAACACATTCTGTACCTTTGTGGTTGAAGATGCCCTCCATCTCCATGGAGGACCTGGAATGGGCGATGCAGAGCATGGAGCAGGGCACCAGGCCCTCCAGGGCAGGGGAGCGGTCCGTGGTCCTGACCAGGCACCAATCTGGCCTGTCGTGGCAGCGCTCAAGAACCTCCACCGTCTGACCGCGCCGCACTGTCAGCTCGTTGCTGTTGCTAGCCATGAAGTCGTGTATCACCACAGTCAGCTCGCAGCCACCGGAGAGCTGCGGCAGAAAAGATAATCACGGTGACCCGGGTTTGGGAAACAAGCTGAGCTTACAGTATCCTTCAAACTGCAGAAAAGGTGCAGTTAGGACGTTATTTCTGGTCATCGTTGCGTGTTTGTGTGTTGGCTCACCTTGTCGCTGTCCAGTGTGTTCTGGGAAGTGCGGGATGCCAGAGAGATGGTGTCTGGTTGGCTGCTGCCTTCACCCTGACTGTCAAGGTCCTCTCCATCCCTAATAGACACACATCGTCGATAAAAGGTGCAAGTGTAAATGAATTTGAAAAGAGAGTCTGTGACTGTATTGATAAAACTGATCTCGTTCTCATGTGCATTACTCTCTGTTCCCTTAGAACATCTTAAATTGTAGGTGTTGCATGTTTACCTTCGCCCCTTGTGGTGCTTGGCTGTAGTTGCTTTGGGAATATGAATGGGCTCCTTGAGCGCTCCTCTCAGGTGAATGGTGCGCTCCTGAATCACCTCCCTGATGTGCTTGATCCAGTCCTGCTTATTCTCAATGCTTGACGCCTGTTATTGGTCAATAATGGAACAAGTTCAAGAAGTCGAAAGTTAGAGTTGTCAGGAAATTATCTTCCTCTGGAATTCTTGTTTCACTCTGTGTTTTACACAAGTCTGAATTTAACTCTTGTCGTCTCTTATTTAACTGAAGGTTAATGTAATGTCATATGAGCCGTCTCCAGCAGCTGAGGACTCCTAGAACAGTGGTTCCCAACCGCTTCTGTCGCCGCACCCCCACAGCCCTGAGCCACGAGTGTTTCACCATCCAACGAGTTCCAAATGTGTTCATTTGAAAGGATTAAAAACTGGATGTTATTTAACATATTAGTTTTGTTAAAGTGGATATTGTGACAGTTTGGTAAAGTTTGCATTTGCGCTGCTACCACTTGTGGCAGAAGCTTTTAACTTAACAATTTCAACTGTTTATCCATTACGTTTAGCAAACTATTTCAACAGTTTACTACTCTTTGCTCTCTAGTTTAATCATTGATCCATTACTTTTAGCTTACTTAACTGTTCAGACGTCTCTGCTCGTTTGCTAGCTAGTTATCATGGACTCATGCTGTTCCGTTGTTACAACAAACTTGATAAGTGGATATTTCTATTTGTTTTGGGTTTTTTTTCAAATTAACTGAGCAACAACACATTTTTTCCATGTCAGTGGTAGTACAGGTATGGCTTGTTGGGAACCACTGCTCAAGAATATTTAACGTGACAATCAATCAATCAATCCCCCCCCCCACCCCACCCCCACCAGCTATGGCACAGGGTTTAGGTTCTGCTATAGATCACATGTACAGCTTTTGCCGGTGTGTGCTCCTAAGCTATTGTTCAAGAATAAGAGGGAGGATAAGGAGTGCTAAGAGTTTGTGTTTCAGACTTGTGAGAAGTGGCTTAGGGCTGTGTTGTGGGATAGTTTGTACTCACCATCGCTCCGTGTTTGGATCCCTGACTTAGCTTTGAATTTAAAATATAAAATAGAGAATTTCACTGGTTTGATTTTAGAAGATGTACATGACATTTTTTATGCTGACAGAATGGTTTGACATGATAGAAACGTACAACACTGATAATTTGCCTTGACAGCGTAGACTGTAGGCCAATTAAACGTGTAGCAGATTGTAATGGATGGTGTGTGTGTGTGTGTGTGTGTGTGTGTGTGTGTGTGTGTGTGTGTGTGTGAACATGTGTGGTTAGTAATGAGACACACTTCATTAACAATGCACATACCACATGACTGCCTCTCAGTGGTTAGTTTAGGAATCAACATGTATTATAGAGTCGTAACACTCAGAGTTAAATGTGTTAGGAGTTTGGCTTCATGCTGTTCCAACGGCTGACACAAATGGTAATCCGCCTGTGACAGTATTCAACAGGAAAACACAGAAGATGTTTGAAAATGGGGGCTTGAAAATTTCACTCAGAGAACTAAATAAATTGATTTTACTTCCAATCATTAGAAAGCTTATTTTTCTGGTAGAGAAAAGCTACTCGTCACTTTGATAAAGTGGCATAGAGCCAGAGCTAGGATGGGAGATTGTGGGCGTTAAGGGGTTGAATCAGTGTCAGCAGCGTTGGTGGAAGCATGTCAGCCCACAGAGAAAATTAGAGATACAAACATCCACAGAAAACAGCCCCAGATATACAGATGTGCCTGTGTTTGTTAACAGATGGAACAAAGCAGAATCTAACCAGAGGACAGAGGCTGGCAGAGACGCGCAGAAGACAGAGAGGAAGAAGAAAGAAATCGAAGAGACAGAAGAGGAGTCTGTGACAGAAAGCTTCTCGGCCACCTGCTCATGCAATCAAACAAGACGTCAGAGAGATGAAATATAAGAAGAAAGGTAGGACAGGGTTGAATATGAAGAGAGGAGACAGAAAAATGGGTTAGACCGATGTAAAGATTTTCCGACACAATTGGCCAGTATTTGCTCATTTTCCCAATCAGATACTAATCCGTCAGTAACATCCAACACACTAATATGGACGTTTGTTTGATTACATATTTATTATATAAACCTGTAATCTACAATTTTTGAATTTTCAATGTCTTGGGTTTCAAGACTTTTACTCCCCAGCGATTTCAGGGTTCTGCCTTTGAAAACCCATATCAGTCGAACCCTAAAGGAGATTTTGGAAGAAATAGAAGAGAGGAAGTGTGTTTTACCTTGAGCACAATCTTGTTGTCAGAAGTTGGTGTGCGTCCCACCCATAGAGCAAACTTACAAGGGTCTCCTTCAACATGCTCTGTCACCCCCAACTCTGACGTCTGGCAAATTAAAAATGATTATTATCAAAAAATACCAGTCAAACCTTTCAGGAGCCTCTATGAACATTTAAAAACCTGATTGGTTCTTTAAATACAGTTCTTAATCTAGTTAAAAGAGAAACTTCTTATCCAAACAGCTTCCATTACGTCCATTTCACCACCATCTACTTACAAAGAGTTTGCTCTTGTAGATGTATTTGCTTCTGCCGTTTGAGTCCTTGACCTCCTTACTGAAGACAAGAGACATTTCAAAGAGGAAGAGGTGGCGCTCTCGACCCTTACGGATCAGAGTCTTTGGATCCCAGACCTGGAACGAGTCCTGGAGAATGAGCTCACCCTGGGATTCAATGTTTTCATCAAAACCTGGGAGAAGGAGCATTAGAAATAATTTGTTGAAATGTTGAACTGTTACTTGTTTCATAAAGAGTTGTACTGACAGAAGGTTAGCTTGCTACAAATCCAACTAACAGTAAAAGGTCACAGAAACATAAATAACGAGTTGAGTGTGTTAATCACCTTCCAGCATGGAGAGGTGCATTGCATCGTTGGCTTTCTTAGGAACACTGAGCATCACCTCCAGGCCGTCCTTGATCTCTCCTTTACCTTCTTCACAGCAAGTCAGCAGCTCCTGAACAGACACGCACACACAGAAACCATGAGAACAAGAAAGTCTGGAGTTGGGCACCAGAGCAATGAGATTTGATTTGGTGGGTTACCTTCAGCAGGAGCTGATACTTGGTGATTCTCTGCACGGGCTTGATCAGGTAGGAAGAGATGGAGTTGGCCAGTCGGTGCCTCTGTTGAATTTCCTGCGTGGAGAATAACAGTCATGTGATCAGATGTAACTGACGGGGACAGCCCAATTTCATTTTAACAGTCAAAGGCCATACTCACATCGAAGTAGTTCCCAGCATGCTCTAGGATGAGCTGGGTGGAGTCCGGTTTGTTCTTACAGTAGTTCACATACATCTGGAACTTATCAGCCTAGACGAAGAGAGAACAACAATACAGTGATTGCGTTTAAAACTTGAAATAATTTATTTGTAAAATATGTTTCTAAATTTTCATTGGTACAGTACAAGATACAACATATAATTAATAATAAACAAATGTACATACCCATGTGACAAAGCAATGCCCAACATCCTCGGGTAGCTGCTCATATTTCTCCAACTCTTTGAGAAAGATGCTGAAAGAACAAGGAATGAGAGATTGATGTTTGAGAAACAGCAAAACAATGAGAGCTTTATGAGAAGAAAAGTGATATTCCAAAACAAAAAATTTAACATCTATCTGTATATACTCTTAACTACAGACAAACTGTAGTATGAGAATATGGTAAAGATACAACACTGTTTTAATGTCGTACTATTCCTTTTTATTAAAAACTTTAAGATTTTACTTAGAATTACCTCAGGGTGCTTGGGACCCTGCTATGCCTGCTTGCAAGTTTAGTTTAAAATGAAATTTTACATTAATCAAAGAGTGACAAAAGTCCTTAAAGGTGTTTCTTACTTATGGTGGAATTCATAGAGGTCCTGCATGTTTCCAAAGATGATGTGTTCCTTGTTGATGATTCCTGGAGGAATCTCCTCGACTCCACTGGTCATCTCCCACAGGTAGGTCTGCATGGAGAGAAGAAGACAAGATTGATTTATTTATATATATATATATATAAAAAACAACCAAACTCTCCAACAGGGTTCCGATACATTTCCAAATTTTGTGTTAATAGGTGTTGCACAACTCTGGCATGCTGGACTTACATCCATGCACTCCCGCAGGTCTCGCACGTAGGCTTTTTCTGTCTGAATCAGCTCTGCCATGATGAACCTAGACACACACACAAAACACACAATTACAAAATTAGCAACTGTCATACTGTCCTCATCCACAGAATGATAAATCACCAAGCCAATAGCTCTCTTTCAGCCTGTCTGCTTCATCCATTTTATACTAATGAATAATGAAAGAGTTACAGGCCATAAAACATGGTCATAAACCAGCCATGAATGACTGAAATCATGCATGATTTGTGTTGCTCATATAAAATGACGCAGTCTGCTTCCTGTGTGCTACATGTAGATTCATTTGTTCTCTGGTGGAGCTTGACTGTGTCTGCAGTTCTTGTGCTGATGCAGCAAAGAAGAGGCTGATTCATGGAAGGGGGGGGGGGGGGAGGAGAGAGTTTAAATCACACATTTACATCAACTCCCTTTCTTACTCTGAACCCCTACTTAACAGTCTGCTCAATAGTAAATGGTTCTCAGTGTTGACACTACTGTTGACAAGGATTGAACCTTTGAACCTGTGACTTTCTTATAACGGACCATCTTAGTAACCATTACGCTGCTTTGCTGCGTGTTTTGGGCACTGAGCCAATAATTGAATTACATGTCCTTGGGAGCAATAAAACATATTTCCACCAGGAGGAAAAATGCAGTGAGAATGCTGACTTGCTACTATGTTTTTAGTTTGTAGGCCGAGCTCATGCTGTTCAGAAATGGAGCTTTTAGCTATGCGGGCTAAATGCTTAACAGTTTCATTAGGCAGAACCTAGTGTAGTTTCTAATTTGCTTAATTATTTTCATCTATAAACCTGTTCTGAACAATTCTTCTATTTTTCTTCAAGTGAAAAGTACAACATATGCAGGAAGCTGTGACATACTCCTTTCTGCGCGCAGACTTGCGTTTCTCTTCGTTCAGCTCATGAGCGGCATCCCGCAGCTTGACCTCTGACCCTGGAGCCGTGGCTGGGATGATGTCCAACTGAAGATCCTTACTCTGACACAGACGGAGACAAAGGAAGAGATTTAAGTGATTTAAAGTAAGAGACAGAATGTGAGTTAGCTGATTTTTCTACACCTGTAATCTACCAAAACACACGAACACTTACTGCCTTGTTAGAGTCGGATGAGATGCCCAGGGCTTTCTCCAGGCTGCAGCGGTACTTGTCCATGCGCAGGGAGAAGTCTCGGTAGCGTTTATCCACAGCCGTCACCCATTTTTTGATCTCCCCAGCGTGACTGTGGCCTTTCTCGCAGAAGCCGTCAGCCAGCTGGATCAGCAGCTTCACACGCTCCTTAGTTTGCTGAAGGGGAGAGGGAAAGAGAGTGTTATATGCACACACACACACTGACATTTTGTGTGTGTTTCTGTGTGTGTGTGTGTGTGTGTGTGTGTGTGTGTGTGTGTGAGGCCAACCCTGGCTGTGATGTGGAAGTCCTCATGCTCCTTCAGCAGTTCCTGCGTGTGGTGGATACTCGAGCCGGTGGAGGTGTGTGTGGACAGGTAAAACTCCCCAGTGTCATGAATCCACTCCAGAGCCTGAAAACACACAAACACACAGGATACACGTGTTATCACATCACGTGACAGCAGAGAGAAGTAAAATGTGTGCAAGTGTCTTGCTGTATTACTACAGCTACACAAGTGTTTTCCTGTTTTGTCAGTAAATATTGACCTTAAAAAAAAAAAAAAAGAAACTGTGTTTAAGTATGTGTGTGTCATACCTGTTTGGCACTGCGTTCAAATACCACGTACTGCTGACACTGGTCCAGCCGTCGTTTCCTCATGGTCCAGAAGTGGAGAACACGATTTTCTCTCTGTAGCAGCTCATTTAGGATGTCTTGACACAACAGAAACACAAAAAAACATTCAAAATTCAGGCATTCAGTAACTAAACCTAAGACTAAACCAGGGGTCCTGTGGTTGTCAGATCAGATCATCTTTTTTTTCTCAGCCGTACACCCACAGCCCTGTCAAATAAATTCAAGAGCCCCTTCTTTGACAATACCCGTCATGTGTTCATTTGAATATTTTTAAACTCGATGTTAGTTTACATACTCTATTAGTTATATAAAAATGAATATTACTACATATAATATTACTAAATGTTTTCATACAGTTGAACTGTCAGTGTTTAGGGTGGCTTGGCCAACAATTTATTTGTACCACTACCCCTTAAAATGGCAGAGGCCAGACATTTCCATTACTACCCTTTACTTTTATCAAACTATTTTAACTGTTTATCCATCACATTCAGCTATGTATTTTGATCATTTATCCACTGGGCATTTAAGCTAACTATTTAAATCATTTATCCATTAATTTTACCCTTTTTTTTTCAACCACATATCCATAACTTTAACTTTAACTAACCACTCCCTTGCCAACTAGTCTGTATACACTTTTAGTTGCAACAGCGGTGTTCGGGTTGTTACAGTAAAGTTGGTAATATTCTTTTTTTTTTTCCTGATACTCACTTTTAACCTGCTGTTCTGGTGCTTTGACGTGGCTCAGCATCCCGGGCATGTTCACACTGTTCCTGTGCATGTACTTGAGGAAGACGTCAGCATTTCTTCTGGCCAAAGTGCACGCCTGAATACAAACAAACACACACACACACTCTCAGACATGTAACTTGATACTGTTTTTAGGGTTTGTTTTGATTTTGCTGTATGTTACCTTGAGGAAGGCCTCCTTCTGCTCCAGGTGTTTACTGATCATGGGGGTGACATGGTCCGTTTCACAGTTGGGTCCCAGTTTGTCGGCTCCTCCACACCAGTCCTCCTCTCTCTTATACTCCTGCTCCAGGCTCTCCAACACACTGCAGACCTGTTGGGACAACAAACTTAATCTGTCGTCTGGGGAAAACACTTAATTCTGTGTTTTGTTTTGTTTTTTTTGAGGGGGGGTTTTCGGGAATTTATAAATAAAGAAATAGTTAAATTGAATGCTGAACCCTCTGTGGGGTTTCCTACCTGTTCAGAGGTCTTGTAGAAGGCCACTGAGGCATTGACCAGCTTGAGTCGGTCTTCCATTTTCAGCATGAGTTGCTGCCAGTGGGAGGCCACGCTCTCTGCACAGTCTCTGATCAGGTCCATGTCATAGTGGTTTGCCTGGAGCAGAGCCTCCGCCTTCTGCTGAACCTGCAGGGCACTCTGGTGGGTTTTCTGCAGAGAGGGAAAAGGTGGAGAAAGGTTCAAACTTTGGGTAGAGAAAAAATATAGTGGAGGGAGAAATTAATAGGATAAACAAACACAGTCTCACCTCAATGGCGTGTTGAAACTGTTCATGTTCTCTCTGCAGTTGTTCAGCTTCCTGCAGGGAGCTGGCTGTTATTAGACCGGCGTTCAGCATTGACTCGCCGTTTCGAATCCAACCAAGAACCTGAACAAAAAACACGAGGAAAGCTGTGTCACCAATCCACAACTTTATTTTAATCTTCAACTTGCAGATATCCTGGTGCACTGTAGCTGTAAAATCTTGGCCTCCAGATGGCGCCGTGTCGCAGGTTTGTATCCTACCTGTTTGACTTCAGCCTGCAGGTGCCTCAGCTGGACGCACTGCTCCAGGTGCCTGCGGTGCTGTTCGGCTGCCAGGTCCAGTTCTTGCTGCTTCTCATGGAGAAACTCCAGCAGGTCCTGAACCCGCGTAGCCATGTCGACGTCCCGGTCACACAGCAGCTCCACGCCTGGAGGCAACACAGACAGCGACATTTGCTTTAGATGGATACAGTAGACCTATATCTATGTTAGCTGCAGATCTGTCAAAGTTTTGCCAGCCTACCAAGGCTCGCAATTAACTTAATATACTTTTAGACCTGACAGTCCTAATAATTACTCACATTTGTATAAGTCTTGTAAAGCATATTAACCTCCACTCTAATAACTTCTCTCTGAATATTATTTTTCAATACACGTGACGTGATGTAACCATTCTTTGAGAGGTTTTACAGAGCACCTATTAGCATGTGAGATCACAGGTGAGTTATTATGGTTAGTGAGTGGGTGCCTCTCATCACAAACGCTGACCTAATCTAACCCGCGACACCTACACAGTATCAATATTAAACTAACGTTGCCAACACAGAAATCTGTGCGGCAACAGTGAACATGAGCTGTATCCTGCTTTAACCCTCAGATGAATGACGACTCATGTGGCAACCAGGTGACAGTCAAACATCTCTTCACTTCTACTTCACAGCATTTGAGACATAATAGCTTAAAAAAGCAGGATCACGGAGGGACAGATACAGGACAGTGGAGTGTTTGCAGTTTTTCCGAAAAACTGAAGACTTTTTAAGACCTTTTCATGCCTGGAAACAATTTTGTGCACTCACCAGAGGCCTGGACTTCGTTGACGTACTGCAGCAGCTCCTGGCCCTGGTGGATGACATCGAAGGTGAGGTTGTTCATGGTCAGGGCCTTGTCGGCGTGGTGCTGCAGCCTCTGCTCGGCCAGGGTCAGGTCCTCCGTGTCAAAATCATTCATCTGGCCTGTCAGCTCCTCGTTCCACGACTCCAGGTCAGAGATGATCTGAGGAAGGAAAATAAGAAACCACTTTTCAGAGGCCACATACACCTTGAGAAAGGACACTGGATCTGCGTTTTAAAATAATGTCTACAGTAGTATCACGGATAACTCATTAAGCTTTCTTAGGTAGAGTACACACTGAGAATGTAGCTCTAAGCTAGTTTAGGGAAAATAACAATTTTGAATTGTATTTCAAAGTGACAACACACAAGCCCCCACCCTCTCCTCCCAAGCAGACTCACGTCAATGGCGTCCCTCTCGAAGATGCGGAGCTGCAGGAAGAGCTCGAGTTTGATCTTCCTCTCCTGGAAGAGCTCCTCCATCTGGGCCTGGGCCTCGTCGAGCTGCTGCAGGACGCTCTCGATGTGGTTGATGGAGCTGTTGTGGGGCGTCTTGTTGCTGGAGATGGCCGAGTCCCTGGAACAGAAACGCACAATTAAGCAATAAGCGGCGAGAGGCAGTGATGTGCGCTTTTAAAAAAACACAGCTATAAAAGACACAGTTGGGCACAACGGCAAGCAAAGTTAGCTGTTCTAAAAACTGCTGCACAGCCCAGCCGGCGGAGGCTTACTTAGCTGTAATATAGCAACGCAGTAGATCTCAAAAAAGGGAGTTAATGTTCATTTAATTTAAACTGTGGAAAGTTCTGCCTGAAGTAAGCAAACACAATTTCACAGTTAAAATGTCAATTTCAAGGCTGAATTTCAAGACCTTAAACCTGGTTTCTTGAGTAATATTTCTTTGTGCTCCTTTTATTGAAAAAACAGATTCAATTCAGTCCCACACACTGAGTCTGCAGTTGTACATGGATTAAAACATTTTTTTAAAGAGAAACAATGAAATGACACCAAGGTTTAAACAAAGTAAAGTAAATTTATAACTCGCTCCAAAACAAGCCGTACTCTAACACACTTTAGGATTAGGCATAAACATACATTTAAACATACACCTAGTTCGTGTTTAGACTTACAATGCATTTAAATTAAATCAGTACATTATTACAAGCGGTAATATTCTCTATGCAATTTTAACTGTTACAGACTGTAACTGTAACAGAATAATTTCATATTAAAAAGATTACATTGATAAGTAACACTGTAAAACAAAATCAGTTATATGTGGATAACACAGAATTTCTGATATCTAAATTTTAATAAAAGGCCAAAAAGGTTTAACACTGGTGCACACAATGTGGACCCCAGAGTCTAAAGAGTTCAAAGTGAGTGGGAAAGTGCAGCCGGTCATACAGGTTCTAGTTCATCAATCTGACAGATGCACACATGCATGATGCATGAACACACAGACACCAGTGACTTAACGAGAGGCAAAATGTGACTAACCAAAAAAAGTGGAGGTCAGACGGATTCTGACTGGAATCAGGTTGATTAATCAGCATGACAGATGTACTCCCACACTCAAACGCACATTCATGGTTGCACGTGTGCCACGTTGTGTGTGTGTGTGTGTGTGTGTGCGCGCACATAGAGTCTCTATCTCTCACACACACAAACAGTTTGTAGAGTTACAGTTGCCTCCCAGGGAGACTGCTTTTATAATCGCGTGTCTAATTGTGTGGCAGACTTATGTAACAATTCACTGTGGAGCCAATACACCAGGGAGAGAGGGATGGAGAGAAACAGAGAGAGAAAGAGAGAACAAAGGGGGTGGATGAAGATGGAGGAAGATGAGGGACTGGAACATCCTCTGTGTAAAAATAGAGTTGGAGAATGAGGGTCAACTTCATCCACCTCTCTAACACCTCCTCCCATCTTCTTAGCTGTCTTTTTTTGGTTGTCACGCATCTCACAACTGTCTTTTCAAAATGACACTGACAGACTGATTTCATTGCATATATTTACATATTCATTCAAATTTAAATTCCAAATCGGCCCATGTCTAAATTACTATTCTCTCTATTGAGAGAAAGACTAGAAGAACACCGTTATATAAGCAGACCTAAAATGTTTTTGCATTCCTTTTTTTTTTTTTTTTTTTTAACGTTTTTACTGTAATAAATTGGTGGAGAGGGTAACTGCATCATTTGTTGGCACTGAATCATTTCTTAATAGATTTCTCTCTATACAGCACTCCTCATTTGCTTTATACAGAACATCTAAATGTATAATATCAGCTTGTCTGGTTTAATTTTAAATTTTTAGGTATATAAATCTCTACCTGAGCTGTTGAATGAGATCCTCTCCCTCCTTTATGACGTTGACGGTGACCTGCAGCGTGGTCTGCTGCTGCTGGCCGAACCGTTTGATCAGATCCTGGACGGCCTCCACTGACTCGGCATAAACGTCGTCCAGCAGCTCCTTCTGTAGCTCCTCCAGCCATGTCCACAGCTACACGAGGACATTTATTAGTATGATATATATTTGTTTACAGCACAGGGTGTTACAATACTTTGCTAAGCTTTTCTGGTAATTGTCATAAAATATTTAAGTAGATCTGTGTGAAATCTCAACTATCAAAATCAAAACGCGTAGTTTAATGGACTTGCATTGAAGCTCCTCAGCATCTCTCCAAATTCTCACTCTGCTCACAGAATACACACAAATACACACACTGTGATCACACGCTAGCAATCAGTAACACAGATTTGCCGTCAAGTTTTCAGTCCCCAAAGCTGTTTAACGACACTCAGAGAGGACAGTTCAGAGGAGAAATGTCCTCGAATTAAAAAAATGTCCATCTCTATGTGACTAACTGGATAAGAGCAAAACAATACACACATATTCCATTTTATCTGGTAATTATTACCCCCTTGCTCAGAGAGCACTGTTAAAGCTCTCATCCACACAAACACACAGCCCACCATCCACTTAAGCATTACGTCAACCTCCCTGCCTACCTCTTTGACGTGAGTGTGGAAGGCGACAGACATGTCCAGCAGGACTTTGCGCTGCTCCACGCGGCGAACAAAGTCTTGGATTCTGTCTTCGAGCTGGTGGGCGGCCTGGTAGATCTCCTCTGGGTCGCACTCTCCCGTCTGGGCCAGCTGCTCGGCCGCCTCCAGCAGCTTGTCTGCATTGGTGTACGTATTCTACACAGAGGCCGCGGATGGACAGACAGAGAGATGGATTAACCCCGGGAAGACGATATGACGCAAGAAAAACACATTTTGAGCACGAGAAGAGAGAGAAAGCGTAGAGGCAGGCAGAAAATGACAAACAGGATATGCAGGAGACGTGTACACTGATAAGAGTCAGTGATAGTAGAGCTGCACTGCGAAAACTAGTGAGAGGAAATTAAGACAGAGAGTGGGCGAAGGTGATATAAAGAGGAAGAGAAAGATGCTACAGAAACAAGTGGTTACATTAAAAGTAGGATGTCATATATTTAGAATATTTTCTGGTTAAAGTTAATCAGCGCGGATATTCTTTGCAAATTTTCTACACAATTTTGTCAGTATATAGCAGTAGTTTATTGAAGTAAAATACTCATTACAAGTAAGAGTCCTGCACTGAAAAGTAAAAAGATGCAGTACTTTTAGCAAAATGTACTTAAAGTATCAAAAGTAAAATTACTAATTCAGAAAAATGGCCTCTGTGAGTGTGTTATATATTTTACTTTTGTTGTTGATTTAGTTTGAGCTAATTTGAATTATTTCAGATACTGTTGGGTAGTTGAATCTATAACAGTGCATTATTTACAATAAACTCATCATATGTTTCGGATGTAAAATCTTAATCTGTAAAAGTAACTAGAGCTGTCAAATAAATGTAGTGGAGCAAAAGTTTAATATGTCCCTTTGACTTGTAGTGGAATAGAGTTATAAAGTAGCATGAACCTAAAATTTGTACTTAACAACATGAGTAAATGTATGTGCAAAATGCATTATTTAGACCATAATGTGAAACTAAAACTGATGGGCTGAGCTGGCTGGTATTTAGGTTTCGGTTACTAAGTTTTATGTCATTCAGCTTTTCATTCACAAGACAAGAGTGAAGAATGTTATTTCGTCTTTCAAACATTACATAGAAATACAATTGCTTCAAAACATTACTTAACAAAATTCATCATTATTAATAATTTTTATTTAATTAATATATAAAATGGGGAAAACATATCATTAAAGATTTTACAGTTGCTTTCATGTAGCTATAGCACCACCATATTAGTGGTGGCTGACTATCTGCTGTTTTAACATGAGAACATTTCAACACGGTGATATATTGGCTTAAACCTAGTATCGAGTGAGAGTTACAGAAACAGAACCAAGCTACCTGTGCCACTTCCTCAAAGTCTTCGTGCCGTTTCTGCAGAGCTCGAGCTCGGTGGAGGGACTTTCCCACACCTGTGTGTTTGCTGAGGAAGGCCTCCCCATGGTTTTCTATCCAGTCCAGCACCTGTGCAGAGAGACCACACGTCCACAGAGTGAGACAAACGAGAGGAAACTGGCAACCACAAGGGGGCGCTCTAAGGCGGTAGAGCAGAGCCCCAAGTGCAGATGATAATAAAAAAGAGAGCATAAGAGAAGAGGAATGACAGAATCGATGATCAGTATTGTACGCTGTGTTGCACTGAGCCTTTTCCTTTCACACTGCTCTCCCTGCACTCTGTCATTCATAGCGGATGAACAGCATCTGCATGGACATATGACCCAATTCAGTTGCCATAGCAACAGTTGCCATGTCAACACATTCAGGAATGCCCATGATTTTTGGACAGTATGCAACCGTATTATCCTGTTGGACCATTTGATTATGGCATGCTCATTATAATTGTTTTCAAGCCTTTATCCTGCAGAGAACATTTATATTTCAGGCAGTTATCCAATGTTCCTTTCCACTGAAACGCATGATGAGTGAAGATGCAAGGTTCCAGTAACTTGCTCAAGGACATTTTGATAGGAAACATGGCTGCTGCTGGGATCAAACCCTCCATTACAGAGTAGAAAATCTTTCGAACCAGTAGGCTACCCTGCTATTTTCAAATTACTGTCCAACCCTCTCACGTTATACTGAAAAAACTGGCAATTAAGTTTGGTCGTGGAATTACCATATATTCCAACAAACGTGTGCACGCATATAAACAAAGACATATATACAGTATCTATCTATCTATCTATCTATCTATCTATCTGTGTACCTGTTGGACGTCCTGTTGAAAGACACAGAGCTGCAGACGTTGGTGCAGCCGCACTTTGCGGTGTTGCCAGATGTTTTCCAGCTGTCTCTGGTGATGCAGCACCTCATGGATGATGTCCAGGACGTGGTGCACTGCCTTGGAGTAGTTTGCTGATGCTGTCAGTGAATCAGCACCTCCTGGGGTCAAAGGTCGCTGCAACTTGTCCAACAAGGCTTTGCCATCTTGGCTCACCTGAGGAAGTTGTTGTTGGATTTTTTACTCACAACTACTACACAAATGTGCTTTTTATTTGACTTAACCTTGAAATATAAACGTACAGCGAGCAAAGTGTGTGGTCTGGGAAAGCACACATTTCAGATATTATATTCACAGTAGAGCTATCAGGTACAACTTGACTCAAAAAATTAGTTTTCATTCTCACTAATTCCACTTCCTCTTCTGTGACTGTTTCATTATCATTTCTCTTTTTGAGTTTTATCAGGATAATAGGATCATATACTTTGTTTTGCTAGAGTTTTGACCTCTTCATATTTAGAAACTCAAAAAGAGAAATGATAAATCAAAGCTCCACAGAAGAGGAATTAGTGAGAATGAGTAATTTTTTGCACTGTGCAGTTACAATTCCCTTAACATGATCAGTGTTAAAGTAGGCATTTATTTTAAATTAAATTTGAAGTACAAGTGTTGTGCTGGGTAAAGGCTGGCTGGAAAAAGCTTTCATTTTGTGTGAGTGTGTGCGAGTGAACTTGATTTTAAAAGTTTGTTTTCCACAAACATTGAAAAACTACCAGTTACTGTATGTGAACTGTGTTCCAATAACACAGAAAACCTAATTGTGACTCTTATGAGTGTAGTGAAACTTAAATAACAAGGATATTGCTGCAAATTAAACCACAACAGTCCGTGTTTTAGTGATGCTGTGGTAAACATTTTAATTTTCTACTCTATGTGTGATGTTACCTCAGAGTAGGCAGCGGTGATGTGTTCATACAGGCCTTGGTGGTGGTGGATGGCGTCTTCAAGGTCTTGTAGCTCGGAGGGCAAATCCACTTCGCCGCACGCCTTACACCACGAGTCCACGTTACTCATGTACTGCAGGGAAAGAAATGCACGCTTGCATTTACGCAATATGTAAAGCATCTCACGTGAGACACGGCAGGACACAGTGGCGTATACATCCTTGTGCTCTTCTCAGGAGTCATGTTAGTCAGACATACCAGAGCGCACAAGAAATCGCCTGAGGAGCATTTTCTTTACCATTACTGAGCTTAAACAAGCAGAAATTTCCATATGCATGATTTTGAGATCTCTTAAGACCTTTTCAGAGGAATTATCCATGCCTGAGTGTGCTGTTCATTGGCCTGCGGTGACTTCCTAGAACTTTCTGTACCCCCATGTGGGAGTGGAGGAAAACAAACCAATCAGCAAGGCTGGCACTTAAAGAATTATCAGAAAGTTAAAGTGATCTCATTGCTGCCTTTTAAAACATCTCTCCCATGATAACTGGAATAAGAAACATGAGCAGAACAAAGATTTAAAATGAGCTTTTGGTATGTGTGGAGGAGAAAAAGGTTGGGATGAAACCTCTGGGGAAAAAAAGAAGCGGTTTCTATTTCAGCTCACAAACATGAAGGGCTGGTCTGATGACGGCAATATTCCAGGTCGGAAAAGTCGTACCACCCATGTTCCCCAGTTGGGATTCTGCTTGTGTGCCTTTTCAAGCCATGAATCATTCCATAGTGGCCCGACTAATGAGCTCAGACAGAAATAACAGCAGATAACAAATACTTTGTGTGTGTATGTAAATATATGTTAATGAAATGCATGTGTTAGGCTTCATAGATTTAATGAAGCCAAATGGGTATTTTACAACCCAGAAAGTGTGTGCATAGGGTCCGTGTGCACCCATTAAGATAGTGAAGGTCAACACCTCAGCTGGTTCCAAAGGTACATTAATGTGGGTTTGTTTCAGCAGCCCTTTACATGAAATTGTTGACTTGATTTGATTTTCTCTGAAATTTTAAAGGGAAACGGCAGAGATTTGCTGGTTCCAGCTTTTCTGCCATTTTTTGTCTTATATGATAGTAAACTGATTATCATTTAGTTTAGAAGTGTTATTCACACAAAACAAGCAATTTGCAAAAATCACCTTGGGCTCTGAACATTTGTGATAGGCATTTTTCACTATTTTCTTACATTTTATCATCGAATTGATCTGTAATTAAAATAATCGTTAATTGCAGCCCTACATCTGTGTTAGCGCATTTGTTTCTGACTCACCTGGTCACATTTCTGGTGGAAGCTGGCTGACATCTCCAACAGCGTGCTGCGTTCATCCAGTGCCGCGGCGAAGGCCTTCCACTCCTTCTCCAGCTGGCCTGAGATCTGCTTGATTTGCTGGGAGGCGTAGTGACCCGACTCCAGCAGCCGGTTGCCCACTGACATGATGCGGTTGATATTCACGTACACGTTCTTCGCGGCAGGACCGGGAGAAAAGAAAAGAGAAGGCTGAGTATGGGGTTGTGGGTAGATTAAGATCCCGACATTGGGTGAGAATGAAATGAAAAATTAGTCAGACGAGGAGACCGGCTTGAGGAAAGAGTAAATTAACTGCGGCGAGTGCTATTGAACTGCCTCCACCGTTTCTCATCCGAGGACAGAAACACTAGTGGCTAGATTGATTCTTCATCTCAGCAGTTTCATAATGGTTACGTAAGGCCGACTGTGGATAAAGAATAGGATTACTTAATACCTGGTTGTGCTTCTGCTAACACACAGAAGATGTGCAAGTGCACACAAGCTGTTCCAAACAAACACTCAAACACAGTACTAGAGGTTGACGCTAAGTGCAATAACTATATGATTATACCGTGCAGGGCATGGACTCGAAAGTCCAAGTGGGCGGGAATGCATTACCTCCAGCTGCGAATCAGAGTGTGTGTGTGTGCGTGTGTGTGTGCATCTTACCATGCAGTTCATTGCGAAGTGGTTGTGCTGGGTTTGCAGCTCTATGGCGTGGGGGTGGTTATTGCCAATCTCTGTGTAGCCTGCCAGGAACAAACCCTTGTTGTGCATGATCCAGTCAAACATCTGAGCCACAGGGAATGACAGAACAGACACAGGAAAAAACAAAACATTAGCCAGTTAAATGAAAACATACACACAAAAAGGTACAGGCTCACCATTAACTTTCACAGATCATTGCAAGAGCAGGTAAAAACAAACAGCTGGCACTTAGATGAGGGTGGGTAGACCTGAGTGTGTTTGTGTTCTGCTGCAGTGTGCGGATAGTTGTCATCTTTCCAGGCCAGAATACATAGAAATGGACTGCCTCTATTAAGAGTATCCTCTCAGGCTCTACAGAACAACTCGTGGCTTATGGTGTCCTAGCAACAAGCTCCTACTACTGCAGTGTATCCAAGACTGCAGCTCTCTCTGTTTCTGCAACCTGCTATTTTATTCTACTCACTCAAACATGGATCTCTGAATTTCTTTTCCTGTCTCTTTCTATTTTGTGCCGCAGCTGTCATCACCTGAGCTGTCAGGGTGGCAGCCAGAGTAGGTGGCCTTGTGCCTGCGTAAGCTATTTCACATCCCCCTGTCTCTTATCCTGGGTTGTGGTGGAGGGTAAAGTCATTTAATTTTTACCGCCCATTTTATTTGTGAAATAAAGTTGAAGCCACTTTTTTTATAGGCAAAGAAAAGAAACATGGACTCATGAGCTCTGCATACGCAGCATAAATCAATGCTTCTCTGTGGGTGTAATTAAGTTATTGTTTATATTGGCAGTTGTCTGCCCTACAGTGATCACCAACTGTGGTTATAGATTACCACTACATTACTGCTCATGCAGAATGACACTACGACTCCCGCCGTCCACCGACCTTCTCTGCGTCCTGCTCGAACAGGCGGAGCTGGAAGCACTGATCCAGCTGGAGCTTGCGGACGTGCCAGGCCTGGTGGAGGTGCTGTCGGGTGGAGTGCAGTTTGTCCAGCAGCTGGGTGATCCGTGGCACCAGGCCCTGGGTGTCGGCGTTACACATCCCGCCACTGCTACTGCTGCTGCCGCCGCTGCCGCTACTGCCGTTTCGATTTGAGAAGGACTCGCTGCTCTGGATTCGCTGGAGCAACCTGGAGATGGATTTAACATGTATTTTAATGTCAAGCCTGCATTACTCATGCTTGTGATTTGATATAATTGTTTTGATGAACAAAGGTTTGCGTTTGTGTGAAATCTGTTTGACTTGACTAGCACAGATAGATCAGACAGATTACCATTCCATTCATAATGTTGCATTTGTTGGGTTCTTGTGAACTACACAAAAATGCTGACGTTGGTTCAAGCATGATATATGTAGATGTAAGTATAGGTGCATTTAGCATAATGTGACTGAGGGCTGGGATTTACTCAATCAGATCTAATTAGTAAAAAGTGACATACAGTGTCAGAATGAAGCAGAAACGACCAGAGAGCTGGGATAGAAGTCTAAACCCTGGCTCCTTTCTCACCTCCACACAGCCTTTTTCCCTACTGTTCAGTGATAAATTAAGCAACCAAAAAAAAAAAAAAAAAAGAAGAAGAAGAAAAGCCACCATTGTTGCTTACCTCTGTCCCTCAGTGTCCAGCTCCTCTATCGGGGCTTTTATGACTTTCTTCTTGAGAGTGGCGTGTTCTTCTATCATGCGCCTGGCTCCTTCCAGGTCTTGGGGAAAGTCTTTCCTAGACACTGTTTCTTGCATCTCCTCTAGTCGAGACAACATCTGGGTGGCGTGACCAGAGAACTCCTCAAACGCCACACGCACCTGGGTAAAAACACAGCAAAACATCTGTAAGTTTACGAATGTGACAAAATATTACAACCAACTAGTCACAACTGAATGAAGATTACTGGATATAAGACTTCTTTCACTACAACAACAGCTGCAAACATAACAGCTGCTGCTACTGTCCATCTTTAATACAATTTATCCAGTTGGTCTCTTGCCCTGTTCCTGACTCATTTAGTACAGCACTTCTGCATTTGAACTGGGGGTTATAGGGATTTCAAGATAGATTTTCAGATCAGGCAGACAGGCTTGAGTGACAGGAAGGGCGAGTGGGCGATTCTCACCTCTATCCACTCGTCGTGGTTGTAGTCCAGGCTGCCGTCAAAGTCCGCCGTCAGCTGGGAGGGGTCGACGACCTTCGTGAGGCCCTCTAGTGACACCATGGTGGTCTATAGAGCAAAGGTGGAGGAAAGGTAGTCGAAAGAAAAAGATGGATTAAAAAGGTTTTAGCTGGATTTAGGTTCATTTCAGTCAATTGAGTGCAAAATGCTTCTAATCTCTCCTCCACTCCCACTTCATTTCTTTGCTGCCTTCTTGTTCTGTTGAAAATTGCGTTATTTAGAGAAGACATGACCAAAATTCTGGGTTGCTAGTCCCAAAGTCTAGCAGCACAATATTTTGATGACCGCAGCATTGCAGAGATGTAATTTTTAGCAAAAGCCGTGTAATTAACGCCTTAATACATCAATGGCATAACTTAAGCACATTTTATCCTCTTCATCCTGCCAATTTAGTACACTGAAGCTTCACGATACCATAACATGTTTAAAAAGGAAAAAACACTTTTTACAGCATCCACTGTTATATAACTAACCTCTAAACTCAGAATAAACACTTAAAAACATCATTGCACAATTCCTCACCCTTCACTTTAGAGTTAAGAGAAATTCAAATCCTCTCCCCACAACAACTGCAGATTACAATATCAATTTCAGAGATACAGTAAGGAAATGTCTCCCTGTTTGGTCTCAGTGCCTCTGTGTTTCTGCTAAGCCACCTCCGCACAACACCCCCACACACATGGCAAGAGATGGACGGAGACAGAACGATAGCTAGATAGCTTTGTGTAGGCCAAACAATGCAGAAACTCTCTGTTGTCCTTGGGTAAAAAAGCACAGCAGCTCTTGCCAGGGGAAAAAAACTGAAACCGCTATGTTCGCTTTTGTTGTTCAAGTTAATTGATTTGTACTCTGTTGAACGGTGAGAGGGAGAATCAGGCAGGGCTGTTGGGTACCGCACAGGACCACGCAATTTATCAACAATGAAAATCAAGGTTGCAGTCGGCTCTCTGTGCTTTGGACCGCTGTTTCTTTTCTTTCCGTCTCAATTCAACGTGAAGGAAGGAGAGATGACGGATTTTACAAATTGAGAAGAAAATCCTTGATACACACACACACACACACACACACACAGTTGCTACAGTAACACTCGCTACAGTAACACTCAATGTGCATGCTGGGAGCTGATTGCTGGTGTTAATGCTAGAAGTAGCAGACCAGTTTACTCAAGTTTCTCTGCATACTAACTCTACAAATCTTAATAAATGCAAAGTATGGGGCAAACATACAAATACACATACAGTGAATCAATGGCCATGTGGCTGGGAAGCTTGTGGATAACTGTAACCTGCCCTGTGGCATCTGCCTATTCTTCCTCACAATTAATCAATATGGTGTTATCAGACTACAGTGGACCTGTGTGTGTGTGTGTGTGTGTGTGTGTGTGTGTGTGTGTATGGGCATGTGAGCAATGAAAGCTATTTCCACACCAGTGCATTCACTCACATTGCTTATTGCAGACACTAAAGGGAACGTATCAGAAACACACTGTACAGGAATCCAAGCACATACTGTACAAAGAACCAGCGACTCCACCTACTTTACAGTAGGGGTTTGCATCAACGCATGTTTAAATACTATCAACGAGGGGCTGATCATTATCATAGTCAGAAAGGTTCTTTAATCCCAGATCAAACAGGAGGGTGGGGAATTGTTATATTGTTATCTCTCATTAGAAGGCATTTACTAAACAGGTTTTAAAATCAGACAAAGGCATCTTCACAACTTCAAAAGCAGCAAACCCGCACTGATGAACCCATGTAGTGGTGTTTTCAGTGTTGTACCAGCATTTGTAAGAGCACACTGGAGCACATTCTGGTGTCAGTTTATAACTATGAAACAGTCGGAGCATAAGAATAAGCCTGTTCTTGTGAATATATCATTAAATTAGCTGTGAAAATCTGTTCTAATGCTTGACTGACGGCATCACAAACGCTGGTCCTCGTGATCAGCTGTGTGCTGTTCTTCCGTTGAATGTTGTGAAATTTGTGACAGCTGGCTGGTGATGTACGCACCCAAAGCAGGGGGGAGAGGAAAATAATGAAATGTGCTGACAGTGAGCAGCTCAGCTGAATACAGCGGCCATTATCACAACCCAGCTGAGAGCACAGTAATGCTGCTTTATAACTCATTACTTTAAAATGGCAAATATTGAATTGAGGCACTTAATTTCTTGATATCAAAATGTATGACAGCATGCGAAAAATGTACCATAGCCAAGTCTATCCTTAACTAACTAACGTTATTAATGTTGCAGGTGACTGTTGCCTCACATCTTAACAACAGCAGTTCTCATAATTCTTTTCTGGTTTAAGATTCAATGATATCGTTAACTTTAAGTTCAAATTTATTGCTGTCATGCATTGTAAAATATGATGATCCTAAAAAAAAAAAAAAAAATTGTTTAATTAATATTATTGTATGTGTTGCTTCTATCCATTTAACAGGTTAAAAGCCACGTTTGCAACTTTTCAGATGAAGGCAGCTAATTATGTAATCAGCCACAGAGCTGAGATGACATTATGACAGAAACGCACCACGGCACAATAGAGAATCTGAAGGTTTTCCCCATCCTACCTCAAACTCGAACTTGGAGCTGCCAAAGTTGGTCCTCTGCTTCTGCCAGAAGTTGTCTGGTTTGATGATGAGGGCGACGTGGATGCAGGATGGAAACGACTCCTGCAGGATCTTCAGCAGAGGCTTGATGCTGTCCCACTTGGAGCCGCGCATATCAACGATGACGGTGAAGCCATGTTTACACACCTCCTCGCTGGGATGGATGGAGGTCGGCGGGAGTGGGAGGAATTAAAAGAGAAGAGAGGGAGGGAGGGAGGGAGGGGCAGTGAGAGATTGGAGAGAGCGTATAATCCAGAGAGAGAGGAGACAGATGACAGGCGTGGGAAAGGATGAGAGAGGGATGGAGAGAAAAGAGAAAGACGAAAAGAGAAGAGGGAGATAGAGATTGAAAAAGGAAAAGAGAAAAATAAAGAGAGAAAAGAAGAGAGAATCAAAACAAACAGTGAGATGACGCATTTTCTATACTGTGAGAAACCTACGCAGCAAACACACATCCCACACAGCCACCCACACACACACACACACACACACACCCACCTACCGACCCACCCACACAGAAACCTGCAACAAATGAGTCAGAAATGTGTGCATAAATATAAAAAATACAAATCAGCAGATTTGTGCATCAGCAACCTCAATTCCCTGTGGTGCTATGTTCTGGTCGACATTATTTGTCTTCATGATTTGAGGAGCGAAACCATTTCATGGCTCGTTTGGTATCACATATCTTATTATTACTACTACTTATCTTATTTAGCAAAGCTGGACTCCATCCCTTCCTCCATGTTATAGAAACCATAACAAATATTAATTTAATGTCCCTCTATTATTGCATCTCTTAATACCCCCATCTTTTCCAAACTCTCCCTCTGTAACAGCCTGTCAGTAGATAGCCAGTGTGCAGATGTTGCCTTTCCCAAAATAGACCACCTTTGGTCACCAAAAACCACACAATTCAGAGCGATTTTAAAGATATGCACAACATGACATGATGACAGTGTGGTTATGAATGCCTTAAGGGCATAAAAAAGTCAAAAAAAGATCATTTACAGTGAATTTACTCGAATTTCAAACCGCACAGCGATAATGTGGTGACTTAAATGCAGATGGGAGCAGGCAGAGAGAGGATGGATGGAATAAGACGGATGGAGGGAGGAGACGAGCGCCAGAGTAAAGACACAGAAGTAAACAGAGAGCTGGAGAGGAGAGATGTTTTACCTGCGAGGCGAGGAGCTACTCGTCCACAGTAACTGCTGCTGCTGCTGCTGCACTGCCTCAGCTACTGCGACACTTTGTTTTGCTTTCACGCACACACACTCGCTCGCTCCCTCGCTCACACACCTCCTCACACATGCGCTCTCCGTCTCTGTCCGTTTTAATCCCCCCCTCCCCTCTCCACTCGTCTCCCTCGCTCTCCACTGCTTTCTCTCTGTTGATCCCTCCCCTCCTTTCCATCATTTGTTTTCTGTTGTACATCCCTCTCTTAGCTCAGGCTTTCCCTCTCTGTCTCAGCATCGCAGTATGTCTCTAGAACGGATTTTTGGCAGAGAAGAGGCTGCGGCAAGCTAACTGGTCTTGAATTATTTCTCTCTCCATTCCTCCCTCACCCCTCACATGCTCATCTCAGCTCTCTCACGTGTCTTACAGAGCCCCGTCCACTTGCTCCGGGTGTTTGCCTCGTTTGGAGGCATTGCTGCTCCTTCTCTTTAAAAAGAAAAAAAAAAAAAAAAAACCCCACAACACGCACACACAGATACTGTACTCGTGCGCACGCCACAAGGCGAATGTAATGGATGTGTAACCTGGGGATGCCGGCGAGGTAGGCGATCAGTCTCCTCAGGTCGTCCGTTCGTATTCTGTCGTGGTTGCTGCGTGATGGAAACGTTAACACTGGACCACCGCGTCTGTCTCGGCCACCTGTGGCAATAAACACACACACACACACACACACACACACACACACACACACACACAAGTAAGAGTCTAAGTAAGAACATACACAGTAGACAACAGGAAATATACTATACGCGTTGAAGGCATTTTGGGTTGCATCTCAGACTGCTAACATTTCACAATTTACTTACAAAAAGTTTAATTAGGACTTTGACATTGTCCATAATTCCTATTTATGTCCATGATTCACCGTCTATGATATGCCATTATAGAACTAATACAGTCAAATAAGATGAGTGTTATATTTGTGTTACTAAATCAGCAAAAATCGGACCGCAGTATAAAGGACATCGTAGTAACAAGTTAGCTAATCCAATAAATGAGTGAAAGGTTCGACAAAAATTAGATGCTGAATCTGCTAAATTGAAATGCTTTTGGCAACAGATTTAGAATTTATTTTAATTACCATTTGCTCTGTTTGAAACTCAGAACTAATGGAGCATTGTAATTATACAAGGCAGACACTGAGAAACAATAACACAGAACACAGAGACATCCTAAGAGACAGGAATGATTCAAATCCAAATTCACAGAGAACACAATGCTACTTCATTAAATAACATCAACAGACATCAAGAGCTTTACTGTATGTTGTATCCTCATATATGTTTTTGTTTATGCAAATTCTATGTATATATTTTGAACGGTTAAAAACTAGAACTTAATAAGAAGTACAGCTAAAGCTGATGATAATTTGGATAGTTTTGTTTTTATTTTGTGATAAACAAATTGAAATTAAAAAAGTCTGCACAAAACTTAATGGTCGTAAATTCAATAGTATTTCACCCAATACCATAAAAGTAACTGTAATATAATTCATCCTCTGATTATGAATGTGTAAAGAAACGTAATGGCGATCCATCTGATAGGTGTAGATATTTACTTTGGACTGAAGGACCAATCGTCAGACTGACATTGCCATACCTAGAGCTAGCATAGATAAAAACTATAAATATAAATAATTAGCTTGTTCCAAACACATGCAATCTCAACCATGGTTTCTGCATTTCATTCAATATCCCTACATAGCATGCATATCTGACATTTTGTGTGTTCACAGTATTTCTGCCTTCAAGAGCCTTCCAGCCTGAATCCAACCTTTTGAATATTATCTTGTCACCTTAATTGGTAGTTGGGTAACATTTCCTGTTTACAGTACATAGTTGTGAGTGAATTATGAATATCTGGTACTATAATAATTATAATACTATTTTGCTTTTAGTTCCTGAAAGAACGAAGGAGCTGCTCCACTCACGCGCAACTTGTAAACACAGGCTGGCTGAGCTCAGCCCACAAATTAGTGATTTCAGTCGGGTTGCTGTGTGCCTGTAGGCTCGACCCGGCTGCTCAGAGGAGAAAATCAAACGCTCACGTGGCAAACAGGCAAATATGAGTGAGGGCGAACGTGGCCGATTTTTATGAAGGGGCCAGATTCGGGATAATAGACTTAGCTCATTTACCCTCCTTTTCACCAGCGGCCCCTCCACTACCTCCCTCCCCTCCTACATTTCAAAGCCAATTATTCCGCAAGCGACTACTATGGGATGCGGTAGCTGAGAGTAAGTCATCTCCAAGGCAACGCCGCCCGGTCTCTCCCTCTCTCAATTTCAGTGTGTTTGTCTGAGTCATGGTCCTCATCATTGTGTTTCTGCCTGTGACCTTCGCTGAACACATGGAGACCAAAGAGAAGTGTGCACACTGCGTGCACACACACACACACACACACACACACACTAATTAACACACTTTTCACTTGGTTATTCAATTCAATACTGCTGTATCTAGATACTGTATGAGTGTTTTTCCATTGGCATTTCAATGCACGGATGCATGTGATGATAATATGCACACTCCATCTGTCACACACACACACACACACACACACACATATATATGTATGAGCTGAATAATGTTTTTGTGTGTTGTACAAATAATCCTGCTGGATGTTCTTGGCAGTCCATATCTCCAGCTCGGCCTCCTGTGAGTTTTCCCTGGCATGACTCGAGTGTGTGTGTGTGTGTGTCCGTCAGTACATCTGTGTGTGTGTGTATGTCAGACGTGGCTGAGGTTCCCTTGAAGGGGGCAAAGACACAGATGTAGCTCTCTATTCTGTAGTCCTGCTGATACTGACTAAACAATGGACGACTGTGTGTGTCAGCATGTGTAATATGTGTAGTCTGTGTATGTATGTATGCATGTATGTGAAGAAGGGTCAAGGGGTTAAGTGTCTGGGCCTCAGCCTGACACAGTGAGGTTTTAGAGGCAG
Organism: Lateolabrax maculatus; assembly: GCA_031216445.1. Lineage (NCBI taxonomy): Eukaryota > Metazoa > Chordata > Actinopteri > Acropomatiformes > Lateolabracidae > Lateolabrax > Lateolabrax maculatus. The sequence continues at coordinate 17,579,465 of CM062218.1, forward strand.
AGTGTACAGCTTATTATTATGTCCACACTCCGTGTGTGTGTGTGTGTGTGTGTGTGTGTGTGTGTGTGCGTGAGACAGAGAGAGGCGAGAGAGATAGAGAAAAAAGCAGTGGGAGAATGTGCACAGTATATCTGCGAGTAGCGCGTATATGCAACTAAGGACTCTACTTCATGTTTCATTACACAAGTCTACCATGATCAGACAGTTGAGGCTGGTAGATTTGTGAGACTAGTAGACAGACATGCGCGCGCTCATATACGTAAGCACATAATCTTACCTGACAAAAAGGCAACTTTTTCTTTGAGGATGGGAAGTACCTCCATTGCTCTCATCTCCTCATTTCTCCTGAAACCTGGATAGAGAGAAAAGGAAGGGAAGAAGAAAAAGACGGTGAGGTTTCAATGGAAGAACGAAAAATCTCCCTGTTCTTTCCTAGTCGATCAGTTAGCTCTCTTTTTTTTTAGGGCAGATTATTTGGGACGGAGCAGATTTTGTACACCTTTAATCTCGAGATCTGCGGCTTTTAAACACAGTGAATTGAGTCACACTTGGGATCGCTTGCATTATGAGGAAAAAGTCAGTAAGATTCTCACTCTCTCACACACACACTCACACACTCTCACACACACACACACACACACACACTCAGGAAACATAGAGGCTGTGGTCAGAGAAACAGTGGTGGTGAGACAAAGTGAGGCCAAACTGAAGGGAAGTTCATGGGAAACAAAGAGCTGTTGTAGCTCTTGCTTTAACAGAGGTGAAACAGGGTAAAGCAACATTTAATGCCACGGGCCACTTCCCATCCCAAGTATAACAATAATAAATAGTGAAGGTTGTAAGAGCATTCCCATATAGTGAGGATTCAACACTAAGTATGCAAGGGTTCAGTAGAGGAAAATTAAATAAAAGGTTTAGGTGTACTTGTTTACAATGTTCACCATCTTAGTTTGGTGTGTTAGCATGCCAGTATTTGCTATTTAGCACAAAACACAAAGTACAGCTGAGGCTGATGGGAATGTCACTAGTTTCGAAGGTATTTGGTCCTAACCACTGAAACTTCGACCTGATAAAAGGCACTATATATGAAAAGTTAGAGGATCACCAAAGTTATTCCAATTTATCCTGCAGGGACCAGGAATGTTGGCACAAAGTTGTATGGCAATCCATCCAATAGTTGTTGAGGTATTTCAGTCCAGACCAAAGTGGTGAACCAACCAACCTACCAACTGAGCCATGGCTAAAAATTATTACCCCAATTACGCCACTTAACAATTCTTTTAAACCTTATAAATCCTGGGCGTCGTCAACTAAGACATCTCTGCTTTAAAAATTTCCCTCCTTCTTCTGTACAAACCGCAGTTAGGAGATTTCCTAAATGGCACCATTACAGAAGTCCAACAAGCTGTCAGCTGAGAGAAATTAATATAAATATAGTTACTTTATCCACTTCAACTCTGTTTGCCTTCTCTTAGACTGGTAATCTTTGACATTTTCCTATAAATAAATATCTGCTAGTGCTTGCTTGTATTCAGTGATGAATCACACAATAGTGGCTGAACCTTTAGCTGCTTCCTAACTTAACATTTTCTCAAATGCACTCTAATAACTGGAGCTCTTTCTTGGGGAAAATCCTCTGGCACGTCACACAAGGACTGATGTGTTTTACATACCGGTTTGCCTGGAATAAATGGAAGACATACTGGATAATTAGCATGAGAATTCATGCAAAAAGAGTGGAAAAAAACCACAGCAATAATCTGAACTATAAATTGACACCCTAAAAATGTCAAGCTGGATCTTGTGGGTGTGATGGTGCCAAAGATCCCCTCCTGTGCTGCTAATATTCTGTCAGACGTGAATGAATGGCTGTCAGGAGATATTCAGTAGGTGAAAACCTGTTCAAACAACTCCTATATATAGACACACAATTCCCTCAAGTGATTGATTCAACACACACACAGACACACACACACACACACAGACCAGATTTTGCCCTTCAGACAGAGCAGAGGTGTGGTTTGTGTAACTGATGACCCTGACAAGTCATATTGCCCATTTTAAGCGTCCCTTTTTCCCTTGTTCTGTCTGTCTTTCTGCGTCCTACTGACTTTCATCCTCAACCTGGGTGTCGGAGCAAGATTCCTACTCTGTTTTCTTTCAGAAGTTATAAGACTTTACTTCTATTAATTAGAATGAAATGATCTTCTGAGGTATTTTGTGTCAATATATGTCACATACACACACTAGTGAATGTATGCGCTTAAAACTATTCAGACATCTTCTGATGAAGAAGGAAATAAAGAAAGAGGAACATTAAACATTATTGAGGCTCACAATGTTGTGGTGAACTGGTAAGACACACAAATTGTTACCATTCATTACATAATGAAAACAATGTAAAGGGAAGGAGTCTGTTGGCCTTCTACTATTGTTATGATGCAAACCCAACACACACACACACAGTAAATTGTACTCCAGTCTCTGCTCCCAGCATGTCGTCGTATTTATGACTGTATGCTAATGAGATGTTAATTATTTTCTGCCACCGGAGGAGACGGATTAGAATTAGGACTTCTTCTCTATTTTTACTCTTCTTTCCTCCTCTCATTTGTCTCTCAACTTCCCTCAGGGTGCCTTGAAAAACAAATTAGCATGATCAACTACATTTCCCACTGCGCTCCTGTAGAGAGTGAGCTTGTAGTTCTTTGTAGATGATGCATGAGAGGAGGTTGATGCAGACAGAGAGCTCTTGCTCTGCCTCCATTTCTGGGAACCACACATGGACCAGATTTCACTCTCTATGAGAGAACAAGGGTGTCAAATTAGGCTGCAACTAATACCTTGTTTCATTATTGAGGAAATGTCTGTCATTTTTTTTTTTTCTTAATCCTGAAATTACCCAAAACCCAGTAAGAAACTCAAATAGCTTTTTTTGCCTGACCAACAACTCAAAGCCCAAAGACGGTCAGTTTATAGTAATATAAAACAGAGAAATTCAGCAAATACTCCCATCTGAGAATCTGCATCCAGTGCATCTTTGACAGTTTGGCTTGATATATGATTGATTATCAAAACTGCTGTGAAGTCATTCTGTTGTTTAATTGTTGATTAACCAATTATTCAATTAATCAGGGCTACAAATCATTACTGGTTCCCTGTCATTGTTGATGTGTGGACCTCAAACATGGCCAAAGCTACCTTTGTAGGAGCTGTGTCTCTCAAACACTGCTTACTAAACATTACCTTATACTGCAGTAACAGTACATTGTTTATCAGTACAACTTATTTACAGTAGTAATGCCTCAACCACTGCTGTGTGAGGCTACTGATGGTGAAGAGGCAACATGTGCAGACAAATGGATAAGTCAGCATCTTTTCACCATGGAGTGATTCATCTTCTAAAGCAAAGACAGTCTTTGAAGTTTCCCACAAACTTGCTGTCCGATTGGCTGGCTGCCATCAAGCAGCAGGATAATCAAAGGTCAATGAAAAACCTAATGTTGACAAGATGACAAGCATAAAACCACTATGTATGTGTGTGTGTGTATGTTTGTGTGTGTGTATGTCTGTCTGTGTATGTCTAGAGGTAGGGAGAGCACACAGTGAGTGCTTTGTAGCTATGTGTGAATTCGCTACTGTACAGTCAAATTTAACGGTCACTGGATTAAGGTCTGCCCAGGGACACACTGTCCCCTGTAAACACCCCAAAACACACAGTCTCTCTCTCACACTCAAACACACACACACACAAACACACACACACACACACACACACACACTTTTATCCCATTAAAATATTTCCCTCCTTCCAGACTCTTTACTCTGAGAGAACCAGCTCTGTGTGTCACAATCCAATAATTATTTATAAGGTCAAATCCATGGATGGCTGTTCGGGGGATTCCACTAACAATTATTTCTTTCCTTTAAGCTCCTTCACTAACTTCTACTTCAGTTACTGATTTCCGACATCTTCCAAAATGTTTTTCAACAAGCACCAGAAAAGCGCAGGAAGTTGTTGCATCCAGCAAAATGCAACTGTTTTTGATATTTTAGCCTTTTGTATGTTGAAAGTATGTCCATGATTTCATCCTGTGGGACTGATGCAGAATCACTTCTCTACACAGGATCACTTGCTTGATGATTAAAGTTCATTATCCAGATCCCTGAAACATTTTCTGCTTCTGCAAGTACCTGAACATGATGATGCCATATTTTCCATGAATAGCCTGACAATTGAAGTGTACAGGAAAACCTCCAGTAGAGTGTTTTTTGGGGTGGATTTTCTCTTTTGCCAAACACAAAGGGTGAGTTAAACCACACAGACGCATCACTTTTCTGCAGTCTGCGGTGATGTGGGACTGGCGAAAGTGGCACAGCAGCTAAATATAGAGTGGCCAGGTCACACACACACACACACACACACACACACACACACACACACACACACACACACAGGAAAAGGAGGATTTTCTGGAAGCATGATTAGCAAAAAAAGTGGACAAGGAAAAGAGAAACTACACTAACACTAAATGTGTGTGATAATGAGACGAGTCATCCAGCTGTAAGGCGGGGGTGGGGGGGGGGGGGGGGGGGGGCATGTAGGGGACAGTAACAGAGCGAGGGAGTGAAAGTGAGCGAGAGTGAGGAAAAGGAAGGCAGAGTGGGATATGACAGGTGGATAGACAAAAAGAGGAGGGAGGAAAATACAGAGATGGTAATGACAGACTGACTGATCAGTTGCTGTCAAACACATACTCATTTCCATCCTCTCTCTTTCCCTTCATTTGTTTTTTTCTTCCAGCTTTTTTTCCTCATTCTTTATTTTCAGATTTCAAGCAAAATGAAGAAAGAAAGAATTAAAGTAAATTTAAATTTACTTCAGCATTGTACCTGTCAGCTGGATGAGGGCGGAGCCTGTCTGGGCATACCGCCACTTGTGATTGGTTGCCCAGCAAGTCATACTTGATAATTCTTCCACAAACTGTAATAAAATCCATAAATTTGGCTTTGTTTGTTGATGTGGAAACAGAGTCCGCGGCTACCATCAGCTAACGATAGACTGACGGTCCGACGTGCTGAAGGGATCCCAATCCACTGTGGGCACAGTCGCAGCAGTTGAGGCTAATCCTGGGATTCCTGAGGGGAGATATTCCAATCCAGCAGACGACCAAAACCGCCCATTTTGGTGTTGTCTACACGTCCACACGGAAAAGCTACTGCAAACATTTCCAAGCAGAAACACAGCTATCAGTGTAGACTGCGTGTGTGTAGACAGTGCACACACCCCCACACTGTGTGGATGCACAGAGTTTGGCGTGCACCTCATGTGGCTTTAGGTGAGCTGCTAATCTGCCTGTCTTTTGGAAAGGCAGGTTCCTGGAGGTAATCCTCAATGTGTAGGAGGGGCAATAATTATAATATGCCTGCACTGCATTTAGGCACCCTGAGAAGCTGCTTAGCATCAGGGGGAGATTGATGGGGGAAACCCTTACAGGATAGGGTTGGATATAACATCAAATACACATCAGTCTTTCCATCCCTGCTGTCACTCGAGTGGAATCACTCAGGGGCCGCCAGTATTAGACTGTGGTTGTACTCGTCTGCTTACACATCTGTATGTGTCCACGTGTATCAGTGTTTAGCAATTTATCCCAGAACACATCATAAAGATTACAAAGTGCATTGTGTTTGAATATGTGACTTCACCTGAGCTATGAACCTGTGTAAGTGATAAAGCCTGAGTACAATGAAAGCCCTGAACAGCTGTAGTTACTCGCAATCTTTCAGGCCATTATCTAGAGGTCACAGCTTTATTAACTTATTATCGTCTATTAATTTAATGATGTTGTTCTTAAGAGATCATAAATAGTTTTTGGTGCACACCTTTTAGGAGCTGTAATCCTGATAGAACAATTTCTGTTATTATATTAAAAAAAATCAGGCAACGTTTTCTCATGATTATTATACCTCTATTAACTGAAGTCATGACTTTATTAGTTTCTTTCCTTGCTTAGGAGGTAACTGATTAAACGACCAAACTACGCACAATGAGTAACTGTTTTGATAGTTGTTTAAACATTTCAGTCATTTTTTAAGCAAAAACTCCACTCATTCTCGGGTTGGACAATACAGGACATCTGAAGACATCATCTTGGAACTTGGAAATCATAACAGGAGTTTTGTGACATTTAATAGACAAAACATTTAATCAACTAATTCCAAAAATGATCAGGAGATAATGAAAATAATCGTTAGTTGCGACCTTATTGGAGACTATCCGTAATTAGGTTTGCAGAGCTGTTCATTCTGAAACCAAGGTTGAGTAACAGATAATTAATATTTACAGATAACAGATTCTACTGTAAACAATGACACTAGGTAGATCTACAATAGACAGCATTTGAATAATTCTAAATCCGTCAAGAAGACTGTAAAGAAAGATGACTGTACTCACTAAAATAAAAAATAAAAAAACGCATTTCAAAATAATGCTGTGAGACGACAAAACCACGTATTATATCTTAGGAAAACAACATAATTGAATCATTAGGTTAGTATAACTGGCTTAAAAAATATATATAAATATGAGCAAAACAAAACTTTAATGTGTGTATCATGAAAACAATAGCATCACCAAGTTATGATGCTGAAATAATGGAACCTTAAAAAAATAGAATTTGCGACCACACTGGCTCTTTTGAAAACAGTTACATTTCCCACACACTGACAATAAGAGGGCAGCCCACTCCAGATAATGGATTGTGATCCGACTGGCCAAATCACCTCCGGAGGTGGTCAGTGACGCATTGTGAGCACACTGAAGTGTAAATGCAATTGCATTCACACAAATTCAATCCACATACAACAACTGCGTGGGTCGTTGTTCTTGTTTATTGGGACCCGCGAAAACTACCGGAATTATGTCATTTCCTGACATTCTTAATTTTAATTACAATCAATAAGCCATAAACTACAGCTGATGAGATTATTACCTTATCGATGATGTCTTAATTCAGGAATTCAGAGATACCAACGACCATCGCCATGCCCTGAATCCCCAAGAAGAATTTACTCTCCAAAAGCTCAAGTGAACCGTATTTTCCAGGAAGCTCGACTATCCCATACGACAAAAACGCACCATTAACTAGATCAACCTTTCTGAATCAACAGTCAGTCCCGACATTTCCTGGGTCACTGGTCCTGTGTCAAGTGAGTTGGGATGAAACGCAGAAACCACTGATACGGCAACACCCCTCAGTGAGAAAGGGCAAGGGATGAGAGGGAAATGCCAGATATGTCCATCATCCTTTGCTGTATGGAAACCACCACAACACAGTCAGTTCATCGTTCCAGGTCAGGACTGTCACTGGGTCGCGTGTGTGTGTGAGTCAGAATATGTCAACACTCAGCACACCTCAGAGGCTTGACACTTGTAGGGGCCTCCGAGAGGTCAAGTGAGCATTAGGCTGGCTGATACAACAAAGCAGTTTACTCGACAACAACACTACAAGACCCGCCCGAGAGAGACTGTGACAAATAGCTCAGGGTGGGGCCAGAGAGTGTGTGTTTACGTGTTAAAAAAAGAGACTTAGAAAGGGTATGCAACAGCTGCCCGGACCAGGACAGATGGGACGGGTGGTACGGTCAGTCAGTAGAGGGTGGGGGAAAGTTGCATACATGCCACAAAAGCAGCACACACACTCACAGCATCTTCCCTATCTGATTAAAGAGCAGTTACATACAGGCGTAATCTCATAATGGCTCCCTGGCAGCTGACTTGGACGCATAATTTCTAAACCAGCTGTTATGGGTCAAGAGAAACCAGAACCGTGCACATGTGTGTGCATCCCCGCATAATTGCGGACTTCCCACATTCACAGCGTGCCACAAATTCCTTGTTGAGGGATAAGGGGGAATGGCAGGAATTCCTTGAGGCTGAGGGAGTAGACAGGAATAGGGCGTCCGTGACCTGTACCCCTGACCCACATCCTGATTGTAGATGCGTTGAAAAGGCGGGTTAGAAAACTACAGAACCTAGCCAGTGTTATTTTATTTGACTGCAGGCTTATTTTATTCATGAATGTTTCACTGTGGGAAACTCTTCAATGGAATTAATCTGATTTTGACACTTTATATTGATTTCACTGAAGTATGCATGAACATGTCATGATCAGATGCCAAAATTGGCTCAAAAGGCAGCAGTGAATGGACTGTTTGCTAAACTTTCTGTCAAATTTATGTTCTCTCACGGCACATGTGCAGTTTACAATAACAATGGCCGATTTACCATCTAAATTCTTATTAACGTTTGAAACGATGGGTCCTTGATTTCAGACAGAGGGAGACAAAAGCATGCTTTCTTCTTTCTTCTAAGTTTGTATTCAACATAATACCTATTTATCTCCTTGGCCATTAAATCAAAAAATTTGTTTTGGACACTCGTTGTATAGATATGAATGGTGATGAAACTGCAAGAAAGTCACACCCACAAAGCATGGTGAATGAGACACGGTTCGTGTTTGAAGATGGGTTGGGTGGGTTACCGCCTTCACCACACACCCCTGACATGAGCCTGTCCCCGCCCTGGTGGCGCAACGCAGTCAGGGCGCACGGAGGGCAGTTGCGCCGGGAGCAGCCTGTCCCTCCCCGCATGGAGAGAGGGCGCAGGGAGCCCCAAGTCCACGGCCCCAGGAATGGCAGCTGTTGACCGGCCTATCGGTCCTAGTAGAGCAGCTTTGAATGGCTGCTCCACAGGTGGGTGTAGCCCTACTGGACAGCGATGAAACAAGAGGGGCTGATCTGATTGGCTGTTGTGAACAGACACAGCTGTGCAACTCTAACAATGCACCTACTGTTGGAAGAACTGGCACTGGCTATACCACCTTACACACACATTAGAATTACGGCCTATTGTTTCATCTGGTGATTGAGCAATATGTGCCGATATTTTGAGCTGCCATTTCTGCTAATTCACTATCAAACTACAAAATGTACCCATTTCTTTACAAATATGTTCCATGTTCACACCCACATTTTAGTCTCATTGGGGTAGGAAAGCCTGCACTGCATTATGAGACACTAAAACTCTCCACTAGCAGCTCTTTAAAGGCAAAGAGAGGCTCATTTCACTATATATTTTTACAGCCTGCCACCACTAAACTTGTTGGATAAAATGCTCATCGACACAACTGGAACGATTCTTCTGGCCAGCCGCCTAGTCTGCTCCAGGACAGACAGCGTGGACTAAAAGGTACAATTTTTAGAGAGAGATATCACATGGAGATATATGTGTAGCACTTATTTCTTGCTTCATTGAAAATAAGCCCCGTCAAAGAAAACGGGGTATCATTATCTAGAAACACAGAGCCGACAGAATAAGCGATTGAACAGCACAGCCCGGGTGGTTGTTTCCAGTCCACTCCACTCAGACGCTCCGTGTCCTGCCCCATTTCCTCTTTTTGTCCCCAAATCTGAAGTTTGGACTGGGAGAGGGAGCGAGAAAGAGCACACCATCTTTCCTTTACCTCCGCCTCTTTCTGTTCTCTCCATCCATCCAGACCTCTAATAGCAGGGTAGGCTAACCGAGCGAGAAACAGGCCAGGGTTACCCCAGCGACCCAAACACAGCAGGGGAGGGGGGGAGAGGGAGGAGGAAGGGGAAAAAGAAAGACAGAGAGCGAGAAGAGAGAGAAAAGACGGACTGTTGTTGGTGCCAAGAGTTCATTCGTCCGGGTCTTTTAATGCCAGCTGATCTCATTCTGACAAACCATGACGAGACAGAGAAAACGCACTGTTGGCTACACTAAACTTCTTTATATAAAAAACTGGCACTACTATGATAGAGAGAGGAAAACAACCACTGTATCATACTCCATTTTTTTGTGTTGTAAACACTGCCCTCCTATCACCAGCTGAGATTCAGTACACACAGTGAACAGTAGTCTTGTTTTCAGCTGTTGACTCCTGCTGCAATTCACTATCAACAGCCAACTGCAGCTCTGCCTGCTGCAACCGCCTTTTCTGCTTCAGCTATTCCAATCTGCACGAATACGCCATCTGGAGGTTACTGTAAAATGAAATTTCAGCTTGCATAATGCAATTGATTACTGAGGATTTACACTAATTGAATTGAATGATATTGGAGTAGTTCTACATTTTGACCAAACTACCAGGGAGACAAAAGTAGAAAGAGAGACAGTGATGGAAAAACACGAGCCCACAACACCTCCTTGCAGAGCACTCTTCAGCACATCTGCCAAGGTCCAGAGGCATTAACATTATTACATAACAGCACTGCTGCCCCCCCCCCATCCCAATGCAACCCACTCATCAGCCACCCAGTCATACCAGTGGCTGCAGAGGCCAGGCCAACAGATGGATAGGCCTAATCCTCTGACTCCCCCCCCCCCCCCCAAACCAGGAAGCTTAAAAAAAAACACTGCCCAGACAGGGTTTCGCAGACAGGCCAAACAGTAGCAGTGAAGCCAGCATTGTCTAGATGTAATAGCATTCATGTCGTTTTCATCGCCTTTCTCCGCGGGCGCTAGAGCTGTATCCATCAGGGCTCCTGGGCATCAGAGCAACCTGCCAACTCACTGTCCTCATTTATGTCTAGGGTTTGAGGGTTTAGATTTTTAAAATGTCCTGAGAGTCAATCATTTGTGTGGGACTCCTTTTCAGAGTAGAAAGCCTAGCCCATGAAACATTAAAACTTTCCACTGAAGCACAGGGGAGTAATAAACTTAAATATCAAAGTCATGTGTCTCCTCAAAATGTCACATCAATTTTTTGTCTTGGTCTATACTGCATTCATAAAAACAACAGGAATATAAAGTATGAGTGAGAAGGAAGGCCATTACAGGAGGAGGATGGTGAATGAATCTTAATGGAGATATTTATGGAAATATAAAATCTAAATCAAAATGATAATGGACAAAAGGCTGGAAAAAACAGAGAATGAAAGCTACAGACATCATGCATCTCAACTCATCATGGAGAGCCTGCTGTCGCTACGGAGACAGGTGCTAGACACAGGTAGCCAATCACAGGCTGGGGAACATGGTATGTGATGGCAGGGGGAGTGGGAGGATGTGAAAAATGATGGTGACAATGACCTGTCTTTGTCACTGGGAACACTGAAATATTTATCACGTGCGTGTGTGTGTGTGTGTGTGTGTGTGTGTGTGTGTGTGTGTGTGTCGAAATTTTACCTGCTATCTGACTCGATACATCTCCTTTTGGCTCTTTAGGGAGGGATCCATCTGTAGAGACACACACAAAAATAATGTTACCATAGAACTGCTTCTGCTTGATCTACAACAGCAGAGGGAACAATGGAGAGGAGGATGAATAGCAAAAAACAATAGGCCAATAATGACATGTTGGCTTTTTCAACAAGCACGAAATAGGTTTTATTGTAATAGCGTACAATTTATGGACCACTGTGCCACAAAAAAGGGTATTTTATATCTAAATTAGCCAACACTAATCCCACTATTTTGCTGACATGGTGGACCCATCGCATCCAAATCCAACCCCCCAAAATGACATGATCAAAATGTTGTGACAACTGTAGCTGTACTTAGACACTGTGGTGCTTTGAGCTAAATACTGACATGTATATATTATATGATGGATTTTGATTGGCTGTCAGTGTTCTCGCTCTGAGGGTGACCCCCAGCTATATCGTTCACCACTGTCATTGTCATTATTGTCGTGGTGTGGACTTGAGTAATCTTTATAGTGATCGTTCTTGGTGGGGATGGCCCTTTATGCTGGCACAAGATAAAAAGTAATTATAGTTCATCCCGAGGAGGACATGATTGCCTGTGCCAAATTTCAATGCAATCCATCCAACAGTTGTTGAGACATTCCACTCCAAACCACAAAAAACAACCGATTGCCAGGTGGACATCGCCATTAGCGCTGGCATGGCTAAAGATAAAGACTGGCAGTCTTTGTGGTGATCCAATGTGTCATTAGGTTGGATACAGCAATCTGCTGCATTGCTTTACAGAAAAAAACTAAGGGAAGAGGGTGCTCTTTGTCCAGCACAAACAGAGCTGAGGCTTTCAGAATGAGGTTTTTGCATTAGTTAAAGGCTGATGGAAAACTCTCCAACATTAGCTTGTTCAGTAAAGCAAAAGACCAATGTATCGGCATCATCATAGCCTCACAGGAAACACTGCGTTTTATGAGGAACAGAAATATGAGCATACTCCACGCCACTGGTGTGTTTATAATCATTATACCAAGGTACCACCAATTTGACAATTTTCCATGTTCTTAAACAGCATGTTCTGCTGATTTTGGACCAGCGCATGCAGGAGTCATCATCTCATCACCCTATACCTCATGACCGAGGCCCACTGATTTCTCGGCCAATACAACAATCGACCCATTGATCCAGCCTATAGCCTGAGTGTGAGAGGCAGCTGCTGCGACTGAGGGGAAGATACAGTCAGTGTCATGTGACGTCAACATGTAAACAGGCTGGACGCTCCACTGGCTGACTCAGTGACACATGCTCCCTCTGTTCTGACTCAGGCTTACTCCTTCCTGTTTAACCTTACAGAGGGCTGCATTAAGGCAGAGAGACATAGAGGATCTGTACAGTCAAGTATTCAACAATATGGAGATATATTTAGATTTTTATATTTAACATAAGACCTATAATACATGTATGTGAGTGATACACTAAATGCATACAAACTATACACTATACTATACAGTGTCTTTTTTAATTCTGTGCTTGCTTTGGGGGATAAATTGACTAATAAAACAGATTTCAAACACTTTTCCTTCTGTATACAAAGTAGACTTCCATAAGCTGAAGAACACTTAAGAAAGACAACATGCAAACACTGTAAATTAACTTACAGTACAACACCATTTTCTTTGTGCCTGGATTGCACTCAAACATCTGTGTGGTAAATTTCTGTACTGGCACTATTATTAAACCAGGGTATTTTGGCACTAATAGTTGGGAGTCACCATGAAGTAATTGCTTAAGTCACACCTACACAAGTCAAGTTTTAATTGAAGGAACAGCAGAACCTGCACTTCTGTTTTCACTTGATTCTTTATGAAAAAACAATAACCTCACATGAGCTCACATGCTTGCACTTGCAAGCACACAGGACAGTGATGCAACTTATGCCATGCTCATGTCATATCTTGGATTGATAGATGGGAAAGATTCCCAATGAAGATGCTTGCAGAGTTGGTTTTACGGAGGTTATAATACTCTGGATTGACAAAATAGCACCACATCCATTAAATGTGGGTTTAACTAACTTGAACAAAAGACTTAACAAGTGTTCAGGCCTAAAACAGTCCCGCATTAAAACAACACAGGGGCTGCATTGAGGTGTGTTGTTTAAGGCAGGCAAGTGAGACAATGAAATATGATCCAGGAAGTCCAGTTGGAGTAACAGATTAATCATTTAACAGCGCTGTATAATACTCAAAGACAGGATTTTACAACTCTAGAAAGTTATGGCAGCGGCAACTTTAACAAAGTAAGGTTTATCAAGGTTTATCAAGGTAACAGCGTTCATGTTACCAAGTGTGTGAACACCGTGCTGTGCTGATGTGAACGCTATATACAAGTTAGGAACTTAAATCACACATATTCCAATATGAAATAAATGTTACAGCAGGGCAGGTAACTGGAGGGTCTAGGTTCAAAAAACGTTACTAGGAAGTTCTTGCCCTTGAGCTAGAAACATAACTCGTTGTAGGTTCTTATGTAACAGACATGACCTGACCTCAGCCCTTTAAAGAGAAGAGAGTTTCCCTGTGAGGACCAATACCCCTGCATCACATTAAATATCCCTGCGGTTTCCATTTCTCGGTTAGTTCTGCCTCTATTATACAACAGTTCTCTATAGGACAACTCCTTCCCTTCCCTTCTATAGTGGCTACTAGAGTAAACTATATTACCAGACAGCAATGATTTAGCAATATTTTGCTGGTGGCAATTTCCATTAATGAACATATAGCAACAGTGTACCCATAAAACTACACATGTGCAAACTTGCTGGAAACTGCCGATGCCACTGGGCTAACGTTCATAAGGAAAACATTCACACACACACAAACAGTGCTGGGCAGTCAATAGAAGCACAAAAGGTCTTAAGGGAATTTTCTCTAAAGCCGTGTACCTGGGAGAACTTAACAGAGAATGAATGGGATGAAGTAGAAAAGAAAGGGAAAAAAAGAAGGCAAGAGAAAGACCAAACACCCACATACTTCACATATTTGCAATGCCAAAGATGTCCACTTAAGCCGCAGTGTGCACAATGTAATACCAGACTACAGTAGTGGTTGCCCACATCTTATCACTATCTAAACAATAAGAGTTGTAGCCCTGCCAGAAGTCAAACATGCATGGACAAAAAGGAGATAAAACACAATGTATGTGTGCATAAAGAGACGCAGATACATACACACATGCAGTCATGAATGGAGGCTTTTCCTCTTAGATGTGGCCGTTGAAGCAGTGGTTTAAGCCACACACACACACACACACACACACACACCAAGCCAACTTTGTTGCAGACCATAGTAGGATAAGCCCACCGCTAAAACGTCAGCCAAGCTATTTGGATAAAGTTAAACAGATCACACACACATCTAACGGCCGCTGAGGAAATGACAAAGCAAAAAATGCAACGGGCCCCAATCCTATAAAACATCCAAACTCCCATCTCTCTGAAACATGCAAACACTCAGATACGCTGAACTCACCTGGACCTCAGCTCTGTTGAACACTGGCTATACTGTATCCTAAACGGAGCTCCCTTACACAGACGTCTCTCTCTTGTCCCGACACACACCGTTTCTGCCTCTGAGCCCACATTAACACAAGACCACCCTTTCTGTGGGCCCCTGCCTTTCCCTTCTCGGCAGGCACACTCATCGTTTGACTCATACACAAAAAGGAAAGACCCCCTTTCATTTAAAAATACCTATTGTCTGGCTCACACTGACTTGAATGAGGTGACAGGCACAAAAACAATGAGCAATACTATGCTGTCAAAGTTGTCTTGGAGAGTGTAGCGGTAGATACTGCTGTAGCTGTTTAGCAAACATTTAAATGTCAAGGGCCATGGGCAACACATTTAACAATATATTACATAAGAGATCAGCCATCTGAGAGGATTTCTGTTGCTTGAGACAGAGCTGTAGGTGGTGAGACACCAATGGAGAGAGTGAAACTTGTGAAACTCACAATTAAAATAGTGGTAGGTTATAATGAACTTCAAGTGAAAATAAAAGAGTTTTGTGCTTCGGTTATCTTGATCTCTGTGTTTGGAGCCAGATGCTCATTGCTGTGGTATTTATGAACTGCACTTCCCGGAGATGACCTCTCAATCAAACAAGGTGATCGGTACTATTTCTGAAGAAAGCCGGGTTTCTGCTTCTGATGCTCTTTTCTTTGTTAGTTTGTTAGCAGGCCCTGCCAGTTATATGTTATTAAAGAGGCCACCTTCGCTACAGGCAGAGACAAAGCTTTACCACTGCACTTCTATTACATTGTCAGATCAACGCCAACAGTTCATTCCGAGATTCATGTGTTATGGTGGTAGCGGCTAATGAAGACTTGAGCCGTTAGCCTTGAGCAGAGGTGAGGAGTGGGCTACAGAGGTCTTGTAAGCTCACTTCTTCTCCATTACCCCAGGTTTTTTTGTTTTTTTTGAAACATGTAGTCTTCAGCTCCAACCAATGCTGATATGGTGATCTGATCTGACCTCTAAACAGACTTTGATGTGTAAAATCGGTGGAGTTGCCCTTTAACCACATGTAAGGATCAAAATATGCTTGCTTTTTACTAAATGTTTGTGTAGACCAGCAGCTGTGATGCAAGCGGCATTGTTCACATACTTGGTAGTGATGCACCGATCCGATACACTACATCCTAATAGCTGATACTGATCTTAATTTAGTGGATCCGGTATCGGCCAGATGTGACTAATCCACATCAAATACAGTTTTTTTCTGTCAATGCCATTATAAAATGAGTGTTTCTGCTAGTTATAGTCAGTCACAGTTGTCTGTTGCCTCAAGTATAAAAAAAAATATAATAAAAAAAGATCAGAATATGTTCACGGCGATGTGCTATACATGTGCTATACAGATTTAATACTTGGGAAAGAGAAAAGGGATAGCACTAGTATATGATTAGGAGGCGTATTGGCAGATACCTTCGGTTGAACTATCAGTATAAGTTTAAGATAAAGGAAAAGTTGGACTGGTCCCTAATACATTTCAGGGTAGTTTTGTGTACTTGAAGAATAAAAAAGTATATACACATGAAAGCAGATTAGGACGGCATCATGGCTGACCAACACCAGAATATCATCCTTGAGAACTCTGCACAACAAAAACATAACTAAACATGGCGACACTGTGTCACAAGTGACAAGCTCTATTGGTTTCTGCCATCATGTTTTTGTTTATTTCGTTGGCTGCTGTTTCACACCCTGACATACTGCCCTCACCGTTCATGTGCTTAATTGCATATTGGGAACAGGTAGCGTTAATTTTATAACTTAAACACAGAATGCTTGGTTAAAGCAAAACTAATTAGAGGTTTAGAACTTTACCTAATCACAACCATCATTCACCAAAACATAACTGTTGCCTAAACATACTCCCTTTCAAGCTCATGGCTTCAACTTAAGGAATTGTTAATTTTGTCCTTAAAAGCAGCTTCTTGTTTGGTGCAACAGTCACAGTGCTTGTATCTGTAAACCTGAAGGGATCAATTATTATTGAAGAAACTAGCCAGCGCGTCTTCATTCCAAACAAAGAAACATTGAAACATTAAACACATCACTACTTGTAGTCCCAAGTATGTTTACCAGCAAATACATATCAGACAGCCTGCTGAATCACAGCTATGTCTGATAGAAAATCATAAATCTTTAATCAAAACTAAATCTGATCGATGTGAGCAGATTGAATATATGAAACGGACGTGTTTATTTCATTAAACCAGTCCTTTTCAGTCATGATGCTCAAGACCAACATTTTTTCTATCCAACCATGGTGTTATCTGCCCTCAACTCGGATCCCTATTATCTTTCTGTAGCCAAGAGGAAAAAGCATGGCTCTGCCCTACAGATCAGGACTGAAGGCCACTGCTTTAAACTGTTCCTGTTTTACTTGGGGACCCTGTCAAGACCTCAGTGGTCCGTAGCCTTTGCTTTAAAACAGAAAAGGCCACTGATGTTTACAGTGGATCAGTTTCTCTTGGGTACTGGCCCTTATCAGGAGAGAAACGGTGGGGTGAAAGGCAGTCAGAGGAAGAGCCAGAGACAGAGAGAGAAAGTGAGCGAGATGGGGAGGGCAACAGTGAGATAGCAGTTTTGAATGCACTGGAGACCCAAACAAAAAAGGAGTACAATGGTCTTTCAGGACTTGTCCTAGTTTGGTTCACTCTCTCTCTGCCTGTTTCTACGCTCAAAATAGGAGCAGAGACCATTCTGGCAAATCTTTCACACTGATCCTAATCAATTGCAAGCGATTCAATTCTTCTACTGACCTCCTTCATTAACCAGCAGAACTCAGCTTTGCACTCACAGCTACACCTCTCTCTTCATTATCTGACCAAGGTCTCGCTCTCGCTCAGTCTTTGAATTGCACGGCTCACTCTCTCCTTTCTCCTCCACCTGCGCTGAATAGACTTCCTTATTTGCCTTTTACAGGACAATAAAATCATTCACTCACTATAAGGCATATTTTTTTATGCTCCTCTTACAAGAATGCATAAAGAAAGTGGTTATCTGCACACGTGATTTCACGGTTACTTGCAACCTGCGCACGCCGTCTCCCCTGCAACCTACCTCCTGTCTTCTCCTCCTTCTCCATCTTCTCTCCATTTTTCTCTTTGCCCCCTCGACTCTTTTCCCTCTCTCGTTCCAGCTTGTTTAAAGAAGACAGCAGCGGGGCGGCAAATTTTCCCCGAGCTCACACCAATTAGCTATCACGCCGGAGAAATTACCAATGGAGAGCACGGCAGATGAGAGGGAAAAGTGGGACAAGCTCCTTTTTATAAATACACAGAGAGGCGAGAGGTTTGCGTGTGTGTGTGTGTGTTTCACTTGTTCCTAAGAGGGAATTTAAAATCAGCCAAAAATTTTTTCATTTACACATCTGACAAACATCCTAATACTTCAATTCTCTTGATAATGGACTAACAGCCTATATTTGACATTATTAAACATTATTATATTATACTTCTAAATAGATCTTATCAAACAGCACTTAACAGTAATAACCAAAGCCAACCGCCACTCAGTAGCACTCTTTTCACTTCTCCTGCCTACCTACTTTGAAACTGACAGAAAAATACCTTGTCTGCTTGCCCTGATTCAAAAGTATTCTGATTGACAGCTATGTTACTTTACGAATACATTTCCTTTATGTTTATGCCACCAGGGGTAAAACTTTGTTTTTAATGTATCCAAATGCAGCGAGTGTTCCACCTTTGAACTAAACGGCCCAGATCAAGACCATAGAAACCGATCGTCTGTAGTAGCTCTTATCAGCTGACCTTTGGTCTTATCTAGACTGTATCTGGGTGGCAACCTGAGTGTCTGTGTGTGCAAGTGGTAAAGCCTCACTGAAAGCACAGGCTTTTGCCGACCTGGTTTATATAGGCATGTTAGTAAAGACATGGCGTAGGTCAGACGGACAGACATGGAGGCTGCTGTTACCATGGTGACAGACTGCTAACCCAGCCTTGTTTGGTGGACATGAAAGCAGCATATAACATGCACCTATATTACAGAGAGCTGTCTTCAGCATGTATATTCTGTGCTGATAAAATATCTTGCTTCTCTGAATTGTAGTTTTGTTTACTTATTCTTTGATCACATAGATCCTGATTTAAATCATCTTTTATTTTATTTTATTTTATTAAGTCTTTATATTGTATGACTGCCTGTGTTTAGACAACATTTAAAGGAAAAGTTCAACATTTTGGGACATACCCTTATTCACTTCCCTGCCACGTCGTGGATGAGAAGATCGTTACCGCCCTCATATCTGTCTGCTGCAGCTATGAGACTGTTAGCTTAGCTTAGCATAAGGCCTGGCATCAGGGGGAAAGAGCTAGCCTGGTTGTGTCCAAAGGTACCAAAATCCACCTAACAGCACTTCTAAAGCTCACTTATTAACCTATAATGTCTTGTTTGTTTAATCTGTACAAATGCCAAAGTTTAAAAAGGACATGTTGTGGTTTCAAGGGGGATTTTGTAACAGAGAGAACTCCAGCTTCATATTTATATACACAGACATGATGGTAACTACTCAAATTTTTTGCAAGAAAGCAAATAAGCATATTTCCCAAAATGTCAAACAATTCGTCAGTGTGTGTGTGTGTGTGTGTGTGTGTGTGATCATGTGCACTGATGCACCACAAATCCACGTTCCTACCTCCCACCTTCCTCTCTCCACCTCTATGCCTATGTACAAAAACACACACACACACACACACACACACACACACACACACACACACACAGTGATCCCAGAGAATAAACACCAGATTAGATCAGGTCAGCGTGTGTAATCCTATGAACTCTCACCTCTAACATGCCTAATGCTGTGAGAGCTGACGAGCTCACACCATCACACACACACACACACACACACACACACACACACACACAAACAGGGACAGGGACTTGTGCTGCTGCCACACAGCTCTGATCTCAAACACGTCATGTATATATTCCTGTTTAAGCAAGCAGATTTGTTGTTAAAACAATTCTTGGCTAGTCTGCTTTCTGAGAGGATCTGCAGTCTGCTCACCATATTATTAATAACACACTGACTTTCTGGTATCAAAACATTGTATACTCAGGTATATATTCTCACAGTATTTTACTACTAACATGTACATCTATGGCGATCCTATTAAATCAATTTCTGTAATAACTTAATTGCAGCATAACTAGATATTCAGGGCTAATGTTATTCATCACCCTTTTCAAATCACTCCCCAAACTTGTCCTAACTCATTGGTAAGCTGTTGCAGGCTGCTCTTCACATTGCCATGTACGGCACATCCAGAGAAAGACAAAACTTGTTTACAAGCATCTGACTATGAAGGAAGTGAACGTTATTCTCTCTGAAATGCAATCCGGTGCTTTTTGTTCTGGTTTAGGGTTATATTACTGTGGTACGCCTTAGAGTTCACACTGACATCATACATGCTTTGGGCTACAAACAACTCCAGTGCTGCCATTCATTTTACTTCATGGCTTTTGATGGCTTCGCTCACCGTGTTCTGATTGAAAAATTACAGTGTTTAGTCTAGCCAGACATCTGTGGGCCGGGTTTTCCGACCATTTCTGCCGTGAACCCCAATCTGTGAGGTCAAAACATTTTTTCGCTCTTTGTCTGCTCCCATGGCAGTTGCGAAAATCTTAAATTTACATCAGTAATTTCTCCATTTGAATCAATAACCGTAGATACTGCTGGTAGATCTGGTATCTCTCTTCATTTACATGGTGCAAGGTAGCTCTGCAACTGATTCCTTTCTGGTCTGCATCTGTAGCAATGCTTATCAGTTATTTTTTTTAAAATCTCATTTAACTTCTGATTGGTTCCAACCACTAAACCAAGCGTGGTTCCTACAGGAAACTGTTACTGCCACCATGAGAAATTTACCTCTTGGCTCACCTCATGACACCAATTTGAGAGCACATAAAAAGAAAAAGGAAAAAAAAAACTAAGTAGGCAAACCCAGACTTTGCACACTGGAATACGTCACTGTATTGCCACAGTAAACCTGACCCAGATGACCAGTCCTTACAAGCCTGTGATACGATACACAGATCAGCAACAAAAGGCCCTTGAGCAAGATGATGTATTGTGCCAGTCTGGCATCAGATTAAACACAGAAATTGCTTAACCAAAATTTACAGGAAAGGTTAACTGAACACGGATGATCTTTCTGAGCAACACGTGGGCTCAACATTTAAAGCTGCTATAATTAATATTTTTATAGTAACAACAGATCACATGTTTACCTGTATGTGAACAGCTGTGCGGGTAATGTTGAATCAACACAGAATTATCACCTTACTCTGCAGTTCCCTTTAGCTCCACAGAGCATTTTAGCGTCTTTCAGCTCGTTGTTTTGTTTTTTTCCAGTCCGCAACTTTACTGTTTTGGTTCACTCTCAGCTCTCATAACATCATTTTTGGCTACAGCAAGCAGATGTTTTCAGGGTAAACCCTTTATGAACCCAATTTACACAACCTGCCCAGCACCGAACAACAGACAGACACAGGTAGCATCTAGCTGGTGAACATAGTGGAGCATTTAGCAGTCGGTGGAGACCAAAAACAGAGCTAAAAGGAGAGTGAATATTGGACAATCAGCAGGTGGCCAGAAACATTAATCCAAATGATTACTAATGATGCTACCTATCTTCTGGGTGTGTAAAATACGCACTTATTTGATGACAGAAAGCAAAAACCTGAAGCTGCTCATGTAGTTGCTATGGAGCTTTAATTTACTTTCCTTGGTCTGAGATTAGTAGTATGTTTAATTTAATATGTCTGTGCTGTGATTGTTCTGGCTGTTGTTTGGTGTTAGTGTAACGTTTGGAACCGGTCCCATTTTCAGACTACACTAGGTCACAGTTTCTGTCACATGATGTCGAGTGATAGTGGGTATTCTACAAAGTGATTTGCCAAACATAACCTTGGATGCTTTCCTTCCATTCTGGCACTCATATTGAATCATGTCACACGCACCAATCCTGATCTGCCATGTCACTGTTCTCATTGAACCAAGAGACTGGCAACTCTCTGTGCTGCTAACGATTTACCAAAAGGTTGATCATAATGCCACGGCCATCAACAGATGATAATACAAACAAGAAAAAAAAACACAATCCTCCCACTCAAACTGACCTCACAGCAGATTGAGGGGGTTTGGCTCGCTCTGCTAGCTGTAATCTGCCTTTAAAATTTAATGTACCTGCACCTGTTATTAGGGATGAGAAAGATTATATGTTTACACAAGTACTCATGGGAAAATGAGAGCAATTTAAATTATTTACTCTTTACTAACCAACTGATATATTCCGTATTTTTCTGCAATTTTTCTCTGTAAAAATATGAATGTATGATAGACAGAAGTTGTTAATCCAGACATGTCTGTGCCACTAATGGTTTCCAAGTGCCTGCATTGCTCTTCTTGTTACCATGTATTCAGTATCGTATTGGTGCTTCATTTTAAGGGATGAATGCTTTTCTAACTGTAACACCAAATCTTTACTGCAACAATAAAGAAAAGTAATAGTTGAGTGGGAGTGTTTTTTTTTTTATCCCCATGTTTTAGCTTATCTCCAGCCCTTTCTAAAAAGCTTTTTACCTGACCATCCATTTGCTCTTGATTGAAGCTGCCTGGCTAAATAAAAGGCTAAAATCTCCATCATCTTTCCCCTCCAGCTGGCTTCCATTTATTATGTTCACTCCTCTCAGTTGCACAATAGTACAGTTACTTAGAGGTGAGTTAGGTACCTGATATTCTGCAACTGAGCATGTGTGTATGAGTAAAAACGGCCACTCGCTGTTAATGTGAATGCTGCACGCTGTGATCTTAACAATACAAAGACGGAGAGAAGACGAGATGGAGGAGACAGAGACGGGGTCAGTGTGAACGACAAATCGGAGAAAGAGTGTGTGTGAGTGTGAGTAAGTGTGAAAAGCAATTGAGAGAGAACAGCGGCTGCCTATCACGAAGCCCCTCGTACTGCAAACCACATGATGCCAGAGTGTCAAAAAGAGTTACACGGATTACTCAGCCTGAGCTTCTTAAAATGTTCTTTCCAATGCACTGATTTCTGTGCTCTGAAGCTTTCTTTGCAGCAAAATTCTGCTCAGTTTTTCTTTAAAATGTAACTGCATCAAGTCTAAAAATTGAGACATCTGGAGGGAGCGATGGGCGATAACACGATATATACTGTGAAATTATATAAATTTGGCTACCAAACCCTGGGGATGCACCCATTAAACATTTTCTCTCCAAATATTGATTGTGAGGCCTCAACTGCCTGTAGTGACTGTAGACGATGTTGCAAATCAATAAGCAGAACTGCTTCATGGCTATATTAGATTTGTATATGATTTTTGGCAGCAATGTGACAAAGTAATTTGATTTCCCAGTATTTTTTAATTGGCTGCCTTCGGCCAAATAATAGCTTTGACAAAAAATTACATATATAGATAGATAACATTACAATTTACACTACTGTAACATGAATTCAAGGTTGATTTTTTTCAATACAGGATTGTATGTTGAAATGCAGTTGGAGCCCCTTTGACACACATTAAATGTATAAACAGATATTCAAGTGTTTAAATATGAAGAAAAGAAGCACTTAAAGAAAAATAAAAGGAAAGCAAATATGTGTTGTGTTGTAATACTAATAGGTTACATGCAGTGTGTATATACACACGTATATGCATGAGTGATAGATAGATAGATAGATAGATAGATAAATAAATAAAACTAACTTTAAATTTTATTTACTGAATGTAGGCTACTATATTGCTGCAAATAGGGTTGTAGGGGCTCAGCCTAAACTTAAAACCACTGAGGGGCTACATAGATAGGTTAGTTTTATCGCACTCGCTGTAGCTCCACTCAGTAGTGTTAAGTGAAAATAACAGAGTCCAAGTTCTGCTTCTTTGCCTTTGGTGGAATCTTTATTGCTCACCGTTCATTGTCTTCAACATGTTACATGCAAGAATCCATAACGATTTGTCCATAAATCTCCATAAAATCCTGACATGTGACTTTATGCCTGGACAAGTGAACGATAAAGTGAAAACTTCTAAATCTAAAGGGAGCTTATTGAAGTATGATAAAATAGAATAATAGAGTTGCACTATGGGAAATGTAGGATCCAGTGTTTTAGGGGTTTGGCTCATGCTAGGGGCTAAAAGTCAGAATATCTCAGGCTCTGTTGCTTTTTAAAATCTGTCTCTCACAAGCCCCCCAACTTTAACAAATACCATGTTGGACACTCATTTAGTTGGTGGTCTCTGTGATTACAGGTTCTGAACAAGCGGTTGAGTAATTAAGTAAAAAATGTATGTTGCAGAAATGAGCAAAACAAGGACAACAAACTTAGTCTTCAATCATTCATTTGCATTGATCTGTGATGCACCAATCCACTGTTTACTTCCATCCCATAAACACAGGATGATAAAAGAAATCTGCTTTGTACAGCATTAGGCTTTAGCCTCTGCGCTGTGTCTGACTTGGCAGCTTTCAGCCCGGAGGAAACCTTTACTGAGGGACCTCAATCAGTCTCCATCTCCTGGATCAATATCCATTAGTCTCAGAGTGTGTGTGTGTGTGTGTGTGTGTGTGTGTGTGTGTGTGTGTGTGTGTGTGTGTGTGTTTAGACCTCATCCTGGGTGAATGGGCCTGAGTCATAAATGCATGCTCTGGATCAGATTTCTCTCCCCTGTCCGTTCCACTCTTTCTTGTGCAAACACACATACACCGATGCTCATTCAAACATACAGACCAACCTTGTGAACGGCGTGTTGCAGCCTCTAAACATTCATTCATGAAGGCCCCGCAGTGCAGATTGCAGATTTCTTTTCCCCACTGTGAATAATGTCCTACACTACCAACAAGTAATAACTGTATGAAATCAACACAAAATCAGCCTCTTAGTCATCAGTGTTGCCAAAGATATGTTTAAAGTTGAATAGCTTGATGATTGACAACATGCCACAACAAAACTCCCCTTTTCAGAGCTCTGAAGCCTAGGTATTAATTCCAGTCTGGAAGACAGGGGAGAGAAACGGGGGGAAGCTCGGCTTTTTTTTTTTATTAGTTGTCATTTCGCATCAGGACGGAGAGGCCCAACACGACGCAACAAGAATGAGGGAGGGAGGAAAACATGAAACAGACATTGGCGAATGAACACTCAGACAGCCGGCCGTCAGACAGAGAGTAGGGGAGAAAGCATAGACGAAGAACATGGGAAGACAAAGAGACCAAATGCTGAAGGATGGAAAGAGAGATGAGGATGGAGCTGGGGGGCGTAGCCTGTGGCAAGACACTCAAACCTGTGCATGTCAAAACAAGACTCCCAGATCTGTGGGGAAGTTCATGAGCAAAACAAAGAAGAGGGGAGCCCGAACGTGACACTCAAGCCTTCCAACTAGCTTATTGTACAAAGCCATTGGTAGACTATGTATACTCAGGCCTAAAGTGGTTTCATTACTGGTTTCAGATGACCAATTCTGAACAAGACCTTCAATAAGGATGATCCACTTAGAACAGTTTTTAAGCCAATAAACACACAAATTAATTCAGTACCATTTGGGGTTGAGAAAACTTAAAAGAACTAGAGATTGTGTACAATATGAACCAGACACGAAGAAAAATGTTACTTGCAGTCCTCAGTAGCTACACATTGTTTGCGGACAAAAGATAATGGACTTTGAAAAAATCAACTCACTGTTAATCAAATCCAATCTCATGTTTATAGTAAATATCTGTCTATAGTTATCATCACCTCACACAGTAGGTGGTCTTGTCAATCACTGTCCTGTTGCGCTGAGTGACATCAGCACAACACTGACAGTGCCAGGCACCCCCGGGGGGGTGCAACACTGAAGCAGCATCTAATAACAAGCACAAATCAACAGTTCCACCTGAGAAAACCTGGGTCATACTTAACAGAAAAACCAGCTGTTTGTGTCTGCAGCACAATCAGTAACACATACCACATAATCAGTGCTAAGTATACCTCTACAGATGTGTTCAACAAGGTGCCCTGCTTGTGAAGGAACAAAAAACATTTGCTACTAACTGATCTTCATACAAGATGGTAGTTAAACTCAGAAAGCAGCTTCCGATCGCATTTTGGCAGTAAAGCTTCAATCATTGTAGTTAAGTGCCAGAAGGCCATGTTTAGCTTTTAATGCACAAAATTGTGGATCCTGAAAAAATACACGTGGTTAGGTAACTGTAAAGTTTAAGTTCAGATCTTGGTTAAAATTAGACACTGAATGTAGGTAAGACTTCCATCTCTGCCCATTACTGTGGTGCTTCAAGTAAAGACTGGCCTGAAATGTAAATACTTATTTGACAATCAGTGTTTAATATTCTTAGGATTATTACGCCAGCGGCAGAAAGTGGCATCAGATGTTCATTGATGATCCTTCAAGTGTGTTTTGGTCAAAAACAGGCGGTTTTCATTTCATCCACAGATTCTTTTTTATTAAGTCAGCAGTAGCAGCCCCACCACTGCTAGAAAAATGTAAGCGCAACGAAAACTAATTATCTGTGTCATTGCCTCTCTCAAACAAAGAAATAAAGTGAATATACAGTTTAAATGCTCTATTGGTAAATAAAGAGATATTTCTCAACTACAAACTGAAACTGCAGCAGATGGGCCTGTGGCAATAAGAAAAGGGGGCATAGCTAAACAGTTTAATTATACAACAAATTAGCAACAGATCTGATTAACAATGAAGCAGAATGGCTGCAGCTGTGCGCCATCAACAAAACATACAAAGTGTGGTTGCAAGTGAGTTACAGGATGCCTCTCGCCCTCTCCCCCTCTCTCCTTAAGAGGAAGCCATCAGATCAGCTCAATACAGATACTGAACTTCCCTCCGTGCTTATTATCTCGCTAGACACAAAACCACAGGAGCCAGAGGCTGGATGTCAATACTCTGCATTCTCGTCCTTGTTTACACCCCACTAACTGTACTTCAGAATCTCAGTTCTTCCACAATGCTCCTACACATGACAGTGCACTACAACAGTCAATGATTTGGCTTATGAACAGCACACACACACACACACACACACAGTTATTATTCTCGTATGCAGCTGTTCAATATTAGAGTATCACACACTTATGCATATGTCACCATGAAAAACTAACTTGTGACTTGCAACTGCACATGTACTACACAAGCAGCTAGTGGTTCACGGAGAAACTTGTTTGAAATACATGTGAACAGTAAGCTACCAAAGCCAGAGGAGTTAGATGATGACAGTGGCAGACATGACATCAGTCAGTGGACTAGAGGGCTATGTGGCATATGCACATGCAGCCCACACGCTGACCAGCTTCTTCATGCCAAAGACCCACGAACGGACGAGCATTCGCCCCACGGATCACCATTTAATTCACGAAACTCTGATTAGAAATATACTGTTAATCTCCGAATCAACTGCAAACATGTGCATCCTGTACATCAGGTGGGTGGGCATGCGAGTGGATAACAAATAAGACGTCCTGACACCTGGTTTCACCATGCAAAGACTGCGGGGTAAAATAAAGCTTAACCACACGAATGGTCAGACCCCTTGAATCCCTGCTCGGACCCCTGGTAGGTACCCACAGTTTATGAGCCATTGTTGCAGCCCATGAAGGATCACTGTAGGCCCGGGTGAGGACTCCAAAGTCACAGTCCTCGCCGATCCACTAGCCTGCTTAGCTCATGTGAACAGCCCGTGGGCGCCGGCGGGCATCGCGCAACCACGTCTGAAGGCGCACGACCGAATCGGTGTCACCGAGCTCCATCACAACAAGGGGACCGTGGTGCCGACACCGGGCGGGTCGCTCGGCCTCGGCGGCCGCGCCGCAGCCGGCTCGCCCTGCGCGGCGCACGCCCGGGCTGTACGTGCCACGCCGTGTATTGTTTACATAGCTCGCACAGGTCGGGCTATTTCCTGACAGCACGGCAGACCGCAGGCGGCGGGCCGACGGGAGCCGCGGGGTTTGACGCAGACACACGGTGTGTGTGTGTGTGTGTGTGTTCTCGACACGCCGCTGAGACGCTTTGTCAACTCACAGCTAGCGTGCGCTAGCTCGGCCGGCAGACGGGACTCGCCGGACCCGACCCACAGCTCACCAACTCGCCGGCTAACGCTGGCGGCTAGGGCTGGGACGAGGTCGTTCGCGCACACCAGTCCGCCGTGGGGCAGCCATGACCTGCTTCTACTCTCCATCTAGAATCTAGAGCCCCTCCACCAGTTTTAGACCAAAGCCATGTCACCCATGTGCCGTTTTCTACGGCGTTAGGTTCCTAAACACAAAAAAAAAGTCGCTCCGAGCCCGATTGTGTCGGGCTCAGAGCTGGACGGAGAACATACATTTGCAGTTCCTGTTTTTTTTTCCCTCCCTTTCTCCTGGTTTACCCTCCGCATCCCTGTTCTAACAGCGGGGTGTACGTGTCGGCGGGTTCAGGTCGGGTCGCGTTAGAGGCGAAGCCGCACACTGGCGCGTTTCGGAGAGAAAGCACACGGGCAGCTAGCTAGCCACGCTGCTGTGAATCCAGGGAGCCGTCCGATGATGGAACCAGGACACTTAGCGCCCCAGCTAACGTTGCTAGGCTACACGGTCCGGCTGGGCTATCAGATGTGTGCCGGAGAGAAATGCATTCAGGAAACCATTTTTCTCTCTCTCTCTCTCTCTCTGAGAGATTCCCACAGTTGTGTTGGCCATTGCTATTTGTTGTCCACTTCGTTTAAAACAACGGTTCGTGAGATTCGTCGGCTAAAGCCTCTCCCCCCCTCCCTCCCCTAGCCTTCTCCGTCTGAAGCTCCTCAAAACAGTCACCACGGACGGGAACAATGTCCCCTCGCCGACGGCAGCAGCTCTCCGCCGAGCTCGGCCCCGGACCTCTCTCGCTCGTTTCTGGGCTTACCCGTCTTGAAGAACGCCGCTATGTCGCCGGCGTCCTTCGTCGTCTCCTCGGCTCCTTCCCCGGAGCTCATGGCTGCCACAGCCCGAACCTGGAGCTCAGCGTCTCCCGAGCGGGTCCCCCCGAAAAATCGACAAAAAGACGGCCCGAAATCACTGCTGTCCCGGCAGAGGCGTCATCGGAGACACACGGGCGGTTGCGGCGACTCGCGGGCGCTAGCGGTGCCATCTGCAGACCTCCATCTTGCGGGAACGAAATTGGGGGAAAAAACGATCAGCCGGGGGCACCGGGTTCCTCCTCGGAGTGGAGCCGAGAGGAGAGGAGCTGTAGCGCGCAGGAGGAGGCGGAGGAGGAGGAGGAGGAGGAGGGGGGCGGGAGGGGCCGGGTCGCTGTTCGGTGAATCTCCGTGAGCTCTCGGAAACGAGCAGACGGCGGGTCATCAGGGAACGACGGCGGTCACTGGGTGCGCGCCCGAGTGTGTGTGTGAGCGTGAGTGTGTGTGAGCGCAACGTAGGACATTTAAAACCAGTGGGTGCTGAAAACAAAACTACTCATGGACAAGAAGCGGGGAGCTGCAGGCAGGGAGCGGGGATCGTTGTGTGGGATGGCCGGTTTTCTGGGCTTGTGATCTAACCCCGTTATGCGACACACGGCTGCGAAAAGACCACGTCTCCGGGGAAAGGCTGCAGACTATATTGGATCCACGCGGGCTGCTGCCGAGCGCTCCTGCGATTGTTTGCATGGAAAGTGCGTGAAGGTTGAATTTCCACACTTTGAAAGGGAGGGGCAGGGCGACTGGTGAAGTCCGCCGGAAACAATCCCAACAGAAAAGGGTCAGCTGTTCTGATCGAGGTGTCTGTCATGGCATTCTTCTCTGCCATCCTTTGTGATCTGGGCTGCACCTCTGGCGCCACCCGCTGGTTTGAGGCATCAAGACCGCGGACATAATAAACCCGTGTCGATCGTGTTGGTACTTGTTGTGTGAGACTGAACCCCACCGTTTATAATGCCCTGGCTGAATGACCCTGCAGCTCCTAGAGAAACAAACCTTCACCCTCCTATTAAAAACACTAATGTGCCCAAGACACTATCACTGAAACTCTATGGTGACCCATCATGGAAAAAACCTGTATGAAATCAATAATCATATTATAAATGACAATAAGCTAAATACAAACCTATATAGCAAAATTAAACTGTTGTATTAGACTGTAGTATAAACTTAGTCTGTTTTTTTAATGTGTGGGGAAAAAAACAGACTTTGGAAAAATAATATTCTGGATAAAAACAGCTGGAGTAAAGTAAAAATGAAATTTATTGTGAAAAAATGGCTGAAATAACATTTCATAACACTGAGCTGTGTTTTAAACATCTATTAGATTATTTCACAATTTTATTTTTTATATCACATATTCTTCTGTGTGTGTGTGTGTGTGTGTGTGTGTGTAGCAGGGCTGTGGAGGTTTGGGTGCCGTCGAAAGGTCCAATACTGTGTCAGTTCTAGTTCCAAGTGTTTGGATCACACTGACTGAACTCTGCACAAAATGCTCCAAATTATTTCCTGTGAGTGAAAATGTTGATATTGACTAACTGTTACAGAAATGTAGCTGCAGACAGTAGAGTGATCTATCGATGAGATGACATTTTATTCTCGTATAACTAGGACTCAACATGGAAAATGACCTTTAGCTGTAAGCATTATAGTTAGTGCAGGACTGCAGATCTGCCTTATTTCTGCTATCTTTCCTATTTAGCAACTGCCCATGAGGAAATTAGACGTTTGCAGCAACAGAGAATAATACTCATCAGAACACAATGAGGCAATACAGCATGAAATCACAAAAGAAGTCAAAACATACTGATATTCATACTGACAAGGATTACAGATGGAGGTAACCGGGTGAGGCAGAAGGTAAACCCATCCAATGTCAGGTTTCTTACCATTCTCTATGCAGGATAGACTTTGCATATTTATTATAAATATAAAATGTATATTTATTTATAGATGTAGTAGAACATGCTGAGTTAAAATTACTTGTTAATAGTCAAGAGCAGTTCAAATTTTAAAGCAAGACTATGCAACTTTTTAACTACGCCCACTGTGGACACAAGTGCCAGTTATGGAATAATAAACCAGAGTATAACAGTACAACTAGAGAAGAGCCATGAGTTAGCAAACTCACTCTAAATATTTCTCTAAAGTTTGCTTATGTCAGCAAACATTAGCCACCATAATATACTGGTCATGCCAGACCAGGTAAGACTGTAGCTGCTAAACTAATTTTGAGTGTATTCAATTGAGCAAGGGTGGGTTTTATTGCTAATCAATTCAACTTTTGATTTGTAAAAAAAAGAATGTGTTATTCCTTTTTTTTTTTTAAAGTTACATAGTCTCGCTTTAAAGCACCTGCACAGGGTCAGTGGCCTGATGTGCTACGACTAGAAGTAATATCTTGTTATTCCCAGGCTCTTGCCAGTTGAGAAGGCAAGGATGCAATCTGTGCTCATTGTTGACATACCCTAAAATTGATCGTCTTTACTTGTGCCACTGCTATTATACAGGAGCTGTGCCAATCGAAAGAAGGCTCCTAGGTATTTGCAGTCAGTGTTCAGTATGATGTACAGTGGCGCTGATTTAATATGAAAATAAAGCTTCAACTTTTCTACCTTTTCACTGGTGTCATTGCTTATCAAGACTTCTCAGATTCACTGTCCAAAAGCTGATAAGAAACAAAAAACCTCTTTGTATATTGATATATAATCTAATTTGTTTATTGCTTCAATTGTTTATGGTGTTTTGTTCAGAAAATTAAGTTTCTTATTTAGATGCAGATGTATTACTTGTCCAGTCCAGCAGAGGGGAGGCTGATACTGGTGATCAACTGGCTTTTGTCCACAGAGAAGAGAAGAATGGGATGAATCTCTCTTCTCCTCTTTACCAAAATGCTTATATCACATCACTGTTTCAGTCAAGAAAAACAGCAACTAATCTGCAATCTATACCAGTGCTGACAGAGACACTAACCTGGTGGACACACAATAGCAGTCAAAGTGAGTGGTTTATTGTTGTATGCTTTTTTCTATTCTATATATATTTATGTTTTTGTTAAAGCCCCTGAAATGTATTGTTATATTCATGACAAAATAAATGACAATCACAAATTTATCAAAACAACATCTTTAGGCATTATCTATTATTTATGATTATGTATAAACATAATTTATAGGCATTTAAGAGTTTTTAGTCACTGTTAGGGTGTGTTTAATCCGATTTCATCGACGCTGGTGGCAACACAAGCCCCCTCCAATTGGTGCACAGAAATACATGACATCACATTGTCCCCAGTTAAAATAAGTGAGTATACAGAGGGCAAAAAGACAAATACAGAAATCTCACATGTAAAATAACTAAGACTGTTTTAACTTTGGCAGAACATCTTGCGTTCATGTAGGAAGCCATTTCTCATAATAAGAGGCTGAAAAAATAGGTTTTCAGGTAATAAGTTAATTATCCAAAATGTGTAGCTTTTCAGAATAAAGTTATCTTAAGTACTGCCGTTTTTTTCTGGATTTCTTTTTTCCAGGAACATGGGTACCTTCGGCATATTATTTTTAATTAGCATTTTATGAGTCACTTGTCCGAGTTCATCGGAGTGGTGGTTTGGTTGTTTAATAATTATGACCTGTATTACTCACTGATTTCTGTACAAGGAATCCCATGTGCCTGGCTTCATACTGATGAGGGCTTTTTGTCAGTGAAATATTCAGTGCTACTTTGAATGATATAAAACAGAAAAAGAAAGTGTAACATGAATAATTCCACATGAATAAATATCATCTGAAGCAGTGGAAAAAATATACAGATGAGAACATGGCCCAGTAACACTGGTACCTCCATTTAATAACTCAGGACCACTGAATGGCTGACCCCTGCCTTCAGGTGGTTTCATTTTCACAGTGACTCCTGCCAAATAGCAATATATCCCTCTGAAATGTCAGCAGTAATTACTCCTGTGCTCTGAGAGAACCTCTAAAATGAAAGAAAGCAGGTGGTGATCATGCTCCGTCTGCCTCACTCTGTCTGTCTCTCTCTCTTTGTCCTATATCCACACTGTCCTCTACGTCATTGTTGTTGGTGGAAACCTCTTGAACTGTGATGCTGAATCGCAGACATTTTAACAAAATCTGTGCTCCCCTGCTGTGTGTGTGTGTGTGTGTGTGTGTGTGGACTTGTACAACTATCTTTGTGAGAACCAGTTTGAGTTTTAGACGATTTGAGTGGGGACATTTTTGAAAAGTGAGGACATTTTGGCCGGTCCTCACTTTCAGAGACACCTTCAAAGGCTGTTTAAGACTAAGACTAAGAATTAAGTTTAGGTTCAGGTCAGGGTAAGGGTTTGGGTCAGGCATTTAGTTTTGATGGTTAAAGTTAGGGTAAGGGGCTAGGGAATGCATTGTCAATGAATGTCCTCACAGGTATAGCTGTACAAACATGCGTGTGTGTGTGTGTGTGTGTGTGTGTGTGTGTGTGTGTGTGTGTATGTTGTGGTCCGGGCCAACTCACAGCGCAGCGAGTGGTGTCCTCTTATTGGCCACCCCCTGCTGCTCTGTCGTAATTATGTGGAAGGAGACAACAATAACAGCAGGTGGAACTGCCAGACACACACACACACACACACTAACACACACACACACAAAATAAGGTGTGTCACTATGTCAGGGCTGTCATCTCCTAAATGGAAAACGGCTAAGAGGTTAACTGGACCATTATATGGACAATGTAAGCTTTCTTTCAGGCAACTGTCACTGTGCAAGACACACACACACACACACACACTGGGAAGTGATCGATTAAAGTGTGTTTGTGTCTGCGAGGGTGATAGAGGCAAGCACATCGATACACAGCCTCTAAAATCCTTTTGTGCTCATGTTTGTATGGCCACAAAATGAAATTACAACATTATTAATTAGTATTGTTTTAGTATCACATACACATAATTCTATTCTCAGTTTTGTTTAAGAAAATAAATAATTTAACCCACAAAGTTGGACATTTTGTGAAAAAGCCTTGTTCACTTTCTTGCCAAGAGTTAGAAGACTGATATAACTCTTATGTCAGTCTGTTAAATATGAAGTTACAATCAGCAACCAGTTAGCTGAGCTTAGCATAAAGACTGGCAACAGGGGGAAACTGCAAGCTTGGCTCAAAAAGATGAGCCCACCAGCCCCTCAACTATCTCATTTGTTTAATTCATTCATAAAACCAAATTATAAAAACGTAAGTGTGTGTTTTTTTTGCGGCAGATTCTGTGCGAGCTATTTCTTGAGCAGGCACGGTGACTTTCTGGAGTCTTGTCATCACCGTGAGGTTGCCTGGCAACCAGAAGGGACTCCAGGAATTTAAAGAAATGCTTTGACATTTTGAGAAATACACTTATTTGCCTTCTGGCAGTGAGTCAGATGAGAAGATTGATACCTCTCTTCATATCTGTCCATTAAAAATGCAGCTGCAGCCAGCAGTCGAGTAGCTTATTTTAGCATAAAGACTGCAACAGTTGGAACAGCTGGCCTAGCTCTGAAATGAACTAAATCTGTCTCGCAGCACCTCTAATTGACATGTAAGCTCAATATGTACAAAAATCAAAAGACAAGACAAGTAAAAGACAATAATAGGCCATATTACAGATACGAAAGTGGTATCAATCTACTCACTCAAGAAAGTGAATAAGCGCATTTCTCAAAATATTTTAAGGATACCACCTTATAAAAAATTGTTTCCCCATTTCCCCATTGGATTCAGTTTGCCAGGATTTACTTGGTGCACCATCTGTATCTTTATATACTACTGAGGGACTGGGAGGTTATTTATATTTGGCAAATGGACTTTCTTGTAACCCATAACCGAGCCGCATATTCCGCACTGTGCTCGAGGCGCAGTCTGTCCACTGTTATAAATTGATTCTGCTGCCAGAGTTACAGAGCAGATGCAGTGAGAGACCTTTGAAGGACCTTGAAGGGACAAGTGTTATTAGCATAAAGGAAGATACTGGTGCAACGGCACAACGGTGTGCAGTCACTTTATTTGGATTATTCATTGTTGACTCTCAACAATATCACAGCAATAATTCAAAAGTGTATTAGCTGACAGACAATCAGCATTCTATAATATAATATAAAACTATTTGGCATATAAAGAACGTGGTATAGGGATATGTTTGAATGTAGACACTCATTAGGGTTAGGTTTAAATTTCTCTTCAACCAGTTTCATGAGCAAATTGGAATATGAGAATCATCTTATTGGCCTCCCTCACGTTGCCAGTTGAAAACATTTTTTTTTTAATCAATAATTGATGGTAAAAGAAAGCAATGCAACAATTAACGTAATAACCCCCCTGTGGCTTTCCTCCTTGTTATTTTCCTGCAGCAGAAATAGCTCTGCCTCTCCACAAAAAGGGCTGCATGAGCAACACCAGGTCACACAGTACTCTGTGGCCCCTCAACTAAATCATGTGCAATTTGGTCATTTGAAATAGCCTAATTATAAAGAGCAGACTTTGAAATAAATCCCCAGAAATGTACTGATGAGTCGGCTTACAGTCGATGGCAACATCGTGCATCTCGATGTGTCTCACTGATATAATGAAATGTTTTGAATCACGCAAACGCCTTTGAGTCAGCGTGACGCGGAAGTACAGACAAACAAAGAGCTCGTGGTCGGACGCCAGTTCCGGGTCGGTATCCTAGCGACCGCAGAGACGCCGGCGCTCTCCGTCCGTCCGTCGAGCCGCAGGTTCAGTTTCCTGAAGGCTTCACCTCCACCACCGAGTGAGTTTTCTGGCCAACAGGATGGACGTTTCCCTCGAGGCGAAAACCAAACCGCTGGCCATCCTGTCCGCATTCAGCTACATCCCGGCGCGACGGAAGGAACCAAAAGAAATGTCGTACTTTAACAGAGACTCCAAGGTACGATTCAGATCCTCCACTCACGTAAACTTACGTAACGACAACTGTTATCAGCAAAGTGTGTTTAAAGTATCAGCAGTAAAAGTGCTCATCGTGCACTAAAATGGTCCCTGTCAGTGTTTTACTATGTGATGTCTTTGGATGAATATTACTGCTGCAATAATGTGTATCTTGCATTTTACTAATGTTAACCGCTTCATACACTGTTGGGTAGTTTGATCTGCAGCAGTGCATCATGGTCTATAAGATGGTCAGATGTTTGTAGTTTGGGTATCTATAAAGAGTCAACTTTTTCATGCATTTTCCATTCCAGCTCATCCTGGGGGGGGGGGATTTAAAAAGTTTGTTTAGCTTAAGAAGCAGGAGAATCCTCTCCAGCCACACAGGAACACTTTAAGTTTATCAGGAACGTTCACCTTCAAAATTTGGAGATACATGGTTTTCATTGGACAGGAAGGGTAAGAAAACTGTAATCTGAATAGTAACTAAAGCTGTACAGTAAGTACAACACTTGAGTTATTGTACTTAGTTACATTCCACCACTGATTTGGAGAGGTGTGATCCTGACAACGGAGGTGTAGGAGAAAAAATAACACGTCTGCTTCTTAGAAAGAATATCTCTTAGCTATATAAAGACATGCAAGACCACGGAGCCAGTAAAAGAACCTTTGTCCAACAATGACACCATGTGAGGGTCTCTTTTAAATCATTTACTGAAAAACCACTGGTGACTGATCCACCAGTGCCGTTTGTTTTGCTGCAACTCAAAGCACTTTTGAGAAGAGATTGCTGTGATCGTTGCCGTCGCTTCCACCACCACCTCCTGCGCCGTGCCCAAAGTGGCTCAAAACGCTCCCCTTCGGTTTGAGGACGGGCCTTGAATGATAAACACCGTCTCTCCGCCGGTAGGTCCCAGAAGTCTCCATGTACGACCACGTGTTCCACCAGGCCGAGGGTTATGACATGAGACTGCACCGTGATGACAGGCAGCACTATAAAGGACGGGGACTGGACATAAACGAGGAGGTAATACCCGCACTGTAGCGACTGTTATAGCTCCGAAGCATCTCATTTAAACTGTTGCTGATGAGCTCAACTTGAGTTAAATTAACCTGACAAGTGTATTTAACATAGCCTCAGCAAGATATTGGACCTCTCCTGACTTATTAGGAATTGTCCTAAAGGGTGTCTATCATTCTGCTTCTTTGAATGTTAAGAAATCATGAATCAGACATGATTTGAATCACATTATTTCTCACAGCGCTGCTTAACATACAGACAGCTCAAGAATTAGCATGCACCCCCCTCAGACAACAGAAAATGGACATATTGAAATTCATGGACACAGACATGTAACACGTACATACTTTTCAGATTCAAATGATTCCTTCCTTTTGAGTTGATCCACTACTGAATCAACGGTACTGTACTGTCAGGGATGACTTACTATGTTCCCCATCTTTTATCTTATTTATTTATTATATTACCTCGCACAGTTGTTTTACTGTAAGGCGTAATAAAAAACTAATGCAATGAGTAGTAAAAAGGAATGCATCCCATGTTTCCAGTAATGACATCAGTGGACATTGCCTTACAGCACTGACCACCTACACACTTGGCACACAGACCACAGACCAGTACATTATAAGCATTACTGCACACAAACAGAACTTTTCAAGCTTTAGATGATGTTGGCAATATGGCCTCTGGAATGTATTATAGATGAATATGTCAATATATTATGAAAATGAATCCTAAAAGAGCATACATTTGACTGTTAAAACATTTTCTTTAACCATGTGCTAACTGACACGTGTCTTTAAAGTGTATGGCATCTGTTTATGGCTCCTTTTGAAGCCATTTCATCTCCATCAAGTAATTATTTATGTCAAGAAAACTAGCTCACAGTGCGTTTCTGGGTCACTGAACACAAAGAGGGTGATGAACAAAGCAGCCACACTCTCACACACACACACACACACACACGCACACACACACACACACAGAGCTGAGCTTGTAAAGTGAGTTGAGTGGTTGGCCATCAGCGCTGGTGACAGCTCCTGCTGAATTGGGACGTTTCTGTTCCTCAGTTCGCATTTGAATATGAATGAAAATCTATTTATTGTATGAACTATGCAGAGGATAATGGCAGTGTGTTATTTTTTGCTTCTGTTTCCACTAAGGCTTATGCAAATGTGTACTCACCAGTGAGTCTGCCGCTGCCAGAAGCAGGTAGTGTCTGTTCTGCAGATAGTTAGCCTGTCCTCCCTGAAGTCAGGCTCCACAAATCTGTTGGAAAAGCTCACACTGAGACACACTGCTGCTCTGAGTAATTTTACTTCAGTTTTTCCTAATTTAACATTACGGTGTAGCTAATAGTTCATTAGATCATTTGCCAATATTGTACCCTATTACATGTAGTACATGTCTTCTGCGGAAAAGAGCTATTAGATATTTTCCCCCAAATGTTCTAACACAGGATAATGGATAATCCTTATGTTCTTATTTTTTAATTTAGTAAAATAAGATATAATCATTTATTTATTCTGTATCTCTCTGCCTTGTTGTCCTGCTCAACCTCAGGAGAAGTCCAGAGTTGTTCCTGTGCGCTCCTCTTCAGAATACGGCCGTCGTCCTGTTCCTGTCCTCTTGCAAACAGGCCGGCAGTACACTCGAGTGGCTTGCATGAAAGCTGAATTTTTCATGAAAAATGGGATCATCTGGAATGTGGCAGAAGGATACGGATCAGTGGCCCCTGTTTGAAAGCCTGAAGTATGACAGCATTAGAACAAAGTGTTTGTTCTCGCTGTGAAAGGATTTACTAATAAACCAGTGTTGTAGTGTGCAGGTTTCACTTGATGGGTCCATTGTAAAAACACCTTTCAACCATCATGTAATCAGATTGCATTTCATTATTGATTATGATGTTACGTACTGGAAATTAGCATGTAGGCTTTTTATTTAAATATTATCTGTCAAAAGACCGTAGAGAGTAAATCAGAAAATATGAAGACAGTGACATTTTCCAGGAAGCTCCAGCTACATTTTCTAGTTTGAGGCTGAAATGGCTCCATCAGTATGAGCATCATTTAAAGGTTCAGATGGTACAGACTCAAAATGTCTTCCAGTTATTGCAGCTCAGTATTGCACATGATAGCAAAGATCAGAGTCTCAGTGGTCAGATTTCTTTCTGCAGTTGTTTTCATTATGAGACTGAATGTGCTGGATGACAGGCACATCTCTCTATCGAGTCTGCCACATACTACCGAAAGAGGGACTAAGACTCATTTACATAAACTGTAGAAGTTGCATTTGCTTCAACCAAACCCACAATCACCGGTTCTGAGCAGATTCAGATTCATATTTACCACTATAAATATCTCTCCTCTGCTCTCTCTTATGCAGTTGAGTTTTGTTACCCTGGCCTTATGTAAACACAGTTCTCTTTGATTTGCTCTTGGATTATTAATATAAATTCTCAACCCACGCAACTTGGACCAACCTCCTACTGTACATAATAGGATTGTTTTGAGCAGAGACATTTGCTTCTGCCTTTGTGATCTGGCAGAAATAAACCCTTTATTCTTAGAAATTATATTATTTAAGAGGTTTAGGAGCTAATACACAGGGTGGTGTTTCAGAAGAGAGATATAGCTGAGTGAAATGACAACGTTGTCGTCCTAATTAGTATTTGGTCACAAACGCCTTCATGAAACAATGGTTTCACACCTCAATCAGCAGATTCATCCTCAGACATTTCTGCTTATTGCATCACAGTGCATTTCACCTGGACACCCTTTATTATTACTCCATGTATTTGCTGTACACATTACTTCTGAATGTGCATATTTTAGATTTATATTTTACAAGAAAAAATACATCTGATATACTCTGATAAAGTATTCATACAAAAAAATACAAAGTACTTACAGTTACAATTGGTATTTGTAAGCCAGTGGGTATACTAGAAAATCTGATATGGCACAGATGCTAAAGTATTATCATGTTAAAGGAATGGTTTGACATTTTGAGAAATACGCTTATTTGTTTTCTGGTGGAGGGATGAGAAGATCAATACATCTCTCACATCGGGCCAGCAGTCAAATAGCTCAGTCGAATAGTCTGAAATCAACAAGTCAGCTTACCAGCACTTCTAATGCTAATTAATTAACATGTTTAAGTTGATATAAACCTGTACAAAAATCAAAAAGTAAACAGCTGATGGCTAATGCCTTATATTTAACATGCTATGATATGAAATATGAGAACCATATCAATCTTCTTGTCTAACGCTCCACCAGATCGTAAATAAGCGTATTTTCCCCAAAATGTCAAACTATTGCTTTAAATGAAAAAAAAAAGCTCATATCCTATTAAAGACACTATGTAAACTGGTATTAGAGCCACTGTAGAGATGGAGATCGGTATTACTAATGCATTCTGGCATGTTTGATGACTACAATAAATACATCTGCTAAATAAAAACCTGTATTCTCTATAATAATTCTATCTAATGATCTTACAAGCTTCGACTCTGTGAGCAGAT
Source organism: Lateolabrax maculatus (assembly GCA_031216445.1). Classification (NCBI taxonomy): domain Eukaryota; kingdom Metazoa; phylum Chordata; class Actinopteri; order Acropomatiformes; family Lateolabracidae; genus Lateolabrax; species Lateolabrax maculatus. The sequence continues at coordinate 17,619,696 of CM062218.1, forward strand.
CCTGTTTACACGGTGATGAGTCTTTAACGGTGCACCTGTGTTTAAAGCACTGAAACAAACACACGCACGCAGAGGACGTCAATTTATATACAAATGTTTAATGAATAACAAAAGGATGGCAGTGAACATTTACACACGTTGCTGTTGGTTTGATTCCAGATGGATTATAAAAATGAAACCTCTACTTTCCTCTTGAATCCTGTGCCACCTCCTCTTCAGTGGGGCACAAACGCAGCTCTAAAGCTATAAATACAATTCACAGGTTTTTGGCAAACTACCCATCACACTGGTGACTTGTTGGCATCAACTGCTCTATATGACAATAAACTATTGTAACATCCATTTGGAATAAAATTGAACAAACCGGCTCACAGTTCCAACCAGGCAGATGTGAAAAAAGCACAGCTCGGCAGGCAGCTCAGTTTGCTCAAGTGTAAGGCTCTGAAGCACTGCAACACTGGCATGGGTAATTAACTCCACACTGCTACTATTGTACAGACGGGTGACTGCGGTCCTTGAGGGCTGCACTAATTTAGCAAACCTCTCTTCAGTCAGGCACTCCTTTAGACAGTGAAGAGACTCCTCCACGTTACACTTGAGATGTGAAAACCATCCATAATGCATCGCTGGTGGACTGTGGCACCTCGGCCCTGCTCTACATTGTGTTGCTAAGGACAAAACTGGTTCTCAACAATTGTCTATCCATTGAGCTGCTGGTATCTGGTAATGGGTTGTAGTTAAGGAGCATGACAAATCACTTCTACGGCCTCTTTGTGTGTGTGATTGTGATCTCGAGTCTTATTTGTTCGGTTAGTGTTACGCGCTCAAGGCATCACAGTCCCTTGTGACAGAGATCGGGTCATCTCTGTGTGAACAAAGAAGGTCTTCAGCTCTCCTTTGCCCTTCACGTTGATGATGCCACGACATGAACACATGTACCCCAGTGTTGATAAGATATGACTTGTCTCCTCTGTCACCTGTACGGAAAGACAGAACCGTCACTAGAATAAGAAGTTTACTGGCACGCTGGAAGACATGCAGCTGTATTTTTTCAGCCATCCCACCTGTATTTTTCCCAGGACCCCAGTGGTCTCCATCCTACTGGCCACGTTCACGCTGTTTCCCCAGATGTCATACTGAGGTTTCTGGGCCCCGATAACCCCGGCAATCACTGGCCCATGGTTTATCCCTAGCAGGAAATGCCAAATCACAAATGACATTTCTGATTCTTTAGAATAATCACATATCATCAACAAGAGAAAAAGAAATCCCATTTATCCTCATATTTATGCTGTGAAGAAACGTTCTCACCTATTCTGAGTCTGAAGTCGTTGAATGAGTGCTTGTTGATGACATCTAACTTCCCGACAAGGGCAAAGGCAAACTCCACCATGGTGCCAATGTGCATGTACTGTCTGTCATGTTCCTGAGGGAGGTGCACAGGTGGAGAAAAATAAGTTAGAGGTGCTATCTGAACCATGTTTAGACCTCAATATGTGAACAGTAATAACAAGGGATGACTGTAAATACATAAGACCAAGATCACTATGATTGGCAATCTCAATTTCTTACAGTGGAGTTATTATTATTGCTCGCATATTTAAAAGTTTCCTCTTAGGCTTTACTGAAGAATATATAAACACTTTGGAGCTGATATTTGGGGCTTTGAATGCACTTAAAGGAACATTTCGTTTGTTTCCCAAACTCATAAAAAACTTTTCCTCTGATAAAAGTGAAACAAACTATTTTAAAATATGGAAAATGAAGCCCAAATCCAACCCCTGTGTGCTTCTCTCACCAGACGGAGCATTAATTAACTAGCTCGCTGTAGCTGCCTGTGACAGCTGTCACTTCAGCGAGGCCACAGTCTGCAGCCTGCCTCCGTGTGAAGTCAAATACACATTGCTACAAAAATGACAAAGAATTCAGAGTGGAAAAATCTGCCACTTCATCAAAGTAAACTGCATTATGTGTCGTGCGAGAATTGAAAGCTTGACAGACGAAGCAACAGTAAGTAAGGGGGATGGAGCTCAGTGAACGGTCAATTAAGCAGATTTCCTACCAATCAAGGGGATTTCTGTTTAAAAACAATGTGCTGCCACATTTCTGGGTGATGATCTCATTTGCTTCCAGTGACTACACTGATGTATTCAAATGAGTGTAGTAATGAGTCACGGATGCTGGAATGTTATGGGTAGCACATTTTAAGGAACAACCCACACAAAGCTTTCAAATGTATTTTGACAGCAATAAATACTTTGATGCTCAAGCTTCAGCCTGTTTTGCGACTATAAATGAAAAATGACATGTTGATTGAAAATGAGCTCAGGCTGCCAAAAGTGTTTAGGAACTCTGAAACGGGGTGACCATGTGCTCTTGTTCTTTGTCTGGTCTTTCATTATCAAATATGAGCTCTAATGAAGGCTGCACAGTGGAAGCTATAACCTCATAGTCACTTTGTGTGAAAGGGAACGTTAAACACTGTGTAGCTGTCCAACGTCCACTCGCATGCGATACCTGTGTGTGCATGTGTGAAAATGAGTGTGTTTAAACGCGTGCCTGTGCGCACTCTGGTCCCGGTGTCACATTGAGTCCAGTCGCAGCCATGTAGGTGCTGCCGATGGTCTTTATCTTCTCCACTCCGCTGAACTTAGGTTTGGACAGCAGCTGAGGACACATGAGGAACACAGCGCATAACGTAACATACGCAGGAGTACGAAATAACACCAGCTCTCACTTTTGTCTGCTTCTCCTAATATTTTAGAGCATAACCACCCAGTATGGCTACTTCCTCAAAAATGGTCAGACAGCCAGGATTATTAGTGTGAGAGGGTTTTACCTCATCAAAGTCTGCTATGATCTCGTTGAGAAGACGGAGGCACTCCAGTCCTTCCTTATTGACATCAGACTCAGTATAAAACTCTTTGAAGTCTGGGATGGAGGCGAACATCACACACACCGACTCGTATGACTGATGATAAAGGTCCTGATAACAAGCAAGAAGAAGATAACAGCTGGATGTGTTGTACTGAGCGAGCTCCGGTGGAGGAAAGTTAGAGATGAATGGCCCGTGGTTTCAATGAGTCTCAACCACAGAAATTTGAAATACCTAACATTGAACAATTACTCTTTTAATAAAAATATGAAACTTTAATAATCTCTGTGAGGACACTGGGAAAAAACAGTAACAGTATTCAGTAGATGTAAGAATAGAGTAAATGAAGGTACAGAGTGTGACCAAAAGTTTACAGCACTGGAAGGAATTAAGAGAAATATATATAGGAAATATAGGAACGTAAAGTATGTTAGACAAGTAGGCTATATAAATTACAGCATGCATGCAGGGGCAGCATGCCCCAGCAGCAGAGCATGAAGAGTACAACAAAGAAAATGTGTTTATTAAATTATAATTGGAAAGAAAATGATGCGTATGAAGTGTAACGGTTGAGAAAACAAAAGAATATCCAGACAAAAAAAGTGAATTAACAGCACATACAGAATATGTAATTTAATCACGTATTTAAAGGAATAGTTTGACAGTTTGAGAAATTGCTGTGTTGCTGGGGGTTATTTGTCAGACTGGTTCTTGGCCGGGCACAGTAACTTTCTGGAGTCCGGTGGCAACCTCAGCGTGACGACAACAGTGCTCCTGGGCAGGGCCAGGCTAGCTGTCTCCTCCTGCTCCAGTCTGTATGCTCAGCCAAGAGAACCACCTTCTGGCTCCAGTGACATATTTACATTACCATATTTATTCATTTCCCCAAATGTCAAACTGTTCCTTGAACTCATAGGTATAATAAAACATGAAAGCTAACTACAGCAGGTCAATATAATATAGTAAGACTGTCATCTTTTGTCAGGAGTTCACCTCATTTTTCCAGTTGCGTCCCAGGAAGTGTTCGGCGACGTGGGCAGGTAAAACGTTCTCCAGCAGAACCCTGTTGAGGTTCTCCATGGTTTCAATCTCCTCACACTCCCTCTTGAACTTGTCCCTCCACAGGAAGTCCAACCTACAGTAATATTCATTCTGTTACAGGAGGACACAGAGTAAAGAGACACCTACGTCATTCGCAACCAGCACTGTGCTCCAAAGCCACAGGCCACAGAAGAAACCACAAAAATCAAGAAAAGACACTGAAAAGTAATTCTTTTTAACTGATGACTTCAAATTCTGATATTAGATTTGGACTGGAAGTTGATCAGAGAAGACACAAATGTATCTGAATCAGCCTTCTATACAGGAGTCCTCCATCTACAGATCTTTGTCTGTGACATGAGATTGTTTCTTAGAGATTGGCTGCCTGCATTCCATCACATGGAAACTGTACAGGATTTCTGGGGAAACAACTGAAACCAAAGGGCTCGCTTGGTATTCATAGAAAACTAATGTCCCAAAAAGACGACAATGAAAGAGAGAGAAGCTGCGCTCTTATTGCTCAAGGACATAGTAAGCAGGCAGGACTGTTTTGCATAAAAGATAGCCACTGCTTCTTTTTTTTTTTTTAAATGTTCTGGTTATTTATGCTTGTGGGAATTTTCTATCCATAGTGGTCAAAATCCATCTATAGGAGTATGTGTTTGTGCATCAGACTGGGTCCACTGAACACACCATCATTATGCTCAAATATAAAGCTCCAGGCTACCTGTGGGCTGGCCCCTACAGTGTGTGAGAGCGGTTTCAGTCTCCTGTGAGATATAGTTCATGTATGGTTAGCAGTCTGCATGATGTATGAGTGCACTGAATACTTTTTCTCTAGAGATTAAAGCATGGTGCCAATTTAGAAGGCTCCAACAGTGTAGGCCCACTCTGCTCTGTGCTGAGATCTGCTATAGTGTTAACAGCCTGAAGCTGAAATAGAGTAGCTTCCAGTCCTCTAAGGATAGTTACTCTGAGCCCTTTGTGTATGTGTACATATGTGTATGGACAGTCTGAGCACTTGCTGAGAGGAACTCCAGTATCTCCAGGAGTCTAGAAAGTAGGCCAGAAGAAACAAGGCTCATTCCAGGAACCAGCTAACAAGCTTGTAAATGAGCTTTGCTCCATTACGCATCTGTTCTTGAGGGATGAATTACAGATGCCTTCATTCTCCTAACCTGCTTTCTCCTCCCTCTGACTAAATGGCTAGAGATGGGCTCATTAGGGTATGACGATGAAAATTCTGCAAGGCAAATTCGTCACTAGCAGACTAAAAGCATGGCAAATGGATGCTCCTAGGCCTTGTGCCCTCATACGTGGCACCAACTGACGTATTTCTGCGTCAAGGGCTTCGGGTGACATCACTCTGAACACCTTTTGACCTGTTTGCCAGTATTATTTGGATGATAATTGATGAAGCTTTTAACTGCACTAATTTACACCAAAACAGCATCCGGACAGACAAACCCAATTTCCCCCTGAGAAACCTTGAGAAGAGCGCAGCCCGGAATAGGATGTGACAGTAACAAAGAGTTTAACACTTCCAAAACAAAAGTTCCCCTCCCTTCTGCTGACAGTGACCCAGAATGAGAACAACACATGGAGCTTTTTGGACTCTGTGTGGCTCTCAGTGGAGCCCTAGTTTTGGGTACAGAGCCTCTGGGGGGAGTCTCTCTGTCCAGAACATCTGCTTTGGGGTCAGAGCTGATGGATGGTACCCCGAAAAAGATAAAACATGCACACCAAATCTGTGTCAGCTGGGTTTAGCTCTCCTATGAAGTGAGGTTGGTCACAGAGGAGATGGAGGCAGTGGGCCTGGCTGCCTGCTCCAACGCTACAAAATAGTCCATCTGAACACATATTTTGATCTTGAGCATATTGAGCTAAATCCATAAATGCAGGTTCACTTCACATTTAAAATGAACTGGTATCAAGTCTCTTGAAAGGGTCTCTCCTTTTTCAGTGAAACAAGATTCTGGGACAGCACTGGGATGGGTGTAACTGTTGTGAATGGCCCCAGTAGATTTATATTGAAAATATAGGTTATGCCATCATGCTGGCCAGATTAAGAAGACTACTGACCTGCCTGGCTAACACCAGTAGGGTGATGAAGAAGATGAAAAGAGACACAGAACCCATCGTCTTTAGATCCTTCAGTACTCCTGGTCTGGACACAGAGAAACAGAGAGAATACAATTATTACACTGTTGATTGTATATTGTCAAACTCTGGTGATATTGTACAACCATCAAATGCCACAAAGAAAACAAAATCAACAATGATTTGATACTACTAACAAGTATTGTCTGAGTAGTCAAAGCCGGATATATCTTATTCCTCTGGACAATAGAGCGCCATTTGTGTCCAGAAACTATTAAAAACACATGAATGAGCCACACTGTTGCACTGGGTCACATGTTCCTACATTACTATGAACATGGGTGCTTCTGTTATTTTGACATATACCATCTTGGTGCTATAAATACTCATTAGCGCATCAAATGTGTATCAATTTGCAACAGAAAATAGACCCCAGCTAATGGACTATTTAGTCCTGTTTGATCAACTAATTTATTAATTTGCTAAAAATGTTAATCAACTTTAAGAAAATAAAACCTTGTGACCCATTTAAATGATTGATATCTTTAATAGGAATAATTGTATGGAAGAGTTTGATATTAAAGAAATAAAAAACACATTATGAAATAAATGATCATATGATTAAATATATAAATGAACCAACAATTTGTGAAATAATTGAAGAAATTATTAAAACTCAACTAATTATTGTGAAATGTTCAGTATAGACATTTTTATTTCAAAGTGGCCTTTTTTTTAATGTAGTGTTGTCTCTGCATTCTCACTTTTCTCATGATTCCTGTCTCTTCCCCTTGCGGCATTCAGACCAAATCAGGCGTTGCTGCGATTAGCACAGGGTTGTGCGACGGTGTGGGTGTCACTACATGACAACAAAGGAACATACAGCTTCTTCCATGTTGTACCCTTTTACTATTACCTATGTACCCGTGGCATTAATTTCAACTATGTAATTTTACAGTCTTCATGACAGCCATTCATTTAAATTAATTTCAATACATTATGAAAATCAACTCTTCAAGGCAACATCATATCTGTGTCAATTACTGTATTGCATGGTAATAATGTGTGGAGAATTGCTGACTAATTTTAAAGGCCAAGCATCATTACCATGAAGAACTACTGTATGTGAAGCAGTGAAGCAAATATGATCTTCACTAAAGTAGATCGCCAAAGTCTGCTACTCTGTACTGTATTTAATGATCTCTACAGATTTAAGGAAACACATCGAAAACTTTTTTTAAATTATGGTATGCCTTTGAAATAATTCATAATTATGATTTGCTAATAGACATGAAAAATCACTGGGATGGTCTTTTTAAATCTTTTCATAGTTACCTGTGTCTGTTTATTGGTGTGGAGTGGACCATTAAAATTATAAAAGATGTTGAAATAATCTCCTTTAATACCTGCAAGGTTCAGATTATAGGAATTTGTTTTTATTAATTTTGCACTGTTCAGCAGACCACATGGTTGGCATGTTGGCATCAACTTGTATTTACTGGTGTACATTAGAGGATGAACCCATGTCAAATCAGTTCACCAAATTGTGGTGAGACATATAATTGAATGCCATGTCAAGATATCTTTCACTGTAATTGAGTGTAAATTGATGCTTGTCAATTAATAAATTGATTTATTAGGCAGTCCTATTAGGTGTTTCCTTTTCATTTAGCACTGCATAACTAGTCTTATTTATGACCCAGTGTTTTGGCTACAGCGGCACACTCTTCATGCTAATCAGGTGAGACAGAGAAACAAACTTTGAAAGAAATATGAGAAATAGAAAAAAAAAGTATTCCATCACCAGCACATGAGCACCTTTCTTAGCGCTCTGAAAACTTCTGCATAATGGGAATAGGCTCCAGCTGTCAGTCAAATGTGAAAAACGAATCCAACACATCAACACAAACTGCCGTATCTCATTCTGCCACTCATCACCCTCCTCTCCGGGGGTTACACTTGATCGACTCTCATGTGGAATATTGCTACCTCAGCAACACTCTTTCCTTCAAGACCTGGGTCAAGTCTCATTAGTATTTTAATAGGCTCTGCTCAACTGACGCATGCTGGCTGCGGGGTCAGAGGGGAGCGGAGGGTTTCAACCAGACAGCGTTGACCTTAAGTGGGCCTAATAATTGTGTCATTATTGCTTAGAGTAGAGAGGAGAGAGCGTGTGTGTGTGTGTGTGTGTGTGTGTGGGGACAATTTGAAGCTACCTATCCAGTGTATCGTAGGGGTACAGCGCTTTGCTAAATCCATCCAGCAGGGAGGCGTGTGTCTGGAGGATGATGATGTTGTAGATCACCACAGCAACCAGCATCACCACCATCTTCAGCTCGTAGTTGATCCTTAGGAACACTGAGCATGACACCAGGCCCAGTATACAGCAGTAGATGAAGTACTGCAGACAGAAAGAGAGTAAGAGACGTTTCTGCAGAGGTGAAGCACTGTGTGACCTGAAATTTGTGCCATACACAATGCATGTATCCAGCTAAAAAAGTGGGATGGAAATGTAGCTTTATTTGTTCAGGGTAAGATGCTTTCAGTAAATCATGCTGCTCTCTAACAGTGGTGACTCGGCCCACATACTGTAGAGTTAGGAAGCAAGAACAGAACTAGAGTTTGCATACTGACTTGAAAATATGTCAATATTCTTATACAACAAACATGTTTTGTTTATGTAATACCAAAGCATGATACAAATGGTAATTCTGTAAGCCTACCCAGCGTGAAAAGGCCTCTAACATCGTTATAAAGGATAAAAAGGAGACTGAATGAAAGCTTTGAGCTTTAAAAATTCCGCTAATGTATGTCTGACAACCTGGAGCCACTGATGACTACAGTGAACATCTTGGTCAGACTTTTTTCTTTTCCTTGCATGATGTGAAACTATGTCATGAGTTTGAAATGGCTATACAAATTTACATGGCTGTTAAGTTAAAGAAGAACATTTCCCTGAATGTCAGAGTATATGCTGTAAAGAAAGCTCGATAAGTATGAGTACAAATTTCACATTTGGCACTTTTAGATATTCTTTTGAGTTTTAAGTCATTTCAGCTGTTTTTTTGGATACTGGTGTTAATTTGACTTTTATATATTAACCTTCTTTCCAGCTACTGTTGTTGACCTCTCCCTATTGAACTTACTGGTAGATAAATCTTGTTTTCTCCTGTGTTTTCTTCTGGGTACTCTAACAGGCTGTCATTGGTTAGATTCACAGGTGGAGTAGTTGACGGAACGTCCTCCATGGATCCTCCGGGATCCTCCACGAAGAACTAACAAATAAAACAAAGAGAATGGAGGGCAAAACATTCAACCTATTGCTGCCAACTGTCACAGCATCCAGAACTGAAATGTCTGTTATAAAACAATAAAATGCAATATGAAGGCTTTTATGAAACTTTTATAATGCTTTATGCATGACTACTGTATCATACAGGTATGGACGCCATTGAAAGTGTTACTTTTGATGTCATAATTAGACTATAGCAATGAATCAACAACATCCGTAACATCTTAATCTATAACCAGCTTCTCACCATATTGAAGACGGCCATCACCAGTATGAGAGCAGTGGTCGTCATGGTGAGGACTAATCGCAGCCAGGGATTATTGGTGACGATGATACGGGACGAAGTGGGGAACCAGGTTAGAAAGCAAAAGGACCCCTTTCTTCCCTGCTGCGGGTGCAAAGAAACGGGGGGGGGATGATTAGAACAGAAAGAAAGAGGGAGAAGTGGTGGATAGGCACAAAGCTCACCTCTCTGCTCATCAAAAAATTATCTTTATATATATATATATATATATATATATATATATATATATATATATATATATATATATATATAACTTATTCTTCCTGCTCATACTACTAGAAAATGATACTCCTCTGGGAACTTTGCAGTCTCCATTCTGCTAAGATACTGATTATGTGGAAGTCACTCCACTTAAAAAGTCACATCTGCTATTTTTATAGCTAGCATGGGACCATGGCTTCATTTAAAATCAGCTGGAGAAGTGAAATTACTTTGAGCGGAAAAAAAAGAAAACTTTTTGTTCTTACTCAAGAGTTTTGACTGAAAACACATCCTCATTTTATTAGAGTGTAATCCTAGATATTGTGTCTCTTCCTGTTCCTATTTCAAATTATTTCCAGGTATATATTAGTGTGGCAGTTTTCTCTTGTTTCTCACCTTTATGGACATTATGTCCATAATTCAGTATGAGCTCTAACAGGATTGAATCCTTGGTCTTGTGACACTGGCGCAATGCTATCTAGAACAAAAATTACCATTCAACACTTGTTTAGCAAACCGAGCGAGGATTCATGAGGACATAAAATGCAGATATCCCCTCCTGATTCTTGTTAAACAGCGCAAGTGTGTGCTTTACACTGTTCTGGAGATCTAACAGATTTTTTTGTCTTGTGGTTGCGGTTTCCAAGAAATGCATTTGATTACAATAACCGTGTAATGCATTCTTTCACAGCTGAACAGAGAACGTTCTTTATCTAAAATATGCCTCATTAATAATAACTTACATGAAGCACACACACACACACACACACACACACACACACACAGTGTGTTACACGTAACCTCTATTAGTCAATTGGGTGCTTTTTCATTTCATTCACCAAAACAGCTTTTATTGAGAACATGTTCAGTGGTAAATTGATGATCAAACATGAACTCAAGCTGATATCTGGGTAAGGGTAGACCCAATTATATTGATAACTCTCCATTAATCAGATGTGACCCACTAACTGGGTGATGATACTTTTTTGAGAAGCAAGAAGAAAAATGGGCTCTTCAGGGAGAAAGCATTTATTGATTGTCTATAAAACACTGGCTGGATAACAAGCAACAGGAATGAAGTGATGGATTAACTATTGTATGAAGGAGAGCCATTCAGAATATACACTCTCTATTTCACACATATAGAACAATTAATTTAATTGTAATCTAAATAGAGGTAAAAAGTAACATTATACATTATAGTTTACTGGGGGACTCAGTATTTCTGTTCTGCAACAGAACTAAACTATAAACCAAATATAAAAACATTAAAGTCATACCAGAATTGACCGGTACAGGAACAAAGGGAAAAAAGCAAAGTACAAAAGATAACAGGGCTCCTATGGGACATGTCAATGATGAGTTGCTGATATAGAAGAAGCAGTTACAACTTTGTATTTCAAATGGTAAAAATGTTGTGCTTGTGTGTTTAAAGAGAGTGTAGACATGATCATTTTCACATAGAAATGTTTTCTTTTTGCCGGAGTTGTTGTTGACTTGATTACTGGCACATGGTTTGGTACTTGTTGGAAAGCTAAAGTGAGGAGATACAAAGACATTTATAATACAACTTTTATCTGGTAGTAATCCACTTTTTTCACTTGCAACCAGTTTCAGTAAAAATCGGAATCTCTATATTGTTAGGTTGTATCTCGGTAATACATTACAAAGTGGAGGATAGACATTTTTGCAGTTTTTAAGTAGAACTCAGTGTTATATAATGCATACCTAGTAGGCAGGTGCGTAGGGAAGTTAATTAATGTGGGAAAATAGGAAAGATTGAATTCACACTCTTGTTAGAGATACAGAGTTTTGGTCATGGACCCTCATGGGGCATCAAATATCACATTAATACCCCCCACCCCCTCCAAAAAAAACATGAAAAAAACATGAAACAAAAACATGAAAGATTAGACAAGTAATGCAAGATTCACGGTAGTTTTAAAGTTGAAAGTAAAAACTTAATGGCCAAGTAATTTATAAAAGGTCAATGTTTTATCTTGTGATGGTGCAACACTATAACGTGTCCTGTGCGTATCTTCTGAGCTGTTTACTACTGGCTCCAGGATTTCCACAGTCGTAAGGGACCAGATTGGAAGATTTGTAGAGAAGGCATACAATCATGTACTGAAACATTAAAGGTTGCTGCTTAATGCTGTAAATGCAGAGATTATGAATGGATTTTGTAGGCAGATAAATTAGATATACCATTTATAGTTCCTTATCTATAAATACCTAAAGGACATATATCAAGACGTGTAATTTTCTGTAATGTTTTTATGTTTACAAACTCAGTGTTGCATGGCAATTGTCTTCAGAATGGCAATAAATATATTTTGATGGATAAGTAATTAAGTTATGACACTTCTACAGGAAGTGTTCAGAAGAGTTGATGTTGGTCGGAAAATGACTGTGTCATCAGCATATAGAACACAACTGCACTATGCTCTTATAGAAGTTGTATACAAAAAAAGCAGAGATTACTTTCCATCTTTTTTTCTCAATTACAAATTTGGCAAGGGTGTGTGCATGCAAATATGTTTGCGTGTGTGTGTGCTGTGTGTATATTTACTGATATCAATGCAAACCCACCAGAATGTGACCAGCGAAGCAAAGGAGCAGGATCAAAGCCAACAGCAGGAATGCCAGGCCAAACGAGATCCCCAGCACAGTAGTTCTGCAATACACACACACATACAGACACACACACACACAGACACACACACACACACACACACACACACACACACACATTACTGTCTTGGCACCTCTCAGCCCTCTGCAGTGCCATCCAGGGCAGTAAATGTAATGAAGGTTATAATGTATTCTACCTCAGACCTGCAATCCATTTACATTGAGTAAGCATAACTGGGGATTGTACAGTAGCATACTGTAGATACTTCGTAATGCTATGTTCATGTATCTCTTTTTCAACGGAAGAACACAGTAAGGCTGATTTAAGGATCCCTGCCATAAAGCAGATGATGTCACGTCTAAATGTGCGAAGCGATGCTGTGACAAACAGAGCAAAGATAAAGAGAGTGAGAGAGAGGTGAATTAGACAATCAATAGCCTCTCAGATGCTGAATAACACCTTTGGCTCCCAGAGGCAGTAAATTAGCATGGCCGTGAATTTCTCTCTCTTGCCATTAAAGAGACGACACACTTTGATTCACCTGATCTATAATCGCTACCAGACATGGTGCCCTTTCATCTCGATCTGCTTTTTAGCATTCTGCCTCTTGCCCCCCTGCCTCTTTCATTTCATCGCGGGCCTGTTGATGAGACAGCTGGCGTCAAATGGCTTTTTCACATCAACCCACAGCCACAGCTGGAGGTTTTGATGCTATGGGGACTGTGCAGTGTAAATCCTGTGAAGGGGTGCAGACTTACTTGGGCAAGACGAGGACCTGCACTATGAATATACAGCAGAATATGAGGCAGGCGCAGGTGACATAGTACTTGAAGGCTGGTAATGTTGTTGATCTGTACTGTTGAGAGAAGATTAGGCAAAGCAATTGGAAAATTGGATACAACAGTATGAGGACATATAACGTAGCATTAGTAAAACACGCTGAGGCAAAGTCAAAATTAACACTGAGCATGCACAATATACATAAAAAAAGCACACAAACAGAAAAACACTTCTTTGTGGAATGAAGCAAGTATGAAGCAAAACAGCATCTGTAAATTAAGTGAATATAGGAATTTGAGTTGTAGTTCTAGGTACATCTATGTACTATAAGGTTGTACAGCCTCCTTAATGAATTCTGTTTCACTGATAACTATACAATTCCATTTATTTCTTTCCCCAGTGAATAATGCTGGCTGGTGTTTTGTATGCATTCGCCTACCTCTTTCTCCAGAGCTTTGTTGTGAAAGAACAATGAGATCCTCTGGATGTCCTCAGACTTCAGCCACTGTCTGGAGACACAAGTGAAACAGACTGATTCAGACAATACAGAGGGGCCAGGCTCTGGGATGTGTTATGTGGTATCTGAAAACTGTTCTGTAACTCTTCATGGTGCTGTAATGAACCAAATACTGATATATGAATTGAATATGAACATTTCCGTTTAAAATTGCTACGATTTTATGAAATGTGCAAAGACAACACCTCTTTTTTAGTGAATAAAGCCAGAAAGCCTTTTCTTGTGAATAACAAAATAGATTGTAACTCATTTGGGGTAAATTAAATTGAAAATACTGTGCACTTGGAAAGAAATCTCAGAATTGTTGCTATTTATTATGTAAAATGCACTATAACATACCTTGAACAACACAGGAAATAACTTTACATTATTATTTTGTTATGAGCAGTCATTTTAAATATATAACACAAGATAAAACAAACGGGTTTTGGGCTTTATGTATATGTGGCACTTACACCCTAAAAACACACTTTGAACCATATTTTTTATTTGATGGACGTTTCAGTAAGTCATTAAGGTTAAGCACATAATAACTACAGTACCATGATCAAAGAACTCCTGAAGATGCTTCTTCTGAGTGTAGTTGCTGACCTGATGTTTCTGCTACTATCTGAAGTGATTGAGCATGACATGTGATTGTTTAGTGATGCAGAAATAGGACGTGCAGCAGATGTGGCTCTTACTTCTGCGAGTTGATGCCGTCGATGGTGCGAATCATTCGCTCATTGAGTTCCTCCTCAAACCTTCGTCTTTGAGACTTGGACCTGGGATCGATGTGAGGGCAGATTTAAACATGGACACAGAATAAAAGTGCTCCTGTACGAAATGTTGTAAAGACAGATTGAGTACATGAATCAGGATTAGAAATGCAGTGTTGCTCCTAGCTCACCTTTCTCGTCTCTGGAAGTGATACTGCCCCATTGGAACGTCCTGAAACAAGAAATCAGACCATTCATCTACTGATGACGGACATCTGCATCTGTGTGTTTGCATGACAGAGAGCACTGCTTTGTACTTACAGTTGTGTTGATCTTGCCATTGTCTGTGGACATGCTGTCTCGATGGTGGAGGTTGGCGAAGGGCTTGGCAGCGCCCCAGGACTCCAGGTAACGGGTCATTCTGACAGACGCCCTCATCTTCCCACCGTCCAGAGAGGGACGAGAGCGCACAGCCAACAGAGGGCTGTGCCTCTCAGTCTGGGAAAAGCAACAGGAATAGAAAAGGACACAGGTGATCAATTGACAATTATGTGATATGGGAGTGGCAAAGTTAGCCAACTGACTCTGCAAGGTTCAGCTATACCCAAATCTATTAATAGTCTAGTAAAATATTCTAAATTCTTTTTCTGGGACCAAAAGATAATACACAGAGAAAAAGTGAGACCACACAGGTTACCATTTAGAACATTTAGGCAAGTGTACATAACTTAGTACAAACATTACTACATTACATACATAATACATTACATGTACAGACCCTCTGACCAAGCTGAACAGTAGTTTATGCTCACTACTAGTGGGTGTACAGTAAAAAGAACTACTGTAGGTACTCTGGGAACAGTGGTAAATTGACAGCTCTTGACATCTGTGACCTGCCTGTCAATGTTTTGAACAACTTAAAACACTTTTAAACAATGCTACAGCTCTCCTTTTATTTTGGCATGGATGCTGAGTGCTTCTCTCTGACAAACACAGCACCACTTTACAGCTGACAGAAACATTGCCCTGCAAAGAGCCATCCAGCAGTGAAAGTGAAACTTTTTTCCTTTTTCCAACATTTATGTCAAAACGGAGTGGGTAAAATCTAGAAAGATTTGCCAGATGTTCCTTGTTCCATCTCAATAGCTGATAAAGACAGGTATTGTAACTGACCTAACCTAGCACATAAGCCTATAAGAATTGAAATAGACATGTCCATAATTTTTAGTTCCCGCAGGTTTACTGAACAGCTCTGACAGTGACAATCAATGACAATGACAGTGGAGATGACACCTCCTGCGACCCATGCTCCATATTTGGCCTTGATCCATTCGGGGCTTCTTGAAAAAGTCAGTGGGCACCTACAGCCCTTTTCCAATATCTGATAGAAATTCAAAAAGCCAATCTCCAATACAGTAATGTCATAATGGCATCTTGTAAGAAGACAAGTTACCACAATTTAAACACCCAGAGGCTCATGTTAGGCTTAAAACTGCTAGTTTAGTTGGTTACTATAGGGCTGCATGGAGGGTAAATCAGGTCTCTCGACACCAGAAACATCTAAAAAAGTAAGTAGCTGAGAAACAGGAAAACACGGTGAGTGCCAATCTCTCATGAAATGCACTAATACACTGCGGAGAACAGAGAGTGCTAATACAAAAGGCATCTGATAACATTCATTTGTATGATTGCCCCAATAACCTCTGATTTCAAAACTGAACCACAGCTGGTGGAGTTGCAGCAACAGAACAGAGCAGAACAGATCTTGGAAACATGCGGCCCACTGATGAGCTGTGTGGAAATATTTATGATCCCTTTTTTCTGATATTTTTATAGATGATAATCACCAGTATCAGCAGTATCAACCTACTATGAACGTTAAGTGAACTTTTTTGTTTCAATTCACTGAACATTGTTTTCTTGCAATACGCTGCTCCTGAGTTGGGAATCTGCACTGTGAGTGTTTAAAGTGATCCAGTGACACTAAGGGAAAGCTACCAATCCTTGGTCAATCTCTTTAGAAAGGAATCAGAAGATGAAAAGGAGCCAAAAGACCATATTCTGAGGAATCAATGGTAAAGACGCTGTGGCTTTTTGGGTCAGTGATGGCATTTTCAAAAAATGTACTGGAAAGTATAAAGACCTCAATTCTTTAGAAAAGAGTTTCCACTGAGAACCCAGAGGCCTATGAAGCAAGCAGATAGTAAACCCAGGATGCCTGAAGGAGGGAAAAGGAAGGTCTTAGTGCAGATATTTAAGGGGGTGGGTGCATCTTAGCCAAGTTATGGAGGGATTAGGAAGGCAGAGGACTGTTAAGCACGGTTTTTCGTTTGCCAATCCAAACACATTGAGCACAGACTGGATGCCAACAACATATTCTATATAGAGATGTTCTAGGCAGAAAGTTCACAGAAAAGGCAGAGCTCTTAAATGTCCTTAACCAGCTCTTTATGTCCTGGTTTGACAAGAGG
Source organism: Lateolabrax maculatus (assembly GCA_031216445.1). Classification (NCBI taxonomy): domain Eukaryota; kingdom Metazoa; phylum Chordata; class Actinopteri; order Acropomatiformes; family Lateolabracidae; genus Lateolabrax; species Lateolabrax maculatus. The sequence goes on from CM062218.1 coordinate 17,636,610, forward strand.
AGCTGCACTGTATGTCTCAGGCCACTCACAATGCCTCAAGCAGTGAAAGGGACTTCACTTCAAACAGAATCCTCTCTCAGTAGAGTGATGACTAACACCTGCCGAGATGCTGTTCATTTGATAACATACTGTCATTGGTTCACTACACGCTAATATTAATTTCCTATACTTGACATTGTCAGACTTGCTTAGCTGCCTGCTGTGCTCTAGGCCAGATGAAACTTGTGCACATCGAAATGTTTTCAAAGCGGTTGTGTTGAAAAAAGACCCTCATATTTTTACATTCTGACTCGTTAAATCACTATAAGTTACATGAAAACCCAGCTACTGTATGTGAATATTCAAGCTATATAGTATATAGTATATTTATAGTGTTCTGCAAAATCTGAAAAGAAAAACAGCTTTGCTTTCAGCTTTGTGACATCACATGTGTCAATTTAGCCACTGAGTAGCCTAAGAAATACTATTTATATTTACCTTTATATTTATATTTAAGTGACAATCGGGCCACATCCTGTGTTAGATTAACCTCTTTGACGGTTCTTTCGGACTGTAAATAATGTTATAAAACCATGTAAGTGATGGTATCTGACCTTGGGGTTGATGACCAGGAAGGTGACCACTCCATGTTCTTTCAGGTAGGAGTCTCGGCTCTGTCCGTCTCCAGGCTCCACCTTATATGAGCCCTTCAAATGCTCCAGTGTCACTGAAGAGATGTGGACCCTCCTGGAGATGAGACAGGACGGGATAAGAGGATAGATGACGAGAGGTGAAGAGCTTGCGTCATTGTTCCATTAACAGCTCTATCAAACATATTATTTACTTTCCAGCTTTATAACTACACTAACCTGGAATTCTCCCCTTTTCAGGTTTGTTTGTGTGCAAATAGAGAGGGATGGATATGGGAACATGTTTTTTCAGCAGGCATAAGAGGACACAAACCATTAGCAGCCCAGTGAGACAACGTGGTGGCACTGGAGAGCTTATTTTCAGTGTAGCATACGCATAACCACCAGCCAATTTTCCCCATGCTTGTAACAGTGCTAGGATGGCAGACTTAATGGCCACATAACAAATGCAGAGCTGATTGGTTAAATCAGGAGGCTATAACCGTCTAAAATATTTCAGATAGTCGAATTAGAACAGACACATCCCATGTTGCATTTCAATCTGTAAATGTGTGCATTTCCTGATGTAAAACAAGTTGGGCAAGGAAGAAATGATTCATATAGCTGAGTGTTGATTGTGCTTGTTCTTGGTGCTGATGCAACACATCAATATGTTGTTCCCTCACGTGTATCTTCATATTTGGTTTTAAGGGGGTGGTTTACTGGGATTCAGCCAACATTGATTTTAGAACACTAGTACTGATATGAACATGTTTTTTTAGGTTGGACTGGCTGATCTATGATATTACATGCGGAAACCCAGAAAATGAAAAGAGCAAGAATAGTAAAAGAGAAAAAAGCAAGTTGTGAGTGTTTAAAAAGACTAATGCATTTTCCTCGAGACACTAACTCCACTGAAACTCAAGATAATAATACTGTGGCACTGAAGGCCACTGGGACTTGCTCACTTCTACTTTAGGCCACATGGAACTGCAGTGGAGCAGATGGGAATTCACTGACTTGCTAAAGTGCATCTCAACATTAATCACTGAGAGAGCAGGAAGTGTTAGTAAAATCCCAACGCACAGCTTCGTGTCTGGTTTAAAAACTAAAACTGGCAGCTTTTGCAGGTACACGCCTTTAGTTTGCTAAACACACAGTAATTATAAGGATTTGCAAAGAAGCACTTCAACAGCAGTGAGATCAAGTGAAATGTTCCTTAAGTATTGGTTATATCTTACCCTGGCACACCTCCTGCCTCCATGTGATTGGCTAGTGTTACGTCATGTGACCACACATCATACTGCCACTTCCGGAGGCCAATCACACCACATAGGACATTCCCAGAATGAACACCGACTCGCATATTGATATCGACTCCAGTGGCGTCTCGGACCTTCCTGTGGAGAGTGCGGAGCAGAAGAATTCATCTTTAAAGGAGTAGCTGACCATTTTGGAAAAAAAAGTTGAGTTTGTTTCCTCTGTACTTGCCAAACTTGCCAAATCCGCCATTTTAATATCAACGTGCCAAGGTGCAAGCACACCTGGCTTTTTAAGGGAATGGGAGATGACACTGATTGGTTCAATTCATGTTACATCCAGAACACACTTATGATTAAGAGACCAAGTACAACACCATTGCACCCTGAGCCTTAGTTTGTGCTCAGATTATGTGCTGTTTAACAAGCAAAAGTGGACTTGGACATACCCTAAATGCACTTGACCTATGTGCTTGCACTATAGATTGTTTAAATAGGGCCCCTGTATCTAATTTATTTCATCTGTACACAAACAGATATGTAAGATTGGCAATTTGTGATTTTATGTTATGTGCTTGAACTATTTCTTGACTTTTAAAACTAATATGTATAATATTGTCTGTTTTTTAGCCTTTTATATACTACCATTGCCAATGCTGTCAGTAACCAGTACTATATTTTGTGATGTACGTCAAATGATTCAGTGTTTCCTAAGGAATTTAGTTCTAATCAGGGTAGAAAATCTTCCACGACTGCACTGAGATACAGACTCTGCTTCATCATGTCAGAGGTGGACGACACCAAATGGCATCTTTAATCTGATTGTGATTAAAGGTCAGTGCCGGCAAGCAAACATATTGGTCTATAAAACTAATGTGTGTGTTCATGCATGAGTGAAATATATAGAGACAGAGAGCTAAGGGGGGGGAGCTGTTCGTTGAAAATTTGTATTTGTTCAGTTGGGAGGCTTATCATATTGAATTCACATTGTGTTTACTCTGGAGTTCAAACAGAGCTCAAATCAAGTCTGGCATTCCTTCTGCTCAATCTGTTTGACAGGCGTGTGTTTGTTGTTTGTGTGTTCCCTTTGTGAGTGTGTGGGTGTGTGAGTGTGTGAGTGTGTGTGAGAGAGGGAGAGAGATAAAGAGAGAGAGAGATCTGGTATTTTACTTGATGGCCTCACACATATCCAAGCCCATCTTCACGCAGTTCCTGGCGTGGTGAGGCAGCGACTCAGGCAGGCCAGAGACACAGTAGTAACAATCTCCCAGGATCTTGATTCGCATACACTCGTTTTCCTTAAATACAGGGAAGTAAAGAGACAGACAAAAGTGTACATTTATGATCAAACTCCATAATCCGTCCAAAATGATCAATATCTTTCCGTTTCTCGTGCGCTTTCTCACCTCCACACAACCCTCACACACACACAGTCACATCCATCAAGCCCAAAATCGTACACCCACAGACCTAACACATTAGCTCTTATTCCACATGTGGGATGTGTAACAGCTCATCATTGGATCGGGTTTATATAACTGCCGCTTCAGGAGGACAGAGCTGCTGGACACAAAGCTGAGAGAGCCTGACTCAACTGTTTAGACCCGAAAAGCAGAGTAGAGTACCCATGAGACCGTGAGATACACTCTGACCAGCCCACACTGCTACAACCTGCAGCTGTTAACACGCACAGCGCTCTGGGAAGGTACGGTACAGAAGCCGACACTGGCCGCGGGACTGAAAAATAATTTATTTCAAGGCTGCACTTCATCTGATTGACGGCATAAGAAAGACCCTGTTCTCTCTTCTTGCTGATTTTGTAACCAAATAGTTACCAGTTTGTGCACACTATTCAAACTAGGTCAACTGTTGTAGACTTCAGGTAACATTAGCGGAAAGCACTATTTGTGAACACATAGTTTAATGTCTTAAACATAGTTAATCAATTAATTTATTCCAAATTCATTCTTGAAATTGGAAAAGACTGGAATAGAGATGAACATCCTTTTCGTTTCTTCTTTTTCATTTTCATCTGAAGCACACAGAGTGTTCGTGTGTATGAAACGTGATATGTAAATCATGATGGGCTTGTCTCGAGTTACCTTTGCAATCTGGTCAAACTTGCCAAATAGTTCGTTCAGCATATGAACAAGTTCACCTGGAGAGCAGTCACTGGCCAGCCTGGTGAAGCCTACAATGTCGGCATACAGAATGCTGCAGAAAACAAGAAGAAACAACAGATAACACAAATTCAGTTTAATTCTTGACGAACTAGAAAATGTACTTACCAATGTGGACCACGCCCCTAATCTGTTTTTTTCCTCATCACTTTGGTATTGTGCACAAAAAACAATAAAAGAAACATAACATTTGCAAAAACACTACATTTATGAATACTGAAAAAGATGGTAATGTTCTAAGTACATGTATAAAAACGTTTTTATTTATGTTAAATTGATGTGCTAAATGTGAAAAAAAAGTTTTTAAAACAGATTTATCCAAACAGCACTTCATACATAATGTCTCCAGCTCCTCAGGTATGTGACAACTCTGCTTAACCTCTACAAGTAGAACAGTAGAAACACAAGGAATGATATTTCAATAAGCATAAAAACACACGATTTAACCTGTTTCTCAACACCAACAACCCATTATTACAGCTGCAGACAGGATAGTGGAAGCAGTAGCTGGTGTTTGGCTCTCCACTAACTGTCGTGTGTAGGAGGATCCCAGCAGAATCACAATGACACCTGTCCTTGGGTGTCACTTCTTTTTTCTGGAGAGATTGCCCTCTTCACTTTGAGTTAGACCATGTGAGAATTTGTTATTATTGGAAGGATAATAGGCATTTCAACATGAGCACACACAAACATAGACACATATGAACTCACACACATATTCACAAACATGCATACAAGGCCTGCTTAAATTACTGTTATCGTTTGTGCTGTTCCAGCATGACGGAAAACAGTGTTTTAGAGGACACACAATCGAGAGGCTCTTATGGTTAGCCTGGATTTATTTCTTTGAACCTCACCAATGGAGAGGAGGATGTCAGCGAGAACAGAGGACATAGGCTCCTCTTCATTTGGCAAAGTGACCTCAGAGTACAATGGAGGTGGATTAACTCTGAATAGAATTCGACCACGGCAATGAGAAGGAATAATAAGATGGCACGTAGAGAGTATAGTGAAAAAGGAGAGGAGGAAAAGAATAAATAAAGGGAGATGATAGAGGATAAGAGGAGCACGGCGTATAGGAGCAATCCAAATGTGAGGGCAGGTAGAGAGGGGAGGACAAAAGGAGAAGAGGGGTGAGCAGTGATGAGGGGGAGGACAGGATGGTAAAGGAGCAATCAAGCGCTGAGATGAGAGCAGAAAATAATAACCTTTATTACGTAGAGGCACAGATAAAGCAGGATCCTGACCTGACATTGGTGTGCCGCTGCACATAGAGGTTGTGGAAGTTGTTGGTGCTCTCAGTTCGACCAAAGTTGGGTCCCTGCAGCCTCTGGATGATCTCGGCCTTCATCACCCTGGCTATGTGAGCCGGCAGTAAGGATAACAGTAAACGCTCCTGGAGACAGAAAGAGGGGGAGGTGGGGATGAAAGCAAGATGAGGCAGAGTCCAGCAACTACAATGTAGTATGGAAAAAAGACAAGGCAATGAACTATGTTGCCATGCAGAGAACATACAAAACAGATATTTTGGATATGGGTTTAAACATTATATAGTATATTGTATATAAATATTTTATGATCAGTTATAATTATTGTTACTGATCTGGTCAGAATACCAGCATATAACCAGGTTATTCTGTTCTGTTCTATTGTATTGTATTGCATTTCTGTATATATTATATTTCTGTTCTATTAATAGAACATAATAGAACATTACAGAATAGAACAGAATAAAACAGAACAGAAAACAGTAGAAAAAAACAGATTAAAATAGAACAGAATAGAACTCTTTTGTTCTGATCTACTCTATAGCACTATATATAAATAGCCATTGTCACCCACAACTAATATTTAACCTCCTAAATAGATTTTTAATGATGGTTCATGAGGCTAATTTTTCAGCACCGAACACAGGAAGTACAGAAGAGAAATTAAAGCAGAGACATTTTCTTCATTTTCAAAAATGGAGGTTGACAGAGGAAAGCAATGACTCAAGTTCTATAAATCTGTAGATTGTCTGTGATCCTCCATAAAATAATCAGTTTATGATGTTGAGTCCCCTCTAGTGTAGTGTTATATTTTTACGGCTTACTCAACCTGCCTCACTTATTTCTGCTTCAGTTTGCAAATTTGTACATTTCTCAAAATGCCTTTTAACAGAGGCAAGATGCAAACTAGTCGTTTTCAGTCAAAGGTAGAAAAATTGACATTTTACACAGTGGATAAGATAACCAGCTTTTGAACTAAGACAAAAGTTTCTTGTGGCTGAAAAGCACTGAGGCATCCGTTGGCACTGTCTTAAACAAGACATGTCAATGTATAATATGGTCAGTAATCTGAGGGAATGAGAGAAATGGAGAAGCAGAGATGCAAGATCTATCACCCATAGCTGTTGTGTAACCATGGAAGTTGTGGGCTTTTGCTTTAATTTAGCACCATCCACATCGGATGGAGGTTTGTTTGAGGGTGATTTTGGTGTGTGTGCGCGAGTGTGAGCATTTGGGCATGTGTCTAGGTCTGTGTGTGCATATTAGAGAGAGTGAATAGCTGCCTGAGGGGGTGTGACTCATAAATGCGGCTCACAGCAGAGAGGGTCATTACATTGTTCACACACCACGGGCTCATTTCCTAAAACACAGCAGCAAATTAAGTAGAGAGAGGGGTTGGGGGGGGGGGTTGGGGGGGGGGGGGGTGGGGGGTGGGGGGCTGCTCTAAAAATAGAAACCCACACCACCCGCACTTATTTACTTATTCAGCACTGAAGCAGTATGAACACTCTAGTGTGAGCGTGCAGAGGGAGTGTTATAGCCTGAAGAGATGTGGCTTTATTAATCATGTGTTTGATTAATGAACAGAATGATCGGTATTTAGCTGTCGAATGAGATTTGGCATTGTTTAGCTATGCACTGGCATTTGCGTGCATCCCCACATGCTCTCAAACACACACACGCAGAGAAGCATATACCAGTGCATAGCCAACATGAAGATCGTTGCTACGGGTAAATATTTTCTTATTTTTTGTTGTTCAAATACATTCTTCAAGCAAACAAAAATGTCACTGACTTGTGGTAAAATAAGTTTGTTTGTTTTGAGAAAGAAGAATAACTGAATAACTATACTATAATATATTTTTCACATATAAGATTGTTCTGCCCATCTGTAGAATAACATGACAGACATTACATGTCATAAATACCTTAAGTAATAATACATTGTAAATATGTTTGCATGTAATGGGGTCTATGTAATATTTCTTCAAAGACTATTTAAGATTATTAAGGAAATGCTTCAAATTTTAGCAAATCCCTGAAGAGTGGACCACCAGTTATTAATGTGTCATTTTATGTGTCACTTCCCTGGTCGGACAGAATGGCTAATGTCAGGGCAAAGACGGTAATGTCAAGCAAATGTCACTGTATAATGCCTCTTTAGACATGATCGACTTACCAACTCCTCATACCTGACACAACTGAGAAGTGAAATATTCTGGCGATAAAACGTTTGAATTTCATTTGGACTGCTTTGGGCTAATTTCTAACGTCATCACGCTAACATACTCACAGTTACGATGCCAACAATCTGACGTTTAGCAGGAATAAAGTAAACCATTGCATTTAACATGCATATTTAACATTAATATTTGCTAATTAGCACTAAACACAGAGCCGAGGCTGATGGAAATGTCGTTAGTCTTGCAGATTTGTACTGTAAATAAAATAAATGTTGACCTGATGGTGGCGCTAGATGAGAAGTCAAGGAATCGCTAAAACTATTTCAGTTATTTCTGAGGGGAACATGAATTGTCTGTACAAAATTTCAAAGCAATCCATCCAACAGTTGTTGAGCTGTTTCACTCTGACCCACAAATGCCAACTTCCTCGCTAAATGCGAATCGATAAATGATGTCTCGTGTGGCTGTAACTAAGGTATTAGATATAACATTTTGTAGTCTTGTATTGTAACATTTTACTCAGCTGTAGAAAAAGTTTAAAAGCAGGCGCACCAGCCTTAAGTTTGTGTGTCACATGCATCGTCAGCAATCTAATGAAAGGAATCGACGTAATCACACTTTCTTTTCAAGTCTATCTTTGTGTGTGTGAGTACCTGTTGGTGCTTCTCAAACTCTAGTTTAATGGGGGACTTGATGCAGTTGCAGGTGTCTTGGTAGGTCTGTTTGAGAGCCAGGTCCATCAGGTGTTTGTGGTACGCTCCGGCCAGGTTGCCACAGGTGAAGATGATCACGTTGGCTAAGATCTGCCACATACACCACATACACACACAAAGAATAAGGCATTAAAATAATGTTCCAACGTGTTCCAGATATGCCTGTACGGGTAATTTTCCCACTATCTACCTCCTTCCACTTGAGCCTACATTATTACCTCGTAAAAGCAGGCCAGAGCACACACTTCGACTGCGTTTTTACACCACTATGTCAACCTCAGGCTCTTTCAAATGTGGCCTTGCATATCAATAGGTTCTCCTTAGTGCTGTATCCAAGGGCAATGAAAGTCTTAGACTACATTTTATTGGTGGTGTGCTTTTCCACTGTCCACATACTGTATGTCTGTGTGTGTGTGTGTGTGTGTGTGTGTGTGTGTGTGTGAAAGAGAGCAATAGAGAGAGCTAGAGAGCGAGAGAAGAGATTATTATCACTTTGTGTGTGTGTCTGTGATATGCATGTGATGCAAAATCCATTATCTGACCTGTTTCTATATCTTTATAAAAATGTCAAGATGTTATACTTATGTTATTGGTCTGTGATGTTTGCTGTTTGGTGTATTAAGAGAAACACTATGTGGTTTGTGTTTCGTGGTGAGACCTTCTTTGTACTACTGTATCAAGAGTATGTTCATTTAGAGCCAGTGTTTTAAGAGCTGTTCCCTGAGTGCATTAAATGGCAGTTAATTTCACTCTGGAGGCTTTTCTGAATGTGTTGTGTCATGATGACTGCGAACAGGTCAGTGTTTTACAACCCAGACCTTATCTTACCCATTTAGGTTACAGAAACTAACCCCTGTGCCACAGCTAAAAGTGCAGTGAAGCAATTATTTAGGCCTTCAGAGAAAACAAAACGGGAAGCTCACAGCAGAGTCATATGGGCTACATCTGCCATAGACGCAGGAAGTTCTGTAAATTGTAGATTTCAACAGTCCCATATTTAGCTGCATGTTCAAAGGTTTGAGATTCTACAAGAACAGTTATCTGTCTTACCTGCCAGACTAGAGGTTCAAGCTCTGTGACGGTGGCGGCCAGACAGATGCTGAGGGTGACGGTGTGCGAGAAGCAGGTGAGGGCGCTGGCAATAATGGCCCCTCTCATGGAGAAAGGCAGCATGGTATAGACAACAAACACGATGAACAGGAAGAAGGACACCTGGAAACAGGAAACAGGAAGAAGTTGATAGGTATAGGACCAAATTTGTCTAAAATAAACCAAAGTGCTTTTTTTTACTTACAGCTTTTCCTAAGTCTATTAGACAGTAAATATATTCCCTGACATTACCTAATTTTGCATCATAGGTCAATCAATTCTGGGCTGATATGCATGGTCGTACAAGTAGTGCAGTAATGCCACAGCAATGCTCAAATATAGATCACAAAAAGGCCTGCAATTGAAACCCACCAGAGGATTATATTCTGCATCTTCCCTCGTTGTCTGCTTTTTGTCTAAATACAGAATACGGTAACAAAAGTTAAGAGGGCTGCCCACTCTTATTCACAAAATGATCCAACGATAAACTGCTGATCCTGTGATAAATTATTAGAGATGAGTGGGCTGCTCACAGCATTACAAAACACACACATCAGAGCATCACAAAGGTACTGAAATATAATACAATGACTACTCAAATGTTTCTTAACATACAGTGTAGTACTTTACTGTGGAAAATATTTCGAGGGAGATTCCTGCTCGTTTACTGTAATCAGTCCTCTTTCTTTCCAGGTTTCCATCAAAGCCTCTTACTCTGACCTCCCATCTGCTTTGACTATTGACTTGTGCTTGATGTGTGTTTCCTACTGTGTGGTTCATTGATATCATATGCCTTAACCTTCTGCTTCATCCCTGTCCACTTCCCCTGCTGTCAGTCCACCCCTTCCTGTTATGGTGGCGACCAGCGCAAACGGGTCACAGTTTCAACTGGGACACCAGATGAACTCTGACCTTCCTGCCTGTCTGTTTACTTCCCGTGTCTTTCAGGTTCAGAGAGCCGGTCTGCAAACAGGAATCCACTGAGAGTGACAGGTTGGAGTGAATCAGATTTGCTAAAAACAAACAAAAGAACTTAGGACCTTGACCCCAATGTGTCATGTTATTGTACATCTAACATTTAAAATATATGTTTATTGAAATGTTTGTCTTACATTTCAAAGTCCTTTGCTCTTCACTTGCTACAATACTCAGTGTTTTATCAAGCAAAGACATGAACAGAACTTTGGGTATAAGTGATTGTTTGGTCGATCGAGTTCCTTCTAAAAGAAGACCTGAACACAGAGAACAGAGAGCGGGGTGTTTTGTGTAGGCTTAGACTTTCTGTTGCCAGGGGAACCAACATAGGGAAGGATGCTGACGTCGGAGCAGATGTGGTGTTTTGAAGGTCCTGTATATTCTGCCATAGCTTTCAACTCTTAACCCTGAACTCCCACCTCTGAAAAAAACGTAGGACAGAGGGCAGTTGGAGTGTGTGACGTCTGGTCTGTTGGGGTGGCTGTGGGAATCGAGAATGGCAGTCCAATTTCAGGTGCGTCACCTGCTTCTGTCTGCCACGCAGGCAGCCAGACACACTCCATCTCCACAGCACTCCGGCCTGAATCCTAATACACCCTCAAACACCTCGAGTTGGGAGCAGCAAACCATCATCTGGCTTTGGCTTCTTCTATTACTTTTTTTTCTCTCTCTCTTGTTACTGAGCGCACAACCCTCCTGTTTCAGATAAAAGCGGCACACGCTCGCTTTGCCTCCAAACACACACAGACGCACAGATATGCATGCTTGAATACCCGCATCAAAAATGTTTTGCTCTTAGCTCACTGTAGCATTTATGAGCAGCTTGGCAGAATTTTTGAATTCAAGCACCCTTGTCTTTTGCGGGTATGTGCCAACACACACACACACACAGGTCAGCGTGACTGCATCTTGATTCGGGGTACCAGGTGTGGCAGCCTTGGTCAATCTGCCTTCTGGAAAGAGCCGTGGCCTTCAGAGAAATTGAATAAAATCCAGACTAACAGGGTAATGCAGCTCGATGGTGGCAGACACAGCTTGTAGTGTATGTGGACAAGATATTTTCTTGTGTGTGTACAGAAAGAGGGTGAGCAGGCGAGCACGTGTGGGGCGGGGTGGTGGAAAGTGAATGACCGAGCAGAGCACCGGTTTCTCTCCATCTCCCTCTTCCTCTGTGTCCCCTTCTCCCTCTTTCTCCTTTTCAGGCCTTTACTGTTATTAGCTCTGCGTGCTCCATCAGACATGCTGTTCTCTCAGTAATCACAATCAATCCAACCCACTGAGAGCGGACTGCAATTCCAGCTGTTCTCTTTTCACCAGATTTCTGCTCCCCTACAAGTTTCTTTCTTAACTTTCAGTCTATCTTTCTTTTCATAAACCAAAAGTCGCAGAGGAATGAAGAAACAGAGTTCAGACTGATAGAAAGATAAATAGATAGATAGATAAGTCGGAGAGTCACGGGAGCTGAAAAGAGTGATTAATAATGCAGAATGATTATGCTCTCACAGGTGGCTGATGACAAAAATATCCCCACCCCAGAGGAGGGGAGGAAGGAGTGAAGGGGAGGAAAGAGGATAGAAAAGAAATCTGGGCATGGTGGGGTGGGCGGAGGGGGGTCTTAACAGGAGAGGAGGAGGCAGGTGGCGAAGCTGGGGAGAGAAAAATGGGACTTGATGAATAGGGGGAGACAGGGCGCTGGCATGAGAAAATAGGATTCCTGAGACAGAGAGAAAAGGAGTCTGGCACTGAAATCTAATGTGTCTGTCTGCTGATCTACTCACCTCCAGCTCTCATCAGGCCTCATTAACACTTGTCACGCGTGGAATTAATTTTGCGCTTGTGTCTGACCACATGTGCGCGCACAGTCATGCATGCATACACAAAGGCACACCCTAACTGAGAGATGTGTAAAAAAAAACAAAAAAAAAAACTCCCAAACACATGTATATATTAACGTGTCAAAAGTCCAACTCCATTTTGACAATTCTTGTTGGATTCTTTTGTGTATTTTTCTTTGCAGGTACAGCTGTTTGGCTGGTTTGTTAGTTTCCCTTGCATGCATTTTGATTGGTGAATGGTCGTTTCACGCTGCCCTGTGGGTCATAACTTTTCTATGACTATTTATTGACCATTTGCTAAACCTCCAACCTGAGCAGTGATTGTCCAATCATTGCTTAGCAACAGCTGTAGGCCCCACAGGCTTGTCAAGTTTTGGATTTCTCCACCTGCTGAAGCAATGTCTATGGAGCTGCAGTAAAAACCATACTTCATACAGTATATAGAGAGTTTAGATGGTGACCTATTTTTTGTTGTCTCCAAAACCAAAAATACAAGAGCTAAAATGTAAGGCATGGATTAAACAGTGCGTTTGTCTCCGTTAACATCAGCTGCAAGCATTGGCATGTCCAGCTAACCATTTTACGACAGTAGTAACCTAACCCATCATTACTTCAAAGGCTAGGAACATTTCATACTACTTTTTTTGTGGCTCTGTCACTGTGGTTCTTGGATTTGGGGAATTTTACACTCTTGCCAAACGCAGTGAAATATACTATCTGAAAATACTGACAATAAAGTATAAATCCAACCTGTGTCTTGCTTGTCCAGGTATGTAAGCTCAGCAGCAAGACAGTCTGATCTTACATTTCTTCTTATCATACTCGATCAATCTCAAATTTCTTTACTTTTGTCTCTTCTGCAAGGATCATCAGCTGATTAGGGTTGCAGACCCTGGGACATGCTACTTCAGCCTGAGCCTTTTATCATATCATGATATCATGTATTCTGCCACCAAAGTAAGTGCATAAGACCCCTTTACAGGGATCTCATTTCAAACAGAGTCAGCTGGAGACTAGCTACAGCTGGTAAAATCGGCGAGCAACAGTCGTCATTTCAGCCGGCAAAATCGACGGTCATCAGCTTCTGTCTGAAATCAAGAACCTATTGTTTCAGAAATAACAAAGAATTTTGAAGATAACTCTGCTGCCGTTATCATTGTAAACTGCATAATGTACCGTGCAAGACCAGAAATCTTGACAGGCGTAGCAACAGTAACTAAGGGAGCAGAAGCTTAGCCAACAGTCAATCAAATTGATTGCACACTCACATGTGTAACCAGAAATGCTGTATATACAATATATGCAGTATAACCAGGCCCCTGGATACGTCTACATACACCCACATAAAACAAACATAGATTTATCTACTGTACCTGGTCCCAGGGGCTGAGTATCCCTCCTGAGAACATGAACAGGTAACCCATGGTGACCAGACAGGCCCATATAAGGAGAGAGAAGAGGCGGAGCATCCGCTTGAAGACCGACTCAATGCAGACAAGGATGAAGATGGACAGGAAGAGGAAGAGAGCAGTGGGAACCGTGATCAAGAATGTCAAGTGGGCCTCTGTATTCTGGAGAGAGAGAGAGAGAGATCATTATTAGTTTATACAGTTTCAGGGTTGGTGAGTTTGGTGGAGAACACAAACACTGATTTGCAAAAGGCCATTCACACACATATACAGTTTGTTTTAATATACTAGTGAGGACCATCCACTCTGTACGTTTGTAACCATTACTGTAGGAAACGTTTAGCAACCCTAAAAACAGATGTACTCTAAATAAGTGTATGTTACAGTGTTACCATGGAGAACCACAGACAGATCTACCAGATTTCTGAATATGCTTTAAATACTTATCACAGATCAGTTTAATCCAAAACTTTCCTTTAACCTTAGACCCAACACAATTCTCCCTATTTTTGTGTCCTATTGAGGACATTCAGTCCTCATAAGGATAGAAGTACATGACAACATGACAGATGAACGGCACGCAAATCGGCAGACAGACAGTCTGAGCCCAGAGAATGTGCTACAGCATCACTTCTGCACTCACACTGTCAAAGTCAGCATTTAGAAACTGTGAACACACTCACACACACACACAAACTCTCTCTCTTTGACTCCGACCAGACCCTTCTCACCCACCTCCTCATCCTCTACAGCCTCTTCCTCGCTTTCACTGTGTCATGTTAACAGTTTAGGAGGATGTGAACCACAAAAACTGCCCATCCACCAGGTCAGCTGCGTTAAAAAAGACACAAATCTGGCTGTTGTCACATCTCGCCCTGCTCTTCAGGTTATGTTTCTCTTTGTTTCATTCATTCATCGTTTCCTGTGTCATTTTGAAATACTCACCGGTTCTCTAGTTTCTGATACTTCACTTCTTGCCCTTGTGTGTTTCTCACCTGTGTGATTGTTTACCCCAATTCATTTCACATGTCCCTCATCATCCTTCCCTCCCGAGTGTATTTAGTCTGTGTGTTGCCCTCTCCCACCGCCAGTTTGTCTTTCTATCATGTGTCAAGCTTTCCAGCCTTCTGCCTAGTGTCAAGTTTTCCTGGTGTTTCTGTTCTCTGCTTTGATTTACCTAGACCGAGCTTGTCCTTGCCTGATTTTGGTTACCTGATCTTCTGACTGACTCCCTGTGTACCGCACCTTTACAAGTAAAGACTTTTTCTGATCAAAATTCTGTCTCCGAGTCGTGCGATTGAGTCCTCTGCCAGTTATTCCACCAGCCGTTAAAGCTGTAGTTTTTCCTAAAAATGAAGTTCAGCTTTTTTCAAGGATTTTCTCATATCTTGGTGCCATTATCTGCCTTACTCTGCCTTGAGAAGATATTGATTCTTGTTCCTTTAAAATACTAAAATTAAGTGCAAATGTTCTCACATAACTGTCAGAATTGTTCATTAGTTTCACAAAAAATGACTTCATACCAGACAAAATTACTCCTTTAAAACTTTTTTTACAGCTTAAGGCTGCATTTCTATCATTCGCACAATCACGGCAGTTATATTCTCACCAAAATTTAATGGTGGGATGGATTCTTGGGTCAATAAAATGTTCTCAATATGGAGACAAAATTATGAACTAAAGTTTGAGCAGTTATCTGGTAAGATTCAGGTAAGTTAGATTCACCTGCGTATTTGTGATGAATTATTAGTGTTAACAGGAGGAGACTGCAGCACCTTTCAACTCCCCTTAATGTCTTCATCTAGAGCACTTTCATCCTTTTGACCTGCCCATAATGTATGTGTGTGTGTGTGTGTATGTGTGTGTGTGTGTGTGTGTGTCCTATATTTATAATTGTACATGCTGTGGTGAAAGTACCTCTTCTGATTTTGACTGAAAACTACTTTACTATTCAAAAATCCCATCACACACAAACACATCTCACAAACATGCACACATAAATGCGGTCAGGTTATGAATAAAGTACTCGCTACGTCCTTTTGCCCTCTTCAGGCTGTTTAATTATGGAACAGCAGCAAAATCACCATCATTTGCACAAGAAGAGGACTGAGAGCTTCCACACACTGAGCACATGCTGACAGACTTGATCCTACCCGACACCCACGTAGACCATTTTAAGTTATTCCAAAGTCATGATTGCACTGACAGGTCCAGCAGCTGTAAATGTTAAATTAGCGAGCCACTGTGTGATTAGGTGTCACAGATTTTACAGTAAAGTGAACATCAGTGTGGGCATAGAAATGTGTTTGATTCTCTTAACATGCAGTTCGCCGGAGCAGCTTTTATGTAACAGAACGAAAAGATGCCACAGACTCAACCTTGAATCTGTGGTTGATTTGACAGTTTATTGACTGGAGCTGCTTGTTGAGAATAGCAGAAGCTATTTGTCCAGAGCAGATGCAGGAAAGAACATTTTGCTATGTATTAGTGTGACAGCACGATGTACCAGAGGTAGTATGAGTCAGGGTCTGGCGAAGGGATCCCATGGGTTGTGGCTGTTGACGCCATGCCAGCTATACAGCATAGATTGAATCCCAGTGATGATGTTAGTAAGACTGCAAACACCAGAAGGATACCTGAGTGGACATCAGTGACAAAGACCCTTCTGCAGGGTCTCTGTATGCTCACACACAACCATGCTAACACAGGTTAGGGATGGGGGGAGCTGCTCCCTCATCCCTTCAGTGTTTTCACTTATTTGTGCTAAGGAAAAAAAAGAAGCATTTGCACATTTCTGATTGTAGGCCATCTAATCCTGTTAAAACCCTTTTGAAACCATTTAAAGCCATTTCCCTCGACATGGCATAGAGGGAGGGAGCTGTGCTTGCCTGCCATAATATACTGCATTGTCATCCAGAACAATTATTTCCTTTTTTAGCCCAGTCTGGCTTATCCAGCTATTATACTGGGAGGAAAAAGGGGGAACAGGGAGACATAGCAGCAGCAGCAGCAGCAGCAGAAAGAGACAGAGAGATTCAGTAATCTAATTATTAAGCAGTGAAATGACAAAAACGCACCAAATACATCATGTCAGAAAGTGAGTAGAAGGGGAGAAGCTTGTTGAAATCATGATAGTGTATGAACTTTCAATGTTTTGCTGCCTGTTTAATATTAATCCTGCCTGATGAAGCAGCACTTGTGGCAGATTTCTTCAATCTGCTCTCAGCTTGGTTATGAAAAACATCAATAATCAACAAACCTTTCCTCGAGTACTCCATTTTCCGTGTAGAGGAACGTTAACACACTCTGATGAAACAGGTCAAAGGTCGCAGAGCATCCAGCATTTGACCCATATGATAATGCTATAGATTATCAAAATTAGTTTGAAGCATAAAAGGTATCTTTTCTGAAGCCTAATCACTTTTCTAAAGGACTTATTGTTGCTTATGAATATCTTTTAGTTTTCAGCGCTGAAAGGTGAGTCAAGAGTGTCCTGATGGATATACACCCAACACATTTCAATATTTTGGACTTATTCATCACGTATTGTGAATATTTTTATTTAAGAGCTCTTGAGAAAGAGATTTTGTTACTTCAACTGCGTGCTCTTACATCCATTCATCACAGCAGTAGAGGGTGAAGAAATTATCATTTCATAATCAGACAAAGAGATGCCAGAGGGCACAGCAGTCAGACAGCACAGCTGAGTGGTGCAAACCAGTTTGAAATGTATTCATAGAAGCAAAGATTCCCACCACTAAAATAATTAATAAGATATACATGTGAGGATAGGCCATGGGAAAATGATAATTTTTGTACTTATGAAATTGTAACTGAGGAAGTGGGTTTTTCTATTAATAGTAGGAATTTCAAGGAAATTTGGATAGACAGGGTCAACAAAACATCAGACTTTAACACAGGAGACCACTGTTCATTTCCCATTTGTAGCCGACAATCAAATTCATTGTAATTTAGCATGACCACGATCCCTAACCATAACCAAACATTTATTATTGTACCGAAGGTCCCATAACCCTAACAAAGTACTTATTCTAACCAAACGTGCACTCACTGTGCATGACCAGCGACTTCCTCATATCTAATGTTACCGCAGCTAGCTGTTACTAACCAGCCAGCAATAAGTTACTGCATTAAACTATAATTTCAACAAAATGTCCCAGTGCTAACATGCTGGCTTTACAGCTGTGAGTACTAACAGTAGCCATGTTTGTTGTTTACGATCATTATGATAATGTTCTGTGTTTTCTTACATGTGAATGAGACATGAGGTAGTTGGATACGGTTAGCGATGATGGTGATGTGCCGCCTTCCTCACAACATGTATGTGGACATACATACATCAAATATGTATAAATCAATACAGCATGTCTATGTGAGACAGGGTTGGGGAGAGGAGTGTATATGTACATCTATACGATATATGTCTCTGCTTCTCGTGGACTCGTCCTCCAGCAGTAGTCAGGCAGCCAAACTTGCCTACCCCAGCTTTAATTTGAGACGCACAGAAAAGGAAAGCCGTCCTGGGTGTCAGATCAGAAAATGCTTGTGTCGTTCTGGAGGGCATGGACAAACGACATATTTTGTCATTTAATTTGGAGGGGCTTGTTGTTTAGTCATCATGGTTAGGACTGCTCACCCTGTGTTGCATAATGTCTTCTGTTGCTCTGGTGGAGATTTCTACAATCAGAGCCCCTGATGATGACATCAAGGTTACAGAGAGCCTGTGTATGAACCTCAGCGTCAAGTTTAATCTAGTATCTAGCCTTGACCCATACTATGGACTAAAGGTGAGAATATTATGGCCTCTTGCTTAGACTTTGATTGTTCTTTGTTCAATGTGTCCCTTGTGGGCCCATGAATCTTATGGAGGTGCAATACTGTAATGATGGAGAACTGTTTTAATTGACTGGCGGAGATGCAACTGAGGGAGATCCAGTTCAAAAGTGTAACCTAATCATTTAATTTGTACTATAATACTTAAGAAAATCAAGCCATTTTGCTTGCTGGCAAGAGAAGAGGTTGCTATATGATGGTCTTAATGGTCTTGGTTTGTTTAAAGCATTGGTTGGCTTGTTCATGGCACATACTGAGGTAACAGGTAACAGTAATCAGGTTATCCAAGAAGTTAAATGACTGGAATTTTATGTTAAAGAACCAATAAATTAAAGATTTTTCTAAAACTTTAAATACTTGTGGAAATACAGAATTCTGGAAAATGAACAAAAAGTCATTTTTTTCCGAATCCAAATCTAAACTCAACATTTTTTTGTATTAAGTCCCGTATCTGCATGTACAAGATTGGGGCTTTGTGGTGTTGCAGCTCTGACCACACCTCAGTCAGCGACGTCACAGCATCTATTTCACCTCATTCATTCACCTTCCTGCCCCTGTGTAACAGATTGGTGATCCATCATTACAAAAACACCCTGCTCTCCCTGGTCTGCATCTATCAAACTGTCAACGAGGTGGAAACAAAATCAGTGTTTGCAAATGCTATTAATATAATACTGAAAATGACCTGAACTGAAATGCACGTTGAAATCAATAAATTAACAATACTGATGTAATCAATGAATCATAAATACGACGGGATGGATTTCCAATGTTCCATTACCAGATGTAATATTGATCTCTATTAAACTGTCAAATGGTGTTTTAAATAGCAGTAGGTTAACAAACTGCCATGTAATTGCTTGTTTTGCTCAGACACACACACATTTGGGCATGTAAATACACACACACATGCATGAATGCATACCTCTATTAATTCCAATCGATACAACTTCAAGGCAACAAGAATGAACAAGAAGAATTATTTTTTTTCTAAAAATTGCAGACAAGAGAAAGAAGGAAATGAGAGACTTCCTCAGACAAACACACCCCAACAACACACCCACAGACACAAAATGAACATGCATGCAAGAGTATTGTACATACCAACACACACAAGCACACACAAGCACACGCACACACACACTGTACAGTATGGGTGGGGGAGTCTATGACTTAAAAACATAACATTCACAAACTCCAGCCCTGATCTGAGGAGAAAGATAAAAGTGTGCAGTAATTTTGGGAGCATTAGTGCAGCATTGGTTGGGTTTCTGCCGGCTCACTGATAAAGCCAGAACACTTACAACAACATCCTCCCCTCCCTCCTCCGCCCGCCCCCTAGCTCCAAACCTACACTCTATTTATTCCTGCCATTCTTCTTCTTCCAGCAGTAATAAATACACACGCCTCAGTGAACGACAACTCCATAAGTACAGACAGGTCTGTCTGTCATTTTAGTACCAAATTGGGGGGGGGGGGGGTTAGGGTTAGGGTTAGGGTTAGGGGGGAATAATGTTTTCAATTGACATTGTGGGATTATAATTTAACCTGTAAAACCACAAGTTTACAGCCCCAGAAGAAGAGGAGAAACTGGAGAATTAAATTGACCGGATGGGACAATAAGATCTATTGATTTGTCTTAAATAAAATTAAAGGGATCGATTTAGGTGGATGTTCTCACGGGAACAGCCCCGTTATTTAGTTGAGTTGAATGTAAGAGGACTCAGGCTCCAGCAAGTGCGTAATAGCGGCGAGGGACGGGGGTCACGCCCTCCTCAATATATATGAAAATGGAAATGTGTATATGACATGACATGTCATCCAAAGCTAAAAGAAAACCCCCTCAACATTCAGTGTTAAACAACTCCAAAACACACTGGAGGGTCACTGAACCCGCCACAGTGGGTAAAATAGTTTGTAGTTACTTCAAATTCACCGATACACATGTTAAATATAAACCAGCTTGGTACTGCTGCTGTTGAAGGTTGAGAGCACATGACGCACACAGAGCGCAGAGCATAAGTCTACAGATCATCCTGGACATACATCAGCAATCATTTTGAAACAACAACAACTACAGCAATGAGTGGGCTTCCTTTTGTACGGCTATTTCATAAAAACACAAAAGCAGTACTTGAGAAACAATAGCTTGTGTTTGTGGTTGAGTGTTTGTGGCCAAAACAACACTTTTCACTTGACAAAAGCACCAACACCCACACAGCTGCGAACTAAACTCTCATCCCGCTCTTGATCCACTCTGCAAACCCCGGTGTTGCAATTTAAAGTGCCGCTTCACAGCCTTTTATGTTGACACACATATTCATACACACACATACATGGGCCTCCCTGTCTCATTCAGTCTCATGCTGAAACCAAAACTTTTCTCTTATTCTAACTCTCCTCTGTGATCCTAACAAGAAGGCTTCTATCTTGATACTTGATCATTTATTATAAAGCTTGTGGCCGAGTTGAATTTTCTACGGTGCTGTGATGGATTGTGCAGCATTAAAGACACACTGTGGCCTTTATTCTGACAAACTTTGAACTTTTCTGAAAATGCATTTTAATTTTTTGATCAATGTGGTTTATTAGAAAAAAAGAATTTAAGTCTGGTCTTGCTCTACGACTGCAAATCACTTACTAGAGAGAAGCATGAGTGGAATGAGGCAAAGAAAAAGGGTTTTGGATGAAAGACCAAAATAAAATAATTACAGTGATATTTTAGAACTTTTAAGGTGACATATTTAATTCAAAACACTCATTTTTGCACTACATTTCCCAAGTGTCACCTGTCACTCAGTGTGTGTGGTACTGTCATGTTCTGCTGTTTGAGTTTGTGTAGGTGCTGAGCTTTTCTTTGTGCTTGTTATTGCAGGTCATGTTAAAGGAACAGTTCAACATTTTGGGAAATATGCTTATTTGCTTTCTTGCTGAGAGTTAGATGAGAAGGTCGATGCCACTCTCATGTCTGTACAATAAATATGTAGCTGGAGCCGGCAATCGGTTAGCTTAGCTTAGCATAAGGACTGGAAACAGGTGGCCCACAAAGTAGTCCGGGCTAAAATGGCAAACAGTCATCTTTACACTTTGGTTTTTGTACAAATTAAACAAATGAAATGTGAAGTGGTAATTAGTGAGCTTTAGAGCATTTTGTTACCTTCGCACAGACCCAGGCCAGCTGTTTCCCCTTGTTTCAAGTCTTTACGCTGAGCTAATCGTCTGCTGGCTCCAGCTTCATAATGATTAAGTGGTTTCCATCTTCTTGTCTAACTCTCTGGAAGAAAGCGAATACGGGATTTCCTAAAATGTCAAACTATTCCTTTAACTACCAAGCTCTACTTCTACAGTATTTACTCTAAAAGCTCTGAAGAAGTCATTTCTGATGACAAGAGGAAAACATGCAAATGTGACAACATTTGACAAAGTTCTTTGTTATTACTGTGAAAATGTTGTGAAATGCACAGCAGTAACATGTCCTGTTTATTGCCCCTGATGTGCTGCATTTACATTTAAGATCAAACCACACTAAACAATCTCTTTTAAACAATTACTTCTGCACACACACACACACACACACACACACTCACTCACTCACTCACCAGTCCTGAAGCGAAGAACACCGCCAGCAGTGCGAGGCAGGTTCCCATGACGATCAGCAGCAGGAACACGATCAGCGGATGCTGCTGGCTCATCCTGTAGTAGGACTCGTACAGCCAGTCCTGGGGCTTCTCGCCCTCCACGCACACCTCACCCTGGAACCCCGGGAACCCGTCTCCCAAGCTCTCGGGCCCCTCGGCACCCTCGCCGCCATCGCTCTTCTCCAGCAGGTAGCGTCCACGGGTCCACAGAGCCTCCTGCCACATGGGTAGCTGCCTCTGGAAGGATGGTCCTGCTTTCTTACTGACCAAAACACGTGCTCACAAAAGTGGCCGAGGTGAGGGATGCTTTCGCTCCCCTTCCTCCTCACCCTCAGAAGTCCACCT
This sequence comes from Lateolabrax maculatus, assembly GCA_031216445.1. Lineage (NCBI taxonomy): Eukaryota > Metazoa > Chordata > Actinopteri > Acropomatiformes > Lateolabracidae > Lateolabrax > Lateolabrax maculatus. The sequence continues at coordinate 17,658,966 of CM062218.1, forward strand.
CCTCCTCTGCGTTTAAAAAAGTTTGGTCAGCTGTGTTGGACGGTTGGCTGGACAGCTGAGTCAAAGAGAGACAACTTCTCAGCTCACACGGTTTCCCTTGCATCCTCTGCCGCTCCTTCAGCTTGAGGTGGCAAACTGAGTCAGGACAGTGTGAAAACCGCTCTTCCTCTTTCTCTTCCGCCTCCTCCTCTTCCTCTCGGGGAAGGTGGCTGGACACCGAAGAGGTGAGATGAGACTTCAGTTCCCTTCCTCTTGCTTCTCCTTTGTTGTTTGCTCTTTGTGTTTGGTCAGGCTGCCTCTGCTTACCGCTCTGCGCTGTAGCTGCGACAAGGCAACATGTTACTCTGCTGAGGTGCAGATGAGGACTGAGGGAGAGAGAGAATGTGTATGACTGGGAGGGAGGAAAGAGAGCGAGAGGAGAGAGGGTGTGTACCAATGTGTGTGTGTGTGGTGGGGAGAGCTACTGGGTAAAAGTCTGTGTGTGTGCTGTACCTATCAGAGCGAGTGGAAATGTGAGAATGGTGATGTGTGAGATTAGCTAATGTGGAGAGAACTGGTATATGACTCAAGACTGTGTGTGTGTGTGTGTGTGTGTGTGTGTGTGTGTCTGCAAGGTACAGAAAAAAGAAGAGACTAAGAAATGTACATGAGAGAAACAGAAGACAGCGCAAAGTTGGCAAAAGAGAAGATAGAAAAAAGAACCGTGTTTGTCAGTGTGTGTGTGTGTGTGTGTGTGTGTGGGTGTGTGTGTGTGTGTGTGTGTGAAAAGCAGAGGGAACGAGTGAGGAAGTGAGAAGGGTTGTAACAGCTGTGCTAAACCAAGACGAGCAGCAGAGTGTGGAGGGAAAGAGAATAAAATGCCATCCAGCAGCCGGCGATGAGATAAAAAGACGAGCAAGACAAACACACACAGACAGAAGGAGGAAGGACGGGGGGGAAGAGGAAGAAGAAACAAAGTCAGGAAGAAAAACCTCAGGAGACAGAGAGAGTGTGGGAGGAAGAGAGATCAGTGCTTTAAACGGGGGGGTGGAGGAAAGAGCTGGTAATGAGTGAAAGTTTGAGAGCGACAGTGTCTGTGTGTGCCGGTGGTGGGAGTAAAGCAAGATCCGGCGAACCAGAATCCCAAAATTCCTCTCCTCTCCGCTTTAATTTCTCTCTCTTTCATTTTGACTTCTGTTCCGCCACGACGGGCTCCTTCTCACCCCTCTTGCCATGCGACATGTGATGCTCTGTGAAGTGTGAAAAAGGATGTGCCACTTCAATGTGTCAAATCCACATAGTTTGCAGTGAGCACGCAAGACGGACAGAGAGAGAAAGAGAATCTGTATGCAAAGGCCCTGTGGACAAACTGATAACCACTTATATAAATTGATTTGCATTGCTTTGCTCTGAGCTTAAAACATTGGTATGCTGAAATACTCACAACAACAGTGTGAAAATGCTGTTGTTTGGCAGGTATAATGGGACATAAATGTGTAAACCAAATTCTGTTCCACTCTGTCCCGGTAGACACTGAGAAATCTAACAGGTAAAACTTTCGCAGGCATTCGCCAAAGTCATTAACATTCATTCCCTGGGGACCTTAAATTTCGGCACCAAATGTCATGACAGTCCATCCAAGTGTTGTTGAGACATTTCACGCAAAACCAAAAATGTCAACCTCATGGTGGCGCTGGAAGAAAAAGTCAGGGGATCACTAAACTCATTTGGATAAATCGTCTGGAGATCTGTAAAAGATTTCATGGCAGCTCAATCGAGCATTTGGACCAAACAACCAGCAGACTGACAGACAGTGCCATCCCTCGAGCCCCGCTGCTAGCTTGGCAACACAAATGCAATTTTTGCAGTCTATTTAGAGTGTTTGTGTTGCCTTGTGTTGATTGATTGCACACATGATGAAGTCATAAATAAAATGGCGCATTGAGGGTCCTGAGGGCAGATTATTACAACAAGGACACAAGGGTTCACCATATTTCATCTTGTTCTCAGTTCCACCCCTTCTGGCATTCAGTATAATTTGGGAAATCCAAGGATGCAATGGTGAAATGTGTTGTAAAAATTAGATTGGCATTATGCGTGAAATCACATGTAAGGGATGGACACATGAATGGACTTACCCAGGATCCATGGCTTCTTATTCACAGAGTTTATGGAGTACATTGAGCTTCAGTTCTTGGATCTACAGCAGTACAAACCAACAAAAATCCAAGAGTGCAAAGCATAAAGCAGCTGTGACCGTTCAATGCGTGACTGGAGAAAGAAAGAGAAAAAGAAGTAAATAGAGAGACATTTTATAGTCATTTTCAGAGCGTAGAGAAGGGAAATCAATCACTGGGGAGAAAGTGACACAATGAGAAATTCATAGAGAATCAGCATCCAATTGGCTACTGTAATGACGATAATGACAGTGATAATGATAATGATACCCAGATCATCATGTCCTGCTGCACATTAACCATCAAGCTATTTTTCACCAACATGCTTCGTCTAATAACAAAAACTCCATGGAGATCAGTAAGAAATGGTTAATTTCTTTAATCAAAGTGCTTAAATTACTGTCAGTACTGTGAATAGGACTGTTTCACACATTTACAAAAAAAGGTCAATTCAACAACTGTGTATAACAAAAAAAAAAAAAAAAACATTTAATCAAAGCTGCATTAGGCAATTTTGTGACCACTAGAGGGTAGAAATGACACATATGGTTTGTCCCAATTCAAATACTGAATCTAGCTGAGAATGTATAACATTACATCACATTACATTTATTTAGCAGTTGCAGGGACTTAAGTGAAAGAGAGGGAATGTAAAGGAATTTGCGTAGGGAAAATGGCAATATTAATTGTACTCAGAGATGTCAGTATTTTCAGTGTGCAGTGGACAGTGCAGAGCTCTTTCCAGGCGGACATTTTGTCACGCTACAGCAGGAGCAGCACAGCCGGGTTTATACAATTACTTCCATTTAGGTGTACCAGATTCAGGGTTATTATTTACACCTGTGCTTCTCCTGCTACATGTACTGTACGACCAGTCAAAATGTCTGCCGTCAAAAAGGTGCGTTGTCCCAGACAGCAATGTACATAGAAATGTAGGAGTAACTCACAAGAACAGGAAAAAAAAGGAAAAAAGAAATAAAAACAGAAAACAAAACAAAGTATTAAATCTTTGGGCATACGTTTTTGCTTTCTTTCTGTCACAGTATTATTTAGCTACATCCTCTCTGCATGTTTTGTATTTGTATGCCAGCTGCCAAAACAGTATCCTAGAAAAACGGTATTAGTGTGTATCTGGTTTATAGCCACCTGACAAATGTAACACTCACCTTTTAGCCCTGTTCTATAAAACAAAACTGGGTCGAGCTTGGACGGCGTCAGTCTTTCTCCACCCACCAGTCATTTGCTGCAGCTTGCATCTTTCATCTTCTTTTGTCGCTGCTGGGCAGGGAGGCAAAGCTCATCTGACAAAATGGCCGACAACTACTTTATATGAGGAGTTGATGAGAGCCGTGGGACTCAACTGTGCAGTCTAGCGTACACAGTAACCAGTAACTGTACTACACAGTAGGGCGTTATTTCCCAGTGGTCTTAATTCATTGTTGGTATAAAGAACTAAATGCTGGTCCAATTTATAATATACACTATTTTCATTTTGATAAGTTCTTAAAATGTTATGTTTTTTTTTTTTTTTTCAATATGCCTACTGTAACCCTGAACTATTTATGTTTGATATATTCCAGTCACTCTGTGCTGTTGGTAATAAGTGGCCATTATTTTTTTTATTTTTTTATTTTTTTTATATTATTCTTTAATTCATTATTGACCAAACAATAAAACACACCCAGGCTTGCTCTCTTGGGATTACACCCACGACCCCATTAAACAACACCAGCTAGAAAGTAAAAATACTCAGAGGCAGGGACTTGAATGGGCAACTTAAGTGTTACACAGTTACAACAATATTTTTAACTGTGACAATAGATAGTTAAGTAATGATAAAAAAAAACTCCACATAAAGCTTAATTGCACAACATAAAGAAGGCTTAAGTCAAGAGGTAAACAACAAAAAGGTACAGTCACTAAGATTTTAATATCATGCATTCCATATCAACACCATCACTAACTACAGGCTCAAGAAAAGACAGTGATTTGAATAGCCTTCTGAAGGCCAGCTGCTCCAGTGGTTGATCAGAAGAGGATCAAGCTCTCAGTGTCAGTAACCTCCTGAATATAAAGCAGGGCACTGCTGTAGGAGATCAGGCCCTCTGGAGCAGCAGGAGCCCAAATATTTATTTTAGTAACAGGAAAGACGACAGCGAGATAGAGGGAGTGACTGACGCCAGGAGTCAAGCATCGCAATAACCCAGATTCCCCCTGACAGGCTGATAGCTGTATGACATGAAGTGTGATGTATTTACAGCCATTCAGTGTTGCTCATTCTGCCTCTCGTGACCGCTAGTCTGCAGCATCCCGGCTGCTATTTGACCCTGTGGAAATTGGTGTGTGAATCTGTGTTTCATTGTCACATTAAAGCTCCCTTCTGGTGGTTACAGAGGCATTTGACAAACGTGTGATGAGGTCTAAATCTGCAGTACATGGTGTCTATGTTGGCTTTATCCCTGCATATGTGTATGTGTGTGTGTGTGTGTGTGTGTGTGTGTGTGTGTGTGCCTGCTCATACCTTATTGTAACATATCATATTCTTCCTGCTTGTTACCTTGAATAAGTGTGTGTATTGTAATCTAATTAGGTCTGCCTTAACACAAAGACAAAATTAATGAACTGAGCCGAGCTCCTTGCTCGCAAACACACACACTCAACCCCCATGACAGTTTAGGGGTGTGTGTGCGCTTGTAATTGTGCAAGTGAGAGATAGCTTGAACTGTGAGCCACTTTCCTTTATTCAACTTGTCCTTCTCTACAGTGTGATAAATGTTGTTTTTTATGAGCCCTTGAGCAATGTTACTCAGATTAGGGGAATCCCATACTTTACAACCACAAAAGACACACACACACACACACACACAAACTTCCCCAAGTGGCAGAAGCATCACTCTGGAACTAATGCAGACTGTGAGGGGAGGAGGAGGGAGAGAAAAAAATTGCAGAAACAACCACAAAAATAAAGTCAAACACACACACACACACACACACACACACACACACACACACTGACAGAGAGACCAGCGGATATGAGCAAGTGTGTGCGAGACACAGACAGACACAGACAAAACACTACTACCCCTCTTTTTACCATGTTGTCAAACTACACCCCATTCATCACCTATGTGTGTGTTTATTGTGCTATAAATGGGGTATTCTATATATTATACTCACATACGTCACATTAACAACAGGTGTGGTTGTGCTGACCACCTGCTACCTGCATTTCACACACGCACGCACACACACACACACATGCACACACACACACACACACACACACACACCCAGCGCTAAAGGCGGTGACAGAATGAGAGCACATTGAGGAAGAGTGGCCTTAACACACTAATTCTGCATCAACACCCTCCCACATACAGACAGAGGCACAGTGTCAGGATAGAAGACGAGGCAACACAAGCAGATGGAGAAAGGACGACGGAGGTATGCTGCCTTTGCCGCAGGAAATACTGTGACTGCGAGTTGAGCATGCATATGCTAAATGACCCCTAACAAAGATAAAGCATCCACTTACCAACAGTTTGCCTATTTACGCATCCAGCAGATACGAAGCAACGTTGTCATTCATTTGAAAATTATGTTTCTGAATAACTGGCGAATGTAATCCGATATTCACTCTCCCTTTAGCTCTGTTTTGGGCTCCGCCAACTCCTCGGGGAAATATCTGGCTCTTAAGCTGCTAAACGCTCCACTATGTTCAGCAGCTAGTGCTGGGCTGGTAGAGTACAGTGGGCTTATCTGAGCTGAGCAGAGTTTTTCACTAAAAACACCTTAACACAGGCCAGACAACCAAAACAAGGAGCTAAAATAACAACAAGGTCCATAGACCAAAGGGTAACTTAAGAGTCAGGAGATAATTCTCTGTGAGTTCGTCATTACAAGCCACCCCTGTCACATACACACTTATGTCATATGTTTATTTAAAATGTTGATTAGTGCAGCTTTAATAATATGATGGATAATTTAAAGCACATTTTTAGATGACATCGCACTATTTGCTGTTTGTGGGTGCATAACATATTAAAATATTAACTACATATATAATAATATATGAAGATTTACTTTTGATTGATACGGTCTATTGGTCATTATGTATTTCTGATTGAAAACGCTTGATTACAGCAGCAAGTTGTATTTACGGACAAACGCCTGAGGTGCAAAGTGACAGTGACAAGTGACCCTGTGCAAATGCCTTGAGGTGGAGATCTGTTGCACATGTGCCTGTTTCTGTGCCGTTTTAATGCGTGGCTCCAAGACATTCACTCTGTGTTTAAGAATCTGTTTTTTTTTTTTTAGCTTGTCTTGGGTAATCAAATTAATAATTAGGATGCACGATGCTGGCAGGCCTGCTGAGAGAAATCTGCAGCTTGTCACTTTTTTAAAACAGAGAGCAGCGTGAGCTCAGGAAGAACAGAGAGAATTACAATTGGATTCCAGCACGGCTTCCTCTGCGTGTACATCAGTAACAGCAGAAACACACATACGCCCATCAGGATGGTCAGAAAGCAGCGTATGGACAATATAATTTGTGCCTGCTTAGAGTCACACATCCACCTCTACTCACTGGGGAAATCAATAGGGCTGGAGATCAATCCTGTCTTATGGATTCACTGAAGCGCACACATATTAAAGGTTAAAAGAGAATCTGCTCTTCTGTGTCCTATAAAGTATAATGTAGTTGAAGATATTGAGGGCTAAATACAATCTAGGTTAAAAAGCATCTTGTGAATATTGAATTGGATACGATCCCAGATGCAGCTGAACATGAACAATGATAATTACAGTAGGACTGACGATGTGCTAGAAATTAAGATTTAGATTTCCCACCTTGATGAGGGAAAAGTGGGCTTCATCACCTAACTGGGTCTCTCTCAACCCAACGGTGATTAAAAGGCACTGAGATGACCTAGATAAGTAGCAATCAAGGTGGGAAGGTGGGAAAGAGAGAGCGAGAGAAAGAGAGAGCGAGAGAGAGATACCACCCACACTGAGAACTCCTGATTCCTCATTAAGACGAACACTGAGGGATTCATTAAGTTGGACACACTGTGTTTTTCTCAATCATACGTAGTGATTTAAACCCCACTGCTTTGCATTTTTCCCTTGACAAAAATTCTTTATTTGAGAGATACACAAAGTAGGCTATCTGGGAATTGACAAAATGCTAAACTAATCAGGCTTTTAATTGCCTTTGATTGCTATTGTTCGGGGGATTCTTATAAGGCTTGTTAAAATGCTGTTTGCCTCTGTTTCCTGCAGCATGAATTCTTGAGAAGTGAATGGTCGTTGAGTTTGAATAATCGCTGAATAAATACTGGAGCTTCACAACATCACTACTGTACAGTGATCTCTCTCTGCACTGACTTAGGTTTGAAAACTTTCACAAAGCAAGAAATTACAAAGAAAAAAAAAATCAGATACACTTTCAGAAAATGAGGACATATGTAGTTTATCTTGTTACTATTCACTGTCATTTAGTATCAGTGGTACATATTATGATAGCCTTGGCTAAATATGTTTAAATTAACATTTAAAGAACTGTTCCCAACCTGGGGGTCAGGTCCTCCCAGATTGTTACTAAAATGAAACAACCTGCAAAAGGGTCGGAAACAAGCTGTAAACACAACACTGACATTTTAGCATTTTTAAGTTGATATGGTGAACTCAGCAAACAGTGGTTTATTGACACATCGCGCAGAGCGACATTCATTTGCAGTTGAGTTTCGCATCCTCCGGCAAATGTCCAATATCCAAGTCCAGTATCCACTCTCCTTTTAGTTTTAAAGAAATGATCTGGCTTTTTAGTTGCTAAATGCTCCACGACATTCACCAGCTTGTTGCCAACTTTGTCTGTCTGCTGTTTGGCGCTGGGCAGGTAGCACTGCAGATGAGAGCGGTGAGAGTGAACCAAAATAGTAAAGGTGCGGGCCCTAAAACCAAAACAATGAGTTGCAAGATGCAGAAATACTCGGTGAAGCTGAGGGGAGCTGCAGAATCATGTGGTAATTCTCTGTGGGTTTGTAACCTCTCACATTAAACGTATATAGTCATTTGATCCATTGTTCATATACATACATATATTATAGCAGCTTTAAACTTCTCACAGCTCATAAACATATGCAGACTGTGAAGACGGCCGTCAGAAGTAGACAATACTTTATTTTAAATGTCATAGGCTAAAAATGTGAACCACTGATTCAAAGGATCATCAACGCACAACTTAAAAATGTTTGAATTTGTTGTTATTTGTAGCATGGTATTCGTGCCTTCAGTCTTCAAAACACATATGCTCTATTTTCCCACAGAAAACGAAAATGAAAACTAAATTTGATGTAATAAGTGCATCATGGTCAGACAGAAGTCTCCTCTGCCTTTACTCTCTCTGCGGCTCTTTCTACTTGCTGACTTGTTCATTCAGCCGTGCAACAAGCTTTTCACTCACAGTCGTTTGATTCAGCTTTGGATGAGGAGAGGCTGCTGGCCCGGGTCGCCAGGTTGCAGGGCTGGCACTGCTCAGACATGCCGAAGCCAGCAATCTGTTTATTGGACAGATTCCTCTCCAGCTTAGTTATCGTGGGTCGTTTTTCTGTTGATCTGCTTTGAGAATACAGTCCTTTTCAAGCTGAATAGACAGGTTCTGTCGACAGCATTACAAAGGTGAGCTCTTTGCTCGTCTGTTTTTAACATTCTTCAAGAGCACTCAGACTCCTCTGAGAAATCTTTGATTCTCATCTCTTCATCTTTTTCCTGTCATCCTTGTCTGTGTCTTTTCAGCCTCACTTACTCTGAAGACTAATCGATTGTCGCACCTTTGAACAGGTAGCTGCTTTACAGTCCAAATGCCCGTGCTTTTTGGCCCCTTTCACCTTGTTCAACCAAAGCTTTAGGTGTAATCTTTCCAAGACTCTGTAGGTCAGCTTTAATACTGTTCAGAGGTTATATCAGCGAGGTTAAGACGAGTGGATCAGGATCGTCACGGAGATGCCCGGGCAAGTGCTTCAGAGTTGGCTGGACTGATTCTTTTCTATCACGAGAAGCACCGCCGCCAGCAGACAGTACACCTAATCCTGGACAAAACCACACACATACAAACACCTGACATCCACTGAAGGCCCTGTGTGATTGAATGTGAAGCTTGTGGACAAAGTCTGGCAACGTGGAGTTAACGCCTCTATATTTGGTTTAGGGGTTTAAGCGTACTAAAGACACCAGGGAGCTCAGCAATGTGGAGCAGCCTTGTGTTGGAGAGGTTCAACACTAACAGCAGCACATGTGCACCACCCAGTGTTGATGAGAAGAATCACATGTTGACTGAAGAACATACCAGAGCCACATAGACACAACATAACCATAAACCCCTGGGGGTTAGCAGGGGCGGATCTAGATAAATATCTGTGGGTGGCAAGAGGGTGGCATGGAGACTTCAAGGGGTGGCAAAAATATACTGTATATACACTGATTAAATCGCACACGATCACATATATCAACATTTGCTTGGAAAATCCCCCAAACAAAGATATTTTTGTATTTAATATTTATTTTATTATATAATATTTATTTATTTATATATTTTATACATATTTCTTTATTTTCTTTTTTATATTTTTACATTTTTTAATATTTACATATAAAAATGATATTGACTAACTGTCATGTGTAGCCTTCTCAGTGAAGCCACACATTTAGTGTTGCCATTGATCCAAGATATCCAGTGTTTACCCAGTAATGCTGATTAAACGGATAAAGTGCAAATTTTCCAGTGCTAATATTTTATTGAACCGTCACTACATTGCTGACTGCTGGGGCCCTTCTGTTTGGGGCTCAGAGCGATTGATTTTTGTGCTTTTTAAACTGGATGCTCTTGTATGTTGGAGTCGCATGACTGATCTGAGAGTCTGGACGTGTTTGTCTGCAGAATGAGCTGTTTCAGAGACATTGGTAGCTGCAGGCGATCCAGAGACACTCGTAAGCACCGGTGAACATTTGGGTTTAGTCAGGTTTAACCCGTCCCTCACACAATCAAACACGAGTTACTAAAACAACCCCGCCACTATCCATCTCCCGTCGTTCTGTATTTTTATGAGGCCCCAAATCAGACAAAAGACGAGCAAAAGTTGCAAGAGGAAGCGGTGGCACAAGTGCAAGGGACTTAATTGCTGCTTAGTGCGAGAGAGACCGAGGCTCCGTGTGAGTAAGGATTTTACTAGTGGAAGTTGGCCACCCTATACTAGGGTTAGGGTTTATGTGTACCCCATACTAGGGTTGCCGCGACACTTGGTGTTACACACTGTTCAGGCATACATAGATTACATTACCTTCCCATTGCCCCCCCACTCACATTTAGCAGGAACCCGGACGGGGAGAGGCTGCACAGAAAGCTGCAATGGGTCTGTAACCAACCCTGTGTCCTCTGGCCGCTCCTGGCACCACACTGGAATCTATGGGAGAATCATCTCTTGCTGCATTCACTTGCAATCGGACATCGGTTTTGCTACTCTAAATTTCCAACAAGCCACAATTTTTCATATATTTTTGAATTAGATTGTTCAAAACTTGGGTGGCAAAGGCTTTTTTAAGCCATTTTTCTTGCTCAGAAAGTTAGCAGCTGGCTGATGAAAAGAGCATAACATGTCACACCTTCCCACCACACGCAGTTTCTTTGCGGTTGAGTCTCCCTCTAATCTGTTTCATCTTGCTACACCTGTTGTGCCCGATATGCACTGATGGATACGTCTTTTCCTAGTGCTATTGTCCCATGCATTTAGGTTGAAATCGGTCTTGATGTTGGGAAGGTATCAATGCAATGATGCAAAATAAAAATCGATAATTCCCCTCAAATGCATTAAAACTAAAGTAACGAGCCGGTTTTGAAAATGTAAGGAATAGAAAGTACATAAGTGTTAAAATGTACAGGGGGAGTAAAAAGTTGTAAGAAAAATAAATACACAAGTAAAGTACAGATACTTGAAAACTCTACTTAAATACAGTGACAAAGTATTTGTACTTCATTACTTCCTACCTCTGCTGGTGTAAGTGTATATAAACATTATTTGCTAAAATGTTTGCCAAGACTGTATATACACTATGTCAGTGCTGTTGGACTGCCACCAAGTGGCCAAACATTTATTGATGCAGCTTTAAGTACCCATATTATATCCCTTCAAAAAACACACAATGACTGGCAGTTTTAAAATGTTTATTAAAAAATAAAATAGAAAAAAATATATTTACATAAAAATGTCAACAACAAAAAAAAGAAAAAGAAAAAAAAAAAGCTGGGCAGCGAGTTCCCTCTGGCCACCAGTAGCTAGGTGTCTATGTAGAGGGCCACTGCTCACATAAATCAGCCAGGACATAGAGGGGCTGCCACCTTTCTCTAAACAGCAGCCGCCAGTTTAAAATCCCTCATTGAATTGTAATGGGGGGGGGGTTGTAATATTACATTGCATCTACATGTACATGTGTAAGCCAAAATCTCAGCGGTCCTAGCCATTTCCCTTTCCCGTCACTTGCACCAATCTGGAGAAGTCAAGCCAACGTGGCAAAGCACACCCGAGACTTGTTGTTTAACAATTTCACCCAATTGGATCGAGAGAAAAGTGACGAGGGGAAAGAGAGCACGGAGAGAGCTGCATTAGACTGCTGGGATGCACAGAGATTTTAATCGATACAGACTTTTTAGGATACTGCATGTCAAGTCTTTGCTGTGAAGATGAAGGCAACTCTAACCCAGTCAACAACGTTCCACTACCATTTTATTTTCAGCCTCTCATCAATGCTGGTTCTAATCTCAGACATGGCTCTCAGGGATGCAGTTTGAAAGGGTTAAAAAGGGGCTTGCCAACGGCCTCCACCTGCTGTCCAATTTATATCGGGGCTGGGATTGCATGTAACGGAGCATTTCATGGCTGGCCATGACAGTCTGTGGCGTCCAATAATGATTGTTTTGGTCCTATCAAAACGTGAAAGGAATCTCTCTGGAGGTGATGATTAGCTCATACTCTGCTTTGCCTGTGAGCCATCGGTCAAAACGGAAACGCTTCATCTGAGATTGAATTAATGCCAGGTGCAGTTTTGACTGAGGGATCAGAGTTGCCATGGTTTAAAGAAAAGGAAAACATAAATAGTGTAACAGTACTGAACAAAGTCTCCGTAAAATGTAAAGAATTGTTGGCGGACACTTTGGCCCCTTCTACAGTGCACCTACAGAGTGCAAGGCGCTCTCTGGGTGCGCTCGCTCAGGAACTGTTGGGCGTCTGATTAAAATCCTGTGGTGGCAAGTCATGAGTCTCAATACTTTCTCACACACGTTTCACTATGTCACACACTACACAGACCCAGACATTGACATTAACATCCCCCGTTTCTTACATTTCACGGATACATGTAGAAAACTAGACTTTGAAACAGGTCAGGACCTTCGTACAAATACAAGGGGGTCATGGGATGAGTTTGTAGTTCAAATGAGTTGGCTTGCGAGTCTGACAGCCACCAACGTTACTCCAGTCCAACAAGCAGCGTTTGTCATTTGGAGAAAAAAACCCAAATGGAAAGACAAGAGAGTTGACACAATAATTAGAATAATCCACTTGCATAGTAATAACACCAGCGTGTGTAGTGTTCTGGGCGAGTCACAGCCTTCGACAGTCCTGTCTGTGAGTGTGTGTATTTGTGTGACACGGTGCGCTCGCGGAAAACGACGTACACACACACACTCCAAGTAAACACAAAGAAAGGCATTGCAAACAATTAGCGGAAGTACCTGGCAATCAAATATACACAAGATTCCTGAATGGAATCAAAATATAATTCCCTTTCACTAGGGTCCTCGGTTCAGGAAGACTCCCCCACCCTCCCTCCCTCCTTCCCCTTTGTCCAGGACCACAAAGGAGAAAATCTTATCGCTGAGCATCTTAGTGTTGGTCTGCACTGATTTACAGCTGCGGGCAAAAGTTGACCTCAGCCCTGGGATCAGATTTCCACAACCACCTCCCTCGACTACAGAGAGTAAGAGATTTTGTCTGCCCTGGAATCAGTGGCTTTCTGCCCTCTTACCCTAATCTTGATCTTCAAATTCAAGTCAGATAAGCTGTTGCCTTCTTGGCCCCAAACCCTCCAACAACATGTAATACGACAAGCACAAAAATGAAAACACACTAGCATTTTTGTTTAACAGAACAGGCTCTTACAGGCCAAAAATCCTGCACTGTCTGGAAGCTTTTCTTTTAAAAATCACCTCCAGTGGAGAGATAGATGGCCAAGGCAAAAGCAGCAGGCCACTGCCACCCTTCCCCTGACAAAATATGGCAACAGCAGAGTCCCATAAGGGACACTCGCGGAGACATTCACATACACACAATCTCGAGGTGGCACTGCTAAAGCTCTATCTGTTCAGGAGCTACCTCTTTCAGGCTGAAACAGAAGTACACCGTCTCCCGTCCTTTCCAGGGTGCAATTTCCATCCCTCCACTTCCCTCCAGGATGCCTTAGACTAACTGGACTGAGGAACAAAACTTCCGTGAGGAATTTCATGTTAACCTCGCCCATTTTCACAAGACAGATGAAGAAAAATGGAAGCAATATCAAGATAAGAGCTCTGTATCCCTTTCTGTTCCCGCTCCTTCTTATCAACCAGAACAACACAAGTCAAGAGGGGAGAGGAGAGGAGAAGGGGGGGCTTTGAACGGGGGTCCATCTCAACCTGATGACAGACAGCCGCAAACAATCCCGCACACACACAGAAACAACAACAACTGATGAATACACACACACCCACACACACACTCACACCAGAGATGCTGCCTGGGGAAAGGTTTCGTAAACAAAATTTAAAATTCTACAAAAATAAAACAGTATAAAAATGCCTTTACATATACACACACAAAATTAAATAAGCATTTACTTTAGTTCCCAAAAAAAAAAAAAACATTATTGCACCAAATGAAAAAAAGTTTGTTCTTAAGTGTATAATCTGTAAAAAACAAAAAAGAAAAAGTAACACTGAACCACAGGCAGCTTGGCTGCAAGGGTCAAAACGAGGTCAAGTGAACTTGGCAATGGCATCACCACCAAGTACAAAAATAAACAAAAAAACAGGAACAGACCTGAAACAAAGATGAGGGAAACAAAAATACTGAACGTAACATAATACTGAAACTACAAAACTATGAACAAAAGTCATGCAGAAATGGAAAGGTAGAGATAGTAGGAGGAAGATGCAGAGCTGAGGGCTGTTGTTCCATGTTGCGGCAGCCCCAGAGTGAAAACTGCTGGTCTCGGGTCCTCTGTCTGCCTGTCCATCCTCCTTCGAGACGAACGGAGAGCCAGGGTCTTGCAGCCAGAGAGGAGAGGGAGGGAAAGAGGGGGAAGAGGAGTGGTTTCTATCTGCTGAGGCTAACCGGTAGGCTGTCCCTCTTTCTGCGTCGGTAAGTGTTGCGGTGATACTGTGTGTGCGTGTGAGTGTGTGTGTGTCCCCGGTTGGCCAGAACAGGGTTGTTGACCAGCGGCGGGTTGTGGAAGCCCTTCACGTTGAACTTGACTCCGTTCTGAGGAGGAGTGGAGAGAAGAGAAGAGAGAAAACATATATATAAATAAAACTTCTAATTTCATCACCGATGCACCAAAAAGGAAATTATGTTTGAAAGTTAATTTCTTTTATGGGACGGAACATTTAACCGTGTAGATTGACTTTCAGACCTCCTCTGAATGACTGTTAAGACAACTAACCACTGTGTCAGAACAGTATACATAGAAATTTGTTTACTCGGCTGTTTAAAGGAATAGTTTGACATTTTGGGAAGCATGCTTATTTCTCTTTCTGAGAGTTAGATGAGAAGATTGATACCACTGTCATGTCTGTACGCTAAATATGAAGCTACGGCCAGCAGGCTAAGCTTATCTTGGGATAAAGGCAGGAAACACCAGGAAACAGCTAGCCTGGCTCACTCCAAAGGTAAAAAAATAAAATAAATAAATCTCCATACCAGCACCTACAAAGCTCACTAATTAACACATTATATTTAATTTGGTTGTTTAATCCGTACAAAAACCAACTGTAAAAATAACAAGCTGTGGTTTGACATGAGAGAGGGTATCAATCGCAATCTTCTCATTTAATTTCATGGCAAGAGAGTGAACAAGCATATTTCCCTAATGTCAAACTATTCCTTTGATAAGAAATTTGTCCGTAAGAACAAGAACTGAATTAAATTGTTATGGATCATGTCCCTGTTTGTGTCCTTTCCCATAGCAACAGGTACACACCAGATGTTGGAACATCAGGCCTCAGAGCTGCAGTGATAGTGTTATTGTTTACTGATCAGTTATGGACTACAGATGGCAGTTTCATTTTATTTAACCTGTTACATGACTAGTCTGAAAAGAGAGAAAATCTGAGCGAGAGAGAGAGCGAGAGAGCGCAATCAGACACTTGACAGAGAATAGAGACCATGGAGGAGAAACAGAAGATATGAAGTGAAAAGAGTGTGAACTTGTGTGTGTGTCTGTGTGTGTGAGAGACAAGTTTGCCTTGACAGTGCGTTTGAGTGTGTTTGTGGCATCCGGCGCCTACCTTGTGTATGTGGCTCGAGTGGGGGCTGGGCGAAGGCTGGGGGCTTGAGGGGGCAGGGGCATGAGCATGGACTGGGGGGGGCATGTGGAAGAAGGGGGGGAGCCCGGTGTCTATACACACCTGTCTGCCAGGTATGGAGTGCATTGTTAGACCACCGGGCAGTGAGACGCGAGCCTGGAGGACAGAAGGGATAATATTTAACGACAGGTAAGACCTCCAACATGCTGTAAATGTCTGCTTACAAAACAACCTTAATTTTACAGCTTTTTGGTTGACATTCTATATGCAGCTCCCTTAACACTTCCTAACCCTCATTTTTATGCTTAATTTTCTACTTGTAATTCCAAATGTTAACCAATACATCATTTTTCTTGTTTCTAAATTCCATACGCAAACTAACCAAATGTAATTGCTAGTGCCTACCTGTGAGCCTGGATGCATGAGGAGATGGTGTCCTCCCATGCCGGGCTTTCCGGTGCCTATGCTGAGGCCTGGTGGTAAAGCTAGGCCCAGAGGCGGGAAAGAAGGGTACGGTGGCAGGGCTGGCGGAGGGACAGGACACGGCAGCGTGGAATCAGAGTCCTGGCAATCACACAAACAGGAAGGAGATAATGAGCAAGTGTGTCATTTGTACACAAGTGGCTGATGTATGTTTTCATCCAAAAAGCAGATTGGGTGTGATGAGAGAATAAAATCATGTGGGTGGCAGTATTACTCCATTGTGATGGATGTCAATTGCATAATCACAAGAAACTGTAGTAAATGGAGAGAAGTCTCCAGCAATTTGCCAGTTTGTCATGGGTGTTGTGACCAGCTAGTGTCGACTGCATGTCCTGCTGTCTGCATTATCATTATTCAACAGAGTAGCGGTTATGTTAATTCACTCGTTGCTAGGTCAGAACTTACTTGCCTGCCAGTTTAAGTACAAACTCTTACCTACAAAAGGCAAAAACCATGTCAAGGGCTTTTACAGTGTGTGTCTATCTGCTTATCCTGCGTGTGTGTATTGTGTTCTCTTACGTTGTCCGAGCCAGACAATGAGGAGACAGAGGAAGCTGAAGAGTGCTGCTGGGGGCTGGAGATGGACATGGGGGAGTCTGCGCTGTGGGGCGACACCGAGTCCCTTTGCTGCTCCTCCGACCCTACAACCCCAACGAGCATACAGGGCTCCTGCTCCGCCACTGGCTCCTTAGGAGGTGAAACTACAAAAACACAAAACAAACGAGAAGTTCAGTAACTCACAAATTCTACACACTTTGCTCAGTGGATTTTTTCATTTATATATAAAAAAATGACTTAATACAATTCCTTGACTATGAAGCTGCTTAATAGGGTGTAATTTCATCTAATGCAATAAATCAATTTAAACATTCGTATTAGAATAAAATCCTTTATCGTGTACTCCAGTTTTGGTTTCAAGACATTATCAATGAAAGAACAGTACTGTAGAATTGTATATTAAAGAATGGTACCTCTGTTGTCTGTTCGAGCCAGATCCCTGCCCCCCCACTTCTTTATGATCCATTCCCTGTAGTCGATCACTTCCTGGGTCAACCGGATTATCCGGCCCAAGGTGCTGCAGTGAAGAGAGAGAGAGTAGGGATTTAAAAGAGCACCGCTTTGAAGCAGGATATCTTTAATACTGTTGAATGGATTGAATACAAACCTTTCAGAGTCTTTGTTGGGATACGACCTCGCAAGTGGGGACACGGCATGACTCAGGACAGTGTAGGCATAGTCAAGCACCTGCTTGACATGCATGGCACCGTAGGAACCCCTGCCCACATCATTACCTATACAAACACAATGGTAAATATTAGGGATAAAGTAATAAGGTAATCTGGCCCAGTAAACGGTCATATTTAACCTAATTCATTTTTGTTGCTTTCTGATTACTTTTTCTAAACTTATGCCTTGCTGTGGGGTAATACACGCTCAAAATTCTGTTGGTACCACATCTTTGTATAAGTTTAAATTTGTGGGAAAATAAAATGATCCAGTGTCATGCTTGAAATTACCACTACCAAAATAAGGAATTCTCAAATCCTTTAAGCTTTTATTCTTTTAATTTACCTACTAAGGCAACACAATTAATTATAATGGACCTTTGTGAGAAGGTTTTTTAAAAAGGTTATATATTTTTTTGAACTTGAAACTATTGGCCTCAACTGCATGATCATGATGTACTATATTACATGACATGACCACTGGTGATTTGGTTGTGGTTGGTGAATCTAAGCAGGGCATTTGCCTCAACTGCTTTTAACTCAAAGTTACTGTGTACGGTGTGTTAAGTACCATTCTTATTGACTGTGATCATTGTAAACCTGTGAAACACACACCTGGAAGCAGTGGGTCCTCTATGCAGAGCATGGATGGCCTGTATCCATTTGTCATGGCCTTCATGATCTCCTCTTTCGCTATGTATGCGCCTCCATTTTTGATGCGAATCCCTGTTTTCAAGTAGTTGAAATGGCGGCCGTACAACTCAAAGAACTCGATCAGCAACACGCCCAAATTCTCATTAGGGTTTCTGGCATCAATACGAGGATGGAGCTGAAGAGCAAGCAAAGGAAGACTGGATTAGTATGCATTTAAAACAAGTATTACTGTGCATTACATAAGTGGTATACTAGTACCAACTCTTCTAGGAATCCTGTTATTGCTACTATTATCAGTATTATTATAACTACCTTAAGAAACATTATAACATACTACAATAATGCTACTACCTCTAAAATTGCAACTGCTACCACATCCGTCAAGAGGGCTGCTTTCTGCTCTTGTTGCGACATATCTGTTTTATGTTGTGTGTGTCTGCGTCTTACTATACCTGAAGGAAGCTGATGACCATGAGGATGAGGCTGTAAGAGCTGATACCCCCGGTGAAAACTTCGTTTAGATCCCGCTGCAGCAGAAACTGCTTCAGCACAAAGATCAGGTAAGGCAGCACTGGATACATCTGAAAGTGGAAGAAGAAACAGATGTGGAATGAGAATGGTTGACTCAGTCAAACTCTGGATTAGGCAACAGAAAGAAGGTGAAGGAGAGAATCCAAAAAAGAAAAAAAAAAAAAAAGATTTCAATTGAACTTTTGTTCCATTTGTAGGACTGACTGTTTATTGAGTTAGAGGTAGGACTAGAAACAGTGAAGAAATCAAATTATTCCAATGATCCTAATAATTATAATATATCACAAACCAATTTGATTTGTGATTCAGTGGTTGAACAGAGCAATTCCTGTTTTCTTTTAAATTTGAGTCAAATTCAATTTTGTAAATCGTGATTTGATACAGAAACTAAGCAATCCTGGAGTAGATTTTGTGACAGTTTCTGGTCCAACAAGTTACCAGAAGAACTGCTGAGCCTCAGTTATTGCTGAAAACAATGATTAAATCTTAGTGGTTTTTTTTTGGGGGGGGGGGGCAGCTGAAAAATCATAATTTGTAAATCTATGCCATTTATGAATTGTTCCTCTCCTACTTACCATGTAAATACTCTAACTTCCAACTGGGCCAAACGTTCTAAAAAAGGTTTCAATGAGGCTTTCTAGAGCCTGTGACTTGATAATGTGCTGAAGCCCCAGAGGGCCTAGGAATGGGAATTACAAATATGTTCATTTTCCAATTGAAAAGGAGGCATAACCTCCCGGCAGTCTGTGGGTGCATATCTGTGCCAGTGGAGCAGCAGGGCTCGGTTGACTTCACCAATATGCTTTCAAGAAGCGCAAACAAGACTGGGAGGATAAACTTTGAGCTGACCCCTCGATGACAAGACCACACTGGAGTCTGTCACACCCCCTGTATTCACAACATCAACCATCACTGGATTGATGCTGAGTGTGGTTTCTTTCAAGCTCCAACATGAATATCCAGAGAACCATAATACAAAAATGCAACAACAACAAAAGGACAAAAGCCAAAACCTGACAGTGTGATGGAACATCAGCACCTGGAATCCCTCTCATGCATTAGCTACTACAACCGTGACTAAAGCAGGCAGAGATCCACCTTCAGCAGGAATTCTGTCAGAGCCGTGGGGTGGATTTCACCGCCCCTGAGTAGATTTGGCAACAAGGTTTTCAGCAGCACACAGACTCAGTTAGAGTTGAGTGGAGATTATACTGAGCACGGTTGCTGGGGTCCATTCCAGCTTCACTTTGGAAATGAGACGAGCCAATACAAGATTGAAGTGAAGTGTAATGCTTTAAACTGCTGGCTTGCCTGATTCACAGAGGGAATTTCCAAAGTTCTGTATTTAGGCCCCACTGTAAAATAGTAATTATGTGACTCCTCTGGTGGTTTTTATTTAAATGTGACTACACAACCTTTTCCTGCTCTTGTCCTCCATCTCGATGTATTGCTTGTAATGTGCGTTGTGGCCGGATTTCATTTAGCCTGTGAAGACTTCAATTCACAATCACAACCATCTGGTTTTAATGTGCAGCAGCAAAATGTGCAAATGGTTTTTCTGGCTTTTATTTGATACCCTTGTGGTCTGATTCAATGATTAAATACTAACACTAAGATAACAAGTGCACCTATGACCTGTAAATCCTGCCAGCAACATCACAACGGCGACAGGTATATCTCACCTTCACATAATCTTTAATGAAGCTTGCCGCCTTGACTCCAGTCTCCACATTGAAACTGATGTCCACCTTCACCTCAGTCTCCTGGTCTGTCAGCTTGATGATTGGCACCTGAGGGGAGAAAAAGTGACAGATATTAGCAAACATTTCAGTCAAGTTGTCAGCTGTGGGGCACTTTCACTGTGGGCAGAAGCCAGAGGCGAAAATAAACATCTGTCCCAACTGACAGCCTTTTAGAAGGAAAAGCCAATCTAAAAATGAACATTCAGCTATTAACTACTTATCATCAAGTCAGCTTGCAGTGGTTAGCCTGGTCATGTGCACAACCCACAGCATGTTAGTGCATTCTACTGGGCTACCATACCACTGTGGGATTGTAACTATAAACACTTCCACCAGAGAAGGTGCCCACATTACCCTCGAGTCTTGTGCATGTTAAGCTGCAAAAATTTTTTGCGTAACTTCTAAAACACTACAAAAGAATGGACGAAAGTAAACAGTGACCTGAGTAGTTGATGACAAATTTTAATTTTGTGTGAACAAGAGGTGACAAAGTACCAGCTGCTACTGTAATGTTATAGTGGACAGTAAATGTATATTTAAAGTTAAACAGGGAAAATGCCAATTATCACGCAAACAGATGGAAGACACTAATTGAGTGTCTTCTTTCCCCCCCTCATATTTCCATGGAGATAAGAGAGTGAACAAGCCAAAGCTTTATAGTTCTAACTGACCATTTCAAGTCCAGTGGACTTTTCTATGTGTTGCCAATTTTTGATTTGGCTGAGTTCATTCCAATTGGTTTCCCATTTACTGGGGCTGTAATATTGTATCACTTACTGTGAAGAATTAAACCTTGAGGAAGACTGAAATTAGCCTTCAGGCTGTTCTGTTGTGCCAGATCATTAATCATTGCATCAGTGTACATGGAATATTAAAATTGTCATTTCATCAAAATTGCTGGTGTGTTTGATGGACATCTGTTGTTGAGAATCAGTGTGACTTTATTTAAGGATCCAATATAAACACAGCATGACATCTGCCTGCAAATAAAAGAGTGGATAAACATGCCCTGGTTGCCACTACTCACTGTGGCCTTGTCCAGCACTTTGATGGAGAAAGGTTCTGCCACATTATGTTTGCGAAGAGCTTGTTCTAGCTCTTGCAGTGGGGGGCGCTCCCACTTCCCAAACACAACCAAGTCAATGTCACTGAGGGCAAAAAACAGTCAGAACGTTAAAATACTTGCCAGAAAAAAAACACATCAAGTATAACAGTTTAAGTTTTCTTCAATCATAAATAAATGGGTCTTACCTTGTTGGAAGGTACAGCCCTGTGCTGAAGCTGCCAAATATTTGGACCTGCAAAGACAATGTTGAAGGAATATGAAAACAATGACCAAAACCAGTATGGTTAATCAATCTCAGATTAACCATACTCAGATATATATATATATATATATATATATATATATATATATATATATATATATATATATATATATATATATATATATATATATTCTTTTTTTTTTTTTTAAAGAAAGAAAAAAACTACAAAGCACTTTATAACATGCTCTTGACAGTACAGATCAGCTGTCGTACAACAGTTAATTTGTCGTAATGATGTATATATCCAAAACAAATGTTTGCAAACTACAGGGTTCAGAGCTATTTCCGGGTTCCACTTCTCAGACAGTAAACACTGCCAAGTTGAGTAAGCTGCCAAATTAAGTACACAATAGCTAGAAAAAAAATGCAGTGTTTGGGGACTGCAAGCGAAAGCTCTCCAAAGGAAGCAGAGTGGAGTTCTTTCCTTTTCCGTCTGGTAAATACAACAAGGCAATAGCACAAAGACAGGCCAGGATTAATAGGTTGAAATGAAAAGGGAGGCTGGTACAAATCAGAGGCTTGATCCATTTACCTGACAATCTGGCTCACACTGGAAGAGGGGAAGACTGACAGCCAACAAATCACCACTGAGCGTGTTTTACATGATTAAGTAATGAGAGGGGCATTACATCAACCCTACGTCGCTGCACTACTCAACCAGCCGCAGGATCCTCCATCACTATTTCTGCACATACAATGTGAGTGCACTTCAAAATATAGATGAAAGTTTTTTTGAAACACAATGACTTATAATTTTGTATATAGTTTTGATTAAATTACTTTTTGTATCTTGAACTCTGTGACCTGTTCATTTAGTCTATGGCAATTGGCATCAGGGTAATGCACTTGCTGGTTAGTTTTATACCCAACCATCATTAACTAATGTGGCACAAAGTAGTAGCAGTACTTCCTTAAATAAGAATGTGATTCTTAAAAAAAATAAAATGAAACCGCAGAATACAGTGTTGGTGTGGTATCAGTTTTCAGGAACTTACCGCAACGGTGTTACACCATTTGCTGTATTTCAATAATTATTCAGTAGCAGCTCAATAACAACCAGTCCATTTTAACAAAAAGTGCTCCTATGAAAGACATTGTGTACTGAGCTATTTCTTGGCCAGGACCAGTTGCAAGGCAAGCAGTAAAGACTTAAGGAAGTTACTGTTACCAACAGTACATATAGATGTGTGAGCGGTATCAATCTTCTCATCCAACTCTCAGAAAGACAGTAAATAGGCATAGTTCCCCAAAAATGTCAAAATTTCCCTTTAGGTTTGTCAGAATCCCAAGCACCCATAGAAGAGTAAACTGTCTCACTTTTTTGCAAGTTCTGATCCATTTACTTCAACTCATGTGAAGAAGTCAAAGAAATTTCCAACAGTATATAAATATACAATAAGTTGGTGTTATCTTGTACAAGCAATGCCTCACCTTATAAAAAGTGTAAATAAAAAAAATAAAAAAAACACACACACACTCAACAAAGATTTATGAGCAATTTGGGATCACAGTTTGCCTGAGTGCCAATAACTCCTCCTCCAGGAGTGGACTCCATGATTTAAGAGACTGCTCTTAAGAATCTGAAAGGGGGACAAATGATCCAAATAAACACAGGCGCGTGTGTGTGTGTGTGTGTGTGTGTGTGTGTGTGTGTGTGTGTGTGTGTGTCTCTGTATCTTACATCTGCAGTGGGCCACAGCTCCTTGATGACCATCTCTATCCGGTTCACTACCTCCTTCCTCATAGCTGCTTCCTCTGGCCGAGGAGACATGAAGTTGTAGAAGTCCATCACCTCCTCGTGGAGTCTGTACAGAAAGGAGGATGACAGATGTGGGTTATTTTCAATCCATTAACAATTATGCTACACACACAGACCAGTAAGAAACCTGGATTGAGAGAAGGACCTGAGCATGATGTGAAATATGTATTTTACTTTGGATTATTTCTTTTTGCAAAGTAATATACAACAAACATCAGGTGAGGATATCTTCTTAGACTTGACTTACACACATACCAAATTTGGCTTACATTTCGTGGGGGGAAAAAACCCTCTCCAGATGGCCCAAGATGTTTCCTTCTTATCACTGTTCTGGTTAACCCCAATCATGCCAGAGCTGGCAGAAGCAAAGCATCAACATAGTATGTTCTACTGAAAATATTATGTAGTTTCTGTTTTGTTAGCTTCTACTTTACTTGCTGATACTGTACTTGTTAAATGAATCGAGTATCAACCAGACACAACCAATCTGCATTACATACCTTACTAACTGTAAATTATGTTATTTTAGAATCACAACTGTGTGAAATCATTAGAAGTGTTTTTTTTTTTCAATCAAAGGCAAAATCGAATATTGTGACAAAACACATGAAAGTTCTTCTATTTTTGTAGGATCACAACTCATTCGAGCCAAAACCTATTTCTCTAAGCTAACCTTTACACTAGACATAGCCCTATACATAACAGCAACTGTAACCACAACAACTGTAACTAGCCCAGAAATAAGACTATAACATTAGCTAAAGTGGTCATGTTAAGGACTGGATGGATGGAGACTTTGTAGAATTCTTCTCAACTTGCTATCAGTGAGATCATTTGGTCCTTATCAAGACACAGGTACAACAACACACACCTTTGACAGGAATGTGAAAAGAGGGTTTAGAAAAACACTCAGGGCCATATCATCCAGGGTAAGCCTGATGAGTCCCAGGCCTTATTGTTATTGCTGATATGGTTTCTGGTTTGGCAACAGTGGGGCAGATATAATGTAAAGATTTCTGACCAGTCAAATGCCTCCGAACAGAGGAACTCTGTTCAACCCTGTGGCCATTCATTTTTCTAGGAATGCATGCCATGATGTCAGTGTGAAATACAGAACAGGGAGACTGTCACAATCAATTACCAGAGCCCTGGAGGAAATGCAGTCAGCCCATGTCCCCACTCTTCAGTGAAAACTCTCTGCCAGCAATCCAGGCAGGCCAGGGCGTATCCATGCCAATAGTCCACCACTGACAGAGGGCACGGTTATTGTTGCCCCCCCACAGTCAAAATAACTACTGCTACTACAGCCACCCAACATCACCTCTTCAATAACTTTAGGGCTTGTTAAAGCAATCAATAGTGTTCAGTGGTGCAGTCTATGACCACACTACCATTACAGAAATGTATCTTACTGTGGAAGCAATGTTTTTACTGCCATCCACACAGACACAGTTTTCGGTCAGTATATGGTTATTTTCAATTTGGTGTGCAAATCCCAATATGTGGGGACTTCAAAAGGGTAGCCCTGAAGGCAAACTACTGCAGACTAGTCAGTACACAAGCCAAAACTTGCATCGGAAGACTTGAAGAACCACAAACACCCAGAGAAAATGAAATATGTTGTTCATTCACTATCTGAAGGACAAAACATCAATGAACAGCCTACTCTTCCAGTTAACTTATCTAGGGTTATCTGGAAATGTAGCATCAAGTATGTCAAAGTGCTTTCCTGACAAACACTAATTCCCTGTACAGAAAATTCCCAGATGGGTGCAACCAGCCATAACAAATATCACAAGGCCCTGCAACACACCTGGAAGTTCCTTGTCCAGTTTTTGAAGGCTCCTTGTCAGAGCAAAAAGACTACAGTTATAACTTATATATATATATATATATATATTTATTTATTTATATATATATATTCAGTTACACAGCTCTTACTATGCAAACAATGTAGGTGTCATACATTAAAAAAAACACATACTAATCATTCATAAATACCAAACAGCAAAAAGACAAATAAATTAGATTAAACTTAAAAAAAAAACAACAAACATATATACTCTAGTTAAGCTATACTCAAACTGTTTTCACATAAACTGACGTGTAAATCAAGTCCCATCACTGTCTGTTATTTCACAGTGAGAGCTCTATAGAGAATAACCTGGAAAAACAGAGAATTAACTGTGACTGCAGCCACAATAACTGGGGTATAAAGGCCAATTATCCAGCATCGAATACAATGGAGTAAAGATAACTCAACGTGCTGATAAATATTTTACTTCGCTTTTATTAGGTGTAATGAAATGCAGCGGACACCTCTTAAAACACACAATATCAAACTTCCTACTTTAAACCCAGAGTTTTAATCATACTCTCACTGCAAGCAGACCTATTACTTCAACGTTAAAGCAACGAGGAGCAGTTCAGGCACATTACACAAGTGAAGAGTTATCCAACCCCGACAGCTAAAACATGGGCAAGTTGTAGTATTTTATATCTATATGGTATGCCAATTACAGTTTCAACTCTATTTCCTCAGGCGGCTTCATTTTCTTTGCCTGGCGGGGGAAAGTGTATTTATTTCGCTTTTAAATGGCCGGTTTTCATAACTTTCACATGGAGCCGAAGGAGGAGAACCGTTAGCCAAGTTAGCTCCCCGGTCAGGCTAACGAGCGGACGACACTGAAAAGCAACATATCCGGTCAAAACCTTCTAAATAAACCACCCGCTGAAAAATGACCGCTCGCTAAAAAATATTATTATTAAATGAAATACAATTAAATAATCAAACCCTTCCCCCGCGATGTGCGTTTTTTCTAATCTCGCTACCAAACTGTCCGTCGGAAACTGTGATTTCTCAACGGCCCAGTTCAAACTTCAGCGGACGGTAACGCGGCGCTTCCGGTGCCGCTCCGGCCGTCGCCCGGTGTCTTCACATGTAACGGCAGCTTTCAGCCGCCCAGCGAACAGCCCGACTCCGGTTTACACTGCAATGCTGCTCCGCCGGCCTATGAAACTGCGCCGGGAAACCAGAGGCTACATCACAACGCCGTGATGTAGCACAGTACTCCACGCACATGACGAGCGATTAGCACCGGGCTTTAACCGTTAAAACACACGACACAAGACGAGCATTATCCTTTTTAATCGGTAGTCTGTAACAGTGTGCGGCCACTCACCCGAGGACCCCGGGGTTGTACTTCCTCGTCTTCCAGGGCGTCCAAGTGCTCGCATAATTGCCATTAGTGCAGTTTGAAAGCAAGTAATTCATCCCATAAGTGCTCGCTTTGTTGTCACTTTTCCTCCGGC
This sequence comes from Lateolabrax maculatus, assembly GCA_031216445.1. Lineage (NCBI taxonomy): Eukaryota > Metazoa > Chordata > Actinopteri > Acropomatiformes > Lateolabracidae > Lateolabrax > Lateolabrax maculatus. Next base: position 17,685,766 of record CM062218.1, read on the forward strand.
CTGGGTGGTGACTGTGTGTGTGATTTACAGGTACAGAGGGGTGAACCTGGTGGCGCTTCACGCAGATCTGCTGCAAATTGAAAGCCGGGAGCTCCTGTAGGTGACGGTGGTGGTGGTGGTGGTGATGGTGGTGGTAAAGGTTGACGTTGTTGTCCATGCTGTCGCTCACGCTGAAGAGCAGATTGGCACCCCCGACGTTTTTATTAACGTTGCCCGTTACATTTGCACCCATAGTCCTCTCAAGAGAGCAGCTGGAAGCGGGGCTGTCCCTCCCGGATTCCTGCGAGGAGGAGGAGGAGGAGGACGACGACGACGACGACGAGGAGACGGTTCCCGTCTTCTGGGGCAGGGTTTTCCCCTCACCGGCTCCGGCCGTGGTGAAGGAGTTGCGGTGTGCGTTCCCGTTGGCCAGCGCGATCCCCAGCGAGGACATCGCAGCGGCGTTAACGCTCGTAGCGCCGTTCACGACGCCGTGATGGCTGCTGCCGTTGCCGTTACCGCCGCAGACGCTCTTGCTCGATGCCACCGCGGTCGCCACATTTTTCAAAACATCCAGCGCAGCGTAGTTCACGCACTGGTTGTGGTTTTGATTGTGGAGCTGCTGCTGAGCGGACAGGGTCCGTACTCCCTGAGAGGTCTCCCAGACGTGCATCCATAAGGCGTTCGCAGGTCCTTTCTGTTCGGGCTGAATCCAAGCTACCCTCGGATCCATTCAACTTCTTTTCTCTGGTAAAAACCCCTTGCTCCCCCCCCGCCCCCCCCCCCAGCCCGACAAGTATGGAGCACCAGCGAGCCCGTCGTGAATCTGCGCCTCTTGCTGGACCTCTCAAAGGTCGCTACGCCGTCCGGGGTTACGAGAAGAGAAGTATTTAAACATTAAACCGAATCAGGACCATTGGTGAAGTGGCCCCGTTGCGCCGCTAGCTGGGGGGAAAAATGCTAGCCGTTTCCTACGGGAATTCAATATGGCGTATTCTCTTCAAATCCACGCGCATGCGCTCTGCGAGGGGTTTCTTAAAGGATGACTGCGCCCCCCGCCCACTCCTCCATCACCCCGGCCGCTTGATGAATTGCACGTAATAAATATTTCAATTTATATTTGATAAATATTTAATTGAACAACAAATGAAGTACACGGTAAAACGTCAGTAATGAACAAGCGTCCTGTGGTCCAGTGGCTGTTGAGGTCCCGCTGCACTGGCTGCACCTCCCGGACATCACGGACGGGTGGGTGTGCTCATAGGGGATCCCCCCATCAATATAACATCCTAGCATTAGGTGGATATCTTGAAGTGTTGGCACCTTTTTAAAATTGAAATTAAAAGGTCACATATTGATACATGCAAAGCTGAGGATTTTGGGGGCATTAATAGCGTGGAGCACCCAGGGAATCTGCCTGTTCTTTCTCTGTGGGTAATGCAAGCCTGGATCTACACCTTTTATGTGCCTCTGTAAACCACTGTAAACATTTGAAACCCTTGAAAAACAGAAAACACGAGCAACAAAACACAATTTACATAAACATTAGACAGAGAGGGAGACCACATTGTGAGGTCAGCTGGCATCTCAAATACCACTGGGGGCCATAATAGCAACCTTTGGCCCTTGAAACGCTGCTCACATAAATACAAATAGCAGAAAACTCAGACTGCATTACACGGGGGGGGTTTTTTCACTGTTGCGGCGTAAATGGAGCTCCTTCTTTCTGTGTTTATTAGTTCAGATGTACTCTGCGAATCCAAATGCTCATTTTCAAGGGGCAACGCACAGCAGGTGGCGACTCTGTATGCCACCCGGCCCCAGAAAAAGCCATCTCCCAGCCCATTAAGCTCTATGATGGAGCGGAGGCAGGCTGGATAAGGGCATATCCAGCACCTTCTGGGATGCTTATACATGTAAAAGAGAGAGCGAGGGAGAAAGCGCCTTGCATAATGCCCGCCCCCAACCCCTGCTACTCACGTGCAGCATGTGACAGAGTCAAGGAAAACCCCCCAGAGCAAACAGTGTGCCAGCTAGGATATGTATCTCTCTGTATAACACACTCAGGCATGCACACAGCTGTTCACTCCCACTGTACGCCTGTAGAAATCTAAGCTTTTCCTTCCATCTCCCTCTATCTTACACTGGAAGACACAGGCGTTTGAGTGACGCACCAGATTGAATAGGTTATTCCTCTCATCTCTCCTGTCACATTCTCGGCTCAAGCCAAGCGCCAACACCGACTGTGTGCCAGTGCGTGTGTGTTTGTGTGTGATTTCAAGGCTGGTTTGCCTCATTGTCAGCTTTTATGGGATTACCACATTGGTGACTGGACCGTAGCTGACAGATTGCCCCCCCCCCGCCCCACATATACATAAAGAGAGGCACGGCTGGAGAAGTCAACAGTATGCTCTTAGGCGTAACTGTAATGGGAGATAATATTAAGGGAGCAGGCAGTAGTCTTGCATGAGAATGAGGCCGCAGCATGTTCCACATTTTTAACCCACATTTGTGGAAAGCTGCATTTACACTGTAATCAACAGCTATTTCACATGACTACACACACACTCATTTTGCCAGTGATGTGTCACTGTGTGGTTATATACAGTAGAACCCAGGTAATATCATCCAACTGCAGAGCAGCAGCTCCTGCAGGTTCGGATCTGCAAAACTGGACCAGTCAACCTGCCAATCTGCAGACAAGTAAAAAGCATAGCTTCTTTCATTTTAACACTTGCACAAGTTGCAGGCAATGATTGAGGCTTTACATTTGTTTTTAAGCATGTCTTCTTACATATTTTGCTTTTTGCAAATCATGCTTTTTACACATTTTAAACATATGCTGGAGCATATTTTCTGCTAAATACTGGGAGGAATATAAAGTTCACACTGCTCTGAGCATCACAGTCTGTCCTCCAGGACTTCTGGTTGGTTTGGAGAGGGAGGGAGAGGATCCTGACTAAATTTTGTTTACCCATAGACACAGGTACACACACAAAAAGGCCAAGGGATGCAAAGACCAAAAGAAAAGGGAAAGGAAATTAGAAAGGAAAGAAATCGGCCACTCTTTATCTGCAGGTGGCGTGAGTGTTAAAATTGAAGCAGCTGTTCCTTTCTTTGCAAAGTTCCCATTCTAAACTGCTGCTGCTCTTCTTTCCTATAGGTGGCGTTGGCTGGCATGTGTAAATTAAATATTACAGATCAACTCCCCTTGTTGAGTATCGGCAGCCTGCATGAATCAATGTGTGGGTTTGAGAGTTAAAAGCCAGTTCATTGCAATGCTTTGCATATAAAAAGAAAATCCAATGGTGTCTGCCTGAAGATGAACGGTATTACAGTCAGTTGGCAGGCTCAGTAAATACTGGCTGTGTAATATAGTGTTGCAATTACAAGAAGCGTGGATAAAGAGGATCCACAGAGGAAGTAGCCTGGAAGAGAAAGAGCGAGACAGTGGGGAGCTCGAACATGAAGGATGTCACTCTGCATAGCCTTCAGCCACACACAGCCTTCATTTTTCATCTCACTCAGACACAGCAGTCCTTTTATTTATTGATTAAAACCATGTGCAAAAATGATGACAAAATCCATTTATTTTAAATACAACACATTTTTAAAATTAACGTGAACTTGGCTGTGACTGGGGCTGAAAAAATATGTCCTCCACTAGGAAAGGTGCAACTGATCAAGAGTTATGGGTCTCCTGCAGCAGGATAGTACCCTGTGGAAAGCTTAAGTTCAAATGACATACAGCTCAATGTCACCAATGTCATTTTTACTGTATGTGAATTTAAGGTGTGAAGATTTTTACCAAAGTGATGAGATAATTGCACTTGTTTCCATCTGAACCTATTTTGAGAAACACTGAAAATGAGGCAGATCCCATTATTAGTATATAAAAAGTCAGTTGTGATTGCAGTCCTAACAACAAAAAACGACCGACAAAACGATTTGGTTACATTTGGTTGAATTGGATACAATAACAGTAACAACTGTAACAGAAAAGAAGAGCTGGTAAGATTGTTTCCTTCTCTTACCTATTCTCCCAGTCCCCCTCCCTTTAATTCAATAAACCTCGTCCATTCAGTGTCATTCATGCTCAGCACGCTCCTGCTCCCGCACACTCCTCCAAACTTTCCCCTTTCATTTCTTCACCGCTTTCTCAGAAAGCCTGACACCAGTGATGAGCTCAGGCAACGCTCTCTTCTTCTCATTTCAGGCATGGGTGAGTTATTGAGGGCCATGCTTGATTTCCATTTGATTTCCCCGCAGCCCAGTAGCTGTGGACAGGCCTGCTACAGTCTCAGTCTTTACGGGACAGGAGATTCACTCAGGGCTTTTGCTCCAAAGTGGCTTCTTTTCCAAGAGTGTGAGATGTTAAGGTGGGTAGAAAAAGTCTTCCTGATGGCACCCGGAGCAGAATGAGGCAGGGCTTAATTCAAGGTCCCTCTTTCATCTACTTAATATGACTGGATGTTAAAAAGATGCATTTGCAACAGATGCCTCCTGAGAATGAATGAAAACTTTAAATGTCTGCTTTGCATTTCCAAGTTTATGTTCCATCTGGGAGAATATGCAGATCAGCGGAGAGTCTCAAAGCTGTTTATTGCCGGTGCAGTGGGTTATAAATCCACTGTATTACTGTTGAGGCAGGCTCAACTCACTGATTCCTCCGTAGGAGTGCTAAATGTTGCCTCTCTGGCAAACACAGCTCCTACAGTACATTAGCTTCAAGGAAATGTAAGTTACTTTGTGCTTTAGGCATTATTACCTAACTAATGACAATAATAGAAAATCATTTTAGCACTGATAGCTTTTAATTATAGCTTGCTTGCAGTTCAGATGAGATTATTTACGATCATGCAACCTGTGTTTCAGTCTGTTTTCAGTGAATAAAAATCAGTATCTTCAAGGATTGTTCTGACATCTGCTATTGTAAGTACCAGTACCTTTTCAGGATTCCAGTACCCAGTGTTTCTAGAACAGAAAGGGAATCAGCGCCTTCCTACTTTTAGGGTAGTCTTCGAATTTAGCGAGGTACCATCTGTAGAGAGAGAAAGAGGGAAAAGAGATTTTTTTTCTATTAATACAAGTATTTGCATCAAAGTGTGCTTCAATACACTCCATGAAAACCTGCTTTGTGTGTGTGTGTTATTATTCTTACTTGTGGTGGGCCACAGCCCTGCTGGTGAGGACCACTGTGGTGGAGATGGCGAAAGCTAAACTGTGAATAGAGTGGCCAGCCAGAGCGAAGCCTGCCCACTCTGTTATCTCTCCTAAGAAGTTGGCTCCAGACACATATTCAAACATTCCGCCTGTGGGAGGAAGACACAGGAATTAGGACAGGTATGCTCATCCTTTCATACGCTCACTGAAGCAAAGACAACCCAAACATTTTACTCTGGAGGAAAATAAAATGGGATGGAATTTCAGCTACAATTCAATACTTATAGCCGAGTGAGTACTGGCATTTCAACTATCTCGCCATGTACTTTCAAGTCTGCGCGCTGCTAAAAACTCAAAGGGCATCCACGCAAGTGGCTCCACACCGACCATAGATGGCCAAGCACTGCTTATTTCACTGCAGGCCACGTGCAGTGTTGCACACACTATGTGAAAATGGCAGATTCTTGGCTGAGGGGATTGCAGGCGCACCTGGAAGTTAATTTGGAGCGGGGCAGCTCACAGCTTCCTCCCAGCTCGCCTTCTCCACTTTATTTTCCTCGACGGCCCGGGAAGGATTGTTTCAACAGGTTCACTGCAAGTTCAGGCTCAAGGTGCTATTGTTGTGACTATGATCTTAGCCAGGGGAGCCACTCTCTTTGTGAACCTGTTATGATTACTGATTCGTTAAGGAAAGGACAAAGTCCAACTTACGGGTTAAATCTATTACGTGATCTAAAAAAGCAGCAGTGTGGATTTTATTTTGCTTTTCCAATACATACCGCCCTGAAGGCTGTTTGTCTAAAGGAATTTGGAAAAGTGCCAAATCTTGTATACCCAACCCCACCCCCGTACTTGTCACATTTCATAGACTGTGCAACCATTCTCCCAAAGTAAAAGGTCATGTGTTTTTTCCATGTGTTTTGTCAGTGAATTTGTTTCATTGTTATTCGACTTGTTTTAGGAATTCCTATAATTCCTTGTTTTTAAAAGGAACAGCTCACCATTTAGGGGAATATGTTGGCCCTGTCCTATCTGTCTGTTAAACATTACAATCATCTATCCTGGCTCTGTAGAACTCCAACTTGTCTTTACCCTTATTGTTTTTGTAGGAATCCAACAGACTAAGCTATAACATGTTCATTAGTGAGCTTTAGTAGGCAGATTTTGTTGTCTTTGTTGTTACCACAGAAACCAGTTGTTTCTAGCCTATATGCTGAGCTAAGCCAACCAGCTGCTGGCTGTAGTTTACCATACAAACATGAGTGTTGGTATCAAGCAAATAATCGTGTTCCCAAACTGTTGGACTGTTCCTTTAACGCACTTTTTACATACTGAAGCTACTTGTGGAATCACTGCGTCCCAACCAGCAGAATTATTGAACTGCCTCGTGTAAAATAAGCAATTTACTACCTAATATGAACGTAATGAACCAAGAGATGAACGCCTCATTTAGCGTGGATTTGAATCAGGCTGGTCCCAAAGATGCATCATGTACATGTTCCAGTGTGGGGCCGGCCTGATGTCTAAGATGATTACTATCAACACAGTGTGGTTCAGAACATTTCTTTCTGTGAAAACCACACGCACACACACACACACACAAAAACTACAAGTAATTTGAGTCACTGACACACAAGCTGAGTTGGACTATATTAGTGTCAAAGCAGCGAGAACCTTTTTAGAACACTAATGTAAGGGCTCACAGAGGGCAAGGCAGAGAGGAGAAGATGGCTATTGACAACCTGTGATTCTGTGTACACTGGGATCCTGTATAATCATGCGACCACACTGGAAAATTAGCGTGTAGCGCTGCGTACAAAGACCACAGAGCTCTGTGCCATGGTGTGATTACTGCTTTCTTGACTTTACTGTCACCCCACAGCAGTGGTGGAAACTCTAGAGCCAAACAATGTGAAATGTGCGTTTCATAGTAAATGTACTGCATTCAAAATTAAAAATACTCACTCTGAAATATGATCCCTTTCCATTTGTTAAATATAAGTATTTTTAGTTGTATATTGTCATGGTTGGCTCCAGTAACTTGTAACTACAGCCAACATCTACAGTTAATGAAACAAAGTAAAAGTACAATAGGGAATAAGTACAATAGTGGAGGGAAAGTATATATAAATGAAGTACTTAAATCACTTTACTGTAAGTGTTCCTCTCTGAAAGTTTGATGTGCTGTAACAGGAGTACAAGACTTGTTCTGTGTGGTGAGAGAAATCCGCCCAGTGTTTCATGCCTAAAGCCCTTACCTGTGGGAATCTTGTACCCAGTCTCTCCGGGCTTTCTCAGGTTCCTCAGGATGTGGTCTGAGTGCACATTCACCAGCCAACCGACCAACCACAGTAAAGACCCTGGAGACAACCCAACCAAAAGCTGCTTTAGCACGACATTTTACTTTACGACATTCTACATGTTTGAAGAAACACTTCCCTTATTTGCTCTCTTTCCTAGAGTGAGATGAGCAGATCAATAACACTCTCATATCTGTGCGATAGTAAGCCGTCCCCCCCACCATTCCACTCTTTCCGTTAAGCTTGGCTAACCGCCTCCAGCTCCACACTTCATGCACAGACACGAACTTGGTCTGAGCTCAGTTTTCTCATCGAACTCTCGGAAAGAGAGCAAATGAGCTCTATCTGACAAACGTTGAACATTTCTACAAAGGTTACAGCATGAATCCACAGCAGTCATCAGTACTGCTGCTGTGACCTACACTGCTTAAAATTAACTGTTTAGTAGGTCATAATAGGTCTATCTATGAACTATAATCAATATAATGAGGAACTTTCAAATTCACCTTCATAATGGCAAATGTAATTGTATGGAACATAAACATACATACATGATATTTCAGACATTGTTTTCTGTCACTTCTGACATGTTTGTCCGGATTGATCACAGTATGAACAGTTAACTTCTAGGCTGGACTGTGGAAAGACTGGGCTAATTAAACTAAGCACTGTGATTACTGTGAATCAGCCTGACTCCAGACCTCTGAATCGCCACCCACATCTCACATTTTTTCTCCATGATTCAGAACCAAATGACAATTCCGTCAGATTATCAGGCTCAAATGACATGGATTTTAGACAGTGGTGAAAGAAATATTAAGATCCTTTACTTAAGTAAAAGTACTAATACAACACGCGAAAAGACTCTGCTACAAGTTAAATTCCTTCACTGGAAATGTTACTTAAGTAAAAGTATGTAAATAAAATCAGGGAAATGTAACAGTACTCCTGTGACTGTTATTTAAGCAGTATCACACGAGAGGGGGTGATGTTGTACTGAATATCAAGCACGGCTGTGATTGTCGCAGGCACGGGGCCGCAAAGTCTTGCCATTTATTTTATTTTGACATGGAGAAAGAGGAAGTGAGGTGAAGGTCTGGATCCTGCTGACTGGGCTTACTGGGTAACTTCTACTTTTAGTAGTTTATTAACTGTTACTTACAGTGAAATACCAGCTCTATTTCACACAGAGGAAGGAGTCACAGAGAGGAGCTCTGGTGCAAAAGCCACATTCACCCTGTAGAGAGAGAGAGAGGGGGGGGGGGGGGGGGGGGTAGCAGACACAGAACACCTACCTAGGATGAAGCATGGATGTGTGACCCAGTGTGCAGGGTACTCAGCGTAATGGCTCAGGTACCTGATCTGCATGTAGCCATTATACATGCAGAAAACCACGGCCAGGGCAAATGAGACGAAGGGCGTCGGTTTACCTCCTCGGATTAAAAACGGATAAATAAGGGACCTGCAGCAGAGCAAAAAACATTATGAAGACAACTCAGTTGGTTCAAATACTTGCACTGACACAGACTAGTTATCTAGTACTGCTGCCATATAAGAGACACAGCCTTGATTATCTGAATTATGTAATTATTTAGATTTTACAGATAAGGAGCTGGAGCCCTTATGATGTGCACACATTAGGAACCACTGACTACAGTATTTCCGCTGGTGAGACTGACAGGAGGTTGAAGTGACCGTGAAGACCCACCTCTGGATGTAGTGGCAGAAATACATGGCAATGAGCAGCCGGTTGGCCGGTACCGAGGTCTTCCCGGCGGACGTCCAAAGCAGCAGACACAGAGGCACCAGGAACGCGGGGAGCTCCTGCACGAACCAAGCCAACCTCACGCTGACCGGACGTCCGTACCTGCTGCTCGCGTACCGCCCGTACGGGACGTTTTCGAACAGGAGGCTGACGAAGGTGCAGGCTGCCATGAAGACCATGAGGTAAGCCATGCGGTCCAAAAGGAGCCGCTCCTCCTCCGAGGAGGAGAAGAGCCCGGAGAGCAGGGCGTCCATCATGGCGGCCGCGGGACTTTTACACAGGCAATGAAAACACAAGTGACATCTGACACTGCTTCACCAGACCGCACCGAGATCCGCCGCGTGTGCGTGCGTATACATCCACGGTACGTCGCTGCACGCGCCCGACCGACCCGCGGGTGTCCCACCGCGGACCAATCACAGGCCCGGAGCAGCCGTGGGCTCAGGGTGGCGTCAGCCAATCCAAACGCTCGGTTTCGCGCACGTTAGTCGACGATCAGAGTATAAACAGCTGTGGCACGGGTGTGTAAAGCGAGGGTCGTGTGGGCTCTGATAATCACCAATACATATCCATAAAGACATGTGCATGTACCACCTGCTGTAAACAGTCAGGATCGGCTTTATTGGCCAAGTATGTGCACACACACAAGGAACTAGACTCAATGAACTTACACTGACATACAGAGCATAGACATACAGCTAAGAATATATATATATATATATATATATATATATATATATATATATATATATATATACACACACACACGCATATAAAACAATGACCAAAAACACACATTATGCATGTAAAACGTTTGTTAATTGTAAACAAAGAATACAATAGTGCAAAGAGTGCTTAAATAGATATGTAATGATTACTGTTACAGATTACTTAAATACATGAGGTAGGTGGATTTTTTTTTTTTTTTTTTTTTAATTTTATTTTACTTTATTAATCACAAACGTGAAATTATTTCTCCGCATTTAACCCATCCAGTGGCACCTGTACGAACACACACATGCACATGCACAGGGTCACACAAAGAGACAGGTGCCATATTCACACTGGAGCGGTGGGCAGCAGTTCACAGCGCCCGGGGAGCAATTGGGGGTGCGGTGCCTTGCTCAAGGGCACCTCGGCCGTGGCAAGTAGGATGTGAGTGTATACATACATTATACAGCTAATAATTGATCATTAATAACTAATTCACCTGCCATACTAGTACTGGTACTACATATGCATTCATATAGGCTACACTCATATACAGTATTGTCTTCTTGTTTACAATTTTCATGGTTCATTTTTATACACATACTTTTTAAAATACATTTATATTTGTACATAGTAGTTATTATAACATTATAGTTGATGTGTAAGTTTATCTTTTTTCAGCTTTATTATCCTTGTTTTAGCTGTATGTCTATTTCTGTGTACACTCAAAAAACTGCTGGGTGAAAAAATAACCCAACCTGAACCCCACCGCTGTGTAACTATGGGACAGAACAGGCACTGGGTTATTAATTTGACCCAATTTATTGGATGAAATTAACTCTATTGCTGGGTTAAAGATTACCCATACAGTGGGTAATTTCCCTTCCCATTGCCTTGCAACATTTATATTAAATAATGATATGAATAATCATAATAACAATTATGTAATAAAATCAGTAATTATATAACAATTATTATCGTTGTGTAGAGTATAATAATTTCCCATAATCATACAAACACACACTATACAAAAGGAGCCACTTTAAATGTGCATTTAATGACATTTTACAAATTTTGGCAAAACGAGTTACACAAAGTTCTTTTTGTAAAGAAAAAGACTAAAAATTACTTTTTTCCAGACTATAGAACACTTTTTTACAGTCCAAAAAATATATTATGCATGAAGTTTTTCAAATCATTACAAAAACAATACAAATGCATCACTACACATGCCTGTGTCTGCTGGTCATCACTCATTATGGACACCTCATTCTCTGTGTTAAGGATTTCCAAAGTACTGACCTGGGAGAGAAGGATCCTCGTCATACTTTTATGACAAGCACCACAGTTAATCCAACATATTTAAAATGCCACTTTTGACCAACCACATTTAAAGCATTAAGGCAATGTGAAATGAAAGATTTAGTGCTGACCAAGTTGACCAGGCTGTGCAGGTCGTCCTGGAGGTCGAAGAGCTGATTCTGTCATACTGATCTGCTCATCATCATGATGGTTGAGCTTTTGAATGACCTGGATACCTGTTGGCTCACTATACTGACATATTCAGTTTTAAAAAATGGTGACATGCAAGCTGGATTAAACGCAATTACATTATATATATATATATATATATTACATATAATATCAATAAATAAATAAAATAAGTAATTATTTTTAAATGAATTTTGTTCACTGTGTAATACTTTTATATTTCACTAAAGCAATTAAAATCGAAATCTTTTGGAGAGATAATATTTAAACTAACTTGCAGCCGCTTGCCCCGAGGATGTTTTACTTTAGTTCAGGCAGACTTCGTGGCCACCTCGAGAGGTCCTGATTCACGTGCGTCAGAGGCAACACGTTTCGAGGATACACAGCGTAGCAGTCCTCCCTGAAGCGCCCCGCACGTTTACACTCTGATCTCTGCACTTACCCAGCACGTCTTTCCGCAGACTTTTCTCCAGAGTCGTCTGCTCTTCCAACATGGGGAAGAGAAGCAGGCAGCGGCAGAAAAACCAGACCGCTGGACGGGACGACAGAGACAACGCTGTAAGACCCACACTTCTGCTGCGGCAACTCCTGCTAGTGTTTGGTGGAAAGTGCCCAGTGAGGCCACATGCGACCTTTTTATTCACTGAAGTCGAGGGGAGCGGGTGTATTTCCTACAAGTCATCTTTTACTGAACGTGTTCAGCCGCGCTGCTGTGAAAACGCTGAACAGCTGCAGCACCAGAGAGCTTCACTGTTAGCTGCCGTTCACTGTTTTCAAAAGCCGTGTGTGACCACCATTTTTAAATTTTATCCTCAGTGCTTTTTTTATTTTTTGGGGAGAGGTTGTGCGTGTTCACCAGACTTAGCGCATAAATGTGCTAATTTTATGTGGCCGTGAGTAAGGAGGCATTGGTCAAGCCACTGTGAGGGGAGGAAGCGAGCAGGGTTGAGGGAGGGAACAACTCAAAAATGTAATTGAATAAGTACTGTTTGTGGATGACTACGTGCCGAATTCACTATTAAAGCATACTAAAATGTAACAGGTCATATGACGTGTTCTACAGGTTATTTTCCTTTGACGGCAAGTAAGAAAACATTAAATTCACAGAATTTTGAATGACATTTCATGACTCTTTTAAAAACAAAACATTGCATCCCTATGTATAAGTTGGTTTTTCCAGTTAATTCTGTACAGAAAGGCAGTCCATGTATTCAGTATGTATGACCCCCCCACTAATAACCAACCTTGTGTTCAGGGCTGGGGAGCTGGCTATGCTGACATTGTCAAGGAGAACAAGCTGTTCGAGCAGTACTACAAAGAGCAAGGCCTGGTGCCCGATGGAGAGTTTGAACAGTTTATGGAGGCAATGAGGGAACCGCTGCCAGCAACCATCCGCATCACTGGATACAAGAGGTGAGCTGGACAGATTTATAACCCTTAATTCTGACTCTTTGTGCTGTTTGTAAAAAGTGTCATGCTCAACACATGCAAGATGAATGTGGCTTTTCTTTCTGGCAAATATATGTACCCAATAGAACATAATTCAAGACTTTGCTGAACCAGTAGGATTACTTGTAAACTCGGTGTATATATAAATTAAAAAAAAGCTTTCAAGTTGTATTCTTGTCTGTTGTCCATTTGTCACTTTGAATTCCCATTTTTTAAGAACATGTTGTTGATTTATAATGTTAGATTACTGCCTGATGCAAGTATTTTAGATACTTCCGTAACTACACGCTCACTTTGTCCTCCTTTCTGTCTCGTTCCAGCCACGCCAAGGAAATCCTGCACTGTCTGAAGGAAAAATACTTTAAAGATATTCAGGAGGTGGAAATCGATGGCCAGAAGATTGAGGCTCCACAGCCTCTGAGCTGGTGAGATCTCACTGTTTACCCAATGCTAGAAGGAAACACAGATTCCAACTAGAAACTCACTACGCACTGTGTCCTATCCTCTCCAGGTATCCCGATGAGCAGGCCTGGCACACCAACATGAGCCGGAAGATCATCCGGAAGTCTCCCCTGCTGGAGAAGTTCCATCAGTTCCTGGTCAGCGAGACTGAGTCGGTGAGTCAAACACAAACCAAACAGAAAGTAAACTTATGATAGGAGGGTTGCAGGTTTGTATATTGGCTTTGCTCCCAAAATGTACCCCGGGATAGGTGGTTGAAAAAAAATAAGGAAAACAAAATGTCAGAGGTGGTCAGAGAAATGAAGAGACGAGCATTGTTTTTGTGTTTGTCCTTGCAGGGTAACATCAGCCGACAGGAAGCTGTCAGTATGATCCCCCCTCTCCTGATGAAGATTGAGTCCCACCACAAGGTAAAAGCGCTGCCCTCTTTCAAGGTGGAAATAACACATCGGTCTGTGCTTAATGTGTTTTCAAATTTATTATTTTTTTTTCTCCCTGTAAAACATTTTGTCTGTGGCTTGAAAACTGCGTTCTTTACAAAACTAATATAACTTGATGAAGTGTTGACATGTATGTGTTTCTGTGCAGATCCTGGACATGTGTGCAGCTCCAGGGTCAAAGACAGCCCAGCTGATTGAGATGCTCCACGCTGACATGGACGTGCCATTTCCAGGTAAAAAACACACATTTAAAACCAGTAACGACGCCACATGGACTGATTACTTTGTATTTGACTGAAAAAAAAATAAAAATCTATATTACACAGTACAAAGTACGCCAGGGAGTTAATCAGCAGTCCCTGCCATTTGAATGTTAATCCTCTCTTCTACCCTCCAGAGGGCTTTGTCATTGCCAACGACGTGGACAACAAGCGCTGCTACCTGCTCGTCCACCAAGCCAAGCGTCTCAACAGCCCCTGCATCATGGTGGTCAACCACGACGCCTCCTGCATCCCCACGCTCAAGATCGACTCAGACGGCAAGAAGGACATCCTCTTCTACGACCGCATCCTGTGTGACGTGCCCTGCAGGTCAGCGAAGGGCCGCAGGACTTTGTGTCCGCATCACAAACACTTTTTACAGAGCCGCAGGAGACTTGGGGTTTGGAAGTCTGAGGAGGAAAGGGATAAAGAGAGAAATATGGTTGATAAGCTCCACAGTTTGGGTGGTTGTGTGGCTGGAGAAGAGATTTTGTGTGACAGATGGAGATGAAGCTTCACCCCGTCTGTCTACGGGGTTGTCAGTCAGTTTACAGGTCCTTTAGAAATGGCTTTTATGTTATGTAATGTTATGTTCTTAATGTTTCAGTACAGTGGTAAAACATCCTTCTTCTCTTGAAATCTAGCGTCATTCTATGGCCAGAACAGAACTGCATCTGTTTGCAAATGCTCCCTGAGTTTGGCCAGCTGTAGTGCTGAAGCCAGGGGGCCCTGCCAAACACAACATAGGGAGAGGGAGGAAAAGCAGTAATGAAGACAGAGGCAGGCAGGCAGACAGGCAGCGGTGATGTGAGCAGTCAGCTAAAGCCCGGTGTTTAGACAGTTTGTGCTTGGCAGACATTTTTGCCCTGTGAGAAGTGTCGGGGGGGGGGGGGGTCTCTGGTGGTTTCAGTGCCTCCGGCCAAACTGGGGACGTGTCTGACTGGTGCTGCTGTCTGTTTTGTTTTCCTGCAGCGGGGACGGCACCATGAGGAAAAACATCGACGTGTGGAAGAAGTGGACGACAAGCAACAGCCTGCACCTCCACGGGTGAGGGGGGGGGGAGTGCGTGTGTTTCTTTCACGACAACATAGGAATTCCTGCACTCTGTGTGGTAGCCCAAATTGACTAAACGGCAAGGGAATGGTGTGTGTTCTTTTGGTGCTAATTAAAAAAAGTTTGCAGTATTACAGAGCGTGTGTGTGTGTCTTCAACAGGCTCCAGCTGCGCATCGCAGTGCGCGGTGTTGAGCAGCTGGCTGTGGGAGGGAGGATGGTCTACTCCACCTGTTCACTCAACCCTATAGAGGACGAAGCTGTCATTGCAGCACTGCTAGAGAAGAGCGAAGGTAACAAACGCACACAAACACTCACAGGGCCATGCAATTCAAGCAATATCTGTTAGACTTATTATTTAAATGAAAGCTCAATTTTAGTTTGTTTCATGCACTCCAGATTTGACTTTATTTCCTCTTAGTAAAGTCTTCATGAATGGTCATTGACCGATTGTTTTTTTTTTTTCATTTACTCTGTCTTTTGATTGGTTAGCCCAATAAATCAGCAGAAAAATCAGTTTGAATGGGAGAGGGGCCAGACGTATCTACCAGAGCAAATGAAACATGAGCTACAGATTCATCTGGTTCCCAGGCTAGTCTCCACCTCCAACAGTGGAAAAAATGGCATCCCAAAATATGACTGCAGAGGATGTTGTGGATAAGGATACATTTTACAGTGTTTTGGCTGTCTCGGATGTTCAGCCGTATTTATTCTAGCCAGAGTAGCCTGTATGGCTGAAGAAGTGCAGCGTGTGTCCGAAGCTTGGGCGCGTTATGTCCTGGTACATGTAGGCACTGCCTGTACTGCTCTGCGAGTAGGAGAACTCCGCTTTCTCGGTCAGTATAGCGTGCACTGAGGAATTTATTGCTTCAGTTGACTACATTTACCATCAACACTAGGGATTCACGATTCTCCAAATCCAAGTTCCGATTTGACTTCTGATTTTGAGGTCACAATTGGATTCCATTTTCTCAGCACTGACGGCTATGCCATTGTTAAACTAAGTTAAGTCTTCATTTGTGAATAACAGATCCTTGGTTTTATGCCCTGACAACTGTCATTTACATTTTCAAATGCTTATTTTAAAATGATAGACTAAAAGACGACGATGGAAATAAGCCTTTGGCTTTATTGTGTCTTCATCCTCTGTGTTTTTTTATGTATGTAATGACTGTAATGCACTGCATATGCATTTTTTAATCATATAAATGTAATCAATCAATAGGCTACATGGCTTCAAGTGTGATATAACCGCTAAGCCACATTTCTTTTGGAATGTAACAAGCACTTTGACCAGATGCTTAAATCCTGTATTCTCTATGACTGAGTATGGTCACATATCCTGATAAACACTCCTATGGCACTAGTAATTGCTTTGGCACAGTCTGAACCTGCAGTGAGAGGCAAAATATTGCCACATCAGGGAAGCAGGATGATTTTCCAGTTCTGTTGTTTCTCCATCATCTCCGACTCCAGCAGTGGCCATGGTGTCTGGAAAAGTTGTCCGCTGTGTTGTGTTTGAAGTGCTGTTATTGTTTATTCTTCGGACACGCACAAGTAGGCAGGGTGGAGGAAAAGAACTACTGTGAGAACTGCTGATCCTGCTTTTGATTTCGATGATCAAGAACTAATGTCGATGACACCATTTTCGGTGGCACCCCTCGTCAACACTGATTGGACATCCACGTAAAAAGTGGCGAAATTTCCCTTTTTAACACTGCGTTTTTTTTTTTGTTTTTGTTTTCTTTATGTTAAAACTGCTCAGATAACACAGTTGAGTTTGAGCACTTCTTTGGTGTTGAAAAATAAACTCAGTAGCTGTAGCTTACACCAAAATCTCCTCCACTTTTGAGATGCTAAATGTAACCATGAATATAATAAATGAAAATGATATCTAAATATAACCACTCAGTCTTTTTCTGCCAAGTTGTAATGTCTTTCCAATCCCCATTGGCAGGAGCGTTGGAGCTGGCCGACAGCTCAGCTGATCTGCCAGGGCTGAAGTGGATGCCTGGGGTCACATCCTGGAAGGTACTGGAACGTTTAGTCTTTGGTGGTCATTACATCAACAAACCACAAAGGAAAACTGTGTTTAAGTCATGGAAGCGCTTCAGCTTCAAAGTCGGATAGAATTTTGTAGTCCGGTGTCCTGACTGTTTGGATCACTCCCTTAAACTGTGTTTTTTTTTTTTTTCTCTGTAGCTGATGACCAAAGAGGGCCAGTGGTACTCGGACTGGTCCGACGTCCCAAGCAGTCGTCACACACAGATCCGTCCCACCATGTTCCCGCCAAAAGACCCAGAGAGACTTGCTAGCATGCATCTGGAGAGATGGTATGTGCACACTAAAAGTTTCTATTCTAAAATGTGGCGGACTCTTTTTTTCTTTTTTTTTTAATATGACTTTTTCAGTTCCTTTCCCATAACTAACCCCCGGATGTTAATCTTTAAGTTCCATATGGTCAGCTAAAGGGTCTATAGCCAAAGCAAATAGGAGCAGCGAGAGCAGGAAGTCTTGTTTCACGCCCCTTTGAGTGCCAAAATAATCAGAGCTTATTCAGTTGGTGAGTTCAGTAGCAAGGGGATAATTATACATTTTTTTTTTTTTATCCATCTAATAACATTTTCCCCTAGAAAAGGAAGGACTGTACGACACGATTCAACTCTTTTCCCACCAAACCCTTATCTTAATTTAGCAAATTCTTCTCATCTTTTCATCCTCCTGAGAGTATTTTGTTCTCATGAAAGCAGAGAAATGCAAGCATACACACTTGCAGTGTTTTCTGTTTTCACTGATGCCAGATTCATTAGCTGAGTAATGTGTCTGATTTATTTTCTTGGCACAGATTTACACCCACACACACCGTCTGCATGGATGCACATACGTGTACACACCTGCACTCTCACATAATGGGAGATGATGTCATTTCTACTCGCTTTTACTTTAATGCTCAGACTGACTCGATGCCGGCCAGCAGGAGGAGCTATTGTCACATGTAGTCTAAGCATCTTTTTATTTAATGTGGAAAAAAAATCCTTGTTTATCTTCACAGCAGGTGGCACCACAAAACTCAAAGCCATAATTTATGTTTTTGTGTGTGTGTATTTTAATGTCAGTATGAGGATTCTGCCACATCACCAGAACACTGGAGGTTTCTTTGTGGCTGTTCTGGTGAAGAAAGCCCCGATGCCTTGGAACAAAAGATATCCCAAGGTACTTTCACACAAACACACCTTAATGGATGATTAAATTGTCAGTCTTACTTGAAGAGAGAAATGGAGCAGAATTTCCCCCCATGTGGCTATGGTTAATGTCTGCTGAACCAGCTGTGCACCCCCGCCCACCCCCCACACACTGCATCATTCACCTGTTCAGTTCTACTAACCGCAGCTGGGACTTCCTCCCTCTGTCTTCTTTGTCTGCTCATCACCCTGCCGGTCGTCTCCAGCTGAGGAAGGACGTGCCGTCCAGCTCAGACGCCCAGACTGGAGGCTCTGCTGCGGCCTCGACCCCAGCAGACACTCCCCGCCTCCCCGAGAGTGCTGTGGAGGAGGGGGAGGGAGGAGACCCAGAGGGAAAAGTGGACGGGGAGGCAGAACAGGACGCACCCAAAGGAGCTTCATTGGCCCAGGAGACTACTCCTAAACAAGATGGAGTGTGTGGGTGAGTCATGCTGGCCTTGTGAGCTAATAAAGAAATGAAAACTGCAAGGTCTTGAGCCATTATAAAGAACAAAATTAAATTGCTTTGAGTGAGGAATTACTCACTGGTCCTAAAGAAATATGAACAACAAAGCTCATACAGAATGTTTTTCCTCCATGAACGCTTTATTTAAACTACTAACATGGGATAGTATTGAGTCACAACACGTGTAAATTTGGAATTTACATAAACATAAGTAAATTATTTGACTCATAAATGAATGTCTCTCTGTTTTCCAGACCTCCACCCACTAAGAAGATGAAACTGTTTGGTTATAAAGAAGACCCCTTTGTGTTCCTTACTGAAGAGGACCCTGTCTTCACCACCATACAGTAAGCGTCTCTGTGTGTGTATTAGACATTGAAATGATCATTTTCAGCACCTCATTCAGCAAAATAATTTTCTGTTTTTCTGTTTTCTCCAGATCTTTCTATGATCTGTCACCCAACTTCCCCAGGCTCAATGTTCTGACCAGGACGCACGAGGGCAAGAAGAGACACTTGTACATGGTGTCCAAAGAGCTCCGCAACGTACTGCTCAATAACAGTGAGCGCATGAAGGTGTGTGTTTCGCATGGAACACCGTTTGGATAATCATACTCATTGAAAGCCAGGGTTGCTGATAATGATGATGATAAAGGATTTCCGTGCATGGAAATCCGATTAAAATGGATCCAACAACTCAATAATCAATTCTTTCCAGGAGCCCATGCATCCAGCATAGATCAATTTTTACAGTGCAGTCAAGTGCAAAGGCCACTTTATGAATACACACATATTGGCTTTACATCGGTACATCAGTTTATTTTTTTGTGTGTGTGTGTGTGTATACACATGTGCCAGCCCATCAGAGGGGAGCAGCCTAACAGATGGGATTCCCTCTTATCCGAAATCCCTGTGGTCCTCCACCCTGTAGCACCTGCACAGGTGGCTGTGTGTGGCTGTGTGTGTGTGTGTGTGTGTGTGTGTGTGTGTGTGTGTGTGTGTGTGTGTGTGTGTGCGTGTGTGTGCGCGCGTGTGTGTGTGCGTGCGCATGCGTGTTTCAGTACCCCAATTTAGTTTCTCACTTTTTATTGGGCGCTACCACAACAAATTCCATGTCTCTACATCATAACAGATAATCTGAGTATGTAATATCCATTTATCCTCCCTTAATATTCTCATATTCAATTATTTTGTAAGTAAGTTCACTTTTCTTGCTTTACTTCCCTTAGGTTTGTAACATGCATATTTATGTCAGAAGTGTTGTTGTATTTTACTATGCAAATCACTGACAGTTGCCTCCCACTTGTGCTGGGACACCAGGGAGCGGCTGCAGTGTGTTTACCCACAGTTCTGTAATGTTTTGTAATTTGTACAGTAGATGCCTTGAGCAAGGCAGTTTGGTGTTGCATCAGTAATTACAAAAAACATTACCAGTAATACTAGAAGGACCACAAGTTACATAATTAGTCCTTTTTTATTTTGATTTAAATTACCACCCGTGATTATGTTTTCAGGACAGATATTAATTAGTGCAGTTAAGGTCAGTAGAATTGGGCATCATCGTGTTGTTTTGTGCAGAGCCATATGTCAGCATGCCTTTTTCTGTTGTTGTTTCTCAGGTCATTAACACAGGGGTGAAGGTGTGGTCTCGCAACAGTGATGGAGAGGAGTTTGGCTGTGCCTTCAGACTGGCTCAGGAGGTAACACGCGCAAGCACCCTGGACTTGATCACTTGTCATCCTCACACATTAATTCTCCAGGGGAGTAAAAATTATTTTCTGCAAATCCACAAGCAGTGTCTTATTAATTGAAAGCTGAATTGTTGTGAAAACATAATTCTCTCCTCACACCTTAGCTTGTACATTTACACACAACTCCCATAAGCCTTTTTTCTGATGCAAATCAACCTCGTGATTTGAAGTGATGCACGCAGTGATGCATGGTGATAGCTTATATCTCTAGGACTTCAACACCCTTCATATTCATCGACTATAATGTATTTAAGTGTAAATGCAGCTTCTCTATGGGTGTTCAAACATTTGCTGTGTTCACAGCAGAGGCAAGGAACACAGCTTGTGTTATTAGATTTCACACTCAAATAAACATATAATTAAACTTGTTTTGTATGCACCATGTAACTGTAAAGAATCTGGATTTATTATGTTGGTCTGCAGCTTGTCATCCACATCTCCTCTCTGTCCTACAAGGGTATCTACACTCTTCAGCCGTATATTCACTCCAGGATAATCAGAGTGAGTGTGGAGGACATCAAAGTGCTGCTGACCCAGGAGAACCCCTTCCTCAGCAAACTGGAGGAGGATGCTCACGCTCAGGCTAAGAAAATGGGTATGCGCGGCAAAAGATTCTCTTCCCAAAGTATAAGTATTCAGGCTAAATATTCACCTTCAGAAAAGTGAAGCTCTGTAATTAATATCACTTCAGATTTGACTGCTACAGATTTTTTTGATACTGACAAGTAAAAACGTTTGGGAAGCAGCCGGGAGGTTAGAGTTGTGGATTAGTGACTGGAAGGTTACTGGCTTGGCTGGCATAAAATGAAAGAGGAACCTCTTCCCCAACAAGTAGTGTTGAGCTGCCCTTGAGCAAGGCACGGACCCAAAAACCTCACAAGAGGAGCTGAGCAGTTCCAGCAAAAGAAAACTGTAGTTACAGTGGACTAGTTTCAAGTATTAATGTAAGGGAGTGAACATGGTGAACATGGTCGAGTGTCTTACATTAAAACAGGGTTTTGGAAAAATCTGTTGTTGCTTTCTAGTTATTAATCTATTATTCTCTTCACAGTTATGGGTAGCATTGTGCTGAAGTACATTCCCAACCCAAAGTAAGTTGTTTTTTAATATTTTAAGTGTTTGTATGCAAATTTTATCACCATTTTTCCATCATCACCCACCATAACCTTCTGTTTGGCAGTAACCCAGCAGAGCCTCAGTGTCCCATACAGCTGTGTGGCTGGAGGGGAAAGACGTCCATCCGAGCCTTCGTCCCCCGCAACGAGAGGTTTCATTACCTGCGAATGTTAGGCGTGGAGGTCTTCAGGGACAAACAGGGCCTCGGGCTGAAACAGAGGGATGAAGGAAAGGAAGAGGCGGAAAAGGATGCAGAGGAGGAAGGAGAGGCGGAAAAGGACGTAAAGCTGGACTTGGAGAACGGTGATAAAAATGGATCATCACAACCAAAGACAGACAGTGGCAACCAGGGGACAAGCAGCTGAGAATATAGAGACATCAGAGAGAAAGGAGGATTGACTGAAGATTTATTAGAGATCTAAGGGCTGTCAACCAGATCCAAGACCACATTATGTGGTCTATGGGTTTCTCTATTTAACACACTGCCACTGCAGAAGGAATCCCTCCCAGAGATGGATTCCTTGGGAGTTTTAAGTTTTGGAGCCCCTCCAGGAGTCAGCTTTTTAGTTAAATGGCTTGTCTTATGTTTTTATAGCCGTTTTTTATGTTTTAACAAATTTATTCCACTGACCAAGTGGCATCAATTTTCTTTCAGTTGCTCATGTTTAGAGAGGTTTATTTTAACTGCCATCTCATTTTCTACACCTGTAATTAAGCAGAAATATGGAGTTGATTAAAAGCGTTGAAGGTTAACTGTGTCACCGGTCAAATGATTTGACTTTAAGCTCATTCTTGACTGAAGTATGCTAGAAAGGGGTTGATTAGTTTCTGCAAATTACAGATTGAATAACAGCTCTGAGGAATTAAATTGTTTTTTAAGGTAGTATGAACCTCTAAAACAGTGGTACATTAAGTAGTTACTGCAGCACTCTGGGCTGTCTTAAGGGGCCAAGGGTGCCACAAGTTATTTTTTTGTTTTTTTTCCCCCACTGGACACTTTTTTAATAAAGTGTTACTACATTAAACAACAAAGTGACATTTCCATAAACTACATTTACATATCATGTTTTCAAAGGTAGGGGAAAAAAAACAGCCCATTAAAACCCGGGACAATATGCCGTTGTGTCATAGCTAAGACTGGTGAGGAGGGTAGCTGGTTGTCATAGTAACCCAACATGCTCTCCGGCACGAAAGTTTTCCAAGTTCACTGCAGTCAGAAAACGACTGTTGGATGCAGCTATGATTCCGAGAAAACCCACAGGACATCTTGAGGCAAAACATGACGTTTAAGTCAACTATATAGCTGGGTGGATAGATGGGTAAATGAAAAAGAGAACAGTACTTGTTCTATGTAGAACCATCTATTTCAGGTCTCATAACCCTGAAGTTGTATAGCTACCTCAGACTACAGAGAACCACACATTTCTTTAAGTGATGATCAAAATGTGAAAAAAAAAAAAAGAAACTTCCCAAGACAACAGCATATTTGCCGCATCTTGTCAGCGGTTGCCACGGCAGCTTCACTGCACTGGATAAACGGATGGACAGACAGACATCTCTCCTCCTGTTTATTACCCAGTCCAGCTGCCATGACAACAGCCGTCATGACAACCAGCCCCCTCACCTCTCGCTGGTGACGGGAGGGAACAGAGGACAGAGGGACCACAGAGAGCATCCTGCACTCCTCCGCTCTCCTCTCATTTTCTTCTCCCAACTCCCTCCTCACTTCTTTATCCTCTGTTGTCCCTCTTTCCCTTCTTTTTCTTCTTTTTTTTTTATTTGATCTGTGACCTCTAAAGTGCACGGCAGTGGGTATTATCATGAAGCAGAGCGGCTGTCATGTCAATTCCCTCGGCTGTGGATACGCCAGTGACAGCGCTGTTTGCAGAGGCAGGAGGGGACAAGTCTGGGACAAGAAGAGTCAGTGTTTGCGTTACATACGAGGATCGAGTGGAAGTCTAAACCCAGTTGTAGCCTGTTTTCCCTGCTTTTTTTTTTTTTTGTTTACTAACTGTTCTCAAGGAAAGGAAATTAACATTTTGACCAAATTAGGCTGATTTCCAACCGCCATCTCTGCTTTTATGACAGACAGATGGAAACAAAAGACTAAACGTTTGATAAGTGAACAACATGGCAGAGGGATGGGGTGGAAAGAATGAAAAAGACCAAAGACAGAAACAAAATAGAGCTGGAGATGTTCTTAAAAACAAGTAGAAGCTATTTTGGAGT
Source organism: Lateolabrax maculatus (assembly GCA_031216445.1). Classification (NCBI taxonomy): domain Eukaryota; kingdom Metazoa; phylum Chordata; class Actinopteri; order Acropomatiformes; family Lateolabracidae; genus Lateolabrax; species Lateolabrax maculatus. The sequence goes on from CM062218.1 coordinate 17,709,620, forward strand.
GAAGGTGAAGCGATAGAGGAGGGGGGCTGCTCGTGGAGTCAGTCAAGGATGGAAGAGGAGAGAAAAACACTCCATTTTTTCGAGCTGAGTAGAGGCTAGCACATGAAAATGGAAGGAGCTGAAAATGATAACAGCCTTGGGAGGATGGAGAGAGATGAGTGGAGGGCGGGGATGAATAAATTGAATTGGACAGATAGAGAAGGTTTGGAGATAAGGCAAAAGTTGTTACTGAGTCACAGGCCTGTCTGTGTGCGCGGGAGTGTGTGTTTGAGTTAAGCCTGCGTGTGAATTTGTGTGTATGCTCCGGCTAAGCCTGTCTCTGTGTGTTGAAAGCGTGTGTGCTGGTTTGTCAGTGTGAGTGATGCCTTCTGCCTTTTAGCTTCAACGTTAACTGTCACCCTACTAATACTAGTAACGACACCGGCGCCGCACAGGGGACACTTGCATTAACTTGTGTCTTCTTTCTGCTTCATCCTCTCCTCTTCCTGTCTTTTATTTTCTATTTAAATCTCAATCCGGTCCTCGTCTCTGACTTTATTCATACCACTCACTTCCATTTTGATTATCTTTCTCCCTGGAAGAGCTTTCTGAAAGCACTCACGGCCTCCCAAAGCTCACTATAAAATGTTCTCCAACTGACATCTCGATTTGACGTCTCTGCTTTTAGTTCCCCTTCAACACACCGTTTTCATTAGAGCACTATTGTTTCTCTAACCTCCACGTTTGTATGGCACATTGAGATATTTTTCAAGGTTTCAAGGTATCTCAAAGGCCAAAGAAAACATTACCCAGAATGTAAAGTGTGACTGAAACCTAAAACCTACTACTTGAAACCTGTTGGGTATTTGCTGCACTCTACTGCTGCACTGCTTGATACTTTTAGAGTAACAATGGATCAGAAGTCTTTTGCATAATGTGAAAGGTGTCACTCGTAGTGGAAACCTAAAAGTCAAAAAAGTGATATTGCCTCATTTGTTTGAATTTGACCTGTGGACCGTAGCACGTGCAGCTAGTAAACAGTGTTTTCGCGACATCCGTGTGTGATAGTTTGACGGTGTGTGACTGTGTTTCAGCTCAGCTTTTGACTGATCTCATAATCCACCAGAAACTCCAGTTTCTTCTGCTATTTTTCAGTCTCTCTTCCTTGTGTTGTATCTGTGTGTTAAGGACGTAGGTTCATAAAGCCCTGAGTGCGAAAGCTCAAGTTGAAACATTTCCAACTGGCATGGCCGTGATTTGTCTAAGTTCGTGCCACCTCAGGTGAATTTGCATCTTTTTGCACACCCACTCCCGTCTTTCCACTATGTATACAGTCCTGCCACCAGTTGAATTTGGCCTACGCTCTGTCTGAACACACCTTTAGACCCTTTCAACTTATTGTCTTGGTTTTCCAGCCCACAATTCTCTCATAAACCTTGTCTCTAGCAGTAGCAGGCAGGCGTTTTCAGCCAAAAAGCTGCCAGGTGGCCAGAAACACAACTAACTAGGCAAATCCTAACTGAATGTTTCGACCATGGATGAAGTTGCGTTTTCAGTCTGTTGTAATTGCTTTGCCGCCAAGTGGCAAAAATTAAATTAATCCATCTGCAAGTGATGTGACTTTTCAATTTAAATATCAATTTATATTTTATATTACTTGGTATTTTATCCATTCATCGCCTTTTATTGTGTTCTCAACGAGGTTTGAGGGACATTTTATTGCATCATCAACTTGCCACCTTGCACTATTTAAGGAAACTAATAATATAAAACATGCCGCCTCCTCTGCTCACCTGTAGATGAGTTTACATCAATATGAATGGATTTACAGGAGTAAATGTGTGATATCATTAGAGCTCTAATCCAGACAGGAAATGCAGTCAGATTACCACAGCACTGTGGATATTGTCCCTTCTTCACCTCTTTCTTTTTTTTGCCCTTCCTCCTCCTCCTCCACGTCATCCCCCTCTTCAGTTTGGTGCTCTTGCATGCTTCATGCACTGTAGCGCTCAGCCTCGTGGACATGCATATATGTTTGGGATTATATAATCAAGCTGTTACGCAACGCTAAAAGAGACTGAGGGAGGCAAATTCTCTCTCTCTCTCTCTCTCACACACACACACACTTAGAGGGAGGGAGAGAGTGACAGAGAGAAGGGATGGTGTGGTGTATGTGTGTGTGTGGTGGGGGGAATCTTGTGTTTCATGTTTGGATTAAACCAAATCCCACTCAGCTCTAAACAGACACACACACACACACACTCGCCCTTTTAAAATCCGCTTGTAAATCTCTGGTTATGGCTGTTGGCTCTGATGGTGTTATTGTGCAAAACGTGTGTTTGTATCCATGTGAGCACGTGCACCCTCAAAATATAACAATTTTAATGAGCCCCCCCCCCCTGCAACACATGCACAGAGACAGAGCCCGTCCTGTGCCCTTCTATCTCTGATATACACTCTGTTCTGTAGCGTATGACGCTGCAGCTTTCACAGGCTTTAATCCTTTTTTTTTCCTCTCTTCCTCTGTCCCTGACTCGTGCTAAACGTGTGTGTATGCATGTGTGTGTTATAATGATTTACCAGGGTTTAGAAAGTAGCGTTTGTGAGTCTAAAAGCACAAAATCCCTTTGTATCGGTCAAACCCAAGATCACAGCACAGTCCAGGGTCATTGCTTACTGACTGTACTTACTTGGTGCCTGTCAGGTTGAGTGATCTCATATGTGGCTCAAAGATTTATCCTCCTCAGCTGCACAGAGAGGAAGATGGGGCAGTATGTCAGAATGACAGTTTGGGGCTAGTTCTTACCTGCCTGTGCCCCCAAGTGTGCTGTCTGTAACTACTGCTTCTCTATTTCTATCTGACTCTGTGTCACTGTAACCTCAGCCCTAACCCTGTCTCCACTGATGAATCACCAAAAGAGGAGTTACAATATTCTCAAGGTAAATGATTTGAGGGTTCAGGGCAGAGTCCAGGTGAGGGACGGGTCACCTGTTCACCCTGCGCATTAATACTCATGGGATTCCCCGGCATTACATTGGCCGCAACGTCTCCCTTCAGAACCATCTTTCCATAAACCTTATACTTATCAACTTTTCTGCAGTCAACTGCTCAAAAAGAAGCAAGTACAGTAGCAGAAAATATTTCTGGAGGCTTTTACCACCGCAGAACCCTTTAAGAATGCATGAAGCGCTCAATGTAAAAGAACAGTAGCTCGAAGAGAGAAAGATAGAGAGTCTGAGGAGGCGGTTTGTTGATGCTGATTTATTTGTGAAGGAGTTATGGGGCACTTTGCAGGCAAAATAAATAATATATATATATATATATATAAAAGAACATTTAAAAACTAACTCCATTAGATGTATTTATTACAAAATAACAACTTATAGACTTTTATTTGAAATCAACCTGCCTCTGCAAATGTTCTTTTCTTCATGGTTTGGCTCTACATGGTGAGGACGACTTTCTTTTGTATTAGCCATTCAATAAAGCATATTACGCCTTTTGCTTTAAAAGTGCCTTGAAGCACTTAGTGCAGCTTCCCAGAGGCAATGTAAGCACAGCATGTGAGTCAGAGACTGAGATTTTCATTTAGTCCTTGTGAAAGTGCCATTTCTGAAATGCTTAGGTTATTATCACAAAAGTAATAACCTACCTCTCTGTGAGTTCAGACTTAGCCAAGTTATAACGTAAGTGTTGCCTAAGTGGGTATTTATGTTTTACTAAATAAAAAAAAAAAGGCTAGAGACACTCATTAAAAAAGCAACACACAAACTAGTTCTTACATAGAGATCAACTGTCACTAAATATTTACACCCAGTGACTGCCAGATCTAACAGCCAAATGTGTAATGGACAAATTAACACCTGCTTGCTACAGATGTCTTAACTTCCTTTTTTTTTTTTTTTTAAGTGCAACCAAGTACATTTCTAGTTTAAAGCTAGCTAGTAGTTATTAATTAATAGTTACTAGAAGCTGGTGCAACCTAATCCAGCTGATGACTTTGTTGTTTCTTCTTCATATTTTTCCCCAGGTCACCTTCATCATTCGTGGTAGAAGTAAGTTCTTATTGTTGATTTCCACACCTGCAGCTGGAGAAAGTGTCGCTCCTTTTCAGTACAATGAGGGAGTCCTTAAACACAACACCGGTCAGATTTACCTTTCTGCTTCCCTTACCTTGTTTTTTTGTTGTTTTTTTTTTTTTTTCAAACCAAGGAGCGCTGTCGTTCCTGTTCAGTGTCAAACCAGAACCAGAACCAAACCTCCCCCCCCCCACCCCACCCCCTGCTTTCCGGTGTGTGGAGGGGACGATAGAGGAAGGAGAGGACAACACAGGAAAGAAGAGGATGTGTGAGGGGAAAGTAATGGGTGCTGGGATGATGGGGTGAAGGGTGAGGGGTTTTGGAGAGTTAAAGGATGAATGAGAGAAGGAGAGATGGATGAGGTTGATGAGGAGAGAGACAGAGAGTTGGAGTTGGAGTTAGAGGCGGTGGGGGGTGGGGGGGGGGTTGAATAGTGGGTACAAGGCTTTATTTAGTGCATGCCTGCAGGTGTTGCCTAGTAACAGAGAGGAAACAGATCGAGGGAAGAGAGCTGGAGAGCACATCTCCCTTTATCTTTTTCACTCTTTCTCTTTCTGCTCCTGGCCTTACCCTCTTCCAAAATCCCAATACAGGCACGCACACACTCACACACAAACAAAGACACTCTCTCTCCGTGTCTCTCTCCCTCAGACTCTGTGTCACACACACACACACACACACACACACACACACACATACACAAAAAGCAAAAGCCCTGTCCCTCATTAGCAGTCAGGATGGCTGCTGTCCTCCTGTCAGGAAGAACACGAGGAAAGGAGGGCAAGGAGAGGCGGGAGGAGAGAGATGAATTAGGCAGGAAAAGTAGACACGGAGGGGAGAAAATGCAGTGAAATCCTCCAGTAAAAAAAAAAAAAAAAAACATCCACCAAGGTTGTTGCCATAGCATTTGTTGCTCCGTGACACTTTCTCATCATTTTGCTCTGAAACGCTGTTTTTGACGGGGGCTCTGCCCTTCCAACACACAGCACACATTCAACACGACGGCTTTTAATGACTCTGATTTATATTCACTATCTTGTAGTTAGGGAGCTTATAAAATGAGTAAGGAAGGCGGCTCAATGAAGTGCTCGAAGTGCTGTTGCAGCTTCCATCCAATCATGACCCTTCTTAGCATTGATCAAGGTTAGATTGAGGGCACTCTGGGTGTGAGCGTGAGCATGTATGTGTGTGTGTGTGTGTGTGTGTGTGTGTGTGTGTGTGATCGACCCAGTTACCTGCAGCTAACAGATCAGGTGAAAAGAGAAAGATAATCACATTGTATCTCTGTTGTTTCCACAGTCAGGATTGCCACGATGATGTTGTGAGTCCTGATTGAAAAACAGAACGGATCCTCCACACACAGAAACACGCAAATTGCATCACTGATGTAGCTAATGATCCAAGGATGTGTCTAATGTCTGGACTACCAATGAGTGTCTCATGTTTTTTTTTTTTTTTTTTTATAAATCTTTCTATTATCTATGTCTAAGCAGATGCAAAAGGCTGCATCCTCGGGTGCTTGCAGCGCTGGGACTGCGAGTGTGTGACCACTCTCTGCTGCTGATGTTCACGCATGCATGTCTTGGTGGCCGGGGGAAGGGTGTGCTTTGCATTTTAACATCCCATTCCTCACTGGCGACATCTGCAAAGGCTTTTCTCCCCCTCCTATTCTTTGATTTCCCCATCTTGCGCTATCAGTGTCTCTATCTTTCTAATTGTCCTTTGGGAGAGAGAGGGATCACCTCCTGTAAAATCCCACATGTGCTGAGACGCGGGTCCTTAAAACTGGAACTTTATTGAATTTAAAGCTAACACAGCGCATTCCTACCTTAAAGGAACTCATTGAGAATCAATGCTGTAACTGTTGCCAGAGGACAGCAGTCAGAACTGATCGAATTAATCAAGGCCGACCCTCATGCACATGCGCGTATGCATGCACAGACGAGGGGAGTCGAAATTAATCCGCACCAAAAAGCTGTCTGGCTTCACAGAGAGCTGGCTTCTAGTGAAAGCGCTGAAAGAGGCTATAAATACATTTTTCCCACATGCACTGTGCCATATAAAATATTTATAGTGAGCCCAAGTCTGCTAAGAATGGCAAAGATGCTACAGAGGGAGAGAGATGGAGAGAGAGTGGGGTGGAGGTGGGGGTAGCTGCCAAAGCTTGCGGTAGCCTCCATCCCAGTGCCAGAGCTTACATAAGAGCTAACTGCAGTTTGAAAGAGAGGAGTACAGCTTTACATTCTGTCCCTGTATTTAACACACAGTCAAACAGAGAAAGACAGACAGGAAGAGAGATGGGACTGATTCTATATTTACCATCCCTCCTCAGCTACCACTCGCTACTACGCATGTCCTGATTTCACCGAGTTCACAGTTGTGGGAGTTATTCATCATTCAAGGCCCTAACGTGTAAGGGAAGCAGACGAAATTATGATTTGGATTACATTAATATGACGTCATTTGAATGAGTCAAATACAAAAATAGTTTTAAAAAATAGTATCGCTGTACTATAGGCTGTTATCCAGATGTACTATTAGGGGTTTCAGCGATTTCTCACTTCTCATGAGGAAATACCCATTTTCCAAGCTTCTATTGAATGGCAGTCTACTTTTTTGCACCAGCAATATTTGTACTGGGGAAAAGCACTTCCTCTCTCTAGAAAATTGTGGACTTTCCATTGTTCCCTAATAAGGGCATCAATTATTTTTCATCACTACACACAGGATGATGACAGACTTTCTTCCTCAAAGTGGGAAGAAATTATCTGACCGAATGTCATTATTTAAAAAAAAAAAAACATTCATAAAAAGTCACTATTTAACAATTTATGATTAACTAATGATCCTTTGTTCGGTGAGAGACACCGATGAAGTCGAAGTGTGTGTTATTGTTGAGGAACTGATCTGCTGACCCCTCATTCTGGGTCTGGATCTTTGCAACCCTTTAATTTATTAATGCAGTGGGTTGACCTAGCAGACAGACTCAGATTTCAGGTTTAAATAGTACATGGTGTTTGAGCTTAGACAGTGACTGGTGGACATGGTTTATCTAACCAGTTAGAGAATGTTGTATCTTAACATAGATAATTAATGGTGTGCACCAGAATGTAAAACCTTTGTAAATATAACATGAATAAAACATCAATAGCTACTTTAATTCATTTTTCTAAAGTCTGAGGACCACCACATTTCTAATGTCAGTTCAAAACTATATTTAGAGCTCTTGTAATGTGATTTTGATGCTGTGCCATATTGCATAAAACAATCTGGGTTGACATTGACCTTGGCTGTGCACTTGTGTCTGGCTTTGCAGTCTGGGAAGACACCATCTCAGATTAAACAATGTCCTTTGATGGCGGGGGTTTCACGCTTGAAAACAATTACGCACAGTAAGACAAAGTGGCCTTTTCATTAACGAAAACTAAATGCTATATATACACATTTCTTTCACTTTTCTAGGCCTACGTGATGAGCAGAAAACTGCCATGTATCAGTATCAGTTACACAAAAGTTTGCCACGTAGCTTGGTAAATGAAACACAGCGACACTAATGAGCAACAGCAGCCATGTTATCTGAGCTCTATGCTGCTCACAGCCTCCATTCTTCACACAACTTTACGTGGCCTCCAATTTATCAGGCAGATGTTTGCTCGCGGAGCGAAATCATTTTTTGATGGCCCCAGTTTTTTTGCGCACGTGCACAATGCATACATAATCTATATGCAAATTGCCCCACACACATACACACGTTCCATCTTATCCATACATCTGTGCATCAACAGGGACAGAACAAATTCATTATTTAACAACCTATTTCCAAGTGAGACACCAGTGTGTTGGGCATGGATGCATAATGCATACAGCCTGTATATGATGAAATCACAACTCCAGTATCCCTCACTCTGCACAGTCAAGCTTCATCTCATTCTGCACCGTAGCTGTGGCATCACTTATGCACACAATATTCCCTTTTATTTCTCACCCTGCTGTGGAGGAGAAGCACCCTTCAGCTCCTACTCTTGACATGCGCTTTTCCAAGATGGCATCACTGTATATCATCCTTTGGGAATTAGCACAATCAACAAATAATACATTACGTGTGATCCATATATCATTGATGTAAAAGCGCCTCCAGTATTTCATGCATTTTGAGCAACTACATACATCTTGTGTTGACTTATGTATGGGGAAGGAGGGAGGATCTATAATTCAACACAGACTTTTTGATGGCTTCTCCCCAGAGGTTTCTGGGTTTTCTTCTCTGACCCCTTTAGAGCTTTTTCCTGCCTCTACTGATCCTCCTGACATTAACTCTGTCACCAGTTGAACGGCGAGTGTTTTTCTGTGTGTGTTCTGCAAGCAGCAAGCGTCCTCCGGCCAGCTCTCGACATGGTTGATCTCATATAGAGACTTTCTGGGAAATCTCCTCGGCATCGTGTGTGTCTACGTGGGACTCGGAAGAGGAAATTGGTGACTCACAAATCACATCTTATCTAATGAAGCTAATATAATTCAGTTGGAGAGGAGAAGCCGACCCCCCGCTCTTTGGGCTGTGTGGCCTTCTCTCACTGTCTCGTTCCACCCCCGTTTGTTTTTTCTCTGCTGGTTTCACAGATCAATATCCCTTCGTGTTTCCGAAATGAAATGATGAAAGTTGATTAATCAGTTAGTCGACTGACAGAAAATTAATGGATAAAAATACTGATGATTGAAGAATTCCTACAACGCTTCATAGCAAAACGAAAAAAATAGGTGGTTTGTCAGTGAATTCAAATAAACACATTTGACCACAACTGATACTGTTAATAGTTATTAATCAGCAATCAAGCAAAAGTGCAGTTTGCTAGCTCTTACTTCTTTAATCTGAGAGTGAGTTTCTCTGACTTATTTTATCATTATAAAATTGTAAATTGAAAACATTTGTGTTTTCAACTGTTATCAGACAAAACCAGCAATTTAAATTAATCAATTTGGGCTCACAGAGAATGTGAGGGGTATTTTATCACTTGACATACACGATTAAAGAAAGAACGACGTTAACTTATCTTAACAAACTTTAGAGTTGTGTTACGGACATTCCTCGTGCTGCTGCTACTGTACATTTTTTTACATTCATCATTATCTTGTAATTCCCATTTAAGTGACTGTTAAAATAATAGTTTGGCAAATACTAATTTTCACTTTCTTGGTGAGCGTTTTGACAAAATTACTTCAGCTTACCACAACTTTCCATTTACATATAACATATTATATGTTAATTAATGAGATTTAGAGGAGCTGCTATTTGAGTTTTATTACCTGTGGACAGAGCCAGGCTAACTGTTCCCCCCTGTTTCTAGTCTTTATGCTAAGCTAAGCTAACTCACTTCTCTCACTGTGGTATCACTCCACCAGAAGGCAAATGATCTTATATCACAAATTGAACTATTCATTCAAAATAAAGAAATAAAATGAATATGAAATAAAATAAATGACCACAGCTTTATTCCCCAGTAATGACTAAAACAATATAAAGGTGTGTAAACAACCACCTTGCTATAGAGACTACAGGCTGCTTCAAAGAAACCATTTATTTAAGCTGTTTCAATTTAAAAAAAAAAATCTATCCTTATCTAACACCCAGGTGTGCTACTAGCTGCAGTGATATATTCTCTGACCTTATTATAAAGATTTATGTTCACTCTGAAAAGGAATGTAAACTATTTCACAGACCGAAACGTGGCTCGACTGGATTTAGGAGGTTTTACCCTCCACAACATCCATAATCCTGATTATAAAAAACAATACTCCAATAAAACAATACTCCAGGCATACAACACCACCCATATAAAACAGCTTATCACCATTTCCTCACCCCTATTAAAATCTCATTCCAACTAAGCCTGCACCATGAAAACAGGTGCCATACGCTTGCATATCTCAGATTGTCGTGCCGCTGTTTCATCAAGCTGCGTGTTGCTTTTACAAATCACATAAACAGCTTCCTCCGGGGGGTTGTCGTTTTTTGGAATAAGAGCAATAACCTGAATACATCAACACAGTCACGGTCACCTTCCTCTTAGCTTGCTCTCTCGTCCCGTCTGCCTCCTGCTTCTTTCTGTCTCTGTGAGCCTCGCTGAGGTTGTTTTGGATGTTTTCTGTGTCAAGGTAACCTTCAGGGGATTGAGTCTTGTTGTTTCACAATTGAATAATGAATGTTTTTGTCTGTTCCCCTGGAACTAGAGTGCATGCAAACACATACATGTATACACACACAGAACTTGCTTTTTTTTTGTACGCTTACTGTGCTAACTAATCACTAAAATGAGGCTTCATTGCTTGCCCTTGGGCTTTTAGAGTATTCGGAATGGTGTCATCAATATCTCGCTCGCTCTCTCGCCGATCCATACACTGCTCTCTAATGAGCAGCCGGGAAATATCAACCAGACAAAAACAACAGTGCTCAGGGATCAATTAATTAGGATATGTCAGCAGTGATGATAGCAATGTGTGCGTGTGTAAGGGTGGGTGTATGTGTGTTCATTTAGTTTTTGCAAATTTGCGGCGTTCAGCAGATATGAGTGTTGTCTAACACCAGCTGTTTGTCTAACAGGTGCTGACAAATACTGAATTTGGATGTTAGAGCGTGTGGCCGTGTCAGCTTTTCATTATCTTACTTTACCCCTGTAAAACCAAGTTCTTTTTACACTTTGTAAACACACAAGATATAACGTGCTATTGAGTTGTCTGGTTGTTTCCCTCCCAAAATGCTATTCCTGTAAGGAGTAGGTTTGCTGCTGTACAGGTAACGTTTGTTAAATCCTTGGATACACTGTAATAGGTCTTTTAACAGCCAGCGTTTTGACTTGTTACTGTAGGAAAATCGCAGGTGTTAATCATATTAACAATGATTCCATTATATTTAAGTGTCCCAGTCAGTCAGCTCACACAATACCAGGACCCTTTTGTGCACATGTTACTATTTACACCTGTGCTTTTCCTACTGTGACGTGTCAAAATGTCCTGTGTGAAACAGGCGTATTCTGAAGTGAGATCAATCCAGGTGCTTTGAATGAAAATGAGGTGACATTATTTTCTGAGACACCAGATCACTGCAAAAAAAATCAACTTTGTTTGAAACGCAGTGCACACCCACACAGGTTTCTGTCAGTCTGTTTATTCCTCAGAGGTGGATGGCGCTACTTTGGAAGATGTCACCATTTGTCCTGTCTGAACAGGTAAAACAAAGCTAGGAGGAGAGTGAGGGGGATGATGCCAGTCAAGCATGGTCTGTACATGCCCACACAGCCCTGAGAGGAGGTATACTTAGGTAAACGGGTGAAATCACCTGTGTGATTGCATGTATGTTCTTTATTCCTGAGAACACATGTTGTATACAACCCGTGGTTTAGCCATACTTTGTACAACAGTTCTCAAAAAGTGACAGTAAATGCGAAAACACCAGAAATGTCTCAATGTCTTTTAATCCTGCACTGCATAGCAGTACATGTGTGGCGGCAAAACTACGGTAAGTGAGCTAGGTCAAAGTCAGTCTGCAAAATCCTATTCATATTTTATATTTACAATGGACAGATGACAGTAGTTGTTTGCTTCCAAATCCCAGCAATGAAGTCGGTGAAAAATGTTATCATAACTGGTAGAAATGATGAAACAGGATTTTCCTTTAGGTGGTGCATTTTCTTTGCAGTGGACCTAATTAAACCTTTACAACACTGCTACAACAATGTTATGCTTGGTGCCGGTCCGACCTTAATCTCTTTCAGAATGACACGAGCGCAAACTCTCTTTAACACATCCACTTACTGTGTCAGATTAGGGGCGACCACTCTCACACACAGAGAGCGGGAACACTGTGTTTCCATCAAGCTGGAGGCCGTCTGATAAAAGCCCAAGAGTAGAGAGGATGGATGATTACAGTCCGTCCGTGCTGAGGATGTTAGAAATAATGTCTTGTTGTCTGCAGCAAATGAAAGTAGGACAATGCGGGGGCCATGCGGAGGACACAGCAGCCTGAAGTGGGTCATTAAAATGTATGCGAGTGTGGCAGCAAACCAAACTCCCAGGTGTGACACTAGCTCATAACGCAGATGTGAAACAAAACCACAATCCAATCAGCAGAGTTTGAATAAGCTGTAACTTTTATTGCACATTCCTGTTTGGTCTTGCAACGACCTTTCACCGTTTGAACTTTTAAGACCTCGGTCTCGACCAAACACTCAAGTCGGGAGTGGGATGAAGTTGCCCAGAGTAACTGATCACAGGTCAGATGTGCACATTCCCTTTACGAGTGAGATTTGAAGCATAGGGAGGTCATACTGAGCCTAGATCTGTGACTGGGGGGACTTTCAGTCCAGATCTTTGTGTTGACTGCAATACCCAGAAACCTAATCACTGTAAAGAGCAGGACCAATGGGGAAGGGAGAGTAGTGACATCATGGAGGGGACTCGGAAGTATTCAAGGGAGCGTAGGAACTTTCTTGATTCCACTTTGATGCACTCCCAATGAAGGAAATACTCCCTTTATAATCTTGAGGCTTTGCAACCTTCTGTCCTTCTTTACTTCCTGAAATCCCCCCAAATAAACACACCTTCCTCCATCACACAAACACATAGGTATCATTCTTAGTAATGTTTTTTTTTTCTTCTCATTTTCTTGTGACAATACCTGCAACATGCTTCAAATCTTCAATTTGGCAAACCACAAATAAATTAAAACACAAACATTCATATAACACAATGTGACATTTTTAGGACGCTTAGAAAGAAAAAAAATATATATATACGTACAATACGGAACCCAAAAAAGAAAAAAAAAACAAGAAAAGAGAAGCATTTGCATTTTTGTTTTTCCGCATATTTTTTCTTGCTTTTCTTGAAAAAAGATATACAGTAGCTAGCTACCAATCACATATCACATGCAGATATAATACAACATAATCAGTTCACCCAGTTAGTGTCTGCAAACTACCAATCTAAACTATATCACAAAATTATTCTCTTGAAACCAGCAAACACTCAGCTTTCGAGATATTTTGTCTTATAATAATTCAGTTTACAGTTTTCTTCGCCGACGAGCCAAGAGATCACTATACGATCGACCCTGAAATGACTAGCCAAATTCAAAAAAGGACTAACACGCTTTCGACATGATCACATACCAGATGGTGTGTCGTAGTTTTTTTCTTTTTTTTTTCCTTTCTCTTGCCTATTTTTTTCACAATGGGAGTGTAACGCGCATATTTGCTCACACATGCACTCACACACAGGCGGGGATTTGTTATCGACCACGAACGCGACACGAGGGGTGGGGTGTGTGTGTGGGGGGGGGGCGGTCCTTTGAAGCGCGCCACGATTCCCCTATCCGGTCGCGGCATGCCGGCAGCGCGGCTCGGCTCCGGCTCAGCGGTTTAAACATCCTGCTCCGGGATTACGGCTGGGCCCTGCTGAGCGCTGACTGGCGTCGAGCTGCCCCTGTGCCCCCCGTCTCTTCTAACCTAACCCACTTTCTGCCATCCCTGCGCTCCACCCCCCCTTAAAAACAGGGCAGGGGCGGAAAGTGACAAAATGTCAGCGCAGGGCGGGAGGTTTGACATCCTCCGTCCTTCTGCTCTCAGCTGCTCTTCTCTAATGACGCTGTGCTGAAATGTCAGACCAATTAGCAGCTTTCCCTCTGACATTTAACTGGCAGATAGCAAAACAAACACACGAGGAGCCCACTGGACTGGACAGACAGTCTGTGGCGAGCAGGCGCCCGATTGATTGAGCCCGACGTTGATGCAGCCGTGGAGGTAATATTAGAAATTTATATGGTCCTTTTAAAGGTTGGAACTCAGGAACTGTGTGTCTCTTAAGTAATCACAGCGGGTGGGGCAAATAATATCTGTCTTCAGCCATTTCGCAAGCCACCTGACATTTCCGAGAAGCAGCCGGTAGTGATCAAAGCTCCCACAGTTCCTTCCTTCTCCCTCTGTTCTTCTTCGTCTCCTCTCCCTCTTTTAGCAGACATCAATCAGACGGGCTGGGAAGCGTACGCTCATTTTAAAGCACCACTCCTTCCGCGGCGGTGCTCGAGCCCCTGTCTGTCTTCATCCCCGGGTGTCCGAAATGCGTGTGTGTGTGTGTGTGTGTGTGTGAGTGTGTGCGTCTGGAGCACAGCTGAACGTCCAAAGCCTATATTCTACTGACCTTTAGTTCTTTACATGGATCGGAGAGAGACAGACGAGGCTATGTGCACGTAGATATTCAGTCACAACCACGTTTACAGTAGTAATAATCAGGAGCTGACATAGAAAGTGGAACAAGACGGCGACGAGTAATTTAACAAAAAACAGCACTCCCTTTAGGCCTTAAGTGTCGTTCACAGTAAATCAAATTCTTCTCTGTTTAAAGGGTTGTCTCCCTTGCTCACACACACACATACACACACACGCATACATACTGAGGCCTGGCCTTCAGCTGTACCATCTGGTATCTAAATCATGGGAATCACAGTCTTCTTCCTCTCCTACACACACACACACACAATAACATGAGAGTAGAGAGAGAAAGAAAGAAAAACAGGTGATTGACTGCCATTCTATTTATCATACATAGTCTCTGCATAAAGCAACATGTGACTTTTTATTTCTCCATTAGAAATCAATATCCATCTACGCAACAGTGAGCTCTAAATTTAGCCACAAGAGACAGAGAGAAGGAAAGAGAAACAAAGTGAACGAGCGAGCTAAAGAAAGAGATAGAGAAAGAAAGAGAGGGAGCATCGCTCCATGTAAATTACAATCTTCATGTTGCATTGAACTGTGAGCAACGGCACAGTCGAAAAAGAAAGGGGAAATGAGGGAGTGAATGAGTGCGCGCCGGAGCGCTGCCCGTCTATTAAACATTAACAGCTTCATTTATATGTAAATGACCCGACAGCTACAGAGAGAGACGGTGGGAAGTGACGCCAGTTCAGTGCTGTGGAGAAGAAAAGGAGGGCGGGATGATGAGAGAGAGAGAGAGAGAGAAGATGGGATGGTGAGGACAGGAGAGGGGGATGAGCCTCCTTCATTCAGTAGTCTTTCACATGGGTGGAAAAGTCCACGCGGTCCGATTTATCCCACTGCACGTGCATGGGTGTGCGTCAAAAGACGAAAAAAGAAATCCACTGACAGTAATGCACACTCCGATGCACGTGCACACACTCCCAGCTGATGTCCGATGGAGTGACAAACATACACACAAGTACACACACACACACACACATATCTCCCTCCTAGGTCTTTCCAAAATGGGGGAAAGAACCTCCCTGGGCGAGAGGGAGGGGAACGAAAGTCGCTCCTTGGGGGAGAAGGGGGAGGATGGCGTTGGCGTGTCTGCTCTCCGAGAGTTTTGGTGGAGATGGGGACCAAAGACAAAAATTCAAAACGTACTAACACGGACACACAAAACCGAAAGAAAAAAAAAAAAAAAGAAAGAAAAAACCTCTTGAGTGGAAAAGCAGAAGGTGACGATGAGAGATTGTTGAGTTAGCGTGGTGTGTCGTTTTGCGTGTCGGGGCTAGCTGGGTTTCGTCCGGCTAGCGCGGGGGTCGGGGGGGTGGGGGGTGGGGTCGGCGGCCGAGCCCTCAGCCGTCGGACACGGGCGGGGACACCCAGCCGTACTTCTCGTGGGTCTTCACCAGGGACTTGAAGGTGGCCTCGGCTTCCTTACGACTGAAAGCTTTCTTGGACTTCCCTGATTTCCTACATATACGCCCCTGCGAGGAAAGACAGAGACAGGTGACGTTAGGATTGCGTGGAGAGAAAAAAAAAACAAAAAAAAAAACACAGAGGCAATCAAACTGTCTGCTAATGGGACAATAACGAATTGATTCATTCCTTCATTTCTTTAGGATTCTCAGTGGGGTCTGCACACATTTGTCCCTTCATGCACATGTTTGAAAAAGACATCAATCTTCAGATGAGCCGAGCGCCCGCTGGCTGCAGCCTGACAGTTAACGCACAGATATGAGAGTGGCATCAATCTTCTCATCTGACTCTCGGCCAGCAAGTGAATAAACTTCTTGGCAGCGGGGAGAATTATTTTTTGTTTTTCTGTTTTTCTCGTCAAAGATGTTGTTAGAAAGGTGTTGGAGGGAGTTGGACTCATGACCTCAGTATTTCCAAATTCCTGGCTCCAACTTTACTTCACTTTAGAAGTAAAGTGTCTGCCAAAGCAGCTATTTTCACGCAATATGTTTGTCAGAAGGAAAACTCCAAATTATGAATTCATTTTCACAAAATTAGATAGACAAACTGGTCCTAAGCCAAAGAACAATTGATTAGCTGTTGGTGATGATCTAAATCTAGGAATAACGATTTATTTGTTTAGCCATAAGTATTAAACTAATGGAAATAGAGGCTTCCTACTAGGTCCTGGTTGTGCTTGCATGGCAGCAAAATCAATTTCACTTGACATTTAAAGCTAATATGTGTAGAATTGTTGTTGCATCTGTTTAAAGCTGCGACTAACAATTATTGTCATTATTGACAACCGATTAGTCTGTCAATGATTTTCTTGATAAAACGGTCAGAAATTGGTGAAAAATGGCCATCGCAATTACCAAGAGGTCATATTGACATCTTCAAACGTCAAAACAGAGAAGAGCAAAGTCATCATACTGGAGAAGCTGCAACTTGAGCATTTTTTGAGTTTTTGCTTAAAAGATGACTTAAAAGATTTATCAAAATGCTGCAGATTAATATTGTGTTGATTGACTAATTGATTAATCAGATAATTATTGAAATTATTGACTTCTTGTTGTTGTTGATAATAAAACAATCCCAGTTAAAATGTACGCAGTCTTTGTGTTTCTTTCAGCGTGACAGAAGGAAAGAAATTCCTGATTTTTATTAATTCTTTTTGTATGTTGACATTGATTTTGCATTCAGGGTCTACTTAAAAGAAGAAAATCATTCTGGGAAAATTCAAAAACCAGCATATGTCAAAAAGTTATTTGTCTGATGCGCTATGCATTGTCAAAAGATCAAAAGAAAGATGGCTCTCTCGTTCACGAATGTCAGTGTTCTTGTCAAGCCCATTCTAGAAATTCTGTTTTAAGTCTTTCCAGGCAAAATACAGAATGACAGAAACACAGCCCCCACTTGCACTGCCACAGGGGAGATGTGTCTGAATGCAGATTGACCAACCTTAATTTAAAGGCAGGGAAAGGACTTTTAAAAAGTCAGGTCCCATCAAAAGTGAAAATATACCCTCCACTACACTGGGCAACTGGGAGATAAGTGAGCAGTAGGAGCCACCACGGCACTAAATGATGAAAAGGTTGTAAATATGACAGAAAATAAATATACGAGCATGTAATCCTCTTGTGCTCAGTGTGAAAAGCATCTCAGTCAGAGCACTGTGACATTCTCACCACCTTGCTGAAGCCCTCCCTCCTTCACACACTGGGGCTAATAATAAGCGTGGGGGAAGAGAAAAAATGGAGAAAAGAGGTGTGGGTGTCGCCCGTGACGATAAAGCTGCTTATTCTGATGCTGGAAGTCTTCCCTAAAGAGGAGTGCGTGGGAGCATGAATAGAAAAAGAAACAAGTGTCTTCTCATTGAAAAGCGTACACTCAGATAGATACACAGCCATGGCTGAGATGTGATTCATGCGAATGTCACTACAGTTTGCATCACTTCCTGTATAAAAATCACCTCCAAAACATAGAAACATCACAAACAGAAGGTCGTGACAAACAGAACAGTAAATCTCTGTCCACTGGTCATACTGCAGCTACTGTATACTGACGCTTCTGTTGTAACTGACTCACTACACACTGGCCTGCTGCTGTGTAATATGTTAGGTACTTTACTGTATTTGTTTGTACACGCTTTGTACCACTGCACCACTTCCCTTCTTTCTTCTTGGCAAGGAAAAAAAGGCACGGAGGCCACTCCACTCCTCTGAAACCAATACTAATGGAAGTCTTTTAGGTGGCGAACTCCCCTGGATGCTGCAGTGCAGTACAAATAAACCCCCTCATACTGTTAGACATCCATGGTCTGCACCTTAGTGCTGCAGCTACATGTTCCTATTCAAGTGCCTCTTGTTTCTTTAATCTACACAAAAACTGAAGTGTTAAAAAGACAATCTGCTTTTTTTTCAAGGTGGTATGGGCCAGACTGTTAGTTACCTGTCCTGGACAAGAAATAGTCTCACGACTCGTGGTATCTAGTGACAAATAATCCACGGACACTGTCAACAGTTTTCATAGAAACTATTTCTTATTTCGAAAGCTTTATAGTTAATGTGACAATGTTTCTGGAAAGACACATATTTTTATTCAGTGTCATTTTTCAACACTTTTAACACAACAAACAAAATTTCAGTTCACCTCCATTTTATTGGGGTTTGGATATCTGAAAACCTGGACAACTAAAACCCAAAGTATTTGCATGGCTTGGTACCGCAAGTAAGAAACCGCAACTAAGAAAATGTGTATTTTTCTTTTGTCATTTTCTAAGTCTTTAAGACTTAAGATTCTAGTGTAAAAACAAAATGGCTGATCAGTATGAGTTTGCGTCAGTGCTAATTCAGCTAGTTTATTAGCACTGACACTTATTTTAACTTGTGAATCCCAACATTGTTAAATACTCTAGAAACTAAATCTTTTAACACCCTGATTTGTATTTGGAAAAAAAAAAAAAAAAATCATCCCTGAAGCCTATTTTGGGTCAAAGAACTACCCTAACAGCTTATTACAATAAGATTAGCAAACTATCAGTTTTTGGTTTAAGGAAATAGAATTGTGGGACTTTTGGTACTTTTTTTCTGTCTTTCTTTCCCTTTGTTCTTTTTTCTTTCGTGCTGGTTACAAATGGCTATGGTATCACTGGGGCCGAGCATTTACATGTTAGGGTACTTTCATATTTCCGCCTAAGCATCGCGTCTATGTGAGTTTGTGCACGGGTTTGGGCCTTATGTACAGCGATGTCCTTTGCACATAAATTGAATGTCTAGTTGTTGTGTCCATTGGGTGTTAGTTGTTCAGCATGCATTGGACATCGTGTAAAACAACAATGGATGACTCTTGGGTCCAAAAGATAACAGCTCACAGTATTTTATACTTATTTTATTAGCAGGAAAGAAGATTTCAAATAGAAGATTTATAGGAGGACTAGAGAGATTAAACAAGATAACAGTTTATCTCTGTAATGCTCCACAACATTAGCCTAGGGAAAGCATTAGTGCAATAGTTTTTAAAGAAGAGGATTTTAGGACTACAGTTTTGAACTGCATGCTTCTCCATGCGTTAATTCTCTGCTCCCATGACATCTGATGGACGATCAGCATGTCTTATTGCATACTTTCTCTGTTATTTTGGGTCAAAAGTGAGGCAGGGGATAAA
The DNA here is from genome assembly GCA_031216445.1 of Lateolabrax maculatus. Lineage (NCBI taxonomy): Eukaryota > Metazoa > Chordata > Actinopteri > Acropomatiformes > Lateolabracidae > Lateolabrax > Lateolabrax maculatus. Next base: position 17,729,056 of record CM062218.1, read on the forward strand.
GGGAGATGAGGTGATAACATTGAATGATCTGGAGATTAGGGTTACAGTTTCCATTCCTGTAGCAACACTGGCCTCATTTCAATGCAGGGCTTAGCAACACTTGTGCTCTCTCTCTCTCTCTCTCTCTCTCTCTCTCTCTCTATCTCTCTATCAATTGGTCTTTCTGTCTCTCTCAAGTGCTCACACATTTTGAAGAGCTCGTCCTATTATTTTCGACATGCATTTGAATCGATATTGAAATCAATCCCTGCTATAAATGTCCACCATGACAGGTCATTTAACCTCATATTGAGTTTTACACATGAAACACAATTGAAACCAGGCAGAATACTTGCGATCTCGCCACTCGCATGAGGACAATGACTTGATTCTGGAAGGTGATCTGCACTGGAAACCAGAAAAAATTCCCTTCATTGGCAGAGTTTGTCACTTGTTTTGAGAAACTCGGTGCATGACTCAATGAGTGACTCATTCAGATAGATATTACATGCGACGTTCCTCCGGGACAAGCTTTCTGTTCCTCTCCTTTAACTGAACCACATTTGAAAGACAACTGATCCACACGGCCTTTAAAGTGGAAAACACACCAGCTGGGTGTCACCTAAGCAGCGCCGCCTGAAACCTGCTCTGCCACTCTGTGCAGCCAGAGACCTGCAACACAGATTACCCCAGCTGACAGACACAGATAATGCACCGGTTGGCTGCTGTCAGAGAGCACTGGTGAATCCGCGGGGATGTGCTGTTCTCTTTTCGAAATCACGAGCAACCTCATAACCATGCGTATCTTCACATCCCGCCATATGGCTGCTGTCACCACCTCAAAATGGCGGCTGCTGCTTTGGATGGATATCGTTATGGCAAATGGCCATTGTTAAAGAGGTGTGATTACCATGGTGATCGATGGCAGGGAGGGATGTACCGTCAGCTGAACATCTTGTTGTCATTAAAACTATCGCTGTGAGCATCGCGCACTTTTACACACTGTAGCTGGCAATTTCTCCCTGGTTTGTTCCCTATGAGGAGAACGTTGAGAAGAGTGTGTTTGTGTGTGTGGACAAATTAGTTTGCATACGCCTACACTAAAAAACAGTGGTTGTGTGTGTGTGTGTGAAAGAGAGACAAAGAAATATAAACCTACTTGAAACAGAAGAAGAGAGGATGAGAGTGTTTGAATGAGAGAGTGAAAATATGCTTGTGGATGTGTGTATCGATGCATGAACGTCTGTGACTTCACTGCAGTATGATGCATCCAAAGATGGCCGGAGAGAGAAAGTAAAAATATCTGCTCGTGAGAGAGAGTATGGGCAAACAAAGGAGTGTGTGTGTGTGTGTGTGTGTGTGTGTGTGTTGCGGTTAAGCTGAGTGAGCGCCTCGGGCCTATACAGTGCCATGTCAGTGTTTATCTGTTTCAGCTAAGCGCCTGCTCGTTGAGAGGTACATACTCGTGTAAAGTGGCTGCTGGCTAATCGTGTGAATGGAGATCAGTCAATGGGCAGAGCAGGGAAGGCCCCGGTGCATGTTGGGAAGCAGCTCTCGGAGCCAGGGGGGATTGCATAACGCGGACATGTGCTTAAAGGGTCGGAATAAACAAACAGGGATCAATGTCATCATCATCCTCATCAGATCATTAAGGAGAACCCTGTGGGACTGATGGCGGGGTCATTAAAGGGTAATACCGATGTTTTTTTTTAAAGTTAGTGTAATTGGTCTGGGCTCCCACACTGCACACAGTCAGTGAGCACTTTGTCATCAGTCATCCCTGTACAGTATAAAAAGGAACTTCAATAGAACAATGAAGTGCATCACAGAAAACAGGAAACTTTAAGGGGGCATTCCACAAATTGTACACATTAACAGTGAAAACAGTTATGTAGCATAATGTCTTCTGTGGCTCTAGAGGAAATTTCCAATGTTTGAAAAAATAACCCTGATGATGCCGTCAGGGGTTATTGCAGTGTGGGCTTGGAGAGTACAATTTTTTAACGGAAAGTCTGCAATACAAACTGAAGTTGTGGGTTTTGGGAGAAGTGTGCATAGGACAGGACACTAATTAGTTGCATCATGGGAAACAGGATCCAGTGTCTTTGAGGCTTAACCCATTACTGGGGACTAAAAGTCAGGATATCTCAGCATCTGCTGCTTCTGTTTTGACTGTCCTTGTTTTAACCTCTTGTGAGTCCCAAAACTTAATGGGAGTGACATACTAAAAAGCTGGAATAGCCCTTTAGACGGGTTTGGACGGGCTTTATCCTTATTTAAATGTTTATATCCAGGACTGCAACTGATGTCTGATTATTTTCATTATCCATTAATCTGTCAATTATATTTTTTTATAATAAATTGATAGTTTAGTCTACAAAATGTCAAAAAAAAAAAAAAAAACATGCCCAGAGCAAGTTTCTAGAGCCCAAGATGACTAAAATGCTGAAATCTGATTTTTTTGTCCGAAACCCAAAGATATTCCATTTTTAATTATATAAAATTGAGAAAAGCAACAAATTATTACATTTGAGAAGGTGGGAACAGCGATTGTGCATTTTTTGCTTAATAAATGACTTTTACAGATTAATCAATTATCAGAATTGTTGTCAAATTGCAACTTGTTTTTGCACTTGATTTAATTCATTTCAAGCTGCATTTAACAAGTTTGTATTTTCAAATGAATAACAAACAACAATGTGATGAAGGTCTGAAGGCTGATACCTTGTGAGTACAAGTGACTGACAGTGTGTGGGATTCTTTTTTGCATCAGAAATGAATAGTGAAGAAATGTTGCAAATTGAGAAGAAGAGAACAGGTTATAGCCAGAAGAATTACTATAATGGAGTATAATTCTAACTGACTCAAGGGTACTTTCTAAACACAATACAGCAGCACGGATAAATTACTAAATTGGCTTACACTTCATAGACACTACACTGACTTTACCCACACTGAATGTTTTCTACCACCTGCACAACACTATGAGGCTGTCATACAGGCTAGATTACACTGTGACATTGATTGTCTTAAAATTGGAAGGTAAGTATCTGAAGGCCAGACTGAACTGGTGATTTCCTTTAATTCAGTCAAACCCCTAAAAATGTCACCTCATGTCAACTTGTGTGATCGTGTGTGTGTGTGTGTGTGTGTGTGTGTGTGTGCGTGTTCCCTCACATCTGCAGGTAAAGACATGTGCAGCTCTGTTGACTTTCACCTCACCACTTTGTCACTGCACGTATCCTCTCACACTAAAAATAGGGAGGGAGCTTCTAAACAAGCCACATCCCTATTGTTACAGTGAACTGGCGCCCAAGGGCGAATAAATATATTCTGTGTATTTAGGTTTATAAATAGTTCTGTGAGCTCTGTTTGCCATGATGCATGAGAGACATCTCCCTGATCAGGAGATTAAACACTTGCAACACACACAGAGGTAGAGCACACACACACACACGCACACACACACACAGGAATAATTAATCAATATTGTTTCCATTAGCAAACTGGAGAAGGAAGACACTGCACCATAATTAGGGAGCACTGCAGAGCTGCTAGCTCATCTCCTCGAGCAGCAAATCAAGATGAACACACACACACACACACACACATTTCCCCTTTCTCTGCCGTGGGTACAGTTTTTGCATGACCTCTCTCGGTAACAGATGCTCAGTGACCACGGACGACTCGGGAATAACGTTCAGTTATATCATCAAAGACCAAAAAAAGCACCACGGGTTGGGGGCTGTGCAGGAGAATCCAGTGACAGTTTACGTAAGGTCTCCTGCCACAGCGCTGTCACACTGCTGACGTCAAAAGACACAGTCAGCGAGGTGAACAAAGCAGACTCTAAGGATTAAATGCCTGGAATATGACACAAAAGCGAGCATTTGAACACACGTTAGGAAACAGTGAGTCTTATCTGGGTGGAAAACAGAAAATCTATTCAGAGTTTAAACGATTATAGCCTGGAGTGCATTTGGAGATGCAGCCATTTCCATCGGAACTGCCGCTGCTGCAGTGCACTGAGGATGTGAAAAACAGATTTGACAGGATTACATAATCCAGTCAGTTGCTGGTAGGTAGGCAACCTGCCGTCTCTGTTTTATTCATCTTTATTTCTATCCATCACCACGCACCACACATGTTGAATACCTGTCCTATTCCTCCTTTAGAATAAACTGAAAGGAGTACAGATATTGTGAGACGGCATTAGAGCCTGTGTGGGGACTTTTCCATTGCATGGCAGCAGGTCTTTGTTGTCAAAGGATGCTGATTTATGGAGGCGATAAATAGAGAGAGAGAGAGAGACCGGGACTGCAGAGATGAGCCGGCATCAAGGAGATACTGAGGGTTGCACTGCGTGAAATGGCTGCCGTAAAGTGACATAAAGATTTATAATATTCACAATCATGGCTTTGCTCATGGCAGAGAGGAGGGGGATGAGGAGACTAGAAGGCCTGTGATATTACAGCACACCACCTATAGCTCACACTGAGCATAAGTAATGCTATAAATAGGTTACGTGTATAGCAAAGATGTCAATTTTACTGAATCATTTTGTCTTGTAGTTATATTTTTCTTTAAAAACCCCCATTGGGATTTATTTCCCTTTAGGATATACTTGTTTCATGAATTTTCCTCTAAACGTGTCTTCAGAGATCAGTTCACTGGTGTCCAAAAATGACACTTAATTCAATAAAATCACAGTTGCAAGTTGAATTTCATTGGGAATAGATGGAATGACCAAAAACACATTTTCATGTTTTTCCTCTCGCATTAAACGAACTCTGTTTTAAACATCCATATTACACTAAAAACCTCGCCATGGCGGACATACAGCGTGTTGTGCGCGCGTAAAAGCAGTTTTACGCGTGGCGCACGAATGCCTAGTGCCGAGGTACTAGAGACGATTAACTCTCCTACTGTAATCACCCATGCAAGGACCCTCACCCACCAGCCCCCCTTCCCCCCCCCTCACCTGTCCTTTCACGAGGCTGGCCGCGAACTGCCTCATGACCGCCTCCACCGTGTAGGCGCTGGACCAGCCGCGGGGGGTCAACAGCTCCATGCATATGGCCCCGCCGTCCAGCACGTAGCCGTTCTCCAGCCGGGGCGTCAGGACGCGCATGAAGGGCGGCGAGAAGGGGAAGTTGTCGGGGAAGGTGACGTTGAGCAGTATGAACTCGGTGCTGGTCTCCTTCATGTCCTGCCACAGCGCCGAGTCCTTGTCCACCTGGTGCAGCTTGACGTTCCAGTCGTACAGGTTGTCCTCCACCAGCTCCACCGTGATGAAGTTGTCCCCTAACCTGCGGATCTCCTGCAGCTCCTTCATCAGCCGCCGCGTCCGGACCTGGGTGCAGTGCTGCCGGTGCGGCGCCGGCGGTGGTATCGAGGAGGCGCTGGTCGCTTTGCTCCCGCTTCCCCCCGTCTGCTGCCTCTCCTTCGCGTCCTTGCCCTGCTTATCCTTACCGGGCGGCTTGTCCTTGCCGTGCTGGTCCAGCTTCCTCGCCTTAATCTCCGGGGTGCTCAGGATGTTGGTCTCGTTGGCGGTCTGACAGTGTTTGTTGGCGTTGTTCTTCTGGTTCCCCTTGGAGCCCTTCAACGAGCCCTGGTGGTGCTTTGGGTCCTCGGTGTCTCGGTCGTGCAGGCGGATCAGACCGATCTTCCGCAGTAGGGTGGCCATAATTTTGTTTATAGATCTATATTTCTCCACCGATCTCTCTCTCTCCCCCCACCCCCCCCCCCTCACCCCCTCACCCCCCCACACAGGGGCAAGGCTCACCCTTTCGAGCCGGCTCCCCGCTCACGGAGAAGACCTTCGGCGGTGAGGATTGTTAACCTTCTCGCACCGCAATCCCGGCCCCCCACCACCACCACCACCACCACCACCTCCGTTCACCGCAGCCTCGGGATCAACGCAACCGGGGAGCCTGTGCCGCTCGCTGCTCAGTGCATCATCTCGTCACGGCTCGACTGGAGGGGAGAAAAGAAAAAAAAAAAAAACAGCAGATAAATGCGAGTCCGGGTGAATATTCACACCGGGCATCAAACAGTCTTGTGCAAAACACATCGACGGTATTCGGCCGTGCGGACCGACATCACGACTGTGACTGCAGTTGCTCAACGACAGGGCGATGCGTTACGCAGAAGCGCTGTGATCCTGTAATGCCTTTCAACAGAAGGGACCGTGTTATCAGAGCGAAAGACACAGACCACAGCAGCGCACTGCAATGGGAGGAAAAACACCTTTTTAACAAATGATTCCAAGACACACACTTAAGACTCCTATGGGAAACGTGCAGGAATAACATGGAAACCTATGGGAGATAGAAATACATAAATAGAAATATTACTACTGTTATTACTGGGGAATATATTATAAAGGATTGAAACAGCGTTCAGCCCGATGAAGTGGCTGCACACCTCCTGGTCACAGAACAAGCCGTCGTACGTTTTCCTTAATGTGTCCTCCACCGCCCACACGGAGCCAACGGTAGACCAGCGCACCCGGCGGCAGCCCGTGCTTACCGTGGACGGCTGAAATCCCGAGTGCGTCCGTCTCCAGGTCCCGCTCCGCGGACCGGACAGCCAGCCCGCTGCGTGTCAACAGGGAGAAATGGCTCCGACGTCCAGTGGACCTGCCGTCGGTGGGAGCCGCAGTGAGGAGGAGGAGGAGGAGGAGGAGAGAGGAGGAGGAGAGAGGAGAGCCTCTGGATGGTGTGTGTGTGTGTGTGTGTGTGTGTGTGCAGCCGCGGCAGCTCCAGCTTTAATGCAGCCGAGGAGAAACCAGCCCCCGGTAATAATCCTCCTCCTCCTCCTCCTCATCCTCCTCCTCCGCCAGCCCGACCTCACCGGCGAGGCGCTGCGACGCCCTTTCAAAGTAAAAGCCCCGGAGTCGCGTTACGCTCTTTATGGCCTGCGGTGTAGGGTTACGTATAAGGCGAGCCAAACACCCAAAATGGGTGCGTTTATGAAGAAATATGCTATATATAAGGTCGGCGCGCACCAGTTGGCGATTACAACAAGGACCATACCAAATCAGCTACTTTAAATGGTTGCCTTTCCCAATAAAACACCCTGGCCTTATACATCTTCAGTGCTACACCAACTTAATAACTATTGGGTGTAGGCCTATAATGAAGATGGACAACAAGCAACACAGTAAAAATCTAATAATAATAATAATAATAATAAATGGAAATATGAAACAATATGTCTTACAATATTTAGAACAGTTCCACAGCAGGTGAACATTAGTTTACTGAGACAAAAATAGCATAAGCCTATTTCTTAATCTAGTGACTTTATCTCAAAAACATTTATTCAAGGCCATAAATAGTGGTAAAACACTATTCCACACATAAAGTGTTGTTGAGGTTTCTAAATATTTAGATTTGTGGACTACATCATCCTTGCCCTGTGCAAGGTGCCATATACAGTATGTTAATATAACATTACTTTTATTTTGAAGTTTCGTGCTTTCTTTCCCTTAGCTTGCTGTTCCTGTGCTTACCTGAAAGAACGTTACTGACAAGTCACTTTCAGTTTTTCCATTTACACCAGTGAAGTCAGCACATGTGCATACTTCCACGGAGAAAAGGTTAGCCTACACTGTGAGTTCAGCATTATTCTAGAGGTTAATTGGAAAATATAATCTATGTTGACCCTTTTCCCTTGATTTCTGAATGTGTTGGAGGATTTAATTAGCAACCCTCAACCCTAATGGCCTTTAGTAGTAGCCCACAGCCATAAAGACATGTATTATTCACATTATAGTAGATTTCATAGGTGCAAACTGTATTTCACACAGAATATACTAGATTAAACTGAATATAACTCATCCCTCACTGACCTGCTGTTTGATTTCATCTGCAGGCCATATACAGAAAGTGAACACTGTCATCATATGGAGAAAATTAAACACACTGTATTTTCATATAACTCTTCAAGTAGCAGAATGATATAACAGCAACAACTACATAGTATGGCAACAATTACAAATAATACTTTAAGTCAAGCATTCATTTATTTGGTTATTTGTCAATAATAACCCAAATGTCAGAAAAAAGTAGGTCAGTGTCTAAGCCTTTGTCAATGCTTGGTTTAAACTGTCCTTGTTGTGGTTTATGCTTTTGAGTGTAGAGATGAATTGCACTATGACATTTCTAGGTGGTATTCAGCATATTCCTGAATTGTCTTTGAAATGATCCCTAACATATTTTTAAATCAGCAGTAAGTAAATACTGTGATGTCTTTGCAACACACATAGACTACATAGTAATACAATATAGCTGGAGACATGCTGGCCTTGAAACAACAGTGTTTAATGCCCTTATTTTAAATATATATTCTCAACATGATTCAGATAAACAGGCCGTTTATATTTGGTACAGTATTTGTACAACTCTGGTTTAGATGCAGTCTAGTCACCGTTACTCCATTCATTTTATGGTCTTGACAAAGAAGCTTCTCCCTAACCGGCAGCACGACACTTTGATGCCTTACGCGTCAGTTAACGGCAATCTGTCATTGGTTGTTACCATGGTAGCAGAAGAGTACCCACAGCGATTGGCTAGTTTGTTGCCGTAAAGCACTTCAGCCTTGTGACTGTCGCAGACTCGGTGGCTAACAGTAAACAGCGGTTATTTGACAAAAGTATTCTTCGTAACGGAGGCATTTCTATTTAATTTGCGTGGTTTGATAACACTTAATCAACATGGCGGAAAAATTTGATAATCTGGAGGAGCATCTGGAGAAATTTATCGAGAATATTCGACAGTTGGGAATCATCGTCAGCGACTTCCAGCCGAGCAGCCAGGCAGGACTCAACCAGAAACTGTGAGTCATGTTTTATCGAGATCGTCACAGCGGCACGAATCTGAAAATAGGCATTATGTTTACCTGTTCTGTTGGTTTGTCTTCTCAGGAATTTCATGATCTCTGGACTGCAAGACATCGAGAAGTGCCGTCAACAGCTTCATGAGATCAACGTACCGCTGGAGGTCTTTGAGTGAGTCCAGTAGCCGTGGTACTGTTGTGCCTGTCCGGCTGTATATCCCATATAACAGTCTTTTCTTTACACATCTGCCGCTCTCTGTCATTGCTGTATTGCTGTGAATACACGTATTGGTTGTGCATAGAGAATACATCGCTTTGCGTTAAAGCCACGCCAAACCCCATTCGAAAATCCGACGATTTTATAGTATCCTTCCTTGTCAGCAAATCTGATAATGTTAAATACCTTTATATTACTTTTAAGGGAGTTGTTGACGGCCATTTTAAAATTCGGCATGTTCAGCTTAAAGAATTGGTTCACACTTTTTCTTGCCACTCTTCACAGTGTACTGTATTTTTTTTGTATTGCTAAAATATGAGGAAATAAAACCAAACAAAACCTTTGCTAAAATAACTAGATCATATATGTTTTTTTAAAAAAAAAAGAATATTATTATTAATATATTATCTAATATATTATGGTAGGTGCCTTTGCAGAGAAGCAAGGCCAACTTAACTAGTTTAGCTCATGTAATTTATAATTATTTATTTCTGCTTCATGGCTTCATCACAGTTCCCTCGACTGATATCATGGCTTGTGTTTGTAGATATATCGACCAAGGACGAAACCCTCAGCTGTACACCAAGGAATGTCTGGAGAGAGCCTTGGCGAGGAACGAGCAGGTCAAAGGGAAGATTGACACCATGACGGTGAGATGAGATAATGTCAGGGTCACTGAGATTGCCCACCAATGACACTGCAAGGATAAACAGAGCCAACTAACAGCACACTATTTTACTGATTAAATGCTGCCAAGCATATTTAGAAATTCCTAAAAAGATAAGTGTCCCTTCCAAGGATCGTCTACACCATTCAAGAGCCATGTACTCGAGAGAGCCCTCTCTGTTAAAGTATTCTGGTTTATTGATGTGAATGAGTTGTCCTTTGACACAAAGCTTCAATCCTTTTGTGGTTCAGTAGTAGCTCTGCTCCGAAAAAATGAGTTAATTTAATATTCAATCAAGTCTAACATTTCTTTGTTATTTGCTTATGCAGAAGGCCAGGTCTTAAGTTACTATGTCCACGGCATATGTTTAGTTGTCTTATACATAAAATTAAAAGAAGTTATAAACCAACCTCTACTGTTGCATTTTCCTTGATTACAGAAATTCAAGAGCCTTCTAATCTCCGAGCTCAGCAAAGTCTTTCCAGAGGAGATGTCGAAGTATAAGGCCATACATGGAGAAGATGCCCCCTCCTAGTGACTGCTGCACCATGACCCCTGACCTTCAACCTGTGACCCTTGAAATGAAAGCCTCAGTGAAGTTTGAGCAAGCAGGATCCTCTGTGGTTGCCAGCAGAATACGATGACAAAAAAACATTATTATTTTTCATAAATATTGTGATGCTGTTGCTGACTAGCACCCCGAGGGAGAAGGTTTTATTTCTGCTCAACACCCTGACTCAGCCAATCTCTCTTTTCTCTACATTAAAACTTAATTCAAAGGAATACAAATCAACAGCGAGGGAGAAGTAGAGCGGATAAACAAATAGTTTTATGTTGCCAGGAGATGCATTTGTTTTTAATGTTCCCGCTGATGCATGGGCACTGAGTTAGCAGCAGAAAGAATTTCTACAACTCCAAACTGTACATAAGAAAATGTTCAGGAGCTGCAAGGCACCTGTGTGATTCTGCATTCTGCATCTGCAAGGAATTTACTCCATCAGTTGTACATACAGTATATTTATACTATTACACTATACCTTTTGTAATGCTTCCTAATCATTGTGCAACATACATTTGTACCACACACACACACACAGTTCATGACATTTTGTATCAAGCTCAGGTTTCTAATGGCCACGATTATCGAATGCAAATGTTGATGGTAATTCTGTGCCTGATCACTTGACATGGTCAGAAATGAGTCCACTCTTTATTTGTAACTTGTTTGTATTATAATTTTTGTTATTAAATGATCCTTGTCGGACTAATGCTGTGGTTTGTGTTTTGGCAACGTATTCAATCATATAGGTCACTTGTGGGGTTTTTGATTTTACGGAATGAATCGTAACATAATCATTTTATAAAATAATACATTACTAGGAGAATTTTATATAGTATTTGCTTTGTATATTTGCATATGATGACCTTGTAATTTTTAAAAATATTTTTCAAGCATTCATGGAGCACTGTGAAATGTTAATTTGAAAAATAGATCTACAGTAGGTTGCCCAATGGGATTTTTGAAGGTTGATATTTTAGAACTGAAACATGGGTAAATGTGTCAGTGGGCCACCTGCAGACATGACTCGCGTGGACATGATGATGCATCAGCGACGTGTTCAGGGTCACCCAGCTCAACTGTGGCCTCCAGAACATCTTACATTGTAACTATACACTCCCTGTCAAAGTGTGTGTCTGCCTATCTATAAGGTAGGAACAGACAGGGCCACATCATCAGACAGGTTATGGCCCAACACACCTCCTCCTGCTGGGGCTTAACCAGGGCGACACGCCCCTCTGACCCTGGAGGCTGGTCCTGTGGGACAGAAGGAGGGAAATGAGCCCTGTTATTGGTTTGTGATGTATGCAGCGAAGTAATACAGACAGCCCTCTTCCCTCGCCGCTACCCTTCCCCGAGGACCTTCGACCACGCGTCTCGTTTAGTCAGCCGTAGTTTAGTGAGGGCTCAGCTCCCACCTTTTAATGGGGTAGGATGAGAGTCATGGATGCCACATTTAAATGCAAAAGAATTCTGTTCATTTGTTTTTTGCGTTTCATAATTTAGTAAATATATTGTGGATAGGTAGATGGTTCTGCCATTACAATACACCTGGTAGCTCCTTACAGCCTGAACACTTTTCTGTGGAATATTAAAGTCTTACCCTTTTCATTCCTGGTTTTTAAAGGAATAGTTTGACAATTTGGGAAATACTCTCATTCGCTATCAAGCAAAGCGTCGCTGCACAGCCCAGCACACCGCTCGACGAGTCCACGCTGCGTCAAACATTTAATCTACTTGAACTTTGGGTGCAGCGTCAGATGTGCCCAGCGACGAACTCAACCTCAAATTGCATTGTGTCTGAAAGGGCCTTCAGATGAGAAGATTGATGCCACAGCATAAAGCTCAGCTTAACACAAAGGCTAAGGTTAGGCTCTGTCTAACGGCCCTTGCCCTTACCCTTACATCTCGTTTGTTTAACCTGTAGAATAAGGGAAGTGTAAATTCAGCATGTTGTGGTTACGAAGCGGTTGCAGCTCCAGGAAGTCACAGTGAAGAAATAGACTGACACACAACCTCGTGTAAAACCGCCATTAGTCATGTTCAAACTTCAGTTTTTGTGTGGTATGTACAAACAAAAAGGGTGGTAGGGATCTTCTCATCTAGCCTGTGAATATTCTCATTCATCCAGGTCATAGTTATCTCAAGGAAATTGAATCTCATCATCATCATCATCTCATCTAACTCTCTTCAAGAAATCAAATAATAAATCAAATTTCCCTAAAATGTCAAACTATTCAGAACTATCGGGACATTTTCATGTTTTTCTTCAGCACTGGGTCTTTTTTTACTGCCAAAATATTTAAGACAAATATAAAGTATGAGCTCATTTAACCACTGAATCTTTTGGGGTAAAAGCTATCCCCACTGCCACACGTACACACACACAGTGTTGCCACCTTTGACTTGTCAGAGCCTCTAAGTGGCTTTATTCCTAAAAAGGACGAATGACAAATCTAGCGAGTTATTCCGACCCTCAGTGGGAAAGAGAAAAATATACACAGATCAATTATATTGTCATTTCTTCCCCTGCATGCTGCTCAGCGAGATCTCAGTCAGCAGCAGCACAGCGTCGCCTCCTCTCCTCTCGCAGGTAGGTGAGAGTGAGTTACTATGGTTACGCTGACGCTCCGTGTCTCCCCCTCCTCTTCTCACACCTGCATATGGCTGTTAGTCTTTAGAAAGCCATTACACAGGTGCTGTAATGCTGTTTCAGCCTAGCGATGGATAAATAGATCTACACACATGGAGGTGAACACAGGAGGAGAGCAGGGAGGGAAAACAACACTCTAATATAGAGACCATAATAATCACTAACAACAGGTAGCATTACAAGTAGTGTCACTATTGACTTTGTAAAAGTATCTTTTATTTATTTATCTATTTGTCATAAAGCAAAACAAAAATAAGGTCATATCTTTACTGCATGGATTGTGCTGCCTTACAGTTTATGTCACAGAAATGAATCACAGATGATGCAATATGCTTCAATTGGCCTGATTTCTTTTGCCATTTTTGTGCACGAAATGAAATGTGAAATGTAATTCCAGTAATGTAATACAATCGCTACATGTTCACTACAAATACTTTTATAGTAGAGCTACAGACACAGAAATACAGCGGTGCTGAAATCTTGCTGAAACACATTATAGTCCAGCGGTTTATAAATAATTTAAAATGAATGAATGTATCATTGATGTAAATCGGTGCCCCATGCACATTTAGGTTACTTCTTCAAACAAAAGACACAAAACAGGTTGTAAATCAGTAAATCATGCCTACATGTGTGCTGACCCATCATATTAAATGAGAAAAGTTGATCTACAGGAGAATGAATATTTGAAAGCAGTACAGAACGCCTGAGAGCCTCACTGCATTATATTCCATTACATTCTAAACTCTCATCTGGCGCCTGAATTTTGTATTTTCCTTTACATAAATTAAGACATTTCCACTAAAAAATTGATACAGAGGAGGCACAAATTGGTGAATAAGGAAATTAAGTGTTTGATGCTCAAAATGTGCTGGGGGATCCCCCACTTCATATGTATATGTATGTTGAATTAATACCAATGCAAACCTCAACATTTTAGGCCAAGCTTTGGTTACCAGATATATTTCATAATCTAGAGATCTTACCAAATCACACTTCCTGTTGCTACTGGCCTATATACATGTAAAGACACAGGTGTCCCTGTACAACAGCAGTAATTGCAGTTACCCTATGTACTCTAGCTGTAGCTGGATTAAACTCTTAGTCTGTGTGACCCCTGATGTCTTTGGTTACTTTGATTCAGTGGGAAACCTCTCAAACCTCTCTCCTACCACAAATACTAGTGCAGTACGCATATAAATGCAAGTAGAAAAGGAGAAAGTGATGAATGTAGCTCGTCCAGAAGTGCACTAAATAAGCTGCAGTAAAGGAAAAATTCTGGACCTCACTAATTTCTAAACCCTGGCTACAAGCATCCACTGAAAGGAGTAGCAATACATTTAATTTTTTCCTGCTTTTCATGGATCACAAGATCTGTTAATACAGCCCTAACCTACTCCACCTGATTAAAAAATATATAATTTAGACCTGGCTGGCCCGGGGCTCAGGTCAGTCTTCGATAAGGAACAAGTGGAATCATCAAAGATGGCACCACTTGGAAATTAAACACTGATGTTTTATGATGCTTCCTGTGACGCCACCCGCAGAGTAAACGTGTGCTTGAGTTGGCGATGACTTCAAACTACCTGTCTACCTAAAGATGCAAACGTTCCTGTCTTTGACTCAGAGCACCTTCAGCATCATTTATAGGATGCCGTCAGCCACCTTTCTTTCTGTGCTCTTCATTCCGAGCCTATTTCTCCCCTTTGACACCGCGTCTCTGTCTTTGGATGACGAACATCTTCACAGCAGCGAGTCACAGCGGTGTTGGTCAAGGGCACTCTTTCAATCCAATAACAAGCCAATTCGGAGAGATGAGAAATTAAATTAAATGCTTTTTTTTATCCAGTTTGTGCACCATGACATTTCTTTCACAGGGAGACACTGAGTGTGTGTGAGTGTGTGTGTGGATTTGTATCGTGATGCTCGACTAACCAGAAAAGTGGATAAGGAGAGGTGGAGAGTATTGTACTGTAAATTTGTTTCTGTATGAAGTGCTGAGGTTTGTTGGATGACTCATCCAAGGTCTTTCTCCTCTTTTTCTTCCCTCCGCTCACCTCCTCTTCTTGTGCACTCAGGCCTGACTCCCCCGAACAAACATCATCTTCCTTTACTTAGGTTACCGTCTTCCCTCTTTTTCTATGGCCAACACTTTTTCCTCCTCTGTGTCCTCTTTGTCTGTATTCCCCGGGGAGCAGTAGTGTATCAGCGCTGTTGATTGAAATGAGTCATGTGGAGGTGGACTCTCTTCCCCTTTGTTATTTGTCGCTCTCATAGGCTTGAAGGGTACTTTAATGCGGGAGGGCATGAGTTCATATAACACGCTAGGTGGAGTAAATACTGTAATTGCCAGATCTTGTGATATTTTGTTTTCTCTGCTGGATGAGCCCTCCATTCTCCAATTTCATGGTGTAAATGGGACACTCAACAAATTGCTTTTCAAAAACAAAGGCATGAGTGCACCGCGCCGCTGACTTTGTCCTGCAGGTATCACATTGTGAAGGAGTGTTTGGTGTAGTATCAGGTGATCTGTTGCCTTTGCAGCCTCTAAATAGTTAATCAAATTCCCCGAAAACACAATTCGCTCATCACAACATCGTAATTAGACCGGCTTTAACAACGTGGTAGCTTCCTATGCTCTGTCTCCCTTTGTTAGCATCATAGCGTGGTAGCTTGCCACGTGACTGGCATCACTGTCACTCTGGGTGACGAAGGTCAGAAATAGAAAAAAGAATACAAATAAATTCCATACCATCCCATTCTAGAAAAATGAAGCAGAGTTGCCGACTGCCACGGCAAAACACTGCGACACAGACAGAGACCAACAGGCGACTGTATTATGGTATTTTTCAATTAAACCCATAAACTGTATTAAAAAAAGCGAATGTTGATAACGTTGTTGTTAATGTTGCCATAACCCCAGATTCTATTCACCACTTTCACACAGCGGCCATTTTCCTCCGACATCTCGCTCAGTGTGGGAAGCTCAAATGCAAATGCATATCGAGAGGATAATGTCTTCCTGCTGTGTTCCAGGTTGCAAGTCATATAAACGTAGGGAAATCTGGCAAATCGTTATCATTTCACTGCGTCCTGATTGATCAGTGACTGAAAAGACAATGGATAGGGAAAATCCAGAGGGAGATCGAGCCATGTTTGCATTGTATTCAAAAGCAGTGATTCAGAAATTGTTTTAAGGGCCACTCTAAAATATATATTTAGTTCTACTCAAAACTCTGCATATTTTGACACTAAGTACATGGAGGTAGCATTTGAGCATCAGGTGGCTCAGTTTGGATCTGGCTATCAACCTCATACTCTGCCTCTACAAGGCCCTTACAAGCTACTTCAGATTCCACTGGTTTGTAGTCCCATTTAAATTATATATGTAAATAATAAATAATGCATTAAATATAATTTTGCTATTTACTATTTCATTTTTAGACGATAAGCAAGCCAGGTGCTTGTGGCTCCGTGTCTGTTTTGAGGATCCGTTTGCCGAGGTTCATCTCCTCCTCTACCAGGCACTTCTGCCTACATTCTGACAGTTTCATCAGTTGTTCCAGAGGCAGCACCCATGCATCTATATAGTCTGTGGGCAGGTACATGTATTAACTGTTTCAGTTAGTATATTGTTAATGTCAAATTAGAATTGATTCTTACATTAATGTTTATGGAGGGGGGAGCATTTTCTCTGTATTCTAGATGAGGGCATTCACCTGGAAGCTGATGTCAATGTCATAACGAGATGTCTCCCTTGTTTTATCTGGACTTTGAGCTGGTTCATGACGAATGGGGGCTCGTTCAGTTTAAATGGTCTAGTTTAGTGGCGTTTTGGCGTAGTTCTGCACAGTACTAGTTCAAACTGGATGGCCCTGGATTTTTGGGGTTCTATTCCCCTGCTAGGTTTCAGACAGCTTAGGGAATCCGTTGTTTCATCTATAGTGTGGTGGTGAACGTGGGTAGAGCGTTCTGGGGGGATTGGTGGTTTAACCAGTTGCCTTCCCACCCCACTGATTTAGAGTGTATAAGTACCCCCCACAATTGACCACTGGTAAAAAAATTAAGATTTTGTCTGTTGAAGATGTTGGTTAATATGACATATTTTCTCCTGCAGTGACCCCTGAGTCTTTAACGTTTGAACACCAAAAGGAGTTGTTAATGCTTTAATTAGCACCTGATGCACAAAATGAGACAGCATAAACACAGACCCAGACAAAAAATTGAACTGGAACACTATAAACTGAAGCTGATAAGAGAGAGAAAAGTCTATTTAAAGGGACAGTTTGGATGTTTTGAATAGGGGTTGTATGAGGTACTTATCCATAGTCAGTGTATTACCTACAGTAGGTGACAGTCAGTCTCCCAATTTGGAGAAGCTGACAGCTGTCCCTGCACGGACGCTCAGCAGCGTACTGCTGTGGATGGTAGACTACAGTGTTGCAGGCATATAAGTTATATATATAATCGGCTATATATTTTTTTTTTTTGAGAAGGAAAAAATACCATACTCATGTTGTATAGTAGTTAATCGCTGGTGTTCTGCATCAGAAGTTAAGAAGAACAGTGAGATTTAGTAGCACTTGCCAGCAAACTGCCTGCCACTTCAAAGATGAGGCTGCTCAGCAGGCAAAAGCTGAGGCAAAAGTCGTAGTAATACCTTTGCCTCTTAAGTCTATCTCTCATAGTGAGTTAGTTCAGGAACAAAAGTATGATCTCTCTGTGAAAGCCCTTTTTGAGATAGTGTCTCCTGCGGGGGACATGGAAGTTGTGGCTCAGGGGTATTTTGTACAAGGCGATGTCCTGTTGCGTGTGTGCACAGGGAGTGCAAATTGTGAAACTGTGACGGAAGCCTCCCACGCAATCAGACCTTGCGTCATTTGTTGTGGCCCCAGTTAAAAACGGATGTATCAGCTTTAATCAAAACTCGCCACACTTGCCAGCTAGCGGGTAAGCCAAATCAGACTATAAGTCTGGCACCGCTGTGTCCTATTCCAGCTCTGGATCAGCCATTTGAGTATTTAATTAAGGACTGTGTAGGTCCGCTGCCTCCCTCAGAATTATGTAGCAAATATTTGTTGACTGTTATGTGCCAGGCTACTCGCTATCCATCAGCCTACCTTTTGGGTTTTATTACAGCCAAGTCTGTGGTGAAGCTCAAGTCACACAAACTGTCTTTAAAACGCTTTCACCAAACTCTGAAGTCACTCTTACATGCTTACTGCATGGAGCTTGATCGCGGCTGGGAGGAGGGCCTGCCTTGGTTGCTGCTGGCTGTGAGAGAGGTGGTCCAGGTGAGCACCGGATTCAGTCCAAATGATCAGGTTTTTGGGCACTCTGTGCGCAGGCTGTTCTGCAAAGTGGTTGCCAACTGTCTGAACCCCCACAGAACTTTGATTGACTGCATGAATGGTTCTATGCACAGACTCTATATGGCGGGGCAAATGGCAAAATGCAGGTTGAAAATGAAATCACTGTTTGATTGTAACAGCACAAGAGCTGCAGTTCAGTCCTGGAGATCAGGTCATGTTTCTTCGGCCGGTTGTGGGTTCGCCTTTCAGGTGAAAGAACGGGACTCCACTTTTCAGTCATGCACTGACTTCAGGAAAGTCAATAGTTCCACAAAATCAAGTAGGCTCAGCAAAATTAGCGAATAAAGATTAATGTTGCCTATATTTGTGCCTTCTCATGTCTCTCCCTGTTGGTCTGTCCTGTTGGTATTAAAATGTTTTCATTTTGCCAGTCTTCCAGTACAGTAAAAGTGATAAATGCAAAGAGTTATGCATTCTGGTACAGATTAGTGTTTCTGTGTAGGAGGCAGAGTGGCAGAGGTGTGTCAGGTGGAGCCGCACCTGAATCAATTCCTCTTCATTGCTCCTCCTGATTGCTATATAAGAGAGCTGGATATGCCAGTTCTGGCTCTCTGGATTACTGAAAATCTTTACACAGTTGCTCCCATCAGAAATTGCTCAAGTACAAGTAAAAAATAACATTTGTATTTGCACTGGTAATGAGTAACTACCCACCACTGCTTTTTCTCTTCCCAGCTAGCAGGGATTTGTTTGGTTGTATTGTTGGGTTCTAACATATTTGTTTTTCACCTCTGCCTAGGCTGCACTCGCCTACACCCGTGCACTCTCTGCACCACTGATAATACTGATTTACATGTTTCACTGTATTTTTGTGTATAGTTCAATATGGGTTAAATAAATGTGTTTAACTTTATTTCTTAATTATCTGTGTGGTCTACCCTGTTTTGTCTGGACTTTGAGCTGGTTCATGACAGTATATTTGGCTGAGTGAGTGTGGCCGTGTGTCTGTGTGTGTGTGTGTGTGTGCGTTCATGTATTGTTATGTGTCTGGAGGAGGACAGGTTCTTGTGTTCTTTTTGTTTCATTCTGGTTCTTGCTACTTATGAACATTCAATAACACGGAGTAGTATTGAGTCTTTGACTTTCATTATTGAATGAATCTGTGCGCCCCTTATTGGGTTAGTGTATGTCTAATATTGTGTAAGCTGCATACTTTTTTAAACCCCGATGGTTAATTGAGTCCAAATATGTGCACGTGATTAAGTGCACACAAGTGGGATTTGGCATTAAAATTTCATTCCAGCCAAGTACCCAAAGTTGGCAACCCTGAATTAAGTGAACCACAATACGTTGACCACTACCACTGTTGAGCAAGGTTATAACGTAGGAGATTTTGAATGAGGTTTTTTACCTCTGGGGCACACATGAAACAGAAGTTTTGGCTTCTCTTTGACTCTATTCTGTAGTGTGTACTGAGTGTAGCTTGTTTTACCCTCTGTCATGCTGCCTTGAAGCCTCTCCTCTCAGTGCCCACGGGCTGTGGACCTTTTAGGAGCTTGGCCGTGCTCCATCGTTTGTGTAACGCATCACATTTTTTTCCCCCTATTCTTTATTTCATCTTCATGCAAATGCTCCGGGAGTTTAAGGCTGGAACGGCAGTTGAAATGTAAAATCCTCCCGTGCCCTTGGGTTGGCGCAGGAAACACAAAGGCGGGGGCTGCTGCCTTTGATGCTATTAACATAATGTCTTTCTGATGCTAATGCTAAGTGCCTGCGACTGACCACTGAAGCTCGCCCGGCCCACAGCCCTGATGGGCTCACACGTCTGCTGGGCTCGCTCTCTCCATCGCTCTTGTCTCTAGCATTGTGACTACCGGCCGTCTTGCCTTGGCTTACTGGCAGCCATTCACCTCCTCAATAAAGGTCGGGAGGCGGACCCTCTCTTCCTTCTGTCGTCCTGGTCGCCATGGAAACACCCCTCCCATTCACCATCACCCGCCCTTTCTCTCCCCTCTCTGGACAATGGCCTTTGCTGTGTGTGTGTGTGTGTGCATGTGTGTCTGAGTGCCGTATGATATGTTAAAAGTGTGTGTGTGTGTGGGTGTGTGTGTGTGTGTGTGTGTGTGTGTGTGTGTGTAGGCCCTTTCACAGCTGATTTGTATTGGTGGTTCTACAGCACTCCAGCGCTCAGATATGAATTTTAAAACCCATCACAGCAGGAGTTACACTCCTACGTACTGCTCTCTGGACATCGTCTAACTCCACACACACAAACCCCCCACACACAAACACATACAAGCATGCATGGGCACACGAAGTGAGTCAAGTTAAAGAGCCCTGCTGCGGAGGTGAGCAGGGCCTGATTGTGTTGCAAACACACAACACAAAATCTACACTGTTGTGTGTGTGTGTGTGTGTGTGTGTGTGTGTGTGTAATGTCCAATAATGGGATGATAAAAGCACTAAATGAAAACTATAAATTATCCCACTAATGTCTGCTGCACCTGCCGCAGCAAAGCACCCGTCAACAGCAGAAATTGAATTATTGCACTGAAAAAAAAAAATAAAAAACACACCACAGGTGGAAGTTAATAGACGGAAAATATTACTTTCATCGACGCTTTGTGGCCCAACAGCCGACTTGTGTACTTTCCATTCTGATCTCTTTTTCTGGATGACCATTTTCATCTGCAGCCAGGCTGATTTGCTGACGAGCAGTAAGAGTGGGAGTGAACAAGACAGAAAGAGAGACAGAGAGAAAAGAGATAGAGAGGGGGGAGGAGAGCGAGAGAGAGACAGTTGTTATAATTTCCCCTTGGTTTAATTATCTGTAGGCAGCCCTACTCTTTGTCTCTTGTCGTTAAATGTTAGAGGTGGAAATGTGAGCCCTCCGTGTGTATATCTGCATTTGTGTATGAGATATTTAGTGTGTGTTATTGGGATGCACAGTGCCGAGCAGGGAATAGCCTTATCCCACTGTGATGTTTAAACCTTGCTCATTACACAGTAAAAAGAGGAGATTGATCATTTTCATCACCCGCTATCACTGTGTGATTTCACAAGTCAATGAGCCGTATCATATTCATAGTTATGATTTACTGTACTCTTGTGCAGTACTCCCTCTGACGCACCATAAATGATTAGAACTTCTAAATTATTCTTCCTCTTCAAACATTGCATGGGAAGGCAATCAGTCGAGATTCTCACATTTGTTTAACTGCAATTGTGATATTGGTGTTTGCCAGAGGCTGTTTTGGCCTCAGGCCGTGTGTTTTCAGGATATCGAGACAAGCACTGGGGGGATTCTGCTTTATTATATATTTACTGTTGTTGCTTTCTCTGTTTCAAACACTGCATGTCTTGTAGTAGTTATTAAACAGCGGCATACCTTTTTCACAGCAGACACTGTGGCTCTTTACGTAGCATGAAGAGCTCAGGTGTAACTAATAAGATTAAAGATGGCTCAGGCCAATCATAGTCACAGCTAGCCAGCATACACAATAGCAAGACATCAGAACTGGTTCATCTAAATGGAATGCAGTCGCTATTAATGGTTTTAATTACTATGACAAAAGAGCTCAGAGATCATTGCTGCATTGCTTAAACAGCAATTATGTTTATCTGGATACCTACTGTGGCTAATGTTGCTAATGCTAACCATCGAGATTTATTCGATCAATTTCAAACCAACCAAAAACATATAGAGGCAAATACGTTTACTCAAGTAGTGTGCTAAAATACAATATTGATGTACTTGTATCTACTTTTATTACTTTAAACTTCAACCGCACAAATGCACTACAACAATAAGTAGCTGGAGTCACTAGTTTCATTGCAATTTAAGAATGTACACACCTACCCAATGACAAATAAAATAGTTAAAATACAAAAACAACATTAAAATACTGTTTAATGCATCAGTAATAACCCAATAATGATAACACTTTGAAAAAGGCAATTTTTCTTTACATCTGACACTGAAGTATTTTTATTCCTGTTTATACTTGTGCGTAGAGCTGACACGATTAAGTCAGTTGACAGACATTTTTATAATCAATTCATAATTTAAGTCATTTTTCAAGCACACATACCAAACATTACTTACTTTCAACTTGACAAATCTGAGGATTTACTTATTTTATTTGTCTCATTTGACAGAAAACTGAATACCTTTGGGTTTTGGACTGTTGGTCGGAGAAAACAAGCAACTTTTAATTTTTCATATTTTCTGACATTTTATAGACCAGAGGATTGATTGATCAACTAGGAAATAAAATATTACATATCATCATTAGTCACTTAAATAAAAATTGGAAAGCTGGATTTTTTACTTGTAATGGTGCTTTTTTTAACCTTTACTCACATAAAGGATCTGATCTTCCAGCATGGCACGAAACATACGATCATTGCATTCATTGTGGAGAAAGAGCACCATAAAAGCTGTAATAAACCAGGTTAAATCCTGGTTGTTGATGCATTAGTGAAACAGAACCTATTTAAAGGAAAATGTTGCAGATCATTTTGAGATAGCTATGTGGGATTAATGGGCGGTGCCCCAAGTGGTCAAGTGAAATGTTAATTTGTTTCTTGAATAATTTCCCCTATAGTCAGCTGCTACACA
The DNA here is from genome assembly GCA_031216445.1 of Lateolabrax maculatus. Classification (NCBI taxonomy): domain Eukaryota; kingdom Metazoa; phylum Chordata; class Actinopteri; order Acropomatiformes; family Lateolabracidae; genus Lateolabrax; species Lateolabrax maculatus. The sequence continues at coordinate 17,751,905 of CM062218.1, forward strand.
CCTCTATTGTCCTCAGGGTTTCTCTTTTATCCCTATGGACACATACACACACACACACATACACACACACACACACACACACACACACACGCCAGGCTCCATAAAACTCACAGCCACGCCTTGCCTTTGTTTCGCCATTTGGCTTCAACTTCTGTCTTCTAATGTGACTCCCGCAGAGGTCATCACATAAATGCCAAGCTGGTCGAACCCCTCCCTAACAAATGCACCCTACCACACACAAGGTGACCTGGCATCATGCACGTTACACAAACTTCCACCTACGCACATTTGATCACGAGCCAGCCCTATACATTAAGAGGGCTGCAGGGGAAGCAAGAAAGAGGAAGGGAGAAGACACAGACACTCTCTGTTACTAAAGCTGATTGTATCTCCAGAGGATCAGGAGAAAAAACACAACAAATTAGTTCTTATTTGGGAGAACTGGTAGCTGGTTTTATTTTAATGAGCAAAAATAAGTCTGGGAATAATCCAAAATAATTAAAATTCAAATTCCTCCAGGTCCACATTAAACTCCATATTAAAAACAATAGGCGGCCTTTGGATTGTTGAATGTTTTTGTCTGGCTTTTGTAATCCTTTCCTCACTTTAAATGCTTTTGCTGTTGATTTTATTAATATATAGTTCTCATTAAAGCAATTGTTATTCTCTGCAAAAAAAAAAGCCACATCAAAAGTGTTTTTGTTTTGGTCTATGTTATGGTCTGCCGTTTGGTGGGCCTGACTGTCTGCAGGTTACAATCAGAGTGGAGTCTTTGTAGAAACCCCGAGTGAAGCATTCTGGGTGTTCTTGGGGATGCAGGTTGCCTTAGTCTTGGGGGGAATGATAGATACAAAATGTATAATGGGCATATGTGTGCTTGCAGGGGTCATGCGTCTGTGTGTGTATGGGGGTTGGGGGGTGCTTTGGGACAAAATGAGGTTGCCACCAGCATAATGAGGGCAGAAGCGTGTGTGTGTATGTGTGTGTGGGTGTGTTTTAAAATGACTGGCCACTGTATAATGGGCCAAGTAGGCCATATTGTTTCCGGCTCGTGCTGACGTCCCCGTGGCAGCAGATGTGGTGTTACACAGCAGCAACAAAAGCTCATTAATCACTGCCTATAGTGAGTGTGTTTGTGTGTGCGTAGATTTTTGCTTTACTGGGTTGTTTTGCATGTGTGCATTTTTTCCCGTCTGCCTCTCCAGTGTGTGTGTGTGTGTGTGTGTTGTGTGTTTGTGATTGCATATTTGCAAGCACAGCCACTTGTGCGTAAAGTTTGATCCCTTTGTGGGCTAAAGAACGCAAGTGTGAAGCAGTGTGTGAACTCCCTGGTGTGTGTGTGTGTGTGTGTGTGTGTGTGTGTGTGTGTGTGTGTGTGTGTGTGTGTGTGTGTTGGGACAGGGTAGGGTCTTCACAGTAGTCTAATTCAAAGTCTAACTTGGGGGCTATTATGTGACACCGACATCATAAAACACTGACAGCACTCTGATCCTGCTTACAAACACACATACTGCGCACACACGTACCCACACACATTCATATCTCTGGTCGAGGCATCATACATCTCCAGAGATTCAGAAACAGTTTTAAAGAAATCATTTACAGCATTGAAGTAACACAATTTAGTGTTAACAAAAGCAAACACACACACACACACACACACACACACACACACACACATTTCCAGCTGGGAAAGACCAGTGATAATCTGATAAATACAATCCACTTTGTTCGGTTTCTCCCTACAATTACGTGTGATATTTGATCAGGTCAGAGGCAGTTTGTGCTGTGTTGCCCACACACACACACACACACACACACACACACACACACAAACAAACACACACACCTCCTCATGGATGACTCAAACCCACACTGCTTAAATCCACCTGCTGCCTACACTTGACTTATTCTAAAGTAGTGAATGGACAAAAGAAGCGTAATCATCCCTCATCTGTCTCCCACTCTCTTTCAGCCTCTCTTGTACCGTGTGTCTTCATCAGCGCAGAGTTTCTGTCCTCCTCCGAGGTGGGAGGATCACGCTGATGTTTGCTTAATGACTTTTGATCAAGATGTTCCAGCAGAATTCATCAAAGTCCCAATGATTCTGGAGGAGGTCCAGGTGTTGGCTTACGGGCTCAGTAGCTCAACTTCACAGCAAAATGGATGACTTTCATTTCCACTTTTTAATTTCTAATGTTGTATTCACGCTCCATGGGAAAAAACATGAGATCTGTATGAATAATGCGGTTTATGTTGGATAGAAAATATTGCTCAATGCCATGATTTTTGACTTTTTGGGTTGTGAACTTTATCGGTTGGGAAATTCTTGCATGAGTAATGATGAGATTTCCCTCAATGAAGAAGTGATAGCATTTAAACAGCTGAAATGACCCATGGTTACCATCTAACCCTCTGACACTACCACTTCATGCGAGTAATGATTGTTGTCTTTAACAAAAGACATCATTGGTTGTTTCTATATGTACATATTCAGTGACACAATGCGATGTTCTTAAACTGCCAAAAAAAGTAAAATCCTTCCTCATAAATTGCTGTGCAGTGTTCTTATTGGGATCTGATAAGGCTTCAGACTCATGAATCTGTTACTCCAACTGGTCATCCTAGATCAACGCCCCCATAAACACAGCCCCTTTAGTTATTTTAGCACAAGGATGTTTTGGAAATGTCATAACTGAAGTGAGTACCAGAGCCAGGATTTCTGGGCTTTAAAAGAGATTTTTGTCCTCCATATGTCATCAACACTAAAGAATGTTTTTACCAGAGGTCCAAACATAACCATCAGATTGGAAGGTTTCAATGTGTTATTTCTACAACAGTCATTTTGGAAAGGGCACTGTAACAACCAATATTTTGTCCTTGTTGGTAATGATATAATTATTCACGGCTCTTACAAACCAATCCATGGTGATGAGGCAGCTGGCTGTTGCTGGCAAGATCAAATGTTCAGAGGGGTTGTTGAAGGCCCTGCAAACCCAGCAGGTGTTTTCCCTTATTGTGACTGATGGGGGAAGCTATGCTGGGAATCATGTGACATCCCCAAACTACATAAACCAATAAGAGTGGGGAAGGTGTAACTGTCCCACCCCAGCAGGTGCTACAATGCTAATAGGAAGGTCAGAGAAAGGGTAATCAAGCACAGTTTGTATATGCACACACAGTCCTAGGAAGAGGGCAAATCAGGCATGATGAGTGAAAACATCTGCATGGGTAGACCAAAGGTGTGAAGGGTCGTAACGTGGTGCTGACCCATAGAAACACATATTTCATCAGCAGTCAGTATTTATAAGTCACTTCAAGAGGAGAAAGTGAATTAATCTAATCAATATATTCAAACAAAAGTACAATCAGGAATCCCATATAGGGACTTACTTCAATTCCTCCTTTGGTCAAATACCTTGGCCTTCGCATTATCGAATGAATGTATTTAACCACTGGTCAGACCTGCCTGAGTTATTAATGGTTGCTGTGTTGACTGCAGACTGCTGTAGAAATAGCCTCTTGGAAGAAACTGGAGTGCTTTTTGGTGGGACACGACCAAGGAGAGCTTAGTTTGGAATCACACCAAGCCAGTCAGAAATATAGCAGCTTAGGGACGAAACGGTGCTGGTATCAGCATGTCACATAATAGTTTCACTGGCTGCGTCTCACAGACCTCAGTGCCAAACACCTAAATCCTGCTGCGTGTTACCTTCACGGCTGCTGCGCTTCGCCCTCCACACCTGCTGTTCACCAAACACACTGTACACTTTCGCACTGCGGCCGAAGCCCGAATGAGCTCATACCCGTAGTAAAACATAGAGTAAATCATCCTTCAGACACGGCTTTCAGTCAGTCAGTGTATCGCCGCCTGGCTAAGCCTAAGCTGTCAAATTTAGACCCGGTTAACTTGTGTTCACAGGGCAAGCAGCTTAATGGCTTGTCCTGACTGGCAGACCGTTAGTGGCAACACTAGCTGAGAGTTACATAACCCTACGTCATGGAACTGGATGTGGCCTTTCTCTGACTCACAGCTGGGAGAATGCTGTTCTTGGAACCAGGACATTTTGAGACATAATTCTAATGTTATGCCAGTGTTCAGCCTCTGGGCAAGTTAATCTGAAAGTAAGATTTGTGCTGTCCTCGTGGAACCTCTCTGAGCATTGTGATGGACTCATTAGACCTGAGAAAAACCTGCAAAGACAGCGTTATCAAATATTTAAGATTTTCTCATGTAAGTTGGATTATTTTCACCTTTCAAGCCCCAAACTAAACACTTTTTAGAGAGAATGTACTCAGTCGGCTTCATAAATAACTCACGTTTGTGCAGGTTTGGAAATGGTTAAAAGGCAATACATTTTTCCTGCATTTTCCTACATTTTTCCTTCCGCTGTGTATGGCTGAGGCTGTGGCTGTGAAAGTGTCCCCTCCAGGTTTAGAGAAAACGATGACTGTGAATTAGCAAAGCAGCAGAGAGAGGCTACAACACCTGCTTACAGTAATGATGTATGCCCAAAACAATCCTTCCAGACAAGGCTGAAAGTAGGCCTCGGTGCTGCCTTACATGCCTACTGCACACCAGGCACCACAAGGCATTAAAATCATGGAATATATGTGAGTGTGTCTGTGTGTGTGTGTGTGTGTGTGTGTGTGAGAGAGAGTGTTCCTGCATCTGTGGACATGCTTGTGTGACTGCCAGCTCTACCTGTTTGACGTTTAGAAATTACAAGGGAGGAAATGTATAATTGCATCGTTTTCTTGGACTCTTGGAGTGTTGGGGGGGGGTCATTTTAAAGTGCACAGTCGTGAGCTGGCCAAATTTAGATTGGCAGAAAACTGCTGACTTTCCTATAACGTCAGCGCTTTGTTCAGGGCAGACACGTGTGGAGGAATTAAGAGAGCCGAGGAATAAGGTGGAGTAAGGGAAGTCCAGGTGGAGAAGGCTGTTTTTAAAGAGAAACATCGTCAAGCTTGTCCCATTCAGCAAAGATCCAGCACTCTCACTTTATCTCTAGAAAGCCTGTATTTCAGACTGGGGACATGGATTTGAGTGTTTGCCAGGAAGGGAGAGTCTAATGAAAATACTGTTTTAAATTACGGGAAATGTAGGATCCAGCATTTGACTCATTCTAGGTCTTGGTCCAGACTGTCATGAAATTTGGTACAGAGATCCACGGTGCCCAGAGGATAAACCCTAATGAATTTGGTGATCCCTTAACTTTTCATCACTTATACCTCAACATCTGCTGGATGAACTGACACAATATTTTATACAGACATTCATGGTCCCCAGAAGATGAATCCTTATCACTTTGGTAATTCCTGACTTCTCATTTAGCACCACCATGAGGTTGACATTTGTGGTTTTGAGTGAAATATCTCGACAACTGCTGGAGGGATTACCATTAAATTGTAATCAGACACATTAGGATGAGGTCCCCACATCTGAAACACATACATGCAATTTACATAAATGTAAAGGCTGCTAATGTCACTTGCTATGACATAATGTAAGTGCAGGATTCATATCCCTGGAAAAAAAATAATTTAAAGGTTTATTTGACACATTAGTGAGCTGATGAGGTCAAGGTCGGAAATGTCAGATCAGCAATCCTCCCCCTTACCCACAGTCACCAGCAGAAATTTATCGAAGACCTTTGTACATCAATCTATTCATCCCTATAATAATTCTTGTGCGATAGCTTAGACTTAAAGTGCATGTCAGATCGTTTGGGGGTGCGCAGGGACTATGGACTAATCCCATCCCAAAGACCTGGCAGCTTTGCATTTAATTTTTCAGCCCCTCTGCCTTCATCTTTCTTTCCCCTTAACCCACTTTCTCTCTCCTCATGCCTCTACACAATGAAAAGCAAGAGCGGTGCTGTGGTAAAGATGTCTTTGGCTTTTCTGTTCCATGTCCATAAGCTTATTTAAGACAATTAATCTGTCTGGCTTTACAGGTTTTAATTCCCCTGGTTGTATATGGAGTGTAGAGACTGTATTACAGCAAATGCAGGTGATTTTCCAGGGATGTTCCTTTTGTTTGTTGTATGCCTCATACATATCTGACTCTTAGAGTCAGGACTACTGTAATCCTCTCTCACATCACAGAGTACTCACACCCTCACACATACAGTACACACAAAGGCACAAAAGGCATTGATGCACTCTGCACAAATACATCTTTTTATACATATTCATCACTCACAGTAAAAAAAAAAAAAAAAAAGAAAACTGCTGCTGTTTTTACATCTCTGATCTGTTGGCTTCTGTCTCTCATCAAAGTATCAAAATCCCCACATGAAGTATCACAAAAATGGTCACATTGTGTCTCCCTGAGTTGCTGAAAGCAGCACAGACCTGGAAAAATATCTTTGACACAAGTAGAGATTCACAGAGAACCCTAACAAACAACATGTGTGTCCATGGCGTCTATGTAAAGAGTAGCCAAAGGTTCTGCATCTTTATTTGGAAGCAGAGGTCACCCTCACTCCTTCACTCCATGCCGTTCACCTGACAGGAATAGGACGGGATGAAGACGGATTAGACGGTGATGTCATGAATTCATTCTCTAGGAAAATGTCACCCCGTGTTAGAAGTACGTCACAGAGGTTCCTGGAATAATAAAGCTTAAAGTGAAACTACTCACAGTGGATGGTGGTGTGTCTGCGTCTTGGATTCATTCTGCTCTGTGAAAAAGTAGGCTAATCTTTATTAATTAAACCAAACCCCCTTTATCTCATTTTAGCATCAGTCTCACTAGCATTGTTGTTACTGGCATTAGTGGGGGAGTTGTGCTAATTGGAACAAGCAGAACTCTTGTGTTGTTGTTTTTGAGATTTCTAAGGCTAAGATGGACAACTCTCCAGAGTCAGAGAGGAATAATAAGCATGCACGCTGCTTTCCAACAGACTACTTCACATAAGCAGCTCTGTGGTACTATTACAGTCTTCTACTTCTACCAAAGAATAATGGACGTTTAGTGTTTTACACAAGGGCACCTTGATTGCAGCTGTGGAGGGAGGAGAGGACCCATTGCTCACCTGGGGAGTTGAACCAGTCACTTTCTGGCCCCCCTTCTTTTACCTCCAGGCTACAGCTGATGTAACTTACCTTTCATCTGACACCAACATGCCTGCAGGATGATCAGATGGTGATGGGTGAGAGAAAAATGCATTAAAAGCAGTTCAGACCACCTTCTAAGGGTAATCGGTGATATATTTGTCCACAACAAAGTGCACTGCAATTTCCAAACTGATACCTAACAAAATCTTGTGAGCTTAATTGTACACAGCGGATGAAGATCCAGAGGAGGAAGATGGATCGAATGCCACAAACAGACAGAAATACAGAACAAACGGACCACACACAGCTATCTGGTTGCATCGGATCCGGCGACATTAAAGCGAGACATGTGAGGGTCCACGGCACTACTGCAGCCTCTGCTGCGAACCTCGCGCTCCCTCAGGCGCTTTTGAACTCAGCCACCTAGAAAATAATAGACCACCTGCTGTCTTTCACTTTGGGAGCCAGTGAGTGGACACACTGAGTTTGTGGACCATATCACTGTATGTGTGCATGCCCAAAATCACATTTCCATTGAGTCTCTTTTGAGAAAGCGCCGCTGGGATTTTTCTCTGTAATGGAGGTTAACAGAGTTAGAGATGCCGCTGGGGTAGAGATGAGGCATGATAAATACTACAACACACACACACACACACACACACACGCACACACATATATTGGCACTCTTATGTTCATCATAATGGTACTCACACTCATAGAGAGGCTTTCAAATGACTATAATTTCTGCATGATTAGTGTTTTTGTATGTGTGTGTGTGTGGTGTGTGTGTGAGAGAGAGAGAGCATGAATATGAGTTCCATATTACCCTTGCCAGTGTATTGGTGGGATCATTTGCATGCTGATTTATGGGCCTGTGTGCACATGCCTTCTATATGTGTTAATTAATCCATGTTATGCAGTCACACTCCATCTGCAGAGTAGGCCTATACACCCTCACCTATAATTCCCACCTAATGAGCATGTGTGTATGTGTGTGATGATAATGTATGTGTGTGTAAGAGAGGGAGGCACACAGTGTTTGGGCCGTATAAATGACGCAGAAGAGTTCATAATGTGAGTGTCACCTGGCCCTCTACTCTGATTGAATGTCACTGCGCACACGCTCACACACTCACATGCACAATGTTTTGGTCACCCGCAGTAGTTCAGCTCCTTAAGCCTATATAAGCACCTGTGTGCTACGGTCGGCACAGACAGGAATAGCCCTAATAAGGGGCTTAAACACAAACACACACAGACACACACACACAGTTCCAGATCTTTGAATGGGCTAGGCTTGTTTTCCCCAGTGAGAGAGTCATCAGTGAAGTGTTTTTGACCATACAAGATCTTGATTTTATTCCTATAAATAGTGGCATTAAAACAGCATTTACTGGCTTTGCACTTAAAAGAAAACCACAAAATATTCCACAAAATATCTGCTTGTGACCAGCCAGTAAAATATTAGAGTGACCCGTCTCTGCTCTGGTACAGTCCTGTCCAGGGCATATGTAATGGACTTTGTGCAGCCTCATGAGTCGCTGGTTATTCGCCCCTTATTTGGCAAACGGCTGAGGGTGACACAGCAAAAATGCTGTCCCCCTGCCATGTCATTGCATGGCTATTTTAAGATTACATCCTCACTTGGCTCCTCATGAGGTGCCTGTGTGTTTTTCATGGTGAGAGTGCCTCTCCGCCTTCTTGTCTGTTTATAGCTTGTTAATCTGTTTTTCTGTGCAGGCCCGGGAGAGTAACAGGTTCAAAATTGGACCCAAGTTTAATAAATTACTGCCTACAAGTGTGCATATGCAGTAATCACTGTGGTTTTGTGCAATTTGAGTTGCATGTGAGTTAGCACGGAAAATGTAAACAGAGGCAATCGATCGTGCAGTATTGAGTCCAGACAGGTCCAGGCAGTACACAGAGTAATAAAAATTGGCTTTCTTTTTTTAATATATTGTAACTGTGGATGGAATTTTCCTTCTTGTTTGTGAAACTTCCATCTTGTAGGTTAAAGGTAAGTTCAAGTACTTCACAGGTCAGGTCAACTGCCTGTCTTTGTTTGCCTGCCTCACTCAGGGTGTCTGATAAGGCTGAGTTGGCTCTGGCCTCTGGTAGACAAAGGTCAGCTAGAAATCTTCTGTATTCGGGGTTTAGACACAACAGGCTGGTGCCTGGTTGGAGACGCTGGCTAAGAGAGACTGTACAGAGGCTATGCTACTTGATTTTTCCTCTTTTGCCACTAGAAAGCCAGCGTAAGATTTATTCATCCTGCATTTACATTGTGAATGACACCATACTTCCTTGAAATTTCAAAGACGTGGCTTTAGTTTCCAAGGCCTCGGGATAGTCTGTTTCGATCATGCCGAACCGTGCCAAGCTGTGAACACATACGTTTCCTCTGCACCCTCACTGCAGGGGATAGTTGCGCCAAGCCACCCTGCTGTGGTGCTGCCAACTCAGGACAGTCCCCCCACCCAAACTGTGACTAGAGAGAAAACTCTGTTTAATAACCCCCCAGTGCAAAACATTTTTTTTAGCTTTTAACTAAGTCTTTGCTGTTAGGTGTTTAGTTTTATTCCTATGTGCCTGTTTGTACCTCTAAATGTCAGCCTTATTTTATGGTTTACTGAGTTACTGCTGGTGCAAATGCATATACAAATACAAATGCAATATATCGTATTTGTCACTGAGTGATTACATTCTTATGAAAAAGAAATTGATTAACACAGCAAGATATGGACAGATTTGGCATTATTATTTTTTTCAGAGATTAGTTTTAAATATTTATTTTCTTTCACAACAGATGCAAAACGGGCAAAAAATGTATCATAGCCAGCATTTCCCAGGTTTCAGGTAAACAAGAGAACATCTCAAAAAGATGCCTGGAGAACTCATTCATAGTTACGTTGATGGTATGCTTGTAAAAGTTATTTTTGAATAATCCAACCCTGTCTCTCCTATTCTTTGTGGCTGTAGATGCTACATATATGAATGGACGTAATCATAACCTCTAACACAAGCCTCAGTCTGTCAGAATAAAGCGGCCAAAAATCAACGTAGCTCAGAGTGTGAATACTGGCCCACATGAAAAGTCCACATTTGCTTTTTTCATGTACATTCACATTTACATTTGACATTCTTTCCAGAAGATGATAAGTGAATTGCCTTTGTTTTTATGTGCAATCCTGAGCGTACAATAGTCCTGACATCTTGACAGTGCTGAGGTATGCAGAAAGGAAAGGTTAGGATGTTGGAGTTGGGGGTGGGGCTGGGTTGGGGGTGGGAGGTAGCCCTGCCAAATATGAAATACTATCAAATTACCATGCTTCACATGTCTCGAATTAGCATACATCAGATCAAACAGCCTGAGACTCCTCAGTGATTATGCATCCAGGCGGATGTTCAGTTTCAACCCTGTTTTACTCCCAATTATCATATCATTATCATAGCAATGCTCCTCGGCTGCTGTGTAGTCAATTTAGTCTACATCGCACTCAGGGGAGTGGTAGACATGGTGTTGCCAGACAGACTGTCTGCATAGCCACCCATCCATCCATCCCTCTATCTATAGATTGTGGTTTCAGTTCAACACTGCACTGAGGAAGCAAAAGAAATTGAAACAGAAAGACAAAGAGAAAGCAAAAGAGCCTGAGGAAAGAAAAAGAGAAAGTGATACAGAGAACAAACACAAACCAAAACTCATGCTGATGTCTGTGCTGTTTGACTTTGCTGTCACGACGCTGTAAACTCTGAATCATCTTTTCCTTTGCTCTGGTTTGACCTTGGGGGATTCACGATCGCTTCTCTGATGCATCTCAGAGGACAAAATGGTCAAATGCACAGTTCCTTGCAGGTAAAACAATAAGGTGATATCACATTTTCAAATAGAAATCAATGTTTTCCTCATCTGTAGCTATTCATTCAAAGTAATTTGCTTTCTTGATGGTTAGTCTTTCATAGGAAAAGGTCTTTTAATACACCTGAAGTGACACAGTCACACAATCAAACACGTATTGATGTGCAGATTATCTCTGTGAAGCTCTCTGCAAAAACACCAAACCAATGAAAGCCTAGCACAAATATGAAAACAAAATAAAAAAAAATCTAAATGAGCATCTTGCAGATAAATGCTTTAATAAACAAGGAGAGTTGTAGTTGAGTGGCAACAAAGCAACATCTCAGAATTAAATGCCACCTTGTTATTGTGAATTAAAAGCACTAATATTGCTTTGGTGCTGTTGGGAAGTTGTGTATAATTTCAGAATGAAGCTGACGCAACAACACGCTTGACTGTCAAAAACCACTCAACCTGTCAGAAGAGGGCCGCGGCGTCTGCGCCCACTGTGATGCACTGCGTTAATATAAGCGAACAAAGAGAGTCTGAAAGCGCATCCTTGGAGGAGAAGAAAAGAATGGTTTAATAAAAGGACTGAGAGAGAGCGAGAGAGAGGGGAAATGACGAGCCGGGCGTTCCTTAGAGACAGCGATTAACATTTGATTGGCTGTCATACAGTGAACTCCTGCCATGCTGTCAGGGTCCTTGGAGGAATTAATGTGTTCGATTGTTTAAAAGAAGGGAAGGGAGAGTAACAAAGACGAGGGAGAAAAGGAGGGAGGGAGGAGAAGGACGTGAGGGAGGAGTGCGTTAATTAGAGGAGAGAACATTCTGGCAAATACCTGTCAGGTCTTTTAAGTCTTAGTCGGCCATATGGAGCGTCACCATCTCCTCCCCAGTCCCCATCAGGGTTTACGCTAAATGATGCAAGATATCTACTGGGTTGTGGGGGGGATGGAGGGAAGAGAGAGAGGTAGAAAGTATAGGATATACTGTACATATATACAATTAATATGTATCAATCTTAATGTTACATTAGTGTTCATATTACTGATGTGTACTGTCCAAATATTTGGACAAATTGTATTTTGGTGCTTTGGAAACATTATATTTAAAACTTTCATGCCAATAAATAAAGCCCTTTACAGTGAACTGGATTGAATTGAGATGGAGCCGGCTGAGAGAAAATGGAAATAGACGGGACAGGAAAGGGCAGGACGTGGGACAGGGTGAGATGTGACAGAACAGCAGAGGACAGGACCAGTTATATAACCTGCCAGAGACCCATGGGGATCAGTGAAGAAGGGCAAGGTGGGACAATAACCCATAGCATGGCCTTACTGAGTCAGGATTTCTTTTTGTATTGTTTTAAGTACATAAGTATATATTTATGTCCCATACTTTCAATAGAGTTGAAGTCCTTTCCCCCACTGTAAATTCCCATCTTTGAAGTTTTTTTTCTTCTATGATATAAAGCAGTATTGATTGTTTTTTTGCTTACAGAGCAAACTGATAACAAACATTGACATTATAAAATTATAACATCCATATGGTGGACGTGTTAGTAATTAGTTGCACATTTACACATCCAACACACTGTTTGAAATTGGGAACTAAAGAGTGCACCAAAATTGACTGAATCTAGAAAGTGAATATTGATTTAAACTGGTGAATGTTTTATTAAGTTTCTACAAAACCTGAACTTTAGCTACCCATCACCGTTAGTGGACATTGCAAATTAATTTTAAGATAGCTTATTGGATATTTTGTACAGAAATGCTCCCTGGGAGTTGTAGATTTTTCACACAAACACAGGCTGAAATACAAACACGCACACACAGGACCTATACACATGCAAAGTGGGGAGAGATGGTAGAGCCACTTAGCAGTCAGGGGTTCAGTGCCTTGCTCAAAGCCACCTTGGCAGTTCCCAGGAGGTGAACTGGTACCTCTCCAGCGACCGGTCCACACTCTGTACTGTGGTCGATGCTGGACTTGAACCGGTCCCTCTCCGGTTCCCAAGCCAACACCTGCCACCCAAGCTGCTTCAGTTTTGTATGCATCTTTGACAGAGATCCCGGTATTTTCTAACGCAGTCGCTGACTTTTGTTCTAATGATTCAATCAGGAGAGCTTCATGACCATACCTCCTTCCACCTTGCAATGTTATCATTTACCACACTGACTAAATAAGATGGTCAAGAATCAGTTGATCTTCCTCTTCATCCTCAGAAATTCAGTAATTTGATTTTTTTTTTATAAAACCAACAGTCCACTGAGGATTGTCATTTTCCGTGGTGTTAGAACGTACAAGCCTAGTGACGTAACCGCTGTAACACTTCTTGCTCCCGGAGCTAACAAAACTACAGTTGTGATACAGCTTGTCACCTTGTCTGTTGTAATGCTTGGTGACAGATGAAGCCAAGCTTGGATTCCCCTGCATGAGTCTCCCACTACCGCTCTCTCTAAATCAATGGCACCTGTATGGATCCCGCTGTGAGAAGGACGAATGGGTGAAGGAATGAAGGGAGAAAAGAAAAAAAAGCAGCTCGCTGTGGTGACTGACAGATGAGAGAGGGGTTGTGTTAGCGGGAAGTCGAGTGGAAGGAGGGGGGTCAGTGAGGAGGTGTGGTGGGTGTGATTACAGCCTTTCATTTGTTCTCCATCATAGGTATCCATTTAGAGAGCTCTAAATTGAAATGATTAAAAAAATTTTACTGCGGCAAAGCAGACAAAACCTATTGAAATCAACATACTTTTTCATTGATTTGCTGGAGAAGAGAAAAGTCATCTAGGCACTGTCTTTGATTTGGAAACTGATCTTTCATCTAAATGTCAAGAATACATACAGCCATGTCAGAACATGTCATCATCATTCATGATAGACTTCACTGAAAAAAAGCATTACTGGTTACATAACTTATACTCTATGTCAGCAGCGTATATTATTGGATGCATTTCATTTCTCGTCTGGTTGTGACAATAGACTGAGAGGGAGACAAAGCACTGGAACAGCATTTGAGTAAAAGTGAGTAATACTGGATATATTATTCATTTGATACGAGGTAAATATTTCATGACCTGCGAGTAGAAAACTGCCTCAAGATTATTTCAGAGTCTGGGTCAAAACTCAGTGGAAATCAGCCGAGTCTGAACCAGCAAATCACATCAGCTATTGTGTTTTCTGTGTTACTGTTGTTCTTATCCGGACAGTCATTTTGGGGAATGGCAATGCACTCGCCGCTCTCATCTCTGCAATAGAACAGAAACTCTCACCCCCAGTGATTTGTTGGATTCAGCGAGCTATTGAATAAAATATACTGCATATTGGCAATTTATGATGTTGTGGTAATTCTGTTGTTGGAGCATCTAAAGCCCGTCAGTTGCTTTTCTCACTCTGGCCTTGGAAATAAACACTGATTCTACAATACTTCAGTACTACAGGCATCACTGGAGCAAGATGCAATGCACCAATTTGCTGTACTCACTGTAAGGCGTGATTCATAGTCTCTGTTTGCCCGCTCCGAGTGCCTCCAAGTCATATGGAACAGGCTGTGCTGCTTTCAGATAGAGCAACAATAATGCTGTCTCAAGACTTTTTTTTCAGAATCACTCAAATACCAGGACAGCGTAAATGACATAATACTGTTCCAACACATCATTTGTTCCCTTTTCCAGTTCCTGCTGAGGGACAAATTGAACGCTACAGTTTTGCATTGTGTTGAATATTCGTGGAGGTTGCAATGAAATGAAAGGTTAATGAAAGATTTCTATCTACTGAGGCTATTGACATCCCTGATGCCCTTTGGGATAAGCCTGTAGTGATTTGGCGAACCTGGAATGAAAGTGAAAATGCAGGAAAGTGCATTGGCTGTGGATGCCAGTGCAACGCTGTTATGTCTTTTGGCTGAGTCAAAATAATATGACAGGATTGGAGATAATAAAATATTTATTTACCTCTCAAAGCCCAACTTCCTTCTCTGCCTCTCCTCCCAGTTTAAAGCAAAAAGAAATCAGCACTTCTGAGCTTGACTTATATTCAACATGAAGCCTTTTTTACAGTAAAATCGGGGCTGCAGCACAAAGCGCTGAGTATCCAGCAACACCAGCATAATGCGATTACACCTCTCCATGTTGCACCTGTAGCCTCTGTATGTATGACTCTCTCTCAATCTGCACCAGCTTCCATGGCAACTATGGTCAGTGTGCTTTAGGAGAAGCTAATGAGCAGTATGCACAGCGGAAAAGGACAATGAGCCATGTAAATGTTAACCTTCTGTTTCCTGGTGAAGGATAAACACAGTCAAGAACTTTACAGGGAGAAGTGGATGAGATGTGGAGGGCTGAGTAAAGAAAGGGGCAAAGGAAACAGAGAGGGAGAGCGAGAGAGAGAGAGAGCGAGGCACCAAAATTACAGATTTATGATTGATTATGTGTTTTGCCTTGTTTTCAATCTTTATGCTAAGCTAAGCTAAGCAGCTGCTTGCTGTTGCCTTATATTCAGTGTACAGACGTGAGAGTGGTATTGATCTTCTGATCTAACCCATGGCAAAAAAGAGAATAAGCTTATTTCCCAAAATGTTGAACTATTCTTTTAATGTTTTGCATAATCCATGACTTTGGTTGTGGAGACATTTTCTATTCACATACTGCCTTCTAGTCTGAAGATAGTTTCCCCCTTGGCCTTGTTATTTATTAGAGGCAATACATTTCCCAGTCACCATGGAGATTTTTATAAAAAAGTTGATGTTCCAGAAGAGAAATGAATTGCATCAGATTTGAAATATCCTACAGGCTCGGCTTTTCAAACTACCCTTTTGCTCCAGAATTCATTATTTGTGATGCCAGATCACACTGTGAGTCGGATTCAAATACTACACACCTAAACTCTCAATGTGGCGGGACAGGTCTCTTGTGTGTTGCATCTTATAAATGGAGCAAAATCACTTTAAATTAACTCACATTTTCTCTGAGGTTTAAAATTGTTTTTTCATAAAGCGCATCCCTGTCTGGCTGTTTGATTGCTGCTTTATTTTGTTTATTTGGATGATAATTTTTTATGGTTTCTTTTGGCTCATGTTCCTCGAGAGACAGGAATCTCAATATGAATGAAACCACCTGAAGAAATAATGAAAAATGGAAGAAAGCAAACAAGAGGAGGAGGAAGAGGGAGGGGTAGAAGATGGAAAGATATTGCAAAAGAGTGACTCAGTCGCTCTCATCATGCCAGCTGGGTTTCAATCTGTCTGACGGATTGGTTTTGGTTCAATAGAGGCTTGACCGGTACGTCTGAGTTTGACGGACAGGTCGTTGGTGCTATCAGCTGATTTCGTCCACAGGGCCAAGCCATTCAGGGTGGGCGTGTCTTATCTCTACAAACGGGAAAATAGAGCGCAGTCGGTAGCCCTTACAGGAATAGCTACCCGTTCTGCCTGACTCGCATCTAGATCTACGTCAGAGTGAGTGTGTGCCCTGTGTATGTGTGTGTGTGATGGGTATTTACAGACTTGTAAATGAACATTGATTCCCTAAACTGTCTACCCCAACAATCAGTTACCAGCTTGCACAATAAGAGGACTGTCAGACAGTGAGAGACGGGGTGAGACAGAGAGATAAAGACGGAGCATGTTGAAGCTCCAAATTAAAAGTCTGACCCGCTCTTTCCTTCGCCTTATCTGTGATCGACCACCTGAAAGTGTGTGTGTTTGTTTCTAAATCACACGACTGCTCACCTCTGAAGGGGGGAGACATGTTCCAGTGCCAGCCACATAACGGTTGCTACAAAGTGAGCGAGTGTCGTTATTATCGTTTGTTAATGTTGTGTCATTAACATCTGGTGTTAATGTTGCGTTTGTCTGTTCAAGGTCGGGGAAAGATTGGCTACTTTCTATGTCGACTAATGAGATGACATGACAGGGAAAAGTGACCAGAGAACATTTCAATTTGTAGAATCAGTTATCAGTTCTGTTAGGCTTGATCGGTCATAATTACTCACTGACTTGATAATTATTCACTATTACTATTAATTATTATGACTTTTTTGCTTGATAAGAAACTGAAAAGATTAAGTGATTATCAAAATAGTTGCAGATTAATTTCATGCTGATTGACTAACGATTATTCACATAATCATTTCCCCCATGTTGTAATAAATCATACTTTTCCTGTACTGTTTAAAGTTAAAGGTAGCTGCATCAGGAGATGAGGTGTTCAATTCAATTTTGAAAAGATTTGAAAAACATCACGATCCACAAATAATACATTGTTAATCAAGCACTGGTAACTGCATTGCACTCCAAAGACATAAATGGTCATGGATAATCACCAAAATCGTCAACTGCAAAACAATAGAATTATTTTGTATAGTTGTATTATTTCAACATTTTTATTTTGAGATTCAACACTGAAGATGATCTGACGTAAGGATTTCTTTATGCAACATCTCGCTTTTCTACAATCATGTGCAATTATCTCTGAAAGTGAGAGCAGCAATTTAATAAATCAATAGTTGTTATAGCTCCCTCTCTTTTGTTCCAAAGCTGAGCAATATTTAACCCAGTATGGGAGCAGAGCTGTGGAGCCAGGTTGCATAATCCATGATGACACATTCATACCAATGGCAAACGGCAGGTTGTCCTGGGTCCTGGCGCCAGTGTGTGAGGAGTCCAACTGGTTATGGAAGAAGCTTGCCGACAGCTAATTAGAAGACACACTTGTATTGTATTTCTCTCATCCTAGCTCTAATTTGGCACTTCTCGTGTGTGGGAAAGACCTCCAGTCAGTGACCTTACTGGATACCATTAATTGGTTTAAATAATACAAGTCTAAGCCATCTCAACTGGTGCAGATAGAACCTTCTGATTTAATTACAGACGGATAATGTGGGTGCATTATTAAATTTAAAAAAACCCCACTGCACTGCTGATGGTGAAAAAGCCTTTAGACATCAAAGTGAATGGAGGTAGATTTTGGTGTCAAAATATATTCTTTAAAACATTTAAATTAAAAGTTATAGTACCAGTTAAAATGGAAAAATGATAACGACAAGATGACTTTTCACCTTTCCAAATCTCTGTGCCCTCTGGTCAGGATTTTAGCGATGAATATACATTTTTTTGATGGTCGGGCATTACCTTCTGCCCCTCCTCCTCATCCCCATTATTTAGGAAACCTCCATCACTGTGGGGGTGTATGAACATTACACAGCATGAGAGGAACTCTCCTCTCATCTCTGCCCACAACCGCCCCATGCAGTCGACACCATATGCCACGTACACACACACACACACACACACACACACACACACACACCCACACACACACACACACACACATACAGACACACACACACAAATGTGCACAGGCTACACCCTGGGGTTTGGTGCTTAGGTGCAATTTTCTCAGCATCAAGATAAGCTTTTTCCGCCTTGTCGTTGCCATAACGACGCAACGTGGTGACCAGGCAGTGGGGGGCAGAGTAATGAGGTGTCACGATACAGCCGCGGGTTACCGGTGACCCCTGACCCCCAGAGCCGGTGAGAACATGGGGACTAAGGAAAACAAGGGCACGGAGTAATCATCCCTCTGAACCCAATCTCACGCCTGGCTGTTTAAACCCCTCTAACTGTATTTGGGAACAACACAGGAGCCAGCAGGGTGGAATACAGGCCAGACAGAGGCGCTAGAAGTGGATTTAGTAAGGAAAAGGTTGCACTATAGGTCTGCAGACTTTTAGAGTCTCACAGCAAAAGTTTGACATTTTGGGAAATATGCTTATTCACATTTTATGATGCCAGCGGCTGGTTAGTTTAGTTTAGCATAAGTCTGAAAACAAGGAGAAACAGGCCGCCTGGCTCTGTCATATGGTAACAAAATCCCCCCACAAGCACCTCTAAAGTTTAAGAACTACATATTTTGCCAAGACATCCGAATGGTCGCTTGTCTTCATCCCCAATGCTGAAAACTGCATTTTCCCCAGCAGGAAATAAGCTCCAACCACTCAGTGTCTTATAATTATTACTTCAAAACAGGTTTGGTATGAAAAAAGGTGAAACACTGAGACATACGTTCACTCTGCAGTGTGACAAATCTGCCACAGAGGATCGGCCTCAGTAAAAGGGGCCAAGCATCGATGTAGCCGCTGATGAAATGAAATTCAGACACTGGTAACGTACACAACACAGAGTGATTCTTGTTCCTTTTGTGTGGATGTAGGCTCCCCCCGCCCCCTCTTGCTCCTTTAGCTACTGTATCTGGGTCAGGGTGATAGACAGACAGAGAAGGAGCAGGGTGACTCACAAGTATTTCTGGTGTTTGAACACTTGTGTCTAAATGTATGCATGTGTCTATGGTAACTGTCCACCCGTGGCCTGGCAGTCTGGACAGAGCTCAGTGTTCCTGTGACACACTTCTTGTAGAAAGCACAGTCCTTGTCCTCTCAGGATGTGTTGCACGTCTGCAGAAATCCAACAGGATTTCAGATGCAAACTGTGTGTCTGAATCCATTGCATGTGTCTTTGTGTGTGTATAGAACCACAGCACATTTTGACGAACCCTTTGGCTTATGGATAAATAGAAAATGCGAGGCAAGATGTCCAGCGGCCAGTGTTCATCAATAAAAGCAGATATCAGCAACTGCTTAAAGGGACAGTTCACCCCAAAATTGTGGGGGTGGGAGTGGTCATACGGTTGACGGGCGTAATTTTGTAGTAAGTAATTCATTCCTACATGAAACTGCTTACAACAAGGTCTGTGGATTATCTTGAGTAACCGGGTCATGATTTCTGGAAAGACACATAGCTGTTGAGTTTTTCAAATGTATTTTATTTTTTGTATATTAGAGAGAAGGTAGACATCTCGGCCGATATCTCCACAACTCTGCAACTCCACCAAAGCATCTAGATGGATAAATAGCAATACAGGTAAGAGGAAAAACATGTATTTTTGATTTGGGGTGAAATGTCCCTTTAAACTTTTGAAAAGTTGGTATGATTGGCTGTAGCAGTGATGATAACTGCACAACAAAATTAAAGTCCAAACAACATATTTCTCCACAGTTCATCACATTAGGACCTACATATCACTTTGAAAGCATTTGAAAATAGTTCCCAAAGGTGTTTACATGTCAACTTTTGCCTTGTCATAAATGTATGTTACGAATATTTTGTGCTGTGGTGTGTTGAAGGTGAACTTGTCTCCTGCACATCCACATCTGTCAAGCACTTGTTGAGTTTTACAAAGTTTTTAAGTAATACGTCACCTAAACACTCAACGATATAGGTGGGACAGATGGCTGTAAAAGTAGATTAGATTCATAATCTGTCTACAGTGGATTGTAATTTTCAAGGCTGTTTCCACAGAAACTACACATGCATTCATTGATTTTAGTGACAATAGGTGAAGTGATGAACTGAACTAGCTGCCCCGAGTCTAGTGTTTCATTTATAGAGGGATCTCTTGTAACCGCCGTAAATCCAAGCCGACTTCAGCTGCTGTTCTCGGTCAACGAGGAAACATTTTACAGTCGCCTGTCAAGCCTACGGGGACGAGTGTTCTAGTGAGTAATACTTGAAAAAAACAAAATTGAATGCGCAAATGGCAGATTTTAATAGCAGTACCACCATAATGAAAGTAAGAATTTTGGCCTCAAAATGTGTGTCTCTAAGGTTTGTGCTGGTTGCAGATCAGATATTCTACTGTAACTAGAGGACAACAGGTGAGCAAGTTTAAATTTTCCAAATGACTCCTTAGTGGGCATGAAGCAATATTCTGACTGGTAGAAATTCAATCATGTGTCGGACTCCTTCGGTGTCTATATTATATGTGTACCCATGTGGCAATAACATACAATATCTGTCAGCATGAACTGTGTGAGTGTGTATAACCAGATAAAAACCTTACGGAGAAACACAACCCCTAAAAAACGGCATATTTACCAGCATGTGGGTCGGCCTGCGAGGCAAGAGTTCACACAGTGATAATGGAGTCATTAATATTCATTTTATTGTGGACTAATTGAATGCTAATTATGTTGACACTATCTTTGTGTGTTTCAGCGACTCTTTGTCACACTAGTTTCTCTGCTTCCTGTGCGCCCAGTCCTCCCACCATTGATCGCTCCTCTTTTCTTGTCCTCTTTATCCTCTTTTGTTGCAGTGTATCCTTGTGAGTCATCCGAATCAGAGATGACGCTCTCTTTCTCTCCCTCTCTCACTGCATTATTGATCAGAGCAATCTAAGGAGACTCAACCTGGCGACGGTAGCACACACACAGAGTGGTTTGAATCTCCTCCCCCTCCCCCCAGCCTTGATTTCTGTTAGATAAGACCATTAACTGAGCCAAGAAAGGGAAGAAAGTGTAAAAGGTTCTCCGTGTACAGTACAGTGTAACACCATCCTGCCATTTCATGTGTAAGTGTGTAGACGTGTGAGTGTGTGTGTGTTTGGTGGAAACTACACTTGGCTGATGTCTATAATTCAACACTATATTACATCCAGGTCTGCTTCAAATGTTTTCTGTAGGGGAGAAAATCCATTTCATTGTCCTCGGCTGTAATGAAATTGTTGAAAGTGTTTTTTATTTCAGGGGACCAGAGAGCAGCACTTTACTGTGACACTGTTAGGTATGGACTGGATATTTTGTGATATTTCTCTACTTGGGATGCTTTTTTGGATGATGGGCAGCGATATTACTTTGTTGACTCCAATGCATATACATCACAGCCTGTTATTTTCCCAAGAAGGGACTTTGACAGTTGCATCAGTAATATTTGTGGATAACATCATCTGACAACTTTAAGAAGATTTTTGATCTGCCATCGGTAAAAAGTAGCTAAGAACATTTACTCAAGTACTCTACTCGTAGAATTTTTGAGATATTTGTACTTAAATTTTACGCCGCTTTATACTTCACTAAATTAAGTATTGTATTACTTAATTCCATTTATATGACAGCTGTAGTTACTAGGTTCTTTGCAGATAAAGATTTGAAAAGCCTATAATGAGCTGTTGATTTGGGCATCTGACCAGGATGCCTCCTGGGCGCCTTCTTTTGAAGGTTTTCCATGCACGTCCAACTGGTAGGAGACCCTGGGGTAGCCCCAAAACATGCTGGAGAGATTATATAGCTCATCTGGCTTGGGAAAGCCTCGGGATCTCCCAGCGGGAGCTGGGGAGACGGACGTCTGGACTACCTCGCTTAGCCTGCTGCCACTGCAACCCGGCCCCGGATAACCTAGATGCTAGTGTTTACAAACAGAAAACGTCACCACAGTGTCGTGATAGCTTAATTATCAACATTTGGTTCGGCCTGCCAAGGATGAGAAGTTGATTACTGGCCGTCCAAATTTAAGATAGGGTATAAGTCAAAACAGCACAACTCAAACACTTCTCAAAAATAATGCATGGATCATTTTAGCATCCATCATTTAGGAAACCGAAATTTTTCTTTTCTTGAAGGATTGATTTGCCCAAATTACCCCACACAAAAACCAAACATACAAACAACCACCATTTTTTCACACCTCGTAGAGATTTCTTTGGCAAAAAGTTCCAATAAAAACAGTTGTCAGTGTGTTCTGTGTGACAGCTGGAGTAATGGGGGCTTTTTTCAACGCTTGAGCACCGAAAGTGACATTCCTTTCCCCGTCCATTGTATGGTGATGGGGGCAAAAATGTCACAGGCCGGTATCTCAAAGCCTGAGCAAATAAAGGCACAA
Organism: Lateolabrax maculatus; assembly: GCA_031216445.1. Classification (NCBI taxonomy): domain Eukaryota; kingdom Metazoa; phylum Chordata; class Actinopteri; order Acropomatiformes; family Lateolabracidae; genus Lateolabrax; species Lateolabrax maculatus. The sequence continues at coordinate 17,774,524 of CM062218.1, forward strand.
CTGTCTGCATGGCTGGATTCCACTGGAGGTACAGTAAGTGAGAAAATATCTTGTTTTGGTGGACAAAAAAACTCTTACCATATGAAGATGGGTTAGTTGTTATCACAGCAGAGAACATTGTGACTACTGAGCAAACTCCATCTGCTGATGACGACCACAAGATGAGGCTGAAGGTTCTGGAAATTTCTAGTTAAGAGATCTTTTTATCAAACTTTTATTTCCAGGGTCAATAACAAATGTTCAAGCTCGACTTCTTTTGTAATTTGAGTGAACTACTCCTCTTACTAATACTTGGTAACCACGTTAACATAATGATATGACATAATACATAATAGATGATATCTTGCACCAACAAATGCACACTATGCTTGGTCCAAATTTTGTAGCAGCAAATCACAGCTTAGATGCAATTATAGTCTTTCACACAGTCCATAATTGGTCAGAATAGAGCAATGGATGAACCGAGCTGCCCGCAGTGTGAACACACCATCAGTGTGTGTGTGTGTGTGTGTGTGTGTGTGTGTGTGTGTTTTAATCACTGTAATGCTTCCTCATTACAAGCTACAGTGGAGGGACTCCTGCCAGTGTGGTAGGAGGTGGTTGGCTTCAGGAACAATGTGATCACAGATGCCGTGCTCGCTCTGCTTGTTAATCACAACCAGTCACAAATACATTAGTCACACAAACACTCAGGCGATCACACACACACACAAACACACACACTCACATGGTCACAGTCGCAAATGTAACAAGGCACCGTGATCAGACTGGCTTAGTTGTGATGCAGTTTCACCACCAAATATTCCATTAACCTCATCGATGCTCAAATATGTGTTGTAATAAGATATCAAAGGTCTGTTAAACCCCAGTGACAGGATAATATTACTGTGATAATACATCTCAGAGTCAACACTGACATGCGGATAATATAACAAACAGAAGGTCAGAGCAGCAGAACAAAACACACACAGGAAAAGTGACATTTGACCACAAAGGCTATCTGGACCTAAGGGGTGCGTGGTATTATCATCAGGTCGCTGTCCCTCAGTGGCTTTTTTAGCTCAGAGATGGGGAGGTGTGTAGACGTTTACCTCTACTTTGACATCATTACAATGTGAAAACCTTCTAGTACGAGCAAAATACCCAACATATCGTTGCGAAAAGGCACTTCTTTGTGTTTGTGTTTCCTTAAAAGACCCCAAATCCTGCTTCTGCGTCTTGCAATTCAAATCATCAATGATTCACATCACAGCCCTAAGACGGTGGGTAAGCTGACTTTGTGCGTGGTCTCTGCTGCAACGGCGCCTGGCTGGTGTCTGGATTCATTATTCAACAAGCAGTTTTTTTTAGTGATGATGTTCTAACCGAGACAAAAGTACACATGACGGGGAGTCATCTTCCGCAGAGGCTTCCCTACAACTACATTAAACCCCCTCATCCAGTCATCTGCTCAATTACACCTCCCTCTCACTTCACCTCCCCTCCACCCTTCCTTTTTTTTAATACCCTTTTCCCTACAGTACAGCTCCTCTTTCATCTTACTTTCATCTTTCTCCCTCTTTCTCTCACCCCCTGTTGTCATGTTCTCCTTCTCCACCTCAGAGTCTGCTTCATCACTGGCTTAACGCCCCCTTCAGGATCATCCATCTCTCTCTATTCTGTACTGTTTCAGCCCCTCACCCACTGTTGCTTTTCGCTCGCTTTCTTTCTCCCTTCTCCTTTCTCTCTGTGGGGGGCTTAAGGCTGCCAGTCTGTCTTGCTGCTGAGTGCACACACACACATGCCCAAACATGAACGCCGCACACACACACACACACACACCTCCCCAGGGTGCATTGGACATCGCTCTGTCCCGCTGTGGTACCGATCTGCTCACCAAGGTGAGGGGGCGTCTGTCCATGTTTCATCACTCTGCCCACTCAGCTGAGAGGGTGAAGTTCTGGTTATCTGGGTTGCCAGTTTGGGTGCGGTCATCACCATTAGTGTGTAATACGAAAGATCAAGTTGATATTTTGTAATAACAATTGTAACAATAGGTTACAATCTCAGACATGTGATTTTCTTTAAAGAAGTGAGAACTTGCTTCCAAAGCTGACATCTTGACATAATCTTATTTAAGTTTAGCTGCTCATAAATATCCAAGATGATAATATTTCAGCCATGCACCATCACTTTAGCATGTTTGCATGTAAACATTAACTAATTATTACTAAACACAAAGTACAGATGAATCTGATGGGAATGTCATGTTTTGCAAGTATTTGGTCATTAACCAAAGTAAAGGACCAATTACAACTTTGACCTGATGATGGCGCTATATGAAAAGTTAAGGGATCACCAAAGTTATTACAATTCACCCTGAGGGGAACATGAATATGTGTACTAAATGTTATTGTGGCAATCCATACAATAGTTGTTGAAACACTTCAATTAAAACCACAAATTTCAATCTCATTGTGGAACTAGAGGTAGAATACAGAAGATTCATCCTCTTGGGAACATGAATGTCAGTACAAAATCTCAGGGCAATCCATCCAACAGCTATTGAGATATTTCAGTCCAAAACCAAAGTGGTGAACCAACATTGCCAACCTGCAAGCATAAACTGCTGGGATAAAAGGCGGTTGTCCATGCAATGGGAGGAGATCTAAATGAAGTTGGTCTGAATATCTCACTGCATATCTGAATATCAAAGTTAAAGATAAACCTCTGCGTTTTTAGCCTCTAGCCCACTTGTTTGCATTTTGGCAAATCTGCATCATGGGAAGTCTTGGCTACTATCAGTTGCTGTATCCGAAAAACCTAATTGTCATTGTTAACATCTTTAGTAAACAAGATAATAAGTAAAACTTATCCTGAATAATCTAATCTCAAAGACCTACCCAAAAGGCAAAAGACTTTTATTCAACATGAGTTATTTATGCCTCTTTATGTTAAAACGCCTCTTCCCATCTCAAAGGCGAGAGCGTGGCTGCGAACGCAATGTTTAAGTGTATGTGTGTGTGAGTCTTATTGCTGACAGGTTTTGTCCTCACAACACACAGCGTGCTGTAAAAGCTGTACACAAAGCGACGCTGGCTCTGTTGAACTCACCCTGGCCAATGAAAAGACATTTAAGTCTTTGCAAAGCCGCTTTAGCGTTTATTTGCTAAAGTGCTCCCAATCACACCCTCATTAAGGATGACTGATTGCCTCTTATTTATTGTCTTCAGGATAATAACTCTCAAATTATCAAGGATCCTAAATTGCACTTAAATTCAATACTTAATTTATCCAATCTTTCACTATGAACAATACAAAATCATTGCTTGTTTTTTTTTTTTGTCTTCATTCCCCATCTCCCGCCAAAGCCAACAGTATTTTTCCAGCTTTTACTTTCATTATTGTCTTTTTGTTCAGGCACCACTTAAGACGCTGCTCACTGATTATGGCCTCTCAGTTTCCATAGTGATGCTGAAATGAATTATGGTCATAAATGGGGCAAAAGAAAGAAGAAGAAGCAAGTATGACACTCGAGTCCCACTCTACCTTCTTCTTCTAAATGCTCACTTTAGCCCCATCAGTGCCGCACTCCACTTCTCTGAGTTACCCCGCTGAACCTTTTCAGCACGTACAGAAGAGGTTGGGGGTCGGGGGTTCAAGGAGAATCTGCGTCATGATCATCAAGCAATACTATTGTCTTTGTACTTTTTTTTCCTTTGGGGGGTGGAGGGAGGGTGGGGGGGGGGATTAATTCAATTTAAATGATGTGATATATGATGAGAGAAACATGGAAATGGATGCCATCAGACTGTGTGATCTTGTCATTTTAAACAAAAAGAAAAATGTTTTTATTAAAACAATAGGACCATGTTTGAACTCTGCAGCCTCTCATCGTTTTTGAAATGATGATGTAATAAGATGCAGTAAAGGCCTAATAAAGTAATTCCACTGTGAGCCCTCTAAAAATAGCAGTATACCACTTTAATATTAGCAAAATATTAATACTCTATCTTACAATTTGGCCACTTCTGCAGTTTATTTTAAGACATTTGCTAGTAACAAGGCCACCTGAAGACTTTTTCTGGTTTTCTAAATAATTCTTGATAGATGTGTTCACACAACCAAGTACAATTTATTGAAATTATATGAAATTATCTAACTGTACAGTAAAAAACGCAAATAATGTCATGAATAAGTCTTGCTGGAAGATGACAATACTTTTGCGGTGGGTACTTTTCAACTAGTCTTCCTCAGGACTTTCTGAAAAGGTGACCTCAAGGAACCGAATGTTTCAACCACAAATGGATTTTTGGTCGAAAGACTGTCATGTCCATGTACTGCCGGGAAATGTGAGTGTTATGTTGCCTCGACACAGCTGGGTCTGGATCTCTAAATATGTCGAACTTTTAGGTGTGCAGACAGCTACGGTAAGCCCAGAGTGGAAAACATGCACTGTTTAAAACAAGCTAAACTTGCAAATTAAGTGAGTTTGTAACATTATTTAATGTTGTAAAGCTTTCGTTTTCATTTTTGGCAATTTTTGGGTAATATATACAGTAAAAGCAGTACAAAAGCCTTTTTTAGTGTTGGAGTGCAAAACAAATTGCAGTGACATTTGGTTTTAATATTTATTATTACTCATAGTTAGTTAATGACCTTTTAACCTTTTCCCTTTTAGTATATGTATCACAAAACTTGAGTCAGATTCCATTGCGATGCATTTCTGGTCCTCTCTCCACCTAAAATGAGTAAATGGGCAGGTGAGTCATAGGTCAACTCCCGTTTTGGGTGTCAGTGTCACAGACGGCCGGTTGGGTTATTTATGCACAGAAGGGTCACGCTGTACTGCAGCGTCAGGCTGCACGGAGATGATGTCACCACATCGGTGGATAGTTTTATGAAGCCGAGAGCAAAAGTGGTGCATCATGGTTTGGCGAGTGAGGGGCGCGGGTGTTTTGGTGTTGAGGGTGGTGGGGGGTGAGGAAGGGAAAGGTTGGGGATGTGGGATTGGGGGGGGTTGGTGGGTGGGCGTGACATATGGTGGTGGGATGACTTCCTCAGCTGGACGTATTTGACCACCAGCGCTCCTACTGAGAGCAAACCCAGTGTGTGTCTGTGTGTGTGATTGGTTTGTGTGCTCATGCACCGTGAAAAATGCCCCCATCTGCAATCCACACTTCTATTGAAGGAGCAAATAAAGGTCAGACTGGGACAGTTGCCTTTCTATGTGTGTGTGTGTGTGTGTGTGTGTTTCCTTTGTCTACATGTTGACAGAGCAGGTAGCGGAGCTAAAGCTCTCACTTGCTCATCATTACAACTTCTATAAAAACGCCTCATACTGCGAGACCTTCAAAAGTAGCCTTCAGTGAGCGTAAAAGCTGAACGGTGACAGCGCAGAGCGATTCTGATGTCTATTTCTTTCCATTTTTCAGCACAGTGGAGCGAGAGAGACTGGGGAAAAGCTCTGGAGATGTCTATTTTCTCCGCTTTCAGCATGGCCGAAGCATCTGAGAGCACGGAAACAAGGGAGGTCAGCAGTAAAAAGGAAAAAAATGATAGAACAAGGACAAAACAAAGGGAGGGGGGAAAAAAAAAAGTGAGAGCGTTTGTGCACCTGCTGTGTGGAACGACTTGAGAGAGAGATTAAAATATGCTTTCAGACCGAGTGAGAAGATTTTTCAAGCCAGGACACGCTTCTGCTCTCTCACCGTGATCTCCGTTAGCCCCTTTCCTTTTGTTTTCTCCTGTTCCATTGTAGTTTTGTCGCTCCGTGTCCACGTCACCCTCCTGTGATTTTTATGACACACAGCAGTTTGCGGTCCAGATGGACGAGCATCGCTCATCTCTCCTGTGTGTGTTTTTGTACATCTGTTATCGCATGTGTGGGTAGAGGAGCATGTGTGCTCCTTCATATCTATGTGCGTATGTGTGAGCAGTCTTCTTGTGTAAATGCGTACGTGTGAACAATTGTTTATGGTGGGTTGGGATCATCATAATGATTCATTTCATTTTAGATGGTCTGTTACCACAGCAGCCTGCATCACATTGATTTTATTGTATTTATATACAACTTTATTTTGGGAAGTATATTATACTGGGAAGTTTCTGTGATGAAATGTTGGTCAATGTATTCTCTAGAAAGATAACCTTTATTAGGCATTTGTTTCTGTTTTATAATTTGAATTTGATTATATTGTAGCATAAAGACTGATCCGTTTCCATATTTTTCTGTTGCTGCTGTTTGCTGTTAATGAAACATCCACACTTTCTCCATTTGTTTCAAATTAAAAGCTTTCCCCAAAAGGCTTTAATCATGAAATATCTACAGGAAGTTGTGTCGCTGAGTTGTGAGCCTTACATCGAGCACAGGAGAGTAGGAATATACAACAGGAACCAATAACTTGTGACATTATCATATTTTGTGTCGAATCATGTCGGATCAAAATGGATGCCATTCATTTTTTGGGTGGGAGGACTTTGTACTTACTGATAGTACTTGATGCTTTAGCCAGGCTTGCTCGAGGTGGAGTAAGGTGACCTTTAGACTTGCTGGGCGTATTTCTCTCTTAAGAATGTGGTCACGCTGTACGGATTTAAACCTGGCTGAGTTGCGATCACAATGCCAGCAAGACCACCTCCAAATTATATTCTGATCCAAATGCATTGTGCATGCATTTACACCGGCACTAACGTGTTTTACCTGATCTCCAGATAATATACCCAGACAGAGATAACATTTTAATCTGTAAGGGACTGGCTTCACTGTTCAACAACAACAACAACAACAACAATTCTTTACATATGTAATCACAGTTTTATGAACAAAGGTGAACCTGGAACCATTCACTGTCACTCAGCAGTGACGGTTGGCACAGGATATACACTGTATGTGTGCAGAGGGAGATGTCGCACCCACATGTGTATTTGATTTGGTATAATCCTGATTTCCTTTGCTTTACCTGACTCGCTATCAAAGTATTATTTCATGGCACAAGTTTGAAACTTACTATAACTATACTTTGGAGCAGTTCAGTTGTGGCTGAAGAGTTGCTCACTTCCAGAAACAAAACATTTGCTTCAGGCTTAACAAGTAATGTAGTTGTGCAGGCAGATGCACCATACTGTCAAAAGACTCTAGAAACAATTGTGAATCTGTTATCCACTGGATGAAGATCCTGTTTGTGGCCAATTTAATGTATTTGTCAGTGAATGTTTGAATCTTCAGTTCTGGAACAGCAAAGGAAAACTAAGGAAACCAAGTTAGCCTTGATTCAATGGAGCTCTAATTATGTGATATTTGGCTTGTGCTTACAGGCTTATGTTCCTTGAGGCTGGGAATCTTTTCATTGTTGTCTTTATGCAGATAAACTGTATTATTTATTAATGGAAACATGGTGCGCATACAGGAGCAGCTCTAATTACAAAAATCAATGAGTTGAAAAGTCCTAGTGGCGGGTGGAGTGTAACCCCGAAATTAGGAATTCTTCATCATTCGAGATGTGGAGGAGTTTGAACAAGTGATGAGAAAGATCACAGGGTGAGAAAATGAAACATGGAAAGTGAAGGCCAGCCCTTTGATTTACCTCTCTCTCTCTCCCGCCCTCTTCTTCCTTTTGTAGTTTGCTCTCCCTCGCTCTCCTTTACTTTGCCAGTTCAAAGCGAATCCTAAGAACCCTGCCTCACCCGTATCTGTCTGGGTTTGTTTGATCTCTCTCACACACATTTAAACACATGCCCAAATATCCACCAACTCAAGGGGACACCGCCCAGAAGTACACACATCCGCTCACGAAACACTCGCCGAATTACAAAGACACACACTTTGTGAATTATTCATAGAAAACAGTAAACACAGATATTACATTATTCATAGTTTGATGTGTCGTTATGTAAGGCTTCCAATCTGTCTTTTTTCCTCCTGCCTTTCTTACGCATATGTCTGCTGTCTTGCTTTTTGCCTTGTGTCTTATGTCTCCATGTGTCAGCCCATGTGCCCAAACAAATCCTCCACCTCACGCCTTCCTGTTGCATATAAAAGCTTCATCACAAAGCGGCGCATATGCAGTGCACCGGGCGTTAATGTGTCGAGCACGTGGACTCCAGTCATGATTTCGTCCCCTGCTCGGTTATAATGCGTGTGTGTGTTTGTGTGCCTGCGGATTCATTAAACAGGAAGTTGGGCTCATAATTAATTTCCTGTCTTTACGTCAGGAAGATGGATGAGGATGATTAGGTGTTACAGAGACAAATGCAACAAAATAAGATAGCAAAGGGTTTGGCTTTCTTTTGCAAAATTGCCTTCAGTAGATGAATCACTGTGGGGACTTTGGACTTTTTTAACTGTTAAAAAAAATCATTTTATATATAAAACGCATCAATAAGTAGGAAAGATAGTAAGTAACACAAGCACATGCTCTGGATTATGAAACCATGCAAATGTAAAGATTATACAAATTCTCATGTGTGATGCTGTGATCTGTCAACTGAAGGCAGACCAGGAACTATTGCATAATATGTGACACATATGACCATATGAAGCATGTGACACCATGTGCTCAGAAAGTACATATGACTCTGCCAGTGTGCGTCATTTTGCCTAAAACTAAATCTGTCCTCATGTGTACACCAAATGCTTTGAGTTATTTAGACTTGTTGACTCTCATCATGTTAACCCCAGAAAGCTTAAGCACAATGTAGCCAAACACCGTAGATCCTTACACGCAAACACGTACACAAACACTAATATAGGCACAAACACAACAACCTGTGTGTGCCTATTGGCTGCAATCCTCACTGACAAACATGGCAAAAGACATGCATGCACAAACACTCATGCACCATGCAAACACAATGCATACACCAAACGTTTCAACATGCCTTTATTGTTCACAAATAAAAAATACTAACATTAGTACTTATTTTACCCAGTTAAAGCATTGATTTTTGATGTTTTATGTGTTTTTATACAAACTCTAAAATAATCTTATCATCTAAGATACTATGGTCTTCTTGACATAATTTGGACAATGAATTACACAAATATGGCAAAATGAATACAAATGATTTATATTATTATATATAATTATGACAATTTAACAATGTAAAAGAGCATTAATTGGCACTTAAATAATAGCATCACATAAATTATATGTGGTTATTAATAGTTATTACAATTATGATTGTGTTTGGATTGGTTCCCTATAGAAGCCTTGCTTACACTGTGCAGGTTTGTCTGCAACTGGGCATGACATTAGACATATGTTTCCATAGCCATATTGCCAACTCTAGCAGCCAGAAACAAACATCTATAATCCATTGTCCCCTTAATCTGATGTTGAATCCAAACAATAAACACATTATTTGGTCTTCACCAACTACTGACAAAGAAATGTGGCTCTTTCTGCTAAATGCACTATATGTTCACCAGCTAGTGGTTCTGAGGCAGGACAGGTAGCGTACAGTGGGTTTATCTGACCTTTTATGCTGAAAACAAGATTGATGAGAGCGGACAGACTGATACATATTTTACAGAGCTCCATATTACCAAAAACAATGAGCTGAAAGATGCTAAAAGGTGAAAATGAATGTAGTATGTTGTGTTCCCAGTACACAACCAGACAGCATATGGGTGTACTGGTACGGTGTCTCAGTGAGGCCTCTCCAGAAGGCCAAGACTCGGCTCCACTCGGCTAAGGAAACTTCACAAACTGAACTACACAGGTTAAAGAAGTAATCAAATTGTGCTATGATGTGATATGAATGCGACAAATGACTCTCATGTCATACCACTGTGTCCCCAGTCTATAAAGGTGGTTTTAGTTTTTTTTAGTGCATATCTGATTATGACAGACACTTTTATTAACAGAAAACAACACACACAAATTGAGGAAATACTGCTTGAATGTCAACCAAACACTTTGTAACAGATGACGACAGGAATACACACACATACACAGATGCTGCCTTCATGTCCTAACATCTAGAGGACAGAGGGGCTTTAAAAAAACATTACCAGGCACAGCACCCCACCGCTTCCTCATCACCCTTCATCCTTTTCCACCCTTCTCTCTTTCCTCTACTCTCGCCTTTCTTTCCTCCTATTTGTACTGTTATACATGCAGCCATGCAGAGAAGTCTGTTGTGTAGGCAGAACTGCAGTCCTTTCCTTTTTTAGTTCTCTCCATCCATCTCAACATGTCATCTGGAGCTGAGCCGGCCTCCTCTGTGCTCTCAGCCCGCCGCAGGACACATTTGCCCAGGTCCTGCGCTTTGACATTGCTGATTACCTGTATGTGTGCGTGTGTACGGTATGTGTGTGTGTGTGTGTGTGTTCTTTGCCTCATCTTCACATCACCCTCCCTTTCTTTCTTTCTTTCTTTTTTCGCTCTGACTTTGCAGATCTCTTGAAGGTTGCAGATAAGTTGTGAACACCCAATTTTAGCACAAACGGACACATGCAGATGCAAAATATCCCATGACAGCAGGGTTACGTTTGGTATCGGGTGTTTGTAAATCAAGGACCTATTGTTTCAAAAATTACTAATCATTTCAGGTAGTAAATCTGTTATCATTGAAAGGTTGACAATAGCAACAGAGGGCTTATTGAATGGTCAGCTGTGTGTGCATTTGATCATTTGGTGATAGGTGTGATATAGATTATATAGAAAAAGTCTATAGTTAGTAAAAACTCACACCAATGCCTCTTTTATCGTCGTGTCCACCTAAATTTTGTCTGTTTCATTTGTATTGTCTGTGCTTGTGATGTCCACACCTCGCCCTCTCTTTTACTGCAGGTCCATCTTGAATGTGTGAGTGCAGCAAGGGGGGTTGCTGGGATTGGCGGAGCTGCAGCCAGTCAGCATCCTCTGAGGAGACTCCTAGTCCTGCGGCCAGTCAATAACTGGGGCAAGCCCCGGCTGCACAGCCGGGGTCATACACTGCTTCGTGTCCAGGGAAAATGAGACGGAGGAGAGAGGGACAGGAAGAAGACGGGAGGACATAATTGAGTCATTGGTCCTTTACTGTAAGTGTCAGAGCATGATGAACATGAGGCATGGTGAGAGGCACAGATAAAGAAAGGGAGAGAGAAAAACACAGAGAGGTGGATGGGAATTTGTCCACGATGAGGCAGTGTTGTCAGCAAGAAATGGAAACAAATGTACTTTCTGACCCTAGATGCTTATGGTAACCACGGAAACCACACCATGACAAATTATTTTATTCAGTTGTTTTTTAACACATCCACACATATAAAGAGCCTAATGTTTCTTGGCCATATTCTTTCATTTGGACATCAGACAGACAGTGTGTGCAAATGTCTGCGTGTGTGCAGTGTTTTGCATTTGTCTTGGAAGAACATGAGAAAAAAAAGGCAGAGATGAGGCCGGGATGGAGCCAGCAGGGTGGCATAGGAGCCTCTGGAGAGATGCGAGAGCTGGATAGATGCGGTGTGATCTAAATAGACAGAGATGGAGAGATGTTCAGGGACTTGGGTAGAGAAGGAAGGGGAGACAAAGGCAAGGAGACAAAGGAGGTATCTTTAACTTCTCAAGCTCGAATGACAGCCAGGGCTGGGAAAAGAGCACTGGAATGAATGGGTGATGGAAGGAGGAGGGAGAAGGACCAGTCATGGGGGAAGGTGGAGGAGGAGAAGACAGAAGGAGGGTTCATGATCCATCTTCTGGCGCCTGACACCAGATCAATACTCGCTGAACCACGGCAAAGCGCCCACATCTTTCTGCATCGCTCTCTCTCTCTTTCCTACTTGCTCTCTACCTTGATCTCTCGGCCTCATTCATCTCTTCCCTCTATCTTCGTCTTTTCCCCTGTGCCAGTGCCTGTGACCTCCCTTGCATCGTTCCTTCCAAACAGACAGACAAGCTGCTATCCCTCATCTTACATGGGTTTTTGAAGGCTGATACTGATGTCAATATTGCCACACCAAAACTGCAGGTAGCAGGTTCTTTGTTGTTGACATTCAAAATCATTCAAATCTTTTTAATCGTAAGTACGCTACTCTGTGTTTGAGATCTGACTGAGATGTACAGTTTTGCAGACTGACACCACTGAGACTGGTTTTTATATTGTATCTTATAAATGTTTTAACCTGTACACTATAGTTTTTACTTTGTTAGAAGACATAACTTAGCAAACCATCAATGTTCAATTTCAACATACGACTACTCGCTACTGCAAATGCCTCAACTCAATGCGATTTAAGATGCACTAACAGTGATGGCAGATGACCAGATACTGCTAAATAACAAGCCACATTACATAAACACACGTTTAATTATGTTTAAAACCATTCAGTATTCACTTGTCTGCTGTGTTTACCATTTTGTAGTACCTGAATGTCAAAAATAATCTGAGCATTATTATACCCCGTATATTGTACTCAGTGTAGTTTATGTTACAATAGACAGTCACTTACCAAATTGTATCTATACTTGAAAATTACGCTGATGGGAAAAACGTACATTTTGATCTGCAGATGAGAGGGATGACCTGATAAAGTCTAAAAATCTGGTCATTTGGTCACCTGACACACTATATAGCCCTTTACATAATTCACTAGTGAATAGAGAGTGAATGATTTTGGACACAGCCACGCAACCAGCTGTTAACTGTCACTGTTAGGCAAGAGCGAAGGACCTCCAATATGGCTGCCAGGGGGCTGTTTTACATCAGATCTACTCTTTAATCAGCTGTTAATAATGCACATTTCATACCTGGGTCAAACGGGTTTGTGTGATTGTCTGTCCCGTAATCCATCATATCATACTGTATGTGTCTTGACAGACTCAGATATATATAGAAGAGGAGTGCAAATGAGACAGAGTGCAGACAGAGTATGAGGGCACGAGGCAATAGGCCGTGGCATCTTATGTCATTTCATAAGGCAGCAGATGCGCCATCAAATTCAATTAACAGCTTAGCCCCCACCGAATGACACTGGCTAAACCCGCACCAAAATGACATCAGGGAATATGGAAGCTTTTTTTTTTTTTTTTTATGGAAATCCCTGTAATGTTTTCAATCATCCCAGACTGACTCGGGCTTCCGCTCTCTGCCACTCACATTTTACACATTATTGGTGTAATGGACTGGCAAGAATTGATTATTAAACCCAATAGCAACAGATCATTTGATTACTAGTGGCAAAACCCCCCAGAAAACACAATTATTTTAAACACATGAGAGGCTGCTAACCTAATGAAAGATAATCAGTTAATAATCAGTATCTTACAAATTGTATTGGAGCTAATCTAATTTTTATTCCATCAACCAAACTGAAATCAGTGTGTTGTCTCCATGGTCAGATGCTGACCAATCACCTTTTTACTTTTTTAATCTTCCAGTATCATCCAGGTCATCTCCAGTAGAACTGGGCTGATAAAGGTTTATACATTTGTAATCTGTATGGATTTTTACAATGCTATCTGTTTATTGGTAACTGTGTCTATGATCAAACATTTAAAAAGAAAAGACTAACATAAAAAAAAAAAAAAATTAAAGTTAGCCATACTTGAATTCACAGAAAGTACTGCAGTATCTCCAACAGTGGCATCTTTGATTTGACCACCGCAAACTCCTTTCCACTCCTTGTTTCTATCATTGGAAATCAATAGAAGGTGTTCCCATGTATACCAACAGCAGCAGCATGTTATTCACAGAGCTTATTTTTAACCTAGAGGAAACACTGAATTGGTGGATTTATGTAAATACACTCTATGTGTGTGTATCTAAAATACATGTATCTACATATCTGGTGTGATACAGTCGTCGACTAAAAGGTTTCAAGCAGAAAATCTGTGCTCATCTGTCCGTAAGCAACACAGGTGAAGAAGGACTGAGGTATTGTAGTGGCAACAGCTGACTGTAGTTTTATGAAGAGGGAGAGAGAGACGTCCCTACCACCAGAGGAGCATGTCCTCACACAGTCAAATAAAACCTTTTTCTTTTCTTTTGACCTGGTGTCTTTCCTCCAAACACAGGGAAAGAAAGAGGAAAGTGAGAGAGAAATCCATTCTCATTCCACCTAAAGACGCTGGGGAATAAAACGCTCATCTTTATACATCTAAATTATATGTATAATCAATTTAATTCTTTATGCTAAATGTGAAACTACAGTATTCTGTGTAAACAAAACAGGACAAAAGTGAGCTACATTTGTCAGAAACACTTGGGCACAATGATGAAAAATAATGAGAGTACTGACCAGTGGGAATACAGACTGTATGTCTCCACATCTTTTGAATGTATACTAATTTAATTAATGTGTTATTGTTATATAGTCGTTTGCACATTTATCCATTCATTTCTGTTTTGCCTGTAAACACTAAGAAATTATAGTAAATCAAGAAGTACAGAGGTTGATGACACATTTTCCAATAAAATCAAAAACGATTGAATTAAACCATTGAAAAGGTTTAATTGGACAGCCAGAACATGGGACTTCAGAGGCAGTAACTGGAGGGTTGAAGGGATGGGAAGTGGGGGATGGAATCAGAAGAAGAAAAGCGAGCCAACAGCTCTGCTAGATCGAAGAAGGGGAGATTTGTTCAGTGACAGGATGGGGTCAAGGGTCGGTGCGACAATGTCACTACGACCCCCCTGCACGACGTCTGAGGAATGCTGAGGAAGGGGCTACGTGCCTGTCTCTGGGGAAAAGTAGAAATGGATTGGACAGACGGTTAAAGACGGCACAGATGCATCACCCGTCCATACCTGTTACAATCAAAAAGCACTGAAGTGGATAATGGACTTCCAGTTAGTATCATACTGCTTCTACGAGTAAAACTCAAAAACATTAACACGTCATTTCACAAAGAATAGATCATATTTTTTTATCCCATTAAAACCCATCAACATCTTGGAAAACTTCATCCATCAACTTTGACTACAATGGTGCTTGTTGCTCAAACGCAGTCAAAGTTTCCCAGGTGTCAAACTTTTTATGTGAAGATGAAGATCATATCTCCACTGTCTTGTCGCTGCTTTTTTAGAATTGCCCCAGATGCAATTTCAAAAAATGCACTACAGAATTATTTCCTGGGTGTATACGTGTAAATGTAATCTATATATTATGTATATAAGCCTAAATAATAATAATAACTGTATTATTTTTTTTTCTTGTTTATTCTAAATGTAATTATCTGTATATATGTTCTATGTTTGTATAGCATGAAGGGGCTGCAGCTTTCATTTCACTTTGCAACCCTGTGTTGCAGAATGACAAATAAACGACCTAGAACTACTGATCAGTTACATGCAGCTGGAAGGCAAACTTAGTCCCTAAGAATACAATCTTAGAAGATTTTCTTCTTAGATATGAACCAGTTCTGACTTAACAAGCCCTTTTCTCTCTGTGATACATTGATGCGTGAAAACATTAACATATCAAGGCTGTCACAAACAAATAAGTTAGAACAAATTTGAATTAAGAAATTCACTTGTTTTAATTAATTTAAATAACAAAATGTTGTTTATCCTAAGTTAAAGGCTAACGTTACTGTAAGGCAGTCAGGAAATATTTACCTTAGATCTCTGGTGCCAAAATGCGTCCTCACTTTACTTTTCAGATGGTTTTGTGTCATAATTATTCCAACGTTTCTCATGTTTAAATTGTACATGGTGGACACAAATTTAATTTATCTTCTTTTATCAAGAAAATTTTTTCTTGTCTTCTGGCTTCGGCATTAGCTAGTACTGCTGTTAGGAGGGGCGATTGTTCCTCTTTTGTTTTCATGTCGACTAAGTCACCTCATTCATTGGCCTCTAGCTCAAATTTCACTTGAACATGAGTCATTAAAAACACAAACAGAAGCCAGCGATCTCACACACACACACACACACACACACACGCCTCCTGCCTGTATTATGCCTCCATTTAGTGAATAATGTATGAGTTGTGTGTTTCCCTGACAGATGCTCTCTTCTGTCACTCATCCAGCACTCGGATGCCTACCCGCCCCCCTCACACACCACTCCCCAACACATATACACACATCCTGTCCAGAGGTCGCACAAGGGCATGGTGGAGACGGTATGGTTGCTTCTGCACTCCAAACATCATCGTGGCTCATATTCATGCTCCATAATAGTGAGCTGAGGAGTAAAGGCTTTATTAAGTGGATATTGTTCACACAAAGCAGAGGCGAGAAAGAGAGACGGACGCCTCACTTTGCCAGCCAGCCTCTCCTTTTAAGTCGGCATCAGTGGAACTTATCAGAGCTCCAGAAATCAAGATGAGAGGCTGGAATGAAAAGCTTTTAGAAATAAGAAATCAGCTGGCGGTGAGCACAGCCGTGTAATTTCCTCTCCTGACTCTCCTATCACCGCCATTGATCTAGTGCGTCTGGGGGGGGGGATCTCTCTCTGTCTCTGGTCTGTCTGGGAAGAGAAACCAAAGGAGGAGAGTGGGGGTGGGAGGGGAAAGAGAAACTAGAAGAGCAGGAGGAGGCGGCGGCAGCGTGGAAGACAAGATGAAAGGGACTGGTGGAGAAGTGAAGATAAACACCAGACTTGAAGAGAGGGGATGGAGCAGAAATGGGAGGAGAAGGGAGCCCCGAACGCAGGGTGAAAAAGGGTGACGGCTTCCTCTGCTGCACGCTGTGCATGTAAAACTCTTCTTCTGCAGTTCTTGCTTTAAACCTGAGCCATGGTCCTCCAACCTTGATGACTTACCCTGGGGCGAGTACATAATGAATGTTACTCCGCTCTCTGTGGACCCCGATACATTGCAGGGCAATTTATTCCCTGCTAGCACAAGGGCATAAGAGTCACACAGCCAATACGCAGTAAAGCCGCCGGATGGACCGGGGTCTCAGTGTCCCATTAGGTGTGCACCCATCCAGTGTACTCTCGCCCACCACATACTGTAGCGTGAGAACATTGGCTCAAGCAAGGTGTAGCTGACAAAAATAAAGGGCTAATTCAGACACGCACTCGCCATTGCCCTCTCATTCTCCTTCCGCCATTCCCGTAACATAACAGATTAGCTGCATTAGCCACGCCGCCAAAGGAAATGATGGCGATTTGTACGGCGAGGATCGATGTCCGCGGAGATAATTAGAGCACAAGCATTTTATATTCATGTGCTGCTGTGCACCGGGCAAGCTGTAATACCGCTCTGAAATGCTTCTTCATATGTCATCAGTTAAACACTCTCACTTCTGCACAGTGCAGTTGCCTTTTCTAGCTGAGTTAGTGCATTCATGAATGGAACTTAACAATAACAATATTTATCAGCGGGGTTCCCATTAACTACACAAATAATGATTTCGCTGGATTTAAACCAATTAATGAACTCTAAAACTCCAACCACAATCTTCTAGTGTACCATCATCAGGCCTCAGATTGCTGGATATTTTATCACCAAAGGCAGCAATATTTCAAAAAAGACTTCTACATACAGATTTGTATCAAAGCTCTTTTTATTGGGGTGACCTAGGGGCAGCACTTCACACAATATTTGGCCTTCGTACAGTAGATGCGGATCGGCACGTCCCCAATTTGGAGAAGCAGGCACCCGTACCGACATCTCAACTGTCTCAGCTGTAGAGCTGAATTCATTGCACGGAACAGGTTGAGAACATGTAGTGCCTAAGGAAAGGGACGTCTGATGGTAGAGGTAAAGCGGTGGAAATATGGCGTACACTTAACTGATATTGATTTTTTTTAAGGTGGCTAAAATACGTTCTGTCAGCAGAGAGCTGCCAGCTTATCCAAACTGGAGACGTGCCGATCCGCATCTACTGTAGGAAAGACACTGACTATGGATAAACACCTCATATAACCCCACTTCAAAACATCCCAACTATCCCTTTAAACACATACAATATAAAACTGCTGCTGCTCTACTTTCCATGGACTGAAACGTCAGGCCTCACTCCAATCCCTGATGGCACAGCAGGCGTTTTGCCTGTGACAGCTGATGGAAAGCCCCCGCTGTGACCTCACTGATTGGGGTGTGGTGGAAAGTGCAACATGCTTGAAAGTTTCAACGCAGCAAGAGCACTGCGCCCTGTGTGAGTCTGTGTTGAATATTTTTAATGAAGCAGTTGCTTATCCAGAGATCAAGCACTTTCAACACTTTCATGATTAAAGTTAACATCTTTATTTAAGCTCACTTACATTAGGATTGGTTTTTACACATCCTTTTTCTGTGTTTGTACTTTGTTTCTGGTTAAATAAAGGTTAACCAAGTAAAGCATAATCATGTCGCATGTGATTTTCAGCCAGCCGAAGGAAGTCGTGTGGATGCCAGGCCAATGTTGGCATGGTAATCAATCAGACTGGTGCGGAAAATCATTGCGATATGTTATTATTAGAACAAAATAGCCAATTTGTCACTCCATTATGCAGAAACACACACACACACACAGACACTTGTATGCACACACACACAGAGGTAGTCTCTTTCAAAGCTGCTTCTGTGCCTCAGTGTTCATGGTGTTGTTTGCATGGCAGAAATGAGATCATTCATGAAGCCCCGGGGTCACATTTCCTCAAGAGGAGGGTAAGAGGAAAACGTGGATGAGAGGAGCTGCAGCGTTCTCAGACTTGGAGGGAGAGAGAGTGTTGTGTTTTTTTTTTTTTTTTATCTGGCTGATGAGGGAGGAAGAAGGGCCAGGGCCAGTGCGTGTTCAGGGAGTAAAGCGTGAAAATAGATAAGAAGGGGGAGGGAGGTGGCGTGCGAGAGGAGATGAGGGAGGGGAGGGAGGACGATGCCTCGTTGCATTTTTAACAGGTCTGTGTTTGAGTCGCCACGGGGACGGAGGCACGCTGTAGACACGGTTCACCATGCAAGGACAACTTGTCGCCCTTCTTTGCTCTTGCTCTTCCCCTCCAGCTTTCGCGTCTCTTTATTCCCTCTTTTCTCTCCGTGTCCTTCCCCAATGTAGGACTCCCAGAATGCTGCTGGCCTTGAACCCTCTGCCACTAAAAGAAAACTCAAATGCAAACTCCCTCATCAGAGTGTGTCTTCAGTGATCATGCAACGTATTTTATTAAATGTCAGGGCACCTTGTTCTGGAATGCTGCTCTTCAGCTAACGAGATGCCCAGCACGGGTGAGGACATTCATGTTGGATGTGTTTCCACTCTCACGCCACCTACACACTTGGTTTGCGGGTCAGGCCTGAATGCCCTTAATTAAGAAGTCCAGTCTATTGAAATCCTCCTGAAAAAGCATTAGGTGTCCTTTCGAAGTACTTTTCTTGCCTTGAAAAGTAAGGTGTAAAACTTACTGGGTGGTACATGATTGCCCCCTGGTGGTCACGTGTAGCAGCTTGCACTTGCAGATGGTTTTGATGTGTAGAATCCAGTTTTATTCTTGTTTTCTTAATATGTTTCTCAATTTATATTAAAGGCGGGACTCATTACGGCGTTAAGTACTTCCTCTTGAGCTTTTCAGGCTACAACTCCTCTCCGTGTAACTACAACTGCATGACAAACTCACACCCTTTCAACGCCAGACTTACTTTTTCAGCTCTGTTACACCTTCATCCTCCACTTATCACAAGTCCTCCCACATGTACAGGACTTCATCTCCATATTCATTTGGCTGGAATCAGCTGCAAGACTACCCTGGGGTTACAGAGCCACACTATCGCTGCAACTCTCTGATTAAAGTCCTCCTCTGTCTCCTGCTTTGAAGTCAGTAATGATATTCAGTAGACCTGGATGACAGCAAGTGAGAATTATAATGAAGGTGAGATTTGAGATTGGTTGGGGAATTGAAAGGGAATGTCACTTCACGACTGTGATCCAGGAAATTTGGAATTGTATGTAAATTTGCACATACTAAAGATTAAAAATGAAAAAGAGAAGAACTATAAAATCTAAGTAGAATAAACACAAACATCTTACCTTAAAAGAAAAAGTAACTTAATAATAACTTAAACTATAAAGCATAAAGCTTGTGTTTGTGTGTGCATTCACAAAACAATATGACCAGAATATGTGTGTTGTTAATTTGTACTTCAATATCCCCAAATCATCGAAATGAGGGCAAAACACAGAAAATGTATCAACTCTATTGAAAAAGAATGGAGACAGTAGATTGCAGTTTCGCAACCACATTAGCAGTGTTATCATTCCCAGGATGAAGTTGCACAGAATAGTACTGTAGTTAAGTATCCTGAGGTGCAGTTAATTCTTTACTTTTATGCATTTTATGCTACTTTATACTTGTGATAAACTTCTTTTCATTGGGAAATATAGTAGGCTACTTTTTACTCCACTGCACGGCCGCTGCGGTTAGTCATTACTTTGCACATAAAGATTCTACTTAGTAAACATCGTATTGAATGAGATGCATTATCATAGACAAAACCGTATTCAAAGCTGTTAAATGAGCTCTAACTTGATCTGCATCATCAAAAATTATGCAATTATGTCAATCATAATAATACAATAATATAATGTAAAGAGGCAATTCTGCATAATGAGTACATTTACTTTTAATACTTTAATACTGCTGATAATACTTCTAACATAGTATTTGTACACTGTAGGTTTGCTAGTTTTACTTTCTGAATCTATGCACTTCTTAACTGCCACATTTAGACTTTAGGATTGCCCTCTGCAGGCTGTATGAGCAAATGACCTCCTCGTCCAGTCACGTTTCACTCTGAGCGGTAGGTGGCAGCAGATACCAACATCTGAGAACCCCTCAGTGTCACCCAGGGACCGATTTCCTCTGCTGTTTATGTTAGTAATTATAGAGTCATCAAACCTCAAGCATCCTCCTCAGCTGTGGAGGCAGACTATTATCTGTAGATCAATGATATTCTGTGTGTGTGTGTGTGTGTGTGTGTGTGTGTGTGTGGATGGTGAAAACGAGAGCATGAGAGGGAGACGAGTATGGGGGTTTGGACTGAGAGTAATGGGCCATAATTAGGGGTGAATGTTTACACACACACACACACACACACAAGACGCGCACACATGCGATAGCCTGAGGTAATTTGGCGGCACTAAATGAGATTATCAGTAGCGAGGTGATTAATGAGCATCCCTACTGCAGAGCCTTATAATCAACAGTCACTGCTCTGCTGTGATACACACTAGCTGGAGCTCTGTGCAGGTACATGAGACCCAGCGCCTGCTGCTAACATCAGCTTCTCTCCACCACATCACCGCAACAGGATACACGAACAATCAGATGAAATCTGAACTGATCACTGGGGTGCCAGAACAACTTTTAATTGCATTATAGGGAACAGGTTGAATACACTCACAGGCAACAATGGTGGATTTAATTCAGTCTTTCTTTTATGGGTATAATTTAAGTGATACTGATAATTGGGGTGAAATGTTGTCTTGACTTTTTGATAAATCAAAATGCACACATAACTGTACATAGCATAGGCAGGGTTACCTACAGCTTATAACCGTAGTATTGTATCAATAATTTATTACAGAGACATCAACAACATAACGATGAAAACAACAAGACAAAAACAGGGCATCACTGAGAAGTGTTGTAGCCTTTTGTGTGGCATCTTACGTTGTATCATTTGTGGCAAAATTTGCAAAACAATAGGAAATAATCAGCTTTAATAAGATTACTACAAATTGGGGAGATGTTGTTGCTCTTTTTCTGCAAAATTAGCAAAAGGTTTCAGTTTCTCTTATCAGCAAATGATGAAACCAGTGAAAAGCCGATAGTGGAAAGAGCGAAAAAGCCATCCTCTGTACTACAGCTCAAAAAGAGGATTCATGGGAAATCACTCTTTAGGGTTTTTTGCAGCTGCTACATGTCGCATTGTAGCGAAGAGTGGTGAAGAATTTATTACAGTGTTATTTTCAGACATCAGCAATATAACTGTGGAAAAAAAAGATTGCTGAGTCAATTTGTGTCAAAGTCTTCAAAAGAAAAAAAACTTCTTTTCACAAACATCACTGAGAAGATGGTTCTGCACTTTATGTGCAATTTTAACTAAAACGTTCAGTTTCTCTCAGCAGCAGATGATGGAAAGAGTGAAAAACCCGATAGTGAAAGGAGTGGAAAAGCAAATTGAAAAACCACAAATTGTTTATTCTCTTCAGTTAAGCCAGTGGGAAAACAAATGCCACAGAGGAGGAGGTGGCACAAGTTGTTAAATTAAATTGAAGGGGTTATGGAGAATGTGGTCTTTATTTTGACACAAAACTATTATTATTAATTATTATTATTATGATTATTATTATTGCAAGGTGTCAGAACAAACTGAATCTATAATATATTATATGATGATATATTGATTCAATAATGCTCCATATGGCACAGTTAAAACAAACATTGCATTTTAAGCAACCAACAGCCATCTATTTTATTCTCACCTCCTACTCAGTGGCGGACAGAGCTGTTTCACCATCTCTGTGTGCAGACACCTAGATCAGATAATGCTCTCTAAGTCTCTATAGTGAGCTGTTTGAAGTAGCTCCAGTGAACTGCAGCCCTCCCCCAGCCTTTGCCTCTTGTTCTGCGAGAACTGTGCGGTGTGTGCGGGGTGACGAGGTCAGGGTGACTGGGTCCCCTCCATCTCCATATAGGCTGTAGGCTACAGCTGCTCCTATGAGATTGGTACCTCAAATACAGAGACTGTGCCTTAGATGTCCCTGCATGTATGTGTGTGTGTGTATGTGTGGTGTGGTATGTGTGTGTGTGTGTGTGTGTGATAAGGGCCAGAGGATAGAGACATCTTTATCGTGTAGAAGTGGGAGGATTATCCCATCACCGCTGTATTAAATACAAAGAGAGGGATGGTAGGCCAGTTAACCAGGTGCTGCAGTACCCAGCCTGACTGCAACCTTTCCCCTTTACCACAGCCGACCCTGGCTCTTCACTCTTTAAAACTGTCGTTATGTAAGGTTTCGCTGCTGCACAATGTACATATGCACTGTCATTGGTATGTTCCATGTTTTATTAAATCAGTTGGTAAAGGATAAGTCTGGTGCTAGTCTATATTTTTCTTATTGTAAACAGATCCAATAAAAAGACCCAAAGCAACAAGGAATTGATCCTACTTTGACAAAATTGTATCTTTTTCTTCTCTACAATAGAGCTCCATTGTTGTCCAAAAAGCACCACGTGTAAAGCACGCTATTAACTTTAGTTTGACTAACATTTAGGAAATTAATAAGCGTTTGAGAACAAATTTAAATATACATACATTACCTTTTTTTTAAATTGATCTTGAAAAGGAAACAATAATTTGGGGGGCTAAGAGCCACAGACAGGATAGATAAGGTAAGGTAGACTAACGCATAGCTGTTATTAATTATCGACAGTCTTATTCTTTAATGCTTTAATTCTACTATATTAACTATATTAAGTAACAATAAGAACAGCTTTTGGAATGCCAGGTTGTTAAAAGTTGCTTTGGTTTATTACAACATACAGCACTAATACATGATTTGGCATGTTTTATCATTTATAAACCCTTTGTAAATTGTATCTCTTTTACAAACTGGTACAAATCATTTTTCTCCGTCTTCTCAATACAAAGGTGAGCAATTATTTCTATTAATAATTTGTTAATTTGAGCAATTAATTATAGGTTATTGGCAAAACCAGTAAATCATAGTGGGATTATCTTCAGTGGAAGATGATCTCAGAAGTAAGCAGCATTTATTGATGTTTTCCCCCCTGAAAATCAAGAAAAATCTCAACAGCACATAAAATGTGAAACACTGAGCTATGAAAAATCTTTTAAAGGTGAATGGTAATGAAAACATTGATGAACCCACATTCAGAAAGCAGGATTTTACTGTTCAAAACACTTCAGCGTTCCCAAAACATTGCTGACACTGTCGCCACAGTTTCCAAGCTGTGCTGGCCTACAGCGAAGCCACAGACTGATCCCAGCTACAGAGCGCCGAGTGAAAGTGTGTCTGTCTGCATTCTCCCCATTCATCATCTCTGCCATCAGCACATGACTAATATTTACCCTGACCTCATCACTATTCATCTGTTGATGCCTCAGCGTTGCCGGGTTTGATTGTTTATCGTCCTAAATAAACATGTGGTGTTGAACAAAAGAATGCATACGGTAGGAATATGAAACGCTCTCCTATTGCTTTCTGAATCAGGAACATGTGAGAGTGGAGGCGCCCGCCGATGACTGCTGTCCACACAGGAAATCTGCTGATGCCGGTGTCTTCCTAAATGTGTTCAATATGCTTCCTTAAATCACAAAGTGACAATCTAATGACACAGCACATCAGTGTTATTGTCACGGTTTAAATATGTGCTGCTGCACGTTGTTAGTGGTTAAGCTTTGATCGTTTGATCCCAAAATTCAAATTAAAAAAATGCCAAAATACAGTTTGTACAGTATATGCATGTATTTCTACGTGAGATTTGCAGTGTGGTATTGTAGTGGCTCTTCTCTTCCTCCAGCGCTGCCTTTGTGCAGATTGCCATTTAAAGCGGTTGAATAATTGAGGAGTAACATTTGCGTCAGGCGTCCTGGGGTGTGTGTGTGTGTGTGAAGGAGAGACTGAGAGAGACACTTCTTAGAAGCAGGTCACCCACACACACACACACACACACACACCTGCTGGAGTGGCTGCAACTAAGGGGCCATTATTAGCTATCCCATTATCATATCACACACAGTAGCCATTGCAGCTTTAAACGCACAGTTGAATCTATACAAATTAAGGCTTTTCTATGCAGAAAATAACACATTACAACTGAAAAAAATACACATCATAATGTCTTGTAATGAGCATCAGTAAAATACCGTTTCATCAACATCATTACCAGACAGCGGGGGTTCAAAAGAACTAAACTAATAATGCGTCTCTCAGTGTCCCTACCGTGTCTGTGGCACTCAGCCCCAAGCCCCTTGGTTCCTACTGAAGACGAAAATCTGTGTAAACAAGTCACAGATATATAGTTTCAGTTTAATAATTTTGTTAAAACAGATGGACATTGTATGTTCAAGCAAATGTACCTCCAATGGAAGTAAATTGTGCAAATGTTTGGAACTATTTTCTGCTGTGGATGAACACACATGCGTATTCACCGTGATCCTCGTTTGACCAGATTATAGGTGACTATTTTTCCCGTGTACTTTGTTGTTGGTGATTTAGTGATTCAGAAAGGATTAATTTCCTTCTGGATTTATTTTAAATGTATACAATTTATAATAAATTAAAACGAATCCTTGTTTTCCCGAATCCCACTCAGTGACCTCTCACTCTTTATCCCAGAATGCCAGTTTGAAAACAGCTGCAGAGACTCAGTCCAAAAGCCGTTCTGTTCATTAGTCGGTAATGCGTGCAGCCATTTTGTGTTTCTCTTATAATAGTTCACAACCTTCACCTCTGAACCTCGGCGGCTCAGAGGTAACAGAGGCCAACCTAAGGATTAATCCCCAAAATGGCTGCCTCACCGAACTGTTTATCCACTGACCTTTTATTAAGAGAAGGTCCCTAACCTGAATGAATACTGTTTCACTGGCAAACACAGACAGACGCAATTAATCAAAGCCTTGTGTGTGTGTGTGTGTGTGTGTACGTGTCGGATTTCAGGCCGCACACCTCACGAGTGTGTTTTCACACTGTGCAGTGTTTCTTTAACCTCTCCTAGACTCCTCCAGGCCTCACCAGGAAAGGAATCACAACAGACTTAGGTTACACATGTCCTACAGGGTGTGTGTCTGTATATGTATATATGTGTGTGTACGCCTGCATGCCTGTGGGTGTGTGTGTACTGCAAGACCCTCAATTTTAACAAGGATTAGCTCTATATTTTCCTTTCATCAGTTTTCTGATGTCTCCTCAAATATGTCCGAAATCAAATCGGGACAAGCGGCGCCCTGTGCGGATGTTTGTCTGGTAAAGCTCCCTCTACCTTAGCGGGTTTGAGGCTGTTGAACCTTCACTCAACAAGGGACAACACCCCTGCCTACACACACACACACACACCCAAACGTCCCCTTAAGTCATTACAATAATCCCCCTCAGTCCGGATCTGGGAGCAGAGTAGGGACTCTTCGAACTTTCGAGTAAACCAGACGCTGGCTCGCTGCAGCTCAAACAAGAGGCCACAGCAGACAGCAGACCACCACTGGTGCTGTAGAAAAAAAACACATAGAAGAAGGAAAAACACATGGGGCTGTGCACAAATTTGCACAAACTCACACACACACACACACACACACACACACACAAACGGGCGGGAATGTAGGTGCTGCATCAGTTATTCTTCATGAAATATACAGTTCAAAGCTGCAGCAGAAGCTAAAGCCGAACAGTGAGCGTGCATAATGGCATTTCCATACTGTGTCACACAAATGTATATTCACAATACACACGCACACACACGCTCAGAGATGCGGGGGCACTATAAACAGCTCTTTATATCTCTCCCATTCAAATCGATTTGTTTACGGTCGGCTGCCAAAGGGACCAAATCTAACTGTTTCCCCTTGAATACATTAGACGGCGAGTGAGGTTGGGAAGTGATAATGACTTCCCCTGCTGCTCTCCCTCTCTTCTACTCGTCCTCTCTTCACCCCCCTGCCACTCCCCCCTTCCTCCAACTCCACTCGTCTGCATCTGTGTCTCAGATGGGGATTTTGACTTGTACTTGTCTGATTGAAGCCGGACGGACTCCATCTTTCGCCCTCTCCCTTCCGTCTCTTTTCGGGCCCAGGCACAGAACTGCTAAGTCAAAAGCGCTGCGGTCTTTACTGCCTTTTTCTCTCTCACTCTCTCTCTCTCTTTCTCTCTCAGTCCTCTGAAGGAAACGAGTCTTTATCCTTCAGGCCAGGACGCTGTGGCCACGCACATCAGGGCTGTGCGCTGAATAGCTGAAGACCAAGGACCCTGGACATATAATTCCATCTGTGAGAAAACTGCTTTCACTCCATTAGTATGTCCTTTAGTCTACTAGATAATAAGGAGTTACTATATCTCAATATTAATCAAATCAAATCAATCCAAAATAGAGAAACAGAGTTTCAGGAATTCTGTAAAAGTTTGCGAAAATTTTCCATTTTCATTCCAAAAATTGTTCAGTGTCGTATCAGGATGAAAACAATTTAGTTAGATTCAGTAGAAACGGCTCCACTCTTTGAGGGAGCTTCCAAAGGATCCGAGCAATAACGAGGATTCCGCTGTGAGAACTAATTCCTGGAAACACATACATGAACAATAAATCTTAGTTAAACAACAATACCAAAAACTTGCCACATACGGTTAGAATGTTAGAAGGTGTTATGTGTATCAGTAGAGTCACAGCGAGAAGTGTCAGGTTATAATGGCCGCGCTGTCCACCTGCATTCATAAATATGATTAGACGTTACAAGTCAGCTGGTGGGGGATTGTCGGGCATGAATGAAGCAGCCGATGCTGATATGCTTCTGTAACCATGACTTCATTTTTCAGTGAAGTGCCTAAACTACCACTACAGGCTTCGTTTAAAGAGTTTCAGGTTACATGTACAAGATTTTGGAGTGAAGACTGGATCAGAGACAAAATATTAAGCAACTTCCATATCTTATTGTTGGAGAAAAAAAAAATGTATTCAGCGTTTTACACAGAATTATGTTCCATTCAGGATTAAACGGTGTGGATATACCCTAAGGGCAATTATCGACTAATGTATGTTACCCAATCCACTTATTTATGTTATTGTCAACAAATCGTAAAAAAAAAAGACCAAAACCAACAATGTGTTGGTCCGCCCCACAATGCTTTTCAATTTCCCCAGCCTCTATGTGGCTCTCAGCCCCAAAAACTCACTGATTCTTAACGAAGGCGTAAATGTTTAAAATGGGTCAGAAACACACACACACAAAAAAAAGGCTTAACAATTTTTTTTTATTTTTAAGGTGGGCACTGTAGTTTTTGCAAACAACACTCAAACAAGAGTAAATAATGTATTTGCTAGGGACTATTTTCAGCAGCAGATTAATACACATTTGGTACTTAAGTGGGTGTACTTAGTGATGTATTTTCAATTATGGAGTTAAAGGGCACAAATACATTTTTTGTTTGGGTATTTTTAAGGAATTTGTTGAGTGTTTGATATAATAATAATAGTATAGAATATCTTTTGATATTGCATTGTCATACTACAAAAACAATGCAGAGCAACTGTGCAGTGGCTGTTTTTTATTCAAAGGTTAATATTGGCGTGATATTTTGGCACACTGGTACATTGGTCAAAACCTAATTACATCCATTTAACTAGTTTAACACGTATGACATAGGGAAAACATAAATTCTTCTTAAATTTCTCGGGCAGAGAAGGCCCCGAATCTTAAAATCTGAGGGCCAGCAACAGAAGGAGAGTAAGAGGGATAGAGATTGAAAGAGACAGAGAGGACTTATTGTACCAGTGTTAGCAGATGTACAGAAGTGGGATGTGTGACCAAAGCTCTGTCAAGCTTGCGGGTATCAACACAATGGGGACAGACTGTCATCCCCCCCTGGCTATTAATATTACATTACTGTCACTTCAGACCAATCTCTCAGTTAAAGAGTGTGTGTGTGTGTGTGTGTGTGTGTGTGTGTGTGTGTGTGTGTGTGTGTACGTGTGTGTGTGTGTGCAAATAGAAAAAATAGAGTTAAATTTTGCAGCTAAAGCCAGATTATTCTTTGATCCATTATGCAGAGAGGTAGGAGCTGGGCCTCCATAAATGAGTGTTGAATTATGTAAAGCAGTGTGTGCGTGAGAGGGGAGACCTTCACGGAGAGGTGGCTATCAGAAGTGGAGATCAGGTAGGGCATGATGACGACGATGACATGTATTGGCCGCTGAGGTCGTGTCTGACTCTCAGGGAAGCCCCAAAACCCTCAAACGCCTGAAAGCATCATCTGGCCAACATGTGGATCTGGTTTAATACTGGATTACTGCCTGTCGCAGCGCTTCCACACACTGTTTGTGTTTCTCAGTCTTCTTTGTTCTGTCTTCTATGCCGAGTACAGCTTTTTTCTATACGCCCTGTTCCTTATTAAATTAGGGTTATGGTTGAGCAATTTTAAAGACAATAATTGTTTTAAATTGAAGCTTCGCATGATTTTTGTGTTGTTGTTCAACGTCTAATTTCATTATTGTCATTGTCATATTTTCAAGTAATTCCTTAAAGGCTTACTTTTCTTATTTACTCATGTTTCAATACAGAAAAGCTTTTGAAACACCATTTACCGTGGGAAAATAAGCACGATTAAGGATTTCCTCTCAGGTTGTTAGCAATTTTTCCTCTTTTATACAGTGACACTGCTGGAAACTCTTCCTGAAATTAAAGAATAAATTACCAACATATCATTTATCAATATATATGTGGAATCCATTGTTAAAAAAAATCATTTAAAGTGAAATAACAGCTTGGACACGCTGTAATGTACACGAGAATGTGTCATAAAGTATAGACAATATGATGACTCAGTAATATACATAGCAATTAAGAATGGCTAAATAAATAGTGATAATTAATTTTTTTGTAAATAAATTAGACCATGGCTCGGATTGATCCCATGATTGACAGCCTCCACACAGTGGAACTGTTAGTGCTGGTGTCTCCCCAATTAAGACTACATTTCCCATATACATTGGATTATTTGCATAACAATGGCACCATGGCATTTCATGATAAAGATGGTATCAGAAGTCTCTGGGTTTTACTGTAGAGGACGAACATGATGGAAATGCTACTACCAATAATTAACAACTTTGTGTCAACAAAAGTTTATTGTTCATATGCTCTACCAACTTTCTTAAAATGTTAGAGAGCCAATCACAATGTGGTATTGGCATGACAGTCACCGAGGGGTGCTTAGTCTCATTCAGCTTTAGGTCTAAAGCATCAACTATGAATGAGTCCAGAAAACATAATGACGAAAAGAAAATTCAGTGAGGATTTTGGTTGGATAACATCAACAGGGATGGAACTTAACTTTAGATAACAAACGAAGAAGTGCAAAAAACCTGCACAACAGGTGCTTTGACTGAGGAAGGTTCCTCACCTCTGGGTGCTAATGCCACCTGTAAGCTGAAGCTGAAGGATGGTAACGTTACCTGCAAATCGCTGCAGGATTCTAATGTTACAACTGAAGCGGGTCCCAGGACTGATGTAAGGAACTACGTAAAGATGCTTTAGAGGCATTAAAAAATAAAATAAAATCACACACTGATGCTATCATTTTGAAACAGATCTTAAAGGCAATGATGATTTAGAGGGAGACAGGGAAAGACTGAGGAGTGACTAATATTTGCTGCCCAGGAGGTCTTATATTTTCAGGATGAAAACTACACAAAAAGCTATAAATTATGCGGTTGTGTTTTATTTATCTGTGTGTATTTCAGCTTGGTTGCTATACGGGTCATTTTTTTTCATGTTGTCCATAAGGTTTTGTTTACAAAATAATACAGATGAATTGTAATTAATTGTTGTAATGGCACTAATGTCTCAAAATAAAAATTCTTGCTGAAGTTAAGTACCGACACGAGGTGCTTTTAAAAAATGAGTCAGACTCCCCAAAGAAATCTCACGGATCTTTTAAAAATGATATTACAGCACACGCAACTTTTCAAGAAAACTTGCAATACAGATAAGCAAACAGACTTACACAAACACACACACGGAGACACACACTCTGAGCTTTGTGGGGAATATGGCTGGAATGTGAGATCGTCAACAGAGCATGTGGAAAGGAAGAGGAGGCAGCAGCCTGCCAGAGTGTTGTTATTCAGGTCCACACGCCTCGGCATCTGTGTCAGCTAATGAGAGAAACTCAGCTCTGTTTCATCTAGTCTCCCTGGACCAGGAATTAGCATCTCCAAAGACAGACGCAGTGAGAGGGACGGAGGGAGGGAGGGAGAGGAAGAGAGAGAGAGAGCCACAGAGAAATACAGAGGGAGAGAGAGATAGATAGAGCGAGAGGGAGAGAGAGAGAGAAAAATGAGGCGAAAAATAAGTGTGATCGACAGGACGGGGGGGAGTTGGGGGGGGGGGGACTGGCTTCCTAGACAGGGAGGTGAATATAAACACAAACTCTCTGCCTCTCTGTCCCTCACACACATGCTGCAGCATATTGACAAGGCAGAGTTAAGTGAGGTGGCGGAGTGTGAGACAGCCCTTAATAGGTCCCTGATGGACCCCCAAGATGAGAGGCCAGCCACTCAACACAGAGGGGAGAGATGGGAGTCGGGGGGGTGTGGGGGTCACAGGTCAGAGGTCAGCCGATCATTACCACCCCCCTCCCCCCCCCCAATACACCCCACCACTGCCACCACAACCACCCGTTTCTCTCCCACTTGACTGCACAGTGCCTAATGATTATTAACACGTTAAAACACTTAAGCAGCGCTGGGAGCGAACGCACCCCAGAGAGAGACAGAGATGAGAGGAGAGGAGGGAGAGAGAGGGGGGAGAGGGAGGTATGGTAATGATGTGCTTGCACATGATTTGCTGGATAGATTTCACTAATCACCTCGTCCCCATGGTGACACCATTGGGACGCGCACACACTCATACTTTCACCAATACAGGCTATACTTTCACACAGAAGCAGCGATATCAACCTAATAAATATTTCTCTTGCATTTTATTTTTTATTTTTTTTTCAAAGACATGTTGCATATTTAAAAGGCTGCTCGTGCGTGTGTGTTCAGTGCGTGTGATCTACGTGTGTGTGCACGCTTGCCTGTGCATGTCTGCGTGCACAAGTGTATTTCCGCGTCCCAAATTTTGCTCCCTTGTGCATGAGTATCCGTGCAGCAGGTTTGTGTGTACACAAGTGTGTGTGTGTGGAGCAGCGGGGAGCCCTCTCATCTGTGCTTAGCCCAGTAAATGGTGAGTGATTGAAGGGTTTGATGTGGAGTGATTCAGCTGGGAGCTCGTCTGTCTGCGTTGAGCCCCACAGCTCATAATCTCGTGTAGCGAGGCTCTTCAGGACTCAGAAACTGAAGCCGGCAGAAATATTTTACAGCCGGCGAAGATGAACTCAAAACCAAAGAAACCACCCACAAAAGTTTCCCGAAAGGGATGGTGCCCGTCAGCGACGCAAAATGGGCTAATGAGATGAGAGCGAGAAGAAAGAGAGCGATGAACAGAGAAAAATGGTGGGAAAATGTGAGTCCATATTGAATTTGTGGCACTTTTTGGAAAACAAAGATTGCAAAGAAATCTTCTCAGATCAATTAAAAAATCTGGAATATTTAAATCAATAAACCACATCAATTAGTTATTAAATTATTAGTGGCAAGTCTATATGTGGCAGCTTTAGGTTTTCTGAATCTAAACTAAGAATACGACTAGTTACAACAACTAGTGGCATATCACAGCGTAAAAAACAACACTAAAAAAATAAACAATCAATCAGTCCTGAAGATGGTTATATTGATCAGGACAAACAGATAAGAAGCACGAGAAATTAAATGGCAGTAATGCATTAAAGAAATACTGTTATATTATCATTATCAAACTGGGACAATTTGTGGTTATATATGATCTTGGGTCGTATTTTCCAGCCCTAACTTGTCACATTAGCCTACTAAAAGAAGTCAGACGTTTTTAACCTCGTTCCACACGTATACAGTATATCGCTGCCCTAATCTCCGATTTGTTCTCTTCAGGACCGGTCACACCAGGAGGTGGCACAGTGAAATTCTTCCCTGGTCTTTGTAAAATATGCGGTACTAGAGGCTCGGTGACATAGGGACAATACACACAGAGTTAGCTACTGTAACTAGTCAGTCACAATAGCTCTCTTAGCATTTTCCTGTTTTCTCTGTATTGACACTGTGTTCTCAGGGTTGTACACCGTTTCGTTCAATAAAATGTTAATAGGGGAAAATACGTGGCTTAGCGGACAGTAAGTACACACAGTTTTTTCAAAGGTGTATTTTTACCATGGACTCCTGTCAGCAAACTATTGCTCTTTTGTGGAGCAGTTTATACTAGATGGATGAGGTTAAATAAGCAATAGCTGCAATAGTTTCCTCTTTTTTGGACTCTCTACTCCCTCAAAGGTCAGCACTGTTAAGAGCGCTCGCTATTGGTCAAGGGTGCAACGCAAAGCACCCACAGAGCTACAGATTTATGGGAGGGCAGCGACTGCCTACTGCTGTGTGTCTGTGAACACACCGTTACTCTACACTTAGTTCAAATACTGCCAGTCCCCTACAGGGCTTGAACTTGAAACTGAATTTTCTATTGGCTGTCGGCTCTTCAGCAGACACTTCCAGCCCTTTCACTTTACCTTTTTCCGCTGACACTTCAACTGCTTTAGTTGTGTCAAACAAACAAACGTGCAAACAATAAACATTTTAGGACATTTTAACGTGTTCACAGTGTTTGGCGCCTGCATTTCTCAGCGTAAGCGAGCACACATGAATGAATGAATAAATGAATGACTGAAGTAAAATAAAATGAAAATTCAGTCTGAGCATCAGGCTAAGCAATGTTTAATTCTACATGTCCAAATGCAGCCAAGGAGAGTATATATGACAAGATTTTGTGGATTTAGTATATTAACACCCCTGTATGGAATAGTAAATTGAGCCATATATGACTCATGTGTCACCTCTCCATCTGTCATAGATGGTCACATGCAGCATTTCGGGGCTGACATGAAACATTTCATCTGTTCCATCAGAGAGGGTGTGTATGTGTGTGCGTTGGTGTGCGTGTCCCAGGGGTGTATTGTGTCAGTGGGGGTCAGCTGAGTGGCTGCTGGGGGAGGATCCGCCAGTGAAGTGGTCAAGCAGCCCCAGATGGGTTTCTAATAGTCTTAATCCAACAGGTCACCGTGCTGGGCTCTGCCTCGCTGCCGCCCCTCATAAACCTGGTTTTCCTCTCCTTCTGCCTCCTCTCACTCTCTTTCAACTCCCCTCTGCTTATCTAACCTCCCCCCTCCCTGTCTCCCCCTCCTGTCTCGCTCTGCCTGTCTTTCCAGAAAAGCAGCAAGAAGCTAATGAGGCTTGGCTGGCGTTTATCCAGCCCTCTATCCCCTTGTGTGTGTGTGTGTGTGTGTGTGTGTGTGTACACTTGCTTGTGTGCAAGCAATCTAAATATCTCCAGGCTAGATTTATTATGATATTTGTGTACCATAATAAATATAAACACAAATTACCTTTTTGCATCTGTAGGCAAATGAATGCAGTGATAAGGATATGGAGAATCTAAGAAAGAGCAGAAAACTGCTCTGGAAAGACAGGTAGTCACAGTCTGTTGGAAATGGGAATTCCAAGGTGGATTTTCAGGGGCGGAAGGCAGGTTTTCCGCCCCATTAAAAGGTTCCCAGAGCAGGGAGATGCGCTTCACCTCGGATAAGACAGTCCCCTTATCTCTCTATGGAACAGACAGATGGGAAATCATTCCTGCTTTTCCCTGCTTCCGTGAAGCACCTGCCTGTTTTCCATACAGAGGGACTCTCCCAGAGAAACAAACACTAAACAGCCTCCCGGCACACGCTTTGATGCTGAAATCTACCTTTTCACAACCTGAGAAATATTCTCAATACATCATTAACTCCCATTGCTGGAATTTGCAGACAGATCGAGCTAATGAGACACATTTCACAGAGTAAATTTCAAAACGGGTTCACAGTTTTGACAGACCACTACGGCGGTGGTTCACATTTGATATAATTTACAGAGAGCAGCAACAGATAGGAAGCGGGAGGCTGAGTAATCACATGTGATGCTGCTGCGAGGATAGAGACGGAGAGGAGACCTGTCACACACATCGTTGTAGCAGTCATTAGTGCAAAGTGACAGTTTCTGGTGGCCTTTCAGTCAGCTGGGGAAGGAGAGGAGTGTGTGTTTGTGTGTGTGTGTGTGTGTGTGTGTGTGTGTAAGAGAGGCGAGACAGCGGGATGTAATGTATTATATCAACAACAGGTTCACTCCGACACCCCAGCCAACGTGACAGTGTTAATATTGCAGGATTATTATTCAGCCGAGCTGAGCTGAAGGTGTGATGACCCGAGCAGGTGACGGGACTAATTAACCATCGTTTGACCCTGCCTGCCTCAGACAGCTGCTTTGTCTCTCTCTCTCTGTGTGTGTGTATGTGTGTGTGCGCTCACTGTGAGTGATACCCAGCTTAAGAAATCATTTTTTTATTCCTCCGCCAGCGAGGGTGTGGTAATTGTGTGTGTGTGCCCACCCGTCCGTCAAATGTTTCAGGCATCAGATTTCAGGTGGTGTCCCACACATGATTTCATTTGCATAGGAAACAAATTAGATGATCTCACAGCTGTTGGCAAAAAATAATAGATTTTAAGACTCTGGGTTTAAGACGCTGGATTAAATCAGGTGTTAAGAGGTAACACTGCAGTGTGCAGTCAATCAGTCAGAGGGATGTACGTATGAAAGGACCTTTTCCATTTAACGCATTGAAGTCTATGTGTGTGTGGGATGATGCTGGCTGGCTGCTGATATACTGTAAATAGCATCATGTGAATGACAGTTAATCGTCTGCAGGCAGGTGTCCATCAGCACAGTGAACAGAATATGGGCTGTGGGAGCCTGTGACTCTGCTGTGCGGGTTCAAAAGAGGATCTATACTGTGACAGGTCTGTTATGCTCATTTACATATTTGAATGAGTTTGCAACAGAAGCGAAAGAATAGACAGTTTTATCTAATGACACCGAATGAAAGAAATGTGTGAGAAATGAAAAGAAACATATAGGTATGTAATATATTACATATTGACCAGTTTAATTTAAGTTTAAAGTTTAATTTGGATTTTTATCTGTTCGTCAGCTGCAAAATCTTAGACACCATTGATCAGATTTGAACAGAACTCAGGAGAATATTGCATCTCGCTGTTGCCGTTTCTAGAACAACACTAACAGCATCCACCTATTAGACCAGTTCAGTGAAATTTGGAGGCCCTGTGGACAGTCCCGTGGACCTTTGTTTGCATCCATGTTTACTACGAGCAGTCTTTTCCTTTCCTGCCTTTGTTGGCACATTGCTACATATCTTGGTGCATTACCGCCACCTGTAGATCAGTGGAATAGTGTGAAACTTTGAAGGAATGTGTGTAGTCACTCATAGAAAAACTGCTCCATAGCACTACTAGAGGTAAAAACCTCCACAGATTACCTTTAAGGGGGTACTCGTGTGATTTAGCATTGATTTAAAAATTCAGAGCAATCAATGCAGCATAGATGGAGTTATTAAAACTTTAAATGCCTATAGGTCAAGGTCCCAAAACACTGGGTCCTACATTTCCCATTATACAACTCAATGGCGTCTTTTGTTAGTCCGTTTGCACAGACGGAGTATTACTCTCAGCATTAGTTTCTTCAACGAAAACTATGATGAAAAATATTTGTTGACAGACTATTTTTTTACAGCAAAAACAAGACTAAACTATTTAAAAAAGTAACCACTGAAACAATCCAATTCATCAGCGAATAAAAAAATAAATGATAATGTGAAAGACAAATGAACTAATAGCCGGAGACTGGAAATGATGAATGGATTTACTGAGTAGAGTCAATCTGCTGTGTTACTGCAGAGCAGAGCGACATTGACACTGTGTGTGGGAACAAGTAAACTAACCTGGCGATAGACGAGAACAGCACCTGTAACCATGGTAACTGTACACAATAGAGACGGTGACAGCCCAGAATGCTTAGAAGACTAGTAATAAAATATAGATACAAATATATGACACAAATTTCACTTATGAAAAGTAGACAAAAATATCTTTAGCTGACTAAAACTAACAAAAATCAAACAACAAAAATTTCTCAAAAACAACTTTTCGTGAAAAGACTAAAACTAAATCAAAATCAAGTGCCAAAATGAACATCGCTCATTGTCGCATATAATCTTAATGTGTGAAATCAGAGGGGTACGTCTTTAAGTTCAGAGTTAATCTATTCCTCAAAGATCTCTTGCACTGACCAAAAGGTCGTTTTACCAACAGCGACTTACTGTATGTGCTACAACTGACAACAGATGACTTCTCAGATTTGTGATTGTGGTACGGTGAGGCAGTTGCATCTTAGAAAGTGGTGGTTACTGACGGCCCAAAGGGGGGCTGACTCATTTATGGGATTTTCTTGGATTGCTTCAGTCCTGACTTTGAGCGGCTACCTGTAAAAGAAACCAGGGCAGACACACGGAGGCCACTGAATTCTTGTGGGCCCCATTCGCACTGCGCACTTTAATCTTTAATGGCATGGTGATGATGGAGTACTCTTGACCTCCAGGTTTGCACACACACAACACATACACACACACACACACACACACACACACACACACACACATACCCACACACACACATCTTAAATCTCTGCAGCTCCTTTTCCTCAACTCATTCGTCGTGTCTTTTAACTTCTCAGCGTTCCTACAGATTGGTGACTTCCCCGGTTCAACTTCTCAACAATAGGCAGGTCCTACCCGGAGCTGGGGAAAGCTGGCCTGCCATTGTCCCGGCTGAAAGCCCAGTTATTCATTGCCCGTGAGTTAAAGAGCTGACCCCGGTGTAACACTGACGTAGCTGGCTTACAACACTGAGGCCCTTTGTCTGGCCCTGCCTCGTCTCTGATCACCCTGTAATGAACTGAGAGCTCTGTCGAAAATTTACAGCCTTCGCCTTTCATCCCCCTCTTTGCCTTGTCTTCGTTTTTAGTGCTCTTTTTCTCAACAGACATCATTTTAAAGGGTTCTCCTCCCTCTAGAGCCCCTTATACAACCACAATGCTGACAATATGAGATGGGCCATTAATTTCCTCTCAATGGATCCCAGTTGTTTTCCCCTCTTCTCCTGTCTTCCCTCCTTTCTTTTTCTTGCTGTGTTTTGTTCGCCTTCTCTAGCTCTATAGGGATGGGTTTCTTCATCCCATAGGGCTCCAACTGACACACACACAAACACACACATATGCACGAGCAAGTGAGAGTCCTAAATGAATCACTTCCTACTGTTCCTATAATGGGGAGTTAAACGCTCTAAATGCTTTACGACATTTAATCATTACCTCACACAGACAGTAGTAGTCACACACACAAACACACACACAAACACACACATAAACTGTTGCCACAAACGCAACCCTTATCTTTAAAAAAATACATTCAGGACATGCAAAAATGTTACAGGATCCGATCAATGCCCAAACATTTTTTTGGTCTGGCTAATATCTTATTTTTTCCCTGGAAATATTTCTTCAATCTGCAATTGGTGATGGATTTCTGTGAACTGCGGATGGACCTGCTGTAATAAATCCTCTCCTTGAAGTGTGTGTGAGTGAGAGTGCATGTACGTGTGCGTGTCTGTGTGTGTGTGTGTGTGTGTGATATCCCAGGGTAAATTGTTTCCTCCAGGCTTTGAGAGGTGGGCATTCAACAGCCTGCCAAAAAAGCTATAGGCGATAATTAAATGATTCCACGCTTGAAAGGAGAAAGAAACAGAGACACTGAGAGAGAGAGGGTTAGAGAGAGAGGAGAGAGAGATACTGAGACAAAAAGGGATGGGGGGGGGGGGGGGGGGGGGGAGCTGGGGGTAGTGTGAGCAAGGGG
Source organism: Lateolabrax maculatus (assembly GCA_031216445.1). Lineage (NCBI taxonomy): Eukaryota > Metazoa > Chordata > Actinopteri > Acropomatiformes > Lateolabracidae > Lateolabrax > Lateolabrax maculatus. The sequence goes on from CM062218.1 coordinate 17,813,003, forward strand.
AAGAGAAATAGAGAGAGAGATTTAGAAAGCCACAGTGTGGGATAGTATCACGCTCTGTGGGCCAACACACTGTGGATCCAACCCAGTGCCTGAAGCCAGCGTGGAGATAAAGAAACACCATTAATCAGCCATGTTGGAGGAGAGAATTCAGGATGGCTCCTGTCAAATGCCAAACAAACATGTTTAATTCCAACTCCAGCTCCTTTATTTCTGCTGTGTCTGTAGCATCCTGCTTCAAATCACAGAAATTCCACTAACTCAGACTAGGAGATACTTACTGTCACTGGAGCAGCTGCCTTGCTCAAAGGCAGCACAGCAACCATTGTTGAGGGAGTGGAGAGTGGTACCTGTTTACTTACAACTTCATACTGAAATTAATAATTAATAAATATTCAATCCTTAGCTGTTAAACTTAAAGGATTTTTTTAATCTATTTTGCAACCTCATTCCAATTTTGTAGCACTGAAATGATTAATTGCAATTCAATTATTTGATTAGTCGACTGACTGAAAATTAAGGGGTATGCTTGTTCATAAAGTTTGGGGACTTGTGAGAAGAGATTTTAAAATGAGCAGTCAAAATCAAAGCAGCAGAAGCTGAGATATCTTGACTTTTGGTCCCTCGTTTGGTGTCAAACTCTGAAAATATTGGAATCCTACATTTCCCAGAATGCAGCTCAGTAGAATCTCTTCATTAGACCCTCCTTGCCTGGTAAATGTCTTTCAAAGTGTCTGCAGATTGTGAAGACAATGGAGTAGAAGCGCTGCTGGGTCTTTGTTGTGATCCTACAAGTGCTCTTTGGAAACTTCAGGTGTGCTCTGCTTACTCCATCTTGTGAAGGGCTCTTTGCACGAGTGAACCACAATCCCAAAAAGAAAAGAAACCATCCAAAGCACACTGTAGGATTTGTGCAAAATTAAAATGCCTTCATTTCTCTCTCAGTGCATTTGGCTAAATAAACATCTGTTTTATCAGACATTAAAAAGTTCCTCAAAAGCCCCAGAGGACATTATACAGCTATTTTCACAGGCTGAGTAGCATTCCTTGGGACGAGTTTACTGATTTTGATTAGTAAAATTTACGAAGTTCGCCTTTAATTGACAATAATTTCTATTATCTATTAATTGCTTAATTAATTTAGCAAAGAAAATGTAGCAGTCAGCTTCCCACATATGAGGATTTTTTTCTGTTTTATAGTTACGTGAATGAAGTATTTTTGGTTATACACAGCTGGTCAGACAAAATAAGGCAATTTGATGTCACACTGGGTTCTGGGAAATAGTGATGGGCCTTTTTCACCCGTTCTCTAACATTTCATAAACTGCATGACTCATAGCAAAAAATAACTTTTCTGATCAGTTGCGTGGAAGACATTATACTTGTTTATGTGAAATGTAAGACAACATTTTTTTCTTTAAAGTATTTTACACCTTTATTGGGCGGTGACAGTAAACAGGTGACAGGAATTGAGGGCAGAGCGACATGGATAATGACATGCAACCAGAATTTCACGTGTGACAGATTCATATTTAGGCACGTGCAGTTTTCATGAGTGAAATGTAATTGTAAGTTTCATTTTTTTTATAATTTATCATACATTCCTTTTTTTCTCCAACTCCCATTCAATAAGCAATCCAGCGGTTTAGTATACGCTCACCAAGCATTTGATTGTTCACCCACTAATCCGTCACGTCAGCTGGGTTTAGACTGTTGTGAGACAGGTTAGTTTTACCAAACTGTCACTCACAAGCACACACACACACACACACACACACACACACACACACACACTCGCAGAAATTGTTGCTGTATATGCCAATTTTTCAAGACTCGGAGCATTCAGTGTTCATCACTTGACACCCCGAGTTGCTCAGGTTTCAATGCTCAAACAGAAAAAAAACTCTCTCTCTCTCTGTCTCTTATTCTCTTGCTTGCTCTGACAGTAGGTGTTGCATACTAATGTGTGTGTGTCTCAGGGGGGCGAGCTGAGGAAGTCCTCTCCCATTACTCAGTGCCCACCAGCTGGGCAGGGGCAAGGGCTACAGCAGCCAGACAGATGGTACTGTCACCCCCTGCTCACACACACACACACACACACACACACACACACACACACGCACACAATGGTGTAACAGTGAGGAGGAAGTCATTAGCTGGGAAAACCACAAGATTCCTTATTGAACGGGGAGGAAGAGGGGTGAGGGTGATATAAAGAGAGAGAGGGAGGAAAAAAGAGAGCAAGAGAGAGAGAAGGAGAGAGAGAGAGAGAGAGAGAGAGAGAGAGAGAGACAGAAGGAGAGAGAGAGAGAGAGAGAGAGAGAGAGAGAGAGGTTTTATCCTAAACTCAGTTCTGCTGAGGCAATCTGTCATGGTTGAAGTAATTGCCCTCGTCTTGCGTGAATGAAGTGATCTGTCATCGCCCACTGCATTACTGCCTTAAGAATTGCCCTGACACACACACACACACACACACACACACATGCGCGGTCACAAAGCCGTGACCCTCCTGAACGCTCCAACTAAGACGCATGCAGCTGTGACATCTTGAATAAACCGCCCTCCAAAAAATAATTCGGGGGAGGGAAGAAAATGGAAAAAGACTCTCTTCTTCCTCTCCATCATTCATAAACGCTCTTTGTCTTTGCAGAGAAAGGGTGCGAGTGTTGCGGAGAGTGAAGTGGGTGATTCTGGCTCTGTTTTATCAGTAAGAGTAGAGTGGGCTTGGGTCTCATTAAGTCAACATCCCCTGGTCTTATATTGTAGCTTACTTGGCACGGGTGATACACTGTGTGGAATGAGAAAACAAAGGGGCGAGGGGAGGTATAATTGCAGTTTAACTGCTGCCACTGGACTAATATTTGTTCAAGTGGAGAAAAGAGACATTAGTCACATTGATTAGAGTCATTATTGGAGTCAGGCTGAATGGCGGCACACATTGGATGAATGTTGAGCATTAATGTGGAATGAGAGGCAAAATATGGACAAATAATAAAACTTGCAGGTTAATACTAGCCTGTTTTATGAAATATTTCAATATACAGTAAACATGTTTTCAAATACTAAAATATATTATTATATCATTTACACATAAATGTTGTTCACAGTTGGTCAATCTCATTATGTTTGCAGATGACACTATATTAGTAGGTCTCATTACAAACACTGATGAAGCCTCATGTAGAACAGTTTTATCTGCTGCCTTTCATTTCAAGGCAGCTATCGCCACTTAACTTGTGAGGACTAAGGCAATTCTTACCAAGGAAATAATTCCATTTTCTTCCATGGCAGTGTTGAACTTTTTCTTTGACAGCTAGCTATGGCCAAAGCCCCTACCCCTTAACCTGCAAAAAAACTGCCTCCTTCAATCCAGTGAATCACCATTCTGTGTCTCTTACATCAGATAAACTACTCAGAGGCTGGTCAACTAGTCGAAAATGTTTTGCTATGCTATTGCAGCATTTATCCTGAGAGTTCATTATTTAATGCTAATGCTCAACAATGGGTGCAAATGTTTTGATGCTCATCATATGCACCTGGTGTGTGTTGCCTTTAAGGGTGTGGAGGTTTGGGTGGTGGATAAGCATGAAACACATTCGACTTTGACGTGGGAGAACGGGTTTCATGTTCTATCACAGACCTGAAATTAATGTTGAAATCCTTTTTTAATGTTTAAAAAAGTTTATATATATATTTGCCTACCAGCACATCTAAACACCATAAATAAAGACTTTATGTTTCGGTTGTTGCTATGTTTTGTTTCAAAGGCATCTTCACCCTAACAAGAATAGCATACTGGGGAAAACACTTATGATTTATTTATTTGGCATAAAAAATGATCCAATTCAAAGATTCCAGCTTAAGTCAAGATTCATCAGCATCACTCTTCCACAAAAACATACCCATTAAAATTAATCCCTATATACTATCAAATGCAATGAAATAACAAACATAACAGCTGCAGTTGATGCAACATTTGTGATATTTAAAATGTTCATGTTGGTTCAGCATGGTGGTGATTTTTGAGGAGCTTGTGGAGTTTTTAAATTGAATTGCATATATTGTACAGGTGTTACTGTGTCCACCCCCTGTACATACAGTGCCTTAAATCGCGACGCACCCCCACATACTCGCACACAGATGCACATAGACTCACCGCCACCTCCTCCATCACCTCCACACATGCACACTCACACAAACAGACGGTCAAATTGACATACAGTCTGTCATATTTGCGGCTGGTAAACAAGCACTGAGAGGCTGTTAAAGCCGGCAAGCTGAGCAAACCAGAGACAACAGTGTGCTTAATGAACTGGGCTGCCTCCCAGCACAACATCTCATCATCACTTGGACTTAAACAAACCACTCAGCTGCTAATTGGCTGAGCTGCATGGAGCCGCTGTGAGGAATGTACACTCCCCACCTCCACTGTTGCTTCTCAAAGGCTTGACAGACAGCAGCAAGACAGGCTCTCTGTTATTGAGTCTTTGCACAGATATGTGACAGTCTGGCCTTCTGTTGGGCTCCACTGTGTACATCCGTCCATGCACTGAGTCACTGTATAGTCTTGTGCTTCGTTTTTTTTTCACTGTAATTGTTATTGATGCCTGTCTTTTATTTTATTTATTTTTACTCTTCCATACTCTCACACGTTTGGATGAGATTTGATTGCTGAAATAGTTATTGCTTCTCAGTTTGAGGTTAAAGTTTGTTTTTTGCACTACATTTCCCAAAAAGCACTTGTCAATCAAACACTGCAGCCAGTATCGTGACATCTTTCTCTTGGATTTTTAGTTGAAAATGTGCGAGTTTCTGCAGGTGCACTGCTTTTTTCTTCATCTGTTTAGCGGCGGTGGCTATCACCGCTGATGGTTCTTCTCCTGTTTATTTCACACAAACAAGTAAAGCCCATCACTTCCTGTGTGCCAGAGGATTTCTCTCAGGAAAGCCCCACCAGACACCAGGTGTTTAGATTAGTGAATGCAAAGATTCATAAACTGGGTATAAGCTGAATTATATTATTTGCAAACAAACATTTATTTATATGAAATGTTGCAGATATTTCTTCACCGCCATTTATTTACATTCTTGTCTGTGTTATATCCAATTAATATGCTAATAACATGCTGCTGGACCGTCTCAATTTCCCCACATGGATTAAGTTTCCCCGTATCTTATTATCTTAGAATTTGACAGTTTTATATGGAGCTTTTTGGAAACATGATGTTTTCATCATTGCATGACTTATACATTGAAATATTTGGGGCGAATTCAGGCTACTTGTGCAGCCAACATTTCACCCACGAGGTTGAGGTTTTTCCTGCGGTCAGACTAACCTTGTTGCAGGGTGGAGATGTTTCGAGCGGCTGCAGGGTTTAGGAGGAAGTTGATAGAGCTTAAGAGCAGGAAGCACACCCAAATGGCTCGTGGTCAAAGCCTGAAATTAACAAAAAAAAAAACCCACATCTCTGCAGTTAGTTCAAGTTCATGTATCTGTTTGCCTTATACCTTAGGTTTATTGAGAGGGTGTGAAAATATTTGTGACAAGGATATGAATGATGTGGATATTGAGGGTGGATTTCAATGCTGATGATAATGATACTTTAAAATTTTTTTATTTTAAATGGAATATTTGCTGATATTCACTTTCAGATAAAAGGTCCTACCAGTGTTTGCACCTGAAGGCTGCTTCATATATGTTTGCAATCTATTTAGCTAATACTGTCATTCTGTTACTACATGGTGTAATCTTACTATTGTTACTTCTGTACACTCTGTACGTACGACATCTATTGCATGTCTGTCTGTCCTGGAAGAGGGATCGCTCCGTGGTTGATCCTCCTGAGGTTTCTTCCTTTTTTTCCACTTCAAAGCCTTTTTTTTCCCTTATCTGAATCAAAGATGAAGGGTGTCGTGTGATGTACAGATTAAAGCGCTTTCAGGCAAATTTGTGATTTTGGGCCATATATATAAAATAGACTTGGCTTGAGGTTGACATTTCACCCAACTTAATGCTACACATTTCGACAGTGCAAAATAATAAAGGGGTAGGAACATTTTAAGCCAGGTTTAAAGATCAGGATTTATATTCTGACCTTATTTGCATTAAGTTGAAAGTGCTGCACTTGTGATACTTCTCAGCAGCGTTGGCCGGTGCGTTACAGTACTTTCGTCATGTTTTTCAGTAACAAACAGTGTAAGGGTTACAACTTGAAAAATTCAGTAATTAGATTACAGTTAACAGTAAGGAAAAAATGATAGTAACACACTGTTACTTTGACAATTTGGGGATCGGCGAGTTCTCTGTCTTACCGGAAGTTTTATATCAGTTTGGTCTCTCTGAGTTCAGTGGACAAAGTGGTCTGGCACATGTTAGATCGACACAAAAGCTGGAGGTGTGGAGAGACGGCTAGCCTCTGCCAAAAAGAAGAGACACGCGCTTGTTGTATTTATATGTTGTGTCTTGTTAGCTGGCAAGCTAACGTAAGTCTACACGAGTGAACCTCAGCTGCAGCTTCACTGTGAGGACGAGACTTCTGAAGCGCTGCCGTGTGCAGTCACAGGAGTTCTTTTTCCATTTCTACGCATGTTAAATACAGAAGACGTGACATGTTGGTGTGGGTTTTGGAGTTGTTTAAAGGCGCCTTTGAGCACCTGGGGCTTATTAATGAAAATAATATAACTTTTCAGCATAGAAAATATGGTTTTTAATACACGTTACTAACTCCACTTCTTCCCGGTAGTTCCTGTGCTTTCTGTGCTTTCTGGCCTTCTCACTTTCTGCAGGTATTTCTGCCCCTGGAGCTGTAGATTCTGGATCTGTGATTGCCGGCCGTCTACTGCCCCCATGTTCCTGCTCCACACTCACTGCTGCAGTTCTTGTTATTATTAGTCTGATTTGTTGTCTCCCCTCTCCTCCTCTCTCCTCCCCTTTCAACCCAGCTCGGTCGATGCAGATGGCCGCCCACCCAGAGCCTGGTTCTGCTCGAGGTTTCTACCTGTTAAAAGGGAGTTTTTCCTCGCCACTGTCTCCAAGTGCTGCTCGTGGTGGGAACTGTTGGGTCTCTGTAAATAATATTTTAAAGAGTATGGTCTAGACCTACTCTATGTGAAAGCGTCTTGAGATAACTTTTGTTACGATTTGGCGCTATACAAATAAAATTGACTTGACTTGACTTTTAGTGTGACACAACTTTTTCTCCACAAAAGATTAATATCATCAAAACTTGTCACATGTTGACTGGAGTTTGGTGCCCAATATCTACAAACAGAACATTTTATTTTAGTCAGCTTGTTAATTGTAAAAGAAGTCTCCATTACGTGACAGTAAAATCGGGGCTGGCAAGACTTTTACAGAAAGACATCTTTGAGTGTGTCTGGCAAAATCACATCTTCACTGTCACCATATTAGCAATTGATCGCACAGTTGGCTGGTATCCCATTTGTATTGACAGAACAATGCTGGCTTATATCATTCAGTTTTGTCTGCTTTCCAGCAGTCAAAATAATCATACTGCAATTAGTCATAACACACAACACTGTCCACAAAATATGACTTTAACATAACGTGGCACAATATGCGTATGACGTTGTATAAGCCAGGAGCTCCAATTTCTGCTGGATGAAAGAGACTCACAGCCTGTCACCATCTCCTTCTCACTGGCAGTTAATAGGTGATTAAGCCCTGTTGCAGACAGTGGGCCACGGGGAGCCAATTGATCTGACCTTTCACCCCTCACTCTGATGGAGGGGGTGGCTGGAGGTCAGCCCTGTAAGGGATACCCTCTTTATCCTTCCCCAAGAACAGGAGCTCAAAGATGGGGGAGGCACCCAGCCAGGATCCGAGAGTCTCAGGGGCCCCCCACCACCGGCATCACATTCATATGGTCAATATGAGCCAAAGAGTAAACACCTCAGTGCTCTGAGGCCCCGGTGATGCTTTGACCTGAGCTGAGTATCTTTGATTTTCCCAAGGGTATCTTAAGATTCGACGCAAACGTTTGCATGAATTGACGAACAGAAAGCAAATATAATATATATAGAAAGATACACACAGTGTCCGTCATACGTGACAAGTTTCAGTTTGATCCTAACTCCTCCAGCTCGGAGATCTGTGTCAGTCCTGAAGTGAAGACTGAGCTGATCCTTCTCTCAGTCAAGGACTTGTAGGGGATTTTCACTGGAGAGGACTGTGTAATGCCACTTCTCTTTGAGGTATCCATTGAAGTCAGCACTATTGCATTAAGCTTACTGGTCTTCCTAAGGGCACCTTTTCATCACAACCCACACACGCACACACCCCTTCCCTCACACTCCCCCTTTTAAGTTGAGGTATTGTCTTTGACAGCATTATAACGGTATCATTCCGCTCCCACTGTGAACAACAAAGACAAGAAACACCAAATCCTAGAACGCAGCAATCTGTGTGTGTGTGCGTGTATGGTGTGTGTGTGTGTGCTCTTTAAAGCAATGCTAATGGGCCCTAAGAAGCATTAAAGTGACCCCTACTGTAACAAAAGAGTTAATAATCCGTTTAGAAAACAATCAGATCCCTGGCCATGAGAAAAGCCCCCCGCTAAGTCTTTCTGTAAAGAGGAGGAGGTGGGAATTCACCTTTTTTTTTTTCAGTCAGCAATCTTGTTGAACATCGCTTGTTTTCATCGCTCGCTCTACGGGGAATGATGGAACTGTATTTAATGGCAGCTCTCTGCCGCAGTCGGCAAATAAAAAAGACAACGCGGTTGAGTTTCACAGGGGCGACCATTTTGAGCGATTCAAAGTGACCCTTGCCGGAGGTCAGGGTTTGTTATCAGCTCCATCCACTGTAAATGAGTCCCATTGGACTTCTAAAGGAGCTATTAACAAACAAACATTGGCACGCCCGTTAATTGCTAATGGTAGCTTCTTTATCTGGTGTTTCCCCTCTGGGTCAAAATGTTCAAATGTCAAAACAGGATCCATCTCCAGGCGAGCGGCTGTCAGGTCACACTGCCACTGATATAATAGGTGATATAAGCCATTAAGACTATGAACGACATCTCCCGTGCTGTATGTCAAATATCACGGTGATTAAAAAAGTGCTACAGAGTGATAAAATAAGTACAAGCTCAGTGTGAGGGATCATAAAACTTTGGGTAGCTGAATGTATTACCTCGGGCAGGCAGGCTTATCTGTTATGCGTTAGAGTGATCCATCTGTTTTAACATCAGGTCAGAGCTGAATCTATCACTGCTTATCTTTGCTGTCAAGTAGATGAGGACAGATTTTTTTTTCTTTACCTCCGCTGCTCGTCCTCCCTTCCCTCCCACTGCTCTCTCCACACTCTGACATCCTGGAAACTGATCACAAGCCTGGGGAAGACGATTTATTTAGCAAAATAAAACAACAATGGAAGAAATGTGACAATTAAGTGAGATCATTTTGCTTCTTTGCAAAGTGTATCAGCTCTCATCAGGTGTCATTGTCTTGACTTGGGTGGAGGGGCCTGACTTTATCTGCTTTGTTTTTCAGGAAAGTAGGATTTGTTTTAGGAAAACAACACTAGAAACTTAGTAGAATTCTCTCACCTTATCGTCAAGATTTCTCATTGAGTTCACAAAGATTTAGAATTTACAGGAGTATATATATATTATGTGACTAGAAAGCAGTGTTGGGCTATTTATGTCATCAATTAGTTACTTGACCAATTACTTAACGGCAAAAGTAATTAGTTTCATTACTTGTCATGTTACTTTTGTTACTCAGCCCAACTCTGTCAGTGGTGCCTTTAAACAACTCCCAATCCCCCATACCCACATGGACACACTAACTGAATACATGTAGAAATAGAGAGGATATAACCTATTTATGGACCATCTAACTTAACGCTACCCCTGGTGACTGCGTGAAGCGGTCCTTGAGAAGTCTCGTTGTCAAAATGTAGGCTTCCCTGTGGGCAACGTTAGCAGGATCACTAAAGAGACACAACATGTCATAAAGCTGTGTTCAAAATCTCTTCCTTGTTCACTCGTTCACTTTTCCTTATATAATACAGACTAGTGTGCTGGTTTACAGTATACCGGGGTGAAATATTCTGATGGTAAAACACGTCCTTACCAAAGCTCCCGGTCTGTTGTGTTCCTACCTTTAGTAGCTGTTTTTATTTAATTAACCACAAGGGACTCCCTTTTGTTTAGTAGGTTTTATTGATATCATGGTAACCTAATTTACCGTGAACCGTAAATTGAGATTCTGGACACTTATAAATCATTGCCATTTTGGATGGTTACTAACAGGTGCGGAGTCGCACAACTTCAATAAATTGCATTGTATGATTGTTAGCAGGTCGTTCCATTGTAGGATTTTTTTTGAGGGTGGAGTAAATGTAGCGCTCTAGTACATATGGAGTGATTTGGGCACAGCCAATGACAACTTTATCAGTTATCAGGAGTCATATTTCTCCACTTTAGTTTGTTGCTAACCACCTCCCCACACCTCCAGCCCCTGTGCTAAGGTAACGCCTTTCCCAGCAGTCTGTCCACTGAACGCACAACGAAGAAGACACTGATATCAACCCTCCACCAAACTTCTGGTGAAGCAGCGAACCAGCCCACCCTACAAAAACTTTGGATTGTAATCTCTTATACTACTCGTTACTGCAAAAGTGATCACATTGCTGTAATACTTTACTTAATAATAACACTGCTAGAGGGTCATTTTTATAAATGATTTTGTTTTAAAACTCTATTACTGCTAAAAATTAAAGGCTTTACGCACAGAAGAACTGAGATCTTGCAAATAGTATCTATGAATGCCAAGTAAGCCAATTATTTAATCATTACTGAATTAGTGCCATCATCCCTCCTTTGTTGAAGTGTTAGCAGACAAAAAGAAATCAGCTTCATGAGGTTTTTGGGTGTCTTCATTTGCATCACTGCAAATTACCCAGGAGGAAATGGCCAGTGCAAGTGGATTGTGGGACTTTATTCGAATGTTTCCTGCGGTAAGTTATTCCTTTGTCTGGGCCCAGCTAATAGCAGGGAATGGGATTCAAATAGAGTCAAGCTGCCTCCTGAGATCCCTCAATCCACCGTCGCCATAAAAAGAGGTCTGAGGCCAGTCTAAATATTTGGTAGTCTTAGCAGGTTCATGTTAAAAGACACACACACACACACACACACACGCACAGCAAACACACACACACACACACACAGTGAATGCACAAGCAGACCGAGGCTGTGAAGTTGAATGGCATAGCTCAAAGCCTTCCTCCCCCTATCCCTGCCTCTTTCTCTCTCTAAACCGCCAAACCATTCTCCCCCTTTCTCCAGCTCAGAGGAATTCATTAACTGCCTCTCCACAGAGACACTATGGAAATCAGGCAGCTACAAAGGCAGAGAGAGAGGGAGAGAGAGAGGGCGAGAAGAGGGAGGGGTGGTGGTGGTGGTGAATGGGGCTATATTATCCTATTAGATGGTGGATATGTCTCGTTTCCCTCCCCTGTCATGAGAAAAACATTAATTTTAAGTGAGAAATGAGACAGAGGGAGGGGGAGAGAGAGAGAGAGAGAGAGGGGTAGGGATGGGGAAAGAGAGGGGGAGAGAGAGAGAGAGAGAGAGAGAGAGAGAGAGAGAGAGGGAGAAATGGTGAGGGTCTTTAACATTGCTCTTTTATCGAGCTGAAATGGAGAGTCCCCTGGCTCCATTTACCTTGGCAATGAGGATAGAGTCGCTCTCCATGAATGCCATTTAAAATGCCATGGAGATTAAGCATCCCCTCTCTCTCTCCCTCTCTTTCTCTCTGTTTCTCTCTCTCTCTCTCTCTCTCTCTCACACACACACGCACACACACACACGGCAGCAGCAGCAGTGGCGGCGGAGCTCGTCATAATATGTGTTTAGGAAAACAGCTTTGAGATTCATGAGTAAAGCCCTCTAGGTGCCAGCGCTGAGGAGGGAAGAGAACGGAGAAAGAGACAGAGAGGACCATCACTTAGCCAGAGTGGGCTTTAAGCACTGTAATTAAATCATTAGATCCTCCCCTCCCTCCCTCCCTCCCTCCCTCCACCCCTTCCTCTCCTCTCCTCTCCTCTCTCTCCTCTCTCTCAGCTCAGCCAAGCTCATCAGGGGCTCCAGTGTGAAATGATGAATCTGTATTTATGGGGATGGAGTAATTACACAGCTAACCTCTGAGGGAACCCAGGAGGGCCACAGGGCCACTGAGCAGGGCGCAGGGTGCTCAACCTCATTAGCACTGCCAGAATGTGCATGTGTGTGTGTGCAGGCGTGTATGTGTGTGTGTGTGTGTGTGTGACAGAGTGTGTGAGAGGATGTGTGTGTGTGTGTGTGTTCAAAGGAGCTGATTGAAACAGAGTTGCTGTTTTGATATTTACGCCTGTCAATGAGGAAACATCAGTGTGAATCCTTTTATATTTTTACACTGTTCCACAGGCAAATGTGACATTTTTATTGCACCTCATGTCTCAAATGTGCACTTTTACCGCTCATTTCATTACAAAAATACAGCTTCTCTTCAACATCAGGGACTTTATACCTGGGCCCAACAGAGTACAGTAGTCCATTCTTCTCAACAAACATCTGTCATTTTCCACTCCACAGCTCCTGTGTGCTCCGTATCTCTGCTATCTCTTATCGTCGTCGATCTCTGTCATTACCTTCAGCCTCCTTTATCTTTAGCTCTGAAAATATGCTCCACTGACTTCCGTCGATAATCACGGACATTCCTCTCGGATCTGGCCGACCATATCGATGCCTCCCGGCCCATCTGCCGGCCAAAATGTCCCGGCATTACCTGCAGAGTTGCTGTCAAAGCATGGAGGACAAATGAGACCTAAAATCTGCGAGTTAGGTATGTTCAAATTGCAATAGTTATTTAAACCATTATTATTATAATAATTACTATTATTATTATTATTATTATTATTATTATTATTTAATAATGTGCTTGTATGTGTTTCTGTGAGGACAGATTGAGGTGGTGCATTTGTAAATAAAGTCACACAGACCACAAAAAGGCAAATATACACTTGTACACACTTGCGCACACTTCACAGGTTTTTTTTTCTTTTCTGTATATAGGCACAGTGAAGACTGCAGAAATTAGATCACACACTCCAACACGCGCACACACACACACACACACCACACACACACACACACACACACACACACACGACCTAGGCTAACCAATGCACTAATCGCCTGCCCCGGGCATAGGAGGAGCTTGGTGCTTAAGTAGGCTGCCAATCAGTCAGTCAGCTCCACATCCAGAAGCTCCTGCGGCCAGACACACGCATCACTCCGCACTCGAGGTGCCAAAAAACTGCGGCTCTGATACGACTCCGGGTCGGTGGAAGTGGAGAAGCTTGACAGTTTCTAAAAAAAGGGGGACTCTGATGGTTTAGACACCCCCTTCATCCTCCTCTTCTTCTGTCCTGGGATTCCTACTTTCTCTCTGTTTTTTTTTTTTTTTTTTTTTTTCTTCCTCTGTGCCTCTTTGCCTCCCCGTGCTGCTGCGTGGCGCTGACTTTTTGGTTTTTTTTGGAGGAGATTTGCTGCCCCTGCGCTCTCCGGACATGTCCTTCCCTCAGCTGGGGTACCCCCAGTTCCTCGGCGCCTCCCACGAGGTGTACGCGGGCGAGCGGCCGGCCTCCGCCCGGGACGGAGGCACCGAGGGCGGCGTGGGCTCGTCCGCCACCGCCGCGGCCGTCGGCTCCATGCTGGGGATGTACGGGAACCCGTGGGCGGCTCACAACTACAGTGCCTTTCTGCCGTACAGCGGAGCCACAGACCTCGCCCTCATATCCCAGATGGTGAGAGAGAGTTGGTGGCTGCTCGGCTCAGGTGTTCACGGCAGACTGCCCGAGCCCTGCCTCACTGCGACCACTGCCCCAGACTGTGAAGTGATTAGGATCTGTTAATGACGACCCTTCTTTTTTCTTTTTTTTTTTTTTTGTTCTGGGGGGAGGGATATTTGTGGCTTTACAGTCGTCAATAAATAGTGATTTTACCGAGTCCGATCCGCCCACCGAAGTTAACATTTCATTAGCCCGTGTTTCTGTTGAAATGCTTCATCATGTGTATGGTCTGTAGGTTCAGTGTGGCGAAATATTAAACCGTCACACGTAAGGTAAATAACGCGCCCTCTTTGAGGTCAAATTAAACTTTGCAATTGTCGGTCCATATTTTGTTGTGTAAATTATGGAAATCTTAAAACAAAAACCACCGGTAATTTAGACGCAATCCACTGTATTGTATGTGTTTTAGAAAAAAAAAAACCCAGCGTTTATTAATTAGAAAAACACAATTAATAATTAATAATGTAAGAAAAAAATGTTTAGAGGCTGTTTATAAATTAATTGCATTCCTTATCGGTTAAATCGACACAAAATTTAAAATATTTCAATGTAATTTAAAAAAAGCAACCACTTTAGAAATAATTAAGGCTAATTCTTATAAGCTTTTTTAAAAAATCAAGCATATGTCTAATTCCTGATAAAAAAAAAAGCATATTTGTTGTCAAATTGACGAGGTATTGAAACTTTAAAAAACTTTTTTTGCTGCAAAAAATAACAATTCAAATGTTGAGAGAGGAAATCTTTCTCAAGACAAGTCGCTCAACAAGTTGTCTCCCCCTCCCTCCACTCCCTCCCTCCCCCCCCCTCTCTCTCTCCAACGCCATCTCAGGGCTCCCAGTATGAGCTGAAGGACAGCCCGGGGTCCCACCCGGCCTCCCTGCCTGTCCACGCCGCCCAGGGCTTCTACCCGTACGGCCAGTACCCGTACGGGGACCCGTCGAGGGCCAAGACGGCCACCCGGGAGACCACCAGCACCCTGAAGGCCTGGCTGCAGGAGCACCAGAAGAACCCCTACCCCACCAAAGGGGAGAAGATCATGCTCGCCATCATCACCCGGATGACGCTCACACAGGTGGGTGCCCCCCCCCCCACCCGGCAGCTGGCTGTCCCAACAGCTCCACGCGGAGGGAGAATAAATTACAGCTTGCTTGTTTTTTTTTTTTTTTTTTTTTTTTTTTTTCCAAAAAGTTCTGTCACACCCGTCACTTCCCCCTGGGTGCAATTGGTCGTTAAACTACTGGTTACGTTTAGTTAAGTTGCGTGAGTGACGCCTGACTAACGTCCAAACCAGTCTCCAGATGCTCCTGATCTCCGCGCTCCTTTAACTTCTCATAACGAGTGATCGTGAGACGGGCTGCAGAATGACGAGGCTTCCCGCACATTTAATCCCTTTACATTTCCAGTTTGCTGCCCTGGTTTTATTCTGATCTCTAACTAAACTCTCCACACCTCTCTTCTCCAGGTGTCGACTTGGTTCGCCAACGCCCGCAGACGCCTGAAGAAGGAGAACAAGGTGACCTGGGGCCGCAGCGCCGAGGACCGGGACGGCCGCATCTTCAGCAGCGACAACGAGGACGAGCACGGCAAGAACGGCAGCGACGACGAGGACGAAGAGGAGGAGATCGACCTGGAAACCGTCGACATCGAGAGGCCCGAGGAGCAGCGCGCAGCGGAGCAGGGCACCGGGAAGCAGGAGGAGGAGGAGGAGGAGGAGGATGGGGAGGACGGGGGGGAGGCAGGCCTGGCCGCCGGAGAGCAGGCCTCGGAGCCGCGGAGCCCGGACAGCAGCAGGACGCTTTCCGCGGAGGGCCTGAGGGGCGTGGAGGCGGCCCTTGCTCTCAACAGATCGCCCGTTGTCAAGTCGCTGGCGGCGGATCGCTCCCCGAGCAGGCAGGAGTGCCAGAGACCCGCGCAGAGCAAGCCCAAAATCTGGTCCCTGGCCGAGACCGCCGCGGCCCCCGACAGCTCTCACAGACCTTCCCCCGCGGCACACGCGCACCACCCGGCCCTGGCCTCCGCCGGCCACCCGGCCTTGCTCCCGGGTCATGGGATATACACGTGCCAGATTGGCAAGCTGCACAACTGGGCCAACGCGGCGTTTCTGAACGCCAACTCGCTTTTGAACATGCGGTCGCTCCTCGGAGGGGCCCCGGCCGGACACCTGCCTCTCCACGGCGCGGTGCCGGCGGCGCGCCACGACGCGCGGCCGGCGGCGGCGGGGCCCGCGGCCTCGGGGACGGAGGACGACAGCGACGCGGAGTCGTCGGGGAGCTTCAGTCCGAAAAGAGACGGTACGCACCGCGTTTGACCGGGCGGCCGGCCGCCGCTCGTTTGTTTTGCCCAACAGGCCTCAGCTGAGCCCCTCTGACGCATGAGTCAACAAGAACTGATCCAACGAAATAATCACCCGCGGGACAATATGAGTAGAAATGTTTGAAGATAATTCTAACCACTAAATAGTTATTTACTTGGCCTTATTTTTCTTTTCACAGACGATGAGAGCGACCACAGGCCTGATTCCCTGAAGTCCCCGTTCCAGCTGATCACTGACAGGTAACCTCGCGCGTTTGAAATCAATTTGGCGTCGTGACATTATCAGCCTCCGCTTCTCTCCACATGTCTTCCGCTAAATGAACCTTAAAGCAGGGGTAAACACTGTTACACCTGACTGGGCTGCAGGCAGAACTCAGCACATAAATCATGTGTGTTGAGTCCCCACTTTAACGCCTCGTCAGGCAGCAGTCTCATATATCCTGCAGGCACCCCCCCAAACAACGCTGAGTTATCGCCACCTATGTCATTTAAATAATCTGCCGCCATTTATTCACGCCCCCTCAGTGAATGCAGCTAATGTATGTCAAAGAAAAGGCTGATGGCAACATCAGGGATGTAGTGGAGGGTGAAAAGACATAAAACAATTTACCTATGGTGCTTTTTTTTTAATTTGCATTAATAGAGTTTAACATTGTTTTAGATGATCTTTAAAAAAAAGAAACTCACAGTGTTAAAACTGCTAAATTATATAAAGATGTGTATGAATGAAGACAGTATATTTGTATTTAAATACGGGTTAATGATGCAGTATATACACATATTTATTTCCCCCAATATTTGAGGAATTTATCCCACCTCTGACCTGTGTTTTCTTTTTCTTCTCTTCCCTCTCTTCAGACCTCACCATGGGACAGCATCACAGCGAGTCCTTACAACGACATCATGAGAAGACAAAACAGAAAAAGAAAGAGAAAAGAAAGGGATGATTTTATTTAATGGAGAACAGTTTAATGAAGGCTATTTTCTGATGGGGCAACCTGTCATAGTATTACTGTTTAGCTTCTACATGCAAAAGAGATGGTTGTTTTTTGTCACAGATTTGCTTGTATCTCTCTCTTATGTCCTACGTTTTTTCTTCGCCTTTTCTGTTGTGAATGGAAACCTTGAAAATTGTAAATACAGGATATGAATTTGTCTTTAAAGAATATATTTTTTGGGAACTAAATAAATGTCATTATAGTCATTTATTATTGGATACTTTTTTCCCTGTACCTAATTAGAAATTGTACATGTTCTGTTAAAATTGGGAAATAGAGGTGACTTAAACTTCCTAGTACCCAACTTTTATTTTCAGAATGTGTCGATTCATTTGTAGGGGTGATCAAGATTTTTATAATATTAATTTGCCGTATATTATTTTATCTGACAGATATCAGATTTAAAATGAAGATCAGAATTAATATCCACATAGAAATTACCTTTTTATTTCTAACCCATCTAAGAAACCTTAGTGTGAAGTCATAGAGGATTGAGTATTTTAAGGGGAAATTATAGATTTATATGAATATAAATATAATACATATATAAAATAATATTGATTTCCACTTGTTTAATGATGATCACAGTGTGCCCACTTTTTAATTGACCCCTTCGTCACTGCGTTTAGTTTGTTTCACACTCTCCCTGCCAACTAAACCATGCCCTGTCAGCCCTTTCTAGCAAGAAAAGTCTCACCCTTATTGAAATCTGCACTCTCGCCAAATCTCGGAGACTTATGCCAGCGCCTTGGAAGCCACTGCAAACGCTGCGGAAATTGAAATTGAAGATTTCCAGGACCTTATGAACCAGCGCCTGTGCTTTCAGCCCAGGCCTCCTTGCTTTAATGTTGGATTATACCCCCTCAGTGCCACCACTGCCGCCTCTGAAATATGGATCAGACGGCAGGAAAGGCCAGCAGCCAGTATGGGGGCGGCAGCTCAGGGGGAGGTGGATGGGAGGGGAGAGGGGGTGGGGGGGAGCTGTGTGTCACTCTGAGCCATCCTTGACGTTCACAGGACCAAAGACGGGGTAGAGAGAGGGAGAGGAGGGTGGGGGGTCTATGGGCTGTTAATAGTGAGTGTTACTCAAAGCTGTGGTCCTATACATGCTTGGATTAGCAGCAGGTCATGCATGCCACATGATTTGGGTCCTTTGGCCTCGCAAGGGGCCTGGACAGCCTCAGGTTCATGTACACACAGTTTAGAATTAAAATCAAATTCAAAAGTTGTATATTAAGCAACTGTTTAAGGTAATGCTCACAGTAAACTTACTGTCAAGTGATTATGCCCTCTAAGGAATTTATATGTTTCAGGTGGTCACATCCTGCTGAAGTCTATAGATGTTCCCCATTTGGATTTGAATATGTGATAATGTGTCGAAAAACAACTTTCTGTCATTTAATAGTTTAATATCAACAACTGGCAGCTGAAATGAAGGGGCACGTTTGTATTTACTATATAATTATTTGCCTCCACAATGCGGTACAATGCACACTTTCCACAGTCAAACTGTGCTTTGCAGGTCTGGTACTCACGGACAGAATCAGAGCCACCAGGTTTATGGACCTGGAGATTAACTCAATGCTGCCACCTCACTCTCAGAAAAAGTAAAGCAGAATTGTACTTTATGGAGGACAATCATCGCTGTGTCTGTGTCCCCACTGAGGCGCAGTACACTAAACCTGTCTGGTCTGCAAGTCTACTTTTAATTTCACTTGTTCATGTAAAAATGTGTAAGTTTATTGGTGCATATTTTGTCATTTCAGCTGACAAACGCCGACACCAACCCAATAATATTCAGCTTTATCAGTTTGCATGTTTTTGCTGCCTAGTGAAAACCACGTATCTCCAAATTTGGTGATTTAAATTTTGTCCGACAAACTGAGATTAAGTGTAGCTTTATGGGATGAGAAAATTCTCCTGCTTCTGAAAATAGAGTAGAATAAGCTTTAAAAAAAAACCCTGTGGATTATTTAAAAAATGCCTCTTCAAAAGCTAAAAAGCATTGTTGATTTGGAGACACATGGTTTTCACAGGACAGCGAAATCATGCTGGCTTTATTGTCCATTTAGTTTAGCCTTAATTAGAAGAAATTTGTACTTATTATCCCAGAAACTAATTTGTATCTTTATGGAGGATCAAAATATATACATTCACTATCACATTCATTATCACCAAGGCCTAAAATTCACACATCATGGTATACATGAAACATTCATTTGTACAAAATATGTCTCCTTTAATTCTAAACCGTGAAAAAAAAAGCTACAAATAGGCTCAACAGTTATTAACTACAACAGCATTAAAAACAATTAAAATGGACCTGTAAAGCTGATCTATGACTTTATCACCCTGAAAACATCACAGATATCAAAGTAATTCTAGACAGTTTTTCTGTAATATTTCCTGGAAATATAATTGATATTTCCTTTTGCTGATCATGAACAGGAAGCCAGAGATGGGCGCACTTTTATTCACCTAAAAACTTTAAAGGAATAGTTTCCTGGGAAGTACACTGTAAATTTTACTTTCCTGTCGAGAGTTAGACAGCCCCCCCGTAAAAAACCACAAATTGTCTGTTTTACACTTTTTGTATGAATTAAACAAACGTTATATAAATTGTTAATTAGTGACATTTAATGTCACCTACCAGACATTTCTGGTAGGTGGATTTTTTAAAACTTTGACAGAGCCAGGATAGCTGTTTCCACTCTTTGAGTTAAGTTAATCTTAACAGCTTGCGTATAGCTTCATATTTACAGCACAGACGTGAGAGCAATATCAATTTTCTCAGTCAGCTCCCTGAAGAAAACAAATATGTGCGTTTTATAAAATGCTGAGCTATTACATTGGAAAATAATAGAGTCGTGACTTCGGTGGTGCTTCAGATTTTCTCAATCAAAAAATCTGTATTTCTCAATTAATCCATCCATCCATCCACCCATACATCCTTTTCACAGATGGAGAAAGAGTCAGAAAACAAGAGATAGAAAGAGCAAGCTCCAATCTAAAGAGCGCAAATGATAAAGAGAGAGGGAGAGAGATGATGCGGTGAGAGCTGTCATTGATGTGAGAACAGCATGGAAGGAAGCCAGACACTTGAGGCCATTTTCACTTCCTCTGCCAACTCTGACAGACTGCCATCAGCACCGCTGAGGAGGATATCAGCCACTCTTTCTCATATACACACTTCACTTTTTCTACACTTCATCCCAGCCAGACCACGCTACTGTTCTTCCCAAACAATATGTTATTCTTTCAAAGTTGGATATCAGCGAGCTTAGCATGATGGGGCTGAAAAGGACATCAAATGGCTGTTTAATCAGTTACACAGCGTGTCCAAAACATGTTGTGCTATGAAAGGAGAGGAAAAAGCGAACAGATCCAAAATATGATTAGCGCTTGCTGGCGGATGCTGCCGGAAACTTCTTCAGAGTTTCAGGTTTATGCTTCATGTTGGTTGTTTGTCACCCAAGCTGCCCCAAAACTTTTCAAAAATAGAACTAGTACACACTGTAAAAAGCCATAAGTGGGGAAACCATCGCTAATACTTGTGACTAACACTCCCTCTGTGGAGTTTTCAGATTCGCATCAGCCCCTCAAACTCTCAGTGTGAGTAGAGTCTTCATTGGTGCTTTGGTATTCTCATATAGGCTCTTTGGCGAGTTTAATCCCTATTAAAGAGGTAGATTATGGAAGGGATTTGTCTTTGATTTGCCTGCCCCACTGCTCTTTTCTGTCAGCATCTCGCTCTCTCTCTGTATCCTTCCCTCGTTCTTTCTCTCTCTGCTTCTCTGTCTGTCTTGATGGGATGGTCCGGGATTGAACAATGATTGCCTCCATGTGTCACCCCCCTCACACTCCCACCCTCAGCCGTCCTCCTGTGATTATGGCCACATGTATGAGGGCCCCTGGTTGCCTGAATAGATTTGTTAAAGGCCCCCAGCGGATGAGAGAGGCCCGGGCCCCGTAGCCTGGCCCTCGTGTGCGGATCTGTCCCCTTTCGAGGCACTCTGCATGGGGGTGAGCTCCCTGCCAGTCCCCCCCCCCCCCCCCCCCCCCCCCCCTCCTACGGTGGTTCCCCCTCCCACTCTTCTCCACTCCTCCGCCACACAGAGATAATCAGGCTTATGTAAAGACGACGTGCTCTTTTGACAGTCATCAGCTCATCAGTGATCCAATCAAGCCCAAATCCGCCATTGTTCGCCGCTGAAAGTGTCTCAAATCCGCTTGTGCAGGAGAGAGGGGCTGCGCTCTTTATCCTGCCAATCACTCCTGACATTCCTGCCCCTGTTGCCATGGCCTGGGGTCAGAGGTTGAGAAAACAGAGAGCATGAGCTGACTCGGGGAGAATGGCGGGGCGCTAAAGGAGGGACTCTCCGCGCAACGGCCCCATTGGTCAGCCAGCGCAGGGGGTAAATGTAGACAAGTTAGGACTCTATAGCCCCGCTGAGAGGGCCAGCCGGACAGAAAGAGACATGGGCAGGGGTGGAGAAAGAAGGGGGGGACGATGAGGCAGAGAAAGGGCCAAGGGAAGAGAAAGAGGGCAAGAGAGGTGTGTGCGGAGAAAGGAGGAAAAAGAGGGTTAGGGAGGGACAGTGTTTGATCGCCAAATAGGCTTTTCAGAGCTT
Organism: Lateolabrax maculatus; assembly: GCA_031216445.1. NCBI lineage: Eukaryota > Metazoa > Chordata > Actinopteri > Acropomatiformes > Lateolabracidae > Lateolabrax > Lateolabrax maculatus. The sequence goes on from CM062218.1 coordinate 17,834,797, forward strand.
GACCTCGAGGGGCTCGGAGAAGAAAAGGCCTGACACACAGTTAAAGGCTGTGGAGAAGAAATAATGAACATGCAAGTTAATATTTCTTGAATATTTAATGGTTTGCCTTCACTTAAAATATAGATAATATGCTTTTTTTTCCCCCGCAGCAAAACAACCCACCATAATTAGTTTTTATACTGCTGGAGCTAAAGAACAAGCTGCCAACAGTAAATTAATGTTTGTTGCGTGTGTGTGTGTGTGTGTGTGTGCGTGCTAGCTGCTGGGCTGTAATTTGAAATGGAAATGTACCTCCCAACGCAATGAAGCCAATACATGTCGTTGCAGGATAAGCGGGGCAGTGGGTTAAATCTGTTGTAATGTTGTCAAAAGAATAATTTTCTGTACCCAATGTATACGTAAGTGAGCAAATGTTTAGCCTAGACAAGATATCATAGGGAATTTACGCCATTCACTGTTCCTCCATAGGGATTAGTGGAATTAAGCGTTTACACAAAAGCAAAGTATCAAAACTCATGGGTAATTCAACAAGCGCCACAATTCTGAGTTTACCGAGCGCTGCTTCTTAGCCCGCGTTTATTGTGGCGTTGCAGCTGCGAGTACCGTACAGACAAATAGCAAACATTGTCAATGCCTTTTAAAGGAGACAAATTTAATATACAGAGAAAATACACACAACAAATACTATGAAAGGGTGGGAGTGATAAGTCTTTTCTCTTGTTGTGTGCCCATTCATGGAAATAATCTGAGGGAAGAAGCAGATTAGGACAGAGGGAGGGTTCGTGGTTGAATGTTCGCATCGCTGGCTCCTTTCAGCCATTTTGAAACAATGTTTATCCACTGGTTTGTTATAGTGTAGCAACTTAGCTTAGTGTACTGCTGTGAGAGCCCTGAGGGGGCTGAGGACTCGCTGCGTCTTTGTTCAGCATCCATTGAGACGCACTGGTGTATTGGAGCGGGGCGGAGAAGCTGCACAAAATTAATTCATATGTGATCTGAGCGATTTTTGTAATTTGAACCTCAGTTTGTGAAATGTCTGGGAAATATAGCCGGGAATATGCTCCTCAAAGTCACACTGTGGGTTTACACAGCCATTGTTTGCATGGGAGGAAGAAAATTAGGTTTGACTTCAGTGATCAAAAATCTCCTTTTTGGCAATTTAAACAGCAGAAAATCTCTGTCTCTATTCATTTTTTTTGTTTGTCTATTATTAAGCCCCAAAAGTCCTGTTTTCTTCAAAACAGGTATATAAAATGTTTCCAATAGATTGACTTGTCTAACCATAACCCTTGAAATGAGCATCAGCAGCTTTAAAGAAGTCAGAAGAAAGAAGACAAGCAGAACAATCATGAAAAACGGCCACAAAGTTCTCAATGTATCAAAGTGGCTCCGTGGCTCCAGGGGTCACGTCCGTTGGTGGACAACTTTTCTCCTGATTTTACCTCTAGCGATACAGGTCAAAGCAGGTCAAAGTCTTCACTTGTCCAGTGAAACATCTCAACATCGACAAGATGGATTGACACACAAATTTGTACAAACATTCATGGCTCCTGAATCACAGATCCTCTCTTGCACTACCATGAGTTTGACATTCGTGGCATTGAGTAAAATGTCTCAGCAACTATTGGATGGACTGCCATGAAATCAAAAAAAAAAAAAGATGAATGCTGCACTAAAACCATGATTTTTTTAAATGAATTGTAGTACATTCTTGAAATAAAATGATTTCTATTAGAAGAAGGTTGAATTTATGTCATCATACTAAAAAAATCTGTAACTTGTTTCAAGAAAGTGACACCTTTTGGACTAAGAGATAATAGCAGATAAATATTACAAGATAGGATGGAGTTTTGTCAGTGTGCAATAACCCAGAGTGAAAAAAAAAGAAAAAACCCTCTGCTGTCTTTCACTCTGTTGATAATGATAGATGACTCATGGGTCACATATCTTCACAGTGTAATTACAGATGAGATGCGTGCACGCGCATGCACACACACACACACACACGCACACGGTTGCGGAGTAATGTGAGTCCTCATTCATCTGCCCAAGTCGTTTAGGGTAATAGAGCTTAATGGAGTATATTAACCCTGTCCAGCTTGCGTCCCCCCCCCCCCCCGCCCCCTCAGATGTGTGTGTGTGTGTGTGTGTGTGTGTGTGTTCATGCACGTGCACAGGGAAAGGGGAAACCTGCCAACTGTTTATCTGCAAGGGACACACACAGAGACAGACACACACACACACACACACACACACACACACTCGGGGAGCAGGGGTCTGGTTTCCCACTGTCACAGATGCTTACCCGCCTCTCCATTAGTGATGTGATTGGAGTGGACACAGAAAACCAGCAGCCTCGTTCCCACAGGGGCAATCTGAGGAAATTATTGCCCCGCTCCTCTCCGGGGAATGTCAGCGCTGCAGAAAGAAGCACTTAATCGACTGCTATCACATGCAACTCTCTGTCAGCCGCATAGCACGAGTCTTTTTTTTTTTCTTTTTTTTTTTTGAGCATTTGGTGTGGATTAATACTTTGTGAAATAGCGTGTGATGATGTGTGATCAGTCATGGCGCACAGTGAGAGGCTCTCTGGATGTGGAGTCAGGAGATCAGACGCTCAGCGGCAGGGGAAAGATGATCGCAGGGGAATGAAGGTTGATACAGCGGTCGAGATTCCCCAGTGCGTTTTAATTCCATCTTCTGTGTGATAGGAGGAGCGTGCGATCTTGACAATCTATAAAGACCACTGTACCATTCATTCTGGGCTGTCTGTCCCCATGCAAGTGCTGCAGGAACGTGACAAAATGATCAAAAGCCGATAGAAAACACTGAAACAAAGGGGTCGGGGTCAGTAGGGGATGTCGGGCTGGACGCTGCTGGTGGCCAAAAAGTCCTGGGAGGTCCAGCGAGGGGCGTAACACGAAATCTGCAACCGCACCCAAGTGTACGCAGACATGCAGACAAGCGGACCTGCTGTACCGTCTCTGGTCGGTCACTAAACTGTGGGTGACCTTTTCACCCCGGTCAATAACAAATGCAAGTTGAGCCCACTGCACCCTCAGGCCAACACCAGTCACCGCACACACACACACACACACACACACACACACACACACACACCATCGCCACCACAATGAGGATGTAGTTCCCTAAACAACCAGAGGATGGCACGTGAGGTCCAAGCAGTGGTACTGCAGCAGTCAGGTGAAACACTGGGGACAAGCGTGGTTCTGCCTTCCCCCTTTTTCATGGCGTTCCCCAATCTAAACATCTCAGCATGTTTCAGTGGTGGAAGAAGTATCCCGTACTCTTTTACTTAAGTAAAAAAAAAAAAAAAAAAGCCCACAGTGTTAAAATACTCTGTTACAAGTAAAAGTCATGCATTCAAAGTTTTACTAGGTAAAAGCACAAAAGTATTGGCATCAAAATATACTTAAAGTAGCATAAGTGAAAGTATTCGCTGTGCAGGATGGCCAGTCTCAGAGTTATGTATTGGATAATAATTATTGATTTTGCTGCTGGTAAAGGAGGACTTCATGTACTAACGGTAGCTTATGAATCCCCCCTGGGGATCAATAAAGTTTTATCTTAATTTATAATAATACATCATAACATACATGTTTGTTAGATATATTTTGTATTATTACCCTAAAATTGCAAATTAACTATAACTAAATGTATCAAATAAAGGCAGTGGAGTAAAAAGTACTATAATATTTCCCTCTAAAAATATAGTGATTAATAAACTGGAAATACTAAAGTAAAGTCCTCAAAACTGGACTGTACTTAAGTACAGTGCTTCAGTAAACGTGCTTCCACCTCTCGTTTCAGAAGTCCACTACTGCAACAATGACCCACCTTTTGTTTGAGTCTCAGAGCTGTAAAACAAAATTGAACACAGAATAAGTCTATTTCTGCTGTTGAAGTTTTAGAACAGTTTGTTCATAATCAATAACTTCAAAATTCAAATAAATGATAGTGTTGCTCCGTAACTGCTGTATGTGTAAATAAGCAACTGTTTGCTGACAAGTTGGCCATATCAAGTTGACGATATGTCAGTGTTTCCGCTGCCCCCAGGTGGCCAAACAATCTGTTATTGTGGGTTTAAGGGGGTGAAAAATGGTTGATTTTGATATTATTATTATTTTAACACACACTGTAGAGCAGTGGGATCAGTTGGAACCTAAACAGCGAGAAGGTAAAGAAAATATCAACAAAAAACAAGGGTTAATCAAGAGAAAAAGTAAAATAGCAGACAGTCAATTATAAAAATATGATTAAAAAATGAGTTATAGGCGCAGAGAGAGAATATAAATAAACAGAAATCAATGCAGACCAAGAGAGATGATAAATAAACAGATAACAGAGAGAGGATCAGTGAGACAGATAAGATAGGTTAAAGTGTTTGTTAAAGGCTCTATCGGCCCCTGTGGACTGAGGCTTGAAGAGCTGAATAATGTATGTCCGCTCCCGGAGTAATGAAGTGGAAGTGATGGGGAGGAATACGGCTGGCCTCTCAGGGCTCAGCGCAAACTGTACACACTCTTAAGAGCTGCCTGTAGCCTAAACCTGTCTCCCCCTCAGCCTCTGTCTGTCTCCGTCCACTTCTGCGACACACAAACACACGCACACGCACACACACACACAGCACAGCGCAGTGGCTAAGAGGGTTACCTTGTCTCTGTTCCCGTATCCTACATCATTGATGAGGAAGACCAGGGCATTTATAGTATCCCACTCAGAGCTCAGCAGCTCCAGATCTTCCATGAGGCTCTTATTAGACAGGAGCAGGAGAGCAGCAGATGGCATGGCTGCTGCTCAGTGGTCAGACAGGTACTTGGTGTTGGCAGCCTTGTTTGTGGATCAGAGCTGGCCTGGTTCGCACTTGTACTCATTCGCTGCTATTGTGCTTAACAAGAGGCAGTGGCTGTACGCAGTGTGTTGTGGTGGAAAGAAAGGGCTATTTTCTTTCCTCATAATCCATTTATTGCTTGTCCTCCTGTGTCCTCTTTTTTCTCTCTGAATACCCCCCCCCCCCTTCTCACAGAGCAGAGGCTGGAAATAAGGTGGAAAAGTTACCTCGTGTTACCCCTGTGTTCATTTGTCTGATGGTGAGCACATCACACCTGCCTCAACACAGCTGTGTTAATGAAGATCCCATAGCACACAATTACTATCTGGGTAGTTTTGTTATCTTTTGTTGTTGTCATTTTCATGAAGAGGATGTTAAAAAAACAGTTGGCCATTTTGGGAAATACTTGCATTGGCTTTCTAGTCAAGAGTTAGATGAGAAGATCGATACCACTCTCATAATTGTCCAGTAACAGTAACTTTGGTTCTGTCCAAAGGTAACAAAATGAACCTACAAGCACCTCTACAGCTCACTAATTAATTATGTACCTCATGGGTTTAATCCATACTAATACCAAAATGTAAAAATTAAAAAATGTGCTTTTTTCACAATATTAACACTGATACAATTAATTCAGTTCATTTAAAAGGAGCTATAAACTGTTTGTATCGGACTTCATTTGCTAACCAACTGCTCCAAACCAGCAACACTGCAAAAGTAGTTAATATGGGGTGTTTAAATGATGCAAGGCCAGCAGTGCTTGAGCACCAACCAAGTCAGAATAATGGGAGGTTTTGCTGTTCTCTGTCTGTGAAAATTATGTGAATGCAGCATTACACCCGTAAAACCACAAATTGTCATTTTTACATTTACACTTTTGTAGCAAAGTTTTAATCTGTGAGGTTTAAAAGGTGCTGGTAGGAGGATTTTGTTACCTCTGGACAGGGCCAGGCTAGCTGTTTCCCCCTGCTCCCAGTCTTTATGCTACGCTAAGCCAATTGAACCGGCTGTAGATTCTTATTGAACTCACAGTTATGGGAGTGCAGAAAGTAAACTCAGGTTGTTAGAAGCGCTCTCACTTCAATTGGGGCCCTTCAGCACCACCCACTGAGCTATTTCTTCAGGGTGAAATAGCTAAAACCAAGATGAAGGCTCAAAAAGCATCTACATGTTAAACAGTGATTAAAATTGCATAGATTTCAGACTTTTGGTAGAAAATATTCAAATGCACACTGTGATTGAAAGAACTTGTGATTGGAGTTGTTTGGCCCTCTCCTCCAAACACTTTCGGCACCGCCTAGCCCTCCTCCTCTCACATTAACATGTTTCTATCATTAACCCCCATGCCCCACCTACTGCATAATAGCTAGAGCTGGATGCAGGAAGGAAAGAATAAGAATGTGTTTCCTTTCTCTTTTTTTTTTCTTTTCTTGAGGAGCATCTTGAATGAATGATTGATGTTAGGGGAGCAAGATCAGAAAGATATAATCACGGTCTAACGAACGCAGAGCCTTAAGAAATATATACTGGAGGAATGCCATAAATTTATAAACACACCATATATTAATATATAAGTAGACCATTGAATATTCAAAAAGAGGGAAATAACGTAATCCATCCTGCCTTATATTCACTCTTTTTACCCAGGAAGAAGGTAACAAAAGCTTGGAAGTCAAACCTATATTTTCAAACCCTGCCTCTAAACTGTCTGCTCATTCATCTATACCACACAAGTTATTTCCCCCATAAACTATATCAAACCAGGATTAAACACAGTCATGTTCATTGTCAGTGGCTAAACAAATTGCCATTCTCTGTGAGTGACATGTGTTTTGTGTGAAGACGTGCAACGCCAGCGAGGGGAGATAACTTCATTTCCAAGCTTTGAGCACAGATGAGGGAAAGACAGTTAGTCCGTGTTCAGTTTATGAGCACCTTTCACGGGACAAATGGAATGTCAATCAAGCGCTGGTACACAGATGCTTTCTCCCCGGTGGGGCCCGAGATGCTTTCTGGTGATGCAGCTCTGTTGTTCCAGCCCTACTCTGGGTGCACTGGGAATATTTTGTCCTTTTACCCCTCCACATCCCCTCGCTCCATTTCAGATCCCCTGACTATTAACAATTTCTTCTGCTCCCCAAGTTTGCCTCTTTAGCCTTTCCCTCCATTCCACGTTTATTTCTTCATGTTGTCTTTCTTGCACGTAAAGTTACTAACCCGTATCTCCTTTTGTAACTTTTTATTCTTTCTCCCCACTATTTCCTCAAGTGTAAGGTACTGTAAAAACATTATCAGGGTGAGGATGGGTGTGATGATTCTGAAATTTCATTTTATTAAAAAGAAAAACATTTCCTTTGGACCCTCCCCTTGTCCTAGAAAATAAACACACAATACACTCCTCTCAAATATCTCAAAATAACATATTTATGGTAAACATAACAAAGCGCTGCTAATCACACAGTTATTACAGCTACAGAATGAATGAACCAGGAAAAGGTGGCAGCTCTTGGCTGCTGATGGGCTTTATTTTATATTCCATCAAATCCCAACCCTGTCTCCTAGAAATTATGTTTACATACAACTAATCCCACAGCAATTAAATTTCTTAAGGAAATGTAATGCCAGCTGGATTATGTGTTCTATGATTATAATGAGGGAATGCTGTTAATGAACTAAAACTATTACATCAATTATTATAGGGCAAGTCAAAAACATGCTGATACCGAACGTATCAGTAAAATGTTAACTGACAACATACTTCATTTGTTTTCTGCCAAATATCCAATCTTGCAATATAATATCCATTGTAGTGACTGCAGCATTATTCAACTATTTTATAGTTAGGTTAACTCATGTCTCTTGGTTAAGGTTAGTGTCAGATTGTGATAATTTTTAATACAGAAAAAGTCTGCAGTGACTTGAACATTTTTATTAACATTTGACAGTTCATCCCTAACCTTCAATGCGTTTGTTGTCTAAACCAATCCACATGCGGTTGTCTGGACGTGAACCCCAGACTCTGGTGTCCAAGTCCTCCAATTAAATGTAGCCATTCATTCACTCTGAACATAATCCAGGCAGTGATTACTGTCAACAAAACATAACTGGTAAAAACAATGCATACAAGTGTAATTTTTAGGAGACAGTCAAATATTGACGAAAGCCATGTTTGTGATGTAACTATTTGATCAATTTATATATATACTGGGATGGATAAAACATTAAAAGACCCTCTGCAGCACTTCCAAAACAATTTTGACTAACCACAAAAAAAAACAAAAAAACATCTGAACTAAAATTTTTAACTTCTGCCACTTTTGCCCAAACACATGCGGTCGTTTTTAACACCACAAACTCCTCCAACATTTCCCCCCTTCCCTTTTGCACTTGCCCTAGCCTTCACCCTCCCCTACCTGTGAAAATTAATAAAGATCTAAAGGTGGAGATTGTGAAGAAATGAGAGAAATGTTTCCACATCCGCCAGGGCGGCTTAAGACTTTGTTATTAAAAACATGACAAGCCATTCAGTTGGTAAAGGTGCTTACTCAAGGGAATGCAGAGAGTGTTTATTCTTTGATTAATTTGCTCGGAGGAGACTTGAAATTTCCCCACTCATGAATATGTGGATGACAGGGAGATTTCTCCGCGGTGACAACTTATCTAAACTACAGGGCAAAACGATTATGCTAATATCAGGTTGTAGTCATCAATCATCTCGTGTCAATGTGGTGTCAAGGCATCACGTTCCTGATCCCCCCCCCTCTGGCCATAGGACTGTGTGTGTGTGTGTGTGTGTGTGTGTGTGCCTGTATGCAGCTGCATGTGTGTTTATTTGAAAAGGAGAATTGATCACATACTCATTACGCCTGGGGACTGTTGGAGAGGGTGGGGTGGGGGGGTTGCACTTGCGCTTGCGTGGAGCTGTTCCCCTGGATAAGAGCCGATAGAAAACTGGGAGGGAATTAATTAGGTGAGTTTCTTCATCTTGATGTGAACACCGGGCTGCACAGGCAGAGTCCGGGCTGACGTCAGAGAGACGCGCCTTAAAACCAAAGAGCGCATCACAGGCAGATGCATGGTTTGATCACACACACACACACACACGCACCCACACCCACACCCAGCAACACTCGCTGTGGATTGTAAGATAGCAGGGATACTGTAGAAGAAGCTGCAGCAGCCGGGTGAGTGAGGCGCAGCTGCAGGGGAAGCCGAGAAGTTACTTTTACAGACTGTCCACCGTGGTGCGTAAAATCAAAGTGGTGCGTAAATGTCTGCCTGCCCCCGTTTGGATGAGGTGGTAGATGATATCGACGTTTTAAAAAACCGAAAAGTTTGACTGGTAAACTAGCTCTGAACTAGTGTCAGAGGAAAAAAAAAAAAAAGTCCACCCTCGCCACGGATGCTGTTGGATGTCGCCGGGTCTGCGCTCCTGCTTCTGTCTCTCTGATCGTATTTGAGCCATGGCTTACTCTCCGCTGGGATACTCCTACTCCACCACACCACAGGTACAGTCAATATTTTTTCAGCGTGTTTTTTTTTATCCTTAAAGTTATTTTAGATTATACAATTATAGGCTTCTATAAGTTTTCTTTCCAAAATCAGTGAGTAGCACGGCAGTATTTGTTTTCTGGGCATTTTCTACTTTTTTTCTAGAAGTAACTGAAATCAGAACACAAAACCTTTTTTACTTAACGAAAGAAGGAACACAAGAGGAAACAGGACTTGATGAACTAGACTTACCCTGTAGACTCTTGACAGTTGAAACCACCTAATGCACTTTGTTTTTCTGGTTTTCGGGTGTGTGAAAAACACATTTCAGTACCTTTCTCACTGATAATGTAATGGGACAAATGAGGCTAATAATTCAGCAATTTTCTTGCCAAAGTTCCTGATGACATCCAGCTCTCTGGCCGGCTGTCTGGAGCCGGGGACGCCGCCGTCACACCCGGTGCTGCGCTCCCCGGGCCACCAGCTCACCCCTGGCGCCGGCATTGGAGTCTACAGTGGCCCTTATCCAAAGAGCCAAGGTTACTACAGCACCTGCACCAGCGACGCCACCGCTCTCTATCCCAGAGTGAGTTCCACACTTCACTCACAGTTCATTATTACTTTAATTTTCTCTTTATTTAAAAATGCGTAATTGCGCACATAGTCACTCATTTTGGTAGCCAGGTGAGGGGGAAAAAAAAGGTTGAAAAAGACCTAGTGACCCTGTCGTTTTTTTTTTTTTTAACACTGCACTTTTTCTAGAATGATGAAAATATTATACTCCTATGAGAAGAAAGTACACAAGACAGTTTCATTGTTTAGTATCAGAGTGCATTCCTGTCAAGGTATGTATCATTCATTTGCAAATATTTTCAGGGGCCACTAGATCCCAAAGACGGCCCTGCATCTGTGCATGTGGGGACATCTCAGACTCCTGCCTACTATCCCTATGAATATGCATTTGGACAGTATCCCTATGACAGATATGGGTAAGTGAGTGCTTTTATTGCCCTCAAATGAAACCATATTTTCTCAATTCACAACTGTAACATCAGACAGCCTCCACTTAAGACTGCTCACTCTGCCATTAAAAAAAATATTTCTAGTGTGTCCATAGCAAGTTTGTAGTGACCTCATATTATTTTATGTCTTGGCATCTTTACATAAGTATTACACTCTATAACTGTAATATCCTTGCTGGGATTTAGTTTTTGGAACTGCTTCAAGATGATATGTGTGGTTTTTTGCACTGTATGGTATGGTCTCTCTCCTAAGACATCATTAATATATGATTTAAAGTCAATAGTTACTCATAAGTGAGGGAAGCCTTTCTTTATAGCAAATATCAATCACTTATTTCTGGTACGACGTAACTAAATATTACTTTGATTGTCGCCATTTGGCTCAGGTATTCCTGCTCTGACGGCGCCTCCCGTCGTAAAAATGCCACCAGAGAGACCACCAGCACCCTGAAGGCTTGGCTGCAGGAACATCAGAAGAACCCCTACCCCACAAAGGGAGAGAAGATAATGCTCGCTATCATCACCAGAATGACTCTCACACAGGTGAGTTTTAGCAAAATATTATAGATTTAAGGGCACTCTGGATGGCTATTTCTTGATGTTTAGTTGCCTGATAACAAGTCTTTGTCTTGTCTTCCCTCAATCCATAGCATTAAATGATTTGTCCATCTTTGTGTTTGCTTTACTAATTTCACACCTTTACACATTTTTCTCATTATTTCCTTCCCTCTAGTTGACGTTTTGCCCTTTCCTTCCCTTGTCTTCTCTTCACTCCTGTATAATGTCCTCCCTTCTCCTATTTGTAATATTTTCGTGTTCCTTTCTGACCTCCATGCCTTCCCTCCCTCAGGTGTCTACTTGGTTTGCCAATGCGCGGCGGAGGCTGAAGAAGGAGAACAAAGTGACGTGGTCACCGCGGGCTTGCAAAAGCTCTGATGACAGGGGCTGTGATGATGACAGTGACGAAGCCGAGAAGCCTCTCAAAGATGACAAAGACCTTCCTGGTGAGCGGGGCCTGAATCAATCTGTCAGCACATTTAGCTTGTTTCAGGTTTGTTCAAAGTTTGAAGACCTAATGTTATCTATATCATTCATTATTGCAGATCAACAGTGTGCAGACCTGCAGAGTGACCTTGAGGACTTCGACCTGCTGGAGTCAGATGTCTCTGACTGTGAACCCAAACCACAGTTTCTTTCTGAGGACAATGACGCAAACACAGACCTCCCACATGGGCATCTCACACACAACCCAGACTTACTGCACGGAAAAGAGAGATTGTCCCCAGACTGCCCCAAGCTCACGCCGGTCCAACAGCAAAACAACGCCTTCTATCCTGCTCGAGACCTTCGATGTACAGACCTCAAGCCGAAAATCTGGTCCATCGCTCACACTGCTGTGTCTTTGGATGCCAGCTTGCAGCCAGAATACCCTCCCTGTATGCTGTCGTCGACCGGGTCCTCCTCTCCTGGTTATCCATCAAATATGGCGCTAACCAAGGCAGACCGGCAACAGGAATCACCAGTCGCCACGCTCAGAGAATGGGTGGACGGAGTTTTCCACGGTCCTCCTTACCAACAGCCCAAACAGACGGAGGTGTGGAAAGGCTTAAATGATGGTGTGATAGACAGCAGAACACCCGGACAATCCTTTGAACTTGTGAGGTCTACGTCATCTTTGTAGTCCAACCAGCACGTCATCAACGGATTATTTCAAAGACTGCCGGACTTGAAACACAAAGTCTATAATTTGTTGTTGTGACTTGATCAATTGACCGTTCATTAAGCACCACCCGCCTTAGTTACTGTTACTACGCCTGTCAAGCTTTATATTCTCGCACAGCACATATGCAGTTCACAATGATAACGGCAGGAGATTTACCACTTAAAGGTTTGAGTAATTTCTGACACAACGGGTTATTCATTTAAGTCAGATGTAGACAAAAGCAGGCTTCTAACAGAACAATCGTCAATTTTGCCATCTAAAATGACAACTGTTGGTGGCAGATTTTATTCGGTCTAACTAGGTTACTTATTAAGTTTACTTTAGCTCAATGACTTAAGTGGAAAACCTGACTGACTGACTTTTCAATGTTTCCATCTGAATCTTGTAAATGGGTTCTTAAATATGCACTTGTTGGCGACACACTTCATACTGGCAAAAAGTCAGCATATCCTCACCAGTTGATGATTCTTGTCGAAGACATGCAGGCTTTTATGACGAGGACTAATCAAATGAAACACTATCTCAGGTAATGGTGGCTCGGGCTGCTGGAGTGTCAACTTCCCCAAATCCATTAAAGAGCAGGACAGAGCCGCTGCCGTTAGCCGAAACCATTCCACACAATGGAAAAAATGCTACACAGTGGATGTGTTAGTCATATAACATGACATTGTTACCCCACAAATAATGGAGTTAACGCTTGTTAATGATGGGCTCCTTGGCTTTGACCTGCTTACTGTAGGTAGAAAGCCATTGAGCCGGACATGCTAATGATCGCAGCTTACGTTAGAAGAGACAAACACAGCGTTTATTCTATTACTTAAACTTTTTGCTCCTGTGTTTTTGGTTTTGGAAAAGTTACAAAAGAAACACCCTCCATATACACCGCTTCAACGTGTGGAGAAAACCAAAGTTTGACACACCATGTGCACCATGTGTTATGGTGGCGAAGCTATGATTGAACAATTGTTCTTCAGGGTCGGGGTTTAGTGAACGGTCAATTAACAATGTATGATCTTATTCTGGCGTTTGGACAGGCCCCTTACTCTCTTCCAACTTACAAACTCTTGTGGGCCCCATTAAAGATCAAATGTCTTCGAGCAAACAAATGTCACCACACGTTCCTGCAGCAAGGTTGTACGGTTCACACACAAAACATATTGTACACTTGCACTATAGCCTGCACATGCACTGAGTCACAAAAATAAAAGGTGTATTCCGTAGCATGGCAAAGGTCTCTGAGTGTGCCCTTACATTAGCTGTCCACTGCGCTGCAGCCACTGGTATCAGTTTAGATGATGTAAATTCTGTTCAGGAATGGTGGACTACACCTCCGCAGTCTTGGATATGTGTGTGTTTGTGTGCGTGTGTGTGTTTTGAGGGAGTGAAAGGGGGGAAGTGGGTGGTATTCAGCCGTGACTAATGGAAACACACAGAGGAGGGTGCTGCTAAATTGTTAAATCGATGCCACTTCCACCTCGGCTCCAGATATAGCTGCAATCAGCGATGCGTCCCTTTTCATTAGGCGGCTTTTGACTTTGTCAACCTGGGACTGCAAGAAAATCCACCACGCGCAAAATGCTTCGTAGAAACTCTTAAGTAATTTTAAGTAAGTGTCACATCTTTATTCACTTCGGTGACTTTTTCATACAACCAATAATAAGAAAGATTGAAATGAACAGAGAAATAAGGTTGGCAGAGGTTGGCATCATTAGGCCTTAATGTTTATGAAAAATTAATTTCCATCATGTAAATTATTAGAGAAAACTTCACAAACGTAGCACTGAAAACATTTTAACCGACACTTTCTAAAACAAAGCACAACAGGAAACAGTGGAAGAGAAGTTATTTTTTTCATCCCCATCTTTCTCCTCCTCCTGTTTTCGATTTAGGAAGAGTGATAAAGTATTTATCAGAACAGAGGAGGGATCTGCCTGGGCTTTGTATGGAATTAACCATTTCAGATTAAATAATTCAGGATGAATTCAACCGAGAATTTCATTCTGTTTCTGCCTCATAAATAAGTAAGATTTAAGATGATAAATAATGACATCTGACTTCTTATTTCTGTAAAGTTTTCTTTCTTCCACTCGCTGTCCGACAGGATTCCATTGTGGTTGGCTGCAAATGTATTTTTTATATTTTTGCTCAATTCTTTCATTTTTTTCCCCAAGTTTAATGTACTGGAAATTACACAATTTTGTTTCCTTTTTAAAAAATCTTGATGTGGATCTGACTTCAAAAGAGGAGTTGGTGGAGTCATGAAGGAGATAGAATGGCAGTCAGATAAGAGGTTGACCCAGTGCTGAGTGGGGTTAACAGATTAGAGGTTATACTTGTTCTCACCCTTAGCTGTTTGAGACATGACTTGTCTCTTGGGCGCAGAGCATGGGTAAAACTGCAGAAGTACACATATACACTGCAATATACTGCTCAGCATTAAATCTGTTCTAACTTTTTCTGTTTTTTCAAAATAAGAGAGAAAATCGCTCAAATCTGTAAGTTTGTTTTGTACAGTCATGTGATTATTTCACTCACAACTTGTTAGTAATTACATTGAGCAAACTGGGAGTAACATTATCATTAATTTTTAGCCACATTACTGACTACCTGGGGAATGTAAGTCCAATATTCTCTCTCTTTTAACTCTGTTTTTGGTCGCCACCAACACCTGAGAAACATATCTGACGCTCGTAAGTTCTCCTTTATCTATACCAGCGAGCCTGTCTGACTTGACTGTCTGCTGTTCACTGATCTTTTTTTTTAGAGCTTTTTCATTAAAAACTGCTGACAGCTACAGCTGAAAATGACACTATGAGAGCAGTGAGACTCATCCAAAACAGTAGGCTAAAATTGTGGGCCAGAAAACCAAAACAATGAGCTGAAAGACGCTATAAATCTCTGTATTGCTGAGGGGAACTGCAGAGATGGAAGATCATTCTCTGTGGGTGGCTCATATTACACATGATAATTGATCCATTCTTATTATGAAAATATTGATGTAGCCACTTATAGCCACTTTAAGAAAATCCCTGAACCTTGTCAAAGTCTTCTGCATAGGGAGTGATTATTCTGTCTCTCACTCTGTTTGCAGAAGATTTAATTTCTTTATTAGTAACTGACTAAACAATAAAAATGTTAAATAGATATTATTAAATCCAAGCAGTCAACCTTAACAACAAACAACAAACAAAACAAAAAAAAAAACACTTTTTACAGTTAAATTATCAAATTACACTACATGGTTATTCAAATAATTCCTTTTAGAGATGGTGTTAAGTGTAAAAATGGGGGTGTGAACTCTACAATTAGTAAAGGTGTTAAAAAGAAGGAAGAATTATCATGAAAGTAAATAGAAATATGACTTCGATTTTTGGCAGGTAATTAAAAATAAGATTCTTGTGAAATTTACCCTCTATTGTCTCTCTCACCTCCCTTTTTCACACTCTCCATCTACCTCCAGTCCCCCCCCCCCCCCCCCCCCCCCCCCCCCACACACACACACACACACACACTCCTCCAGCCATCAGCCATCTTCTCTTCTGCCTCTTTTCCTTCCCTAACCCCACATCCCCCACCCCTCCACTCGTCTCACCTCACCTCCGTCCGCTCTCGACACACAAGTGAGCCACTCAACAGCCTGTCTGACACGAAGGCCTGCTCCCTGGTCCATATAATGTGATTAAGCCTCAGTGTGTTGCTGTACAGGTCGGAGAATGTTAGACCCACTGTTTACTTGTCTGGCTCACATCACCAGGAGTTATTTGGCCCTATATGTCTTATGGGAGAATTGGCACTTTTTTGGACTTTTTTTAAGTCAGAAAAGTACCCCACAAATGCTTTGCTTAAATGAATTGTTCAAACTATCCATTCTACACTCTGTGACCCTTTTTCTGAATCCCTTCTTCTTTCTAAATTTCCAATGGAATGTCTGCACAGGAAGTATTGACAACTTCAAATTACTCCTCTCTGCACCTTCCGTCTGACACCTATTTCCTTTCAACACCATCTGTGTCTCTGTCGCATACTCCAACACACACACACACACACACACACACACCCTGGCATACATATACACACAGTTCTGAGTCTCTTGCGTCTTGTCACACACACTTTGGTTTCCGGGGCTATCAAAGTGCTGAGTGCAAACTCTCTCCTCCAAAAACTGTCACATGTCGCCAGAGGTGTCTCGCTCCCTGTGGTAACCCTCTGAGCTCCTGGCACATGAACAAGTCATTATTTCCATGGTAAAGGTCAGAAGCTCTGTCACCTGACTCTAAAGTGGAGCTGAGTGGAGTCGCCCCGAGACAATGACCAAAGGTCAGTTTTCTGTTTTGCCTTTCGTACAGTGAGTGTGGATTTGAGGAGGACAGGCTGCTCCCAGATCTGCCTATGAGCGCCTTTTGGTCACAGTGGCTCCCAGACATGGAGGTTCAGATAATTGGCTGCAGGGAGCTCCATAATGAGCCTGAGGGTCTGTAATATGACACATCTTCAAGGAAAAATATTTTAATAGGGCAATTACAGCGACGAGGAGGGTGTTTTGTGTAGAGTGAGTGATTGTTGTGGAGGGGCGCTGTGTTAAGGAATTCAATGGCATTTAACTCCATTATCTACTGTGTGGCTCAGTAGTGAGGATATTTTCAATATGATTACAGTCTCATTGGAGCTTTTTTTTTTGTCTGAATGGCCTGACCAAACAGTGCAGGTCACATTATGCTTAAGAGTTGCATTTGCAATTATTATCTAATACTATGCAGAGAGAAAATGGGTAACTGGATGTAGCCACAGAGCCCTCTGGTGATTTGACAGTTTAAGATTGAACCCATGAATGAGTCCGTCTGCAAATTGGTTGAATCCACCTTTATAATCTGGAGTTACATGACATGTATAATGTTAAAGAATATTCTATTATGCGGGCCGATGCATTTAAGAGCAGTGAATAATTAAACAGCGCAGTTAAATCCAGCACAAAAACACAGCGCTGTTTAATTCAGCACAATTCATATGCTCAGTTTCATCTGAAGATTTTGCCCCTGGCATTGCCTCCAACTCAACCAACCACCACCTCTGAACCACTCAGACTTACCAACCGCAAGACCAACCAGTCAGCTCTCTGACACTGACCCGGTTCGCCTGCCTCATTTTAACAATGCCCCTCTCTCCCCTTCAATCATCCAAAGTGGTCTGACTATAGATGAGGTTAACTACAGCATAAGCCTCACTTCCAGGAGTCACCAGGGCCAATTATATGAGCCTGACTACTCTTCCCAACCTGAGCTCTATGGTGTGGAAAATGCAGTTCCACTGGCTGCATCACTGGGGACAGAACAGGCTAGTGCTGTCTGGAGCCTGAGCAGAGCGTAGGCCAATTTGGCATGCAGAGGTCTATGGAGAATAAGCCTGATGAAATATATATATGATCTTCTTCAAACATGTATTGTTCCGCACTACTGTGTCTTATCAGGCTGGCTCCCTCCTCATGTCTTCTAGGCTTGGCAGAGCGAGACGCTACAGCGCAGATTGTGTGGTGCACAAGGAATGCTAAGGTCCTCTCAGAGCTCCTTACAGTAAACAGTAGGGACGAGCCACATCCTGCCTGCTTATTGATGAAAGTAGGTTCAAAGCACTGCAATCACAAGCAGTCCTTTATTCATATATTCCAAGACGCAGGGAAGAATTAAATCCTGCTCATGCAGATAATGGAGCAGATGACATTTTTAAGGTGCAGTTCATTAGCTGTCTTATTATTGTTCAGACCAATTAAAGGTTTAGTGCTTACAAACCCTTTCTATAAACAAATAGCTTTGGTTTGTGCAACAGAAAATTATATTTGCCTTTGAAGTACCAGAGCAAACTCATATGCAGGGTACTGCTGACCTCTGCCTGCCACATGGGGAACTGCATCGTGCAATTCAAACTAGAACACAAACACAGTATCCCAAAATTACACTACTGTACTAACAGTCCCATAAAAATGGAAAGATGAAATATGTCACAAAAACAACCCTCAAACTAAAATTTATACATATTCCCTTATATTGTGGAGGCACATTTAGTACTATCTAGATATAGACAACAGACGTATTGCAACCTTGTTTTCAACAGGCTTCAATGAGAAGAATGCACTCACAGACAGACAGATATAATTTATTAACCAATATGGTAATTTATACAGAGAAGCAAAGACAGAGGAAATGTTTCAGTGATGATGCTTCTGTTTGAACTGTAATCCACAGTAGCCACATGTACCCACTTTTGTGTCTTTATCCTGGAAAAAGAGACAGAAAATTATAAAATTAGTATTTACAAATTGGAACCTTTGCAATAATCTGCTGTTAAGGTGATTATAGGAATACGCCAGCTATAGAAAGCCACAGTCCATGTTCTCATCGCTTCAATTATATAAACTGACTATTAAAGCAAGAACATTACTACCCTCTTTTTGCTGTGTACCCACCTCACACTGAGTTTATTCACTCACGTAACAAGCCCACATGTATCCAAAGGTTATACATTTACATGCACTTGAGTAACCTGATTATTGTCAGTCTTCTGCAGTACCCCAGTGTCCTTGATCAGAGTACTGGTATGGTATTTTCTGTTTTCAGATATCATGACTGTGAACAGTACTGCTTTCATCAAGGGGTTCATGCATTTGACTCTATTACTGCAATGTGACTAAATGTTCTAACCTTTCCTCTGACAGAGGTGACTGGATCTCGAGCATACCAATTCAATGAATCCAAGTAAACCTATGGAACATGTGGCCACATTGAACCACATGAACACTTTGATCGAATTCACAGTGACCAGAGTATTGGATGCTGGTTAATAAACGGTAAATAGCCCCCA
The DNA here is from genome assembly GCA_031216445.1 of Lateolabrax maculatus. Classification (NCBI taxonomy): domain Eukaryota; kingdom Metazoa; phylum Chordata; class Actinopteri; order Acropomatiformes; family Lateolabracidae; genus Lateolabrax; species Lateolabrax maculatus. The sequence continues at coordinate 17,853,737 of CM062218.1, forward strand.
TGACTCGAACCACATTAGTGTGTGCAGGCTTTTACCAGGTTGATGTAGACTTTGGGATGGCCCAGGGCTCCTCCACCTCCATCACAGGATACCACTCTTTCCCCAATCTCAGTCACTGGCTCCTCTGCCACCAAGTTGATGGCAAAGTTCGTATTCACCTTGACACAGACAACGTTACTTCTGTCATTATCAGCTCCGTAAAATGAGGTTTATATGGGAAGCCGGTAAGAAACAGAGTTTTAACAAACATTCGACACAGCTGGACTGTAGGGGTGTGCATAATTCATGTTTGATGATGAAGGCGATCCTCTGTGTGTGTGTACCCTCTATCAATTGCGGTAGCATACATCCAGTTTTTAAATGGGTTAAGTAGTGAGTGATTTTGAAAAAGCTTGTTTAAGTATAACATTTGTGGTAATGCGTACTGGATTAAGCATATGGTGACCAAGATTTAAATATTTGTATGGCTCAATACAAAAGTGTGTGAACGTGAGGATTAATGGCAGGTGCACACAACACTGACAGTATCACTGTTTCATATCTGTGACGTTATTACACCTCCAGCAACAAACCCAGATTTGCTCAGAGTTGCTACATTTAGATGAGCTGCCATCTGAGCTCTACTAAGCTTGTTTGTTGGCTACTTCTTACCTCTTTCTGTCTGCCAACGAATCTGGCTCTCCTGGGATCCTTTTCATCAAACACCTGGGATGAAAAACAGTAAAGTTGTGAACTGGAGAAGAAGGCAACAGCGGCACATGATCCCTGTTTTGATACTGATTTGAAGGTCCGTCTTTGGACACCATGTTTCGCTACCTGACACAAACGCACCAGCTGTCATTTCAAACAAAAAAAACATTCGTGGACACTGTGTGGATACCAGCTCTGTTACAAACAGTGGCCGAAATTCAAAAGTTGGAGGACAACTTTAAGTCATGCGGAGGGCTGTCCGATAAAGGACACAGGGGAGCCACCGGCTACACTGACGCAGGGCTAAGCTAACGTCAGGCTAACGTGAAGTAACCTGCGGCGCGAGAGAATGACCGTCGACGCACCTGGCCGGTGTGAGTGATGGCCTCGCCGGTGGTGGAAACCTCCACGCTGTAGCGGTGAACGGCTACAGCAGAAAGCCTCAGAGGTGAGGCAAGCACCTTAGCATTTTTACTGAAGGACAGAAGTCTGCCCACTGCGGCCGCCATGTTTACAACAGCTTGTGTTCCCAAGATGCCTTGCAGTGAACACTTGACGAAGGCAATGTGATGCCCCAAGTTTTGTTTGTCAGGTTCAAAGTACTTCTAGTGTGTGCCAACCGGTACCAACTCCACCAAGCTTTCCAGTTAAAACCCTGAATTTAGGTATATTTTATATAAAATACAAAATAAGACTTTGGTCATTTTAGAGTTCGGCCTTGTTAATGCCAAATTAGGCAAAATGTGTTCCAAGACAGAGACGGAAACTGGCCGAGAGGCAAAACTGAGGGCAGCACTGTCCACACAGTCCCATCGTAAACCGGAAGCAGTTGAATCCTCACAAGCGAGAAGAGCGTCGCGGTCGTTTTGTGTCGATTAAAACGCAACATTCAGGGGCACATCCCCTGTTTTAAACCTTCAAGGACTTTCTGAAAGGTTAGTTTACGTTCCTTCATTTTAGGACACGACTGTGTCACGTCGGAGACTAACACGTCGGCTGTTTCTATGTCTGACTTTGGTGCTAGCAGGTCGACTCTTGACACGCTCGTCTCCACGGCATGTTGCACAGACTTCCTACAGTCCACGACCTGCAGTATTTACATGTGTAACTGCTTTTTAATATGCCACTATGCCAAAAAAAACAAAAAAAAAAAAAACATGCAAGACTCTATAATTAACACTGCAGTCACCACACAACATGACATTAACCAAACCTCAGACTTATGTCATAAAATCTTTATCTACACATTGCAGCTGTAATTGAATATGAATGATCTGTCTCTGTCCCCCTCCGCAGGCTTTGCCACCATGGCGCCCCTCCTCTTGAGGCACCTGGCCACCTCCCTGACTCGCCAAGTGGCCCAGATGAGCCGGTTAAATCTGACCTTCTCCTCACCAGCAGCTTGTGCTTACAGGTGCCTCTGCACCCTCACCACAGCCCCCCGCAGCCTGCTCCTGTCACCGGCCAGGCTTCTCTCCGTCCAGCCCCCCTCGCCCGGCTCCTCTGCTCAGTGTGGGCCGTCTCTGCTGGGACAGTGTCAGCGTCTTCCCTGCGCCCAGCCCTCTGCAGGGATGAAAACCAAGTCTGCCCTGAAGAGGCGCTGCAAAGACTGTTTCATTGTTCGGCGGAGGGGGCATCTGTTTGTGTTCTGCAAGACAAATCCGAGGCACAAGCAGAGGCAGGGCTAAAGTGTTGAAGGGGTGTTGTGAAGATTGGTTTTGAGGTTGTGGATATTTAAAAGAACTGTGCTGCAAAAATAAATTGTTTGGCTGAAAAATATGCACACCTCTCCTGTTTTCCTCTTAACAACAGTGGCACAAAATACATCATTTTTTTTTTCACAATGAGGAAACTGAATTATGGCATTCTGTTTTTCTTAATCTTCCACAACATTTTATATGACAAACATGGCTAATTTGGGATTAGTTTAAATTAAATTCAGTTTCCAAAATTATCATAATAGCTTTCTCTCAGTAAATAATGAGTATTCACAAATATAAGACTTAAAATGGAAAGAAATGTGTATCTGTTCTCTGTGGACCATTGCATGGTTCAATTAGTAGTCATTTTGATTAAAACTTTATTTTCTTATCCCGCAACACATTACACAGCAGTCATCTGATTATAGAGTAATGTTTTTATTAATTTATCCTGTTTTATGTCAGATTCCTTTCCACAGTTTTTCCACATGAGGGAGCCAAAGTCTATGCCACATCAATACAGGCTCCGACCTGCCATGTTGATCACTTTGACTCCATTTTTCTAAACACTGTTACCTGTTGTAAGTTGTCCCTATCACCCTGTGGTTCATATCAGTCTATATCAGTCCCTTTAAAATATTGACTCACAAAAACTGTACAGAATTTTGTGTTGAAGGTTGTCTGTTATCAGGCTGACAAGCTTTCAAAGCCAAGCAGGAAACTTTTCATCCTAAAAGCTTTGGCCACCTTTGTATCATTGTATTTATTACTGAAAGACAAGGACAATGCACTCAACTGTTACGACAGACACCTGACTGTTCTGAAAGGTGTTTGACAACAAACGCTTCCAGCCTGCTTGGTTAGTTTTCCTAAAGGTTAATATTTACTGATGGAGGAACAAGAAACAACAGAACACCTGCGCATGTGCACGTATATTACTAATATATCTTAATGTTCAAACCCGTCAACTATGTGGTACAATGTAGATCTGGGATCATGTGGCTTTGAGACAACAGACTTCAGAGTCTGTTTATTAAATGGGCAGTCGCTGTCATCTACATATAAAAGACACTCTGTGGGAACTAATGGGTGGATCAAATGCAGGAGGAAACTCAACTCCAAATGCGTACTGAGTCTCACTGAAGGCAAATCACCACGAACATCTCAAACACACATTCCTCAGAGAGAGTCCTATCATCTCCATCTCATCAGTGTGTGTTTCTGTGTGTCTGTGATTGTCACTTAGATGAGCGACCCAAATATTTCAAAGATCCACTTCTCTTAAAAAGGTTCATGTTGTCAAAAAAGGATGAAAAAATTCTGAACTTAATAAAAGTCACATTGCCCCATTTGCGTGGCTCTACACTGTTGTGAGTTTACAGAGACGCCTCCAGCGCATAGCCTATTTAGAGAAAACATAGCCGTATTTGTAATGAGTTAAACCGGTTGATTTATTGTATTGGGCCCCTTGCCTTCTGAAGGAAACATGTGTGACAGGGGCGTGTGTGTGTGTGTGTGTGTGTGTGTGTGTGTGGGCGCCTGCATGTGCCACCGACCTCTCGGACTGCCTCAATCCTTTCAAGATAAAAGCATGCAGAAGGCGCTGCCTGCAGTGCTTGCCACATTTGCCAGTGTTTGAGTACCTGAATGAGCACCTCAGAACACAACACAAATGCTCCCAGGAGAGAAGCAGTATTGAGATGCGCGTTTCTTCATTGTGACATTACATTAATAATGCCTCTCGGTGCCTGCCACAGCCACCGGAGCTTTATTTTGAACCTTCCGACCGGAAGCGAGGCGGTTTGATCCGGCCAGCTTGTTGCCCCCCCCCCCCCCCCAGCATCAGTGTCTCCTCTGTGCGGAGGAGGAGGAGGAGGAGGGAGGACTGAGGGCTGCAGAAGGCTCCTCTCCTGCACGAAAAAAAAAACAAGCGAGCCAACAACAGACGAACCGGGACATTTTGGGCACTTCTTCTTCTTCTTCTTTTTCCTCTTCTTCTTTTTTTTTTTTGTCTCGTCAGCAATGAAGTCATCAGACAGTCGTCCCTCCAGAGTGGGGAGGAACCCCTTCGTCCACGAGCCCAAATTCACAGTGACAGAGAAGATCAAGGTAAGAGACGACAAGACGACCCGGTCACCTGCTGTCAGACACGCGCCCGACCGCTGCGCCGCGCGTGTGTGTGTGTGTGCGTGCGTGCGTGCGTGCGTGCGTGTGTGTGTGTGTGCGTGTGTGTGTGTGTGTGTGTGGTGGATGCACTCGCGCTGAAGTCCGTGGTGACACACCGTGTGAACTTCTCGCTGCAAAGCAAAACGCTGGAGACGAGTTGTGCAGGCTGCGGAGCGGCTGTCTGACAGTGTGGGGGGGGGAAACGTGGTTCCTCCAAGTTTTCCCATTGGTCGTCCGTGGTAGCGGAGAGCGGGGCTCGTCCTTAAGGGGGTGACAGCAAACAATTGCACAAGATCCAAGGTTGGACCTCAGTCTTAGACGTGGGTCATATTGTCCTCTTTTATTCTTTAGTGTCAAGGGGAAGACAACGATATAGGTCCACGGTACATCTGGATTTTATTCTCAGAAGGCTTTGCCTACTGGAAAATACTTAATATTCTAAGATTTTCCATATTTTATTCCATATTTCCCTACTGGAAAATATGTGTCACTGTGTCGTGTCCTTTGATTTCTCATTTGTCAAGAGAGGAGAGAGCGCAGACCAAGCCTTAATGTGATGTGCAGTTTGTTTTCCTCTTATGTTTTCCAGTCTTTATATTTTATACCTAAATATAAAATATTGTCAAATATAGGATCATTTTGTTCCCTAACTGTAGGGTTGGTAATGTCCAGAGATTAGAGCTACTCCGGGGCAGTCTCACCTCCAGCTCGGATTTAGGAAGGAAACAAACAGTTTTCGATTTCACAGGTATCATATTTTGGTCGTCAGTTACAGGTAACTGCCGTGCTGCCCCATTTCGCTCCATTGTAAGTGTTATCTGAGACTTGTGGTGTCATTATGGTGCCAGCCACCACCCCACATTTTCACCGATTGTGGATCTCCCGAGCAGGAGTTGAATCTCAATTGAACAAATTTGCATGTCCGACATTTGCATTAGTTGTTTAACTATGCACCTGTTGACAACAGGGAGCACAAATTTCACCCCTAACCAACTTAAACCCATGTTTGTTTGTTTTTGTCACATAATTGAACTGTTTACCTGTCATACTGGCGTGCTGACCGCTTCACTTGACTTCCTCCCACATTGTCCCTCCGTTGGTCTACACTTCTCTGTTTCTAGCTGTTTCTTTTGACTCATCCAATTGAATTTGCACACACACACACACACACACACACACACACACACACAGGCCCACAGTGTTTACACTCAGGTGTTCGCATAGGGGTAAACAAGCTGACAGCCAACCAAGTTTCATGTGTGCTCAGATAGACCTCATTAGAATGGATCAGTTTCCAGGATGGCGTAGCAAGAGTGTCTGATGGTTTAGTGCACCATCCTGACTTAATGGTTTGGGTTAGGTTAAAGTCAAGGTTAGGATCTCTCCAGTTCTCAGGGCTCTTCTGGGCGGGAAGGCCGAGCGGCATACTGATCCAGATACAGTGTTGAGAAGATGTTAATGCAAGGGGTCTGCTCGAGGCCAAAACGTGAATGGGAGTTATGGGGAGTTACTCTGCTGGTTTTGCTACAGATGGACAGTTGCGGCTACATCCTAAATCAACCATTGAAATCAATGCTTTCTTAATGCTGGAGGTTTGCAGTCTTGCTGAAATGCCCCCTCATCAATCAAACAATGGATCAATGGTTTTTTATGCTTAGTGATTGGTGGGATCCACTCACGGCATGACTGTCCTGGACACACACTGCTAATGTAGTCCAACTGGCCAGCTGAATGAGTAATTACATCTAGTTTTAGGGTGAGAAACCCTCTTGTCATTTTCCTAGAGAAATCCCCTTAAACAAGTTGCGCTGAAGTGGCACTCTGTATGTTTTTTTTGCAGTCACACAGTTCCAACAAGAGGAGGAAGTCCATTTCCTCTGCTCTACCTCATCAGGTTTATCAGTTTCCCCATTGCTCCAGGGACCAGCAGTGCCTGCTTTCGCTCAGCGCAAAGCCCACAAAGCACAAGGCTCAGGAAATTGGCCTTTATGTCGGCTTCGCTACGTTCCACTGAGAAAAGTGGTAAACCTCTGCCTTTTGCCTGTTTGGTTTGCATGCTTTCATGGCAGTAAACCATGCGGTTTAGCTTGGCATTGTGAAGACCTTTTAAACCACTTCAGTTTGGCTGGCTGAATGCTACACTTTTTTTGTTGTTCTTGCTAAAAGAATGTCTTTATTAGCACATGAGAACAAGTGAGTTGCGTTTTTTTATTCACTCATACACGTGTAGACATAGTCGTACGCACGGATATGGCCTCGTGTAAAACAAACGTGAGCTCTGTCTGAACAAAACTTTACGTCTTAGGTGCCATTCTGTAGGCTTTAGATCTATATGACTGCACAACGTGTGCATTTTTCTAGGTATGTGTCTCCTTTTGAATCTGTGAGTTTGTCGTATTGCAGTCTTGGAACCCATTGGCTATTGCCTGACAGAGATTTAGCCTCTGGGGCCAAGGGCCAATATTTCGAGGCTTCTGACGTAGCCAGCGGATGTCCGGATAACAGATAACAGATTTCCTCTTCTTCGTGCCAGTTATAGTCCGATTAGCAACTTAGTTGTTGTAGGTGTTTTAAGTCCAGACGGCATTTCGGCTAATCTCTGCAGATGTCTGCATATGAACGCCGTTAAATAAAAAAAAAATCTAAAATCTAGAAAGCTAATACAAAGCTAAATCAGACGATAGCTGGTGGGTTCCGAGATTGCATTTTGGCTGATTCTTCATCCTCTTTTGCTCTCCACACGGACTGTTGCATGCAACTAAGAGCCTGTTCACACGCGATTGGTCAATACTAGTCGGACCACAAATGGACTACAAACGGCAAAAAGAAATCTTCCGGTGCCAAAGCCTCGGCCCCTTTGCCTACAGATCCTGCATTCATATGCAGATATCTGTTATAGAGACTAGTCATATTGAAACAAGTGCTGCTTGATGCATAAGCACACCCCAACCCTCGGTCCTCCTGGAATTCTTTTTTCTGACTTCCAGCAAACATGATCAGCAGCACAGCAGACCAACTAGGTCAGCAAGTGAAATAGACAGTAGCACTCATTACAGCTGAGTCACACATTGCTGAACAGTGAACATCATACAGACATGGCTGCCAACCGTCCAGCTTGCAGGCGAAATACCTGTGACATTTGTTAGTCCAGAGAGCCTTATCACATCTCAGTAAATGACAGATATTTTTTGTCTATTTCAGTATTAAAACCTAATGAACTGGTTGCACCTATTGTTCTAGATAATAGTCTCAGCTAGATTCCTTTTTAGAAAAATGTTTTATTTATTTTTTATTTATTTAAGAGTTAATAGATATTGACTTTTTTTTTTTCAGGAAAAAATGAATATGTAAAATTGTGTGTGACTTAAACAGTATGTGTGTGTTTGTTTTTGACTTGTTCTTACTCCCTGCCTGACATACAGCTTAAATCTATACTCCAACAACTTGACAAACAGTACATGTTGAGTGCTTCCTGGCCAAGGCCCCTGGCTAATTGAAAACAATTAACTCAGGGCAATTAGCCTTCACAACAGGGTGAATGGAGCAGTTAAATGTGTGCTGGGTCTGATTGCACAGGGGAGTTGGGTGTTATGTGGCATGGCTATGGAAAAGCATGTAATAGTGTGTCAGGGCAGGTCTGAAAATCATGTTGTGTCTGTTGGCCACTCCAGCACTTTGGTCCAGACTTGCATGGATTGCCATGAAACTTTGTATAGATAATTTTTGGTCCCCACAAAATAAACTGTGAAAACTTGGGAAATTGATTTTCATCCAGCACCATCATGAGGTAAAATTTCAATTGCAAAATGAATGTTATTTCCATCAGCTCCAGCTGAACTTTGTGTTTAGTGCGATTAGAAAATGTTAGTTGGTGCGTTTGGTCTTGGTTGCTATTTCTGCTCTAAACGCAAAGACTTTCTGTACAGCAGGTGGACAGAAGAACGTAAGCTTTAATGAACTGGTTTAAGCACTTTTGTATCTCTTTGTTTTACCAGTTCTACAGCTTTAGTGTGGCCATATGTACATACAGAAGGTTTGTGCATCTGTTTGGAGGCAATGAACATCGTGGCTCCTGAATATTTTACAACAGAATGGCCTAACAAATCACTGATCTTTACCCTCTGGTCGAAAGACATCTGCTGTTATTTGGTTCACATAACCATTATCAGTAGACAATAGGACATATTTTTTGTGCCTTTTCTGCGTTTTTCATTTCACTTGCGTATAACTTAAGACCTACAGATCATAAGTAATCCCCAAAATCTGGTCACTTTAATTGTATCACTATCTCTGCTTTGTTTGTCTTGATGGACAGACAAAGACTTTTTGATGAAAAGTGTTACTATGAAAAAAAAAAGTCGGAAAAGTAACATTGTAAAATAAATATATATATATATATATATATATATATATATATATATATATATATATATATATATATATATATATATATATAATCTGCTCAAATTAAATAAAGATGACCAACAATCAACTCTGTTATTGTGTCTGAAGTAGGATAAATTTGGTAGTACCGCAGGATATGTGGAGAAAGTTGTATAAAGTCTTTTATGGTTTCAGAGGGAGCTGTAGGCAAAATCTAAACCCTTGTCGACGCCCTATACTCCACGAGGGATGTCAGGCAATAACTGTGAGAAATCAGATAAATTGCCTCAAGTGATGTCACTTGAGTTATCATCGGTTGGGGCCCAAGTTTGAAAATAAATTAAATCTGGGGGTGTGCAGTTACAAAGAAGTGAGCTTAACAGACATCTGTAGCCCGCTCCTCATATGTGCTTGAGCTGCTACCAGCATAACACACCCGAATCTCGTTGTTGCACTGTGGGTAATATCGGTGCCAGGTTTTGACAATGAAGAAGAATGCGTGGAATAAAAAAGGACAGTTAATGGTCAAAGGTGATGCCACAGAGGCAGAGATGGATCCTACGATTCCCATTATGTAACTCAGTAGTGTCTTTTGTTTGACCCTCCATGCAACACTCTATGCCCTAAGGTCATAACACAACATGACAAGTACCTTTATCGTCACGTGTCAAAACCAGTGGATTGCCTCTTTAACAGTCTGTGTTTTGTTTGATCTTGTACATAAGAGAAAGGTTTTGAGAAGTCATTGCTTTATTTGGATGAGCAACAAGAATATAAGGAGTTCAGTCGCAAATGATTGCAGTCAGAGAATAAAACTTTGAAGCTACTTTTTATATTAGATTGAGGACATGTGGTACAAGTAAGCCCAGCACTGAAGCATATTTTACCAAAATCATCATCAGCAGTGGATGGGCCAGTACTCTCATAAAACACATAAAGCTCCCCTCACCCCGCCCCGGCTCATTCTTATGCCACCTCCTGAGAAAATGTCAGCAGATCCTCCCAGATGGATTCGTTAAGCCCTGATGATGAGTGCGCTGTGCGTCAGGCATGGGGGTGGTGAGGCCGGGAGAGGCGTTAGAGCATCATAAATCACCCCCATTACTGTTTATTTATTAATACAGCCCTGCAGCGTGCACCTGGGCTCCTCCGCAGAGAGAAACAGACAGAGAGAAAGGAAAGAGGGGACAGGAAGGGAGGGGGTGAGATACGATTCCCCAGAGTGGTCACAAAAAGCACATCAATGCACGGTAGGAGGAAAACAGTTGAAGGCAGAGCAGCATGATGAATGAAGGTGCAGCTGAGCAAATAGACACGGGGAGTGAGAGATTGACGGACGGATGGATGGCCGGGTGGATGGATAGTTGAGGAGAGGAATTCCTCCGGGAGCGGAGATTACTGTAAGGCAGGGCGGGAGGTTGATGGGAGGGGACCGAGGGAACGCGATTAAAGTGCAGGGATGAAGAAATTGAACAGAGGTCGGACAGGGGGGGGCTTAATGTGTCACAAAACCATACACAGAATTTACGCACAAGACCGTGACCCCGTGACCCTGTTAGTACACACACACACACACACACACACACACACACACACACACACACACACACACACACACACACACACACACAAACCCCACCTCACTCTCATTACACAGTAAGAGAAAAGGCATGACAGGTCAGTCAGCTGACTTCTCATCTCTGCTGTGGCACTGCGGTTTCAGTAAACTTTATTTCAGTGGCGAGACTTAAACTGTATGATCTGAGGTTGAACGTAGCCTCGTACACAGTTTGCAGTGTTGGCTTATCTTATTTCCTACCTTACTATTTATACAGTAAAATCTCACTGGTATGCAAAAGCCCTTGAGTCTGATAGTCTGATAATACCAAACGGTCAGAAAACCCCTACATTTCCGAACAGAGGTATTGTTTATAGCAGAAGCCTCTTGAAAAGCATCGTCCTAATCAAGAGGCTCCTGACAAGTCATTACATTTTACCAACTATTTGTTGGTACCCACAAAAAACATACACATAAAAAAAAGTATCAAACAAAAACAGTGCTAAAATCATTGTCATGACATTTTTTCATAATTATAAATATGAACATTAGAAGCAAGGTTTGAAATGAAAAAAATAGATACTTTTTCTTCTGGAATTTAAGGAAACCAAATTAAGAGCCTCATACATATCACAATAGGATGAAACAGATATTTCAAAATAAATCTACTATTGTAAATTGGCACATTTCACATGGGTTGGGATCGCCTGGAGGTTAAACATTCCTGGGAAAGTGTTTCTGCTGAGACTTGTACTAGAAAGCAGGATTTTGGCTTAGCGCGATAACTTCAGGTTTAACCCTGGGTTTTCAGTCTTCGCCATGGTCGCCAGAAGCAAGTTATGTTCGAGATAACAGATCTAAACATATAAAATCACCGCACACTGACCAATCAGTGGTCCCGTGGAGCTCGGTGCACAGATCGGGGGCAGGTCTTATAGGAGGATAAGAATGTTCAGAGACCGGTAAAGCCCTTTGGCTTTCCCTGATGATTTATATAAGAGATATAGATTCCCGTCGGAGGGAATGACTGATCTGTGTCAGCTTCTTCAGCAGTATGTTGCCAGTGTGACACGTCGGAATCGTGCGCTCCCGTAGACTTTGGCATTGTATTGCTTTACATTATGGCAGAGGGTCAGCTCCTCAGCAGGAGTGTACTCCCGTAGAACGGACCCCTCCTGACTTATTCATTTCATTTTTTTCCCCGTTGGCTGCAACAATGTCAAAGCCATTTCCTTCTGCCTCTGTACACCGATGTCATCCTACGACAGAGGCTGAAGCACTAAAGCCTTGTACTTGTTGTACAAAGATAGATGCAAGTAAGCCTATTTACCACTGTGAAGTATGTTTTTTTTATTTTTATTTTTATTTTTGTTTTTATTTTTTTACATATTTGTTCCCAAGTTTGTTTGACAAGCAGGGGCTTCAGCTGAAAGACTAAGGCTAAAATTCTCGTACATGCCATGAGAATACATCTAAGCAATACATCATTTAATACACAAATATAATGATTATAGTCAGATCTACTCATGCCTAATGATGGGCAGTAATATTATAAACCTATTGACGTTTACGCATTCACACAGTCAGCGATTTATTTGGCAGCTGCAGCCGTGTTGCTTTTAGCCTGGATTATGTGTTTAATTTCTTTGCATTTCTTTAATATTACAGTTTGCCCTTTGTTTGTAAAATATGCCGCTCTGCTGCCAGTAGACTTGTCCATGTTTGTGATTGGTCATATACTGTAAACGCCGCCCTGTTTATGTGAACGCACTCATAGCCAGATTAGGAAACCCTGGATTGATTTACCGAGTTGATAACCAACTTTGTGTGACCGATTAGCACTAACCTTGCTCATTAGGCTAAATGAAGCCAGAGATCGAAAAGACACCCTGGGTACGTTGAACCTGCTTGGTAGTACAGGCCTCTGTTCTCTACAACCCTGATCCCAGGATCACAAGCAGTGTTACCTCTCAGTGATACCTCCGCACTGGAGTTTAGACGTCTTCCTCTAGCTGGTGTCACCGCAGCTAAAAGGATTGTGGTCTGCTGCTGGAAACCACCGCACTCTTTAACAATAAAATAATGGCTGTTGTCCAACTGGAGCACCCCCTGTGCAAGGTTAAAAGCAACAAAACCCCAGAACACTTTTTCCATTGAAATATATTATATTTGAGTTGTATGAATGTTGTATATACCAGTGGTATATCCGTGTGTGTGTCCAGTATATGCATATCTGTGATACATCCATGCACGTTTATGAATGTTTCCCTCAAACATAAACCCTTTGACCTTGAAATAAGTGATTACATAACTTCCTTATTTCAACAACTAACTTTACGAAGAGTTTCAGTGAAGGTAGATGAGTAGCTACATACATGAGTGTGGGATAGGGTGATATCAGAGAGTGGAAAAGTGTTTGTGTGTCCAAGCATTGCTCACAACCCCCCCATCATTGTAAATGACATTAAAGGTAAGAGATGGGACATAGTATTTATAAGATACAAGATTTTCTCCTGAAATGAAAAGAAAAACTGTTTTGACTTTTGATTTTGAATTTATTTATATTTTTTAAATTTTAGATTCAAACACATTCTAATCTATATTTCCTCAACATTTTCTAAAAGTAAGTAACTAGTTTTTATATACAGTATACTTATTTGTTTACATATTGGGCAAATAAGCCTGTAAACTGCAGTGGTTCCTAACCAAGAAAGTGTAATTAGAGTGTGAGTGTCAATGCGACTGATAGATGGTTGTTTGTTCCTTCCTGAAGGCTGAGAAGGAATGTGCTTCTCCTCCGCTGGAACCTGAAAGGGCGTTCAAGCATATTATTGTGCTGTATAGGACATCAAGTAATTCTTGTTTGAGAGTTGGTTTAAACACCATAGGGGTGTTAAATTATGGTACAGTTTGTGTAGGTGCTGTGGAATGGTAACAATGCTCTCTCTCTCTCCCTCTCTCTCTCGCTCTCATTCTCTCTCTCTCTTGTTTTCTCCCCCTCTCTCTCGCACGCTCTCTCTCTCTTGTTTGCTCGCTCTCGCTCTCGGTCTCTCTCTCTCTCTCGCTCGATCTTTCTTTCTTTCTTTACTTACACACTTACTTACTTACTTACTTACTTAAATTCCAATTCAATTGCTTTATTGGCATGAACGTTTTGCCGAAGCATCAAGGTACAGATTGATTAAAGTATACAAAAAACCCACCAATAGCAGTTCTATGAGCAGTAATACAATTACAGAAAATATCTAAATAACAACTAAATCAATCTCTCCCTCACTCTCTCTCTCTCTCCCCCTCTCCCTCCATCCAGATAGGACTGATGTCTGTTACTGTGTTTCCTGTGCGGCTGCTGCTGGTGTCCTTCTTCATGCTGCTGGCGTGGCCCTTCGCCTTCACAGCCTCCCTGGGACGCTCTGAGTTTGTCATGGAGCCGCAGTCGTGGTGGAGGAGGTGTGTGTGTGTGTGTGTGTGTGTGTGTGTGTGTGTGTGTGTGTGTGGTGGACATTTGTGTGTGCAGGGAAGTGCGCACGCTACTAAAATATTCGAGATTACACAGAAATGAATGAAAATGACATGATAAACTGAGCTAAACAAACAAGCCCTTCGTCAACCACAGTCGGTGCTGATTGTTTAATGATGTCTGCTGAAAATGACATTAACATTCAATGTTTTGGGATATTGTATATACAGCACTGAAGTTGAAGGTGACCGTTGCTAGAAAGGAACAGATTTGGTCAGTCACACGCTTTGCATCAACTGCCTTATCAGGTTCATAGACCTGTCCCTACGAGTGATCATGCGAGCCATGTGGTTTGGCGGAGGCTTCCATTGGATCAAGGTGAAAGGGGAACGGGCGCCGCCCTCTGAAGCTCCCATCCTCACCGTGGCACCACACTCCTCCTACTTCGATGCCATCCCCGTCACCATGACCATGTGCTCCATAGTCACCAAACTGGAGAGCAGGAGCATTCCCGTCTGGGGCAGTGAGTAATACACATTTCTATCACCTCCATGTCCCGTAGGTTTACCAAGAGAAATTTACAGTGCAGTTACAGTGTGCATCTGTTTTCCCTTTAATGCAAACTAAGGGCAGTGCAGAATGCTGTGTAGAAGTTACCTGACCTAATATGAACTTAAAGCCAAATAAACTTGTGTTTGAACTACATGAATTTTTAGTCATCATACCATTTTGAATTTCTGAAATAACTGTAATATGTTGAATAAATAAAAGTGAATTTGCTCAACTACAAGTTAAATGGTCTGGCTTAAAATATTTAGTGCTTTGTACTGAATGAAATACTGAAAAACAGTAGTTTCAAATCATTTTTTTAATATTAAATTTCAGTTCTCTTAATTTAGATTCAGCTTTCTGCGACAGGTATTAGGTTGAACGTTGGCTATAGTATACTAGACAGAAATGATTGTCCTTTTACATTTTTCCTTCACAAAACGACACTGCGTCCGTGACTTGTAATTACAGATGAAGATATTTTTCGGTGATATTTTACTGCATTTAAATGTGAGGGCTGCCAGCATGGTAGAGGAGGAGTCCTGTGTGCTCAGTCTGAGAGCTGAATTAGGAAAATTAGAAAGTAAAATTTATCACAAAAAATGTATATTATAGAACTCTATATATTATTTTTAAATATTTTTGCAGCACTAGTTAACTTATTTTTTTGTTATTCTGGCAGATATTCTCCCCATTTTCTCTTCAATTTCTATTTCTGCAACAATATCTGTTTTGTTCTTTTCTCAATACGACCTTGTTTACTGTAAACCACAGTGAATAGTGTCTTCTTGTAGCAGGAAACATCAACTTTTGGCATCATTGGGACATAACAGGGTGACAATTTGTGTAAACCAATCTTCTCTTTTAAAAAAAAAGGTATATTTTGGTGAAAATCTTTTAAAAATATATTATTGGAAACAGTGATCCTTAACTGTACATAATAGCTCCCTTCTTCTTTAAGTGTTTTTGTCTTCTCTCTTGCTCTGGCATACGTCCAAAATGTTTCTCTTCACCATTGTCCTCCCAGCTCTGATCAGCTACATCAGGCCAGTGTTTGTGTTCCGCTCGGATCAGGACTCTAGAAGAAAAACTGTCGAGGAAATCAAGCGGAGAGCCCGGTCTGGAGGGGAGTGGCCTCAGGTAACACACATGAAAATGCACATACATAGGCCGTACATACACACAGAGAAACAATGATCTCCCCTCAGCTCACACGGCATGGGAAGTCACACACAGATCAGGGCCACTTTAAAACAACAAAGAAGAGCCAGGTTCATCTGTCTAGAGGTGTATGATAATATGCGTTTGTTTGTTCCAGATCATGATATTTCCAGAGGGGACGTGCACCAACAGGTCGGGTCTCATCTTATACAAGGCTGGTATGTGTTCAGTCCCCTCCCTGCTTTAGGCACCATGAAACCAAGTGGAAAGAGAGAGAGAGAGAGAGAGAGAGAGAGAGAGAGAGAGAGAGAGAGAGAGAGAGAGAGAGAGAGAGAGAGAGTGTGTGTGTGTGTGTGTGTGGTGACATTTTATTGATTGAAGATTAAATGTTTTTCCCCTTCTAACTTGAAACCAAATAGCATGAATTTGTGGAGCCATAATCACTAACTATTTCATAAATGGTCCAAAAACTAGTTTAAGAGACACTTCACAACTTAAAGCTACCAGTTATTTGTTTTTCGGTCGGTTGGTCCATCAACTCATCTCACTATTTCAACATCAGCAGGTTTAAGGTTTCACTTATTCAGAGAAATAGATGTACTCGATGGATCGATTCAATATCTGTACAGACATTCATGGATCACAGGCAGCGTATCCTTACTTTTTCCTTATAGAGCCATCATAAGGTCCAAATTTCAATCTGACCGAAACTGTTCCAATACCCAACGTGAGGTTTTGAGCATTTACAGTATGTGCACATTCATGCCACGGCAAGTATTAGGCAAGTGTTTCCCACATCGGAAAAATACCAGCACACTTAATCCACACTGGATTTGCACTTTTCCTTATACTCCTTGAAAGCAGTATCCAGAGCTCAGTGTGTCAATTCTCCACGGTCTGCTGCACCACACTAGTCCAGTGGTTGGCAGCAACGCAACTTTAGGCTGGTTTGACATGAGGAAGTTTAACTTTACGACATGTTGGATTCAGTGTTATTATTTATGTCCAGACACTACAGAACAGTAATTGGTTGTGATTCATGGTAATTTCCAGCCAGGGTTGTGTCTGTGTGTTAACAGAGAGATTGTGTGTGATCACTTTGTTCTGTGTTCATTTCATTCAGTGTGCCTGGACTTGTAAATGATTATTTATGCATGGGGTTGACTGCATAGCTGCCAACTCCAGGTGTAGATGTCTGGGCAAATTCATTTTATGCTGTCCCAGCAGGTTTGGGCTCAGTGTCTTGCTTACGGACACCTCAACAGGACACATAACTGTTGCACCCAATGTTTTTTGGGTTTGTTTTTCTGCTCCCATCCTGTGTGTGTGTGTGTGTGTGTGTGTATATGTGCGCGCGTGGTGTCAGCCATTGTTCCCTGCCTGCTCTGTCTAATCCCCTTTCTTCCAGTCTGTAATTCTGTCATTCCCAGTAAGCCCTGTTGGTCACACTCTGTCCTGCTTTGGTTGTGTGTGTGTGTGTGTGTCTGTGTGTTTGTCCAGCTTGATCTGTCTGTTGTGTGTTAACAGTCCTCTCTGGATGTGTCTCCTGTAGTTATGTCTCTTCACTGGCTCCCAGCACAACAGAGCAGCAGTGTGTGTGTGTTTGTGTGTGTGTTTTAATGCCACCTGTGCATGACGTGCTCTGCAGATACCTCCAGCCTTTTTGTGGTGTTCAAAAGGCCTTTTTATAGAGTCGTCACTTTTATGTTCACCCTTCTCTCCCTGTCTGTCCCCTTACTGTAGTCATATTATTATTCAGAGGGTGTGGATAGTGAGCACTGTTATGCTCCTTCATGTTCTTTCACAGCGTCCTGTGCAGCGAGACCGATATGTGGGGCAAATATTATTCTACTGATAATCAGACGTTGGCCACTCATCCATGTTTGATGATGGAGTTTCCTTGTTTACTCCAGCTGCGTAGAGTCAATATGTTGTGCATCACTGTATTTTGATCTGATTCAACGCAAGGATGTTCTCTGGTGTGGAACATTTTTACTCCACCGCATTCATAGGTGTCGTATTAAAGCAGTAGTGAAACCAGCCTCCTCCCCCTGCCTAAAGGACCTATTAATTATATACATATTTAAACACATTTAAAGAGTTTAAATATATACAGCATATTCTTTCTGGCTGTATTCTACTTTACGTAATTGTAAATTTAAGTTACTCAATTTGGTGTGTAGTTGGTCATTGTGCAACGGAATATTTAATTTCTAGGAAACCCTGAACAGATTATATCTTGAATACATTTTATCTAGTGTTACCCCACAACACGTAATTTCAGCCTTAAAATACATCAGTTAAAGCTGCATTAATCAATAATTCTGTACTCTGCGTCTCTGTAGTTCCCTCAGGTATATGGAACATTTTAGCATCTTTCAGCTCATGGTTTTGGTTTTACCATCCACAACTTTAGCATGTTGGTTCTCTGCAATTATCAGCCTTGTTTCCAGCGGCATCAGGCAGCTGTTTTCAGCAAAAAGCTCAGATAAATCCACTGTATGATGTCTGCCCGGCACCAGAAGGCAGATAGACTGAGTTAGTGACTAACTACTAATCATAGTGGTGTATTTCTGAGTGCTAATGTTGCTTTGTGTTTGTTGGATGATGATGATGATGATGATAATAATAATAATAATAATAATAATAATAATAATAATAATAATAATGTAAATAGGCAACTGTTTGCTAACACATAAGCCATATCAACCTTACAGCTTGTTAAAGCTTTATTCTCATTAGTAATATTCCTATCTGAATTTGACCTATTCAAGGCTCACACAGTAGCTTGAATAGGGCTTTGTCCAGTAATAAATACTGTATGTAGCTTCTATCAGACATCAGTCATCAGCAGGACATTATAGAGTCTCCATAGAGAGCTGCCAGGGCCGGAGGTTATCCTGAGGTTGTGAGCTTCATCTAAACCAGTACACAGCTTAGACCAATACATAGTTCTGTCTCTCTGCTGAGTTCAAGCCACTTAAAATCTGTAGAAAACAATGTGGTACTTTGGTACTTAAATGTTTTTGCTAATATTATATGGATGCAGTAACTGACCAACTAAAACTGACTAAAAAGCAAACACTGGTACAGTTCCATCTCACCACCTCCCTCTCCTCTTGTCTTCCTCAGGTGCTTTCATACCAGGACTCCCAGTGCAGCCTGTGGTGCTGCGCTACCCAAATAAGCTGGTAAACACAGTTTGTTTGAATTCTTCCCTTACCTGTAACAATGGACATAATTCATGCTCAGCCCCACTCCACCTGTATGTACACCATGTACACAAACCCACACACACTGACACATACCTGTGATGTAATGGTTTCTTTCCCTTGCGTTAGTATGTGTCCCTCTTGTGTTGAATGACTTCATGTTCTAGTGGGATGATATTACATCCCCCTCTTTCTCTCTCAATCTTTCTCACACACACAGACACACACACACCCACACACACACGCATACACACACACACACACGTTTGTACTTCTATACTTGTGAGGACATTTATTGACAAAATGCATTCCCCAGGCCCTTACACTAACCTTAACCTAAATGTAATTCTAACCTGAACCTTAAAACCAAGTCTTTGAAGGGCTCTGAAAGTGAGGGCCGGCAAAAATGTCCTCCCTCCCATGGTGTAGAACTCAAATTGGTTCTCACACAAACACCTACACACACACAGGTGTCATGTCTCTGTCTCTGCACCTCTCCCCGCTCTCTCATGAATTATGCACTTCGTATTACCTAGTTTTTGTCTATTTCCCTAGAAAGCTGTTGTCACTGTCTCCCTTTGTGCCAAGTTTAGTCACTGTGCTGACTTTTAGTGACAACGTGGCAGCACAAGGCAGTTAAGTGAGGCAAATAAAAAACCCCACAAAGTAACTTGTCCATAGTTTGTACATTCCTGTCCAGACTCCTTATTTCTTCACCACCAGAAGTGTTTCCATTCCATCTGTTTCCATCTGTTCATTTAGCCGTAGGGAAAATGGAAATGGAAACAACAATAAACAATCTACACCAAGTCCAGCACTCAAAAGAAATCACACAAATTACTGTTTGTAAGCAAACCACATCAAAACATATTCAACTTTTGGAATCTACAGTACAAATGTGCAATACCAACAATTGATACAGACACATAAGCTAATACTTTGTTAATCCCACAGCAGGGAAATGTACAGTGTTACAGCAGCAAAGGGTATAGCACAGTAGCTGAAGCATTAATAAAAAGAACAAGATATAATAGATGAACATGAACATAAACAAATGGATGTAGGTAAGTATGAAGACACATGAACTGATGACAGTTTGGTCATCCAGTTTCAAGCACCTATAGTGGAAAATAGTGAAGTGACCATAGCTGTGTTTTTTAATCGTTATGCCCTAAATTAAAAATGCATAGACTTTGCATTACCGTTGACCATTATGGAAAGAAATGTTTATGGATTGATTTTAAATTTTTAATTTTTCTGGCTAAAAAAAGTGTTGCAACAATATCAATATACATCAATGTAACAATATTTAGGCAATCCGCTGTAATGTGTATAAAGTTGTTTGGTCTTCAGCCATCCTCAGAACCCAAAGACAAACACAACTGAGGGAAATAACAAACAGCAACTCCAGGAAGTTGGAGAAGTTGTTGGAGATTGACTTGCGAAATGCTTCTGTGTTTGTGTGTTTGTATTGAGCCATTTCCTCTTTCTCCTTCCTCTCCACAGGATACTGTTACATGGACGTGGCAAGGCCCCGGGGCGTGAGTGTTTCTGTCTTTCTCTCACACACCTTTGCTCTTACACACACACACACACACACACACACACACACACAAACAAACACACAGCTTTTACTGCCCTTTGCTAAGTATGTAGTTAAAACACCAGTGACCTGTTTCACATTAAGAACAAACATAGTAAGACGCTGTAGGGAATACCTCTATTTTTCTCCAGTGCCATCTGTTCAGTCTCCATCCACCATATTATTTTCCCATTCCTTGTCACGTACAGATAAAGCCAACTCTTCTATCTTCCAGGTTCAAGATCCTATGGCTCACTCTGTGCCAACTTCATAATCCCATGGAGATAGAGGTGAGTGGCTTAGTTAGCCAGAAGTCAGTAAAACTTGCTTTCCTTTTTTTTGTCACAGCATTGTCAGTCAGATTTTGTCCATCTAATGTAGTGAATGTGATATATGTACGCACCAGTGCACAGTCACAGTTTTGTGACAGGACAACGGGATTAAGTTGACCCACTCTGTGCTTTTTCAGTACCTGCCTATTTACAATCCATCAAGCGAGGAGAAGGAAAACCCTGCCCTGTTTGCCAATAATGTCAGAAAGCTCATGGCCAAGTGAGTGTGCTTTTATATAAGTGTATTTGTGTTTATATAAGTATCTTTGCTCAGCGTTGGTTGTGTGCTTGTTTTGGACGACCATAACAAACAGAGGTATGTGACATACTCATAAACCTTTCCCTCCATCCCGATAGGGCGCTGGAGCTGCCACTCACAGACCTGTCCTTCGATGATCGTGAGATCAGCCTATCGAAGGGCCCACTGCGCATATATGACTACAGCAGCCTGCTTGAGCTCAACCGGCTGGTTTGCCGCTTGGGGTGAGCAAGGGAGACTGGAATGACTGGTCGGGCTGGGTGGAGGGTGGGTGGATCCGGGACTGAAAGTGAAGAAGCACTGACACCTATTGGTGGCAGCATAAAACACAGACAGGGAGATCCGTCCCCAAGAACAATATGATTTAATTAGTCCAAATCCAATGAGGAAAGGTTGGGTATTATAAGGGACAAATGTTCTGCCAAGACTGAATATTTTTTAAATTAAAGAAAAATGAAAGATGGCAGCTTTTCTCTATTAGTTATCAGCAATCAGGTTTTGTATCCATTACCATAAGAAAATTGTCAGATATCTGTAAGCATGTGATTATTTAGTTAATTAGAGAAGATATTAGTGACATAAAGAGGTAATCCTACAAGTGTTTTCATTTAACAGTATTTATAACATCGACTATAATCGGCACATGTTTTTCTCATCTGAACCCGTAAATGTTAAAGATACCCAAAGAGGGATCAATGATTTTTTTTCATTGTCTTTTTTTTAATTAGCTCCAATTTGTGAGCAGTTATCTCTTTAAAATGATCCGTTAGTACTAGGTGGGTAGTATGCAAAATAATAACATTCTTCTGATCATAAACTGAATATGAGGGAACCTTTATAGAGAATCTGAATCATGTGACTCACTTTATTATCTCTATGAATACAGAGACACCAGCTATCTCTTTTCCACATTGATGGATTTCTTTTTAATTGTAACATTTGATTCAGAAAGATTGAGTTTTATTTAGCCATGTACCTGAATATGAGCTATTGTGTCAAAGTAGTCATAATTTTGTTCATAGTCTGTGGTTTATTGTAGATAGAAAAACATTTTAATGATGTCAGTGTAAGACTAGACCTTTGTTCCATCTTTACAATAATACTTCATTATTAGTATAAGTGAAGTGGAAAGTGCTATTCTTACAAAAAGCAGGCCCTTCATTAGTTCAACTTCTTTTTGAAGGGGCTTTTAGAATAATTACAACGGCCAATCAACGGAGGGAAGGAACTCATAATGGTTAACACTATGACTAACTAATACATTGTTGCATGATGCGATTTCTTCATGTTTTCTCTTGTCCACTGTGTATTAACAGGCTGAGAGCAGGATCGAGAGACAGAGTGCTGGAGGAGCAGGCCAGAAGAGCCAGAAAGCTGCAGGGGGATAAGCTGGGTTTGGAGGACTTTGCCCAGTTCCTCAACCTGCCAGTTACAGACACACTCACACAAGTCCACAGCTTCTTCGACCAGGTAAACACAAAGAGATCCGAGGTTTTGTCTTTAAAAAAAAAAAAAAAAGTGTATATATGTAAGTTTTGTATAATAACAGACAACGAGATTACAAACTGGTAAAAGAGCACATATGGAACAGTATAAAAATAAAGCTTTAAAGATGATGCCAATCCAGCTGAATTGTATTGGCTAGATGTTCCAAACCTTGCAAGCTCTAATAGAAAATACTTTGTCATGAGCCACAAAAAAATGTGTTTATAGATTTAAAGATCTTCATATCAAACTAGAGGCCAGCAGAACTTGCTGTGCCGTGTAAATAAAGCAGTTATATCTTTAATCAAAAATAGAGATCCTTAAATGTAGCTTTGTAAAAATCTATGGTTTAGATCAAATATAGAAAAAAAATAAGAACCTTTGCAAAACTGGTCATACAGAAAAAATACAATGAATTGTAACCACCTAAAAACTATCTTTGACGTTGTTTGGCCTTCCTACCTTGTGTTTTTAGGCCTTTTGTGTGAACATTTCGACAAGGCAGGGTTTTAAATTATCTCTTCTCTACGTTTCTCTTAAAAAAGCTTTAGCGTTTAACAAGGAGACAGTGTCACTGATTCAAAGCACCAAAAGGTCTAAACCACTGCTATTACTGAACTTAGTAGGTGACTCACTGTAGGTTTCATGTGTAGAACTGGTCTGACAATGACTCATCAGCTCTCCCTTGTGGAATCTGCAGTTTGCTAAATGTAATAGTGGTGATGATTGTTTTTCGTGATAATGCTCTTTGTCCAGTTAAGTTTACATGATTTCAACCAGCAGATTTTCATAGGAACATATATTTGTTTTGTTTTTTAGCTGCTTCTGCTCACTAAGATCATTTTGTTCCCAGCATGGAGACGGACAGATCGACATCAGACACTATCTTATTGCTCTGTCCACCGTTTTTCGACCATCAGAGTCGATGGAGACCCTCAAATTGGCCTTCAAGGTGAGCACATTTGCTGTTAAATCTGGTCTGATGTACAGTAGTAGAGTAGTAAGAATATATGTTGTCGTGCAGATGTATGAGAGCGAGGAGAACGGGGAAGTCCTACAGGAGGAGCTCGCCACCATCTTGGAAATAATGCTGGGAGTGAAAGAGGTGGAGCTTTCAGGTGTGTTTTTAACGCTTGACGGAGCGGAAACAGGAAAGATCACATATGGTAAGAACCGGCTTTTTTGTCATTAAGCATTTTTCAACTTTAGTACAACATGCACTGTGATACCTTTGCACATATGAGACCATTATGGAGATGATTGACAGCATCTAAGAGCGTGTCCTCCATGCTGTCACCATCATATTTGATTTCTTCTTGGCATCACTGAAGAGGATAAGTACCGTCTGCCGTTGATTTTCCAGGGTCCTTTACATCCAATATATGCCTTTTTCTAGAAACTGTCAAAGCTTTTCCGTGCACTTTTCTTTCTCTTTTGTCCTATAAAGCAATTTTTCCTTTTAACATAAAACAGTCAAGCAGATTTCCAGATTTCTGTGCATAATGTTAAAGGAAGTATACAGACAAATAGGAGCTGTAATGGTCTGTAGTCATCATAGTAATTATACTAATGCCTTGAAATGAAAAAAACACATACATGTCACACCTTAAATTTTAAATAAAAGCTTTATTCCGGTTCCCTCTTGACCAAAAAAAAGATATCAGATTTTAATTTATTATTAAGTAATCACATTCAACACAATTTTTCTATGTTTTGCACCCTTTTCCAGATGAACTTCATCATTTTATAGAGCAGCACCCATGCTTCGTCCAGGATAGTCTTGATTTTAAAAACCACCCACGCAACTTCTGCTTAGGGCGACCAAAGAGCAGCAACGGCCGGAACCACAACAAAGAAGACTGAAGACTAACTGGAATCCGACCACTCTTTACCTTCTCTATCTGATATCTGATGTAACAGCATCTCCAAATGCTGCAACCTACCTACCACCACTGTGCCTTTAAGTGCAGGTAGAGAAAGAGGAACAGACGGAGAGTAACACAGTTGTAGCAGCAAGGATGGATCGGTGCCGCACGAATGACGGAATCAGTATCTCTACTCCACCACTTTATTCTCAGTTCTTCTCTGAGCTTTCTTTTGCCTTCCTGTGTTTGTTGTTTCCATCATGAAATAGAGAAACATGCTTTTTTTTCCTGCTCTGCAAATATATTATTTATTTTTATTTTATTTTCTTATTAAGTACAGATATTTAAGAATTTAGTTGATAAAAGTGGGGTTGTTTTTTTTTAATGCCTTTAAATGACTTTGTGTTGAAGGTTAGCTTTGTTGTTGGTCTCAGGCAAATGGACACTAGCACATCGCCCTATCCTCCTTCATTTACATAGTGTACATAGAAACTTAAGTTCAGGTAAAATGGATGAGGATATACACCGTGGTGAGATGTTATCACAACAAACTATGTAACAAATACTGGGTAAAAACACCAAAAAGACAAATCTGCCACTTAATCCAGAGAAATCATTCCTTACTTCAAGCAGCTGTGTCACTGCCATAAGTAGCCTATACAAACCAAGAACACTTGCAAAAAAATTGTTGTTAAGGACCAGAAAGTGACTTATTCTATTTTGATTATATTGATTATTGAATATCAATCAAATCGTACAACCATGTTTTTTTTTTTTGTTCGTTTCTTTGGGTGATATGAGTAATGTTCTAGCTATTTTGCAACATTTTAATGCCCATACTGTTTTCCCAAAGTAGTTTTTCTCCACCTTCAAGGAAAATTATTTTAAAACTGAGTAGTTTTTCTACAGAAATACATTTTTTGGAGCAGCAGACTTTTCCTTTAAACTTCCACAGATGGATATAACATATTACACATACTGTATCTTCATTTTGCCTGTGCAGGTCTCTGATGGTTTAAATATTGATCTCAGATTGACACATTTTGTACCTTATGGCTGCAATCTTCCTGTAATGTTTCACCTTTCAATTAAATGCAAAAATCAAAGCTCCATGTTTTTATTTTACAAATAAAATGTTTTTGGTTTTTTGTTGTAGTTGTTGTTGTCACCTCCTGTTTTTAGCCACTAGGTGGCGCACTGCTTTCACACATTCGCCTCAAACTGGTTCAGGCTCTTTGACTCCCTCGAACTGACTTGCAGGACTTACACTGTATGAATCAAGTCAGTGGTTCTTGCATTTCCTAAACCTCATTGTTGAAATGAATTTTAACTTTATTTACTTATTCATCTGTAGGTTCTGTCCTTATTATCTATGCTGAAGTGCTTTGTGTGTCCCTTTGATCACTGCTGGTGATCATCCAGCACATTTCTCCAGGCTGTACCTCCCTGCTGTTGCTCTCGTAATGGTTCATCTTCTCAGAGTCCACGTGGTGGTGCTAGCTCCCTAAACTATACACACCAGAGAGCCCATGCACCACTGCCCACCTGATGGACAGGAAAAGCATTACCTCATCCCTTCCTTTCATTCCTTCAGGTAAAAATAGACAGATTAAGCCCAGGCTTTGATGAGAGAAACCTACAGAGGAGGAGTGGAAGCAGGGAAAGAGGGATGGAGATGGAGGAGAGAAACTAAATGGATCGTTCTGCTCCAAATCCAATTCCTAATAGCTGGAGGGAGGGAGGGCGGGTGGGAGGAGGGAGAGAAGAAAACAGTCAAAGAAAGAGGAGAGGGAGAGGGGGAGAGGAGATATCACGTCTAACAATTAAGACCTGCCTTCGGGGCCTAAAGAAGAAGCTTTGTTGAGAACATATAAATTGCTCATTGAGCAGTGCCTCTCTGCAGTCTCTCTCAGATACTGCTGCCTCAAAGGAATCTGCCATAAAAGACAGCAGCTGCAGCCTGCAGCCCACCACATAGGAGGGCTGTTGACGGTATTTGGGGATCCGTCTCCAGCCGTCATCCTGGCCAAGCAAAATCCCCCCCTGCAGTAAACACAAACCTGGATCTAATCCCAGTGACTGCAGTTGAGGAAACATCACAGTACATCCACTGGAGATCCCGTGCGGTTACTGTACCAGGGTCAAACATCCAGCTCGGCCAGCAGTTGTCTTTAAAGCCTCCTGATAGCCTCTGCCTGGAAATGAGCCTGTTTGCTTTTCTCTGAGCCGGGTTGTGGAGGTCTGCACCGGCATTTACAATATTTAAAAGCAAAGTTGTATCTTTTGAGGATAATTCGATATGATATTAAAGGTTTAGGTTTTATCGAATTTGGTGACCTGTAGTCAGTCGAACACCTCCTGCGGTTATTCCCAACCAAGGGCACATGTACCCCAGGGGGTTTGTGGAAAGATTGTGGAGTAGCTCAGTTACTTTGAATAAATTATAAATGAGGATTTAATAAAAAAAAACAACAAAACAACCATTTACACTTATTTAGAGAGTACATGACAACTCACAAGTGAGCAGAGAAGTCTAAACAGTTAGCTAAAATGAATGGATAAATGGAGTTCATCTGACGGGATTATGGAAGTGCATCAGTCAATAAAAGGTTGGGAACCACTGATCTGAGGGACCTTGAAAAATGATGGGTATCCTTTTCTTAAATTAGGATAATCTCCCCTTTAATTGACCAAGTAGTAATAGCTATTTTTTTTTTATAAACCCCCTATGTGTTCACTGTGTAATTCCTGTCCAGTTGGAATTTTTCAATTAAACTGCATTTCAGTGTGTTTTAGCTGTGACCTGATTCTGCTTAACTATTCACTGCTTTTGTGAAATGTGTTGTGGGGGGATTGATTGATGACACATCTGGGCAAACGTGTCTCCTGCCACTCAGCTTCATGTTGTGGTTTCGTCGTGCTCATCGGCCCACTGGGTTCATTAACGAAAAAAAGGACATTAAGTCACCAACCGATAGGTTTGTTTTTTACTGTGGCAGCACTAGTTTACAGTCAGTAAACAACAAGAAACATATATCACAAAATACTACACAGTTGTGAAAGATTGTTTCATTTATTTATTTTATTTCGATTATGTAGGAGGAATCCAGTCCTCAGTTTCAACTGGGATTGACAGATCCTGTTAGACTGAAAGGCAATGTTTCTGGAAAGAAGACCTGTCTAGAGGTGATTTTTCATTCAAAATCATTGTATACAAAGAGATTAGAAATCAGGGTGAGTGATGGTTAACAACGCAAATAAAGTACATTCCTCTTTGTTGTTGCTCAATGCCCATTCTACCTTGTAACACAAGCTGTTGCTCAGCAAGTGTCAGCTGATATTAAACAACTGGCAAGTTTTCTGATTGTGCAGCTGGACAAAAGTCTGGTGAGTGGTAAGCTCCACTCCTGTGTTGATGTCAACCAGCTGGACGGACATGGCATAGTACGGGTGAGGTTGTACAGCTGTAAGGCTGTCGGCACCGCGGTGCTTTGATCTAAATGCAAACGTCAGCATGTTAAAATGCTCATGATGACATGATTGTCTGAACCAATTTTCCTGACAATAGGTGTAATAGCTGTGGAGACATTTCACTCAAAACCGCAAATGTCAACCTTATTATGGGGAAGGAGAAAAAGACAGGGGATCACCAAAGTCATGTGGGGAACATGAATGTACAAGATTTTGAGCCGACCCATCTAGAAGGCAAAATGTTTAAGTTTTTCACTCTAGGAATAAACACTTCGACCTCATTATGGCGCTCGATGAAACGTCAGGGGGTCACCAAAGTCATCAGGATTCATATTCTAGGGACCATGAATGTACCAACATTTCATGGCAATCCATCGTACAGTTGTTGAAATGTCTCAGTCTGCACGGACTGATAAAATGCAGCCTACTGATTCTCCTCAAGACGTAGGATGCCACTCCTCCTCATCTGTTTATCTTTATCTCTTCTATGGTCAATGGTAAGCTGTACATTTAACAAAAGCAGTCCACACTGACGCTTTTATGTGATTGGCTCTTGGTTCAACTCACTTTGTTCTGGTTGGGTGTAAAGAGCAGCCCGACATCTGTGGGCTGCCTGTGGAGGTTCCACACTCTTACTGTATTCTTGTTTGGACTACTGGCCTCACACCACAGACTGTACTCCTCTTTTCCCTCATGAGGGTTTTGTGCACTGCCTGCTCCAAAAACAGAGTGATGTAGGTGTTGAAGATGGGATGCATGCTTGTATTAAATTCTTCTGAGTCACTTGTTATGTTTTCATAGTCCTACCTGCTCACTTTTGAACATCCCTCCTCCATGTTACATCCAAACATGTTTATTATTTTTGATACATCAAATGTAAGAAGCGAGATGCTGTCTCAGAAAAAGGAATAGGCATCATGCTGCTTCCCTCAGAGTGATTCTACCATTCTACACAAAATCACACCAAGAAGCATGTTAACCCATGTTAATGGGTTTGGAATTTGAAAGAATGGCGGATGTTGCGAACAACCTTTTCAACTCACGGCCATTTAAAAAGCTGTTGAAAATGCTTGATGGTCAATAGGTTGAACCCATAGAATATTGCCATACATGTATAATTCATCCTTCATTTTTTTTCTTCTATGTTGCATGAACATGGCATTGAAACATGCACTTGATAAAGGAACCCTCACAATAAAAGACACTCTGTGCTGTATGGAGCCCATTAGCCTTTGAGACAAGCAGGCAGGCAACACTTGTGTTCAGAGATGGAGAGATGTAAAGGAAGCGAGAATGTGGCTGGAAGGTTCAAGGCGAGTACCAAGAAAATAAATCAGAACTTGGCGGATGCGATTGTCAGTGTGCAAACAGGATGTAGAGCCTATCAGGTAGAACTGGCTGTGAGCACCGTCAGAGAGCAGGCTGGGCTCTCTATGGAGGAGAAACGCCAGGACAAGGACAATTACAGCGATGACAAATGTTCCAAATGGAGATGGGACTCTACAGGCCTGGGTACAAACACTTTGAGTGAGGTCGTTTAAGGAGCATACCTTTTTTCATGTTTTCACCCATTTACTACAAATCATGAATCCCATACATTACTGCTGACTATTTTGCAAACCATGCTCTGTTGTTTCAGCTTTTTGAATAAACACTTTCTACCTCCCAGACAGTCTTTGGCCTCCATTCATTTGTATACCGTATTAAAACAAATGACAGAAATGCGCTTGAGTAGCTTGAGAAGAAAAAGCTGGTAAGTGGACCTTGAGTTAAGAGTTGTTGTTTTTTTTTAATTAAAGTCTGCTAATTGGTTTTCATGAAGAAAAAAGTTTAGAATGTCCCCAGACTCATCCTTCAAATTGCACTGACTAAATTTTTTATCAATAGGACAAAAAGTCATGTTTACACAGAAACCTGGATGTTCAATTAATCTGAGAGTCTCGAGAATACCTCACACACTGTTTTACAGACCGGCATCTGAATAAAGGACAATCTTTTGGTTCATTTAACACAACCCAGAGACCACTCTACAAGCTGTTAGGAGATGTGATGTTCAATTTGGCATTCCTGGAAGCATTATCAAACTGAGTGAGTTACAAGATATGGCTGAATAAAGAAACAAAAAGCTCTTTTCTGTTTTCATGTTTCTTGTTTTTATTGGTAGCTCCTTTCATCATGCTGTCTTACATTACGGCTCTTTACCAGGATTTTATTGATTTGACATCCCTGTGAATGTCCTGTATCTTTCTGGTATTGAACATTGTAACAGGTCTGGAGGTTTTGTAAAGCTGATTAGAAAGCGGATGCAGGTCTAATTTATCATATCCAGTTAGTGGCATCCTATTCCCACCCCGGTGCCAAATGGACAGGTCGTCATTTTGCCTGCAGCAGGCTGTCAGTGGGACTGAGGCCTGTGTGTGGTTGAATATGCTAGTGTGTGAGCGTCCATCCTGCCTTCAGCATCAGTCCTTTTCACTGCAGCCATAATTACCACTGTCTGAGGGTAACCAACAGTGGCGGATCTCATTATGCCATGATATGGGTCGCGTCTGCATATACAGGCGCACATACACTGCCTATTTACATATGAATGTATCCATTTTTGCACACACACCCACAAGCAGGCTCACACTCATCTATCCACCCACACACACACACACACACACACACAAACACATACAGAAACACACACAAAAACACAGCATTTACATATAAAAGCTTTAATGTGCGACACACACGTTACATAGTGCACACACACAGCAGCCTATTCATGCATGCACCTCACACATATGGGCTACTCATAAATTTAGACACTTCCGTCAGAAGGCCCTTGCCAGCCGACAGGGATATGAACCCAATATAGCATCCCAGAGATAAGCCAGTGACTCTGGAAGCAGAACTAATATTATTTGCACGGTGTCGAACGTTTATCTGGCGCCGCCTGCAAAGTGATGGTTCGGTGTCACTTTTGTTTAATAATGATGTGCCAATAGTAATATGCCTGCTGGCTGGAAACCTATTACAGTTCAAAAGATTATCCAAATACAATCTAATTTGGAATATTGCATTTTGACAGCCTGTGACTGGAGGAGGTGGGATGGTAATGCGATATTTTCTTTCCTTTTTAAAAATTCCAATTAACATTTTTAATGCTCAACAAACCAATGGTGACTGCAAATATGCAGAGGTGTTTGACTGTGCCAAATCTCCTGATGGGTTTCAGACAAAGGAGAGGGAAAAATAACTTTTGCACAATGCAAACTTTTGATTAGGTGAGTGCCGTGTTTGGGCTCTCCTGTCAGTTGACTTTAAATTGACATTGTGAAAAAGAGATAATCCTTTAAATATACTGTAGTAGAGGTAACACTGTCAAACTGTTTTACACTATCAACACAATCCTTAGTTTACATTCATCATTCTTATCAGGGACGACAGAGTTGCCTTCTGTTGTCAGACTAAGTGGAGCAGTCTTACACTCTACCTACTTTAATGTCACGTAGATTTACATTCACAGCCTGTAAATTAGAATTACGCAAATACTGCTTATGACCTACACGGTTATGACTTGTAAGAGTAAATAAAAAAGAACAAAAGTGGTTTAGTCACAGAACTCGACATTCACTGGAGATGGCCACTTATTACACAGCACATTTTTCTTAAGACACAATAATCATCCAAAATACCACCGATATCACTTTATTATAATCTGTCTTTCGGATACCTGCAGCCTTGAATTTAGCTACCTTATTATCACCTTCCTCTCATAAATACTTAACCAAGATGGATCAACACTGTAGATGAAATTGTTGGAAAAAAAGGGAAGACTTTTACTAGTTATTAAAATTAAGTTATTAAAATTGAAATTAAAATCCACCTCAGATCATCTGACATCGTTATATATCATCAATATCTAATGTTTAATGTATTCCTGGAGTTATTTTGTGATAAAGTGTTTTAATTTACTTTTTTTGTTCATAGCCACTTCCCCTCAACTCATCTACAGTACCTCTTCAGTTAGTGATTTCCTGCTTTTCAGGGAACGTCTTTTGACAACCACCAAAAAGCAGTGAGTTGTAGCTTCAATCAAAGTGGGTGCATGGGCTCATTAATATCACAACAGTGGAATTATATTGTTTCATCTGAATTTGGAAGGTTTTAAGATCTTGAGCTTTGAATGTTTAATTTTCAGTATCCATAACTTTGTCCTGTCTGTCTTGTTTCTTGTTACATCATGTATCTGTACAAGATGTCTTTTAAAAGTGCAGTGGTGAACACCTGGTAGAAATGTAAGTTGTTAATTTATGCACAGATCGCCTGTTCTCTGTTGTTGTATACCTCACACTGACAGGCATGAATGTGTGAACCAAATATCACACCGATCCATCCAATGGTTGCTGCGACTTTTTCACTCAAAGCCACAAATGTCAACCTCATGGTGGTGCTAGAGGAAAAGTCAGGACACCACCAAAATCATTAGGATTAATCCCCTGGGCAACATAGATATACACACCACATTTCACACCAATCCATCAGATAATTGTTCAGATATTTAAGTCTGGACCAAAGCAGTGGAGCGACCGACAGACTGATATTGCCACCCCTCAAGCCATGCCGCTACAGTAGCATGGCTAAAAACCACTTACAAAAAGTCAATTTACCATTTCATATTCAAAACACTGTCTTGTTCATTTTCATTTGATATAACTTAATTGCCTTGCAACTGTAGCAACATCCCTTTAAAAATAATCACAATGATGATTTTAAGGTTTGACCTAAAACTGATCAGTATAACAGAATGTAGGTTGGTAAGTAATCAACATTAATCAACTCTAAATTAAGTTAATGTTTGGTTTTTTTTACTGAATTGGTCAGGTTTCTTAATGAGGATCAGCCTTAATGTTACAGTAATTCACTCTAAGAACAATTTCAATATTCTGTAATTTTATCATTGACATTTAGCACTCAATTTCTTTGAAATTATCTTTTCACTCACATTTGTAAACAAAGAGTCTGATTTGAAGATTTATGAGCTAAAAACATATATTTCTTTTCTTCTTTGCAGATTTTCTTTTTGATGTACTGTAGGAGGATGGGCTCTTGCAAGAAGACTTGGCTGATGAAACAGGGTGTTGGTCTGCCCACCAGATCTTGTTTCATCTTCACAGCCTCTGACATCAGCTAAGCAAAGGTTGATTGGCTGTGGGATGTACAGAACTTAATTTTGAATGTACAGAGAGTAGAGGGCTGGGGGCTGAGACTGTCTAAAATGGTACATGTTGTACTTGAATGCCAGAGTGCAAAACTGGAAAGAGTCTTACAGGAAAACGAAACTGATACAAACATCAACTAACTGACGTGACTTTCTTCATATTATTATGAATTCTGTCAACTTCCTGCACATATACAGTATGTGTTGAGTAGAGCATTTCATGGTGATGGACTGTATATTCTGCTGCTCAGATAAGAATTTGCCCATTGCAAATGCTTAGATTGAGTCGTGGTGTTGGAGGGAAATAACATCTCTTCATGTCGTGATGTGTGAGACATCAGCATGGTCAACCGTAACCAGTTCTAGAATTCTGATGAGTTCATTGGCCATGTGATTGCCTGCTGTTGCTTCACTCGTAATGTCCATATTTAGTTATTTTAGAAGAAAATGCAAATTTCAGCCTGAAGGCATGTAATGACAAATGACAGTGATAGTGAGACTCCATCCCCCGTCTCTTTGCCTCTCCTCTCTTTTTTGACTCATATTCCCAGTCCGGCTCTTATGGTCCTCACAATGGTCACATCAGTCTGATATTACATCTTCATCAAATTCAATGAAATTCAATGGTAAAGGGTTTAAGACAATTTCAATTGCACAAATTGTGGATGGTTACCCCTTGGTTGTTCCCCAAATGAATCCAAGCTGCACAAGCTCCCAAGAGGTACACGGAACACACATGAGCAGACACATATCACTGAGATATCAGGAGACACATAATGCACAAGGCAACAGATGCCATTATAAGTATGGTAATAAGAAACTGGCAGAGAAGGCGGGAGGGTGGAGATGGCGGAGAGGGTAACAGCAGTGAGTAGCAGGTAGGAGCAGGCAGTATAAACAGAAACAGCAGCATGAATGATTGTCAGACGGTAAACGCCACCCTGTCGACTTGTGAGGATGTGATTGGTGATTGTGCGAATCTGCTTGAGTTACCTTCATGCTCATTTGTGTAGCAACAGGCAATTCCCAAAATACATCAGTGAGTGTACAGTATGTGTGAGTGCTGCAGGCATGTGATGTAAATTTCTCCACCTTTGGTCGTCGCACTTTGATTGTTCCTGCCGATTCGTATGCATGCTAACACGCTAAACTGAGAAAGTGAACAAGGGGAAACATACCTGCTTACTGTCAGCATGTTAGTATCCTCATCACGAGCTACTATAATGATAAACACACCCTTTACTTCAAACACAACATGTGCTGTGACTGCATTCTATTATAGTCTGCCATTGGTATAAAACACACTTTGGTGCATAATAGCAGCTTTTTGATTCTACCTGTTGATTGTTTTCTCTCCCACTGTCCTCCATTGATGCACTGCTGTAAATATGTCAACATGGTGTTGAAAAAATCATCACAAAACAGGAAATTAAGCCAGCACAGCTGTTATTTACAGTGCTTATGTTTTGTTTTCCTTAAAAATCAGTTGGAAACACATTTGGCTCCATGACCTTCATCAGAATACATTGATATTCACATAAGCTATTGTTACCCTATCGTAATGTTTATTTATGATTTTATGTTTTATACTGCTCAGTGGTGATGTTTCTGGCTCTCTTTTTTCTCAGCTGAATCCCTTTTATAAAGATCTTGTATCTCAGTCCAACTTTCCTTGTGAATAATGATTACATTAAAAACATGGACTGATTTATTGTTTCCATGAGTACCCAACCCATGACCCAACTCCACACACTGGCTGAGAGACATTCCAGCATCCTGTCTGTTTTCCAAAGCCTGACTCCCAGGCACCTACAGATACAACACCCACCCACCCACCCACCCACACACACACACGCACACACACACACACACACACACACCAACACACACTAACACACTCACTGGGATGGATGGGTCTGCCAATCAGCCGAGCAGACTGCAGCCCAATCCTCGGCTGTGTGGTTCTCTCCCACAACAGTGTGACTCACACTCCGAGCTTTGCAGTCAGCGGAGCGTATCAGGCTCCATCTTCACAGGAAACACAGCCACGGCTTCCACTTTTCTATCTCATTATGCACTTACATACACTTGCTAATAAATCGAGCATGCTCAAATCAGCCATGCAAACATGTGCTCAAAGTGTGCGAGGAGCATGTTGACAACAAGGAAAGAAAATAGTTCCTGTGATGGCACTGATGCCAGCTCATACGCAAGTGTTGTGTTAATGATTTTGCCACAGGAAGGAAGAAAGAAAGAAGGGTTTTTTTTAAGGGTGACCTTTAAACAAATACTGATGTTAATTATTGTAATTTAAATAAATGAATACAGAAGATTTGTTTATGCAAAGGTTACAGGAACCTCCTGTATAACAGAGCTTAAAAGCAACCAAAATGCAATATTTTATAAAAGGCTTGCTATAGAATGATATACTGTAGGTGTCAGTCAAAAAATAACACACTGTACATTAAAAGGTTTGAGAACAAACATCAGCTGGCCAGTAAACGCAGCCTGCAGCAAAAAGTGCTGCAAAACAAATTTGACTCTGAGGACAAGTTGTGAGCCAGAGCAAGTGCGTGTTTGTTTGTATGAACTGTCTCGGTTAGCGAACGTTAGGTGTCCCTCCTGTTAGTGTGTGTGTGTTGGGAGACAAGATGAGATGAGTCACCCTCGCAGCTGTGAGTCATCTCCCCAAAGTAACACAATGTACTCATACAGACATAAACACAGCCCTGACTCTCTCTCTCTCTCTCTCTCTCTCTCTCTCTCTCTCTCACACATAACCTGCACATAACCACAGCTACACCTCATGCGCCACATACACACATACATACTGTACATGTAGTACTCGCTTTTGCAAACTTTTATTTATTCATGTGTTGCTCTTGTTTACCACATTGCTTGTAGTCATTCCTTACAAGCAAAACATTGGCAATTATTGCTGACTGTTTAATTTACTGTGCATTACTGATAGATCTGCATCTTTTGAAGAATGCAGTTTAAAAAGTTATAGCTCTAAAGCGTCACCTTTTCAGGACTTGAGACAAATTTGTTGGCTTTACATGGAAGGTCCCCCCCCCCTTTTTCTTTTTCTTTTAAAGGAACTTTCATTTGATTCATCTATGTATCTTTAGCGGATGGAGTTTTTGCAGTTGTCATGCAAATGGCTAACTATAATATAATAGGCTACTGAATATTATATGCAATAACATATACCAATATGATACTCCATGACAACTGAGCTATATCCATATCTACTAAATGGATTAGCACACCATTTTGTAAAGACATTCATAAAAACGGTGGATCCTACTGATTTTGACGATCGGTTCCTCCAGAGTCAAAAGTAAATTATTTACTTTTATGAGTGGTTCTTGAATGACGCCCAATTTGTGGCTTGGAGAACCAAAACAATTAGCTCAAAGAGACTAAAAGCTGAATAAATCTTCAGAATTGGGTGCAATTCCTCAGTCAGTTAGACACTACATGCAACCCTTTCAACAGCTAATTACAAAGAACCATTTGATTGAGCATAAATATCAAAAATATCACTTACTGTAGCTTTAAAATAGGTTTATGTTGTTCACCCAGTAAAACAGATTTATAAAATGGAGCCTTTGTTAGTGTTTACAAAGCCTAACGCAGGTTAGCAGATCACAACTTTATTTTGGTCATTTGTTTTGCACTAGTGACACTTGATCCTCATTTTATTCCATTATCTTCATCATAGCCAATAACACAATAAAACAATGAAACATCAATAATAACATCCAGTGGAATCAGTGCAGTTAACCAATCAGGACATCATGATTATTCTATTTCTACATTTTGTTTCTTAACTTGTATTCTCTATTATAAAAACTAATCTAACTAAACTGGAGGACCTAATCAAACAAGTGGCCTCTAAGGTGCCAGTGCAAATTCTTCACCTCAGCTCTTCACCACGCTACTACTGGTTATGCCTGTACACAAAAACACTGATTGGTGTGAAAATGAAGAGAGGGGAAGAGCTGGGCCAATCAGAAAAGAGTCTTTGTTCGGAGTTGAAAATAGAGCACTTGAAACCCAACTGTTGCCTGGAGACACAGATTGCAGGCAATTACGGAGACAGATTACAGTGGGGAGAAAATAGGTGATATTGTCAATGGAGCACGAATTTGTGCATGTGTGTGGGTGAGCGGATGAGTGCAAGTGCATGTGACTGTAACTGTGTTGAACACAGCGGGCTGCGCATTAGAGGAGATATGTGAAAATGTAGGTACAGTTAATGATTCTTTTTATCCATAACCTCTTCTGCATCCAAGCACCTTCCAGAACCTCCTGCAATCTGCGTGTATATACAGTATGTAAGTGAATGGAAACATAGGCTTTCTGTGTGATTCATGCGATATCACCTTGTCTTGCTTACTTGGAAAGTAAAAAATAACTGATAAAAAATATTGAGCAAAAATACAACGAACACTATGAAGTGGGAGGTAAAAACATAATTTTCAGTCCTTAGGATTCTGCCCTCTTTGAGTGTAGAGGTGGACATTACTCACTGTATTTTTAAAATACAACACTAGTGCACTGCACGAACACAGTCTATAGTCAACAACTATCCTGTAATACGAGGTGCTGAAGAGCCACATGGTTTTCTGGTTGTCTTGGGGATTCATTTATACATTTTAATGTGGATTTATTTTTCAGATCAATTTGTGCTTTTAAATCTTGAGAGGTGTTTTTAAAGTTCCTAGTCTAAATTGGCCACACTACAAAGAGCCAGAAGCTTGGTGACGCAGCTGCTGTTCTGTTCACTGCCCCTGGCATTTTGTTCACCATTGTTATCAATTTTTTTTTCAATTATAAGTGATTGAAGGGGCAAAATAAAACTCTCCAAGCTAATAAACTTGACTCCTTGGCTTAGCTTGTTCGCTTATGGGACAATAATTCTGCGTTCCAGACGACTCAGAGGTCAAGACTTTGCGACTTCCCACTAGAAAAAGTATGCTGGAACACCACTCAAAGTCAGAGCTCCTACTTGTTGACTTGGGGAACATTCACCTACCCTGACTTCACTTTTGGACTCACTGGCTCTCTGTCCCTCAAACGTCAGCACTGTCAAAATGGCTTGCAACTGGTCAACCATGATAAAGTTATACTCAACGTGGAACATTCGCACAGATTAAGTTATCTGATTCCATGGGAACTAATTGATTTCACTGCTTGATCCTGGTGTGTTCAGACCTTTATGTCTAACTGTGATATCCAGGTCACAAAACAACCTCCATTTGAACAATCAAAATTACACTTGTTCCCTACAAAAAGAATAATAATACCAGGTAAATGAAGCCCCAGGACTAGAACAAAAGCCTGTACACCATGTAGCTCAGCAGGGATCTTTTTTAAGATGCGGGCTGCACATTTTCCACTTTCGACAGTGTGACGGGTATCTTCCCCTTCTCTATACCTGGTGGCTTAGTAACCACATCTCTTGGAACCCTAAATCCCCTCCACTTTAACCCGGACTCTCCTCTCCGCTCCCCTTCCCCTGGTCTTTGGAACAGCCTCTCTTTCAAGTTGGCCCTGGGGAGGATCCAAACGACAACCCCCATCGCCGCCAGGGCCGAGCCGAGGCAGGAGAGCCCAATCCCGGCTTGCGTGCTGAGGTGCAGTCCCCTGTTGAAACTGACGGCCTGGGTGTCCACGAAGAACAGGTCTCCCTCTCCAAATGACTCAATTTTATGGGGAGTGGTGTAACCGACTGACAGGCTGGCAATACCTGCGGTCAGGATCAGGAGACCCAGAGCCAAGGACAACTGGAGAGAGGGGGAGACAGAGATAGAAACCAAATGTGGAAATGTGTGCAACCCTGTAGGAGGCCTTATTTGCTCAGCGCTCTTCACTTCTTGTTAGGAAAGGTCATTTTGTTGTGTGTGATGCAAAAAACCCAAATTGCAAATGGGCGGGGGGCTTACATGCAATCCCTCACCTTTACAAATACCACTACACCACCACTTGCAGTTCATCATGCAGAGACAACAGTCTAAAATGCACTGTACGCACTATATTACATGAGTATATCAGGGAGAGTTCTATAGAGTTAATACACTGCTGAAGCTCATCACTGGCAGGCAACACCATGTGTCACAGAGGTTGCACATCACTGTCTGCAGCCCTCCCCAGACCGACAGTGGGGCTGGCAGTGACAAGCACAAGTGTGTGGGGGGAATTTGGCAGTCTAATTTTGGAAAAAAATGGGGGAAAATTCTCAAAATAAGGTAGAATAAAATAGCAGTGCTTTTCTATAACTGAATTTTTATTTGTTGTTGAAATTGGGCTGTGCAAAAGGCTTTTACAATGACAGTGAGCCTCACAATAGCACT
This sequence comes from Lateolabrax maculatus, assembly GCA_031216445.1. Taxonomy (NCBI): domain Eukaryota; kingdom Metazoa; phylum Chordata; class Actinopteri; order Acropomatiformes; family Lateolabracidae; genus Lateolabrax; species Lateolabrax maculatus. The sequence goes on from CM062218.1 coordinate 17,893,181, forward strand.
TAATCAATTTAATTGACTGATGGAGTTACCAAGGAAGGGCCTAATAATTGATCCAGTTCAAGTCTGTCAGTCATAGCAACATCATAATAGTTATAGTGCAAGGGACTGAATATAAAATAGATGTTTAAAGATGATTATACAGGACATTCCACATTGTTATAATTGTAACAGTTTATTGCGCTTTGATTTTACTTTTAATTATGTACAACAGAAAAAACATTAATGTGAAAACAGTATCTCAATATCTAAGGAGTGCACTAATTATTTTACCTGACCCTCCGTCTCCTGAGGGAATTTTGCTGACATTTCCAACAATCCAGCAAAGTAACATGCATCACTTCCTTTGTGCCTGTAGGATTTCTCATGGGACATAACAGATACCAGTGGTAGATTTTATCTCTATTGTTTTATACCAATCTGTGACTGATATATAATTATATGAAATATCAGAGTAGGACTTGTTAAGGGAAATACACAATATGTCTTGCAAGAAATGGCAGAGAGACTAAGACATAATGATTAATTATTAAGTCTGATATGTATTTAATGGATTTTTAATGATTTGTTTAATGTTATGTTCCTATTTTGTTATAAATGATAATATCATATTAAATAGTCATGTTTTCAAATGAAATAAGTTACCATTTCAGTATGGCTTGATTAGAACAACTAATCAATCTTCTTCCTTATGTTCTCGAAAAATTGTCATTTTGTAGGCCCACTCCTGCTTTTGAAAAGTTCTTTCAACTTACAGTTGTGCCAATAAAATCAGTAAGTTGATTGGATATAAAGACCGTAATTTGAGAGGTTTTAAAACCCAGGACCAGATATGAAATGATTGCGAGTAATGTAAACAGATTGGAGAGTGGAGTTGTTCTACCTTCCAAACGGCTGAGTTCCACCACAGGGTTGACCTCTGGCTCTGGACGAACCCCTGATCCTCCGGGTCCCTCTCCCACATGGAGGACGAGCACTCCTCATAGAAGTGGTGCAGATAGGAACGAACCCCAAACTGAAGACAGCTAGACCCCGCCTTGAAAGATGTTGGGACCAAAAAACACAGGAGAACAAAAATCATCAGTAATTACATTTGCCTGCAGCTACTGCTGTTCTGAGAATTATCCTTAAAGACTCTTCAAAGTTTAGTGTAAAATATATACACTGAAATTTGTGGGCTGTAATCTAAAACGTTACCTTAATGTATTAAATGCATAATGTTAAACATAAGACTCTTTTTGCTGTAATAAAATCAAATAAAACTAGATTGTCACCCGGGGATACTGAATCTCACCTCACTCCCGGAGGATTCTCCTCCTGAGCCAGAGACACAGGCCTCAGAGCACAGCGCCATCACACCGCACACACCTTGTACACCTACAGTAAAAGATACAGACACATACTGGGGGTGATGCATGTTCAAAGTCCTAAACAGATTGATATGCGTACATGTCAGCTGCTGGGCTGCTGTAACACAAACACTGTTTATCTGCTGAATATGGATTTCCCTCAATAAAAGCCTCCCTCCCTTCAGAGGCTGGTTATAAATCTTGGCCCGTGTCACCAGGTTGCCCCAGTTATTGTTGCCGCATGTGAACGATTGACGGCTGCCGCGGCCCTGAGGTGGCTCTATTACCACCCACGGATGAGTCACACATATGCCACTGTGTGCACACTCTATTCTCCCTCATACACATATGCACACGTCCCTCTGTTGTTATTCTCCCGAGGTGGTTTGATTGATTTCTTTCATTCTCTGCCTTCAAACTGTTCCTCTTAGCGGCCACACATGCCTGATCTCAGTCTGCACTACATAGTGTGTTTAACCTGACTACAATTTGAAACATAACCCTGAAAAACAAATCAGTAATCACCAGAGGAGAACATCCTGCTGCCAAAATCTTGAACCTGACAGAATGAGTTGTTACCCTGGTCTCCTTGTAACCAGAAATTGTGGGCACATAAACAAAACTAAGACAAAACGTGAGAAAGTAAACATCTATGCCGACAACCTAGAACCTGCGTGTGGTAGCACCAAGCTGAAGAAAGCTTATTCAAACAGATAAATAGAATATCTAAATTCTTTCATTTAATTTGGCTGTCAAATTACCCGCTGCAGTTTGTGCTTTTACCTTGCTGTGTAAAGCTCTTAGAAAAAACATTTACAAAGTATGACATTATCGTCTAAAAAGAATGCTGAATGGGCCAGTCTTCATCAACTTAAAATCACATTTTTGTAGTACAGACATCCCATTTATTCTTGTCTGGCTTAGCTTTTCCTCATAAAGGAAATTATCTGACCTTTCTGGGTTCATTCATGGTGAATGTCAACAAAATTAGAACTATGGATTCACAAAAAATAAGGTAGGAAAGTTCATAACCAACATAATTTCAATGGAAAACTTGAGGTACACTGATTAGTGACTTCAGTTAAAGAGAGTCAATCCATTTACTGTAGTGCTGTAACTGATTACAGAACTAGTTACTTCTTATAAAATGTGATGCAATATAGGTTAAACTACTTAACAATTTTATAGCTCCATTATGATAAGCTATAACACCAAAACGCTGCATTCATGTGTCAGTAATAACTGGTTCTGATAAGGAGCTGGACTATATAATGATCACAAAAGTATATTTATAATTTGATTTAAACAGGACGTTTACTTCTAAAGAAGCATATTCTTATATTGGTACTCTTACTTACTTATACTTACTTACTTATTTTGTGAACCTTTGGAGGGGGACTGACCCCTAGATTGGGAACCACTGGACTACACTACAAAGTACTGAAATACTGAAATAAAATACTGCCTATGCAACCAGTATTAACACTGTAATTATATCATATATAATAACATGACACGCAGTTTTCTGCTTACCCATGTGTACTTTTGACACTCGAAGTACTTTTTGCTGATTGCTCTACTTAGGTAGGATTCTAAATTCAGGACTTTTACTTGTAATGGAGTATTTTTACACTTTGGTACTGGTACTTTTACTTAGGTGAAGGATCCGAGCACTTCGTTCACCAAAGCAGTTTAATATTATACCTTTGAACAAACAGGCAAAGTGGAGCGCTGACTGGTGACTCACGGTTTATCATTACGCGGGTATTATGGTCAATGTGATTTATTTACTTTTATATGGCTTTCAGATGCGTTTCTGATCGCTCCCCCGGGAACATGAAACGCATCAGACTCAGTGCAGGCTGTGAGCGGAGCGCTGTCCGTGGTGCTGACGAGTTCGCCCAAACTTTCGGACGCGGACTCACGGGAGAGCCACGAGGGAAAAAAAAAAAACGCGACTCGGAGCATTTTCATTTCCCAAACCTCCCCGAACACGACCGCGCGTTTCACATCTGCTTACCCTGCGCTGCAGAAGGGGACGAGAGGTGTGGACGCCTGTTTTTTTGTCACGAGTGGTCAGCTCCTTTGAAACGGGCTCAAGCAAGAGGCAAGATGCTGGTTTCACAGCGGCACCGGAGCAGCCGCCAGTGAGTCATCGCAGCCGTGCAGCCTCAGTCCATCTCACACTTTTTCTACACCGCACTTCCTCTACACTTTCTCGTCTTTTTTTTTTTATTTTTGCTGTCTGTTTTTTTTTTTTTTTTTCTATCCGACAACCGCAAGCCTCCTCCTTTTCTGCTCGACCCGCGTTTAGAAGCGCTCGGTCTTACCCCCCCCCCCCCGCGGCTCTTCTCACTGGGGATCCATGCGCCGCCGGACCGGCTGCTCTGCAACGCTGCCGCCGCTGTGGAGCCACAGGAGACACGGAGCATGCGCGGAGGCGACGCGGAGCGGAGCGTGTGTGCTCCGGGTACTACGTGACATCGGTGTGTTAACCCTTAACCTGTCACACACACACACACGCACACACGCACAAGTTCACAGAGGAATCACGGCGTGTCGTCCGTGCAGTTGGTTCGAGAAGAAGTTGTGCTGAGGTTTGCCAAATTCAAAGCCACTGACTTAGAGAGTGAGTCAGAAGTATCAACCACATAATCTCAACAGTCTATTATTTCAAAAAAAAAAAAAAAGTAGGTGACTGTCTTTTCGTTTTCATTAACCAGAAGAAGTCTTAACTAGTCTTTTTGGGCCACTCCACTTTGCAGTGAAACTGGACTAAATAATCATATCTGCCAAAATGTAGAGATCCAGATGTTTACTTTATTCCACCCTTCATCATATTTACCTCTACACAATACACCTATCCCTGCAAAACTTTAAAATACTATAGGAAAAAAAGTATAAAACAGAGGATATGTGTCTATATACCACAGGAGATTAAAGCATTATCCACTCAACTCATCACTGGGTGCTATGGAGTCTCAACCCGCCTAAAGGAATGTTTTGTGGTACTATATGAAAGCCAGATTAAGGCTGCCTGTACATTTATTGGCGCTCTCATAGGCCTACTGTTGTCAGTTATTCAGCTGGGCTGAGCTGTCTGAAACTTCCCCCCTGGTATATCCTGCACCTGTCTAGATATTATCCCTTTCAAGTCTGTTTGGTCTGAAGGGCTTTTTGGTGTTTGGCCACAGGTGCTTTTGAATTGATTCAAACTTTTCTTGAGTGACCTCGTCTTGAACCCTTGTCTTCTGCAAACTGCCTATAAGTAGCTCGCCGGCCATTTTTTGGAGGCTGTTAAAAGGGCAATTCACCATTTTTACCACTAAAGGTGAGTATAGTCATCAAGAGGAGCCTGCGTAAAACAGTCGTTTAGTGTCTTCTAAAGTCTAAAGTCTGAGAAAATAACCCAGATGTCAGAAGGATTATGTCAGATTAGAAAAAACAAACTGGAGGTGTGGAATTTAAGAGACGTGGATGAAACAAACTGATGCCAGTGGTTGCATCACAGGAAATGTAAGACATTTCGTTCTCTGTCACTTCGATTTTGACATTTCTTTTTACAGTTAGTCTCTTATGAGTCCCCAAACTTCATGGAAGTGCAATACTAAGTCACTGGTGTAACCCTGTAAAGCTGCATATTAATGCCCATGGTTTTTGATGTGCAAAAATCACATATGGGTGTAATGTTGACATGTCCATATTCTGTACTTTGTTTGGATGTCTACATATTTTTGGCTATAGAGTGTAATTTTAGGAAGAAAATTATGGTTAAAAAGGATTTTTAGTGGCATGTGTGGAGGCATATCAGAATTAAATCAACAGGGCCTATTCAAATACAAGATCCAAATTTTCAATACTGTGATTTAAGTCAACATATTTAAATCACCATTACCAGACATTCCATGTGGGGTCCCACAGGGTTCACGTTTAGGAAGGGTTCATCTTATTCTGAATTATTTCATGCTTCCATCAAGCTACTTTATTCTTACCTGGACTTTGCCACTTATTGTTCTTTTCTATACATTTTCACTAATTGTTTATTTTATTTAAGATTACACAAATACCATAATGTTTTTTTTTTTATTATTATTATTTGGAAGGTTTTTGTCCAAAAAGTATAAAAACTCTTTTATTAATGTCTCAATGTGTAAATTCATAGGAGAAAAAATAGAAACATTTCATCTATTTTCAATAGACTTCAGTTTCATGGTTTGTAGTCCTTTTAACTTTTCACCAACAATGAGATAAATATTGTAAGGTAAAACAAGTTTTAGAGCAACTCTGCAGTCTCTGAACTGTCCATCAAATGCCAATCCGACAGGATAGTCTACTTAAATTGAGTGCGGCATTCACCAGCTGTCAATGACTGATAATGCCTCCGGGAATGCAAACTAAAGAAGCATTTCTGCCTCTGTAAGCAGTAGCTCTCATTAAAGGCAGGCTCACTTCAAGGCATGGTACGTAGCAGAAATAATGTTAAAAGAAACAACATCACACACACCCACACACACAGTCACTATCCACAGTCAAATATGTGTCAATATATGTTCTGTAAATATTTCAGTGTTTCCTGAAGATGCATTATTTATGCAGACTGTCATAACAGATCCCAAATGAAAAGAAAACAAATACTGTCATTCTCACATATTTATCCGATCTCTGTGCGAAAAGAACATTTGCTACCCGGAACAATAAGGTGTGTGTGTGTGTGTGTGTGTTTCATGGGGCTGGTGGTTCATCATCCCTGCATATTTGTTATTTGGACACAGTATGGTAAGCCATAAAAGCCAGGATAAGACTGTTTCCAAGGTGCCCTGGTGAGAGAAAGACATGAGAAACTGTTCTTGTTTGTTGTTCGTCTCCACACACACACACACACACACACACGCTGCTTTTTGTATGACCAAGCTGTGCTCTATCAGAGAGAGAAAAAAATTTCCATGGTTACAAGTCCAGCAAGGTCAGACACAGGAAGTGAGTGCTAGGTGTTGATTGGTTGATAGATAATTACACTTCCCTTTAAGATGATGTGCAAACAGGATTTTTTTTTTCATCTACTCTATTTAGAAGCAGTTGTAAAGCATTATCAGTCATTTCAGCTGCATGCTTTGCTGCCCTTATTACTTCCTTTATTCACCAGCTTGGGAAGGTTATCCTTTGGTGTGATAAATTATGCATTGTGCTTGTCTGGTATCTTAAAAATAACCTGTGCTTCAACCCACACCAGCCTGTAAAGCCACTGTCAATATCGTGGAACATCCTAACCATCATGTTAATTAGTTGTGAAAAGCCTTTCATTTATTGGCTCGTCAAATAGAAAGGGTAAACCTTTTTCCAAAGCTACAATATTTAGGTTTGATGACTGAGAAGACAGTTTCAGTCTCTTATTTTCTCCACCTGTCTAATCCTTGTCAGGGTGGTAGGGATGGTGGCTGCTATCCCAGCATGCACTGGAAGACACTCTTTGACGTCGGCAGTTCAGTGGCGTGCCAATTGCAAATAAAGATACTAAATAACAAAGTTTCCAGTCCATCTAATTTTCTTCTTCGCTCCTCTGCCTATGTATTCCCTTCATTTTGAAACGGCACATGTGCATTTAAATGCATACAATCGTTATTATTAGAGATTAAAGAAATAGTTTGCCTTTTTGGGAAATACACTTACTTCTCTTGCAAAGAGATACATGAAAAGATCGATACCGCTCTCATGTCTGTACAGATAGATAGTAGCAGTAGATAGTAGATATGTCGCTGGAGCCGGCCAGCCACTTAGTATAAAGACTGGAAACAGTGGGAGACAGCTAGCCTGGCTCAGTCCAAAGGTGCCTGAATCCACCTACAAGCATCTATAAAACTGACCGATTAACCTGATATATCTTGTTTGATTATTCTTTACCAAAACTGAAGTGTAAAGCAACAATTGAACCTTTTACAGGGCAAATCATAGTTTTTACACTTTGATTTGTGTAACTAGTGAACTGTAGAGGTGCTAGTAGGTGGATTTTTGTTACTATTTGCTATTTGGTTCCTTCTGTTGCCAGTCTGTAGTTTAAAATAGGCTGCACTAAACTAAGCGAAACTAAGTGGCTACTGGCTTCAGCTACATGTTTACTATATAGACATGAGAGTGGATTTCAATCTTTTAACTCTCAGCAAGAAAGCAAATAAGCGTATTTCCCAAAATGTAAAAAACTAATTCTTTAAACTGACTCCCTCTGTGCCTCTCTCTCCCCATCTCAAACATGTGTTGTGTAAGCTTACCTTTTTACAGCAGTCTATCTATTTTCCTTTTCTTCTCTCTATCTTAAACCCAGGCATACCTTATGGATTCACAAAAGGCATATTAAAACTCAAAATCATTCTCTCTTTCTATCTCAAATGCAGCCAGGCTATGACTTATCTTTTAATTGCACCAAAGGCTTGTTAACTCTCCTTCTCTTTTTTCCCTTCCGTCATATCTCTCTTAAATTCAAGCATATAGTCAGGATACATCAGTCTATCTCAAATACAGGCATACCTTTTTAATTGCATAATTAAATGCTGGTTAAATTCACTCTGCTGCTCTCTATCTCTTTCTTCAAAGCAGGTATTTTAGGCGCACACAGTTATTGATGCACCCAAGCTGTGTTAAAACCTCAGCTCTTTTGTTATCTTCGATGTAGCTGGGCTTTTAGTAAGCGCCATAGACTGTATAAAAAAAAGGTAAGCACACATTTTTAATTGCACAATAAAGCCTCTGTAAAGCACACATTTCCTCACCCTCGGTGTATTATATGAAGCGGAGCTGCTGCAGCGCTGCAGGCAGGGTGATGGCAGTGCACAGATCAGAAGGTCACTGGATGCATTTTTTTGTGGGTGCAGGGCCAGGGAATGGCTGCGTTACATCACGCAGAGCGTCAGATAATGGCACATTAACATGAATAATGCATCCCATGTTGACAAGCGGAGGGAAACACACAGAGTCTAAATATTCTATAAGGAGAGGAATTCATAGAATAGAATAGCACTTTGGGAACTAATGGGCCGTCAGGTGTCACATCCTATGATGAAGAGGCAGAGGAGTGTGTGTATGTGTCTGTGTTTGTTTGGATGTGCTGAAGACCGTACTGCTCGTTATTGTTCAAATGGGCTATAAAACCTCTTCTCAAAAAACCTTTTTAAATGCATTCTCATTTTGGGCTTCATGCTTCCTCCTTGTGCATGTCAGGAGGGAAAAGTCTGTTTTTGAAAATATTGTAAGTAGAGCATGTGCAGTATTCACTGTAATTAGATTTCCAAAAAGTGGAAGTCTGGAGGAGACAAAAGGCAAAAATAAAGCTGTCACAATATGTCCATACTTTTGAAAGACTTAGACAGTTACTTCTATTGAAATTTTTTTTGAATGGGGCTCTGATTGATTTGTTTTCTGTGGTCAATGGTGGAATACTTTTTTAGATTTTTTACTTAGGTACTCCATTTCAAGAAAAAGTCTTGCATTCAGTACTACTTAAGTAAAAGTACAAAATCAGCAAACTGTTCTTAAAGTATGAAAGTAAAGTTATCATTCAGGCAGAATGGCCAGCTATTATGTATTATGTTGGATTATTAGTACTAATATATTATTGTGTAAACAGCATTTTGAAGGATAAGGATGGTGACTATCTATATTTTTCTTATTCTCAACAAATCCCATTAAAAGACCAAAACCAACAATGCATTGGTTAATCCCTGACTACTTTCTGTCTTCCCTAACTTGTCCGTGGCACTTAGGCCCAAGACCATTGGTTCCTAAATATAAAGACTCATATTTATATGGACTCATATTTTTTTAAAAGCTGAAATATTTCCTCAAACAGCTGGGCATTGTATTTTCCAGCAAATGCTTCTCAAACAGGAGTAAATATCAATCATGTCTATGGTAAATACAAAGTGTCAGTGATCCCAGATTGAAAATAGTCCTGGGCCAGTATACCATCCTCAAAATCTTTACATCATGTTTAAAAATTCACAGGCACTCACATTTTTACACTACATACTGATTTTATGATTTAGTCATCAAAGTGATTTAAAATTAGGATAAAATCATCATTACTAACTGTTTTAGTCATGTTTCAGCTGCAGGGGAAAATGTTTTACATTTAGAGGATGAAAACACCCAACTTAAACCATGAGGCCCTGAAGCATGGCTCCTCTCCATCTTTCGCCCCAAGAGAATACATTTCATCATTTATCTACTGATTATCATTTTAATACACTATACTCCATATTCAGATGTGGAGCTACTCTGTGAACAAATGCACTTACATAATCCTGCCAAGGACTGAGCTCTATCTATCTATCTTTCTATATGATTTGATATACAGTTTTACCCAGCTCACGACTCATCTCTCGCATCTCAGACAGACTGACCCACTTCTCTTTCTTTACCCAGAACAGACTGTGCCTGGAGGGGAGGCTGGCCACGACATAAGGCCGCTGCAGAGCTGACTGGTTCAGGGGTCCATTTCAATGGGCTCCCTTTCCTCCCCGTCTTCCCTCAAGTCATTACAGTGGCAGATAGCAGACAGAGTGAATGGATGGGTTTCATTCCAACGCGCCGCTTCCACTTGTCTGATCATTCAAGGTCATATCGAGCAGATCAATAAGACTACACTGATGTATGGGGAAGTGGATAACATGTGTGTGTCTGGGGGGTTACACAGACACACACCTGCACAGGGTCAGACACAGTGTTTTATCTCAGTTCCCAAATCTCACACTAGATGTCAGTGGAATGCAGCACGGGGTTTTGTGTAAGATTGGGATTATCAAGTTCCTTTGTTTCTTTAGTCTTAACACAGTAGAATAAAATGAATACCAGGTCCAATGATTTCTGTAATGCGTTCACACTTTACTTGATGAGTTTAATTTTACCCTTTTCTCTAGAATATAAACATACACACATAAAACTAATTTAAGCAGAAATTTGCAAAACATCAAATGGTTTTACACAGGAAAAAAATCACTTGCTTTTTATGCTGTCATACTAATAGAAATTAAAGTTAAATGGTCATGTTTGTCACTGCAGAAGCACTTTGCTTTTTCACTGAGACAGAACAACTACATAAATATTTCAGTCATATAACGTCTGTATGCATTAAATAACCTCCATACAGCTGCTTCAAAGATACCTTGAATGCACCAGTGGTTTCCACGAGGGTAAGTGTGTCATCAATATGAAACTTTCATTTAAGATGGTGTCTGCTGTCACATTGTGAGACATCAAAGTCTCACAATATAGATCCACGAGTTTCAGTGTAATCACATTACAACAGTAGAATATTACCATGTTAGGGAATGGAAATATTATCATATCAATAACACCATTTATCATTGATATAATTAGATAGCTGACTGTATGTCATTCCAAACTGGCACATATAAATTGTATCCTACACCACCTCCCACCTCGATCCCCAAGAAGTCATTAATGTATCCTAGTGTAATATTATCACATGGCTACATTCCTCTTCTCTATCTAATCTAATTCATCAGTCTAATAGGTCATAATTAATTGCTCCATTATTAATCGAGTGATGTCATACCTACATGCCAGAGGGTGAAATGAACTGTCTGTCATCAGGAACGCTGCCTATGAGTGTCGGGTGTGTGTGCTGGATGTGGCGATCATAGTTTGAGCTTTTGCCTGATGCACAGCGCTCAGTGGTGTCAAAAACTCGTCAGACTCAACCATCTACTGATCAAATTTACCACTGTTCTGCTTGACCGTGTGATTACTGCTGATTACCTCAGGTCAAAGGGTTCAAACATCATTGAGGAGGATATTACACCGCAGCGGGACATGAATATTTAACTGTCTCATTCTGGTGATGCTCTCTCTTTGGCTAACTTGAGCCAGAGGAGATGATGATTAGCCTCGCAGACAGGGCTAACGACCTGGGATGAATTAGAGTGGATGGCCATTGAATATGCCAATGACATGGAGTGGACAGTCTCATTTATGTAAAGAATAAGTCAGGTGTGGAAGCTGGAGGAGAGGGCTTCAGCCAGCTAATTAAACCCATTTTTGATTCTATTTATGGACTGCGTTTTTTTTGCAATAGCCATCCAATGTATTTACATTCAGTAATTACCTCTCTTTTCATTGTTAGTGGCAGAGTCCGCCATTCCCAGAATTCTGGGACCTGTAGTATTAAACCAACCCCGAGCGTCACCAAATCAACCAGGACTGAAATCGTGAGGGTTAGAACCTTAATGTTGAGTTTAATGGGAAGTACTATTTAAAAAAGAGACAGAGTTTATAGCTCATTATGAAATTTATATATATTATAGTATATTACAGCAACTTCTGGTTAAGCACTTTGCTATGCTTTGGGACTGTATAGAAACACTAACAGGCCCAAAACAAATACACAGAGTTTGCATCATAAAAACACAGTGTTGGGAGAAGTTTAGACTGATATTAGGCGTACATCTCCCCAGTAAAAACTACCTCCGAGAGATGTATGTGGACATATTCGTGCACACACACACAAATAAACAGAAATGCATATTTTAACCACTTTGCCAGTGCTGGCACTGTATCATTGTCAACCATCTGCCCCTTTGTTTCAAGCAGCATTGTAACCTTTCCCAGAGAGTGTGTGTGTCTGTGTGTGTGTCTGTGTATTTCTGCGAGTCGCTGTGCGTTATCGCTGGCGTGCACACATGCTTGTATACCTAGTGTGTGTTCTGGCTGCCAAACGTCCATTTGGTTGGGGAGTATTGCCAAGGTGAGGTGGAGGTCAATTCTACACAGCTGAATCATTGAACAGCACTGAGCTGAGCTGCTGCCAAGACTGGCAAAGCAGAGCATAACACAATGTCATCATCTGGGTACAAAAACCCTTAGTGAGGATTGCGCTTCTAAATGTTAGGGGTGAGCAAAGATTCACACCATGACGTGTTTTATTTTGGTTTACATAAATTCGGCTTATTTACTTTTGCTCGCAGTTCGATATGAATTAAAAAAATATATTTCCTTGTCTCTTTTCAAACAGAGTAGGTGGTCAAGGCTGTTTTTTGTTTTTTTCTGTGTGGGGCCAAAGATGCTCAGTCCCCACTGAGCGTTTCTGCTTTCATCCTTGGATCTGATCAATAATGGATGGAACTCCCACAGCCTCGCAGGCAGGGATTGCTCAGAAAAAAACTTGGAAAACCAGCCGCAATTCTGCCAGCCCCGGAGCGTCACGCCGGAGACAGGACCACGCTTGGCCGCCAATTAGCACCAACATTTTACAGTTGCTCGCTGGGCGCGACTATTTGGAAGCACGCTCAAAGACACACACGCACACACACACACACACACACACACTGACAGACACCTCTGGAGAGCCGCTGACCTACTCCCTTAACCACTTTATTGATCTGTGGGCCAAAGATGTGAAAGCCTATTGAGGTCATCATTAATGATTCATCATATCCAGAAAATGTCAAATGTGGCTTGGGAGCGTAAACATGAATGCGTCAGATGTTATGGACTAATAAACATGTGAGAGCTTTGAAGAAATCCTCCATGCATCTATATGAATCATACATGTGAGAAAAGAGGATACCAAGTATAGAGAAGGCTATCAGATAGGGTGATGCAACCATTTCACCACAATTTGTTCTGATGCTGTCACTCACTTTTCTCGGGACTCCCATAGAGAACTATATGTTATTCTGAATAATCTTCCACTCGGCCTTTTTCTCTGTCTTCTGTGTTGGCCTCCAGCATTGTGCAGAGGATGGGAATCAATGGGACCAATATAAGAAGCACACATGCGTGTAAGAGTATGGGGTCTTTTCTTATTTGATGCTTTTAGTCGGTGCAGTTGTCCTTTGATAAATATTCTGACACACACGCACAGACATGTATATACACAATGCATTAGCTATTCCACTGAGACCCACACACATGCACGCTATCCCACAGGGATGGATCGAGTATAGCAGCCATTCACTCTGAGACATACAATCGCTGTGGATTTTCAGACCTTTTATACAGCTATATATACACCAAATACACTTACAGTAAATACCATATAAACTTAGACGCCTCTCCTCTATGGCCTTGTAGTGTGAGGGTTCCCCGTAGTTCTTGGAATGATGTGATAAACCTCACAGTTGTTTTCCTACTGGACCGCTTGTGGAGGTTCTGTAATTTGGGGCCCTTCCTCCAAGGCCTCGCAGACAGGGGCTCCCGGGTCCAGCACAGAGGTCCATTCAAAAATTCTAAGGTTACAATTTATGGGTCAGCCCAAGCACAGGCTGGCCTTGTGTGGGAACCCCAGACAACACCCGAGCAGGGGATATAAATCTGATTTTATGAGGGGAACTTGCTCAGCTCTAAAAAACTGAATTTCCATTTAAGCCATCATTACATCCTTATTTTTGTATTTTTAACTTTTTTTGTGACTCATACGAGCACTTTATCAATTATAACATAGTGTGTTGGTTTATAGAGCATAGACAACAGATGAGTTTTGAGATATAAAGTTATATTTAACTGCAATTCTGAGACTTGAGCATCAAATATTTGATATAGCAGCAGACATAACAGTTTGGATGTGTTTGAATAAAAACAAAAACTCAATAATAATAAGTAACAGTCAAATATTGTGCATATGGATATAATATATCATTTTTGATTTAAAAAAGAAAGCCAAATAGAGACAAAAACTGCAATTAAAAGCTCACAAACAAATAAAGATCCCCTCCAAACATGTTTTAAAACATATCAAAATACTCTGCTTTGAATAATAAATTGTGTCTGATACGTTTTTTTCTACAAAAAAAGTTTAATTATGTCAAAATCATAAAATGACATCAGAAATACGGAATGTACACAGAACTTTAACAGCCCAGTGTTATGCGCTGGAGGTTGCAGGTATCCACATCACACTTGTATAAGTGAGCCCTTCAGAAGATAAGTCTGAAAACAGACTTCTAGTGTCAAACTCCGTACAAAGCTACAGTATACGGACCGTACAATATGACATACAGTACAAAGGGGCAGCGCAGGTCATTCAACAGACATTAGCAGACCCTTCCCTGTAATTTTGTCCTTTTCTCTCCTCGCCACTCCAAAGTGTGTGAGCTCTTATTAGACCAGGCCCATATCTCTAACTGAACAATGACTTCATGTCCCTGCAGTTAATTATCTGTCTGATCTATACCATAGAGAAGAATGAATGAACCCCAACTCTGTGTTCCATGCATAGGCCGCACTAATGTTCTTTCCATATAGGCAGGCACAGGCAGAGTCACGAGACAGAGCTATTAGACCAATGTAATGAGTTTACATATGAGTAATGGCCACACACTTACTCGCACAGAGAGCTCTCTGCACATTGTTTCTAAATCAGTTCCTCTCCTGTTCCAAGTGCGGCAAGACTAATTTTGCAGGTTGGGGAACGATTTTGAGCAAACAACTTCTGCATAGAGAAAGGTGTGTTATATATTTGCAGGTATAACCAATGCATGCTATACAATAGGTGTGCAATCATGCACACAACTACTGTATGGTATATAAATCCGACGAGGCTCTCAGTTTCAGCGAGAGCTCCTTTGTCTGATCGAATACTTGTACACTATATTGGCCTGAAATGCCGTAATGGCCCCAGCTGTGATGCAGTGTATGAGCTAGTCCTGCATCAGTGCTTTTAAACACCTCAGCCATCATTCTGCAGCACTGGTGTTTATTTAAATGGATTTGGCCTGCTTAGGCTGTAAAGAGAGAGGGCATAAAACACTGAGGGCTAGTGAATTACCAGCAATAAAGCTGCGAGCCGGGCCTGTTGACGGAGCTAAGCCGAGGTGGGCCAAACTAGGCCATGCAGGACTACCAAATCCCAAAGCTTGCCTCTAACAACAGCCTGAATTCTTGCTAATTGTCTCTCCTTGTCATCCCTGTTTACTCAAGCCTCACCACTCTCTCTGCCATAATGGATTCAGGGGCCTGACAAGCCATGTTTGATTGATTTCTCTCCCTGACCACTCAGTGGAAGGACTCCTGGCTGCGTGCCAGCTGTACAGTGGGCCGTCCCCGGTGTGTGTGTGTGTGTGTGTGTGTGTGTGTGTGTGTGTGTGTGTGTGTCTGCGCTAGCACACACATTCTGATGTGTGCGTGCACAGATGGAGCCACTATAGCATAACCGCCACGCTATAACTCTACAGTAGGATACTGCGGTGAACAGCGCTCTGCCCGGAGGGTGTCATTAACATTTAGAAACAGCCCCGGCATCAGTCACACTGCTTCTGCTTAGGTGTGTTTAACCTTTCTATATGGAGGGATACAGCAGCCAGAACAGAGGGGATTTAACAAAGAAATAGACCTGCTAGAACGGAGAGAAGCATTAAAATGTAAAGTGAAGTTTAACAGAGGGCGCTACAAAGGAACAGCATATTTCCATATATATGTTTTGGGGGATTATAAAAGTCAAAGCAAAGTCACAAAGGTTTGATTTATGTCCCGAAAGAGTGGGAAAGGTTGGCTGACTTACTAAATTTAAACTTTTTTGTTCTACTGAGTCTGACTCTGTGCTGTTTCAGGTTTTATGTGTGCCAGGGCTGAGCAGTTGTCATGACGGATGGGCAGGGCTGTCATCTCCGGATTGCCTCAGTTAAGATGATAGATCCAAGCCCGCAGAGAGGTCGATTAAAGTTCACGGCTCTGGAGCTAAACTTGCATTGTGCTTTCCATCCAGTCCAATTCTCCCACTGATGACGATGATGACGAGTCTATTGATGTTTACTCAAGTCTTACTAAGGGACGGGCATGCTTCCAGTTGGCACGACGGGCAGAGCTGATGGTTTAAATCACTGTTGTTTCTGTTGAACATCTGCAAGATATGCCGTTGTGTGAGTGTTTGTGAGAGAGAGGCAGAGTGAGAGACAGAGCCATTCTCATTATCGCTGAATAGCTAAGCAATCCCTGGCCTGCCAATTATGCAGTGTGACTGTCAAAGTTGTTAACATGTCTATGAGCAGATGTTGTGGCAAATCACTTGTATTGATATTCAGTAAACCCATATATTGTATTTGGCTTTCAGGTAACATTTACCTTCATGTTCAATCTTCAATAACAGCTATATAATAAGATCCCTAACAGCACATTTTCAGGGATCAGCGTGTAATCTTGACACCATTTATATCAAATATGCAAAACAGAGAAGGTATGTGTTGTTGGTAAATGCCTTAAAATGTCATGAAATTACAGAACTTTGTGGCTCAGAGAACGATTAAAGATCACTACAAACAGCACAGCACATGCTGTATATGATCTAAACCCAGTAATCTAATGGTAAATTATGAAGCACGGTTAAATAAAACGGGAGCATTAGCCATAGCTGTCAGCTTACACTGATTGATAGACCGCACTAGTCGTGGCAGACAGGGTGAAGTATTGAGTGTGGGAAGCTGTAAGCGAGTGTGTGTGTGTGTGTGTGTGTGTGTGTGTATGAGTGTGTATGTAATTGCAGGCGAACGTGTATTACAACTATTATCAAAGAAGTAAATCACTTTATGATGTAATCTTATGTTATGATGAATGTAATGTAGCACATATCGTTGAGTATGTCAAATACAGAAGAAAGTATGTATGGTATATAAAACTGTAATTAGGGGCTAATCCTTCCATGTGTCTAATGATATAAACTGATATATATCCGACTGCAGTAGAGAGTGATTCCTGGGCTAAGTCCTCAGTTCTGAATAGATCCCCCAACACTGTACCTGGTTTAGCACAGGCTTACAGTAAAGCCCATTAGAAAAGGCCCTTATCAGCTGCATTCTTTAATTTGAAATGCATTAGGAACAGGACCATGAAATGACAGATTATTATATTTCAAATGTGTGAGTGTTTGCGCTTTGAGTAAAAGCCACATCAAGGCAGGCTAAAATGCACGTAAACACAGCAAAGTGTGAAATGTAAAGTTGACATTGGTACTTTAAAAAGCTAGGTAGATTATTACTGTCTTGTCCCACATATTTACATTCCGTCATAATTAGCAATTTAGACAAAACATGTAGGTTGTATAAGGCTACAGGCAGCAGATGGCTAGCTTAGCTTAGCATAACTGGAGAGATAACATCTACTTGGATTTGGAAGAAATAAAAACCCTCCTCCCAGTACCACTAAAGTTCACTAATTAACACGTTGTAACTTGTTTGTTTAATCAGTACAAAAACAAAAAACTTAAAAACAACAAGGTAAGAAGGTAAGAGGAAGGTAAGAACAAGAGAGAGTTCAGACCTGCGTGATAGGCGAAAAAACCACCAACAACACCTCTCTCTTACATGCCTACAAAGGCCGACCCAGTCTGGCTGGCCCCCGGGGGTCCAGTTCCCACACTGGCTGCAGAGGAAAAGCTGGAGAGGTGGGGAGACCTCCACTCCAAAAACAAATCAAAGAATGAGAACAAGGACACTTGTGCTGACACGCTTGGACATGAAAGGAAGCGCAAACACCTGGAGCCTGAGCCTGTCCAAATGGAAGTGGAGAGGAAACACAGGAACATGTAGGTCTGACAGGAAGAGGAGGATGATGAAGAAGAAGGAGAGCTGGCAGATTGAGGTACTGGCCTCCGCAGTCTGTCACTGTGAATCGAATGGTTGCTTTACTGCCATTGCCAGCACAACAAAACGCGAGTTTTGTATGATGTGTTTAAAAATAATAAACCCTTTTTCTCTGCAGTGTGAACAATGAAAATAAAGGATGTTTTCCTTCATAAATGGCCCTCTCTTTTTTTATTGATTTTGCTTCGCTGACATTTGAGATAACTGCAACAAACTTGAAGGTTTTCTCAAGGCCACTAGAGGACCACAATTCTACCGCTTTAAATGGATATTTCCCATGTGGATTGCTTGTCTTTTATGACTTAGTTTCAACCCCGCACATCAGCAGCTCTCATCACGTCGCAAGTTAAAATAAAGTGCATTCTATCCGCACACACCAAGAAGATGCCGCGCACAGCAGTCAAAGCCCAGCCTCAGATTCTTCATGATGCACACAAAGAAAAGAAGCATGCACACGGCAGTTTGAAGAGCCAAACCAAGACAGGCGGTCCCGAGGGGTTTGATTACAAATGCTGCGAGTTTTTCACCATCACAAACAAACAAGAATCTGTTCCAAGAGGGAGTCTAATTCAAAGTAAAACAAGACACTATCTTTCATCTTCTGGAGCTTTCATCAGTATTTGATGAGCGAAAAGGTAAATGCTTTGGTTCTGAGAGCATTAACGCAACAAAAGTTCTCTGTTCCTAAATCACTTTTTTTCTGTTTTGCTTTGACACGACAGATAAATTGAGCTAATTGAGGACGGGCAAAAACTCCAAACTAAAACTTGCTGTTTGTTCAGAAATGACGTGACAACTGCCTCAGTCAAAATGTGATGTCTCTGAGGCGGCAGTTTATTTCTGTCACACGATGCAGCGCAACACATTCAACGCATTAACATTTGAATCCATATGTGCGACTAACAAGTGCAATTGAGTATGGATCTCTTGGAATCTCTGCAGACTTTGTGGGAATGTGGTGGAGCGACGTGAGGACGAGATGTGGATTCACAACTCTCATCACACCCAAAG
This sequence comes from Lateolabrax maculatus, assembly GCA_031216445.1. Lineage (NCBI taxonomy): Eukaryota > Metazoa > Chordata > Actinopteri > Acropomatiformes > Lateolabracidae > Lateolabrax > Lateolabrax maculatus. Next base: position 17,912,118 of record CM062218.1, read on the forward strand.
TGCGCCTGTGTGTGAGTGTGTGACCTTAGCACCAAGAGAACTCTGATTATTTCTGGATATGGAGTAAATGGGAATAATTTTCTCTTTGATGAGGTTTTGCTTAAATATTTCAGACGCCTGCCTTCACGCTTCTGCAGGATAGTGAGATGACATCATTTCTGGGCACACACACACACACACACACACACACACACACACCCCCACACGTTCGCGCGCTTCTATAAAGGTGAATGCGTTGAGATTTTTCAGATACACCCAGGTCAGACGCTCTTGATATATTCACTGCCTGCCTGAGCCTCACTGTTTTGAATTACTTGTATGGTAATTTTGGAGAAACTATACATTTAAAAGAGCCCATTTCTATAGCTATGAAGAGATACGCGCGGTTTAGGTCAGAATAGCTCGTGCACCCATTTTCTCCATCAAACACCCACCGAGTGAGCCATTCAAATCTATACAGCCTCGCCTGCTTCTCCATTCAGTGCTCATTTAGTGATATAAAGATGGGAGGAGATGAAGGGAAAAGCGAGCCGCCAGACAGCCAAATGGTGTGGGCCGGCAAAATCCCACAAACACACACACACACACACACACATCACAGTATACCCAAAAGGAGGCAGATCATTTGAAAGAATATTACAGCTGCAACTTAAAGATGGAGCCCAGCCAGCAGCCAAAAGACTTGAATTTCACTCTTAATCTGTTACTCACTCTTTTTCTCCCTCCTACCAACACATTTTTTCTTTCCTTTCCAATCTCACTCACTCTCCCACTTTATCATATAATCCAGCCTGAGGGTGGAGGAGTGTGTGTGTGTGAAAGATGAGCCGGTCTTAGCCTCGCTCTAACCTCTTGTTCCCTACACACACACACACATACACACACATACACTCAAACGTGCGCTCTTATGAAAATACAAGTCTGTCAATATACATGCACTTGCTGTACACGGGTATCCACCTACACAGAAACTACCCTCTAGACTCTCACATGGATATACTAATACACACATAAACACACACACACACTGCTGGCATGGCTGGCTAGGTGAGGGCATGCTTCGCCTGTGATTAGAAGGGCAGGGGTTATGATCTAGGCACAGAGGTACGATGCTGCATGTATTATACATTGAACAATGAATCTTTAGAGAAAATGGTAATCCAAACACAGATGAAATATTCATGCCGCATGGCTGTGTGGTTCACCTCTTTTTGCTCTTTAACCAGATAAGATCCATGCGGGGTTAAAGCAGAGGTAAATGAGACAGAGAGAGGAGGGGAGAGGGTGCAGAGAGCAGAGGAAAAAGGAGAAGTAATGTAGTGAAGCATGAAATCATGGATGGCTTGTGTAATTTAGCTCTGGGATGGAGCTCACTGGCTAGAATTTCATTCCCCTTAGGCCTGCTTTTAACACACACACACTTCCGAGCACATGCACACACACAAGTGCACAGCTTAGCGCATACAAAGAAAAAACAAATTCATTGCAAATAATTAACGTCCACTTATCTTCACAAGGCCTTTTCAATCTATTAATTTATCCTCGGGAAACATTGCTCACACATTTCTTTAGGCTTCTTTTTACCCACTCCCAGGCCTAGAATTTTGTAATTTTAGGGGCAAGGCCACTCGGCCTGCAGCAGGACAATTTTACTGAGGGCACAGAGGCCTCATGCCAGGGCACTAAGGCCAAAAGTATAAAAACTAATAAAGACAAATGTATTTCTAAAAGCATTAATGACTTTTAAATAAACAGTGTAAGTGTATAAATAAACAGTGTACAAACCCTTGTTTAAAACAAGTTTTAATGTGTTCTGGATGCAGTCTGGTGAGGTATATGTGCCTGGGGGACACAAATCAAGCGGGGGTCTGGGGGTCCTTTCACATGAGACACCTCAATTCCTGCATTTGGTGAATTTTTATACACCAATTTGTGTTTTTTATGCATCAGTTTCAAAGTCCTCTGTTACTCTCCACATGAATGTAAAGGAAATAAAAGGGTCAATAAGAGTAAAGCGCAGTTGCATCAACTATAAAAGTCTTAATCTATAACATTCTGAATTACAGTGTGTTGTACAGTTTTTGTTCAAAGCTGATGATGGAAGTTAATGAGTAAGCTCTCATCGTAGAGCACTACGATGAGAGCTGCACATGCACAGTACCAATCGGTCAGGATGTACGGATCGGGCAGCGACAATACTTCATATATGTTTCCCATCAGAAACTTGAAAATGAGAGCTCTTTCACGCTTGAATTTGTATTTGTCACATGTGTTGATTACATTACTGTTGACCAATCAAGTACATGTACTAGCATTCCGTTGCCGGGGTGGACTTGACAGGAGAGGCAGGGCAGGGAAAGAAAAAAAAGAAAGTGTGTGGGGCACCAAAGATGCAGTGGTTGTTTCTCAGAAGGGCCACAAGGCCACTGCACACTCTACTGTGCTACGTTGATTATTGTTGCACTCCACAAAGCAAAAGGCACCTCTTTCCTCTCTTCTGCTTGTCAGAGTCTGACAGACAAGTCTATTGTTGGCGTCCTTGTCTTTGCAATAGAGAAGGCTACCTGCCTCTGTTGCCTCGGTCACAATAGACAAGTTCTTCTCCGTCTGCTGTCCTTGTGAGCAAACTGAAGTGAAAAACAAGAGATAGGTGTTTAGGGTTTTACAGGACTCGATGGATGTCTTGTAAAAGAAACACAACCTGATCAAGTGGAAAGCACGGCAGGAATTCAGGCTTCAAGGTAGATGAGTTCCACTGGAGAGAGACGGCTGGTAAACCTTCATATCAGGCAGGGTCAGGAGGTGGGTACATGCGTGTGTGTGTGTGTCTGTGTGTGTGTCTGTGTCTGTGTGTGTTGTATCTGAACAAATTCAGAAGGAGAGGGTATAACGCAAGGGGTCGGCTCCCATCCATAACATTTAACATTTAAGTGAACTGCAGAGATCTGATATTTTGCTGCCATGCTGATAAGCATGACAGCATGGCAGCAAAATATTACTGTACTGCCGAGGACACACACAACACACGCACACACACACAGGCATCCATGAGAAATATTTATTCACATGCGCTCACAAACCCACAAAGACAGTCATCACACACACAGACACACAATCACACACACAGCATCTATAAAACACCCTATTAGGCCTCATCCCATCATATCTGAGCCCACCTCATCACTGACCTCACACTATAAAACTTTAACATACCTTGGTGTGCGTGAACACACTCCACAGTGTCATTACAGCAGCTCTAATAGGGTTGTGCTTGTGTGTCAGCTCCTCCGGGTTTATTTGCTCTGTGTTTCCTCTGCAGATGGAGGCTTTACAAGCCCAGGAGCCTGTTATTGGCCTCCTGTCACTGTCCCAGTGAGCTGTGTTAAATCTATAACCAGCTGACAGCTGAGCAGATATTGGAGGACTCTCCATGAACAATGGCACAGCAAAAGAAACAGTGTTGCTATCACTCGGAAAAAAAAGCCAAGGCTTTACAAGCTACTCAGCGGACAATGCTGATGATGATTATTATCGCGGGCTGGTTTGCTGCTGTGCTGCACTGATAGATACCAGGTGTGTGTGTGTGTGTGTGTGTGTGTGTGTGTGTGTTGCTCTGTAAGTGTGCAACCAATCCCTCTGTTTGTTTGGCAAGAAAGCTACTACACTGGGAACAACAATGTGACCCGACTAATTTCACACTTATGTACATACTTTTCACTCTCCACGTTAGCCTCTGCATCACAGTTAATGAATGCATGCACAATGTTTCCTGCAACACACAATGAGCACAGATGCATTAGCGGTCGGGGCCATGCACATTACAGAGGATAATTGCCTATGCATATTTCCTCATGTGCGCGCCCTGCTCTCCCTGGCTAGCAGTGGATTGGATTCGACAGTGCAGCGCCAGTTGCAGAACCATTAATAGAAATTAAGTGCCAGCGAGAGCTACTGGAGAGAGACCAGTGGAGCCAGAATGGAGTTTATGTGCAAGATAAATACATTTCTACAGAAGAGTGCCTCCGTTTATTGGTTGGGAAATGCACTGTGATATGATAGAGGGGCAACAAATGAGTATGGAATGGGACGATATGGCTGAGAGAGAAGAGAATGTTGTGGAATTAGAGGCCTGACTTGAATAGGAAACGCAGCAAATAAAGTCAGGCTGCAGCTTGAGTTTTACATTTGTGATCAGAGTGGCGAGATCAGAAACCTCAAGGATACACTCAGGCGCACATGTACTATCAATACTGTCATTTATCAACAAGCAACTGTAAAATAAATCAAGCGCTGCTGCCATCCAGTCACTCCGGGTTGCTCTCTCTGTCCTGTGAACGCCGAGTTATCATCCGTCATCCCTCGAGTGTCTCTCCCTCTTGGCTGGCTGGTGTCAGACAGATTACATACTCATCACACACACGCATGCAAGCGCACATGCATGCACACAGATTCACTTGAGCTAATGAAAATTCAGCCTCATCCCGGGCTGTCTAATGGGCCTAATAACAGCAAGTCACTGGGGGCCTCGCGCGTGTCAGGCAGATTACAGCACGCACATGGGCTAGACGGACAGGTCCTTGGCAGAGACACACCCACACTGACACATGCAAACGCACACAATCCTCATCCTCAAGTAGAGCTCGATTCAAGAGGTGCAACCACCTCTCTGACCACTAGGAGGCAAGGGTGAGCTTTGCCAAACGGGCACTGAAAAGCCACTGAAGCTCCTCATAACAAGCTGAAATGTAGGATCTTCAATTACACACATGACTTATCCCATTGTCATGTTGTTCTACTGAGCAACAGATCAACTTATGCATACTTACTGTATATTAGCCCTTATTGTCAGCACATTGCTTTAATAAAGTTTCATTATTAAACTGTTCTGTGGATTGCTTATGCAAATGCTCTTTCCCTAAAAGGCACGGATGGATTACTGAGCAGGCCTAAAGAGCACAGGGCCAAGAGCCCAAAGGGTCAAGGGGTTCCTGGGCCAGAGCCGCTGTTTGAAGTGACTGTTAACTTTTCTTGTTGGAAAGTCACAGAGCTCAGTTAAAAGTAGGGGTGTCCTGACCATGTGCTTGTGCTCCTGATCTGAGTCTTTTAATATTGAGTAAATGCCAACAAAACCCAATTCAACATTTGTTTTTTGTTTATTATATTCATATTACAGCTGTGCAGCATATTGAGGCTACAGTAACATGTCATTCAAATACATGACCAACAAGACACACAAAACGACCACAAATAGATGCAAAAATGACAAATTAGAGACTTAAAAAGGGTAAAGAGAGACCAAAAACAACTACAAAGAGACACAAAACTTCTACAGATAAAATGACCACAAAGAGATGAAAAATGACTGCAGAGACACAAAACGACTCCAATGGCCACACCGTCGTCATGTTTTGTCTCTTTCAGCCTGTGTGTCTTGCTTCTCTGCAGAAGATGGGGAGCCTTTTACAAGTTGCTCATTGTCTAATAATCCATCCATGCTAAAAAGCAAAAGAAAATGCCACTAAACACAAGTGAGCCCAATGTCAAACGTAGATGGGACAGCTCATTTGATCAAACACAAAGTCTGAGCCACAAGGGACTGAATTACGATTGCCATTCTGGGGGCTTTGAGCTCTGAGGCTGATCCCATGTCAAGAGGAAGCCAGGGGAGACTTTCACGTGTCGGCTTAGACGGGGAGAATAGAGAGAGGCTACCAGGTCTGCATTTGAACTCTACCTGAACTTCAAATAACTTTCCCTGTAGTCATTTAAAGTCATCGAGGGAGTGCGGGTGGGGGGGCATTGTGGGGCTGAAGACGGGACAGGTAACAGAGAGAATAAATGAGAGGGAAGAGTGGCAAAAATGTGACAGGGTGAACAAATGTGCATCACTCCAAAAGGACTAAGGTACGGAAGAGGGGACAGGTAGAGGACAAGAAAGAGGCATGGAGACCGAGAGAAAAATGCCCAGGGAGGAATAAGCACACAAGCCTTCCCTGAAATACTCCTCAGGCTCTCTTTCTTGCTCGGCCTGACCCACTACAATTCAAGATTTTGACACAAAAAGTACAACTCCACAAGTCTCTTCTGCTCAACCACAAGCTGTATATACGCTATTCTATTGATCCGCAGTATCTAACACATATTGATTTCTTCATGTGCTCATATGATTCCTCACTCACACTATTATTATTAATATGTATTGATTCAATTCAACTCACTATGAATAATTGAACCCGACTAAATTACTTCACCTGTGACCCTTAACTATCCCTCATAAAGGGACAGCGATGCAGCTCAATACTGGGTATGTGGAAAAGTAGAAAGTGATAGAAACAGGTTTGCGGCTGGAAGGTGGTCAGGTCAAATCCCTGTATCAGTTGGGAAAGTGGTTGTTGTTGGAAGTTAATAATTGATGCTCTCTACTTCTTCAACAAGTATCAACACACAGTAGTGGGAGATGCTTTGGAATTAGAGGTAAGAAAGAAATACAGTTAAATAGTGTTGGTTTATGAAGACCTGGGGCTTGTTTTGTTTTGGTTTCTATCAATGATGGTAACATTATACGCACCAAAGTAATTGCTGAAATCTGGAAACAGGGTGATACCACTCTTACGTTAGGTACCTAAAATGTTTTTAATAATCCCTCATTGCATGGGAAAACTGTCTCTAAAGAACAGTCAACCAAAGTTGAACCCGGAAGTCACTGTGAAAGTTGAAAGATGTGTAATAGATAATTTGGGTGATATTTTTAGCGTTCATCTACGTTGTTCATCCAGGTATGTTTATGATTATCTGACTGCTCACTGTTTCATTCCCCACTGAACCCCTTTTTGGCCATGTTGCTGCCGGATTTCAGCAATTGTGTGATGTCACAGACACACAGGAACACGTCTGCAACTCAGATTTAAAATGAGCACAGGGAACCGTTTCCTTTTAAGAAGATGAATGGGAAGGTCAAACATCGAAGAGAAGTAAGCAAAACACCTTTTTAAGTGGAGGGGGACTTTAAGTATGAGGAGGGGACTTAACCCCAACTGCTGAAACTGAGTGCAATACAGAGCTGAAAGACAATATGGTACTGAGCCTGGATGAATGAAATAAAAAGAAAAAAAGACACTGATGAAGGCCAAAATCTTGATCACACATCTTAAAATAAATATTGCAGAAATGCACCCCTGCTGTTGAGTCTGACTCCCCTTTGTCAAGATAGACATTTCATACGCGTCTCCTTCCATCTCCATTCCCCTACAACACCCTCAACCAGTCAACCACCCACTCATCCACTTACAGCAACCCCCCGTCCACCATCCTGTTAGTAAGCTTGGACATGCTTCCCAGCCCGCTGCCCACACATTTCTCAGCTCCTCTTCATTTTGGACACTCATACATTTATGGAGTGATTCGGTGCAGTTCTCCCTCCAAGGCATCCAGGATTACTGCACATACTGAGCTGTGGTGAGCAGAGTGGGTTTGGGGTTTGGAGGGCGTGGGGGGGGGGGGGGGGGGGGGGGGGGGGGGGGGGGGTGGTCAGACAAAAGTGTGTGTGTATGTGTGTAGGGGGGGGGGATCTTTAAGTGAGGGATGAAAAGACAAATGGAACCAGCGGTGAAGTGGTTTCCAAAATATAAAAGAAAAATGATAAGAGAGAAGACTCAAGATTGTTTTTGGCCAATACAGGAACACTTTATTTGTCCCACAGAGTGTTACACTGTCTGTGTGTGTGACTGTGTGTGAACGTACAGTACATAGACATCCCTGCAGTATGTGTGTGGTTGCGTGTGTGGGTGAGCCTTGTTTGAGATGTCACCAGTAATTTAAGGCCCTCTTTTGGTGCAACACCCACTTTTCGCTTGTGATAAAACACTGTCTATATCACCTGTGAGCCTGTGGTCTTTCCATGTGTGTGTGTGTGAGAGAGTGAGAGAGGGTGTTTGTGTTGTACTCTAATTAGCACCTAAACACACAGGAGAGTGCTGAAGCCAGACAGCAGATAAATCAGACAAGGCTATAAGATCGTAACACACTAACAGAAGATATCAGGTGCACTGCAGCTTTAACACACTTGATAAATTGACAACACAGTGGTAAGCTATAAGCAGCTGGCTCCTTTCCCAATTCCAAAGCATTGGATTGTGGGGACAATTTTGTGTTTGCACTGCAGCTTTCTTTGTCCCAACTACAAAGATGCAATAAGTAATGAGACATGCACCAGGAAGGATTTTCTCTTTTTTTTTCCACATTCATTTGCTTATACATGCCCCTTGCATTTCTATATGTTTCCCTCCAATTACCAGCATTACTCAAAGTCAGAGTCTCTCCCAGCACATTTTTCATCTTTCACTTTCCTCACTCTCATCCATTAATTTGAATATCCCAACCCCAACCGAGCGGTTCTAGGCAAATACAACAGCGGAAACGAGTGTGCTCCCTGATGTGTGTTGTTCCTCTCTTTCCTCTCTGTCTTTGTGTGTCTCCAAGCCTCTCTGCTGCTATGAGCACTGCAGGCGTGAAGGAGACAGATCCCAGCACTACAGTACGGTCTGGCACTGGTGTGTCCCCGCCCCAGGGGAGTCTGGGAGAATAAGTCCCAGCGGAGGTTTGTTTAAATGCTAGAGGGAGTGTTTGCCCCGGACTAGCCTCTCTTGCACTAATGGATATGTCTGTGTTATTGATAGTAGGACTGCAGCAAAAAATATGTATAAGCTTTTTTATGAATTCATTATACTGTGACCATATAGGGTGACGTCTCATTGCCCTTGTAGGTGAGATCTTTGTATTGGAGCAAACAGTTGTGGCATAAAAGAGATGTTGAATTCCACTCTATATTAAAGCTGCTCTAAGTTAAATATTTATGAAAAATAAACCCATCATATCAGCCTCAAACAGAAAGTGGGGATGGTTTCAAATCCCATTTCAGACTGACTAAATGTAACTGAATAAAACTGTAGTTTCATGTATGAACACTGGCAGGAAATCTTCTTCATAAACAGGAAAAGATGACATAACTCTTGCGTTACTATGTGGTTGACATCAAAGCTGCTCTAACCAACAGATTTGTATATTATGATGAATAAAATGATTATGTACAATGTGAAAAGGGTCACTATTCACAGACCCACAGAGAATCATAAGATGACTGCAATTCCCCTCAACTTTACAGAACGTTTAAGCATCTTTTAGCTCGTTGTTTTGGTTTTACTCTTTTCACACATTTTACTGTTTTGGTTCACTCTCACTGCTCTCATCTGCGTTTCCAGCAACAGCTGTTTACAGCAAAGACAAACCGACAAACTGAAAATGAAACAATTACTTGCAGTTTACCAGCTAACGTTTACCAGAAATGCACAGGTTTTGTGGTGTGTTCCTGCGCTGAGGGGAACTCCTGGTATTTGGTCTATCAAGACAGTGGGGCATTCATGTGCTGTGTTGTCAGACCCACAGGAAAAACTATAAGACAATATGGACATTGTAAAAAAAAAAAGGTGTGATGTGGAAATGGGAGACAATGTGCTTCTCTGACATAGATGCACAGATTTTCAGTGTATGAGTGTACACAGCAATACAGAGGAAAAACTGTGTAAAGGCAACGTGTTTACACATCAAGTTAAAAGCATAAGCTGAAAGTGTCCTTTAACACGTGTTTAAGTGACACATTTCTTCTTGTTCATGTCGGACTGTTTGTTTTCCCACAAGGGAAATGCACGCTTCACTGTACTGTACCTGACATTTACGTTGAACAGCCTTTATCTCTCTGTCTGTATAGTTCAGACTGCTTTCATCTCTACAGTTTCCTAGTGGTAAGAGGCAAGATAAGCACAATGAGAGAGACAGAAAGAAAGAGAGAACATCCTGTAAGTGAGAGTTTATCCAAGAACAATGCTGTCTGCTTTCAGCTGAGGCTGTCTGCAGGAGACATTATGTCATGCGTTACGCCCGCGAAGGCGAGAAACTGTTGTAGTCAATATCTTGCCGTGTGCATCTCGCTCTACTTTATTCTCTCTCACTGTGAGTTAAGAACCTGAGGACTTGGGGATGTAGTTGCGGGCTCTTCTCTGACACAATACATATTCACATGGACCTCCTCAGCGGCAGCTCGCAATCGCTACTGGCAAGGTTAGCTCTGTTTGTGAAACCATCAATTACACATATTTAATTTAGTAAGAGAAGAAACGTCGCCACAGTGACTGAATCCAGACCGAGTGTCCCCCTGAGCACTGGGATAAATAGAGCAAGGGAAGAGGAGGAGGAGGAGGAGAGAGAGAGAGAGAGACAGACTTCATTAATTCTCTCGTCCATCTAATTGGAGCCCTGTTGGACCCTACAGCTAAAATGAAGTCCGAAACGAGTTCTAATGAGAAAAAAGACATGAGGGGGAAAAAAGTTGGAGTTGCTCATATCTAGAGAACAACCTTGGGCAAAATCAAGACTTCATGTACAATACAGACCCTTGGGATGCCCCCATCTCCCTCAGCTGGACGCTGATTAAAATTGGATGGTATTCATTCTAAATAATGAGACTAGAGGCCTACCTGAATGTTTTAATCTGACAAACTGATGTTGTGAAGCAGAAAATGTAAAAGGGGTTTACATCAGAAATTCACAATCACGCTGCGATTTGCATTAAAGGTCTACAAGCAGAAAATGTTGTGCCCTTCAGCACAGGGAATTATGTTCAAGACATTGTCACATACTTACTGTTAAAGACACTTAAACTCTTAGGAGGAAACTAGGGAAGCATCTGCATGGTTCTTGGCTCTGACCTTCCTGTGGAGGCGCACAAGGATTCACTTTTATGAGAATACACTACAGATACATTTTAATGTATGAAATATATTTGCAAATCTATTCTAAAATCATTGTTACATAAGATAAATGTAAGCAAAAAGCATGCATTTTGGGGGTAATTACATCCCCCTGGATGTGTATCAGAGCCCCACCCCAAACTCCCAGTCATAACATATGTGGCATCGCTGGCGACTCTGGTTTTAATGGCATCAGTGCATAAAGTCTTTGTCTTTCATTACGGCTGTGATCAAAATAAAAGCCAGGCCGCAAATGAGAGGAAACTGAGCTGAACAAGGAAAACAAGCACAGCCAAATAAACAAGAGAACTGTGTGAAGAAGAGGAGAGGATATTAAAGTAGAATCGAATAGGGTTGAAGTTTGCTGTAGAGCAGAGTATAATAGAAAAGAGTAGGGTTAGGTAGAGAGTTGTGGAGCAGAGTAAAGAGAAGTTAAAAATAATTGAGTAGGGAAGAATACAGTAAAGCGGAATAATGGAGTAGAGTAGAAGGGAGAGCAATAAAGTTTGGTAAAGAGGAGTCAAGCAGCGAAGAGTAGAGTTGATTTGATTACAGAGGGCTAGAGTAGAGTGATGCAGAGTACAGTAGCGAAAGGAGTAGATTATACAAGTCAAGTCAAGTCAATTTTATTTGTATAGCGCCAAATCATAACAAAAGTTATCTCAATACACTTTTCACATAGAGCAGGTCTAGACCATACTCTTTAAAATATTATTTACAGAGACCCAACAGTTCCCACCATGAGCAAACACTTGGCGACAGTGGCGAGGAAAAACTCCCTTTTAACAGGTAGAAACCTCGAGCAGAACCAGGCTCTGGGTGGGCGGCCATCTGCATTAACAGAGGAATAGAACAAAATAGAGGACAGGAGAGGAAACTAAAGCAGAGTAAAGCACTTTACAGAAGGAAAGAGTAAAGTACAGAGCAGTAGGACTAGAATACAGCCGAGTAATAATGAGTAGAGAAAAGTAGAATATATAGAGTTTAGAATAGGGGAGAGTAGAACATAGTAAAGTACAGAGGAATAGAGTAAAGTACAGGGTATTAGAGAAAGGGATGGAGAGGAGTGTTCTCAAGAAACTTAAGTGAAGTAAAGAGGAGAAGAATGGTGTACAGTAGACGGGAGTCAAGTGCACAGGAGTAGATCCCAGTGCAGAAAACATGCTGCTCATCAGATCACAAGCAGGCTGCGTTTAGTGCTCTGTGTAGACGTGCTGCGTGCAGGCTGCTGTACTAACTGTGTCCTGTACAGGATGTTCGGTTCATTTGTTTGTATGATGTGACGGTAGGGTGGCGTGAGGTCTGGCTTCTGCTGACTGTCAGCATGTTATCGACACACTGGGAACCATCCTCCACGCCGAACCACCAAATCTGAGCTCTCACAGTGAAAATGATTAGTCTAATCGAATTCATGGCTGAGTGTCGCCTCATCTCCATCTCCAGCCCCATTCACACAGACACGCGCGCAGACACACACACACACACACACACACGCACACACAGTGTCCTGTGCTGTGCGGCCCCTTCCCAGGAAAAGACACACTGTTCGGTGGCATTCCTGCAGCAATCCAATTAGGTTTGATTTCAATTCAATTACTGGCCTGTTAAGGGAGTAGAGTGGAGATCCACTGAATGAACTTTACTCGGAAATTCCATTACTACTGAGAAAGTCATTCAAGTCCATAATCTGGATGGGAATAGGGTAGTAGAAGAGAGAAAGGCTGATATTAACCCTCACTATTTCCCTTGGAATGAAATGAAGTAGTAACCGTCTAGAGCCTGCTGTCTGCCGCAGCGGCGCTTCTAGTCAAACAGGGAAATCATTAAGGCTCTGGTTCAACAGAAAACTGCAGAGCCTCACACAGGAAGACATCTGCTACATGTGAGACCACAAACAGAAAACTGTCAACAACTATCTACCCCCACAACCTCCCTCACTGAGTGCGTGTTTGTGTGTGTGCACGTGGAGTTCTGCACATGTGTGTGCAGCCCTGTGACTGCAAGAACAACAGATAAGCATTAACGCATCTCGGTGGCAGCATGTGCAACCATAAATTACTACCTCCCGAAGATAAGAAGCCACTATCACTTCAAGCCCACTGCAAAAAATGTCACAAAAAGTTGTTTTACCTCCTGTTTAGTATTGAAATCATATTTGTTTATGTAAAAATTCTAAAACTTAATCAGTAACACTATTATTTCCTCATAACTTTATAATTTGGTACTAATTACAGGAAAAATAGAGAGAAAATGTGTTGAGTTTATCAGCAGCTGTTGATTTCCAAAGGAATTTTCTTCAAAGAACTGTTTGCCAAATAAATATTTGCCCAGTCTTCATTTATTTGTTTAAATTTCACATTCTGTACAGACTGAAAGACCTTCTGGTTTTCACTAGAAATTGAATAGAATGAGTGAACTGGAAATTAACTAATTGATCACATTTGATCTATAATAATGGCGAAATTACATAGAAACCTCCTATCTATAATTAGGATATTATAGCCCGGTAAAAACCAAAAAAATTCCCCATAAGGGAAAACATGCATGTATTTACATCCTGTAAAGGTATTTAAGGAATTTTCAAAATCAATCAATCAATCAGTCAATTATCTTGAAACTAATTTTGACTTGTATGATGAATAAATTCAAGTAGAAAATCAAGATAGAGAGAAGAAAATGTTTTTTTTTTTAGAAATATAAGAATTTAAGAGTCAGCTCTCGACTAAATGACTTGTTGTGGATATTTTTTGCAGTATGCAGTATGGTAATATACCTTGGAGCATAAAGGAAGTTCCCAGACAGGGGAGCAGACAGTTTCTGTCACAGATAAGAGCTGATGTAGATCTAAGACAATGGGCTGTTTATGGCACCGTATCTATATCCAGAAGGGGAACGATGACTTCACTAACTTTTTAATATCACGGTTTTAAAAAAAGAGAGAATATAGTTTGTGTGGCAAAGAGTAGCTCTAAACCTGTCTTTATTCTCCCTGAATGTTGCTCTTCCTGCCTTTATATCTCATACACAGACATGGACACACAAACCCCCTATTGAGAGCTCTTATATTTGAGTTTATCCATTATCCATATCCATCAGCATCAATCACTCACCCCGTAACTGCTCCCAGTCCACACACAGGCACAGGTACACACACACACACCAACACCAAAACTCAGATACACTTCACTGCTGGCGAATAGACTATCAGTGTGGTTTTTACTGGCATGTCTGAGGCGCTGACACCTCTGCGCTTGGTCTATTGATTTTGTTGTCTTATCCTAATGAGCCTTGCGTCATCCATCACTGCTCTGCTGGTAGCACTCAGGCAGCCTGGATGGCTGGAAGGACTGAATTAAGGAGGGACAGGAACTATCACCTTGCCACTAGGTATATATCAATGAGAAGTTTCCTGAATACCATTTTTTGAAAGGCATCAGCAGTAATAATAAAAAAAAAAAAAAACATCAGTGTGAGCTATGTGATTTGAGGGTTTGGAATAGGATAAGTGCATTCTGACATGATTTCAGGCCCCTTAGCTGATGACTTCTGACCCGGCAGGCTCTTGCCTTTAACACTTTTTTTTTTTTTGTGTGTCATGAAAGTGCTTTCAGGTTGCGTTTCACGTGTGTGTGTGTGTGTGTGTGTGTATGTGCAGGTATGAGTGTGTATGATGTGTAGGTGTTGACTTCAGTGATGATGGGGATGTTAGAAGGCAGCTAGCACCCATTACTTACTTACACCTTTTGGGATACAGACTGGAGATGAAACACTTCCACACCCTGTAGCTTCTTCACTCGATCCATCCGTTCATCCACTCAGCCGTTATGGAGGTTGTCCCCCTGCTTTATGTCATCTCTGTGACTCCAAATGGTGTTTTGTGCTTCTCTACCCTGTGTTGATGCATTTGGAAATAGTCACCCCCTATCATCATTTGTGTTACTAAAGTAAACATATTTGTGGTCAGTCTTAATGTCAGTATGTGAATAAACACCCCTGCACTGGTCAATATTAATTGTTCTTTGTGAGGCGCAGCAGTACTCCATGATTGATTTTGAAGCCCAGTACAAATCATATACAGTATATTCAAATCTTTATACAGGTTATACAGACTGTACTGTATGCAGCCTGTGTCCTATGTCTTACACTCTATGTCCTGCATCATCCATTCTGTCTTGCATCTTATGTCCTATACTCAATCCTATTTACTACATCATTCTTCCTCGTCTTATATCCTGCAAATGGCCCTGTAGGTAGATCCAAAATCTTCTATCATATCTACTATATACCCAATATATTTCACATCCAATCCTGCCTTTTCCATCCTGCATGTTTGCATAGGCCTGGAAGACACACCAAAGCCCAAACATCATGCATCAATTTACTCCTTATATCCTATGTCCTGTACCCTAACGACAATGCCAAATTCCTAAACCCTTCATTCTATATCCTTATCCTACACAAGCTGTTTCCTGTAACTTATATCCTATGTTATGTATTATAGATCATGATTTCCACTTCTCAATATATAGTCTACTGTGTCATTCATACCTTATCCCAAGTCACAAACTCAACCTACACCTAAAAACACAGCTGTGTGCTCTGAATACAAAGTTAGCCATCAATACGCCTGGTAAAATTTGCCAAAAACTTATCTTAGATCTTGTGCTGTAACATCCCACATCATGCGTCCTACGTCTTATTTTGCAACTTACATCACATGTTCAGCTTTGTACATTCTGTGTTGTATATCCTTCATTAAATGTCATACATCCTATGTGTGCACATGAATATCCTTCATCCTACATTGTACGTCCCCCACTATACATCTTAAATCAATGCATTTTGGTCATTGTCCAATACAACATTAATTTTATGTTTTAACATTACATATCCTGCGTCCTACATCATCAAATGTCTTAAGTCATATATTCTACAAAGTCTGTTCACTCCACATTTTATATCCTTCCATTGTCTTAGATCTTACAGTACCATCTACACCATACATCTTGTGTTCTGCTTCATCCTTTATGTCTTATTTCCTACACCCTACACAGACCCAGTAAAGGATATTATACTCTATGCCCTTCATTATTCACTCTACACCCTACATCTAGAGAGCTTTCATCCTGCACCTGATCACAAATCCTATTTGTGACAACCTACATCCTGCTTTTCTACATACCTTTGTTTTAAATTGGCTGAAAGATGGTCTCTTTACATCTTTTGCCCCACTTCCTACTACTTCCTAGGATGTAGGCAGTTTTTAAAGGCTATAATTGAATGCAGATGGCTACTGCCATCATAACACACGCTAAAAAAACAAAAATGAACCAATCCTTGATGAGAGAATAATTGTGTGGGAAAAAAGTCCCAAAATACCCTGTCTTCAGGGGGCACTTTGGTGAAAATTACTGGTCTAATCTTATTAAACTCTGAGTGTTGCCACTATTTACTGGTGTTAAAGAGGATAAGCTACTTATGGAGTGAAGTGAAACTGTGTTGTGAGAATACTTCTCAATGTCACTCACCATACATAAGCAAACCGCTCATCCCTATGCCATGCCAGCACATCACACACCAACACAAGCCAAATACTATAGTTTACAGTGTGTATAAAAAGATTACACACAGGCTGTGCTGTCATGTGACTTCAGATTGCCACAAAAACACTTTGTGACTTTCCCGTAGTATTAGCAGGCTGGGTTTCATGCACCCTAAGGCTAACACTCATACAAATGCCAACACACACATTCAAGGAACACAAACACATGCATGCACAAACACTTGCGCACAGACACACACACACACACACACACACACACACACACACACACACACACACACACGGCACCAAAGAACCCAGCAGGCTTTGGAAGCCATGCCCTGACCTCTGGTTCCCAGTCAAAGGGGTGCTGTTCACCAGTATACAACAGCACAACTGATCCCCTGTGTTCCTCTTGTAAATTTTGCTCTTTCTCCTCGGGGCTCAGACGAGTCCTGTGTTGTTTTCTGAAAAGGAGGAGGAGGAGAAGGGAGGAGTGGAAAGGCAAGAGAACAGAGGAGTGAAGCCACTGTCTGTGTGTGACCGCTAAATCACTGTGTCTGCATGAAGGCTGGGATTGTGCATGTGTTTCTTTGTGTGTGTGTGTGTGTGTCTGTGTGTGTGTGTGTGCATGCATGCATGTGTGGTGTGTGACCCTATACAGTACATGTGCGCATAAAAAGAGCAGAGAACAAGGGACCTTTAGTCTGGGATGAAAACATAGACCAATGTTACAGGCCAAATAAGATTAGCTGGTCTAATGGACACACTTATTTTCATTATTCTGCATCGTTGCTACAGCCCGGGGAGAGAACAGGCTCGCTTCTACTAGAGCCCCTGCGGCTACAACTTCCTAATAAAGGAGTCTTCACTCCATCCACTTCTAATTTTCAAGAATTCTCTCATTCATCCTCCCATTCTGCCATACTAAAATGTTACCTCAACAGGATATTGCATCTGTCTTGATAATTTATTCATTTAAAGTATGCACAAAAGCTACTTATATCATTCTTGACAGTACGGTTTGCTGTGATGTGTCCATGAAATGTAATACAGTCCTTTCCTTATTACAGATGGGAATGTAGATCTGTGCAATTCAGCTTAATGAGTATAAATAAATCAGAGATATTGAGGGAGGAGCCACTTACGTACCCCTCCTCCCCCTCTTTAATCTAGCCCTCCTCATTAACACAGGCGTATATATGCAAATGAGATGAGACGGCATGGAAATATACAAGCCTATTACACAATTAACATGACTGCTTGATTAAGTAATATAGAGACTTTATAATATCGCCATGCAAGCGTATATATATGCGCGCTCATTAAAACTCATTTATTGTGTGAGTAATCGCCTTCACTTTAACCACAACCACATCTACTTCCAGTCACAGTTTTTTTATAATTCAGATGTGTTCACTCTTTTTGTTTTTTTTGGCATGAATACTCAATGATCTATAGTTTAACCTTGAACCAAACACAAAGCCCCAAATCCAGATGTCATAAATCCCACAGCCAGATGAGCTATATGATGCAAGATCATTGAGATTAACAGCATAACCGTATAATGTTACATCTAATCCCATTCTCCTCCTGGTTACCTAAGAGCCAGATACCATCTAAATCTGCTCAATAATTGCAATGCAGATGATGATCAAGCGAGATGGGGAGAAAGTGACAGTGAGGGGTATCGCCAGTTTGACATGATTACAGCACCGGCCTCAAGGGACCCATATCTTGATTTAGATTAAACCACGCTCGTCAAATGGAAAGCACCCGTCTTTAATGCGGCTATATATCAGCCATGCACATAAAAATCTGATGTTCCATCAAGTCCATGAACAGTCCATGAGGGGGTTGATTAAATGGAGAAAGACGTGGTGAGTAAAAAGAAAATCAAAATACAGTGTTGATCAGAGAGAGAACGTGAAATGACACCCAGCAAATACGTTGACACTGCAAATAAACTGATATGACAGCCTGCACCAGGAAAAAGAGGACATGAAAAAATGGCAGCTGTAAAATTAGGTAAATAAGACACCTAAAGGGGAGACATCAGCAGTCATCCATAGTTGTTTGTGCATCATTTCACAACATCAGAAAGTAAATATGTGACTGATATCAGCTCAAAATGATTTCCAAAGACTTTTTAAAGGCTCAAATTACAAAAAAAAAAAAACATGGTTTCACTTAGCCTAAGTGGTATTTAGCCACACAGACAGTATTGCCATAAATGATCAGGTAAAATTAGCTTGGGCCACCTTTTGTATAGTCATAGATACAGTCTAGTGTATTGCTTCTATTTACTCTCCAGTTACTGTTTGTCTTGCTCATCACTGTTGCTTTAAGTTGAAACATTTTTAGCTCATACTAACCCGTCTTTCCATTGATTTGTATATTTGCACTGCATCCAAAATCTGCTATGTTTTGAGAAATCGTGCCTCCAGATTTCTGCTTCCACCTCAGTATGATGGAGATGAATGGACTTTTGTTTGAGGTGCTTAAAATGCTGACTCACCAACTTTTCTATCCAAAAATAGTGTCACTGTTACTTTGGATAATCCATAGACCTTCTTTAAAGTTTGGAACTACTTCTGAAAAAAATGTGTCCCTATGAAAACAAATAATAAAAACTAAAAAAAAAAATAAATTCCATTCACCTCCATTGCATTGGGGTAAAGGCAAAAACTTCATAAACTAACATTTCAAAACCCAGGCAAATGAAAATAACCCTATATGCATGGCTAGATGCCACCAAAGAAATCTGTTTTTTTTTTTCCATTTGGGTGAACTGACCTTTTTATATGGATTTTGTCATAAAAGTGGAAATTGTCAACTCAAACCCACACTTACAACCTAAACCACCAGCTTATACACATCTATCAAAATCTGGGAGTGACATGAACTGAGACTGACGAGGAAACACTGAAGGAGACACAACACTGGGGGAGAAAGTTGACAGAAAGCACCACAGACAGCGCAATTTTCCTGAAGGGACAACTTCATGGAAGAAAAAGAGATGGATGATGATCACATGAAAATGTTCTTTCACATGCAACACATTAGCAGCGTGTCCACAGGGAAGCAACTGTGGCCTGCGCGAGAAATTCTTGCCATCAGAAAACAATGCTGTGTTCTGTGTGTACAAAGAACAAACTGCACTGTCTAAATGGAGGAAACTGAGGGACTGGACAGTGCACACTGTATATCTCATGTAATGATAACTGGCCTGAAGATTGGAATTAGCCTGTGACCGAGTTTATGTGTAAGTACCAGTATGCCACTGTAAAGTATGTACTGGTGACATGAGACCACCTACACAACCCAGACAACAGTATGCTTCAACGGTATTAAGACAGAGAGCCGCTTTCCACCTCTCCTTCAACATCTATCTTTCTCTCTTTCCCTCTTTTCTCTCAATCCTGCAGTCTGTAACACATCGAAGAAAAGAAAAAACATGTTTTTGAAAGTGTCAGGCAATCAATATAGTGATGAGGGCTGTTGTTTTGAGGCCTGATATACTACACGCACACCAACACAAGAGTAATGACTACTATCCACGGGCACCGTAACAGTCATGAATTATACTTTATTGGCTGCACTTTGTCAGATATATGACTCTCCTGCCTCCTCATATGTATTCTGCATCTGACAAGATTTGATACATACATGCACACACACGCACACACACAGGTGAAAAACACTGATCACAGAACATTCTATAAACTCCCCAACCATGACCCGAGGCCCTCCACCAGCTCAGAGAAAAAATACAGATGAAAGCTTTTAAAAATAACAGAACAAGGCATTTTTGAATCAATACTTGTTTCTCTTTTTTTCCATCTTGAATAGTGCTTGATGACCCACGCCATTAGAGCAGACAGGGAGGCGCGTCTGCGGCGTGCTCAATACGCCGAGCGGCATGAACAATGCTGGGGCTGATTGTAAGAGCCTGTATGCTCCTGGGGGGGTTAATAAAGGGGATTGTTCTGTGTTGTATTTTCTCTTCACTCATTTATGTTCTGCTAGGTGGAGGTCAGAAGTAGTGTCCCCGAAGCCATACAGTAGGGTGTGTGTTTTCAGCAGGATGAAACTCAGTGGCCTTGACCAGAGAACACAGAGAACAGAGTGAATACACATTCTCTGCTTCACTGACTAAATCAATCTTTAATACTCCATGCTGCTGCCCTCTAAGAAATGCTAAGAAATACTGAAACCATGGAACATGTGGCACATACAGCGTGTGTGTCCACGTGTGCGAACGTGTGCTTATGAGCATTATAAAATAACACATACACCATATAAATGTTAAGGCATGGTGTTTTATAGCGGGGTCAGAGGTTGAAACAGGCCCATACGCCTGTCGTTGCCAAAGGCAGATCCAGTTACAGCAGCCAACATGAAAAATACACACACTTACTCACTGTGATACACTCACGCGTGAACAAACACCTGGTTACAAAGGCTGTATATACTTCACAGGTCTTCCACTCGGCCTCAAGCTCCTCCATCGCACAAAGCACCTCAACTCCACACAACTTGAATATCCGACCATTCCAAGAAGCCAGTTCATTCATTTTGGCTGCTTGGCTGAGAGAGTTGGCTAATGACATGACAGAGGAGCTCCATGCAAATAGCCAACATCTGTCACAGCGCAAGCTCCACTCCATATATTTATTTGCTGATCCTACTTAATATTTCTGCATATTACTGGCTGTTTGTCGGAGGCGGACAGTGATGCATGTTCCTGCATGATGGCGTACAAAAGAAAGCAATCTCCTGCAACCCTCACATCCACTCCTGCTGCTTCTTCTAAATGCATATTTTGTGCTGGCTTTGCAGCCCGCTGAAGGTCAGAGGAAAGTAAGGCCCCCTTTATTGTGGAAATAGGAGAAACACATTTGGTGGAGTTAATGTGTGCTGCATTTATCACCGACACAATAAGGGAGGCTAGATAATATATCTCATGCAATGTGGAGGGAATACATTACATGTAGGTGTTGTGATGGCTGAATCTGGGTGTTATCTGAGGGGGTTATTTAGGTTTATCTTGTATCACGGTGACATTCAGATTGTGAATATCCAAGGTGCCCGCTGACTTAGTTTAAACTCATTTCACCGTGTAAATGCAAATGTTTATATACCTACATTAAAACTTTAATAACTTAGATGCCTCTCTCTTATCTTTAAAATAGGAGCCGGTCAGATATCAAATCCTCCTGAGACAACCTATTTGGCATTTAGCTGTCAGTACCTCATCACCTTGCTGTGCTGCCTTCCCCAACTTCTTTTTTCCTCCCGCATGTGGGGGTGGGGTCAAACGTCGACACGGCTGTTTTTTTCCTGTCTCTGATCCAGTGTCAGCCTTCAGAAATGATCCCTCACCGACACGGGGCTGTCTCAGGTGCCCCGAGCGCTGACTGGCAGGCCTTGGAAGTGGAGAACTGCTTTAGCCCGACGTTCAGTCAGCCTGCTTGCTCGCTGACACATTCAGACAGATACATCACTGAGGGCCAATGACAGCTCGTTATTGCTAGAGATGATAGAAGCTCACCATAGGGATTTGTATCAAAGCAGGAATGTTTTTGTGTTCGTGTGTGTGTGTGTCTGTGTGCATGCATAGACGCATTAGATGAGAGGTGAAGACACGGGGTATGAGGACTGCCAGCAGTTTTCCAACTTGAATATGGAGAAAAGGGTCCCTACTTTGAGCTAGGAGGAATTCAGAAACAGCAATCTTGCAATCTGAGTTCTTAGCAATCCTAATCTTGTGATTTAAAATCAAGTTTATATCTCTGTTTGATGGATATGGCTGCAAAACTGATATTTACCTAGTAGTGGAAATTACTAAAATTGAATCACTTGTTCCCTGGCTCATATCCTAACTGTCCATTAATTTCTGTGGAAATGTGTTCACATCTAATAAAAGACAATCAATTTAAGGAACAGGGGTAAAAACAGAACCACACTGGTACAATAAACACAAAAGAATGACAAAAATACGATTTTAAGTTTGTTTGAAAGAGAAAAACTGCAAGATGACATCAATATAAAACTGTATCTTCTACAATATTCTTTATCAGCTGTACATGTGTGCAAAGTAACACCATAAATCTACAGTATATGCATCACTAAAGCCAATTTACTGACAATTAGATTTGATGAATGCTTAAAGGGGCTATAATCAATATTTTGATATTAACACTGGATCAATTGGCTGTGTGTAATGTGAAACTGCTCGCTCGTAGTGACGAACCCACTGAGAATTATCACCAGATTCTGTAGTTTCCGTCAGCTCTACAGAGCTTTTCACAGTCTTCTAACGCATTGTTTTGGGTCGTTGGGTGAACTTCAAACCAACTGACCTTCAGAGGTTTTACCAAGCAAATTGTTTTACCATCAACAGGACCAGGCTAGCTGGGTCCTGACTCTAGCTTCATATGTACATGAGACATCTTCCTCTGACACTCGGCAAAAAATCCCTTACTAGTCCTTTATTGAGTTTGTGTTGTTTGCTGTACAGAAGTGTAATAATTGTGTCAACTCATCATATCATGAACCAGTATGGTGAGGTTTTACTCTTTAGAGTGTCGTGTCAGTGTAAATGTGTTTTCATGCCTCAGTATGATTGTCTGTATGAGGTGTGTCTGTATCGTGTTAAACTATCTTGTTCACATCTTCAGTGCTCCTTTCTACAAATTAATGCACCGTCTCTATATGATGTATGCTGTATATTTCAGTGTGTGTGTGTGTGTGTGTGTGTGTGACATCATCATCATGCCATAAAACAGTCAATCCTGGCTACAATCAGCCCTTTTCATGCGAGGGCCAGGGCAAAATGAAGCTTTCATGCTCAGACAGTGAGGGCTATTGATCTCAGCTATGTAATCTGAAATGACTTCTGTGTTGTTATTTCTCTTGTACTCTGTGACCCAGATAGAGGATGAAATTAGTGAGTGTGTGTGTGTCTTAGGGGATGATGTGCCTCTTTTTATATCTGACCTCAGTTGCGCAATGCAGGTTATTCAACATGCTAAGCCAATGGGAGGGTTACACCCTGGAGTGTGTGTGTGTTGTTGTGTTTGTGTGAGTGGCAGTGTGTGTTCATCATAATGTGCTTTTCCCTGTATCTTTTTTTCTTTTCCTTTTTTTTAAGAATCATTTTCGCTTACCAGTCTAGGATCAAAAGTGGTGAACAGCAGAGGACAGTGGAGGAGTGGTGAGTCATGTTCTATCTGGATCTGTGATACATATATAACCACTGTGTGTGTGTGTGTGTGTGTGTGTGAGAGAGAGAGAGAGAGAGAGAGAGAGAGAGAGAGAGAGAGAGAGAGAGAGAGAAAGAGAGAGAGAGAGAGAGAGTCCTGCTGTTAGATTGAGTGAATGATGATAGTAACCAGATCCTCCATGGATTAGCCTCTTTCTCTCTATAATAACTTCTGCTGCTTTCTGCACAGCCAGACCAAAGCTCAGACTGCTGACTGAAATTGTGTCAGAGATCTGCTGCAAGCATATAACTACTTTATCATATTCAGATTATATCTCATGTTCATAAACAAATGTCAGTTCGCCATGTTAAATCCTATTTCATAATAATGATTTAATCTTCATCCAGGTCTTTAAAGTGGGTACATTTGCTGTTGTAACATTGTGTCTCCTAGGACTTTTCTGGGAAAATCAAGTGAGCCAAAAACAAATAGTGTGTATTATGTTACCGGTTTGTTTGGAACTCGGTAGTGTGCATTAGCAGCAACAACCAAAAAATAATAATAATAGAGCAAAACCCTCAGAAACTCAAACTTTTTTTTTTTTTTTTTCAAAAAAAAAAAAAAATAAAATGCTGTTAATTAGGATGCCTTGGAGTTTGGGCTTAACTTGCACAGGCCCTCTGATTCCTTCTGTGGAGTTTCTCAGCAGGAGGTTTCTTTGCTGCCTGTGCGTTCAGCGCTGTTTCTGTGAAACTCAACAGCTGGAGGCTCTTTAAGCTTAGAGGTCCATGGGCATCGGCCCAGACAGCCGGGATCAATATGAGTGCTCGGGAATAGGTGTGAGTTGAGTCCAAATGACCAAGCATTTGTCTGGCCAAATTCTGTAGCCTTACACCTGTCTGAGAAGCCTGGTGTGTAACAGAGATCGTAGCCTGTAAATCACTGTATCACACTATATATAAACACATAGTATATATATAAATAGAAGGGATACTAGAAAATTGGAATATTGATCGTTTCCCAACAGTCACTTTAACAATGAACACAGTTCCCCACAGTGTCATATTCCACTCACATTAATCTCACCACCTTAACCAGTGTCCAAATTATACTCAGTCTAATCGGCTCGGGTAATGTCTTGTTTTACTGCCACTGGTCTTGGGTCAGTACATGTATGTTT
The DNA here is from genome assembly GCA_031216445.1 of Lateolabrax maculatus. Taxonomy (NCBI): domain Eukaryota; kingdom Metazoa; phylum Chordata; class Actinopteri; order Acropomatiformes; family Lateolabracidae; genus Lateolabrax; species Lateolabrax maculatus. The sequence goes on from CM062218.1 coordinate 17,936,850, forward strand.
AATGCCTAAGTGGATCAGAACTGATCTGAGCGTACTCACTATCACTAAAACACCAAGCAGGCAAAGGCTTTACAGAATGTTGGGGAGTCCTGTGCATTCAAACCTCTGATGGTTATCTATACCTTTATGTCACATGAGCGTTTGGCGGAAGTTATATGTGAGTCATTAAGGTCACAAGGCGGTCAGGAAACTGTGGCCACATGAAATACTGTAAGGTGTGAATGGTTGTGCAACAGCCTGCGATGTCTGCCTGCAGCTGATCATTTCTGAAACAGCTCTGACCTGGATGGCTGAAAAAGTCCTCATGACCAGACTTCACTGGATGTTCCCATGACCTAATTTTGACGGCAGTGTCCTTATGTAATGGGGCCGTCATCACAACAAGCTTAAAACTGATACGCAACATCAGATTGATGATTAAGATCTATTTTAGGCAGTGAAACACACGTAGTGGGTCTGAAAATGTTCATATACGTTGTCCACTTGTTGGGATGTGCTGTACTTAAAAGTCACAGACCAAGAGGCCAATAACCACCTTGATTATTGGGGCTGTGGTGATGCCAGCACCACATCACCACCTGTAATCAGAGTAAAGAAATCCCTTGTGGGTGTTGCTGCAATAAGGGTGCATGACTTCACTACTGAACTTCACCACTTGAACGGCGCGTGTGGCTCCATTTCCCCATATGTGAGCATGTTTGGCATCATTTGGGAAATGGGACTGTCAAGCATGTAGAAATCATGGCTTTAACTATAAATACTGCTGATGTTCCATATTTTCAGGTGAACAAACAACAGTCAGCTTACAGTGCTGGTTTCAGCTCTGTACTTATCAGATTAGTCAAGTTTAAGTCTCTCAGAGGGGAACTGAGTCTCATCATCTCTTTCAAGGTTTGTTTTTTGTGCGCAATTTCAGTCGCACAGGGACGAGACCACCGTGTGTGTGTGTGTGTGTGTGTGCGTGCATGTTCATGTATGTCCGTAATACTCATCAGTATTCATCTGCCAGAAGTATGCATTTTTAGAATGGGCAGTCGTCTGGCTGTGAAAGTAAGATAACAAGAATATTGCACCTTTTTGAAAAAGACTGAAAGGGGACAAATCTTTAAGCACTTGACCCTCTGCCCTGCTAAAGAAAATAGCTAAGTATGTAATTTAAAAGTGTGAAACGTGATTGCATGTTTTTTAGCGGTAAAACCACTTGCAAAACCATTTTGAGATTTTCCCCGTGCCTAGATAAGGAGACTTTGAAGAAGCAATTTCATGTGATGTTAGTCCAAATCCATTCCCCCGAAGCCTTTAAGCTGGGGCTGAAATCTCGCTGGTGTGAGGAGTTTGTGTCTTACTGATCGGCTAAGCCCTGTGCCTCTTTAGCTGCCACTATTCACCGCCGCACTCCCTTATTGGGACACACTTTAGCCTCACACAAGTCAGAAGTCGGGGCGGGAAATGGCGACGAGACAGCTTCAGAGTTAACAGTGAGGCTCCGGCTTGTGTGATATGTTCAGATAAACTTTTTTTTAAAGAGGGAAGGTAATACAAAGACTCAAAACAGAGCAACAGATCAGAAAGCATAAAAGATGAGGACAGGGTAAACAAACAAATCCAGACGATTGAATCGGCATCAGAGGCAGCTGTTACATATTCCATACGGTCCAATAACATTTGTTGATCCTTCACTCTGAATCACATAAGTTTCTCATAGTTTTAATTACCAGCTCGTCTGATGCCAGAAAAGCATGACGCCTGTTCAACTTTATCTCCAGCTTCCACTGCACGCTCTGTGATTCTCTCCGAACTCGCCGAATCTCCGCTCTCCCTTGCCTCTCTGTCATGTTTTTTTTAAGCTCTATCAGTTTCCTCTTGTCTTTCTTCCTGATTACATGACACAAAAAAGAAGAGAAAAAAAAAACTAAAGCAGTGAAGGCGGTCGACGCGTGTGAAAAGGATTGCAGGGCAATTGCACAAGAAACAAACATCAACAACCCACGACAGCAGCAGCAACATTGGCAGATCTGCAGCAGCAGCTCCCAGATTACACCTCCGTTTACACTGTTAAAAGAAGAGTAGAAGAGGAGAGAAGATATTGCAAACGACATTACACGTTGTTTGTTGGGTCTTTGCTGTGAAGCTGACGGGAGAGAGAGGGCGGTCACAGGGTTAAGTGAAGTTAGAGTGTGTGTGTGTGTGTGTGTGTGAGAGAGAGAGAGAAAGAGAGAGAGAGAGAGAGAGAGAGAGAGAGAGAGAGAGAGAGAGAGAGAGAGAGAGAGAGAGAGTCATCCACAGACACAAATGCCGGCACATCCGCCTCAGGGAGGAAACATAACGGTAAACTTGATGAACTCACATTATCTAATCCCTACTGGAATACACACTCTTTCTCTCTCTCTCTCTCTCTTTGGCTCATTCCCTCTTCCTAAACAGAGCCTTGGCATGCTACCTTCAATAAGAACGCTTTTCATCAGTACAACACCACACTGATGAATCTTTTACTTCTATCTACATCCAGTGATTGTAACACTCTGGCTGAGGCGAAGACTTGAGCACTAGTGTCAATAATTGATGTTATCCAAAGGAACACTGTCTCCAATAAGGACGCGGTTATGAGAGCTTCCAAGCGGGTAGGGAGAACACACCCGGTGTAAGCGATTAGTCACTAGTGCATACACACTGTAGGGCGATGCTTGGTTAAAAGAAAATTAAATAAAAAGTTTAAACCCCAGGCTATTGCCAGCGTTGTTGTTGTTTGGCCTCGTCTTCATCTTTTTAAAAAGTACACAAAACATTGCCCCTGAGGACTGAGTGTGTGTGTGTGTGTGTGTGTGTGTGTGTGTATGTGTAGGTGTGTGGGACTGTGTGTTTTTAGGTTCCCTCGTCTCTCATTTGCACGGCCAAAACATTGAAGTTCAGTAATTGGATGGACACATGTACCATAACTCAAGCCACATTTACCTCACCGCCGCATGCCCTCAGGCAAGGTCTGAGCATAGATTAGCAAAACTGTCTGCAGAACTCTGTACTCATCTGCGGCGCTGGGGCTTTTAATGTGAAATCCAATAGTTTCAGGGTCAACTGATCTCTGACAGCATGTCTGGATGTATTATTCAATGCCATTGGAGGTACGGGCAGCAGAAGGATGGACACAGGATTACAGACAGGCCGGCCTGTACATACTGAAAAAACAATCCAAGTGCATGTTCTTCCAAGATGCAAAAAGCTGAATAACACAGACAAAAACAACAGTTTTTTTTCCTTCCTTCAGCGTGGTGACACATTATGCAACAGATTGAAACTTGGAGTCAATCCACAGAGCAAAGCCGTGGCTTCAAGCTAAAGCAGCAAAAAGAAAATCAAAGATGGTGTCTGACCCCCACAGGGTCACACCGAAGTTCTGCTGAACAGATCCTGTTACAGCTCACGCATAAGGTCTCAACATTTTATTTTTATTGCTGTCATGTTCAATCAGCTCCCTTGAGAACTGGGTCACCCCCTCCTTCTCCTCCCGTCTCTCCATCTCTGTCTCCATCCTTCACTCCAAGCCGCCATCGCTCCCCCTCACCCCGACACAAAGAGTCCTTCCTGAGACGTAAAACCATGCTGTTAATTAAAAGATTCCTCAATGGGCATCTGTGCAGTAATCTGTGTTCACTGCATCCCAGTCGCACATGGATCATTTGACTAACGCACAACTACCCATGCATTAATGAATGTATAATCATCCATATACAAAACTGCTATGGGAAGAGAGATGTGGAAGAAAAGGGGGGAAAAAGATTGATTGTTAATAGTTTTATGACTGATAAACAAAGCAATCGATCAATCTGTGTGTAGCCGGAGAGGCACTTACATGGGTTCCTGGACGGTTGGGAATAATTTGTCGTCTCGCGGTGTTAACCCTTCCAAGCGTGGAGGATGTGGATTAATTGTGAGATGGGTGAGAGGGATGGGCGGATTTCTCCACCATGCAGAAATGATTAACGCAGCAGTTAGGCTGTGCCACAAACATAACAGCTGCAGTAAACGTCTGAACGGATATGAATGATTTTCGTCTGTGCATGCGTGTGTGTGTGTATGTGTGCAATTATGAGTGTGTTACATGAAAACAGTGTAGAGATACACGATGTGTGAATCTGGATTTGAGGAATTTTTACTCAGGAAAGTAAGAAAACATCTGATTATCTTAAAAAGTCATAATCATATTATCTTTATCTATTGCAGAGAAGGATGACAATACAATATCCAGGCTTTCATGGAATGTCTTAATATTTTTCACAAATGATTATTGCACGCCGTTTGGGTAGGTCTGAAACTGTCCCAGTAGAGGCCAGATCATGCGACCATCTGCAACATCCCATCTGGGATAGTCTATCATAAATGTTGATTTGGCCAAGAACACGCACTCTCTAAACATAGTGCACTTTGCCAAAGAGAACAGTTGCCAAGGCGAGGGAAAACATTTGCACAGTTTTCACAGCTAATCGTAAAACATCATCATTAGGAGAGGACCAGGGTGCCAAATCAGTCAAATCAGCATCAAACAACAAGCAGAACTTTTGTCAGACGGACTGTCGAGCAGTCTACGGAACTCAACAGGGGACAGGAGTTATTTATTTTTTGACTTGTGTTAAAATAAGGTTATTGTAGTGATCTTGATCCCAAAGTATTTACTTCAAAAGCTCATCTGAGAATATGCAGAATGCATTAAGTCTCCACCTGAAAAACAGACCTTCTTTTCAGAACTCTTTCCTTCATAATAATATAATTTGGTTATCAAATTAATTACATTCATTCTTATTTCCTCTTATCATTCTTATCCACTCTTTCTTTACACAGATGTGATGCTACATTGAACATTGTACATGACACATGTGATGTGTCTATCACTGGTAGTGCTGGATAAAAAACAGTGGAAGTTTTTCATGGCCGTGGACAATCTGATCCAACCAATCCAAGAACTAAGAAACCAGGAACTATAGGAACTAAAAGTCCCTTCTGCGCATTACTGCTTGCATTTCCACTTCATCTCAAGAACTGTGATGATGAGGTCAATTAGTCTGCTAACGGATTAAAAAACCATCAATTTCCACACACAAGGAAGCATCAACACCAAATTGTTCTTTGTAATTACTGTTGCACAACTCTGATGTTTTAATGGATGTAATGAATGGATGCAAATGAGACATGCAGAGGTGTCTAATGCTAAAGTGGCAACAGTCTGCTGAACGCTTTATGGTTAGTTATTTCGACTTCAGAACAGTTCCTGATACTTTTAAGGGGACAAGGAAGTATGGCTACGGAACTAAATTTAAACCTTGGTTCCTCTGATGAAACACATGTACTGTAAGGTTTCTGAGTTTCTACTGTGTTTTTAATCCGTTAGCAGAATAACTGACCTAATCATCAGAGTTCTTGAGATGAAGTGGAAATGCAAGCAGTAATTTGCAGAAGGGACTTTTAGTTCCTATAGTATCTGGTTTCTTAGTTCCTGGATTGCTTAGATCAGATTGTCCACAGCCATGAACAACTTTCACTGTTTATTTTCCAGCACATTAGACTACACAGTCACGTCGCATGTGTCATGTACAATGTTCAATCTAGAGGTTCCTGCATGTGTAAACAGGGTGTAAATGAGACGCTTGGGCTCAATGCAGTTTTGTTATGATTTTGGAGAGATACAAACTAGATTTTTCCTGTCAACTAATATTTTAAAATTATTGGCTCCTTTTTCTGGCAATTTTCACTTTTATTGTACAGTGCATAGTGAAACCACAAACAGAAACAAGTAGAGAGAGAGGAGTTATGACATGTAACACAGGTCGGGAAGTGGGACTATGGGGGTGTGTCTATGGGCATCTTTTAAACATACATTAAAAAAAACGTTAAACCACTATTCTGTGGTAAAACATTCTAAACTCAAGGATTAATGACTAGCTTTTATCCCACAGTCCTCTTCAGACACTGGAACTTGCTGAGTGGCTCTGTTATCAAGTTCCATTCGCAGAAGACGTCCGTGTGATATGGCTGAAACCTCTGGGAGAAGCTTCAGAAAAGTGAACCTCCAGTTTAACTGAGAATATTTTTACCACACATGTGAGTCCCCAAGGCCAAGAATTAACCTCCACGATCAAATTAACAGCATTGTTTAACACTGTGTTCTGCTCATTTGTTTAATTTTAATTAGAAAATCTTGTTTGTGCACAAATTAGTTTTTTCTCCTCCCGACACTCCATAACAGTCGGTCTCCTCTGATTTATTTTCAAATGAAAACAATAAAATAAATATTTTTTTTCTATCAAATAATGCATTATCAAACCAATTTAAACCAAATTAATCTACATTGTCAAGCCTATGTTACCCAAATAGTGACTCTCCTGCCATGAGGAAATTTGCATTTAAATTGGACAACCTTTCATGTGCACAAGGGCGGCTGGGCAGCAGAGAGTAATGTTACTCTGAGAGGAAAAAATGTCATGTTCATGCACACCCACTGGCAACCAGAGGAGTAATTCCAACATTTTGGTCATGAATGTAACAGTAGGCGTGGCCGCGTTGCCAGCAGCCAATAAAGTGAGCCCCGGACAACATGACACCAAATTGTCTGAGCCACTTCTCACCACACTGCAGGCCAGATCCCAGCAGCAGGTGAGGCATCTAACGGGGGCAAAGACTGTTGACAGTGAGTCAAATTGACAGACAGATCACACTTTACATCAGCAGCAATCCCAAACCACAGAGCGCCAGTCCTCTGCACCAACACCTTCAGTTTCACTCTGGTGTCATCACCCTGCATTCCCCTCCTCGCCTCACCTAAACTCACCCCTCACCCTCATTGCTCCTATTTCCCTCTCCAGGCTCACAACACAACACTAACGCGAGGGGGGGGGGCAAGGGGCGCATTCAAGAAGAATAGCACTTTACGACAGCCATGTTCATGAATGCTCAAACACCAGGACCCCCAGGGCAACCTTCTATCGATCGCTCAAGATCAATGCCTTTTATTTCTTTTGTGTTTAAAAAGCAGCATTCGTTATACACATTTGGTGGGACTAATTAAACGTTCCACAAACCGATCTTGGACTAATCACTGGTCTGACCGCAGCCTCTCGTCCTGAATACTTTATCTGAAATAGTTTGCATTCATAAAATCATCCTAATGACCTCAACTGACTTCACACTGCAGTAATGGGACCCTCTGGGCGTCGGATTTACTTTCTGCTTCAGCATTTGTGTTTGTGTCTGTTTGTTTACAGAATACTGCATGCCTTTGTATACAAGTGCACTGTAAAAATATTTTTCTTAATAGGTCTTGTCGTAAAATAGTTTTCATTGGAATAACAGAAGCCTCTTCTATGTTTCTACTACAGTGGTGCTTTATTTTGTCTTAATGCATGGTGTAGATAGTTAGTCTAGAAAAGTTCCCTGTCTATTGTATATTGTTAATATATTCACATGTATGGTGTAGTAATATAGAACACAAAAACCTAAGTATTTGTCATCTTGCACCTGTCGTGGTGGAAAATCCCAACAAAATCTGTTCAATTCGATCCTGTGGTTCTGACATGTTCTACACCATTTAACACGTCAAATCACCAGCAGAAGCTTTCCTGCAAAGCCTAATACCGCCCCCAGCGCCTGACGGAAGCTGTTCTTGATTCTAGACCATTTAAGAGTTTGTGCCACACTGGAACCAGTTTTCCTTGCAACAGCTGGTTCTTTTGCAGTCGCAACACTAAGAACTTAGGCATCACTTAGCTCATAATGAATGTATCTGCAAAATGTTAATTGACAACATATTTCCTTGTTTTCCCCCCACCAATATCCACACATAGAATAAATCTTTTTGCCCAATGATGTTTTTGGTTATGATTTAGCTCTCAATGTACTTGGTCAAAGGGGCTTTAGTAAATATTTGTTCAGTTGTACAGAGAGTTCCAGCGTCTTTGTGCAAAGTGTTTTGGTCCACCCTCGCAACTCTCATCAGCATCGTTTGCACGCTACCTGTCCAGCACCAAACAACAGTCAGACAAGGTTGGCAACTGGCTCGGGAACATTTAGCATTAAGCTAAAAATCTGGATATTTTCCTCAGTGTGTTAAAACAGAGCTAAAAGTAGCACGACTATTGGACCTTCATTCGCTGTAAAAGGTGAGGTGAATTCAGGGTTGTGTTGGCCGCTTGTCTCTGCTGCCAAAAAAAATCAGTTCATGTAGGTTTAAGGTTAGAAAGAGAATTGATCAAAAGTGTAAAAAAGTGGATGTGTTTAGTTTTCCAATAATTAACTGAAACCACATTTTTTTCGCTAACCTTAATCAAAGTGCTTTTGATGCCTAGAAATAACCACACATGTTTTTTTGTGTGGCACAAGAACATAGCACTTCCTGGATAGGGACAGACGTTGCTGCTGAACATAATCCAGGAAGCAATTACATTAAGCTTAAAATGTATTTATCAAAACAAATTAGTAGCATCAATAATATAATGTAATATAATAATAATGATAATGATAATAATAATAATAATAATAATAATAATAATAATAAGGATAATAAGGATAGTAAGGATAATAAACTTTAATTAAATAGAATTTTTCTTAACAAGGATAAGAAAAAACAGCAGATAAAAACAAAAACAAATAAAAACAACCCAGGCATCATAAAACATCAGGGGATAAAGAAGATAAAAGTTTTTAAAAATGTGAAATGGCAAAGGGGGAGTGATAAAACCCAGCCACATATCAAATATTTATAAACGCATTCCTATAAAAAAAAGTTTTGATGCTAATGATGTAGCCTGTCTGATCTCAATAGGCAGAGTGTTCCACAGTCTGGGGGCTCGAACAGCAAAGGCACAAGCTGGGATCTGGGAATAACCAGCAGAGCCACCGGTCCACCAATCTAAGGGAACATCTAGGCACATAAGGAGTCAATAAAACCTTGATATAATTTGGAGCGAGGCCATTTATGCTTTAAAAGTGATTAGTCTAATTTTTTAATCAATACGGAACATAACGGGCAGCGAGTGCAAGTTGGCTGGCCCAGGAGTCATGTGGTCACATGTCTCTGTGCCTGTTAAACACAAGACAGGATCAGTGTAAGTCCTTTTATTGTCTAAACATGGTGTGCACACTCATGTGGTTGTAACAGAATGTCTTTGCAAGTAACTGCTAGCTTTCCACTTGGGGCAGAGCAGCGAAGACTAAATCTTACATATTCATGTCCTGCAGCCATATCTGGTCAGCTGCTGTGTGCAAACCCAGCAGGACAGATCGCTGTGGTTTACTTACACCTGGGATGAAAATGTTTGGAGGGGCTGTCATTTCAGGGATGCGCGCATGTAATGACACGTTGGACCTAAGGTGCTGTGGATTTTTCTGCAACCAAGTCACAAATTTGGCTTTTGATTAACGCTGCAGAGTGATAGGCGGGTAAATTGTCCCTGGCGTATGTCTCCGTGGCCTCCCCGCCTACTGTCTTTCCATTCTTCTCACTCTCCTTCACCTCAAGCTCTATCCCACCTCTTTCTCCAGCAGCAGCAGGGAAACTGGGGATGTGAACACACACCTCTTTGCCAAGCCTCACAGCTCCCCTGGCACCACGCTGCAACATAACACCTTCCAAACCCTCCTCCTCCCTCCCTCGCACTGCTCCCCTTTTCCTCTCTCAGCACGGCAGAACAGCATGTTTGATTTTACAGGAGCTAGCTCTGCTAGGGTTTGACCTTTCTGGGTTTCCAAGGCCGATATTGATATTTTTGGACGTAAACTGCTGATAGCAAGAACCAAAGTGTTTTCAGTGGCTCCTTCATCATCTGTTCAGAGTGGAAAAAACCTGTGAGACGGCATTAGACCATGAGAGGAGAAAATGCTCCATTAAAACTAATGACATTCCTGTAGTTGATTCAGCAGCATAATAACTATTCAAGACATAGTGAGCGCCTTCTGTGGTTTATTACAACTTCATATTCATCATTTCTATCTGGCTGATCAACTGCTTTTGTTTCTTGACCCATCAGCTTACCTTTAGAGATATTAATGCAGATGGCTATCATTAAGAATAAGACTCAAGTTGTATTAAACCAAATGTGTCCTTTAAGGTTTACATGCTTTAAATTAATTTTAGTCAAGATTTGATATATAAATAAAAATGCTACAAACTTTATCTAGTCTGTGAAGAACTTCTAATATCGGAACCATGACTTGCCAATATCCGACAGGCTAGTATCGGCCCAGGATATTGGTCTAAACCAAAAGTCTTAAAGCCAGCAACCCTGACAGGATGTGCTCTCTCACTTGTATTTTTTCTCTTACTCTTTCGCTCTCGCCCTTGCACCTCGCCAGCTGCCTCCAACACTGTAATGACAGTTTTATCAGTTTAACCACGTTTGCCATCTCCAGGACTGGGCTGCTCTCCAGTCCTGTCTGCTGTGTGCTCAGCCCCGCTCAGCTAAAACCAGACACTAACAAGAGCCCCTTGTATATCCATTATACAGATCTACCGTAGCTCCCGCGGTCGGGGTGCGTGTGCTGTACCGTATGTGTGTTGAAACCTGTCCAGGTTTAACATATGGAACCCGCCTGCCAACACCTATTTCACTGACACCTAGTTTCTTCCAACTACAACCCCACTGTGATGTGTTCTGGGCCATAGAAGCAAGGTAGAGATTTAAATTAAAAAGGGGGAAAAAAATCATAACATAAATCATAGAAATGAGAAGGACATTTGCCAGTTGTGCCTGATTGATTTTCAAGAAAATTCCAAGAAATACAAGAGGTTTGACCACATTGCGTCATTGTAACAGAAAATTAACACTGCCTTCACACTGTGGTTGCCTTAAAACCCACTGTAAACATTTTGCACTGGGAGTAGGAGGTCGATTACCAAGTATAGTTCAGGTCAGTAAAGTCTAAACTCTAATAGCGTCTTATTACGTCTTGAAGTCATCACTAGATCTGAACCAGCATTCACACCGCAGTTCTAAATCTAACTTCCCTCCCACCTAAAGATAGACTCCAACTCTTTTTATAGAGGGCAGAGCTGCAGAATTGCATATTCTATTTCAGACGTCCCAGGCTCACATCATTGTTTGTTTTAGCAGGCTAACCTTCCCCATGTATTTATAGGTGTCGAGGCCAGGAGAAAGACCACAGTAGCTCCATAAATAAGCTGCCCGGGCCTCCAGCGAACCTCCCGACCAACAAAAAGCCCAGTCATTTCACAGGCCATTACCTGGGGCTGCCTCGCAGGGAGGCTGGCCCGGTGAGGGAGGGTCGCACGGCTTTGAGGGCGAGTCGACCCGGTGGGAGGAAGGGAGATGTTTGGATTAATAATAAATATGGTGATCTGTTTTCTGTGAGCGGAGCCTATGAAATTGCGATGGGAGTAAATGGAAAATAACCAACTGCGATGCGCCGCATCGGAGGCTGTTCAGCGCCGTGGCTCACACCATTTTCACCGTCATCCCTCGTGTCTTTCATCCCTATTCCTTTTGCTTTCATCCACACAAGCTGCCACTTGCTCCCGCTCCCTCTCTCTCTCAGTCTGTCTTTCTCTGAACTTTTGGCCCCGGGATCCTGTTGGAACCTCACCCAGATGCCTCCTGGCTCTTAAAAATAGATTAACCAAAAACATCACACACTTGCACGGACACACAAAATCCACCCATGACGTCATACGTGTGTGTACGATGTGTGTGTCACTGCTTATCTCTGCCTCCACAGACGCTGTGTAGAAAGCCAGTCAGCAGAGGCCACAGCCAGCGCACTCCACAGCCTCTCTGGCAGCCAGACCTTGCTGCGCTGAGGAAACTGCACCCTGCAACACAAACAACCCATCAGCCACAGCAGCGCTTCAGTGCCGACTGCTAATCCCGGTACCTCCCTGCAAGGTACAGAACTGCAACACCCACACAGCTTTAGGAAATGGATGTCACCCCCCCACCACCCCCACCCCATCCCGCTGGCTTTAATAAGCCTTTTCAGAGTTATGAAATATTCAAAAGCATTGTTTCGCAGGGCCATTCGACTGTGGCATTTGTCCTAAATATTGCTGCGCTCATTTGCTGGGTAGCGACAGTGATGATTCCATAAAACATAAGAATGGAGAGAGTTGTCATGCGGATGTGGCTGAACACTGAAGGCTCATGATCTTAAATCAGAGGGGAGTGCCGCTGACTGGCACAGTGGGGGTTCCAGTGGAGCGACTACAACGGCTAATTTGTCTCGGAATGGCCTTTTACGATTTCAAGGGCACCATAACTGTTAGATGAAGAGATGTTTTTTATTTTCAGATTGTATCCCAGCAGCATGCAGTGTGTGTGGTGAGGTGAGATAGCAGCATGAAAGCCATATCTTTGCCTGTTCTAGTAATATCTTAAGGAATGTCCGCAATTCAAATATACCAGTTTTCTATGACTGCACAGTTAATGTCATTTTCAGTGTAATAGAGTCATGTATGGCAAAGAAGACTTATATAGCATGTATCCTTCCAGAGGATCATCTTTCATTAGCCTGTTATGTACAAACAATCTTTGTTATGCATAAAAACAAAACAAATCTTCCACGGACAAAGTTGTAATATGACTCAAAGATAAATCTGAAAGAATATAATTAAAAGCAGGGCAAAGGATGACAAAACAAGACACTGCTGTAGGTGCAGCACAATGAAAGGGAAACCCTGAATGATTCATGGGGTACAAGGTGGTCCAAAGCCAGTGGTGGAGCAAAAGGGTCTTGGCCATGAAAGACTTAGGTCTGGCCATCCCATTGGCCACTCTGGTAGTAAGAATCTACTGAGGGATTTATAATAAACCCTGTTATATATGACTCCAAGCGGTGTTTTCATCTTTTAGTAATGCGTTGCAGTAATGTGAGTACTTAAGGGATTCAAATTTCAAATTCAAAAATTTCATTACAGTTACCAATCCCAGTAACGTTGCACCACTTCAACATTATGAGGGCCGGCTTGTTTGCTGAGTTAGGTGGAGGGTTCAGTGGACAGACTGGTCTGGGACAGGCTGGAGGTGTACGGAAGTGGTTAGCGCCCCACACTCATTTCAGAGATGTCCGAATTTCTTATTTACACGTTGTGTCTTTTCTATTTTTCAGCTTGCTGCTAGCCACTAGTAAGCCATTCTGGAAGTTGGAGAGATTTGAGATTTTGAGTGCTGCATGTAGTGATCAGAGCTAAGCTAGATGGCTGGGGGCAGGCAGCTTGTTAAAACATCTTATTTTCTATTTCTACCCATATTAAATACAGAAAATGTGGCATGTGGGTTTGGAAGCTTTGGAGTAACAAGTAACAACTTAACAAGTAATGTAAGTCATTCCTTTTGCTGTTTTATTGAATTACTTATTGAATGAGTAATGTCTAACTAGTAATTTATGACGTTTCACGTAATTTCCCTGACATTGTTTAACAGTCATGTTGCCTGAGTGAGTAACCTTATATAGTAACTGTTCAGCCTACTGTGCCACGACTTGCTGAAAGAAACTGAGAAAGACAGATTTCTGTCCCAATCCAAAGTGAATCCTTTTCTCAGTATTTTAATACTTGAGGGTAATACAGGGAATATCCAGGGAATAAAGATATTTACTTTTTGAAGTTCATAAATGTGCTGTTATGAGGGACACAGAACTCCTGTTGCTGCCTGCTGATGGGTATCATCATCACCACACTTCACTCACTGCAAAAGGACTTCATATTTTACTTGGCAATCGCTATTGTATGGAAATTAGAGCTAATGAAGTGTGAGTGTGATGAAAAATAATTTCAAATATTTTTGATGACTTGATATTATCCATTTATTTTGGATGTATCCTAAGAAAATATAGAAAAAGGATCTGTGGAGGAGACTAAAATATGTGTTATGGTTGAAAATAATCAATCCTACACAGATAAATCTTAATTAATTCAAGTAAAAACAAGAAAAGAAGAGTAACTAGCGTGCTGTTATTGAAACAGTGACCCACAGTGATCACAAAGTATTTTTCTAGCTGAAATCATTTGACTTCTGACATTAAAAATCTTCTCATTGCTTTCATTTTTTTGTGAACATACAGAACCTACATTATAGACGGGGGACACATACACACACATATGGCTTCAGAAAGGCCAATCCACCCCACACTTTTCTTTATAGAGCGAAACAACAGTCATTAGAAGATGTAATGGATTAGCCACGGAGAGAGTGAAGGGAGACAGAGAAGAGAGGGAAGAGGGGACAAACCAAGATCGAAATGATGGAGATTGGCAGATGGGTAAAATGGATTGGATAGACCGCTCTACGGATGAGAAGACAGGACGGAGAGCTGATGCCTACCGCCCCGGCAAGAGATAATGGAAACTGATTACAGAAAAAATCAACAAGGTATCTCTCATTCCAGGAGCACTGCTCGAAAACGTGGCAGTAATATGACTGGCGAGGTCCCAGATCCTGGTTAAAACTGATTGTCACTGAATTTGGTCAACAGCATCAACAAGTTCTAAATATAGAAAGAAAGAAAAAAACACAGGAGCAAGGTGACAGAGGATAAAAATGTAAGCTAGAGACTCGACTGACAGGAACTGCGGCTGCTTTTAGGAGTTCTCTGCCCTTCCGCACCGCCTTCTCCTCAGAAACTGCTCTTGTGTTTACCCTGTGCCTCCCTGGCTTATGTTCATCTGAGGGAGCAGAGGAGCTGCAGGAGACAAACAGGATGTCTGTGGGAGGACGAACGGGGGGGGGGGGAATCTGACGAGGAAGTTTGTGTATGCGCCTGTGTCTCTGCCTGTGCGAGTGTGTGTATTAATCCCAGGAAGGACTTCCTCTGGATCCGAGCTGCTTGGGAGTTCTGTGGGAGTTCCAGACGTTGACACGGGAAAAAGCAGAGGGAGAGGGAAGGAAGAAAAGAAAGAGAGCAAGAGGGAGAGAGGTACAACAGAGTGAGCGGGATCAAGGGCAGTGGCGCTATTGAATCCCACACATACACACACACACACACATGCAGAGGGAAACCACCCACAGAGAGAGGTTGCGATAACAGCGGCGGTACTGGCGTCATTATGAGCTGATGATGATGAGCACGGGCCCACCTCGCTGACACACAGGCTGAACCCACTCAAGCGCTTTGCCTGAATCAAAGCTACTCCAAACCTCTGACTGAACAAACACCCCATCTGACCCGGACTCAACGGCGTGCGCAATTAACCCTCATCGTTTGTTTTAATCTTCTGGGTGTGCCGGGTGGGTCGGGGTCGTGGCGCATTTTCATGTAGCGCTGTTGTCGGGTCACGACGGCCAACACTTCTGTTATTACTAAATCGCTGCAAAGCCAATGACTTTCCCATCAGCCTCAGCCGTACTTTGTGTTTACTGCTAATAAGTAGCAAATGTTATGACGCTAACGTGCTAACTGAGGTGGGGACCGTTACATTCAAATCCAGCAGGTTAACATGCTGATGTCAGCACTGAGCTCAGTGCACTGCTGTGGCCAAGTACAGCTGCACAGACGTGTGAGCTTGGCTGTAGCTTGGCTGAGGCTCTGGACGGAAGTCTGACAAAATAGCCCAGATGACGTCATCAGGGCTTTCTTGACGTAGGCTTGAGGCTTCAAATATTTAACAGAAAACCTGTTTTAAACATGGCGGTTGAAAAATGAGGGCATTTAGCCATTAGGGAATGCTCACACTAGGGTTAGAAAGTTAGGATATCTCTGTTAGCTGTTTCGATTTTGACAATTCTTTTTTTAAATCCGTCTCCTGCAAGTCTCCTAACTTTTTTAAAGTGCCATAGTAAATCACTTGGGTTCCCTTTTAAAATGAAACTCAAATTCTGAGAATTGAACACCACTCTTTGGTTCTCACAGCTCAAATACATATGGAACCTGTGACGAAGGTTTGGGAAACCAGCCATGATATACATCATGAGCGTCTGTCCTAAATACTATTTAATGCTGATAAAAAGAAGGGAAAACCTTAGGAAAGTTTAGGTGAGTTCATCCTCCACAATATCCTTGAGCTAGAACCAAATGTATAAATAATTTACCCAGATGTGTCATGTTGAACGTATCACTTCTTCACCAGGAAGTCTTTAGAGGTTACGTAACTGACAGAACCCACAGCTTGTCCTCTAATTAGACAGGGGGAAAAGTTTGGCCTGTAAAACACTGCGTAATATATATTCCAAACCCCCTCATGAATCCCGCCTCTCAATTTCCTTATGGCCATGTGTCAGGCAGAGCACTGGATACCACACACATACCCACTCCATCATATGTGTGCTTACTCATCATCACACCGCCACATCAGAGAGGACTCATGCACAATACACTTGTCTGCCAGCCAAATGTGAAGAAACCACAGCAAGGAGACCAAAGAGACCAGAGAGGGCGACCCCCCTGCTTTCTAACTCAACCTCCTGAGTCATAAACTATCACTGCCTCAGAAGTTCGGGTTCAGAGACTAACCCTTCTTGAAAGAATACTGTCTCCACTTGGAATGCATCTGTCAAGGCAGAGACAACGATTAAGAAAAACACTAATTTAACACTTACACTTGGTAAACAGGGGAAAAAGAGCGACACCTGATGCAGGAAAGCGAGTTGAATGTAAGAGCTGCGTGGTTGTGAGATGTCAAGAACTATGACAAGGTTAATCAACGCCCACTATTTTCTCTCTCAAAGCATTTCAGGGCCTCCGTGAACAACATTTTACAAAACCAATTATCTCTTTTGAATAAAGGGTGTTCGCCTATCAAGAGCGAGGCCCACTTAAAACAGGGTCAAATACAATTCGCTATCACGCCACTTTT
Source organism: Lateolabrax maculatus (assembly GCA_031216445.1). Taxonomy (NCBI): domain Eukaryota; kingdom Metazoa; phylum Chordata; class Actinopteri; order Acropomatiformes; family Lateolabracidae; genus Lateolabrax; species Lateolabrax maculatus. The sequence goes on from CM062218.1 coordinate 17,953,633, forward strand.
CAACAACATATCAAATTGTTGTCACTTCCATTTACGACAGTAATGTGTACCTAGTAAATTGCACTACTGCCTCTGACTGCTGACAACAGCTAATTGTAAATGTCAGAGTTATTCATGCGTGTCTAACCATTGTACATGATTAAAAATCACCTATAGTTCTTTTCAAATGTGTGATAGAGAACATCTCATATAAAAGATGTAAACATATATTTGAGTGTGAGATGGTGTGACTGGGAAGAATTCCTCATTAATTCAATGTGATGTAGAAAACGCAGCATGGAAACTGGGGAGGATTCAACAGTGAGACAATTAAGACAAAGTTGCTCTCTTGTTAATCATTTTCTTCGCTTAGTGTAAAGTATTGTTCCAGGCAAACGGATTTAAAGAGAGAAAACACAGGAGGGTACAACATTTTAGATTTAGGTTTTGTAAATTCTATTGTCTCTGGTCAACCAAGATCTTGTCCTGACCAGGAGTGTGTGTGTGTGTGTGTGTGTCCACATGTGACAATGATTTGTTTTCTCTCATGACCGTGATTACAGGTTGTCAGCCATGCTTTTACTAGGGCTGATGGGTAATTTCACTCTTTAACATGGTTTAGAGTTGACGGCTAGATTGGCACACATGGGCACACACACACATACACACACACACACACACATACACACTGATAGACAAACAAATCAAGTGCCATGTCTCTTGGAGTGGACTAATCAACAAGGCCTACGTGTTCCGTCACAACTCACACGAGAACATTATGGATAATTTGTGTCTATAACATTGCATGCAATTATTCCTGCATACATTCCTGTGTGCATGGCATTTAATGAGCCAAGCTAATTAAATATGGAAATTAATGAGATACAAAGGAAACAGGGAAAAGCACAGTCCTGATGCATTTGAAGGAGTTGCTAAAAGCCTTTTATTACATTAGGGACTGGGTGGGTGGGGGGGTATCCGGGGGCCTCTAAGGAGACTTTTAACAAACACAGTGATTAGCTCGAGCCAAAACGCCACAAACTATAGTATGTTATTCTCAATACAGTCCATTAACATCATTCTACACATTCCAAATATGAAATATTAAAAAGTAAACTGCTGTCGCTCACTCATGTTACCCTTTCATACATATTTTTTTTATTGGAGTTTTTTGATAATGAATCCCGTCGCAGCCAGAAAATTTAACATGAATCACCTTAATTACACAGTTTTCTTATTTGCTAACAGAAATAATGGTGTTTCTTGTGGATACACAACAAAGCACAATCGCTGTATGTGGAAGAGTAGATACATTGCCAGTTGTGAAGTGAATCAAAAGCGTATGCAGTGTGAATTGCTATTGTATGCCTGCTCCTTTTCACATGCCATTTCCTTCTGTGAGTGTCGCATGAGATGATGGGAAGCTCACCCCACAATCAAAGAGGCCTTTCACTGAGAGGCAGGTCATCACATCATGCTGTAAGCAGTGTGTACCCCACTAAGGAAGCATTCTTGTGTGTGTGTGTGTGTGTGTGTGTGTGTGTGTGTGTGTGTGTGTGTGAGAGAGAGAGAGTTTGCATGGGGAGAGCCCTGCAGATACACGGGGTCAGACACAGTTTACAGACGGGCCGACTCCATCCCAAAAATCACACACGCCATGGGACACGAGCCGGCCCGAGGGCGTATACGATCAGCTCAAAGCAAAAGGGGGTAAGGGGGAGGGCAGAGGGAGGCTAAAGTTCATCTAAAACTGCCTCAGCCATGGGAAGGCACCCCAAGGGACGCTGGAAGTCAATCAGAGTTTGAGGTGCTGAGAGAAAGTCTATGTAATTGCTTCATATAAAAGTGCAACATACATGAAATGTTTTTGCATTAGTTTGAATGGCCAGGGCAATGAAGTGAAACCTGTTTCCTGCCACAAATACCGTTGTCAAATGGGGGAAAACAAGTTTAAATTAACTGGTGGTTTTTGTGATGTCTAATTATGGGGGGGGGGGAGGTGCAGCCTCCCCAGCATGGGACAGGACCTCCAAGCCCATGGTTGACCAACAAGCACGGGTCAAAGAAAATGAAGCAGAACGTCTTCTGCAGTCGTCACCTTCTATAAATTCCAAAGGCATCGACTCTTTTACTTTTTTGTCAAAACAAAGTATCATCTGTTTAACCTCTGACCTTTCTTCACCATTGATGTCACTCCATACACGCTCCCCTTTTTTTCTTCTTTCCTCTCGTCGTCTCACCCTGGAAAAAGAAGTGATGGAGGAAAGAAGTGAGGAGGATGAGGAGGTTGGAGGGGTTTAGCTTGTCGGCGCAGGACTCTCCCATAAGGCTTACCTCATCCTTCTTTCCGTTCCCATCCCTCCCACCTCTCTCTCTCTGTCTTTCTTTATTTGTACTGCACTTTTTTTTCCATCTATCACTATCCCTTTCTAGTCTTTTTCCCTGCAGCAGAACTCTTGGCTGTCTAGCTGATAGCAGAGATGTAGTTGTACATAAAAAAGAAGAACCGCTGACCTTCATCATCAGGACCGTGATCATCTTATAGGCCTGGTCACACCAGCATTTAAAATTAAATCAATCCATTCCAATGGACTCAACGATTAGTGGATTAGGTCTCGGGCCAAAACAAATCTCAAAGTTCAACTTTGATGAACTTTGACCTGCAAGTGTGCTCCACTGACCAGTAGCAAGCGTCTTGATAGTGCTGACCACTCAAAAACACTTCCATTTACATTTGCGTCACCCTTGCTGACTCAATTCATATGGGAATTACTAAACCTTTACACATTAAGAAATGGTTAATCTGAGTTCAGGTGGGTTTGTCCTGCACTGCATTCCTGGGTGACATTCATAACAATGATAGTAAAAACAGGGCTGCTTGGATAAGTTTGGCTGTGGTTGCACCTCTCTGAGGAGCTTCATTATCACTCTTCAAAGAAAATGTCAACTACAAACAAAAAAAAAAGCATCATTAGTCTTTTTTTCTTTCTCTGGCAGAAAAAAACCCAAAACATAATCATTAGTGTGTTTCTCTATCTCTCTCTTTCACCATGCCTGCAAGACAGCATTTCTTCTCAGCCTCTACTGTAAAAGGTATGTTGAACATCTATCCTAGAGTCTCCCTTTTGCTCACAAACACACACCAACTGATTAAAACCACCACAAACGACTCACATTTGCATAGATAGCAAAAACAAGTGATATGAAAGGAAAAGTTATTGCTGCTATAGCTTTCACCCTGACAAAACACAGAACGCTATATATGCTAATTAGCCATTTAATATGAATGTCTAATTAATAGTATGCAAATGAGACACTGCCATTATTGAACCTGTTTGATATGGGGATGGACACGGTATTGAAAATCCTTGGGAAGACAGACATCCGATTCTGCCGCTCAAACACACACAGGAAATCAATTTGGTTAATTGTCAAATATGCAAACATGTAAATTGAAGTCATGCTTTGCCATGGCCAAGGCACCTACCCATTGTCCCTGGAGCATGGATGTGAGCGCGGGATCGGGAACACACACACAGCCACGAGCACAGACACGCGAGCACACACTCCTCTTATCTCATCAGCCCTTTAATGTCGTTGGTATTCAGTGCTCTGTCCTCTGACACAATGCATGCCACTAATTACCAATTCCCATGATAAGAGCATCGCCCATAGAATACATGATGGAAGATGAAGGGTCTGCCTGCTAGGCCACAGCTATTGAAAATTCTGACTACACACCACTTTGAAAATTGGCTTTCAATCAACATAGTGAGGACTGCTTAATTCTGCCACAGTTAGGAACCCGTGCTGTCTTCCCACAATGGCCATCTAAAACAGCTGCCGCCCAGTGAACACACAGACAGCTAATGGCAGAGGACAAATACCTGACAGTCTCCTTCATAAAAGTGTGAGGGCAAAACATTCTCATTCTCCCTGCACAAGGATGTCTGGCTGCGCTCTGAACTGTATCACCTTGCAAAACACCATAAAGCATTCATCAACAAGCCCAAAACAGAGAAAGTCACCACATCGTTGGCATTCTCCTCCACTCACTGTGACTAAAATGAAGATAAAATGCAGGAAGAGTAGACATCACACTAAAGATTTGTTTTCTTTCCCTCTCTTTTTTTTTGCAGTAAAAGTTAATTGAATTTGTATGTTAATGAGGGCTGTGCATAGCTAACGAGCTCAGTGTGCGACCCATTAACACGTTGAATGATTGTTATGCCCGGGGCAAGAATCACCTATAGGAGCTCAAACACGGAGACAAAGAGCCGGTCTGAATACATTATTGGTTCATTTACATGTTCATCTACCTTACATACATGTTACTGTCATAGTTGTCCCTCAGTTCAACCAACCAGACCAGACTTAAAAGATCTTGGTGGCCTGGGAGGAAAGAGGGAAAGGAGAGGAAACAAATATAAAAAGAAAAAAGGAGGGAAGGTAATATAACGAATGAGGACAAGAGGGCCAGAAAGCAGCGTTGTCATTCAGAAATCCACAGAATCATTTGCTACTTACTCATTGAGTGTTTAAGCTCAATGACAACAAGTTCTCACCTTGTTGGAGACGAGGAATTGGTGTGATTCAGTCGCCCCCCCTCAGCAACCATGACAATGTGTGAAGCACAGTGAGATCTCTCGGATATCATTACGATGAAAGCAACACTTCTTTTAATACCCACTCGCTGAAGAAAAACAAACGCATTTCTGTCTATGCGTAATCACAGTCACTTATTACCGCACTGCCCTAATAGATACAAGGAAGTATAGTGGCAGGGGTGTTATTTTGTTAAAAAATGTTCAGTAGTTGATAGGCTTATGTTGGCCTATTGACATGTGACAAGAGGACCATGCATTAGATGAGTTATTCAGGTGAGTCAGCCATGCAGTCCTTTCACTGAAGTTGTAATACCATGGTACACTCATCATAAAAAATCCACCATTAGTCCAGACAGAAAGATCTCATTAACTGTTGGATGGATTGCCATGATATTCAATGTCAGATATTCATGGTCACCAGAGGATGAACCCCTGACCTTTTCGCTCGCACCACCACAAGGTTGACAGTTTAGATTTTCAGGGAAATGTCTCAACACCCATTTGATGGGCTGCCACGGAATAAGCTACAGATATCCAAGAGGATAATCCTGACTTTGGTGATGCATCCTGATTACTTTAGAAATCCCCTGACTTTTCCTCCAGCGCCACCATGAGTTTGACATTTTTGTTATTTTAGTAAAATATATTGTGCCATTATCAGATCAAAATTGACAATTTGTCCATTTCTATGGTTTCTGATCTATTACCTGTAAAACTAAAATCATTCCCATCAAACCTATGCATTTAATGCTAATTTGCAAATGCTAACAAGCTCAATGGTGAGCATGGTAAATATGATCCCTAAACATCAGCATGTCAGCGTGTAGCTCAAAGCCCTGCTGTGTGACTGTGTCTACAGACTCTTACTCTGGCACAAAAGTAAGGCTATATTTTTTCATGTGGAAAACAAGCTAAAGGTCACTTTACTGAAGGAGATAAACAAGTCGTTTTTCATCAGCCTTTTACTTGTTCCACCATCTGTGACAAACACTGTATGCCAAACAGTACAGTGATTCTCTTTGAAATCAAAGAGCAGCAGCTACAGTGTAGCTGTTTTGTTTGTGAAGGAATCTTTATGTGGTTCTAAATATAATAAAACATGCAGCACAGAGGCCTTTAATTAGCATTGTTTTGTGCTTCAAATGAACTGCATAGCACTGGAACTGAAGATGCAGCATATCTATATCTACTGTATTCATATGGGAAAGGTAACCCGATAATGTGTAGGCTAAAAAGAGAAACATTATCTCTCACTCTCTATTCACTCTGCCCTCATCCACTCTCTTGTGTGATGACTTGATTGGGATTTGACTTCTGCTATTGGACTGTTGCATAAGGCCACTGCAGCAGTTGGATTGCAAAGTGAATATGAGCCTCTTCATAGTTGCTGTACAGCAGATAATAAGGCTTCCTCTCTCTGAATAAGTCTAGACATCTTTGCTCCCCTGGGGTCTTATTCATATCGCGGAGACATAACAGGCTAATCACCACGGTCTTTCATATTGCACACACTCAAAGCACATCAAAAGGAATGGAGTACATATAAAGTTCAGATCAACCTGGATGTATCATTCATTCCTCTCCCTCTCTCTCACACTCTCCTCCCTCGCTGCCTCAGCTGTTATATAAATTTGCTGTGCATCCACCAGCTCGGCCTGCCTCCCCCCCCCCATCCCCACCCCAGCTCTCGCTTTTCCAGCTTAATGGCTGAGTGTGTATGTATTGACACAACTCCTCAAAGCCACACAGCAGTGTGAGGGCAGTGCAGTCCAGCTGGGGGTCAGCTTAATGATAAGGTTAATGAGGGTGGCCGGGACTCAGACATGCCTCCCTGAGCTATTACAGGTAGGAGAGAGAAGGAGAGAAAATGAGAGGAGAACAGAGTAGAGCAAAGGAAAGGGACTGAGATGAAGTAGAGGAAAGGAGAGGGGAGGAGCGGAAAGACCCATAAAAGAGAGGAAAGGAGTGGAGAAGAGAGGTTTGAAGATGAAATGAGAGAAAAGGAAATGAAAGGACAGAAGAGAGGATGATGAGAGGAAAAGAGAGAAAAGGAAAGGATAAAGGGGGCGGAAACGGAAGGAGAGGAAAGGAAAGAAAATTAAAAGGAAAAAGTGGCAGAAAAAAAAGAAAAGGGAAGGAGAAAAGATAAATTGAGAGGGGATGAGAAAGAAGGGAAGGAAATATAAGGAAAGATGGGACAGGGGAGTAAGGAAAAGGAAGGAGAGGAAGATGAGGAAGGATAGGACTGGAGACGAGACAACAGGGAAGAAGGAAAGTGAATGAATGGAAAGGGGAGAAGGGGAAAGGAGGACAGAGGAAGAGAGGAAAGAAAAGAACAGGACAGAGGAAGATGGGGAAGGAAAGAAAAACGGAGCCAAGGAAAGGAAATGTTGGGGAGAAGAGGAAAGGACATGGAATGAAATTAGAGGTAAGGAGAGGGAAGGAGAGAAAAGAAAAGGAACGGAAGATGACGGAAGGACATGAAAGGAGCGAAGAGGACAGAGCGGCCAAGCAAGGAGGAAATAAAAGGAAAGGAAAGGAAAGAAATGGACACAGGCTTAATCATCCACAGTCAACACCCCCACTATGCCTGCCTTCCTGCTCTCTACTTGTGGGATTTTTTACTGGTTGGACAATAGAAGGCACATAATGAGCACATGTCTCACTTAATCATCAGCCCAGTTGCTGGTAAAGAAGCTGTCATGCTTCCAGCTAAATGCTGGCAGTGACACCCTCAAGCTGACCGACATGCACACACACACACCCACACACACCCACACACATGTCCGTTCAGCGTACATACTCCTCTCCTCAGAGAGCATATGCCCCTGCCCAGACAGCCCTGTAGGTGTAAATCCTCAACTGACAGACATATTGTAGGTGTCCGGGCAGAGATTAGCCCATTCCCTTCTTTAGTCTGGAAAAAACCCTGAATCAGCTTTAGAATATCGCTGATGCTCATCTCTAATAGCCTAATCTGCACTAAACTCTCAGTCTGTGCACGCGTGTGAGTGGAAACCGCCTCGTTTTTGAGATTAACCCCAAGGTGTCAGCGTGGATGTGTGCTACAGCTTTTAGCAAAAAGTATCTCAAAACAGCTTATGGAGTGGAAAGCATTGAGGGATTTTCTGATTTTCATTTATTCATCTCTGTTTTTCATTTACAGTGGGTATTTAGCTGATGCTCTTATCCGGTGTGACATGAATTGTGCACAACTGTAGAATAAACTCAGATTCTCGTAAAAGTTGCAAGCAAACAAAAAGTGCAAAGGTGAAAATTCAGGGCATGAGCGCCTACCTGATATTCCACAATCGAGAAAAATCAGATTTACAGGGAAAGAACTACTGCAGAATAAGACCAAAATAAAGCAGCTGGAGTGAACAGATATGATGTGAGGTACATGTTGAAAATGTTTTAACTGCTGTTTTTAGTGGAGTACACATTAACAACACTGATATTTGCCCAATCACAAACAGGAAAAAGTTAATGAGGAATGTCTAATTTATTCTAATAAATGGTTAACAAACTTGCTAACTGTGGCTGCCCATCCTTGTCTGACATCCAAGATGTTGTGCATGACCCAAAGTGCCACAGACCCAACACTTCCTCAACGTGGTCTCTATCAATTCACTGGTGCTCCTTCGACTGTATCACTGGACAAAGATGAATAACTAAAACATGTTATTTTGAAATATCTTTTAGTGTCTTTTAAAGGCGTAGTTTTAAACTCTCAGTGGATCCCTCAGTCAGAAATGACTCCCTTTTTATCTGTAAGTTTACTGATAAGGTCAACACTTCCCAAGCTTATTCAACTGGGAAAGCACCCACTGATAAACAAGTATGATAGTGTTCCTGACAATTGAATTATGTGTATATAACAGTGAATCATCAGTTCATTTCCACAGTATCATTTCTGTTTGTGTTTTCCTTCATGTGTTTTTATCACATCTGTCATATGATATCTGAAACTTTAACACTACAATCCAGCCAACATATTGGTTGGTGATAGGGCCAGAGGGGGATTGCGTCACATATGTGGCATGACATGTTTGCTGTTGTCAGAGTCATGTATGTGACTCATATCCCTCAAGGAATTTGAATCTTATTTGGTGCAAAGGCTGAAAGCATGAAATTGGGTTCACGTAGTCCGTGTTACAGGAATTTCTCCAGGATGTTCATGAGACATGAGTTTTAACACAAATGTTTAGACAGGCACGTCGTCTTGTCCTTGCCTTTGGTAAGTGTTGTCATGAAGAGACCTCTTGGCTTCAGTTTTTATGTTTTTCAAAGTCAGATAAGGATCACATGGCCATTACTGTATGTGAAACAATTTTATTATCATTCCCGAAAAAGCTTATTGGAGATGTTTTTACCAACAGATAAAAAAAAAAAAGAGTTCTTAAAATCAAACTGAAATTTGAATTCTCCTCACTTTTTGTGTAAGGAAAGTTAAACAATGACACTATATCTATTGTGCATATTTCTTTTTAACATATCTGTAGAGGCTTCAGGCCTCTGTGGGGTACGTTAACCCCTGGTTCAAATGACTACATGGAGCAGGCAAACCAAAAATGGAGTACTAACAAATCTCAACAATACCAACAGTAATATGGGTTTGTTTCAAATCCCAGACCATCGTGGAAACTCTTGTCAGGAAGGGGACGTTAATAAGGACCCCTGCTCCATCCTCTCATCAGACATTTGTGACTGTGTCCTTGAGCAAGGCACTTTAGCCCCCATTTTAAACATGAGAGCTGCTCAGTGGCTAGAAATGAAATGCACTGGGGAGGTGCCGGGTGTGAATGTGTGAAACATGCCATTGCTAGAAAAAAAAAAATAAAGAATGCATGCCCTAGTGGTCTCCGTTACATAAATTTACTTGAAAAAACATTGATTGGACCATTTGCCATGCTACCAAATGTGTGCACAAGCCTGACTGACCAGCCTTAAAGCCCAGGCACTCTGGATTACACACACCACTAGTCTGCTGGCTCCACAGCTCCAGTCAGGGCCTATTGAAAGGAGATAATTGAGTGTGTGCACATAGACCCGTATACAGTGACACTTCATATGAGCAAACATAAAGCCTGATCAAACATGGGAACACGGCGATACAGAATGCTGAATGGCTTTCTATCTGTGATCTTTTGTGTGTGTGAAAGCTCTGCGTACCATGGCGCTTTGCGCCTTGTACGTGTTAATGGGACCTGCTGATCAAATATCCTCTGATCGTTGGGAGGGATATGAGGCCGACGTGAGGTCTATGGACCCTCATACATCACAGTGTACGCTGGAATCTTTGTCTGCAGGGAGGTAAAACATGCAAATTTGTTTTTTTTAACTTTATTTAATGAGCCTTTTCTGACATGTTCTACAACACTTTTCACTAACAAGCCCACCTCAAAGCACCTAATCCAACTGAATTTTGAATTTTCCTCACTATTTGTGTAAGGATATAAACTGATACTGCAGCTATTGTGCATATATTTTTTAATCTTTCAGAAAATAGTTTTTTAAAAACTGGTGTGGCGTTGCTAGGAGATGTACTGTCAACTACCTCAGCGCTTCAAACATCACCCAGTGATTGGAATCAGGACACAGAATAAATCAGAAATTCACCCCTCCTGGTTTACACTAATGTAGGGGGTGCTAAAAAAATAAATAAAACTTTCTGTAATTTCTTCTTTTCGCAATTACAATTTTGACCAGATAAGCACACAAGCGAAAACAAACACCAAGGATATATATACGGATTTCTTTGCGAAAATGTGTTTCAATTTCAGTTTGACGTTAAGCGACTGAGTCATTTCCATTTCCCCGTACACGACGCCCAAACACAGTAGATCTGCATCTATATCACAATACCATGAGAAATAGGAACAGACAGTCAAGATAAAAAAAAAATAAAGGAAGAATTAATATATCCTTCCTGGCTTGGAACCTCTGGGAGCAGCAGTATGTTTCTCCACTACTGTCAGCGACAGGATATGACAACAAAACCTGTTGTGTGAAACCGATCCTGCCTCATCACACTGGTGCTGAGCAGTAAGAGCTAGATGAGTGAGCTGGATAAATATTTATGGCTCCATGACAGGGCCTATCCTGCTCACCGGCCACTGGCTGATGGGGGGTGTGAGAGTCTAATGTGGGAGGAAATGGAAGTAAAAATAATTAGTGTTTCCGGTCCAAAATAAGACTGTATAAGGAGACCGATCAAGAGAAATTACATCCCCAGGGATTATTTCACTCCAGCCTGGATCTGATAGGATCAACTTTAACTGTTACAGGAGGTAACTCAGTCTGACCCGGGCATCCAGAGGACTTGGAGTGGCTTCAAAACCTTCAGAGGGACAAAGACAGAAACATAACAACACAGCATAACAGCCTAAACACAGGGAGAGAGATAAATGAGGAGGGACAGAGGGAGAGAAGGAGGTGATGAATGGGGTTGTTTTTCTCTGTAAGGAGGATAACTGTATCCTCCTCTGGGAGCAGCGGAGCTGGAGAGCACCAGTCATGTGTCTCAGAGACAGCCAATGGAAATGCGGGGATTTGGTTCATACGCAAGTTTACTGGGTCAGAGTCAGAGCAGCGGAGGAGGCAACAGCCAATCAGAATGCACAGCAGTGTCTGGAGGATTAGCCAATGAGGTTGGAGTCTGGTACCAGTTGATGTCTGACAGTTAGACAGACTGTATCTAATTACCACAGCCGAGGCTCAGCATGGGTCTGTGTGCACATATGTGTGTGTGTGTGTGTGTGTGGGTGTAACTGGGGAGAGAGGGAGCGAAAATTAGAATTAGAAAGGAGGAAGGTGGTTTGGAGGTTTTGGCAAAAGTTGAAAAACAAGGCATCAGATCTGGAGAGCTGCCACATGAAAATGAAACTGTGCCAAAAGACAGTGTGGATATAAATATACAGGCCCTGAATTCAGAATTAACTTATTAAATTAGCCATATTAGGTAGTGATACATCCCACTGCTCTACATGCCTGTTATCAAATAAACTCATTTCTGGTACAGTGTGTGAACAAAGGAAACATGTGTAAGGGCTGGATGTGTGTGTTAAAGTGTGTGGATTTCTGTATATTTCTCCATTTCCTGTGTGAATGAATAGGCCCTAAAAAGAGTGTCCAGTTTCCCACAGTGTAATGGTCTATTATTGTCTCTAACACATTGTTCTTCTCACTACAGGAGCTTCACCCCATTCAGCCACTCTATTAGTGACAGGAGAAGACTGCCAGGTGTTAATGGCACACAGATACCCACACACATACACATACCCTCACATATACTGTATGCACATACACTGTACGTGCATACACACACACACACTCATGTGCTCAACCTCAGCCAGAGGTGAGTGGGGGTGACAGACAAGGGCAGCTGGTTCGTGGGTTTTTCCTGTTTTGACTGATTCTGTCTGGGCTCAAAATGCTTCACACACACACACACACACACACACACACACACACACACAATGCCTCTCAAGTGTCACACAATGGTATTACGTGGAGGTTGCCATGGCCTGATTTTCAATTCTGCTTACTTGCGAGTTTTGATATGTGGTTCCTTTGCTGTGGAAGGAAATGATGTCGCATCGAGATAAAACAAGCTTACTTTACAGAAGTAAAAATACTAACTTAATTTATTGTTGGAAATATGCTAATTGGCTTTCCTGCCAAGAGTTAGATGAGAATTAAATATTAGATACGAGCTTAGCAATAGCTTAGCATGAAAACAGGGGGAAACAACCAGTCTGGCTCTGTCCAGTTAACGCAAATTGACACCTTATATCTTGTTTGTTTAAAACGTACAAAATTCAAAGTGTTAAACCGACATATTGTGGATTAATGGGGGGTAATGTCCCGGACCATTTCTTAGCCAACTTTAGACAGCTGAAGATGTCAGTAGACTGATTTTTGGTGGCCTGCCACTGTGGCAGCCAAGTTTTTTGTTTATTGTCTGCCACTCAGAAATTGTATCTGTCACTTTTTGAAATCTATGAGCTAAACGAAGTAATAGCATTTGGATCATTTTGACATAATTTGAAATAAAAGAAAGTTGTAATTTTTTGTACAATATGTTTATACAAAAAAACATTACATGCACGGTAAATTCATTGTAGAAGTTGGAATTTGGTGTGCATAACGTGATAGACTAAAAATGACATGAACTGCTCTTCTGACTCTGAGACAGACATCAAAATGGTCCTCAGTCGTGTTCCCTTTCGCCCCACGCTATCAACAGATAATGTTTAATTTGCTTCAATCATCAATCAACTTCAATCACAACATATGCCAAAATATGATGTGATTCTTTATTATGAGGTGTACATTATGACTATACCTTCTCACTGTAACTCAAAATATATCTCAGACGAGAGATTTTGAAAAGTGTGTGTGGGGGGGGGATAGTCTGCATCTCCAGTCGCTTTTAACCAACTTAACTAAGTAGGGCGCATGTCTTTTTATTGATGGTTATTGGTTAGAATTCAGTGAACCTTGACTGTCAGTTAAAATTAACAAGGTTCTACGTCCGATAGTGTTGCTTTTATATAGCAGTTGCGAGCGACTGTCAGATGTGTAGCTCTGAGCATTCATTCCAATAAATGTGTCTTTCTGTTGTGCGTTTTCCCTGTCCGCCAAAGTGGTGAATGGCCTGACAATTTTATCCACCACTGCCAACAACATACGCGCATTTGGCGGATGTCGGGTGTTCATTTCATGACCCTGACCTTGCTACTAGCTTGTCTACTTGTACTATAAAAGAAAGGCGCATGACACAACTATCCTTGGATAATTTATAAAACTCTCTGCAGCAAAGGGAAAAACATAAAATTGTGAGTTGAAAAATCCAAACATTTTATAATGCAATAACAATGATTGTGAGAGAAACAAACTTAGCACTTGTAGAAAGCAAGCCTTTCTACTGAAATGTATGAATTTTAACATTTTTTAACAAAAAAAACGACAGTCAGTGTGGTCTGTTGCAATCTGACGCAATTAAATGGATATCCCAAAGTGTAGAACTATTAAACCTTCATTTGGGAAAAGCTAAACGGATGTCTCCAGGCAGTCTTAGAACTGGTGTAACTATAGGAGGCACAACTGGGAGGGGTGCAATCAAACAAGAAAGAAAAAGAAAAGACCATGTGTGATATGTGATGTGCATATGAGCATGTGTTCATTTGTGTGTTCTGACTTTGATCACTGACAGTGTACAGAAGTACCACATCCTAGCGTGACAATACTCAATTTGCTGTGGTAAAGTGTAATCAAAACAAGCTTGTCTTTTGTATATGCTGGCCAGCGTTGGCATCAACACGGTAGGGTTCGAATCCATCTGGCCAAAGACCTTTGTTTTAACTCATCTCCCCTATCTGATTCTCTTTTCCACTCTCTAGGATCTCTCTCTTCTTAAATAGAAACTTGGAACATTACACTAAACAGCAAAAAAAAAAAAGAAAAGAAAAAAAACCCTGATCGGGGATCAGTCTTAGAGAGATGAAATAATAATCCTGTGTTATCCAGTCAGTTGAGAGCATCAGTACTGGTGGTGCTCCAACCCGGCAAAGGGCTGTTGTTGTTATTCTTTGATCAGACCAGCAGGAATAACAATCTATAATTCATAATGCTCAGTCTAGTCTGGGAACACTAGGCACTGCACCTTTAATTATTGATCAAACAGAACAGATTTAATATCAATCACTGAAGCATAGGCAGAAGTGAGCAAAGTAGGAGAAATGGAGGAATCTCTCGGGCGCTGCCGTCCAACCCTCTAATGAAAACAAAAAAGAAATACTGTACAGTTAATACTGTAGTGGTGGTGGTGGTGGTGTGCAAACAGGAACTCAGGCTCTGCTTGGACACTGATTCACTGAGACTACAACTCACAGGATACACAGTCTTTGAAGGCTGAGTTTGGGATCTGAAGCTGCCAATACTCAGTACTTTTACAAATCATTCTACATTATTCAATGTTTTCCATGAATTTCATTCCAAGAGAGGTGGAAAAACCTGAGAGGCAACATGCTACCCACTGAAAGCAATATTAACACTCTGATACTACAGTAAGCACTACAACTACCACTACTACAATTACTCCTTCTACTTTAACTAAAACTGCTACTAGTAATACTACAGTTACTGCTACTACTAACACTACTACTATTACCACTACTACAGTAGACTCCTGTTACTACTACTACAACCACAATTGCTACTCCTGTACTACTATTTCTACAATTTTAGTTACTGCTACTCCTACTGCTATTATTAAATATACTAGTAGGCTAGTATCACAGTACTACTATTACTATTACCCTTACTCGATTCCTGCAGTACCAATACTATGACAACTACTAGTACCGCTCCTTTACTATCACCACTACTACCGCCACTATATATCCCACTAATTACTGCTGTAGTAGCAGTAATTAGTGGACTTTCTGTACTCACGTGTACTTTTGTAAAATCCAAAGAATGTGTCTTATCTAATAATATATGTAATCTGTAATATATATGTAATAAATAAATGCCAACAGTATTCCAGTGTGTTGCTTGACTCTAAACTGAGACATCAGGATTGAGAGTTGCAAGGCAAAATGGCTTTAGTCCACTGAGTGGGAGAAATGTGCAGCTGAAGTACACTGATTACACTGGGCCTGTAAGGGGCTTGCAGCTGTAGAAGCAATTGAACGCACACACACACACACACACACACACACACACACATATGCAAAAACCCCAACATATTTGCAGCTTCCTGCCTTTTACTGTCTATTGTTATACTTAGTGACACAGCTCTCACAGACCACTTTCAACACTCAGGGTGCAATTAGAAACGGACAGACTTTTTCTTACACTTCTTGCACACAGTTTGACACACAAACAGAGGAGAATTCCTGCAGTGTTAAGGGGCCTTCCACTCAGTACAGGAATGCAAGGAAAGAGAGAGAGAGAGGGATAGCGAGAGAGAGAGAGAGAGAGAGAGAGAGAGAGAGAGAGCAAGCGACTGGGACTTTCCCCAGGATCTCAGAGAAAGGAGGGAGAGAGGAAGCAGACAGTGGGAGCGACGGAGGACAGGAACAAATACAGGAGGAGGGAAAATGGATGGGTTGTCTTGTGTATGGGCTCGTTTCTGTTTCCCACAGTGGAAATGACCCAGTTATTACTGCACACTGTGTGAAAAAGGCCTTACAGCATGAAACAGAAGAAGAAGATAAAAACCATGAGAAATGTATCACAGAGATTGTGTGACAACTTTCTCCCCACTGTACTGAAAAGCTGGGGAAGTTGCAGGAAGCCGTCTGTAGCTGCTGAAATGTGTCTCACTCTCAGTCTCTCCCTCTGCTGTCTCTCTCTCTCCCTCTCTCTGTATGTCTCTCTGTCAAGGTTAATGGTGTCTCCAGAGCTTACTGCAGTTGCCACCGGTGTTCCCATTGATCCCACACACAGCCACCAACGCTGCTCCCCATATGGCACCACTGAGGGTGTGTGTGTGTGTGTGTGTGTGTGTGTGTGTGTGTGATAGGGATCAGTAGTCTTGATTGTGACTCAGTTTGTGGCATGTGTGTATGAGTGAGTGTGTGTGGTCTACTCCGCGAGCCAGCTGCTGGCATTCAGGGTTGCATATGTGTGTGTGTGTGTGTGTAATAGCAGAAGAAAACCTCTCTGACATTAGCAAACTTGCCATGTCATCTCAATCCTAGGAGGCCTCACTGTGATAAAAGAACAAGGAATCCTTTCACCCCTGTGTGTGTGTGCGTGTGAGTGTGTGTGTGTGAGTTTGTGTGTGTCCACATTAGTGTGTGAACAAGTGTGCACATCAATACATCTGTGTGTTTAAGTGTGTGCCTTTAAATATGTGTATGGGTGCATATTTTGTGTCTATGCATGTGCATATCTACTGTATGTCCAGGTGCTTTAGATTGTGTGAGTGTGAGTGTGTGTGTGTGTGTGTGTGAGAGAGAGTGTGTAAAGGTATGCATGTCTGTATGAAAGTATGTGTGTGTGTGTGAGCCTTCACTGAGGGTGGTCTCCACCTGTGGATTACACTGTATAGACCTGTATGCAGTTGCAGAGGGAGGGGAAGCCTTCATTCCTCTCCAGAACACACAGTTCTCCCATTAAATAAAAGTCCAAACTCTGTAAATATGTTAAAGCTAACCAATACCATCTTAGATATCAGAGAAAGATGGAGAAGGTGAAAAGCAAAGGAAAGCCCTTCATTCTGCACATACTAGAATATCTATTTTAATTCTGTTTGACAACTTTAGCTGATTATAAATCAACTGATTCACACAGGAATGTGTGGGTGAGCTAGTGCTAGCCGGTGGTTTGTGCCTTGGGTGTTCTGCAAGGATGCAATATGAGAACTGGATACTGTGCTCCAGGATGGTGTCCATTCATTCCAGTTAAAGCTGATCACCCACATTGTGCCACTCACGGCACATGCTCATTAGTATCGCTCCCTGGCACGTCCTGTAGACTTCACATTGTGATGATGTCATACACAAAGAGAAGACTGGGCTGATTTTCACAACACAGAGTATTAATCAACCTCGTGTGACCTTCAGGGTGTCCTGTCAACTGATTTTTATAATGCCTGTCTATGTGGAAAAAGCTTTTGAGGCCAAGGGGGATTTTTTATAGTACAGTGGTAGGCCACTGGAACAAACTGGTGGCAAGCCTGAGTCGCCATACTGTATCCAGCTCATTAAATACATCTCTGATGTTCTGTCTTTTATCCTTTATCTTTTCCGACTTTTGCAATGCTGATTTTTTTTAATACTTTAAATCGTACATTGTTGACATCTAAGTTTGTTAGGTTGCTAAATAGTAAAAACTACTTTTCCCATGGCCACGAATCCAATCCAATCCAAATGTATTTATAGAGCACATTACAAATCAACAACACTTGACTAGAGTGCTGTACAATCAAAAGTAACAAAAGCCATAAAACAACACAATAAAAACATGAGACAAATACAAAAGGACAATAAAATAATAAAAGCAATAAGACTGTAAAAAAAAAAAAAAAAAAAAAAAGGCAACTCTCATACTGAGTTAAAAGCCACGGAATAAAGATGTGTTTTAAGACGGGATTTGAAAAACAGGCAGTGCAGAGGCCAGCCTAACATGCAGAGGCAATTCGTTCCAGAGTTTGGGGACTACAACTGCAAAGGCACGATCTCCCCCGTGCCTCAACATTGATCTTGGGACGACCACGAGAAACTGGTCAGCTGATGTGAGCGACTTTGATAGGACATGGTTGTAAAAGGTCTGAGAGATAGGTTGGAACGAGCCCATTTAAAGATTTGTAGGCAAACAATAAAATCTTACAATCAATCCTAAAACGTACAGGGAGCCAGTGAAGGGAGGCCAGGGGCAAATGTGCTCTTGCTTGCGTGTTCCTGTTAAAAGTCGAGCGACAGCATTCTGGACCAACTGCAAGCGTGAGAGGGAGGCCTGGCTAACGCCAATATAAACGGCATTACAGTAGTCAAAGTCAGGTCGAGGTAAAAGCATGTATAACCCTTTCAAAACCACTAATTGACGAAAAAAATATGAATTAACTGAAGTCTTTTATTCATGTCAAATCACAAGGTTTTCAGTAGAGATACAAATTTTGCTTAGACAACAAAAACCCAAGTATCACATTTCAGCTTTTCATCAAGGACAACAGAAGCTCTCTAAGATAACTTGCAATGAGCAATAAAAGCTACAAAAATGTAAAGGAACTGAGAAGTATGTAAAGCTTAGTCTATTATTTTCATAATAAAACATGTCAAACTATGTGAGAATTTTAGTGTGGTGTGGGAGGATTAACCCTGCTTTAACGGTGGCTAATCCACCTATAAGAACAGCATCAATAATATAGCTGTACTGGGAATTTCTCGACATTGAAACTGTTGTATTAAAGACTGAAAAATATCAGTATTGGCCTTCAAAAACCCATATCAGTCTTACCCCAGCTGGCGTGTGAGAGAGAAAAAGAAGGAGACTGCAAACCACATCTTAGCCTGCCAAAAATCACATTTCCCCTCTACAGTATAGCTGGTTTACATTAAATCTCACACATGCATGGCGTAGCCCGAGTCCACCCACTTCACATTTCATTACCAAGAAAAGCTCAAACTGTTATACAAGCCTCTCCAATACAGCAGAAATCTCTAATGCGATTCATCAGAACTTAAGATGAAAAAGAACTGTAAAAAGTGGTAGTTAAGTGATGGGAAGAAAGTATAGGAGGGGAGCAAACCACCATAAATTCATCCCATGGGATTGGGAGCTATGGAAACTAGAGAATCTGGGGTCAAACATGGCCGCTACATGCGTGATCTATTGGCCAGAGCAGTACGATACTTATGGCAAGGGAATAGCCACATATCACATGTCCCTACTGCTGTATTACAGTATGTTCACTTAATACAAGTGGTTCTTGTAGGACAACAGAAACCATTTCTGAAACTTCTGCAGGTTCTCTATCTATAGTTCTACATTTTAGTGACGTGAACGCTTTAGGAAAGTGATTCATTCCATATTGAACCAGGTTAAAAGGCCCTAACTTAAAGCCCCCCTCCACCCACACATGTGTTCCACTTATTGTTACTTCACTTGAATGTTTGACCTTTACTATGCAGAGTTTGACACTACAAGGCTGTTTTCACATTCATCTTCTGAAGGGGGGAAGTTTCTCTGCGCTCTTCTTAAATCTGAGCGATCAAAATTATGACGAAAAATACTTGTTGACGACAATGAAAGCGAGACTACAACTAAATAAAGTAACCTTTGAAAATGAGAAGACGAAATGTACAAAATTAGATTTTTTGTCAACAGATACAATGTTTTTAGCTTTTGTTGACTAAAACTAAACTAAAAGGAACAAAGGAATCACACGACTACAATTTGACTAAAACCAAAGCTTATTTTCATCAAAAAACGAAAATGAAACATCTGATACCGAAATGAACATGACTTAAAACATGTTTGGAGGGGATTTTCAATGAATGTGCGATGCTAAATTGCTGAGTACCACTTTAAGAGTTTCCTTAATTGGAACCAAGGGGCCCAAAAACAGCCCAGAACAAAAAAGAGCAAAATATCTATGTGAAAAGGGGTGTCTCTATACTTGTGACCGTATTGTGTATATATCCTTTGGAGCAATACCAAAAAAGCTCTCTCTTGTTCTGTCTTCTGTCTCTCTCTTGTATGGATACATTAATATACTTTATTGGCATGTGATCAGAAACACAACTGCCAAAACAGTGAGCGAAAACCTACTATTTCAAAAACCAACATACACCAGCTTATACTGTACTGCTATATTTCAAACTATATTAAGATGATAAAGTCCCTCTCTCTCAAACCCCATATGGATCAGTTTAAACACACCCTGGTTTGGCCCACTTTCAGAATGTCACAGGACATTTATCTTTATTCCCTTCTTCCTCTCCATACCTTATAGAGAAATGGCTTTTACAGATGTGCTCTCTGTACACTCTCTGCACACTCATCCACCTCTCTCTGCCTCTCTCTCTCTTTCTCTGCTGCTCTTCACTTACATGGTTCTCTGCCTTGTGCCTTGCACTGTGCCTGTGTACACTTATAGAGCTTTCCATCTGGAAAATATATCCTTTCACTCGACGTATAGAGGCCTTCTCCCCCCCTCTTAATCATAGATATAGGGGAGAGTAAAGCAGCTAAGACCTATTTACCAACATTTGGGTTTCGAAGAATGTACTCAGCTATGATAACATGTATGATATGAATGTGTAATGAAGAGAAATGTAGTATA
Source organism: Lateolabrax maculatus (assembly GCA_031216445.1). Lineage (NCBI taxonomy): Eukaryota > Metazoa > Chordata > Actinopteri > Acropomatiformes > Lateolabracidae > Lateolabrax > Lateolabrax maculatus. The sequence continues at coordinate 17,974,018 of CM062218.1, forward strand.
AAATGGTATGTAGTGTGAAATCCATGTATTAATACACAGATACGTTCTTTTAAAGCAATGTTTGAGCATGAATTAATAATTTCCTGATGGTGTGATGGAGTATATACTGCTATTATAACATACAATACATTAATAATAATATGTGAAACATTTATGATAAAGACTTACTAATAGTGGAGCTTAAAGGGATGTGGAAAATAATACTTTCTATCAATAAACTTCTATTTGTGCTCCAGTCTCTGCCAACTAGTAGTGACTCAACCTGTAGCCAGTTCATGAAGGCTTTTAGTTGAGAACACATCTGGCTCACAGAGTGATGTGTTTTGCTCCAGCAGAGGCCGCAACAGTTAGTGAAAATAAGAGTACCACCTACAGAAATGTCGGATTCACCACCCGAAAACATATAAAAAGATGTTCAGTAATGAACATGCTGTTTGATGATCTCTGATAACATCACTGCTAAAGCACTACTGCCACTATTGACGGTAAGCAGAAGATATGAAGGAGCTTTTTGACAAGTTCCTCGAGGTAATGTCTGTGTTAAATATGCCCATCAAAGGTCATCCAAGTTAAATACTTTTTCTGTTATAATATTTTATTTTCATTATCAGTTTCCTCTAATGAATTACAATCAGCAATTTGAGCTCACTAACAGGATGAGTGTGGCCTTCCTCTGCCTCATCAGACACTTTTCATGGCATACTCTCATTTTAAGTCTGTTGCACACTCAATTTTACATAATATTGTAATGACAGTTAATGTATTTATTTTTCACATTATATTCAGCTTATGACATCAAACTGCCAGAGAGCTACCTGTACTTCACTAAGTGCTAGCATTTCACTAGCAGCAGGAAATTACATAAGTACTTTAAGAGTGAAAATTCACAACGTTTATGTTAAAATCAGTGAACAAACATAACATCTGAAGTAAACATAGATATGCGTGTCACAGATTTTATGTTCGATACTTTGATCATTTTTGGACTAGTATGCCCCAGATTTTAGGCCAGTGGTGACACACTCTTACCACAGGATTAAACCCCTCCAAACTATAAATGAATTACATTCACTTACATTCTGTTACCCACACAAATACTTTCACTATAACTATGAATTCAAGAGAACTCTGAAGAGAAAAAAATAAATAAAAAATCTTCTGATGTAACAGCACTAAAAATATAAAAGAGCAAAAGCAGTAAGGCCAGAGACACAAGATGTTTCAGGCAGTGCAACAAGGACCTAATAACAAACGTCTGACACATGAAAGCACATGGAGATGCTTGTCAGAAGCTGAGCTGTGTTTTTTTTTTTTTTTTTTTTTGCAGGTGTATGCCTCATGATGCTCTTCCTGTACTGTAGGTCACACACTCTGGCCTTTTTCTTCATCAGATGCATCCCTGCTCATACCCACTCTGCAGGCCCCTGCTTTTGCTTCCAAACTGTTTTTTAAATAAATAAAAAAAAAAAACAGAGAAAAACACAAAACTCTGCAGATGCCTCCTTGTCAGGTCTTATAAGTTTGCCAATATTCGACCCTGATCAGCGTCTAGACGAGCCGTGACACACAAACAAAACCCGAGTGCTTCTCCTGAGTGCACTGTATCAGATGTAATGACCCCGCCTGCCTGCAGTCCACTTATATAAGGAAAGATTACACAAGCAAAAAAGAAAAAACACCGCGAGGAACAGACAAATATAGCTCGGTGAAATCTCGGTGTATATCTGATCAAGCGTGTGAGCTACAGTATATGTGAGGGGAGCAGTGGAGTGTGTTTGAAAGAAAGAAGGATGTGCATGAGTCTATATGTCAGAGAGGGGTGGAGGCAGACAGACAGCAATGGAGGAGAAGGAGGCAGGGGGTTGCACACATTCTCTGTGGTTTGGGAGAAAGAACAATTTATCATCTCAGCGCGGCTTGAATGTATAAACTGTTTGGGCTGTTGGAAATTTACATTATATACAACTACTTTGGCAGCATTGTTTCTGATGAGAGTCGCGGCAGTCGAGTTAATGCATTGAATTAGTATGAGAACAAAAAGGGAGTTGGGAGGAACAGGAGAAAGGGAGGAGAAGAATAGGAGGAGGAGGAGGAGGTGTGGGAAGTGGAGGTGTGGGTTTGACTTAAACAGCAGAAGGACTGCTCGAGCTGCTTCCACACTTCAAGGGCTTTAGTGACAGGGAAGCTGCTCCATTCAGCACTGTCAGCAGTTTTGCTCACGCGTGTGTGTGTGCGTGTGTGCATGTGTGCGCGCGCGCGTGTGTGTGTGTGGTACATGTGCGCCTATCCACAGGGACTGAAACCTCACTGTGTTGTTCTTCCATAAAGCAAGGACACTTTTCCTACATAGGCACAAAGTACACACATACTATACAGCCACATACTATTCAGTGCACTGATACACTGGTGAGCTCATCCACTGTACTGATAAGGGGCTTTTATTAAAATTCAGATATCAGACGTTCGTAGTGTACATGATGAAACATATTTCATTTAACATTTGATGTATTTTTATTCAATACTTCAATGGTTTAATTAATTTTCTCGTGTATCATTTTGATTGGATTCCACACACGTATGCATGAATATGTATTACTTCTACTCAGTGTTGAGTTACTTGAAAAATGTCATCGATTTCTCTTCAAAAACTGCTAATTTACTAACTACAACAGCAAAAGTATCAAGGTCATTTATTTGTCATTTTACAACACGGGACTGCACAATGAAAGCTGTAGCCCCTTCATCTAGCACACATAGAACATATATACAAATATTTAAATTTAGAATACATTAAGATACAATAAAGACAAAATAAAAAACTTTAATTAGTCCTAATGTTACTTTCACCACACCCACATCTGCTAACTGGCAGCTAAAGCTTTTAAGTGGTATTCTTCTCTTTTTGGTAGTTGTTAACAGTCTCCAGCACCCGCGTTAAGTTAATGCAGCCAACTCTCCATCAAATTCCTGGTAAGTTGACCCCAAAATTTTCATAATATATATTTGTATTACTAGGACTAGTGACTGCAAAGAAATAATCACTATACTGTTGCTGCCATAGTGTCTTCAAAATGTTGCTGTATCAGGCTAAAATTCTGGGATATCACCAAATAACTGTATTCTTATTTCCAATCATTTTAGTGTGTTAATGTTAAAGTAAAACTCTGTTGGCTCCAATCCAGACGCCCCACACTGGTTTAACTTTACCCCATGCTGTACAATTCAAGAAGACAAACAACTACCAGAAGAAAATCCCCACTGTGTGCAGTGCTGTCAGACCCACACGCACTGTTACTAAACGATAGCAAAGGAGCCATAAAAGAACACTTTGTATCATTCAGGAAGCTATGATGAGTGAAGAAGAACGAACGTCAAAACACACACTTGAGTCGGAGCGAGTCCGTAGTACGGTGGCACGATGGCACCCAGCAGTAAAGTGCAGCCATCCCTGGCTGGCACATAGGACACCCATTCACTCTGTGACAGGGTGTCACACCACATGATTTATGATGGGTAATTATGGTTATGGAGGTGACATCATATCCTACTCTCTGGCTCCCGCATGTATCCACGCTGCGTATATGTGCGTCTGTGCATGTGTGAGTGTGTGTGTGTGTGTGTGTGTGTGTGTGTGTGTGTGTGTGTGTGTGTGTGTGTGTGTGTGTGTTCGCATGTGTGTTTGTGACTAATTAGTTATGCTGTCTGGATCCAGCAGCGACTGTCTTTGTTTTTCTACAGAACGGAAGACAAGGCATGTCACAACAACATATCTCGCCGTTCCTCCAGACGTGCGGCAATGCACACGCGCCTAAACGCACAAGCACACAAACGTTTGCACATATGGGTCCACAAAGGAGTGCCTCTACCTCGCTTTCATGCTCAAATTTTAAATGCTTTGTTCAACCCAAGAACAGATTGGACTTTTTTCACCTCAGGAGGGGCGAGGACGGGCCAAAAGTAGCGAGAGAACAGGAACGATCGCTCACATTTCTTGACGGCGCTAACCATCAGTTTACCACGGTCTGAAATTGGCGGCAGTGAGAAGCATACAATTAGAAATCATTACTCTGCACCTAACTGCTGTTGACAGGCATGGGCACGACAAATGAGAAAATGGAAAGATTATAACACAATTTCTCTTTCCTGTACACATTTGCTAATTCACTTGCCAGTTCTAAATAAATGCATTCATTTAAAAATGATTTGACAAACCATGCCTACCATTTGGATTAGAGACATGGAGGTTGCTGAAAAAAAAAAAGTTATATATTTGCAGGGGGCTTTGCATAGTTAAGTTTAATCCATCATCAACCTGGAGGGTATTTTTTAACAAATGTTTTTTTTAATTTGTTTGTCTTGACAGAGTACTTTTATGTTGTTTGAGGAGTTTGGAGGCTAACAAACTCTGCACAGTTCACTTACTGCAGTTAATGTGCAAAGGTCACATGCGACATGAGAGTGTCCTTAATAAGCCAATTCGGAGGAAACAAAATAATGCAAAAAAGGGAAAATATATTAGACCTACTGCCTTGAGTCACCATAATGAGTAGCATTACTTTTTTTTGCTTTTGAGTGGACTCGTTTCAGTATTCACTCAGAAGCATGGCCATAGCCACAGGGGCCTCATTTGAGAATAGGATTCAAAAGTCCATATTTGAACTTTAAACTGCTATTAAGGCAGTGGCACAAAATCAACAAAGCCTATTCCTCTCCAAAGTCGCCACAGATCAGCATTTAGATACCGCGTGAAAACAAATACATCTCTCTTTGCTCCCTGACCCTGCAAATATTTTAACAAAAGTGACCTTTTGCAGCATTTCACACTTGGCTCAAGCATCGATGAAAACTTCCCAAACTCTGTGGCCCTCACTGTTGTTGTTCATTTTAGCCAGGGCAAGTTAAACAACGCACCCACCGGCCTGAATTTAAATTCACAAGGCTATAAAGAAATATTAACACTGTATAGCATTGCTGGGCTGATGTCCAAAAATCTTCTTTTCCATCCCTGTATTAGCATTGGTTAAAGGTTAAAGTTAAATATTCTAACTACAACATAAACCCCAAGAAGAACCACTCGACTGTACCTGATCTCATCCGGTCCATCTGGAAGTGGGCAGTATGGTTCCTGATATGAAGACGGCAGTTTGTGTGGTGGACTCTTCCCTCTCCTGTTCCCTTGCTTGAGCTCTTAAATGCATCACAGAAATGTTTTGCTCTTTCCCCTCCGCTGCTGCCTCAGCATCAGACTGTGCCTCCTGCAATGCTCCCGTCACTGAGCAATTATTGGTCCGTATTACACCTCACTTGAAGTGTTGGTCCTAAGGCATCACAAGGCATAAGCAGAGTATCATAGAAAGCACACTCAAGTACACATATAATGGTATCTAATTTAACTAAATGCTATACTTGTGTGATGTTTATTTGGTTGTTTTTTTCTGAAACAATATGATTTTCAAGGGCTGTGCTGCATTTGAGTCCATTCATAAGAAGGAGGTGGACAGTCTGTCGCCACGTTCAGAGAATAATAACTTAGAGCTGATCACTGAAACCTGCAGGAAACATGGAGGACTGACTTCTGAAAGAAACTGCATGCTCATCATCCCTCGCAGATGAACGGCTCAACAGTGAACTCTGCCTAGTCTGTAATGTTTTGATAGTCTACCATCATCCCTCAAATAGCACGAGAACATCTCCTAAAGCCCACCGGGGGATTTTCTTCCCCGAGGACCTCGCAGGTAGCTCAGAGCTTCACAACCAATTCTTAGGTTTAGCAATCAAAAGCATCTTCACATCCTCCATTCCTGCCTGCCTCTGCTCTAAGCCACGCTGTATTGCTGCTCAGTGGGCAGCCAGCTGAAGGAAAGGACAAGAGAGATTGTCATCAAGTCTCCTATTGCTGTGTTTTATGAAACACGCTCATCTGAGAGACAGCGCTGATCCACTGAGAGCAAAACAACCCACAACACCTGAACAGTTTGCTCAGGTGTTAGTCTGTCTGCCTCCGTCTGGTATTGACAGTCTTCCAACCACCTAAGGCCCCTATGGAGCTGCAATCCTACTACTGGAGCTGTTTAGCATATCCTATTTATTAGTAGTCTGCTTTCACACCTTCCTGCCTCCAGCTTAATTGCTGCCAATATGTGAGTGTATCTGTTTCAGGGTGTAACTCAGAGCCCGTCCTGTACCAATTTCAGTCAACAGCAAAATCAGAAAGATGCATCTAAAAATGGAAAAGTCATCGCATCAACACATTTTGTTTTTTCCCTCATGTCTCCTGATTTTGGCGTGACCAGTTTATCCTTACACTGTGGTTCCTACCTCATCTCTGTCCAGTGAAAACCATTTATCTCCAGATTTGAAATCACTCTAAGATTTTTCAAGTTTGATTACTGCCACCAATAAAAGTACATATGAACACATGAATATTGTAATACTGTAAGATAGACTTTAAAAGATGTTAACCTATCCTTTAAGACAAACGAACCATTTTGAAAACCCACTGGATTACCGAAAAGATGTATTGTCCCAAAGCTGTAAACAGGTCTGTCATTCTGAGCTTGTGAAAAGTTGACGTGTCGGAGATATGTGGTTTTCACAGGACGATGATGCACTGTTGGTCTGGGGGAGACTCAGACAGCCACATGCCACCTCCGATACACAAGGAGTCACCTGCTGTTTAACCAGGTTTTCAAAGGTTCACGCTACCCATGTGGCATGGCCATGATACCTCACCGGCTTCCCACCCTCAAACACTGTCGACTGCGTTCCGTGGGAGGCACAGCCAAGCTGGGTGTACCACTGTCGGGAACTGAACGCTCCGGTCTTTCTGTTTATACGCTGTGTTCCCACCCGTATGTGTATTTGGCTGCATGGTGTGAACAAAGATTCTGATGCAACAATGTCTTTTAAATGCAACCGAATTGAGTCTACTTAACAAGTCTCACTATTTCCTTTTTATTTCATTATTCATTTTGCTGTCCTCCACGTTGGCACTGGCTCAGACAAGCTGAGCGCCGAAATAATGACAACTGTCCAAGGAGATGATGTAATTTAGGTTGTGTCACAGTAACAATGACACATTCCAATTTGAGCATTTAAATTCGAGCTGTATGTAGGTCGCATGTCTCGGGATGCAGTTTTGTATCTCGGATCCATATGATCTAGATCACAAGTGGAAAAGTACCACGTCTGTGTCATGTCTGAGGACATTAATACATAACGGTACACGATTTGGCCAGTGTCAGTGTCACTGTACACCACAGTGTTCTACTCTGTTCAAACCAGTTTGTTCACTTTGCCATGCAAGCCTTTAGAAATGATGATCCAAGCCTCAGTGTTCTCAGAACACGTCCCTATCTTTTCAAGCATGCTACAGTACAACACCTACCACTATGAGTCAGAATTCCTCTATCATGCTAAACTGTTCCAGCACAGTGCTTAACAATGAGTTCTCTATGTGTAGTACACAGTGTGCCACAATGTCTGAATGCACACTGAGGCCCAGGCCTGGATGTAGGTGGAGTGATACTGTCTCTGGTGTGTCCTACAGCGTTCGTGAGCACGTATTGTGAGGTCCTGCTGCTATTTGCCACTGTCCATACTCACGACTTCTCATCTCCTCGCACTCGTGTCACCTAGATAAACTGTTGTAACGCTGATGTGATGTACTCGCAAACAAAGTGATTCAGATCCTGATGCAGCAAGGGACTGTATGACAATTATAAAGGGGGAAGATGTGGTGAGAAAAGGAGGATTACGTATTTTTTTCTTTTTGCTGAAGGTAGTCTGGTCCGAACTGTTTTGGGAGTGCAGGGGAGGCTTTTTTCTTTTGTTTTGATACCTTGCAAGATAAAAAGAAAGGGGGTCAAATACTTAGAGAAGCACGGATTATACCAGATCAGGATATAGGTGAATAAACATCTCTGCAAGGAGTCATTCCCACCTTCACAAAAAGGAAAAAAAGCTAAATACTATGGTTATTAATCCATTAAAATAGTGTAGTTTAAATTGCGATAAGATACCTGAAATAGTTTGTGCTTTGTCCTCTTTTAGTTATTAATGATGAAACGAGCCTAACAAATTCAATCCTATTGTATTCTTTTGAGATATTTGGAATTGTTTCCTTTCAGTGGGAGGGTCAAAAAAATGTTTTATTAACTGTCAAGAGGGCCTAGCTTTAAAAAAAAGTAACCCCCCCCCCTTCCAGCCTGATATATTCTGTACAGTCCCTCAATCGACATTACCGTCAGTCACTGAGCATCTGGTTGCTTCAAGATGAGAGAACACCAGGATTTATTTGAACTAGCTCGCGTATTGACAGACGTACTGATACATGTGTCATGATGTGTACATGAGCTGCAGTGACTGATTTGGTTATGGTTTGTTATGAAGAGCAGCCCACTGTTAAAGAGCCACAGCCCCGTGTTTACAACTGTTGCAGTGCCATGATTTGTCCATTTGTGTCAGTCCATAGTTTACCTACTGATGGAAGTTTAATGGGGGCACAACCTTGTTTATCCAGCCAGGAGCCCCGGGGCAAACATGTCCTACCCCCCCCCCCTCACCCACTGCATTGCCAGACATCATTTAACCCTGTCCTGTAACTGCCCACTATAATGGATTGTACTGCAATGGCAAGTCCACACCCACCAGATAGGCAAACAAACTGTTATCATTGCTCCATGCACACAATTGTTTTAAACACACACACACACACACACACACATACACACTCATCAATCCAGGCAGCCGCTGTCCAGCCCTTGCTGTGCTGAAACTGGGCAGTCAGCAGGCACTCCAAACAGCGTTTAATTGTCACAATGATTAACTGGACAAGTCTTTGCAGTCGTTTCTGGTATTGGCTGCAGTTGCTGGAGCGTGCCTGGCAGGAGTTGCCTTTACAGCCCCGGTTTCGCATCAGACATCCTCGGATCTCCTGCAAACTACCTTCACAGCACTTTTTATACAACAATAAAAGCACACAGTCCCTCCTGTGAGAGGAAATGTTCCATTACTGACTTCGAAGCCAAAGAGACGCTTATCTTTAAGACGCCAGCCATGTCTATAAAAAGAAAACTTTGGTGACACGAAAAACAATGAGCACGTTGCTTTGGAATAAAAGTGTTATAGAGCAAGTTATGAGAAGTAAAAGGGTGGTTACAGCCTACCTGCCAAAGTCCTGCTTTGCGTCCAACTCTGGCTGTTTCCACTTTCCCGAACTTTGCGCATCAACATCCCGGATTCAACTCCCTTCCCTTTGTCTCCCCTCATGACGCGGACACATGCCTCGGGATGAAAGTTAGGTCTCACTCCTCAAACTTTTCCTTCACCTCCACACTTCCACCGGATAAACGACCATCTCGGTGTTTCATTCGACCCTCCGAGCTGCAGAGACTGCGGGAGCGCAACTGGCTGAAATCAATGAAACAAAGTTGGGCTGCATGCCATAACAGCGGTGTTTGTATATTTCTTTGTCTGTGCATGCCTTATGACTTTGTGTCCCGCCTTCAACTTCACCGGCAGCGTGCGAAAAATCATTATAAAGCCTCTATAGTATACTGTAGGGACTGTGAGTGCGTCTGCGGTGTTCAAAAGTGCGTTTATATGGACCTAATGGTATTTCTATCTCCTCTACTATCAATATAATATTCTATATTATTCCTGTAATATTCCCACGGGAACTTATAGAGCATCAGCTCAGCAGTAAGCAGTGAGCTCTTCTCATTTCATGGTATGTTTATCTCACCTGTTATCACTGTAATGTTCCCCAGACTTGGATGTGCTACTTGTGTATTAACAGTAACTGTAACCTTTTCTGCTGCAAAACAGACAGCAGGAAATAATAAAGTAATGGCATGAGATAAAAAAAAAAAGATCGAAATACTTTACAAGTAAAAGCCCTGCATTTAAAATCTCATCTAAATAAAAAAAAAGTATTATCTGCAAAATATACTTAAAGTATCACAAGTAAGAGTACTTGTTCTGCAGAAACAGTGCCCATGTTACTGATATATCATTATAAATGGCATTATTAGATTGTTAAAGCTGTAGATGAGTAGTTTCTAGTTTTAACTACTTAATACTCAATTAGGTAGTTTAGTCCAGAGGTTCCTAACCTAGGGGTCAGGCGCCAACATCAATATAGGGGGTCGGGGGATGATTAATGGGGTACAAATAAGGAAAAGGCAAAGTTCTGCTGTACAAGTTTGCATTTATTGAATTTTTCTCCAATCTTTGCTTTTCTTGGTGAAATATTGTAGCTTTAATGTGACCTCTCTGGGCTTAAACTGTTATTTACTGTAGGTAAGAGGTTTAGAGGGGAAATCACTCTTTGGTGGAACTGCTAACAACTCATGTAAGACGTCACAAGCCAAAACCGTTGGGGAACATTGGTTTAATCTTTATAACGTATTGTATTTTTTCTTAGCTCATCACTTGTATGTACATTTTATAAGTAATAACTGACTATAGTTGCCATTTAAAAAAACAAATACAGTGTCCCTCTGAAATGTAGTGGAGTACAAATATAAAGCAGAAACTAGAAATACTCAAGTAAAGCACAAGAAAAATTGTACTTAGGTCCAGTAATTGAGTGAATGTAGATAACTTAGTTACTTTCATCGCTGGTGGAACAAAACACACTATCAGCGTAAGAAATGTTGTGATTTTGATTTTTAAAGGAACAAAGACTTCAGTCTCCAGTTGGAGTTTAGATTTCTTTGCAAAGCAAATTCATTTCATGTCAAACCTCAAACAACCTTTGACAGGTTTCATCCTGTAAAAAGCTTCATTCTGCAATTTTTGCAGAATGAACTTTCATTGTGACTTGCAGCACATTTATAGAACTGTACTTGTACATGTTGATCTTTTCTGAGTCTCACACAGGTTAACACAGGAAACAAACAAGCTGTTGCGATCAGCCATGAAGGTCAAGTGCACAGTACCTCCAACTCATCAGTTTACACTCATGCATCTGTCTCTCTGTGGGTCAGTGTGTGAGTGTGTGTCCGTGTGAGGAGAGCATCGATATATTCTTATCTCCCAGTATCCATCAGACTCTGGGGGTGATTGGATTTTTCTTCTTCTTCTAAAGAGGGACACCTCAAACACACCTCACGCACTATTTCCTGTGTGATGTCAAGCTTATTGCCGACATCTGGGGGCCAGCGTCTCGTCTTTGGGATGGTGTGTGTAATGACCATGCCTTATCTTTCTCATTACCCAGCCCGACATGTCAGGGGAAAGCTGGAGACGACCCTGCTCTCCTGACAGAGAGAGAGATGGAAATAATTACCAATGTCTCCTGTGGAATAGGGCGTAAATTGATACACACTAAATACTGTACCTTAGGGGTCTCTCTCTCTCTCTTTCTGTCTCTCTTTCTCGTCAGATGTACTAGACAAATGAATGCATCCAGAAGGAATTAATTGGATTTGGGAGCAGTCTCCTGCACGATCCACCAGGACAGACAAACACCCCCCCCCCTCTCCGCACCCTGTCCTCCCTCCCGCTGGCACACCCACCCACCCACAGACAGACAGACACACACACGCCTCCTCATCCTCCTTTATTCCAGTCATGCCTTGCAGAAATGTCTGACGCCCCCCGACTACCCCACCCCACCCCGATGGATCAGTCTGTGTCCCTTATCCCTCAAACACACACACACACACACATACACACACAGAGCGGCACAGTGGATTGCAGCCTCTCTCTTGGATACAGTGTTTCCATGGCAGCCACGTTTTCTGCACGTGTGGAATCAGACGGAGTAAAAGAGGGAGAAAGCGACCACTCCTATCGATTCACTGGCTGGCTATTGATTCAGTCTGCAGCTGCACACTTACCTGCAGCAAACACACACACGCACGCCCGCACACTCACGTGCACGCAAGCACAAACAGAGTGTAAACATCCGACATCAGACTGGATCTTTTGAATGAGCTATGGAATGTGATAGTGAAGGCTCGCCTTGTCTGGAGCATGCGTTCACCTTTTGAAAAGGGGCTTCCAATGTGTATGTGACTAGTGTCAAGTTATTTCTTTGTGTTTCACAGTGCTATATACAACTGTTAGGTAACCAGTTGATGGCACTTACTTCAGGTATTTTAAAAAGGTTCAGAGAATGGAAAAACCACAAGAAGAAAACACTTTGTACTTTTCAGTTCCAGCTGATTTTATTTCCTTCTTGGAAGAAAAGAAAAACAAATAAAAAAACGACAATCTGTACAGAGGTCTGAGAGGCAGTGATTGACCCAAACATTGGCTGGTTTTGAGCTATAAACATCAAATGATATTGGCATGATTGGACAAAACATGATCATACACAGCATATTGCACAAATGAAAAAAGAAAAAAGGACGATAGAAAAGATGTCTCAAAGGTAAAAAAAGAAAAGAGAAAAAGAAAGAAACTCCTGGACCACAATCATCTTCAACATAAGGATGTCCAAAGATGGCTGTCCTAGTGCCTGTCGTTGATCATCATCATACATAAAACACACAATCTTTGCTTATAGTACAGTCAGTTTACATAAATATCTTCATGTTATTATTCTTTTAAAAATCTTAAACACAACAACTATAGCTACATATACCTGAATCTGAAATACAAATGCTATTTGCCATGCCATAATATAGGAAAACAATTAGCCTGCTATACTTAGCCAACAGGTACAGAAAGGTTAAATACTATTTTTTGATGCAATTTGCGCAATAACAGATGAAGCACTTCATACATCTCCCTCCCTCCAAAGTCTAGGCAAAGTGGAATGAGTGTGAAATTCCATCCAGTGGTTCAAATAAAACTTATCTTGATAAAAAGCACACAGAGGTATTAGCTCTATCCAAACAGTGACTCTCTGGGATCTTTCACTCATATACTTTAGGTCTATGTGTACTGGAAAACAGTCACCACTCAGACTGGGAGCCTCAGTGGTGCTTTGTTTACTCGGCTGGTGAAACTGGAGTCACTGTGCCATTAAGAAGCATGTGGGTAAATACTGTAAACACTGTGTGAGGTCAGATTGTGCCAAACAAAACCCCCTCTGCACGTCTAAACACCAATGTAGACCCAAACAACAATGTTGTAGGCTACCCACTCGCTGGAAACCCCCTTCCTATAGATTTTGTACAAAAATACAAGTAGAAAATCATGACACACTCAAATCTCCTTAAAAGTGAGAGACGTCAGACATTTTAAATAAGATACACTTCTAGCCCTTCCGCCGCTGGATACAGACAGGTGTATGTGCACGAACACAAACGAGACCTGTACGAGGACAATACTTCTATGTATAAAAAAGTTTGGCCGGTATAAATACATCAATATAAAAAACGTCATCTGACACAGAGGAACTACAAAGTTGAAGCACTAGGCAGAAAGGATGCGCGTCGGGGAAACATTGGTCCTGAATTGTGCACTGAGTGTTTAAAAAAATTTCAGAAAAAAAGGGTTTCTGAAGTTTCGAGTCAGTCTTTGTTTTGTTTTTTTTTTTTTGTTTTTTTTAAAGTCCTGCCGTTGAAAGAGAAGCTGGTGATAGTGAATTGTGTCCTATGGTCACACAAATTTGCGTAAATACGCAGCAATGAACATTTTTAACGCATTTAACAACAACAAAATTCCTCCTCATCTCGGAGGGCATGCGTGTTGATATTGAAACTATTTTGAGTTCGGAAAAAAAAAAAAAAAAACTACACCTGAATAGCAACTTGATGGTCAATGTGAATTGGCTATATCTTAAACAAACAAACAAACAAAAACAAAACAAAAAAAAAACCCAACATGACGAGCTCTCCAGTAAATGCCCCGTTTCCCGACCCAAAATAACACCAAGATTCAAAGTTCACTCTCCGTCCTCGTCCTCGGCGGATCGGTACGAACGCTAGAGCTGAAAGTCCGTGAGTTTCACTGCGCTCTGCTTACATTCACTCCTCCTCCCGCGTCCCAACGCAAACTAAGCATCTCCCCCCCCCCCCCAACCCGTCTGCGCGCTCCCGTCAGAGCGCACCGAGCGCTGTCCAAGTCTGCGGGCGGCGCGCACCTGGGCCTCAACGCGCGCACAGGCCAGCCGCTCTTTCCTGTTTTCACTCTCCCTTATTTAGTGAAAGAATGGCGGAAATATTGCGGTCTGGACGCACACGCGCCTGTCACGCGGCGGTTCAACAGTTCAAAACGTTGCTTGCGGGGGGGGGGGGATGGGTGGGTGGGGGTGGAGGTGGAGGTGTGGGGGGGGAGAGACATCGCGGTTCCTCTCCACCGTGGTTCCTTTTTTTTTTTTTCTCCTTCTTCTGTCTTTCTTTCTTCAGTAGGTGAACACCAGGTTGGAGATGGTGGACTCCAGCCAGTCTCCTGAGATCATCTCGCTGACCTCCGGGGTGCAGTAGTCGGGGAAGTCGAAGTGGGATCCCGCCCCGCACTCCCCGAAGCTCCAGTCCAAGTCCCGGTCCAGCTCCGCGTCGGAGAAGCCCATGCCGCCCAGGGACATGCTCTCGAAGCCGGGGCTCGGGTTCGGCTCGGGCCGCTCGTCCTCGAACTCCTCGTCCGACGACGACGACGACGAGGAGGACACGGACGAGGACGAGTGCGAGGCCGACGGCGTCGGGGAGGAGGCGCGGGCGTACCGGAGGCGCGCCGTGTGCGAGGACTCGCTGGCCGCCGGGCTCTGCTCCTCGTACAGGCTGAGCGGGTCGCTGGACTCCGCCGAGCTGCTCAGGGTGGGACTGGCCGGGACCCCCACGGAGGGGGGCCCGCTCTCCAGGCTGCCCGCCCCGCCGAACATGTGGCCGCGCCTCGCCTCCCCGGCGCGCTTCTCCGGGATCTGCCGGGCGCCGGACACCGACCTGGACTTGAAGAGCGCCTGGTGGTCGCCGGGAGACGCGTACTCCTGTCCCGGGGCGCCCTTCACGCCCCCCTGCTTGTGCGTCCTGCTCCCTCCCTTGGACGCGGGGCTTCGTTTGACGCCGGACTTGGCGCTGCGCTCCCCGCTCTTCTCGGCGCGCTCCGCCTGCTTGCTCGCCCCGCCGCTCCCCGACTTGACCTTCTTCCTGGGCCGGTACTTGTAGTCGGGGTAGTCGGCCATGTGCTTGAGCCGCAGCCGCTCCGCCTCGCGGATGAACGGGATCTTGTCCGTGTCCTTCAGCAGCTTCCAGCGCTTCCCGAGCCGCTTGGAGATCTCCGCGTTGTGCATGTCCGGCGACTGCTCCATGATCTTCCTCCTCTCGATCTGTGACCACACCATGAACGCGTTCATGGGTCTCTTGATGTGGCCCGTCGGGGTCTTGCACCACGCCAGGTCGCTCCGCACCCCGGAGGCGGGGGACTCGGGGGTCGGAGACGCGTCCATCTCCAGGTCCATTTCTCCCGTGTCCGTGGAGTCCCCGCCGGGGGAGTGAGCGTGGGCGCTCTCCGTCTGGCTCATGTGCTGCACCATCCTTCCCTCCAAGTGTCTGGAAACACTGTTCAGTGCAGTTCTTTAACAAAGTTCAAGTGCGCAAAGGAGGGAAAAAAAAAACAAAAAAAAAAAAAACCGCCTATCAGGTTTCACGAAATATATTCCTCGCTGGTTCTTATTGCAGCTCTAAAAAGTTCATCCAAGTCTCTTCTTCTCGGTTCGGCCCGCTCTGGAGACGCCCGGTCTCTCAACTTTTACCAGTGCGCTTCGCGGAAACAAAACAAGAGATAAATCCCGAGAACTATTTCGCAGCAACTTTCAACTGCCTGTGCGGCTGAAAACTCGCCCCGCAAGGTTCAAAACGCGCCGCTGTGGGCAACAGCAGTGCAAGTCCCTTATGTGAACCTGGCTGTCTGCAGCGCAGCTTGTCTGTGCGGTGGAGGAACCATGTGGTTGAATGGAGCGGCTGCGCTGTCTCATAGTCTCCCTGTTTCCTGAGCGCTCTGTAATATTACTGTAAACACAACAACGAGAACCTCGCCGTTTTATACCCTCATCGCGAGATATAAAAGCCAATCGGCGTCTGTCTCCATCCTGATTTTTTGGCTCAGGCCACTCCCTCCGGCCTCCCATTGGCTGAATAAAAAAAAAACTGGTAATAATAATAATAATGTGCAATGAGGATCGTTGTGTCTGACCTCATTCCTGTCAGACTCCACTGGAAGAAAGACGAACTTGGGTTGTGCGCGTCTCTCTCTCTGTGTGTGTGTGTGTGTGTGTGTGTGTGTGTGTGTGTTTTAAAGAAACCCAGTGTCCTTTCCCCTGCTGCAAGGGGGACGCTCACAGGGATATACTTAGAACTTCAACTTCATTACTTTCATGTGGATGAGTATTGACTAAATTTAGACTATGTGTAATGGGTGGAGGGGGGGGGGGGCAAGGAAATGCTGAGAAAACACAAAAGCAGCCACAACATGCTGTGTTAGTCAGACTGCAGTGTGGTGAGCAGGGATGTCAAGGAGAGCAAAACCCACCCAAACATAGCTCACCCAACCTGTTATTTGCAAGATCATTACAACGGCAGCTCACATGGTTACATCACAGCTGCAGGCGGCCATGGCACTTTTTATTTGCACTCTGAACTCAGAAACCTGGAAACCAATAATTAGGAGCATCACGAAAAGTGTGTAGAGTTGCGGATCAGGGGCCACGGGGAAACAACAAAGTCACGCTCACTCCGGGCAGCTTCCTGCTCCACAATGCACAGATTCCTCCTCCCTCACAGCCCCATTATGTTAACACGTCCATGTCATGTAGGATCCCATTACAGCCTGTGTCGCTAGATGTCAGGCTAGAGCCAAAGGGAGCTGATGAGGTGTACATTGTGTATATGTATGTGCGTGTGTGTTAACATGTAGAGGGGACTTATGTCCGTCCTGTCACCGCCTGCTTTGAGCGACCATCATTAAACCGTGCAGGTGAAGTCTTCAGCTGGTGGCGAAGGCTCCTGCAACAGGACTGACTGACATGAGTGTTTTTGGTGATACACTTTCCTTTTTAAAAGTGGGTGAACTCTATATTTTGTCTGATTAGCGCTTCATGTACTCTAACATAACATCAGTTATGCACTTACTGTACGAGGGGTGTATTCTTAATTTATGACAAGATTTATGTCAGGCAAAAAAAAAAAAAAAAAATCATAAACTCTTTAAAATTTCACAACTCAACCTCTTCACCCCCCTCGGTGCTTACATAAATCAAACACATAAATAATAATGAGCTCCTTCATCAGTCTATATCTTTAGCTGCCCCAATTACAACGTGCACCTGCCACTGGATTAGTCTGTTATCTCTCTCCATCCACACACACACACACACACACACACACACACACACACACACACACACACACACACACAGTGGCATGCACGCCACTGCTGTTTTGTTTAAACAGGTGTAGCAGGTATACCTGTAATCTTATCTGATGTGTGAGGAGCAGCTGTCAGGTAGCTTTCCACTCTGTCACCGCCAGATGCAAAGCTCTGGCAGCGCCGGGACGCGGAGCCCCATCACGCCGGCCTATCGCTCTGTCATCTTCAGAGCTGCCGGAGCCATGTGTTTACCCCAAATACACCGGCGCTTTGTCTCAGCTCTGTTGACGCCTAAAGGGATGGTGTCATTATGAGAGAGTGCTGTGGGAGACTGGGGCTATCACAGCGACTTCTTAAAAGAGAGCGCGGTGGAAGCTGGAGCTAGACTGATGTGGGGTTTGTTTTGTTTTTTTGGGGGGTTTTTTTGTACGAGGATGATGTGCTGCTGTTGATACTCCTGGGTTACATTTTGAGTGGGTTCATGAATAAAATCCTGAAAGAAAAAAAGATGGGTTTTCTTTTGTTTTTGTCAGAATTGAATTCTTATCGCAGTGGAAAACCTGTGAAATAGCATTTTGCTAACCTTGGGACACTAAAACACTCCATTAAAAGCTGTAGTAGTGAAATTATTCAAGGGGCTTTAAAACACAACATTAAAAACACATTTACGAGAGCTGCAGCGAGGTAGGAACCTCCATTATTTCAGAGCTGACTGACACCGTGTTTAATATGTGATTTTTAATAAAACATAAACATTAACCCGATATGTCAGGCTAACCCTAGAGCAAACTACCAGCTAAATGAGCGTACAGCATGTGACTGCCTGTGTGTGTGTGTGTGTGTGTGTGTGTGTGTGTGTGTGTCTAAGTCTGCCTCTTTGCAGGGAGCTGGGTTTATTACAACAGAGGCTGTCGTAGACCGGGCTGCAAAAGAGAAGGAAAAAAAAAAAAAGAGGGAGCACAGTCGTCACAGTGTGTAGTGAAAGCGAGGGGTGAAATTAAAAATCCAATACCAGAAAGCAGAGAGATGGAAATGGAAGATGCAGGGAGCGAGCTGCATTGAGGAGAAAGCGTGTGAGTGCGTGTCTCTGCGTGCAGTCAAACAGAGGTAGTCATTACCATGTACTTGCCTTTTTCAACCGCCTAGGAATGACGTGCCACTTTGACCTGCCTGCTCGTCATCCGGGGTCAAACACAATGAGGGCTTTGTGTGTGTGTGTATGTACGTGTGTGTACATTTGTGTATGTGTGTGTGTGTGTGTCCAGCTCTAACTGAATTGGAGCTTTTCCAGGGATTGAAAGTTTCAAAACCAGTGGGAAGTCCCCTCCAGCCCACAGTTAAACAGCAAAATTGAGGACTAAGCACTCATTTGCATACACACACTCTCTTTCTCCCTCTGGGTGACTCATCTACGGGCAGTTAGTTCTCTCTGTGTTTTGTGTGGATGTGTCAGACAGTGCAGGTGGCCATCTCACCATATCACCCACCTACTGCTGTCAGCCCTTACACAACAACACTGACAAAGTCAGTTATTTATAAGTTGCCATGGAACATACAGTACCTACTGTAATACTTCCTTGTATCCGTCTGTGTTTCTTCCTCAACTTTGACCACAGGGGCTAAAAACAGATAAATGGAGAGATAAGATAAGTGCTTTTAAATACAAGTGGACAAAAGAACAGGAACACTTAAGTGTTAGAACGACTTAGTGCGATCCAATATAATAACCCTGAAGCTAGAGCTGTCAGTTCACCTCTTGTAGTTTTTGAGGCCTTCATTTCTAGTGTTGTTGCATTGGACTGCCTTATATTATACAGGTGTACCCCCTTAAATCCCTCTCTTGATGACCAGTCTTCTACTTTTGCTTTACATTTGATAATCAAGTTTGTATTTGGAGATGCAGAGACGGAAAAAAGTTGTCACTTTGAAGAAGCAATTCTTTAGTTTCTCTTCCCATCCTTCCGTCCTTCCATCACATTTTAAAATCCCAGAGACAAACAGAAACAGAACAGAGCGGTTCAGAGGGAGAGCGACCGAGTATCACGTCGATGACAGACAAAAAGAGAGGGCATCCTCGACGGTGCAACATGAACGAAACCAGAGGCAAAATAAAGAGTTACTGCAAAGAAGTAGAAAAAAGGACACAGCAAATTAAAAGAAGGGAATGGAGCAAGGACTGCTCGCGTCCTCGCTCGCTTTCCCCTCCA
The DNA here is from genome assembly GCA_031216445.1 of Lateolabrax maculatus. Lineage (NCBI taxonomy): Eukaryota > Metazoa > Chordata > Actinopteri > Acropomatiformes > Lateolabracidae > Lateolabrax > Lateolabrax maculatus. The sequence goes on from CM062218.1 coordinate 17,993,487, forward strand.
TCACTGTTGTAATCCGGAGGATTTGGTCAAGGTGGAGAAAAAAAAAGCGATTGAGTCAGATAAAGGGAAACGGATGAAAGAATGAGCACAAGACGGAGGTGTGGTCAGGCCGGCGACGCCACGCCCCAGGAACTCCCAACATCCCTCGCCCCAGATAGTGATGACGAAGCAGGTCAGATGATTGCTGTGTCACGGCAGCGCAGACAAACTCACACGAACACACACTTAACACACACAATTGCATAAAAACGCACAAATACATGACGAGACAGAGTGAGCTAAGTACCAGTGTACGGCTGCAGGACCCAGACGAGCTGCAGAGTCAAATCGAGAGCGCAGACACACACTCGCTCACACACACACACACACACACACACACACACTCACCAAACTCGCTCACAAACGTACACACACTCAGCCACTCTCACAGCTGCACTCTACTACACTCAGACACTCTGATACAACGATCGTTTTTTTGGGGGCATTGTCTAAAAGCCAGAGGAGTGGGAAGGAGCGGAGAACGAGAGCAGAAGAAGAGGAGGGGGGGGAAGGAAAGGAAAGGAGAGCAGAATCAGGAGATGGAGAAGTCATCAACAGAGCTTTTTGCTCTTTTGCAAAATTCGCCGTCCTTGCGCTCGTTGGTTTCCATCAAAAAGGGCATTCGACACATGACAAGTGGAGGACAGACACTTTCGATACTGGGCATGTCAGGAGACGACATCTCTCAGATGTGGATCCGTGCGGGGCGGCGCAGGAATGGATATACTGCAAAAGAAGAAAGAAACAAGTTTTTGTCTTTTTTCGCGAGGGAAGTCGCATCAGAGTTTGGAGTTTGCTTGGTCGCCGTGGTCTTTTTGCAGAAACGTCGACGGCTGCCGACACAGAAGAATCGGGTCTGGGAAAGAGACTGGAAGCATCACGAAGAAGTTAGGTAGCGAGTGGAGAAACACGCAGGCAGAGTATGGAGAGTGTGTGTGTGCATGGATGGGGAACGCGGAGGCAACATTGCATGAACAAGCCCCCCCCCCCCCAAAACACCCCTCTGTAGTGCTGCACATCGCCGAAGGAGAGACAGACGACTGCATCGCCCATCTCCCCTCGATCTGCTGCATTTTTACCTTTCGCTCTGCCTCCTCGTCTACATATACATCTACGTAGACCCACATGCAAACAACATACGCTGACTAAGCTTTTCGATGTCACCCTGCACCTCCCTCCTCCTCCTCCTCTGTTGCAGGCACATCCTCCTCCGGGCAGGTCAGGTCTCGCGGGCTGGTGGTGTCCTCACGTAGCCCAGGGAGCGGTGTCCTCAGCCCGGGCAGCCGCTGAAGGGGTCGACGAGGACCAGGCGTGGAGCTCTGAGGCTTTCTGCAGCTCCAGACAGGCTCCAGACAGGCTCCAGACGCACTGACCTACATCAGCCTCAGTCAGGCTGGGAGAGAGATGGAGAGAGAGAGAGAGAGAGAGAGAGGGAGGGAGAGATGAGGTGGGGGTGGGGGAGTGCAGAGGGAGAAGGAGAGCGAGAGAGGATGCACGAGGATGATTGAGAGACTGGTAGGCAGGAAAACGGGTGGAGAGGTTTGCAAAATAGCAACATTTATCAAAAAAAAGTGCAAGGCGGTGGCATGATGGCGAGGAGGAGGGGGAGTAGAGAGAAAGAGGGAGAGAATTAAAATAGAACTCTCAATCCTCCTTTCACACTAATAACGCTTAAAAAGCCCTCATCATTTTGCTAATCTTTATCCTCGCCTCACTTTTCCCCTTTTGCCTCTCAGCCCTCCCTGTGCATCCTCCCTCTTCCTCCCTCATCCTCTCCCTCTCTTTCCCTGTCTGTTTAGCTCGATTTTCATCATATACCATCCGAAACGTCTCTCACAGTGGGAGGATTAGTCCGTCTCTGGCTGCCTGCTTATCTGTCTGCTCTGGCTTTCTGCAGCAGAGAGGGAGGAGGAGGCGGAGGTGGTGGTGGAGGACGTGTGTGTGTGTGTGTGTGTGTGTGTGTGAGTGTGTGTGGAGGGGAGGGTTTGGCATCTCTTGCTCAGTTGTTGTGGCTACAGCAGCTCGACTCAGCTTATTGCCAGTGTGTTTTTCACTGGAGCGGAGCAGCAGAGGCTCTGCAGTGCGGCAGGAGTAGAAAGAGAACATTTTGTACTACTGTGTCTGTGTGTGTGTGTGTGTTTGTGTGTTCAAGCAGGTGTGGATGTGTGTGTGTGTGTGTGTGTGTGTGTGTAGCCATTGGGCTTGCATCTCCTTCCATGCTTGGACTGATTGTGTCCATTTCTCGTCTGTGTGTGTCCGACTCGCTGTGTGTGATCATTACTCCCCAGTGCCGGCATCGACACTAAACACGGATCAATACCAATAGCAAGGCAGATAGATCAGGCTAACGTGAGCGTGGCTCCCCCGGGACCCCATGTGGCAGTGGAAGTCAGTCTCTAAAGCAACATACCTCAGTCACACTAACAATATCTTTATCCTGAGGTGAACATCTATAGGCCCCTGGGAGCCAGGAAAAAAAGGCGAGTATATTAGACATTACAGTAAAATCCAGCCGGGTCAGTGTATCCTGGTAAGGTCATCGACTCACAAAGAGATTTGAAAATTGAAGATGGTCCAGGCATTTAAAGGGTTAGTTTAGTTTTCTTCTCTAAAGCCTGCCTGATTTATTGGGAGCTGTCAGTCCTCGCAGTTCATCTATGAAGGACTAACCCCTGTGTTATGGCTGTGGACATATTAGGAGAAGGGGTTTGCTAAGAAGAGATCAGAGGCAATCAAACAAAACATTGGTGGAAAAAAAAAATCCTCCATGTGCACTTCTACACAGTTTCCTTTAACAGTCAGTTTTCACATAAATCACCCAACGGGCTGAAGAAAAGGTTGCAGCATGAAAACCTCATAAAACCTCATAAAACCACAACTTTCATCGTTTTCACGTTTCCGTTCGTGTTCCGGATTTAACAAAAGACATACGTGTTATTGATGAGCTTTAAAGGTACTGCTTTAGACAGAGCTAGGCTAACCCTTACCCCATGGTTCCAGTCTTTATGCTAAGCTATGCTAGTCACCCCCTGGCTCTGGTTCCATACTTAATGCAAAGGCATGAGAGAGGTGACAATCTTCTCCTCTAGCTCTTGGCAGGAAAGCAAATCTGTCCGAACATTCCTTTAAAGCTACACTCGCTGATTTTTTTACGCCTCGCTCACACCAGCATTTTTAGCAGACTGCTCTCGAGAGTGCTCACACTTGAGAGATCCGAAGTTGGAAAAAACAATCTCAACTGAAGAATGAACTGTCAAGCTTCTTTTAAGTTAACATGGACAACAAGTCTCAGGATAATAGAAAGTTTGACCATTCCTCTTGTACCCATTTTGCCACATATTAAACTAGCCACAGCCAACTGTAGCCACTACACAACCTACAAGTTGTGAAGTCACTACGTCACCAAGCTCACAGAACCACCCATTTTGTGAGTAGGCACGAACAAATTTCACTGTGCCACATTCTGGTGTTACCAGGCGCTTATAGTGCCCCGCAGGGTTCTCCCAGTGGATCGTTCATGTTGAAAATCAACACCGTTTGAGGAAAATTCAGGGATTTGAAGGTACCGTTGGCAATTTATGACAAAATCAGGGAGTGTACCTTTAAGAAAAAAATAAAAATGAATGACTTGTTTGAATCACTAAGTGGTAAACATGTAACCTCAGTCCACTCAAAACCAAACAATGGTGCATTATCTTCTGGGGATGGATTGAAAAAGCTCTTGGTTTATTCCATATGAAATGCAAACCATCAACTTTAATCACGAAAACCAAGAGCAGCTTTAAAAACAGCATCAGTCCATACTATAGCTTATGTGTATGCTTCGATCCAGGACGGCGAGGAGTGTGTTTCTCATTTCACATGGCACAATCCCTGCTGCCTGATTATGGATGAAACTCTGGGCTGCTGCAGCCAAGTTTCAAAGTCAGTCCAGATAGAGACAGATAGAGATGTCACTGTCCAGATCGCTTTCCCGTCGCTGCCAGAGAGGGAAGTTATCAGGTCCAGATGTATAGAAAAGTGGGTCAACACACTAAACATGTGCCAGACCCCTATACTTCCCCATATGTACAGAGACCCACTGCTTACACTAGTGCACATGTGTACACTTGCCAAGTCAGACCGATTTCTTCCCCATCTCCCAAAATAGCGCAGAGCCAATGCAGAGCGAGTGTGTATGTGTGTTTGTCTGGTTCCATCTGGTGTATATCTCGCATCTGCACATACATCCCTGCCTGTATGCATGGTTCCCCTACAGTAAATCTCACAATTTTGTCATAACTGCAGGGTGTGTTTCACATCGGCCTTTCAAGTTTTTCTGTTTCCCCACAGTCTTTTGTCTTAATGTCCTTCTCGTATGACATCCAAACTAGTAGCTGCCTTAAACCCCCAGACCCTTTCATGCTGTGCCTCTGCCATTGCAAACAACAGTCATCTGACAGCGGTGGAGGAGCGCGGTTTGGCCCACATTTCTTTTTAATGGGGAGTTTACAGGCAAACAAGCTTTTTTCACAGAAGGAGTTTAGTGTTTCTGTGCTCCGGTCATGAGGAATCTGTTGGGACGGTGCCAGTTCCATTTCAGGGGGATTCAGCATGCGAAGCTCTAGAAAAGAGTATATCATCAGAATGGCTCAAATAGCCTCAGGCAGAGTGCTATTTATGAGCATAGATGTATTTAAGGCCAAGAGTTTTCCAAGTATTGCCCGGTATGATCTTTTACTCAGAACAAAAATGCTGCACTACCCGATCAAAATCCATGACACACCATCCTGTTGCCTTTGGCTTTTTTTTCCTTCTGCTTAACACTTTACAAGTAGTGACAAATTACATTTCTGAAAGCGCTACGGGACAACAGCAACATCTCGCTGAACCCAGAGCATGTAAACACTTGGGCGCAGACAAACACACAAGACTGGGCCGGCTGGGAAGGGTAATGTGATTGGACTGGACAGCCAGTGTCAACCCATGGGGCAAATCAGCTGTGTTATGATGCGTAATCGGTCGGCTGTCTGAGGAGGTGTGTGCGTGTGTGTCTGTGTGTATGTCACACTGCCACACACACACACGGGTCATTCCCTAGCGATGCCCTGGGTGTATTGCATTGATTAGTGTCTGAGTGTTGGTCACATCTTGAGCGGACGATGTAGCGGTGCTGCTGCCATGACGGGGGAACCCTTAGAGAGATGTTGATTTCTTTGGGCTTACCTCCCCTCCTGTGTGTGTGTGTGTGTGTGTGTGTGTGTGTGTGTATGCGGGCATGTGTGTTCATTACATTGTGGCTCATTTGTATCCACTGCTCCTTAAGTTTGAATACATTAGTCAACTGTAACTGACCACACAATCAAATGTTAGACTGACTTTATGAATAGTTTCATCATGTTGAGAATATGACGCGGCAGTCGGCCAAACATCTCGCTAAGTAGTATTAGGCGATACCGTGGATGTACATCATCATTAACTTTTACCTTTCCAACAATTCTCAAAAAAAGAGGATGTTTTGCTGCCTTATCATCTTCACTGGTTAATGTTAGCTAGCTATAGACTGGAGAAGAAATTAAAAGGCTACTGGCAACTTGTAAGGTGAAAAGGTTACAGGATTTTGAAAATAGCTGTCCAAAAAGCTCCTGGTAAATGTAGTTAAACTTTTAGCTTTGCCAGTTTAGGCATCGTTACTCCCCAAAACTGCAGCCAGATGATTGAAGTCAAGTGTGATGGATGTTTACAGCTCACAGTCTGTTAATGATTTTACAGTTTGTTGTTTTCTCCTCCAAATAAGTTTGGCTCGTTAAAACCTGAGTGATCATGTGACTGTTCACATTTCTTGCCCTGTCTGACCTCTTTTTAGCGATGTTACTGTGTTCCCAGGTAGGAGTGTTGGCCAAAAGACAGTTGGTTTCAAAAGTTGCTCTAAACTGTATATACACCTTTAGGTATTGGCCTGACTTTTATTCTGCTTTTCATTCTAGTAATGATAAAAACTTTTACTTTGAATACAGTAATTTATAATACAGAAATAATTTGGCCAATCAAGTAATATACCTTTTCAGTATTCACAACATTAACAGAAAATATCCCTGAAACACTTTAAGACCCAAATGTTACAAAACATAACATTTTATATACACCGTAAACAGCTTGTTAAAATGGATATTTCCTGCTCTGCTCATTTTTACTTCTCTAATGTGAGTGAAGTGAGTGAATTTCTGCTCATTAACTTGACCACTGCAGTGCTGTATGTGAGATGCTGAAATCAAACAATTGCCAACATAAGCAAAGCAGTGGGGAGTGAGTCTATCTGTTTGTTACACAACACTGAGTCAACGGTGTGGAGCTGTATGTACAGTAATAGCAGAGTGTTGGCACACAGAGAGAACAGGTGGAATAAACACTTTTCTGATGAAAATTTACATATATGAGTGTTTGTGTGTGTGTGTTTTAAGGAGAAGGAGCCAACCAGTTCACGTTGGCCCAGACTGACCGAACAATAATAATACCATAACAACGCAGAGGCCTCGAGGGATTCCACAAATAGAAATTTTCAAGAAGAGAGGAGGAGGAGACGGGGAGAGGAAGAATCAGACGAAAAGAAAGAAAATGGCTTGTCTGTGTTTGTCACCCGCATATATGTGTGTGTATGTGTTCAAGTCTTCAGAACAGCACATTCTGGTTTTTGCCTCCGTACTTTACACTTGCTGAATGTTTCGGCGTGTCAGACTCTTCTCCCCAGGCTCTTCGTTGCTTTTATAGCCCAGGCAGTCTTATCTAACCAGGTCTCCTGAGGAGACTGTAGAGAGCATTTAAGGGAAGTGGAAGAATTGAAAGTCATGTCAACAGTGCTGCTCCGCACTGCAAAAAATATCCATCCTAATGAGTCACATAGTCTACCCTGAACCCTGAAGTCTCCTTAAAATATTTTATTCTAAGAAAAAGCAACAACTTTGACCCTCAACATATTGGTGCTTGTTTGTAGAAAATTGCTGGAAGAAGCAAAACTGCTTTTATTAACAAGTGGAAACCAGTTCATAGGGACAATGAGCCAAGTTAGTCAGGCATTTTAAAAGAGGGGAATTTTCTAAGATGTGGCAATTTCTCTGCTTTAAAGAGTGGATTGTCGTTTATGTGCACTATGTTGGAAAATGACCAATCGGCTCGAAGCTAACTCTCCACCTGTGTGGCTGCCAGTCTCAGCAGTTGCTCATTAAAAAAAAGCTGCTAATGCAGAGTGGCCTGGTTACACACAGGTGAGAGTGGAGCCCTGGGGCAGTCCTTGTGCTGTTGAGTCAGACTGTATTAGTATTCACTACACATGAAGATGTTGTTAAATCTACTGTAAAAGCCAGCACTTAATCAATCTTTCTACTTTGTAAAATGCTGGTCAGCAATGATCATTTAATAAGTATTGACAAGTACATTAGATGGAGCTGACTACCATAAAAACAAGATTAGATTGGTAATCCTCGGATCCAGGGGTTGCCAATCTTTTTGGTGACCCCGTAAATGAAGTACGGGATGATACACGGTTTATGTCCCTCAAATCCAAACTATACTTTTCGTGTCCACGTCACCCATGTCTTCATAGACCACTGACGCACAGCTCAACATTTATGACAGCACAGACTGTACGAAGTTCAGCTGAAGAGTCATTTATTTTGTTATTTTAAGATTGTTTCATTCACAGGATTTTTAGAGGCCTGAAGACATCTTTGCTGATTACAAGTGCTCTTTTTTAGCAACACTGAACTTAAAATTCACATACACATAAGATGGTTCAATGCCTCAGTAAAGTTAATTAATTAGTCAGGGGCTCTAGCAAATAAAATTGATGCTATCCTACAACTCACTGTGTTGGTCAAAATCAGAAACATGCACGTTCTTTATTTTTCCCATCTCAGTGCACCTCAGAAGTAGGTGAAGTAATCTCTAGTCTGATAATATGACTACCCATGATTCCTTGTTGTATCACACTTGTGCATTGTGCCATTTGGCTATTTACTTTACATCGCAAGTGTGAAGATAGGGGAGAAAGTTACTGCTGCGGTGATACATGTCCAGAATAGAAAAATCCTGCCTCAAAGCTTATTGCCATGGAGCTTCTTGGTGTCTGATAAGCCTTCGGACTGGACCTCCTGGTTCATATGTCACCTTCTCACTGGTGCCTTCAGCAACACTCCCAGACCAGCACATCCCCTCAGGTTTTTTTGTTCTATACTGCTATTGCCAGTCTGAATGTGGCCTACTGGTTTCGATAATGCTGATGTACAATAATGCATGATTGTTGATTGATTGGTTGACGGTTTTATTGTGTTTCTTTTTTTGCTTCTCTAGTGGAATTATCTACCTCATTGCCTGAAATGTCCCCTCGGTTGAAGAAAAATTAGATTAGGACTGACTGACTGTTTAGGAAGGACATGTTTTGGCAGCGTGTGTGTGTTGTGCGGACAATGAGTTCACTGCAGGAGTAATCGGACAGCTATCACATGCAGACAGCTCTAAATATCCGCATGTTCCCTCCTCCTCGCGCTGAGATGCACATTTATGTTAATGCCACACAACTGTAACACAGTGTTGCCTCAGCATCACATTACTGGAGCGTGATGTTCCCTGCTCCAGGGCCAAACTCTCTCACTCCCTCTATGTGTGTGTGTGTGGGTGTGTGTGTGTGTGGGTGTGTGTGTGTCTGTTCTTGAAATGTGTTTGCAAACTGCTGAGTACAAGCCAGGGAGTGGGTTCACACTGGATTAGCTCTGAGTTGGCTAAACACCAGATAGTAGAGATAACAGTGTTTGTGTGTGTAGGTGTGTGTCTGTGAGTGTCTGTGTGTGTGTTGTGGAAGGCGAGGGGGGGGGGCAGCTGATATCAGCAGGAATAGGGGAAAACACTGATAAGGCTTTTTCAGGATCTGCAGTTCTAATGGTCATGACGGTTAGATGCTAACGAACCTGGCTGATGCCTATTGACCTTTATTGCGAAATCTTGTTTACAGAAACCAAAGACTACGGAAGGAGGTAATAAGGAAGGAAAGAGGAAGAAGAAAAGGAGGGAAAGAATAAAGGAAGAAAGACAGTAGAATACATTGAAGGAGGGAAGAATGGGGAAGTTAAGAAAGAAAAAACAAAACAACAAAATAACAAAAATAAGAAAGAAGGAAGGAAGGGGTAGCAAATAGGGACATACAGTTAAAAGGATGGAAAGGAAAACAAGAGAAATAGGAAGGAGGGAAGGAAGGAAGGTAAAGAAGAATGACCAATATAAGGAGTAAAACAATAAGGGGAAGACAGATGAGTTAGTTAGTAAAGAAGGAAGCAGCAAAAGAGGTCAGGAAGAAAAGGAGGGAAAAAGGGAATATGTAAGGAAAAATACATGGAAGAAAGGACAGGAAAGAGGAAGGAAGGAAGGAAAGAAGGAAGGAAGGAAGAAGAAGTCACTCAACAGGAAACAGATTCTCAGCAACAGATTCTTCCTTTTTTCTTCCTCCCACCAGCTGCAGCCAAACCCAGTGGGAGGAAGCCGTCATCTTCACTTTTCCCTTTGTCCTTCCTCTCTTTCACCTTTCCTCCATCTTTTCTCCCCAGATTTAAACCCATCAAGACGAGGCTTCATCCTCTTTTACGTAGGAGGGGAAGGTGAATCCATAAAGGCTTCGCCTGTTCCCCAGCCGATCGATTGATGTTGAAGTGTTTAACTCACAAAAGGCTGCATGAACGGCTCGACAGCCCGCGGTTTATGCAGAACACCAGGCAAATCTTTTACGAGACTCCATTGATGTTGCTTGTTTTACCTGAGAAATAAGACGCTAATCCCCTTGATGTGCCCCAAACGGAGAGGAGGTGATATCTGTGGGGGCGAGAGGGGCGGACCTCCTGTCTGTCACCTCCACATGCGCCAAACAAAGCTGCCTCTGCTTTGCCTCACAGCCAAGCTGCATGAACCAGATCTCCTGTAAAACCTTCACTATTGGAACAGGAAAAACACCTCTTTCAGAAAGACAACATACTGTATAACAAAAGCAACAGAGCTGTTAAACATCCTTATTGACATTTCGTGGTACGGAATGTATGGCATCACTGAGAGGATTAGCTGCCTCTATGGCCTTTACGCTGCATGTTATGTACACAATGTAACACATCATTTAGTTCAATTTTTCCGCCAGAAACAGAGAGGGTCATAGAGTCTGTTTCCACCAAAGGAACTTTTCCAGGAACCATTTTAGGGACTCAGGAAGTCTACCTGTATTTCAAAGAGAGGAGCCAAGGTTAAAATGTACTTCCTTGGCCATAGATCTGGGCCCAAAATGCTCTGGGAGTAGCACTTTCTGATGGCCCAGGAAATATTGGAGCAGAGTTTGCACCGTCGCTTACTAGTCAAACACAAACCTTGTGGCTGTTAAAACTTGTGTTGGGCATTCATTAACCACACTCAGCAAGTACTGATTAGCCCGGATCCTGACCTCTGAATCACAATCTCCCATTTGTTCAGCGATTCATGTTTTATTTGTTTGTGTGTGTGTGTGTTGTGTGCTGTAGTGGCTATTTTCACCCAGTTGGAGAAACCGTCGACATATCTTCTTCCTATATAGCTGCATCCATGACAAACAGCAAGTAAACAGCCGCAAAAATGGCAACAAGCGTGGATAAGATCACCACGGCTTTACAAGTAAACCTAAAGAAAGCAAAAGTCTTAAATAATTGATTGGATGGTTATCGAACTAGTTTGCCTGATCTCTAAATTTTCTTCAGGAATTTGCAAAAGGGACTTAAGTTTCCTGATCTAGTTCCTGGAACTATTTGGTCAAAGAGGGCAGAAGTTGCTGTACTGAAAGATAATGGAGTAACAAGGCTTTCCTGTTTATCTTGTGCTTGTACATGCACGCAGGTGACTCAATACATATTCTATGGTTTCACAGTATCCCACTGATCAACTGGTGGCGGTAATGTGCCAAGATATGCCGCAAAGCATGAAAGAAGAAGACTGCAAGCTGTTCAACATGGATGTGAACAACGCAGTATGTAAACTACTTTCAAAAAGCATTCAATCAGGTGCTTTCAACACATTTGTTAGATCCTAGTATGTACGTAATGGGATTTGCTGAGTAGCACTGAATGAAAATACAACTTTTGTTTGTTGCACCTTCTAGCAAAGTGGATAAAAACAGCAAGATCCTATTGGCAGCAGAAAAATGGCAGCATTTGTTGTTTGTTCAAACGGCTTGAAATGAGCTGTCTTTACATTCAGCAGCGCAGTAGGATGAGTTGTTATACATACACAGGGTGGATGTTCTTTCTTTCATCTTTCCCATACCATAAGTAGTCTTAGTTGTCTCAACTTGAAAAAAAAAAAAAAAAAAAAGTACTTCTGTATTGTCGTCTTGAAAATGGGGTCGCCGAATCAACAAAACATTCACTGGGCTATTTTGTAACGCACCGGCAAACTACAAACAACTTCTTTGGTTATTCTTTAGGTATGACAATCAGTGGTCACATAGTTTTAAATCTTTAGAAACACTAGCACTATTGGCTTCCAAGGGTAGCTGACATTGTACTGTCTTTGTCACCTTCAAACACGGGGGGGGGGGGGGGGGGGGGGTGCTTGAGTCTCCACCAAATCCCTAAAAGCTGTCATTGACTTCAAACACTGTGAATTCTTCACAGTGGAGTGCTTCTGCTGAGCGACTGAGCTGTCTGACTGTATTTTTCTATAGGATCCTTTTGATATGTCCTCTGCAGTCCAGACTCTGCACTCTATAAGGTAAACCGGGCCTCTTTCAATTCATCTGAAATGAGCAAGTCTACTTTGTAAAAAAAGTAGACTTGAGACTGCCCTTTCTTTGACACTCAGCTAATGCCAGTGCAAAAATATGAATGTCTGCTCGGACAACAACTTTTATAGAATTTCTTAGGATGTGATAACATATAATAGTGAATGTTGAAGATTCATATGTCAGAAAGAGAAACTCTGCTGTATATACAGTACATATCAATCTGCTGAATTATCATTTACCAATTTAAAAAGTGCATTCATTTTCATAAAACATGTGTAATTAATGAATGGTGTGGGATTGCGTGTATCTATCAGTGTCAGAGTGACATGTGCGGGGTGATAATCTATTCTGTGACCCAAATTTATGTGTTGAAAGGCTACAAAACCGCACTCCAGCCCTCCCATCCAATTTCACAGCTCATCACTGTCAGTACAATATACTGCATGTGTTTGTGTGCGTGTGCGTGTGAGAGGGAGAGAGTATGATAAAAGGAATGTGTTATCCATCTTATCCAGAGGAGATGTTTTGAAAGGAACTGTTATTAATAAATGCATGAGAGCCAACAGAAAAGGAACATTCTGCGGCTTTGCAAAAATAAAAAGAGAGGGAAAGAAAAAAATAATCGCTCCTTGTTAGCATTCTCTCAGACGCTGCTTGCGCTAGAAGCTACGTCCTCAGTGAGAGACATATTATTTCTGGTCAGCTTTCCTATCTATTATTCACAGCTCTGTGAGGAACACTGGTGGCGAGATCAACAGCAGTCACTTACAATATATCCCCGAGCAACACCGTCCTATTCATGAGCGAAAGAAACCTTAATAACCACGGGTGGAGATAGTCGGGAGGCTGCAAAGTTTGCAAAAGCTTGTGGGGGAACAGGGCTTTGATTTTCAGGGCTGGTATGGATTCATCGCAAATGAGATTAAGCAAAAGAAATCATGCTTTCTTGATGTATTATTCAAAAGCAGGTAATGTATGGGCATTGTATACTGGAGAAGTTCAATAAAAGGGAATCTTGTTTGTCCTTTGGGGGGTATATTGTCGTTCTTTTGGTCTATTTTAATCTTCAGCTGACTTTACAGACAACAAACAACTTCTGCAGCTTATTGCTTTATTGAAATCTCCCGACCTGCCGGACACACTGAAGCACGCATGACACATACGCATACACGAGTGTCAACAGACTGAGGACTCACGTCTGAAATGTTAATAAATTCAAGAGGAAATTGCTTTGTGTTGATCTGTAATATGACAAAACACCTTGACTTTGATCCCTGGCGCATGTTATAAACTCACAAAAACACAAATGGCATTTCAAATGCTAATTCCCCATTGTGTATGGGCTTATTAGATAATATATGAACGCAATATGTGCCTTCCATGTGGACAATGGAATATGTGATTTGATGCTGACAAACTCATCTTTATGTCATATTGAATATTATATCACAAGCAACTGGCCGTCTTCTAAAGATACAATCACTTTTTGTATAAATAAAGTATGCGCTGTATTAATGTCCATGTTTGATATTCTGCAGATAAAAATGTCAATAAAGTCACAGTTTGGAAAAAAAACAAACAGATGAACTGCTGGCTTGTGTACAGCTTCCACCTTATGTGCTTTTTAAAGCTGCATTTCTAAATCTGGTTGAATGCAAACGCGTTTTGGCTTTGAGTGCTGTCCTGGCAGGGAGAGAATATTTAACAAGCCAAATAGCCTTGCTTTTTTTTTTGCTTTTTAGGTACTCGGCTGCTGTCTGTTGCTATGCAACCGCATCCTCCAAATTGTCAGGTTCAGGGCCACATTCCCCTCCTTTTTCTCCCCCTTCCCTAAAAAAGAAAAAAAAAAATCTGCAGAGGGAGAGGTACTTTGTACATCAACTGAGGCGTGCACGGTGCAGCACCACCCTCAGGATTCCTCATTTAAATAAATCCCAATATTTCAATATTTGAGTTTCCTACACATATTAGAATTTCCAAGAGCTGGTCGTATTTTTACCAGCTCACCTTTGTTCAGCGCACATCCTGTTCATTCTGCATTCATTCATTTGAGCCTTGCGATTTCTCCTCTTGTTCTCCCCCTTTCTGCTGTGTTCTTTTCATCAAAAATCCCTCTCCTCTACTGTGCTCATCTTTGTTTGTCTCCTACACACACACACACACACACACACACACACACACCTCTATTTCAACTCGTGCACATACTGTATGTCTGTGAGGCAGACTGTCTCTATAATTGGGTTATTCTTCTCTTCACCGGTCTGATGCACTGAGACACACATGCACTTGTGCACACACAGACACACATGTATGAAGCGCGCACACACGCAAGTTTGATATGTGAAGACGTTTTCGTACAGATTGTTGCTGAGGTAGGAGAAGCGCACCCATGCATGTCTTTTATTAAGGCCTATAAGGGAATGTAGGCCTGGCATTGCAAAAGTTGAAAAAGAAAAAAAACAACACGGACGTCTATCCTCTGATCGATGCAAAGCGTGTTCTGCATGTACAACATCGCCTTTACCTCAGTGTATTCAGTTCAGATCATGCAACCTTTCTAAACAAATCAACCCAATATATCTGACAGCATATCGTGACCATGTACTGTATATGTGTTATCTCCAGAGCCAGGGAACACAAATACATATGGACAGATGCACATGGAAATACACTGATGATGAAAGGGCACATTTTCACAAGGTAAAGTGAAGAGGGCACTCACATGCAACCCTGCCCCCCATCTGCGTCTCCCTACTCCTCGTCCTCCCCTCTCTGTGTCGCTCTCCCACAAACCTGTATCTCAGTGAGGTGACCCTGTTTTAATGTGTGTTGAAAAGGTCGCTACGGTCCTGTCCACTGATTCAGAAAGGCCCTCCAAGGCCTGTATGCACGGCTGCGCTTCAGTGTAATACCTCCAGACACCGGGGACATTCATTGTTTACACCACTGACACCCCCCCCCCTCCCCACACACACACACACACACACACACACACAAAGTAAAAAAACACAACAAAACACAAAATCAAAGGCAATAGCACGCCTGAGTGGGTGTCAAACCTAACCGCTCGGGGATTTCAACCTGTTTGAAATCATCCTGACACAGTAAACTGCACTGTGTGACGGACCATCCTTTGCACTTGTGTTTTCGGTTAATGAGGAAAAAGAGAGAGGAAAATAGGGCAACCGCAACGGAGCCAAAATGTTATTTGGGGTGCCAACAAAGTGTACACATTATGGCGGAAAAATAAAAGAAGAAAAAGAAGACAAATCCCAGCGAGCGTTTGATTGATGGCAGCATACTGTACAGGGAGGTGGCCAAGTCCAACCCATTAGGTTTGAATGATGTTCATACAACTGAAACAGTTTTAAATTCATATCAACAGGACATTTAGCTCCTGATTTGAGAAAACAATGCAGGCAGTAGCTATGGACATATTTTGCCTAAACTTACATGGATTTCCTGTTCACCGGAACATCACCATCTTATAATAATGTTTCACACTGTAACCGTGGTCTTTGAAATCCTGCTTTGATTTACCCCGCTCCTGTGTTTCAATAACTGTGCTGTGGAGTGCACATGCCACGTCCGTGTCCCGTGGCTTTGATGGTGGCTGTACAGTGCAGAGAGAGCATTAGTATGTATTAGCTGGCAGATGGGCTTCAGTGCTCCCCCGGTGCTCCCTGTAATGATGAGCCATGTTCCTGTTTATCAGACAGGACACACTCAACTCTCCCCTCCTCTGCTTTTGTCTCAATCACCCATTCCTCTTCCTCCTGTCTTTATCTTTCTTCCTCTACAAACTCCCAATTTCCATCCATCGCTTTGGTAAGCATCGCCCCACAGGAATGTCTCCATCTTTACCTTCAAACATGATCATCAAGTATACGTGTGCATGTGCAACCGTCAGACAGCATGACAGCTCTGAGGGGAAGCCAGCACAGCACTAACAACATGGTGCGCTGCGCTAATCATCGCCCCCTCTTTATGCGTCGCGCCAATTTCTGTCCCCTAAGGTAAGTCCCAAAGTCCTTACAGTTGTGTAACACAGATGGTTGACTTGTAGTAAGAAATACAGTGAAGATAATTATGATAGCTTTGCTCACTTATGATGTTACTTTGCTGAACCTCACTTACCAAAGCAGATCTTCACTAATGACAAATATCAGTTTTTCTCATACTGAATTCTGATTGGCCTGCAGATGTCCATGACAATCATGTATCAGGACCCTTTAAGCAAGTTCAGGTCAGTTAAAAGTGAGACTGTAGTTTAAAACTGCACTAAATAAATTTTTAAAGGAAGGCACATTTTTGTCTTCAAAAGGAAAAGCAACCAAATGCACCTTTTCTCTGTTAAATAAACTCAGGGTTTTTGCCAATACAACCTTATTTGGTCTGGTATGAATAGTAGCTTTAGGTGGCTAATGTTATTAAACTGTTGACAGATATTGCTGTGTAACTGACATTACTGAGTAAGTTCTGACTTAGTAAGTGTTGTGTACTTCTTTACTTCATGTTAACTACATTTTGGAATTTATCAAAAACATTGGCACGTGTTGGCATGTTGGCAATTTTATTATCATCTTTGCACATTGCACATATTTTCTATGCTTTATACTGTGAACATTTGCGCATTCCATCGTTAATATTTAGCACATTTCTGCATAAACTGTCCATTTTAAAAAACAACATACTCCCAGGCTCTTTTATTTTACAATTTTCTATTTTCTATTTATGTTTCTTGATTTTGCATTACTTGATTTTTACTTTGCTATTTTCTCTACTGGAGACCTTTGCCAACTATTCCGGATATGGCTCACCTTAAGCATAGGGGGTAATGAGGATCGTCTTTTAAACACTCACTATGTGTACTGTTATGCACCAAAATACCAAGACAAGTTCCTTGTATGGAATAAAGAGGATACAGATTCTGTTGACACAGTGGCCACTTTTGCAAACTGTAGGCCTGCTTTAAGTACCATTCTACAAGTGCAAGTAAACAAAGGACAGTTATTCTGCTTCAGTACCAGTAAACTGTCACTAGTGAAACCATACCTAACCACTGGTTAATTTGACTACAAAGAAATATTTTTTAACACAGCTCCTGTTTTTGCCTTTGGTAAGGCCTTGTTATAAGTGCAACAATACACAAGGTGTTGGTATTTGTATATAAAAACCTGTACTACATTTGTGTCGTTGTTTATGTGATATAGTTCATATTTAGAAATGTTACCTTGTATTTCCCTGCAGACTTGTGTCCAGTACAGTAAGAGTGTGTCTATTTGTCCATTAATGCATGCCATAATTGTACACTCTCTCACCTTACGCTCTCTCACCTCACACAAAATGGCAAACTAACATCAAGTCCAAACGTGCACCCCCACGCACGCATTTTCTTACCCTTGACCCTCCTGACCCCCATGAGCAAACTCCTCTGCAGGTTTACCACCCTTCCCCCGCTCTCAGATGGGTAAACACCCCGGCTTTGAGTGATTATCCCGAGAATATCCTGACATGCTTCCCCAGGCTACGCTTGCGACAAGCCGTAGAGCTGCTGAACCCGTGGCCTATACCTTCCCTTCCTAACACACACGCAACCCTCAGGGCCACCAGCACTGCTTACAGGAGCCAGAAAGTGGCCTGGTAACAAGTGTGTAACGCCGCTACAGCAATCCCCGGCAACAAAGCAGGCAACTGCAGACAGTGGGGAATACAGAGACAGTCGATTATGACAGGAGGGCTAAATTAGCATCATACTGGGACAGATGGTGGATGTAGCTGCGGGTTGAAACATATGGACATGCAAACTCGCAACGATTGGCCATCAATTCAAACACAACCTGTGCCACGCTTCCAGCTTGTACACAAGGGCCTACACGCACATATGCGTGCGCACACGCGCATAAAAACACATACACGCACACAGTCACCGTCTGTCACTTTCAGTTACGAGTGCCTTAGGGCTTGAGAAATGTTGGGTGGACAGATGATGCAATAATGTCTATTATGGATCAGAGTAATAAATGTAGGCCATACAGGCTGATATCTCTGTTTCTACTGTGTAAAACACACACCATAGAGTATTATCAGCTATGTGGGTGGAATCACATATAATATATATGTGACAGTAATCTTTGATTATGATGTGAAAAGTGAAATGGGAGAAACGTGAAGCTTGGAGACGAGTTCCATTTTTATCATTGAGACCTTTCCTTCCCCTCTTGCTACCATTTTCCCACTCTTCTTCCTCAATTCTCTTCCTCTCCTTTTATAAAGTGTAATTGAGGGGAAGTGATTGTAATCTCTGTGTGTCTCCATGATTGACACAAATGCATTTACCCCAACCCCATGCTATTTCTTACTCACACACACACGCACACACCATTAAACACACAGGACCTATATATGTCACAAAGATTGAGCGCTCACTCCACACCTTCAACATATATGAAGGAAAAAAAAGCGAGGTGGTATCTACAGCGAGGCGGTCGTCGTGGGGGGTGTGATGTGTTTGGCATCTATACGTAGAGCGGCTAAATGGCAGGGATGGTGTGGGCTGGCGTGTGCATTTGCGGCCAAGATGCCTGGGCCCCTTGCCGGGGAGTTGGAGATGATGTCTTAGCCTTAGGCCTGGAAGATGGGGTGGCACTAGTGGCTTCCTCAACGTCTCATCACACACTTCTGCGCGGCTGTGGAAGGGATCTGACATTTCTTACAGCGCTTCAGGTATCTGAATACGTCAGAATACGCAGCCATGACATGTACATGACAAGAAGTGGGTGTTGGCTGATGGATGAAAGAATGGGAACAGGAGATGTAGGGGAGGCTAAACCCAGAAAAACTGGGTTTTCTTAGCTTTTTATTTGCAGGAATAGATTTAACAAACCTTTAAAGTGCTGCCACAAAACCTCAAGACCTAAATTCATGCAATACATCAAAGTAAGACGCCTTAACAGTAATGGAAAGGGGTTTTAATATCTGATGCATGTTATATGAAGATGGGCTGTCTTGGGGGAATAAATTCATTCTTTTCTAAATGGATAGTTGATTTTTATCCATATGATAATGACTGAATGGAGGTTACAGTTCAAACACATTTTTATTTAAAGATTCGGTTCACCTAACTCCCAATAATATACAGTATATACTGTAAATTTTCTTATTTACACCTAGTGGTATCTTGATATGCAGGTTTTGAGAAATCTGTCTTCAATGGGGTCGGTTTGCTTTAAAGGAAATGCTTGTTGGGTCGTCGAACAGCGCACACACACACACACATACACCTTTCTCAGGCAAACACTCTTTTTAATTCTACACACAAGAACTTCTGTCACTTTCCACTTGTACAACACGATCCCCATTCCTACAAAGGATGGTGCAGCCAAGCTTCACCATTGTCACGGTGTGTCATGATGAGGAGCTCAAAAAGGCAGAAAAAATGCTTAAAACTAGAGAAAATCATTCTGATCGCTGCAAGAGCCTGACAGGAGAGTATGAGTATGGCATGAGACTGATGGACAAGCTACGCAAATGTGGGAATTATGTTCTGCTTTAATGAAACAGTTGAAGTCTAAAAATGCATTTCACTTTGTGACTTGCCTCGCTTTTTCCCCAAAAAAGTGTTGGAAGTGTCGTCTTATAATCACATTTTGGCCACCCCTATTGGATTATTGTCACCACCATGATACCATGGAGTTGGTGCTCAAAGTATTGCATCAAGACATTTGAAAAACATCAACATCCCGGTGACTCAGGATAATCCACAGACGTTCCACAGTTTTTATTGGGACTATTTCTTCGGTAGAACCTTGTGATAAAAAGGTTAAAGGTTGAAATGATCCTACACTACATATGAACTGGAAAATATTGTCCGGCACATCTACAAGTATGGAGGAGAGTAGCAGATACAAAAGGATGAAAAACATAATTCACATAAATAACAGCCCTCACTCAATTTCTCATTTCAAATCACCTTTAAAATTACCAAATTACACAATCTGAATCTCATTTGGAAATGTAATGCCCACTACTGCACCTACATATATGCTATACTGTATATATTTAAGTTTAATGAGCATGCATTACCAGTTTGCAATGCATCCAGAGATCAAACAGATCAACATAAACACGTGCACGAAGTTGGCAGGCCGCCCTGACCATGTGGGGGAAATATAAATAAAGAGATTGAGAAATCAAGGCATAAACGAGACTCGACACTCTTTTCTCTCACAATCCATTTCCCCATTACGGAGGGGGACACCGGCACCAAATGATCTCCCTCCATCTTTCCACTGGCTCAGAATAGAAGTAGACACCAGCAACAATACTCATTTACCTTCTGTCTCTCTCATACAAACAAAGATGCAGGCCGCTGTTGACCTCCCGCATGAATTTGGAACTCACTCGGTTACTGAGTAAAATGAAAGATAACTCGCTTGAACCCAGTGGACAGTTTCCAATTTCTTACAGACAGAATTTGATATCATAAACACATCAAGTTTGTTTCAGAAACCAAATGCTCAGGAAAAATGTTGAAATCGAGGGAGTGTACTAGAGTAAACAGGAAAATGTATGGGTGAGAGGCAGGAGAGCTGTGGCCTGGCAGCGCTCACCCTTACAGATTATGGCTTGACATTTGGAGTCAGAGTCAGTGAAATGTCAGACAGGTTATGACAGAAATGGTGATAGGCAGATTATGACTGACCTCTGACCTGGAAGTTCCGAAAGGTCACAGCTCACTCAACCGTCTGTGAGCTGATGTGCTTTCGAGATGACAAAAAGGAAGGTAACCGAGCCAAACAAGGATACAGAGGAAAGTTTGCAACATTTGCAGTTTACAAAAAACGATGGGGATTTACCATTCAAAACGTTAGCTTCATGTCTTGGTTGAAAACACACACTTTTTAGAGTTTCCAACTGACTCATTATAAAATGTAAATGTTGTAGAAGGGGTCTTAAAAATGCCTCGATGGCTATGCATACATGATATTGAGCTAAAACACAGAGGCCAAAGCCACCTGTCCCAGCCAAAAAGTCTGCATCCCTACCAGTTGATGATCCATGTAGAAGACACGTAAATGGAAATGGTACCCTGGAAATGTTACCTCTGTCGGTACACACTAGTTAGCTGGAAACGTTTGCAGTTTGCGTTGGAGCACACAAACGCACTGTTTAATCAGTTTTTTTTTTTTTTTTTTGTTTTTTTTTAACAGTTATGCTCTTGTGTTTGTGTTTCACGGGAAAGGCAATCCCCCCTTTCAATGGAGGGCTTTAGTGTATGGTCAATTGATTCCTGCTTAAATACCATAAAAGCATAATGTGCCATACAAACAACCAAGGAAGCCTTTAACCATTTTAGGTTCAGCAGAGTTCAATTTACAGGCCTTCTCTCCCTCAGCGCCATGATACTAACCAGATTACCCTCTGCCATTACGTCAGCCTCCCACGATCAATACGTACCATTAGTGCTAATCACTCTTTAATTAGTGATATATTCAAGGCCTCTGGTTTGCCTTGTGTGTACTCGTTCCAGTGTGCGTTTAGTCAGAGTTTGCGTGACATCCCCCCACAGTGAACACTTCCAAACATTCAACACTCTTATTGCAAAGCAGTAAAACACACTCTATTAGATTACGCTTTAAAGAGATCTGAAGCGCTACCTGTTTCACCTGGGGCAGTCCCTTGCCTTTATCTATAAAGCGAATTAACAAAACCCACAACGCTCTATCATCCAGCTAAGAGATCTCCTTTCTTGTGGCGGTGGATTTCCCATCACAAGACACTGAAACAACAAGGATCAACTCAAAAGCTCAACGAGAAGAAAAGGAGTGTGTATGGGCTTCTCTTATTGCTCATACAGCAAGGCATTAGCAATGCCTTTTATACACTATGAATGATCCTCAGCACAGACTGAGCATGGAGAAACCATTCGCCTTTGGGCATAAAGACGGTGAGCTTTGATTATTGATTCACTGTCTCTCTTCTTTACACACAAGGTACCATTTCGACCTGAAAGAACTTGCAAGCTTAAAAAAAAGAAGAGAGAGAATAGAAGAAAGGGGGTGAGTCCTGTGAGGGAAACACACATCAGGGGATTTAAACCCAAGCTGAATTGAAATGTTATAGTTTGGAGGAGTATAGGATGAAAAAAGAAAAAGAAAGACAACAGACCAACTCGAAGCTCCTGTTGTTCTATACCCGTGAGAGTTAAAAGAAAAAAAAAAGGGAAAAAAAAAGAATATTCATTCATTCATTTAAATTTGCCTACTAACTCATTCTGTTTCTGTTCAAAGCCCATGAATGTTGCAGGGTAATTGTATATGAGTGCCTCTCCTTAATTTATTGTCTTTCAAGAGGTGGTAATGGTCTCTGGTTTCCTGATGCTATGTTTGTGCATTTACATAATACTGTATGTTATGCCAGAAGATGAGAAAAATTAGCTGTTTTTCTTTTTATGGCCAAGGTTAAAAATACCCAGGATGTTGCAACATAACGGCAACACTCGCTGTTTTGGATTGCTGATTTAAGCTGCCCTCAAGTACCGGCCTGGGATCAGTTTTCCCCCTGAAAACAAACATCCCAAATCTCTGGAGGAGCTGAAATGTAAAACTGACCAGATATCAGTATCTGTGTGTATCCCCATCACTTGTTTGTTGTGTAAGCAGTTGGGGAGGAGATTAAAGTGCTCGAGAGCGCCCATTCGATTCAAAACTCACTTGAAAAACAAGAAAATGCTCGCCAATACCCTGTTCTCTTTTAATGCCGAGATTAAAATGTATTCTCATTTGTGTAAGACGGTTTTTCATCCTCTCCATGAAAATGACAAAATATCCCCTCGGATTGTCGGATGAACAATGGCGAGCCCACTTTCTTATGAGGCTTTAACAAGGCTACAAAAGGCTGCGCCGTCCTGGCTCTACAAAAAGAAGACGTCTAAATTAGATTTGCTCCGGCAGAGATATTGTGTGTTCTTATGGTGGCCTTGCCTGTGTTTATTTCCTCTTCTGATGGTTCTATTCACTGTGGCTCAAGGTCACTGTCTTTATCTGCCTCTTTCGCAGGGGATTATTTAGTATTTCTTCTTGACAGTGCTGTGTGTGTGTGTGTGTGTGTGTGTGTGGTCACTCATTTCTTCCCTTTCTGTCTCTCTCACACAAACACAGTTACAAAGGTATCAACAGGGGCTAAATGTGAGTGGCGAGCAAACCGTGTTGCTGAGCAGAACTGTCTATTATGTTGGGTGTGTGTGTGTGTGTGTGTGTGTGTGTGTGTGTGTGTGTGTGTGTGCGGGGGGGCGGGAGGGGACGACGACGACGACGTCAGTGCAAAACCTATTAGTATGTCTAAGCCTGCATCTCCAAATCTTGTTACTCTGAACTGATGCAACAGGAATGCAATACAAACTCCCTCGCCCTCCCTCTCTCTCTCCCCCAGCGTTCCCTAGCTCTCTCGCCCACTTACTTGTTACCTGCACTTCTATTGCAGCTCTTCCTCCTCGCCCCCTGGACACACTCTTTCTCTCTCTATCGTTCCAATTCCCTGCTGAAAATCCCCTCTTCTCCCTCTCTTTCTCTCAATCAAAATCACTGTCTCTGGGTGCCTTCTTATCTTTGTCTCTGTTTTTTTTTCTACTTCTCTTTCCCATAACAAAATATTTCTCCTCTTTGAAATTGTTCTGTGCTGTCCAGAATTCTACACCACCTTGTAAATCACTCATTTAAAAAACAACTATTGTTTGCTTCTTTGTGCTGACGTCTTTTATCCCATCTTTTTCTTCTTCTCAGAATTACATTTCTTAATCTCCGTCGTTTCATCTTGTGGCCACCTTCTTGTTATGCTTCCTCAGAATGATTACTATGGATTGCTAAAGATCCAAAATGTAGAATGCTCAAGAAAAATACTCACACTCAGTACAAGTGTTTAGGAGAAACATGGTACTATCCAACCCATAAAACTTGCTTAATTTGCCACATGTTTATACATTAATGGGAAATCATTTCAGCCCCAACTGAAGTTTCATAGCCAAACAGGAAAATGTATGTTTTATGAGCAAATACCAAGTTACCTTCAAGAAAAAACAGAACCACTTTCCTTTTCCCTCATCTTGCAGGCGTTCTTTTCTATGAAGTGACCACAAACCTGGTATGTAAATATGACCTTGCTGAGTGTAGTTTATACATGTCACATTAAAGGATTTCTGGGAAATTGAGTCCTCAGTATAAAAATAAAAACATTTATCTCTGGCTGGAACATACATAGTGCAGCTTTAAAATGTTACAAAGAGCTCTAAATTGAAGCTTTACATCTGCTTGTGTGTTCTGTTTCTATGACAACATTTCATTAGTTTCAATTTCACCCATGTGAATAAATTCTCATACATAAACAATAAAATAGGTCATATGTTAAATGATAATAATAATAATAACAATAATAACAATAATAATAATAATAATAATGTTACAAAAAACAACAACTGGAGTGTTTCCAGGGTACCACACTTCCTCCTCCTCCACCTGCTTCCAAATACATCAGCAATCAGACAACCACGCTTTTTGAAAGACGAGGAGAACATGGAAGCCAGTAAAATACAACACATACCATACAACAGCTACATGCAGCTACTGTAAACGTTTTAACAAAAAATGCTTTTATCTTCTTCTTCTACTGCGGCCTTCTGTTGTGCTTGCCATAGGTTTGTCCACAGCACTCACTACAGTGTCGAAGAGCAATGTAAAGTCCCACATGGACATCAGAGGAGATGGTGCCGGTTTGGTCTACGGACCCTGCTGAGCCATTTATTCCTCTACATTGTAAATGAGATTGAAATGTCATTTCAGTGTTTCTTTCTATATGGACACTGCTTGCCTACGTGGGATTAAATGCACCAGTTTAACATGGGTGAGTGCAGTGATCCGTTCAGAAAAAGAGCTCTAGAAGAACAGTACTGTATATTGGCTGTTATCTTCAGCCTATATGTCAAGTCACAATTGTGTCGAAGTCATGTTGGTGACATATCCATCTTCCCAGTGGGAAAGCCAGACAATATGAATCCCCCAGCACCTACAATAGACTCTTCTCTTTGTCTGGAGAGTTTCCCCACCACAGGGATTTTTCTAATACACTGTATTCCCAACATGGATTGTCACTGTTTCCTTAAAGCACATGAATCCCCCTGTGGGGGGGCATCCCCCCGACCCGCCTTCGCCTTTCACCACACCCTGAGGATGCTGCTCACTCCCTGGGGAGCGTGGGACTTGCCTCCCCTAGAGTTGGATAAGTTATGGAATGTGCCATCCACTTCCTTGATAATAATTCATGGGCTGCGTTGGCACTGGCTAGGCCTATATCTTTTTTATTGGCACGTATCTAATATCTGTCCACTCTGAAATGTATGTTTCCATTGTTAAGACCTGGCGTTTCTTTGTGATGAACTACTTCATCATGTTCGCAGAGGCTGTGATTAAATGTGTGTTGTTTTATGACGACGGTGTAATTGAGGGAGGGTGTAATAAAAGTTGCCCGGGGCTTTTACTTTTTCTTTTTCAGCTGGTGAATGTAAAAAGAGCTAAATAAGAGCTGGGCCACTGGAAATACAGAGGGTTTCTCCTTACAACTCCCCTGGCACGCCTGCAACGCCGCGGCTCTCAGATTTGAAAACAGAGAAGATATCACACACAGCAGCAGTGAATTGTGTCCTGTCTGGGGATTTGGTGAAATAACCCGACTCCAGAAGTCATAAATCTGGCTGAAATTGGCCAAATAAAGCATTCTAGTGCCAGCGCCTGTGCATTAGAATGTCTGCACAACCTTGTAGAAGGGGGGGGGAAGCAGACAAACATGTAACATATAATTTGGGATATGCATTATACATGTGACATGTGAGCCAGAAATCATGTCACATAGTAGCACAAGGCGTGTAGTGACACACACTGGCAGAAAATACACACACATATGCAGACACCAGAAACTAAACAATAGCAAGGAGGTAAATCATTTACCTAACATTGCCCTTGAGAGAGCGTAAAACAATTTATATGAGGCCTAGACCAAACCTAGAACACAATATCGAAACAGAAAGCTGCACTCACACACTCTTGTCACTGTCATACTCCACCGCATATCACAGAGGCCAGGAGTTATCAGCTTGTTATTGAGTTAACACAGCTCCGCTATACGGCACCATCAGATCCACTCTGAGCAAAGTGGAATAGAGGCAGCGAGCGTGAATGAGTGCTGAGGAATGACATTTTCTCCGAATTGGAAAAATATTATTATACTGAGTCAAGAATTTCCTCATTACGGAAAGATTTTCCGCTTCGCACTTGCTCAGCCTTGCACATACACATCTCCACCTCTGCCTTTGACTTTACTGTATGTGAATGTGTGTGTGTGTGTGTGTGTGTGTGTGTGTGTGTGTGTGTGTGTGTGTGTGTGTGTGTGTAGGCAGCCGAGCCTGTCTTCAATTATTCACCTATGACAGCTTTTCAACTCAAGACGATCCCCCGGCTCTCTTTCCCCCTCGTGTCGCGCTCTGCTCAGCCCAACTTTCTCTCTCGTCCTTTTTTCTCCTTTACTTCTCTTTTCCGCCTCTTTTCACCCCATGTCTGCCTTCCTTTCATGCCTCAAACCTTTCATCCTTTCCTGCAACAGCCCCCCCACCACCAACCCTCACCACCATCACCAACCCTCACCCACCACCATCCCTCCCTCTTTACATCTCTCCTAATCTTGAGGTATCCCATCTCTACTCAGGCTTGACAAGTAATGGGTGTGTCTCTCCTCTTTTTTCTCGCCTCCTCCCTTTACCCTCCAAACTCCGCTCCGCCATCGCTCTTCCCACCACACAATCTCCTCACATGTCAGGGAAACCTGTAGGCATCCGAGTGCTACTTTTGATCATTGCTTTTACTGGGAACCCTCATCGACTTGCTCTGCCTTGGGGTGGCAAGGAGAGGCAGAGAGTGAAAGAATGAAAGGCAGAACAGAGTAAAGTTATGTCAAGCCTGGCTGACATGTGCAGCCAGGCTGCTGCTGCATGCAACGGAGAGCAAAGTTGGCACCCTTTCAGCTATGAGCAGTAAATAAACCGCCTGTTAGAGCTTTTGTATACAGCACAACACAGGACGACATACACACTCTTTGTTATTGCGGTGGCACACTTAGGTATTCAGGTTTAATTGAAGGGGAGATAATAAGAAAGAAGAAACTGGGAAGTGTAAACATTGTGCTCCCACACAGCACCCAAATCAGGCCAAACAGTAGCAACTCTCACACCTCTAGTTTTCTTCTGTAATCAAAGTTCCTCCTACAGCAAATAAGTGTAAATTTGACAATTCTCAAATGCAGTTATGAAAAGCATTTCTTCATGTTGAGTCAAAATCTTATTTCAGTCAGGACCACTATGACAAAGATACTTGATCTACATGCAGTAGATATATTTGCAATTGTATGTATTTGGTGGTATGCTCTGTTCTGGGACCTGTCCTTCCATGAGCACACATGGAAAGCCTAAGGCAGGGAGAGCAGCAGCAAGAACCCCAGGGTACAGAACAGAGCAGCATCAATGACAGAAATGTCATTGATAAGTCAGACACAGCATAAAGGGAGGAGCTGGGGTGGAGGTGGATTGAGAAGTGGCTTGCGGAAGAAGCAGCCAGGATAGGCAGGCTAAAGCAGCCAGGATAGGCGGCTGAAGCAGCTTAAATAGGGCGTCCTGAATGAGATCGCCAATAGATGCGTAGAAGGGAATCAGCTGATCCATCAGCTGATGTGGCTCCTGGATTGCAATGGTCAGCTGATGTAGCTGGGATATTGAGCTGAGCTTGACTCCGTGGCCTGCCTGAACTAATGCAATGCTCAATTTTTGGTGTCTCAGATCAGTGCTTATGATACATAGACAAACAGTAATGTTGTAGTAGTGAAAACACAGCAATGAACTGCATCATTCCGCAAGTGTCTGATAGAACTTGATATATTCGACTCATAATCCAAAAACGTACTGTGATTAAAAAACGTCATGTTATAGGGCCTGCTATTTCAAAAAGTAACTTATGTAGCATTATAAAATAGTACATTTGGAAGTACTGTACTTTACAGGGTATGGACAACCACTAGATGGCAGAGCAAGTAGAATTTATTAACTTGGGTGCAGTTACTTTTTTAAAGCTGCGCTAAACAATATATTTATATAAACAAACATAAAATGATTATAAGTAATGTGAAACGTGTCATTCGAAGTGATGAATCCACAGAGAATTATCACACGACCTCTGCTCTACAGAGCATTTTAGCATCTTTCAGCAGATTGTTTTGGTTTTACAACTTCACTGTTTTGGTTCACTTTCACTGCTCTCAACAACCCTGTTTCCAGAAACAGCAAGCAGCTGTTTTCAGCGAAAAGTTTGCCACTTGCCCAACACCAAACTGCAGACAAAGTAAGCAACTGCCTAGTAAACAGAGTGGAGCATTTAGCAGCTCAAGAGCCAGAGAGTAGCCAGCACATTTTCAAGACCTTCCTAAGAAACAAATCGGAAATTAGGGGCTTTCATTGGCTACATTACCAAACCAATGGTGGTGCAGTAAAGTTAACATGCTACCATTTTTACCAAGCATCTTACTATTGACACAGTTCTCTTGCAACTGTACTGTGGTTATTGTAGATTAGAACTGATTTTTTGCTGAGATGAGAACCATTTCACAAATCATACATGTACTCGGGTTAATGCGGTGAGATTCCTGGCTATTGCTAATGCCTCCAATGCTCTAATGCATTTTTTTGTTTGTCAGAAAACACTATTCACTCTAAGAATGTCATCTGAAGTTTGCCATATTTCAAGGCTAAAATGCAGACATGCACCATGGGAAAAACCACAATGGGAATCTTATGCATGCTGCATCACATTTCTGGGGGAGATAATTTACAGACGTTTCTTTCTTCCGGCTCAAGCTTACTCGCATTTCCATTTCAACTGATTGCTTGATATACTTATTATCAAAAATGCGTTTGCCTTAAGCAAGTGTAAGAACTTTTTTTTATGGGAGCTTTACTGTTTCCATTCAGTCTGTTTAATTCAATACCTCATAAAAGACTTGGAGGAAAACCCAGCTATGGCCGTTATCATTTGTAATGGTCTCAATTATGTGCCAAAGGGTGGAAGTGAAAGAAATACACTAAATTATCTCTCCTGATTACACAGATAAAGTGATGATTAAACACTCATAACACAGAAAAGAGAGAACATTCCTGACTTTTCTTCAAATTCACTTGAACATGTTGCTTCCTTTAATTCCAAAGGAAAATAGGGTGTTAAAGATGTATGGAGAAGAATAAAGAGTTCCCCGAGTCTGGCCAGCACTATGGAGAGTAAAGGTTCACACAGCTCCAGTCACAGAGGCATTAAAATCTAACAGAGGTGTTAAACTTTGGACGACCTGCAGGACATGCTGCATAAAACAGCAGTAAAATATGCCAATGAGGAGAAGTGCAGACTGCTGGAAATAAAAAGTTATGGATGTGGCTGGTTGTGTGAGGTGAAAGTGTGAGCCCTCTGCCACACACACACACACACACACAGTCGTCCTCTGTCTGTCAGGTAGAATAAAAGGTTATGAGTCTGGCTAAGGACATAATGATTGCCACAACCCGAGCCTCTTTATCACATTCCTGAAACAGGCTCCGCATCACTGTCACACTTTACACCACATTGAAAGTGCCTACAATAGAACATAAGAAGTATTCTTGCTGATCATAAACTGCGAAGTTACATTGAAAAGCGCTGTTGGGTGTCTCGGACATCCGTTAACATGACTTACAATGCTGTGAATAGGATATATGTGGGGGAGCAGACAAAGGCTCGTATAGCTCTGATGCAGCACACTACCTGACAGGAGAGACACACAGTACACACACATGAAGCCCTGTACTATTAATGAATGGCATTTCTGGCTCCCTCAAAGATCAGCACCGTCAACTGATGGTTTGCTTTTGATCAATACAGCAAATTTACACGTCAAAGTTCAACTTGACGGAAAGAATTGTGCTGATTTACTTTGCTGCTGGGAGCGGATCACTGCAATTGAAATTGTTTGATTTCACCACAGAATGTTGGCATTTTAAATGCTGGTGTGACAAGGCCTTACAATCCAAATGAATTAGGAAAAACTTGAATAAATGAGTGGTGAAGCATAATAAATGCAGATGCTTCCATACATGGTGCAAAGGGTTACTGAATGATTTGATGATGGAAATTACATCATATGCTATGGCCTTTACCGTCCCCAGATATCAACCCAACTAAATACCTCACTTTCCACTGCCATCAACAAAACATCAAATGAGGGAATATGTTTTCTAAGAACGGGGCTCATCCCTCCAGTAGAGTTCAGAGACTATGTCAAGAATCTATGTCAAGGAGTCTGTTCAGTTGTCATGGTCACCCAACACCTTAATACTGTTGGTTTTTCCTTTAATTTATCACCAAGTTGTATATTATATATACTGTATATGACCTTCCAGGTTACCATTGGTTTTCATTTATTTCATCTTTGAATCAGGCTAGAGATAGGTAATCCCTCATAGTAAACATATCACACTTAAAGTTACATTATTATTGAGTGGTACTGCAATCCAGGCAGGGGCCACTTTGACAGCTACACTTTGGTGGTGGTGGCGTCAATGGTGCTTCAAAGTCCAACATTTGAAAGAGAGCTGAAATTCGTTGCATTCATTAACTGTGTTGTTGGGAAGTTATAACCATCAAGCAAGTTAATAAATTATAATCAGTGGTGTTGGCCATTTCTTGCATTAAAAGGTCAGCCGACTGGATAGTCTCCAATCTTAAAGCATCCTTTAATACGCCAGCAGAATGTTTTTATATAATTGTGACAGCGGTTGAAATCAATGGCTACCTTAAGGATTTTAATTACATCCAAAAATGTATGGTTTGCTTTGGAAAATGGTGGGCAGCAGTGTAACATAACAGGCTGGAACATACAGAACCCTCAGTGAGGTCAAGTAAACAGGCTTAATTGGACTAATTGAAATCTTTACTTAAGAGTTCATTTGAAATCTTTAATTCAAAGCATAGAACATTATAAAGTGGCTGTCTGTTATAGCCTCTTTAAGAAAAATATGTAAATGCACATAGACAAAATAAACACAATGAGAGTCATTCTGGTTGGTGACAGAAGCTGTTACATGGCTGACTTCACACGTTTAGTTTTCTTGCTTTTTTCCCCTCTCCTGCTATTCTTCCTCTATCACCTCTTCTGTCTTGAGTAAGCCATTTAGCTGTCGGACTCTCGGAGCTGTCAGAGTCCCTGCTCATCTACCCCTCAACAAGACTGAAAGGCACTTATTTACCGCCTCCTCCCCTTCTTTAGTCTCCTTCTGTATTCTACTCACTCCCTCTCACCTCCCACGAATTGCAAAGTTCACGACACAGCCAACCTGTTGTTTTTGTTCTGCAAACGCCCGCCACTTGCCCTTGCAATCAAAATTAATGAGCAGAGACCAGGGGTGGTAGTGACTCGTTATTAGTAACGCAAGAGTTTTCACATTCCTTTTTAAAACTGAACTTTTACTTTCAACTTGAGTATTTTTGGGGCCAGTAATCTACTTTTAACTTCGCTACATTTGCCATTCATACCATTGTTACAACTAGCCTGTTATCTACTATGCATTTCGCTACGTTAACCAAAATGACATGGCAACTATAGTAGTCTAGGCAGCTTGCAAGTATTATATTTTAAGGTGATCATACCAATACCTGCATGCAGATAAAAAAACTCTAAGGAAAATAATTGTATTAAACAAAAATAGGAATGACCGTGTTACTTTTAACCTGATGCACAGCGGATGTAACATTCCAAAAAGAGACTTGAGACTTGACCTCGACTAGAGCTCAAAGACTTGAGATTTGGCTTGGACTTGGACTTTTACTTGAGTCATTTCTTATGGCAGCAATTGTTCTACTGTACTTCAGTAAGGATTTTCAGTACTCTACCCTCCACTGGCAAAGACATAGAGACCGGCTCATGCAATCAGCGGACAAATAGTGACACTCTTGTATTACGCACACACACGCACATTCAGAGCCTTGAGTTTTATGGGTGAGTGGTTTTACAAGCTCAAATGGGTTCTTAAGTACAGGGTATCTACCTATTGAGACCAGAACTACATCAGTCACTCTGTCATTACTGAGCACACACACACGCACGCACGCGTCACAACTGAGCGTGTGCGCACACTTTGTGACCATGATGAATTTCCTCTGCCCTCCCTTCTTTCTCCTGTCTTCCCCTCACTCTTCCTCTCCTCTCCTGTGTTTTTCATACCTCACTTTCCACCTCTCCCTCACCTAACCCTCCATCCCGCCGTCCCTCCATCCCTCCGGCCCCGACCATACAGAGTTCACTGTTGGTGTGGCTGCTGTGTGTTTTGGCAGGTTACACTGAGCCTCTCTGGTCCAACCAGCGTAGGCTCAGCGTGGGCTGGAAAACCTCACGGTGCTCGCTGTAGGCCATCTCTCTCTCTCACACACACACACACACACACACACACACACAAAGCAGAGTACACAACCTAATGTAATCCACACACACATCCACACACTTGGAATAGATGTGCACACACTCCTTAGTTTCACAACACAGCTTAAAAAATAATGGGTTCTAGACTGACCCCTGACAGCTGTCATTCGTCACTGTGCCACTTTGGCAAAGGATCACGGGAGATGTGGTTTTTCCAGAAATGCCATATGAACCCACACTTAGTGTTGAATCCCCAAGAGTAAAAGAAATGTATTATGTGTAATCCTTCAACCTAAACTGCTGTGGGCTATGGCCAATGTCAATGCCAGTGCTCGTCTTTCATTTAAATAGTATGAACCCTGTCCTGTGGTGGTGACTGAAAAATACTATTTGCATAATTTTACATGCATATGAATCTGCTATTTGTAGCACATACCTATATGAGCATATTTGTAGGTCTGTAAACATTTGTAATAAGAACTAAAATTTACGCATGCTGTGATTTTTGGACTGGACTGCTGATGACGTCGATCTGAAATTTGAATTCTGCTCACTTTTGTTTAAGAAGTCATAAACTAAATTATACTGCTGCTATTGTGCATATTTTTTCCATTTATGAATAGAGGACTAAACCATTTTTTAAACATATTTGTACACTGAATGGAAAACTGTTGTTAAAAATCTCATTTTATTCTTTCTTAATTGATTTTATTGCATTTTTTTTTTTTAAATGTCATTCTAATCTTTTGTTTGCCTTTGTAAAGCACTTTGAATTGCCTCTGTGTTTGCAATGTGCTGTACAAATAAAGCGGCCTTGCCTCTGGAGTGCCGTTTCCAATGGCAGCAGTTGACTGGCATCTGAGAGCCGCCCTTGCTAGGAGACATGCAGTCAACTTCCGCGTCACGCTGTACATCTTTCGAACGCTGATAGAAGACGTTTTTTCCACACTTTTTTTTTTTTCAACAAGCCCACTTAGCGCTGGTTACGTACCGTCTGTCCATCCTTTTACAACATTGTACATTCAGGAGGACCTGTTGTGCTGTTTGTATTCTCCACAGAAAGTGGAATACTACCTTAAATAAATACATTTTATTTAGTAATTTTTTTTTTTCTTACTTTCCGAGTGGAAGCGAGTTAGCCTCGCTTGTTAATAATATGTGATTACCACTAGGCGTTACTTTTTTGTCTTTAGCGTTAGCTGTATCTATTTCATGGGTCCAGATGTGTTGATGGCAAATGGCCAGACTGTAAAAACCTTCAGCAACAAGCATCACTGTGACTTCAGCACTTTGTACGTTACCCTGTGATTTCAATCCTGACATGGAGTAACATACACAGGGAGGCCTGAACGTCAGCCCAGCTTTCGTGTACCGATTTCTTAGCAAAAGTTCATTTTGATTTCAGTTCTTTATTCTTGATTTCAGCCTTTATGTGTTTTCTCTCAGAAACCTATATAAAATATTATAAATATTCAGTATTTTTGCTGGGCATTTTTTTTTTTTTTTCTGTGTGGGAAGGCATATGTCAGTGTTGACACCAAAGCCTCTCAACTAAAACTCTTAATAGTAATAATATACTTCATGTTTTTACAAAGTTTATATGATACTGATCAAAACGATACATTACTATACAATCAGTTCAAGAAAAAGTGCCTCCCACTGCCAATCAGCATCACATTGATCAGCTCCACAATAAAGTATCTGTAATCAAGCAAACTGCCAACTGTCGAGAGACGAGGGGTGCAGACAGCACAGATTGCCTGATTTTGGACGAGACATCCAGCACCAAATTGTGATTCACTCTCTGGAGATAAAGATGGACTGTCTGGCTGTCTGTTTGTCTGGCATCTTCAATGTGACAGACAGATGAGTCATAACTGTGTCCCAGAGCTGACAGGCTGTTGAGACGGAATAGTGGAGATGTGGAACAAGAGGTTGGACAAGAGGGGAGGACGCGGGGGGGGGGGGATGCCGTCTCCTTTTTGCTATACATGGGTCAAAGAGAAAATTAAGTGAAAATGAATTTTGCACCTTGTCATCTTATTTCCGTATCCCAATACAGAACATTTCATGCCAAAAATCACATTTTCCTCCGTGTTTGTACCTTGAAGCTCCAATACTTTACCTAACTTTGTGGAAGACAGGGTGCTTTTTGTAGTTGTTGCATCACATATCAGTAGATGTACTAGAAAATTCAAACCAATAACCCCATCAAATTTTTGAATAATCCTCGCTCTCTCTCCATTCCTATAAAACTTTCAATTCCACTTCCGTGTGACATCAAATGCAACACTAGGAACAAAATATTTCTTCTTTTCCTCTTTTCGCTTCTTTCATCTACTAAGTCTCTGAACACATAACATAGACAAGTAGGTTTACAGTATGCGAATATTCCCTTGTGTATATACAGTGGGGGAAGAAGTACTCAATAAGTACTTTACTGATGCATTAATTGGAGCTAATTTTAACTACTTTATATACTGTTGGATAGTGTAGGAGCTATTTATCACTTGTTTAGAGATTTATTCCACATATTTTTTTTATTGTGATTGTATTTTCTTTTGCTATTTATTTCTTTGGACAAAGCACACAACTCCATTACTTGAGTCAATACTCCTTGTCTAATATTACTCCAATACAAGTGAAAGTTGTTCAGTCAAACTTTTGCCACAACACATTTACAGAACCTAATGCCTCCGAAACAACCTACAGAATTGCACTGACTTGCTTGTAGATACTCTAGAATAAAAGCTTGTAAATATGCTACAAAGCCTATAGAAATGCCTATAGAAAAACAATTGAATCAACAAAAGCACAGCCATTTAACACCCCCCACCCCCACAAAACAGCATGGCAGTGTTCTGACAAAGCTCATGCAATTGTGTGTGTGGTGTAGTGTATCTCAAATATGGACTTCAGATATGGCCATGGTGGCTCTGGTGAGGAATCATCATCTTTATCTGCCAGAGCCATCCCATGTTCAAATTGAACTGTTCAAAAAAAGCAGCTTTGAACTTGACTGACAGCACGTAGAGTAGTAGTTTACTGTGATTGGTTTTTCTTCTGTGACGAAAACAGCGTATAGCCCATCGCATTTTGTAAAAGATAATTCATCTGCTGACTTGGAAGCTATGCTTGAAAGTAAAGAATAGAAATGTAATTGAGTCAAAAGTACAACATTTGCCTCTAAAAGTTGTACGTTTCCAAAAAAATTGATACTCAAGTTAAGTACAGTACTCAGGTAAGTGTACTTCGTTACTGTCCACTCCCCAACACAAAAATGTCTGCATGGATGGACTTCTGTTGCCTGCATCTTTATAGTGTATCAGCAGCTTTTTGATTTTAGGTTGTTTGATTTTATGGACAAATAGCCTCTATGGGTGGTTTGATCCCTTACATTACATTGTATTTTATAAACTGATTACGTGTTTTGTATGTAAAATCTGCAAAATAACCAGTAACTCAAGCTGTCAGATAAATGCAGGACAATAAAAAAAATAATAAAGTGCCTCACAATTTACAGAGCAGTACTGGTGTAAATGTTTTCAGTTACTTTCTACAACTGTATATATGTTTGTCACCACCATTTTAAGATAAAAAATCACTGATTTGATAGTCCTGATGAACATCTGACTGGAACAAGCTTCTAATCATTTCTTGCTTACAGGCCTTCCTGTCTGCCTCCAGGCCTGTAATATTACATACAATCCAATCTGTACAGTGGATGGCTACATGTGTACACTAATAGTACTACTGTCTCTGTTGTACCCTCATTTGATTTCACAACCATTGTTTGGGACGTTTACCTCGTTATGTCTGTGGCTTTTCTGCATGAGCGTGCATATGTGTGAATGTGATTATGTGCACTCGTGTGTGTCTGCTGTACTAATCTCAGTGGATATGCAAGTGTGTGTGTTTCTCCATAGCCCCAGGGCCAGCCGCAGTGAGGTGTCTCCCGAGGCCCCCCCCCCCGCCGATTTCCCTGTCTAGCTACGTCTCCTCCTCCCTACCCTCCTACTCCTCCCCCATTGCCCCTCCTCTTGCCCTCTTTAGCCACGACGCTTTGAATCAAGCATAAATTAATGCAGATGATGCATTCACTGTCTCATTGTCTCCTTCATGCTGTGGATGGATATCGAGATGACAGCGACATTGGGGAAACTACTGACGTAAAGCTTTCAGCAAGGCTGGAGGGTGTTTATGTACAGAATGTGTAAATGCAAAGATGTGTGCTTATCGCGTGTTTGTGTGCGTACATGTATGTGAGTGTTTGTGTGAGAGACAGTATGAGCAACTTTGCCTGTTTATGTATGTGTGTGTATGTATATTGTGTGTGTGTGTCAGTTTGGTCCTTCCCTCACATGTTTGCGTGTGTATACATGCTTAGGTGCCTGTTTGTAGTGTTTATACATGTTTTTTTTTGAGTGTGTACATTTGTGTGTTTATATATGTGTGTGTGTTTGGAGCGCATGTGTGTGAATATATCTACACACAGCCCTTCATACACGTGTTTGTGTCTCTCTGTGTATGTATGTATGTGTGCGTGCGTGTGTGTACACATGTGCATGTGTCACATTATAATCCGCCACCTGGAGAGAGCAGAAAGGGGTTATGGGTAATATGTGAACTGCTGTTTGATTGATGAGCCAATCAGAGTGGCACAAAGGATTTCATTAACAATAGACACCCTGCCACAAATCAGCAATCATCCACACATACACACACACACACACACACACACACATACACTCACTTATCAACACTTATCAGCACACACACATGCACACATCCTACAAACACACTTACAGTCACTTATCGACACTTGGAGTGCGTCAGCCTACCCCACCCACTCGCCCACAAACACACATCCACACTGAGAGGTGTGGGTGTGTGTTTGTATTAGACAGAAGTAACAGTGTTATCACAAAGTCAGCAGTAATATTGGGACCATTTCATCAGGACGTGCTGAGAGCAACGAGAATGCATATGGGTCACCGGTTTGCTTTTGGGAAAAACGGAATCAAAAGCGAGCGTGTGTTCATTCTTTGCCGGCACATTTGGCCTGTTTCTCAATCACTGTGCTTTTGATAAAGAGTGGGGCTACTTGATGGCGGGGAGAAAAAAGAGAAACTCAGCCGGCAGAATTACTTAGAATTACTTTTTTTTTTAAAGTAAATTAGTTTTTACGCCCCGTGAGGCCTTTGCTCTGTTTTGATCTCTTTGAGTTTTAAAAAAGGGGGACACAGCTGCTGAACCACATACACACACAACAACAACACACAGAGCAGGGCTATACTTTCTCATTAAGGTGACAGAGTGTTATTTTTGTGTGTGTGTGTGTGTGTGTATTGGGGTGCTTCGTTATTATTGATTGCAATAATAAGATATGTGGACACAGATTGTTTGCATCCGTGAGCACAGTTATTGTTATCAGGGGGGGATGATGTGATTATGATGGTCATATCCACACTGCCTGGGGCAAGACACTGTCTGACTGCCTACACGTGTGTGTGTGTGTGTGTGTGCGCGCTATGGAGAAAGAGAAAGGCTGAGCCACACAGACACAGAGTGTGTATCTGTGTGCGCCCTGCCATCTCCATAGCATGTCTATGTCTAATTGGCACGGGCTGATTCCACCCCTGGAATCCATTTCACATGGTTACCAAGGTGACAGCATCCGTTGTCTCCATCGTCGGGTAGACAGAAACACGTAAGCGCGCACACGTATGAGCGTGCACGCACATGTATGAGCACGCACACACACACACACGTATGAGTGCGCGCGTGCGCACACACACACACACACACACACACACGGATAGGAGCAGCGGCAAACGTGCAGGAGCCCCAATCCCTGTTAATTAGCTCCATCTATTAGCAGCAAATCCACTAATTAAAGCCGAGCCAAGACATGACCCAAAGAAAGCTATCTACATGAGCCATATGGAGGGCTAAATGTGGAAGAGGCCCAGTAATGACAACATGCATGCACACACAGACATCCACACACACACACACGCACACACACAGTGGCTTTGTGTGTATCAAGGACGGTCAACGGAAACCCTTGGCTGTTTTTATCTGCCAACCCTTCACAGAGCTGAAGAATATCATGGGTAAAATGCTTCTCAGAGGTGGCTGAATAGATGTCATACAAAGGTGTTTAGTGCTGAAGCCTTGATTCGGTCTGTCATGGCAAAACACCACAGCCCACCATGAAAGCCAGAGCCGAGACAGACAAAAAAACGAGAGAAAGAAAACGGAGTGCATGCAATTAATAAATGTTTTCCAAAGGAAAAGAAAAACCTTTTTACACAAGCAGCAAAGCCTGAAGGCCGCGAAGGGAGGCTTGGTAAATGTTCGTCTAATTTATTTTTATCTGCCATCTCTTTTGAAAGGAAAATAACCTCATGTAGACACGCGCAGAACAGTACCTATTGGTGAAAAGGTGAACTCAGCGTGATAAGGAAAGGTAGGGTTTCACATTTAGGTTGGCATCCTTTGGCTTTTGTTCGCAGTGGCAGCAGAGAGGTTTGCGAGTTGGCTTTTAAGGCGTCGCGCTGCGAAACCCTGATGTTGATAAATGGAAAGGAGGCGTGCTGTGAAGCTCTTCTGTCCCCAGACCCTCCCTCCCTCCCTCCCTCCTCGTCCACCTTCATTGGAGACACAAGATGAATGAGAACAAGCTTGGAAAATAGCAGAAGAATACAACAGGAATGACACAGAAAGCGTGTGACAGAAAAGTGTTCATCTTCTTCAAAGAAGTAAAAAATCTGACAACATGATGAGTTCCGCTCACTTCCAATGCAAGTCAACTTGTCAAATTGTTCTTGAGAGAATATTAGAGTGATCTTCTGCTCTTTTCAAAAAAATGACACTTCCTTGTCCTACATTCTCTCCTTAAAAGTGCATTATAACCACAATGTGCTAGCCTTATAATTATCATAATCACATCATGATCTAATAAACCTAATGTGCTAAAAATTAGAGGCTGTTACAAAATAAGACACTTTATGGAGCCAACTGAATAATTAACAGCACGCCATTAAGTCAAATGCAATTCTCTGACGCACCCTGCAAGTTTAACCATGCTTTTAATGCGCTTGCAATCTACTTGTGATGCATCCAAACGCAGGTCAAGCCAAGTGTTAAGATACTTTTGACTGAATAAACATTTTAAAAATCAATATTAGACTAAATGTCTCATTAAGATGGATATGTGAAAGCATTGTTAGATTGCGAGGCGAGCAAGAGTCTAAAAGGGAAGAATGGATGGAGAGGGAAAAGGGGAAAAGCTGGTGCTGGGGGTGGGAGGCGGCGGGGTGTTGCCACCCAGCGGTTTGCTGCATGAAAGAACATTCAGGTGTCAATCTCCTGGAGGAATTAGAAAGCTCTGCGGGATGCCACTTATTTTCTACCCTCAGCGCGCTCTCTCTCCCCCTCTCTTTCTCCCTCTGTTAAGCGACTGATCGGCGCTGCATCAGTGTCGGTATTACAGCGTCACATTTCTCTCCCTCTCAATCAAACAGCTTTACTAGCCATTACACTTACAAGTATATTTATGAATCAAAGCTATCACACACAATAATACATTTTATCAGTTTGACTGATGTCATTCCTGCAGCATCAGCGGTTGGGGATTACAGGAGCAAACATAAGTAGATATAGAGGGACGGTACAAATAGAGGATTTTCATTGTCCTGTAAAAGCTGCTGCATTGTTAAGTTAGTCATGTGCTCCCAGCTTGTTTTGATTTTTACATTTTAATACTTAAACAGCACTACAAGGCAGCAAAAACAACCTGTACATTTCACTTTTCTCTATGATGTTCTGGAGTTAAAGTTACTTTAACTGTATAGAAAATATTCCAATGTGAATTGGGTCGCTTGTTGTGACAAACCCACCTGTTCCCCTCAGCTCTACAGAGTATTTTAGCATCTTTCAGCTTATTGTTTCAGTTTAAAGGGGCCGTAACTTTACTGTTTAATTCACTCTCACCTGTCTCATCAGCGTCATTTTTCGATCCCAACAGGCAACTGTTTTCAGTGAAAAAGCTCAAGAAACCCACCCATTAGTGACTAGCCTGTAAACGCAGCAGAGTATGAACAGCTCAACAGCCAGATATTTCACTCAAAAGTTGATGAAGACCAAAAATGAAAAGGAGAGTGTTGGACTCGCAAAGATGATGTTGATTAGTGTTTACAGCTTGTTGCACTGTCCCCTCAAGTGGCCCAAAACATTTCAAAATAAAACAATGGAGGTTTCAAATTATTGCTGTTAAGATTTTTAAAAATGCAGGTCTCGGGTTACATTCAAGACAGCAGATATATCAACCACTGGGAACAGCAAACAGACCACTCTGAAAAAAATTTAACAGACGAGCAACTCGTGTAGTACTGTATCTGTTTACAGGGCAACCAAACAAACCGTGGCTTGAGAGGATGCATTGTGTTATGTTTTAATAAAAAAGACTAAACAACATGTTAAACAATATTTTCAAATTATACTGAATTCATGATAGACTGTTGTTGAACCAGATTTTGTCTTCTGCATCACGTCCAGTATGTGTATGCATCCTTTTCTGTTAATCTCTTGAACGTGTGTAGGCAATTTGAACCCCATGTGAGAATGGGGTATTGTATGGCGAAGCAATCACAGAGTGGCTATTGCAGAAAAAATGCCAGCCACAAATAGTGTCAAAAAATTCTAACTTTATCAAAAAGGTATTCAAGGAGACAAAGTTATTGAGATATGGGACCTAATTGAATAGTTTAACTGTGTTTGTTTGCTGTAATAGATGAGTTTTATCAAATAACTAACTGAATTAAAACTAACTACGGCAACTTGTATCACAGGAGTATATATTTTTTATTCCATCCTTGGAAATTATGAATCGCCACAGGCTGCTGTTATATAATAAGTATCACAATATCAGCCTGTGAAAAGCAGAGCATGACGTAACTGTTGATGATGTAAGGTTGTCACATTGTCTCCCTCTCTCTGTTAACTAACAAATCAGTGCGGTATTTTAAGCACTGTAGGCGAGTGTGAGAGGAACAGGCTTGGTCGCTGTTCCAGTCCTGTCTCTAGGGGACAACAAAGGGATGCTGAAATTTAAATCAGCCTCTCCCCACCTTCACTCCCGTCCTCCTTCATCTGCCAGGCGGCCTAAAGATCCATCTCTGTAGGACACCAAAACATTTTTCCCAGCCCATTTTCCTCCTCAGTGTGTCCACTTTAGTTGTCAGCTGAAGCAAGAGGGATATAAAGAACATTCTGGCAGATTATAGGGAAGGAGTGCAGATGGAAACCCCTAACGCCCTCCACCTTTCCCCCACCAAGCTGGGCCTGATGAATGTTGAAAATCTTTCAGGGACTATACTTAAATTGTTTACCATGCAGCCTTTTGCTCACCACTCTGTCTAATGGGCTGTGCATAGGTGGCACTTGAATGGCCCACTACATTCAACACTATGGAACGTGACCCTGTCTTTCATAGGGGGGCCGGCCCCCGAGCAGTCACTCCACTGAAAAGAGGGTTACAGGTATGTGCCGCTGTCTGTGTCCTTCTCCATGCAGAGCCTTTTCAATTCTTTACACTCCATTGCTTTTGCCCTCCCCTCTCCTTTCACCAGACACAGCGGCACTCAGTCTCTCTCCGCTCAAATCACCGTCTCCATCTATGAGGGCGGTAAAAATCAATACAACACCAAACAATGGCTTATAGGCCTAAGGGTGCAGTGTGCAGAAAGGTCACTGCTATACATTATGTATGGTGGCCAGCTAATGGTCAGTGTGCTCGCAGACAAATGGACTGTAAGCATCTCCCCTGTGTGATGATCGCACAGGGGAGATGCTTACACACACACACAAACACACTAATACATAGCCGCACAGGCACACACACTTCTAGGCAGAAATGGATGTAAACAAGTACATGTAAGCACATGCATATAATCAAAGGTCACACACACACTGCAACATTCTTACAGTGTGAATTGAGTTTGAAATGGGTACACATACATTCACAGAGGTTCAAAAAAACACATAAATGCACACAAAAACACCTATACTCACATACAAATAAAAATGTGTACCCGCAAGTAAATACACACACACTCTATAATTTATCCATCACTCTGGTCCATGCAGCTGGTTTTGAGAAAGCACCCAAGCTGTACATCATTTATATCACTTGTATAGATGTAAAGCTTTGTAAAGTTGTCACCTGGCACCTGTTTCATTCTGAATATGTATATCTCTGTTACGCTTTCTTATTGTTATTTTCGTTTATTTTAAAAAAAGGTAACTAATTCTATGTAAAGGCCAAGCTTTAGTCTGTTTTTCTTGCCAGGGCCCAGCCCTAGCAATCCGCCAACTCACCCGAGTGGACTGCTTCTGGTCTGGCACCATGGCATGAAACAGCGGTTCGGCTGAAAAATGACCGATCGCCGAGGGGTACTAACGATTAGCCAATCAGGTGGGACTAACGCTGCTGTCAAGCATTGTCAAGTTAAGCGCCGGAACCAACGAGGGGTAATTACAATAATGGCATCCGCTATAACAACATAGACTGTGCTACCGTGGCTGTTCTAATTCGAAATATCGCCCGACATTGTAGTTTTTTACTCCACTTTAGAGGTGCTGTTTGGTGTGTTTTGTTTGTGTTCCCGGTGGACGGAGCCCGGTGAGCTGTTTCCCCTGCTGCCAGTCTTTGTGCTAAGCTAAGCTAACCAGTGCTGGCTTGATATTTACCAGCCAGGTAAGAGTGGTATCGACCATCTCA
Organism: Lateolabrax maculatus; assembly: GCA_031216445.1. NCBI lineage: Eukaryota > Metazoa > Chordata > Actinopteri > Acropomatiformes > Lateolabracidae > Lateolabrax > Lateolabrax maculatus. Next base: position 18,036,599 of record CM062218.1, read on the forward strand.
TCTAACTATCGGCAAGGAAGAATATAAGTGTATTCCCAAAAAAGAACTGTTTTTTTACTTGAATATTTTATATGACATAGAAAATTACATACATCCTTTAAAAACAGGTTGCAAATACATAGATTCATTGTTAAAAAAAAATAGTTTCCTATAACAGCTGGGCACTGTAGTTTTCAGCATACGTTACTCAAACTGAAGTAAATAGTGTATTGTTGGGGACTATTTACAGCTGCAGGCTTAATACACATTCAGTGCTCTAGTATTTACAAAATCAGGACGGTGTATGCGGGATTCATTTAAAATAATACAGTGAGTGTGTGTGTTCATTGTAATGTAGGAACATGTCAGCCAATGCAACAGTGTGGCCCATTAATGTTTTTTCTTCTAGTAGTAATAGTTTAACAATGGAGCTCTGAAGCACAGAGGAATAAGATTAATCAGGCTTTGGATGCACAGACAATACTTGCCTGTTCATGCCAATTGTCGCCAATAAGAAAAATACAGAATAATGTAGGTCTTATCCTTTTAAATCACTCTTTTAAAGTCTGCTGAAATCAGATTATTATTTCACCAATAGATGTCTAATTGCGTCAACATCACTCAGACTGCATCATTCAAAGAAATAAATGATCTCATTTAGTCTCGTCAGCCACAGAGACTCAAAAGACTTATCACTTTATCCATCAGACAATGTACATTTACCTCCCTAATGAGCGCCCTAATCCCACCAATCAAAACTGCACCCAGCCAGGGAACGTATGGCAGCAGCTGTGATGGTGACCAGTGTAGCAAGACCAAAAAAACTGCAGCCACCAAAAGGATAGGGTGGAGGGAAAAAAGAAAAGAGAGAATGACTACATTTACAATTATTGCCTGGTGGGGAGCAGAATAGATGCATCAGTATGATGTGGTAATTGCCTGGACATGCAAGTGGGGGCAAAGAGCACAATATTTATAGAGGAGAAGCCAACAACATGACAGGAAACACTATGTATGTAAGTGTGTGTGTGGTTGTGTGTGCATGTGAGTGTGTGTGTGTGTGTGCGCGCGTGCGTGCGTGTCCCAATACTCCAACAGGAGAGAGTTTGACCTTCATGTAGGAGTGCTGGAGTTGACACAAGCACGTCTGCACTGGGACAAGAGCTCAGGTTTAACAGGCATATTGAAAAGGTCAGAGCTGTCACTCACCCAAACACACACACACACACACACAAAGATGCACACACAACGAAAGTCCATATGCACGTATCCACATACACAGGCAGAAACACACACCCTTCTTTGCACTCGCGCACTTGGAGAGGCAGCCAGTGCATGCCAAAACGGTGAACCATGTCAAATTAAAAGAGAAGTCTGTGCGCTCTCTGCCCATCTCCTTTAGAGACCGACTTAAACACACACACACACACACACACAAACACACACACACACAATTTGGGGAGCTGCCAAAAATCCCTGGAGCTGGCAATTTTTGCCTGGTCTTATTTTTCACCCTCTTTCCACCCACACACACACCCAGACAGGGTCATTGGTGTATAAAGTTGTTTTGGTCTGTTTATGGATTGTGATTGGTCGCTGTGTTGCTAGCCAAAAAAAAAAAATAAAAAAATTCTTTCCTCTGTAGTAACAGCTCCACCTCACCCCCCGCAGCCCACCATCCTTCAAATCTGCTTCCTGATTGGCTGATTATTTCCCTCACTTCTTCCTTTCTCTGCCTATACCTTTTCAAAAACAACGCTTCTCTCATTCACACACACACACAATCAGTCACACACCGGCTGGTGCGGCGTTGACACATGCTGGCAGAACCAAAAACACATACACACACAGACACTTGATTGGCCCACACATATTATAAAAAGAGAGGGGGGGAGAGGTTACACCGTCCTGACATCAGAACCTTGTTTCCTAAGTTACAGTATTTCACGATTGGTTTGGCGCAGCGTTCACAGCAGATGTAGCACATAGCACCCAAAATGAAATGAAAACATTCATTTTATTTACTGAAATAAATGTTGCATTGATGTAAATATAGATAATCTACATTCCACACTCCACATCTAGAGTCTGATTTTAAACTACAGTAAATCCTACATTCTTACAAATCAAAGTGATGAATGTAACTGTAATTTATTGCATCAGTTTACTGTTACAGTTTTGACATCCAATCAAGTTTAATGATTTTTAATTCAGTAAGCTACAGTAATACTATAATGCTGGAAGGCATAAAACATTGAACTATAATCTGCACTACTGTAACAGAGACTCAATACATTACAACAATTTGACAGTAAATTAAAGGAGAGAAATAATTTTTCCTTTACTCCTCTTTCTATTACTGCCATACATTTCAAATGCAATGGTGAGGTAATTAGCAATTATGTTGCAATGCTGTTCACCAGAGTAATGTTGCTCAAATATGGCGAAATTCTATGTTGCACACATGTTGCAGGGATTCAGTGATCTGTACATTCAGTAATATGCATTCAAACTGCTGCTACAGTAATATGAGATGACTGTATAGCACTTTGTATGTAAGGACAGCTTTCTGTGTTTACAAGGTAAAACTTCTGGAGAGTTTTGCACATTATGAGAAAGAAGTATTAAAAAATTCTGTATATCTTATGTAAAAAAAAAGATGACAGGTCCATATAGCTCAAATACAGCATTTTATCAAAGTTCAGAAGTAAGTTTATTCCATGGTCAGATCAGATCTTCAGGTTTGGAGATCTTGTCAGAACCAGCATCTTCAGGAGGGGAGGGAGGCAGAGAGGGAGAGAGGGAGAGAGAGAGACTTGATTAAGTTATGGCCGCCTGTAATTCCAAATATTACATTAAAAAATAAAAAAGCTCACAACTTAGACGTTAGATATCCAGGCCTGTTCCTAAATTCATAACTAAGTTGTTTTAGAACTATTTGGTCACTCATCGCTGTGGGAGGGTGTTTCCTACATCCTTTCTTTTTTCCAAAAATCTTGTTTTTGTGGCTGACACAAAGGAGGGACCTACTTCACAAAGGTGTGTGACTGGGAAGGGCAGTAAAGGGTTGGGGTGAAGGGTTTAATGCAGACCAGAAAATGATGAGAGAGGCTGCTGAACTGAACACGCTGGCAGGAGGTGCTCAACACCGCACGGACACCAAATCCACACACCATCATTATGCATAGGTGTACAAAGCAACACATGAAAGCAGCCCATGAGCCGTCATAAATAATAAACACCCTGAAGGTGTCCAGACCAATTAATTTTACATACATTATTGACAGAAAGTCAGGCGCACTGACCAGTGCAGTGTCAGGCACACACATTGAAAATTACACACAACAGGACGTTCGATTTCTGACTTGATTTGATTTGATGTATTTCTGATTTCATTCATTGCAGCATTATAAATTCTCGTGGTTTCACTGTAGAATTGGAAAAAATCTAACTATGATACTATTTCATTAATCTAACTATAACGTCTCAACTAATGGATTGATTGCCATGAAATATCTTATAGGCAGTAATGGTCCCCTGAGGATGAATTCTACTGAGGTTAACATTTTAGTTTTTTAAATAAATATAATATTCTATTTGATATTATTTTAGTGAAATACAGCTGTAGCTCGTGTTTACTGCTAATTAACAACTAAGATGGTGAACAAGGTAAACATTGGTATTAGTATTGTCACTGTGAGCGTGTTGGCACGCTGAGCTGCTAGCATGGCTGCAGACTCTTGGCAATGCATATTTTAATTATATGGCACATGTCATTACAAGGAAACTTAATGTGCTTTACATTGAGAGACTAAATATAAGTGTAAACATGAGAACATAGGTAACATATATGCAACTAAATGTAAGAATATAGGCATGAGTAAAATGCAGAAACTGAATCAATGAAGCATACACCTAACGTACATTAAACATATGACACAGTAATAAAAAAAAAAAAAAACATTAACACAATCGAATCTTAATCTTAGTCTTGTCCAACACTGGCTGGTTTTTCTACTGAATCTGCAGGTATTACATGCATGAAATAACTTGCCTCTGTTTGTATGCATTTCATATTGACTCTTACTGATTTCCATGTTTACAAAATAAGAGGATACATCATCTTATGATAAATCTTTCTTATGAAAGATTACACCCTGCTATCCCTGCAAAGCATTTGACAGATGGCGGCATGCCATATTCCACACCATGTGAAAAAAACTGTTAAAAATCTAATTAATTTAAATCAAATAATTTTGGACTGTCAACAGATATAGACAATGCTGATACATCATTTTGGTCTTTCATATTCCACAACTTTTGAGAGTAAACAAAATGTATTTGTCTAAATGTTTGTTGGATTCTTCTGTTTGTTTAGACTGGCTCATTTTGTTCTGTTAAGGTAAATATCAGCCGGAATACAAATTAAACTGCTTTTTCTGGTGTGCATTAATATAGACTCTTACTGATACCCACAACGGCTTTGGCAACATAAGAAGATGTATCATCTTGTGATATAATGTTGTCAGAAACATCCTGCTATCCCAAAAAAGCATTTGACAGATGGCATACTCAACATGAAGCGAAAAACACAAAGTGAAAAAATCCCATTTTGAAACCACCAAAAATCATTTAAACAGCTTTGAAAATGTTATTGACTGATATGAACAATACATGCTGGATTATTACAGTGCAAAATATTGGACAATAGCATTTCTTGCCATGTTCACTCGGTTGAAATAACTATCAGCACGTGCATGAATGAACTTGCTTTTCCTTGTGTACATTAATGTCTCCTACTGATATCCTTGATTAATTGACAACCTCTGACAAGAAGATATAGCATGCTTATGAAGCCATCCTGATTGTGAGTCAGAGAGAAATATAGAGGTGCAAGCCCACACATGCTCCTCAGAAGTGCCACACTCCCAAACACCTTCTCCGGTAATAATCTGTTGAAGGTGATAATTTATTCTCTGTCTTCGAAACTGTCCCCCCCCATTTCAACTCCCTGCACTCCAGCTGGCACAAAATCCACCCGCGGTGCGTGTCAGATGGGCGGGACGTTACATTTTTTTGGAACAAGTTTCAGTGCCGCAGACGAGAAGTAATTGTCTCGCATTTGCTGCCTGACACTGTGGGTGTTTTCGAATGCAGAGTGCCTCCAACCCTGCCAGCTGTCGACATGTAGCTGAACTGGATATTTCCACTGGATACCACAAAAAGCTGGCATTAGGCCAGGTAGTCTCTTAGACAAACAGACAGACAGACAGACAGACAGACAGACGGGCGGGCAGGCAACAGGAATGGGAATGCAATATTCATCAGGTGCTACCTCCAGTAACACTCTATTATTTATTGGGTCTGAATCAGCGCTGTCATCATCCACACTCTAACAGGCTGAGCCTCGAGCACAGCCATAAAGAGGGCATACGCAATATATAGATGGATTTCCCAAATGAATCAGCGGACCCGATGCAATGTGGTCCGAATACAGCTAATGAGAGGCCAGGCTTCATCTCAAAACCACTGTGAGGGGATTACACAGGTTTGAGTGCAAATATTTCATTTCTCGGTTGAACTCTCTCGTTTTTTTTTTTATTTATTTCCAAGGTGAACAGCATTGTTCTGCCTGTATAATTTGTTTCTATTCCTGTGAATGGCATTAATCAAATCATACGTTCCTCTAATGTACCTCCACCGCTCCGTGTGTTCAATCTGGCCATTAACACATGAAACCTCCTGTCCAAATAGTTAATACGTGCAGCTTTAAATAGCCATGGGATGGATTAATGATGGAGGTAATCATTTACGGTATGCTTTATTAATCTGCTCTCCTGTTATTAGGACAGTTATTAAGGCTGTCAGTCGTTAAGGGGTGATGGTGATGGGCGGGGCAGTCTTATATAGACTGTAGGGATCTTTACTATTGATCTGATGTAATGTCTTCCATGCTTTCACCTTCGCTCACTCTCACATCATTGCTATTGCTAACTGCTGACAGCTGAGCCGACATGCTGACTTATGTAACATTGGCATCTGATTACCTGCAGAAGTCTGAACAAGGAGACGTTTATACACATGCACTTCCTTTTCCTGCCTGCCTCTTCACTGTCACTGTCCAATAAAGGCAAAAAAATGCAAAGAAAATCTTAAATCTTAAAAAAAAGAAAGCATAAACTACACCTCAACCACGCTCAAATTGTAAGAGATTTTTGCAAACTGACAAACACACCTGTGACCCATGATATTACACCCAGTATTCAAGATGTTTAAGATGAGTAAAAAAAAATAATAATATTTTGGTGTTTTGCAGAAAGAGAAAAGTGAATAATTTTGATATAAACATACTCAAAATACCCTTTTTGACATATTTTTGATGTATTTGGCTTATAACCTACCAGGGGATAAATAAACATGTTACACAAGTACCCAGGATTAGCACTTGAAAAAAGGAATTTTTAATTCTACTGTGTCTTTAAGTCTTGCTTCCATAAACACAGGAGAAAAGTGAGTTGAGATAAATTCCTATGTGTTTCAAGGTTGTCCTACATTAAAGCATATTTAGCTGATAGTGATGGAATCCAGCTATGCATTTGTTTTCCAAAACCATCACTGAAAGTAAAAGTGCATTGGAAACGAGTTGAATTACAGCAACTTAGCCTAGTGGCTCAACCTATTCTTCATTTATCAGTTTTAAAACTATATGAGGTTAACCATTGCGCAAGTTCTTAAACTGATTAACTCAGCTTCTCCAAACCACAACATTAATCACCTCCTTTTGGAAAGAAGGAGGGGACCTGACCGGGAACCAGCAGCAATAAAAACCTCAGGAACAGGACTGCACTCGCATCAAACTTTTTATTGCTGCACTGGCTCCACAGCCCGCTGGAGATGGGTATCTGGCCAAAAACGTTCCGTCTTGTATTCTTTTCATGCCTTGTCTTTGATTTCCAGCACTCAGCAAAGGTCGCAGAGGAGTCGTACAGTGTGCGTTAACAACATTGTGCCTATATTTTTAAAAACAGCAGATGGGACAAAAAAAGCTGCGGTGCGCAATGTAGACTTAAACTGAATACACATAATCCATATTTAATAAGCTAAACGAGGCACTGCTACATGGTGCACCTGACTGCCCACAGAGACGAGCTTTCAGGCCGGTCGAGTGTTGACTGTACGGGCTGCTGTGTGCCCATGCACTATGTATGCAGCTTCGCCTCAGTGCTTACGCACATATACAGGAGCTAATGAGGCCTTGGGAGATTGTACACATCTAAAAAGGTTCCTCTGCTAGACTCCGTATATGTCTCTGCATGAAGCTATGCGTCGTATAGATACTCTACGTACAAGGAAGCATCATTCGCCACACTCGTTTACCCCGTTCGTGTTTTCCGTGCTTTCCCCCATTACTGTCTTTGCATCTTCCCATCACCATTTTCAGTGAAGCGTGGGGAGTTATTAGAACATTCCTATCTTGAGGAAAAAAAACAAAAACATCTCGCTATTTTTATAAAAAAAACAACTCCTCTCCTATTACTTCATGCAGCATCACTGCTAATGCACATGCAAGTTAGATGGTGAAGAGCCTTTTTTCAGCGCAACACACTTGCTGGAGTTCACACATAAGTGTTGAAAAAGGAAGGTCTGTCTGACGGGAAAATACATAAATGTAAGCGGATGCACGCGCAAACACAAAAACACAGAGCCCGAGTGTCATAACTATTCCACATCGCGAGAGAGCCCCTGACTCCACTTCAAAGCTCTCCGGCTGACAGTGGTTAATGATGAACACTCAGATGAAGAGCAAAGAGACAGCGATCCAGACTCCACATTAAAAGGGCCTCTTCCCGTCTTTTACGCCGAGATAAAAGAAGAGAGCTTGTGCCCGACTGCGGCTAATGTGCGTTTTAGCACTCGTACATACATACATAAATGCGTACACGGCAGACCCACTTATCATGCAAATGTAGAATAATTACAGTCTTGTCTGAGGGAGGAAAGCTGGGTTGCCTTTTGATGATAGCGACCCTCAAAAGATTCATTGATGTTACGCTGGGTAATGGAGAGAGGGCCACTGGGAGACACAGAACTGATGTCTCTCCCTTTGGCTCTCCTTCACAAAATCCAAATATCCTGCATTTCTTTGGACAATGGTGTGTATTTACATCGGTAACGAGGATGGAAGAAGCCATGTGCAGGTGTACAACAAGGCACCCATCAACACCCAAAGATTTCTGTCGGGACTGAAACCCCACAACAACTGGAAGACATAAATCTCTTTTTGTTCCTCCTCTTTCATCAAGCAAACAACCAAACTGTGCACCTGGCCAGGTTGCTCTGCTGAGTCTCAGCTGGTGAAACTTCTGTTTTGTTCCCTTCTGCTCTCTACGGTCACCTGCAGAACTCGGGATTCAGTTCTGATTTGTGTAATTTTCTGTTTCTGAACAAGCATTAAATTTGGATTTGCAAACGATACTGAGCACAGCTGCTGCTGCTCTGCCTGGCTGTGGGCTGGGTGAAGCTGTGGCCGTGGATATGGCTACGGCAGCTGTACTGTAACTCTTTTCTGCTCCTATTAACATTCGCCAAGAGAGCATCATTGAGCCACACGGAATTTTCACCCACAGCGATTATATCAGATGTGTCAGATGTGTTAACACGCCACGGGAGGTCAGGTTCACAGTGGCTTCCACACAACGCTCAGCCAACGCAACCACGTCCATTCACTGCACACACACACACAACCCCTGCATGTAGGTAGCGTTACACCCATTCTTAACTAAGGCGTCACAGTCATAATCCTAACAGCCAAATCACAGCCACAATCACAGCAACAGTAACAGCCAAAAGCCACATAGTCACAATCCCATCTACAGCCCGTCTCAATCAGCCTCGGCATTTGTTGAGGAGATAGTTCCGCCACTCATCTATCTAGCAGCAAGGAAACTGAATTGTGCCAGAGCGGCCACATCAGAGGGTCGGCCACTTGGTCACAACCAGCAGTGGTCCACTACATAATACATGATACTCCATCACAATACGGCTCAGCCTTTCTCTATGGATCAGAGGGAATACAAAACATTTTGCGTAAAATATTGTGAGGGAACAAAAAAAGAATTTCAGAAACTAAAATCACACCGTGACCCATTGGGGGCTCTGTAATCAGACATGGGGAAATTAAGGAGAAAGATTGATAAAGCACTAGGCAATGTGGACAGCGACTAAGGCTGCAGTGTGGACGTACTCTGACAGAGGGGGTCTGGGTGAAGGTGGCCACTGCCGGCTTACAGCCAACCTTGTTGTGTTTTCATGAAAAAAACTAGGGAGGTAACAAAGGGCCGAGGACACGCACACATACATGTGCATACAAATGACCAGGCAGGAGTTTAAAGTCAGACACAGGCGCTGAGACACACACACTAACACACACACAGACACACTCCTGCACAGGCAAGCACACAAACTAATTGGCCACCCCATTAGTAATTTATTAAGCTTGTCCTTGTAAATTTTATCAGGTATCCAGCAGGGGAATAGATTTATTGATTTGCTCTGCATTCATCAGGCCCAGAAAACAGAGCAAGAGAGACAGCAGAGAGAGAGCGAGAGAGATGGGGAGAGTACATTTATCAGGGAGGACAGCATCGGGTTCCAAGCGGCTTTGCAAGAGATCAGGCTGGAGTGTGTTGTGATTCCCCCTGGGTCACCACTATATCCTGATTCATTCACAACGCTGCCTCACCTCAGCTTATCAATGCGCGCCACCAGATCAATGATTCTCATAAAACACCATCCAGGCTTTGGCTGATACATTCTAACCCCCCCCCCCAAAAAAAAAGAGATGCTGTCAAACTTCATCTTAACCCCCGGGAGCTGCAGATAAGCAGCAGGACAAACGAGTACACACAGGGTCACTGATGTACTGGAAGGAAATTGTAAGAAATTTTAATTTGAGAACCACAGCAACGGCCAGACTAACAATGTACAATGTACAGTATGTAATGTATGTATGAGGTTGTGACCTCATTACTGTACCACTTTTTCTTCACCAGGTAATGGCGAGTATCGACCGGCTGGGAAAATATGTTGTTATTGTAATAGCATTAGTCTCTGTGGCTCATTCACCCTGCCTATCACCTCTAATGCTGCCTTCTGTTTGTGATCACTAGCAGTCCAGGGGGAGAAAACCTCCTATCACTGTTTTCAGGCCTCTGCTACAGCAAGAGAAACAACAGGAAGTTAAGTGGGAGGCGGAGAAGGAAAGGTAGAGAAAGAGAAGAGTTGGAGTAGTTCTTGTTGGCAACGGCAAGAATAATTGTGGCATGTGTCTGTGCTGGAGAATATACAGTATACTGTATATATATATATATATATATATATATATATTTATACACACATTCACCTTTGTGGGCGAATGGATGATTTTCCACGTGTGTGGGCATGGAAGTTAAATCGACGTGACAGCGAGCAGGCTCGACGGTAAACACTGGCTTCTGAAATGCAATTCTTTGTAAACACAAACCCTCCCCAGTTTTTCGCTCTGTATGTTTAGAAGCAATCTTTTTTGGAGTGGGGATCAGAGAAACTCCGCTCCAAGATCCCTTTCCCTTTAGGCATCGCCTTGACTAGTATTGTTCCAAGATTCCCCAGCATGGCTCACCAGGAGGCTGGCGCTGCCTGCTGTGTGATTGGTGGAGTAACGCAGTGCCTGGGATTTTGGAGTGCCGATTCTTAATCCTCTGCATGGCTTCCTCTGGACGTCTCAGGTTGGAATATGTAGGTGGAGTGGTGTAAACACATGCGTTCGCGCGAGACATATGGACTTGAGCGATAAGGCCTGTGGATGTTTTAAGACCATTATTGTATGGATTTCAACCATTTAGCCTCAGGCATTTGGCCACTGTACTCTTCTGTAAGCTCTTCACATATTCATGATATCGTTCAAGAAAGTGCTAAACTACATCTCCAGCAGCATGCACATGTTTCTCAGCACTGAAGACTTCTTATATCTCTACTTGAAAGGGTTCTCTTCATAAACCTTGTTTAACTATTTCTTGATTTATGGTCACAGAATATAGAAATCCAGTCTCTACTCTAGAATAGCCGAATTTTCATTTCTTACACATAGGTGCGGCTTTCTAAAATTGCTGGATGAAAACGTATCTTTAGTCTCACCTTTACTCACAGTGTGTTTCCACTTGTTGAGTTCCATTCAAAAGAATTGAATTGAATTCCACAAGTCGGAAATACTTATTATCTGATATTTTAATATTTTGTTCTCTTTTTAAAGCACTGGCCTGTATAAAACAATGCTCAAGGACCCAGTGTATTACCTACTTAAAACTGCATATTTTCACAGGTCAATGTTGGAACCAAAATATAATTGCAGTAATGAAGACTGTCAGACTCTTTGCAAATACATGAAACTTATGATTGTTTTTTTTTCCTATATCCTTTGCTTCTTATTCTCCTTTCATCTTTGTTAAACAAGACCTAAAAAATAAAAAAATTAATAGAGAAGACAAGGGTTTGATGATAGGGTGGAGGTGGGCGTTTAGGCTGATTTGGAGGGATGAAGGGAGGAGAGAAAAGGGGAAACTAGAGGAAAGGAGGGGAGGCAACAATCTGTGCTGGTTAACTTCTCCCCGTTGACCCTGCAGAAGGGGCCACGGCTCCCTCCATCTGCCTGAAACAATCTCTCACAAACACACTCAGCACGCACGCACGCACGCACGCACGCGCACACACACACACACACACACACACACACACACACACACTGGCACGCCTGGGCTCCTGCAGAAACTGGAGTGATGGATTCTGGCTGATTGTGTGTAAGTGTTGGAATATCATTAATCCTTTTTTTGCCATTTGGGAAGGTGTGTGTGTGTGTGTGTGTGGGTGTGTGTGTGTGTGTGTGTGTGTGTGTGTTTATCTCACTTTGAAGATTTAAAGTGTGTATCTGCAAGTGTCTGTGTATTACGTGGGTGTGTGTCATGTCTGGGGCACCATATGTTCCCCACAAATTTGTTTTCACCCCTAAAAAAGCCTATCCATATGCATATTAAGCAGCTTTAATTAAGACCTCCTCTACCCACATGCATACTGTACACAGATGTACACACACACACAAACACACACACTTCCTGGGAGAGGTAGTGTGATTTCTGAGGTTCTCATTGCTAGTGAGAACACTTGAGAAACAAGTTAATTGACATTGACTATTCATATATACAGTGTGTTGGCTAGGCCGTGGGCAGATGGTGTTTGTAAGCCCTCATAAACCAGAATTCAAAAGAGAGGAAAATGCTCCCTCAGTTTTGTTCCTTAGTGCCCAAACAACCACATGAGATTGAGACAGTGAGCATGACTCTAAACAGTGGTTCTGATCAAATGTTCAGGACCGATAAGAGAACTGTTAATTTATCCAGCTATAAGGATGTTGATTGCAGTCATTCAGTGCCTTGAGTGTAAATCAGTCACTGATTTAAAAATGGCCGGGACGAAAACCGGCAGGCTTCTGGGTTCAAAGGAACAGACTTCAACACTTAAACACAAGTTTAGCCTAGCCGAGCTGACTCAAAGTCATAAAGTCAAATAAAAAAAGTCAATAGTTGTGACCATTCTGACTATAGCCTCCCAAAGCTTTCAAAACTAAATCAAATTGTACATATTTTCTCAAATGACTCGGAGGAAGCTGTGCGCCCGATTAACTATTGAAGCGAACTCCGAGGAAACTTGCCGGCTAACCAAACCTGCCTATTAACTGACAATGTTTGTTCTTGTCTATTAGAAGCAAGAAATGCCACTCTTCGTTGGCCAGCTGTTTTAAATTTCAACCTGAGTATTTCAGTTTGCTTCCTGGGATCTGAAGAGTTTTTTTGTTAAAAGAAGGACTCATCCATTGGTAGTTTGAACTGTGTGTTTTGTTTTGAGCACTGACTGTCTAATACATGATGGGGACAGATTCTTGTGTGTTTTGTGTTTCTTGATGTCTGCTGGTGCCTTTTGAAATACCTGGTTGTTAGTGATGATGTTAAGGGGCCATGTACTGAAAGACGTGGGTCCTTTTGTAGGGTTGACTGGTACATAACTAAAAATATTATTTTTGTCAGACTTGGACTCTAACTAGCACCAAGGCTCCTAGTCAAACCGCTAGAACACGTCATAAGCACAAGTCATGTAATTGCTCTCACTTCCAGGAAAAATCATGTCCGGTGGCAGACAGAATAGCATAGTGAAAGCAAGGCTTATAGGGAACCAAACTAAAACGCAGATGGTGTCATTATTTACTGTGCAATCAGCATTTACTTCATAACGATGAGTTAACGCAAAAAGGTTGTCTATTTTTAGATCACTTCAGATCTGTTGTCAATGATGTGGTCAGTACTTTTTCCTATGATTTTCTCCTCCTGAAGCTTGAACCAACCTTTCACTTGTGATCCTACTTTATATACCTCGTTCAGGGTCAGAGGGAGCTTTTGATTATCCCAGCATGCAGTGTGAGATGACACTGGGTACAACCCAGACAAGCTGACACTTCATCTCAGAGGTAACACATAGGTGACAAACATATTCATTCTCATACCTACAGGCAAGCTCGGACTGGCAATCTGGCAACTCTGGCAAATATCAGATGGGCTGGGCCATCTGGGCAGCAAGGCCACCAGCAATGTATGAAAAGAACATTGCAGGGGGAAAGAAATTCGACTTACCGGCCATGGACCACTTGATGTTGGAGCAACAGCCCACCTGATTGGGGGTTACACGGCCCCAGACAGGCTACTGCTGGCCCTCGCTGGGCACATATTGTCTGCTACGTCGTCTTGGAAAAGCGCGGGTGAAGGTGGCTTTACAGCATCCCTCTCCCGGACTTCGCCACTCCCCGGGGACGTGGACTTAGTGCTTGCTGTGCCCTCCCTCCCTGCGGAGAGGGAGGGCACAGCAGGGAGTGTGCCCCCATTGTGTTGCCAGGGCCGGGACCAGCTCACGTACCTTAAAAGGCATCAGGGGTCTGTGGGGAAGCCTACAACCCACCCAACCCGTCTTGAAGCACAGACCCCATGTCGTTTACCATGCTTGTGGGTGTGACTTTTTGCTTTGTTATCACCACTCATATCTATACAACAAACGTGTTTATGATTAAATTGTTTACTAGAGCACATTGTTTACAAGAGCACAAAGTTCTTCATAGATCTACCGTCTTGCACCAGACTGATGCATTTAACTTTAAAATATACAACATTTTCTTACCCCTAGAAGGTCTGAGGTCCATCCATATGAGTTCACCCACCACAGTCTCACTAAATGCTGTGAGAAACACTGTAGACAGTTTCTGAAAGATGCCCTCTACTGCCAACGGGATATCCATCGGTTGGCTTATATGTCATAAATAGCCTTATACTGCAGCGCACATGTTGTAAAAAATTAGGCTGAACCAGACGAAAATTGCCAGGCCCGGATTTTAATTCCCAGTCCGACCCCGCCTACAGGCAGTCCAGAGCTTCCACCTCACCTCACTGGCATGTCTTTGGGAGGAAACAGGAGCACACAGAGACATGGACATTAAAGCAAACTCAACACAGGTTTAGGGCCAATATGTGAACCCAGGATCTTGTTGCTCTGAGGTGAAAGTCAAAAGGTGGGTTCAGCAAGAAACATAAACAAATCCTTTTAATTTCATTAAATTGAGAACATTAGTAGTTCTACATTCTCGATATGTTTTTTTTTAATCTAAAATGTGCTGTGTAAACTTTTGCAAATTGTTATTTTTTCTCTCACTCCAGATATCACATATTCTTGTTGGTGTTCTTTCAGTTCTCAATCCTTCCAGTGGTGCTTTCTGCATGGCTGCCTCTTTCTGGTTATCCTGTGGTTGCCCAATGGACAACTGCATGCATTTTTAAGCCTTCCACCCTTGACTAGTCTTATTCACATTATTTTCTGCTTTGAGCTATCCAATAACTTCTTGCATCTAATTTAATTTATAAAATAAAAGCTGTGACATTTCTGGACAGTGCTATGGATGCAAATTTTCAGTGATGCAGGGTTCAGAATTGGGGCATCTTTGGCCTAAAAACAGCCACTCAAAAGTGCTTTGATAGTCTTCATTAATGCTTAACTGCTTATTGCGTGTGTTTGATTCAGAGCTTTGCCTCTCGGTGAATGAATGGGAACATGCATTGTATATGATGTAAAGGGCGCACTGAGATAATGATGGCAGGACTCAAGAGATGATATGGAAGTTGTGAACTACAGTGTCTCTACCAGCCGTGAAAATGGCTGTGGCACCCCCAAGTCACACATTTCTGTCTCCAACAGGGAGGCTGTCGCCATGGCAACGCAGCTTTTGGCTTTGCGGGGTGATAACAAGGTGGAGATGTGCTTAAAGACGGAGGGGGGTGAGGGAAGATGGGGATGGTTGTGCACAGAGGGAGGGATAGAGATAAACTCAAAATGCTGCTCCCAAAGTATTTTAAAACCCCAGGGAGCTTCTGCCTCGGACAAAAGAAGAAATACATGAAGGAATCTTGCACACCCACAACTAGTGAGGACCTTACATTCAAAACATTTATTTTCTAATGCATTTAACCACACTTTAAGTGGATTATGACCAACAGGATGAATTCCATTTCAACCTGGGCTTCTTTTTTTGCCAATAATAATTATGTTAAAAAAAATTTGCTTGCAACATACAAGTTTGACACACCTTTTTCAATGCCATGGACTGCCACTGGTGGATTCTTGCTCTACAATTTTTGTGAGACAAATTAGAGATCGCCTAGCAACATGTGAATGCTTAGTTAAAAACAAAATGGCTATTCATTTACACAAGCTTCAAGCTCCATGACTCAGAGTCAGGTGTTGGCAGGTCATGTCAGCGTGGATGTTACTGTGTTGAAAGACGGGTTTTAAATAGGTTTTGGTTTCAAGAGTTATTCTGGTGCATTTTGGTGGTTAGTGTTGTTGAATATTAAATATATGGAAAGGGATGACATATTCAGCACAACCGTTATGATGGGGGGAAAAATAGGAAATAAAAAAGGGCCTGATACTTTAAAGCTTCAGTATTTTTAGATAAACAATGGATCCAATTGCTACCTGCAAAGTGAATGGTATCACTCAAAGAGACAAACCCACAAATAGTTTTCACCCCACTCTGCAGTTCCACTCAACTCATCTGAGCATTTTAGCATCTTTCAGCTCTTACTGTTTTGGTTCTGTTTCACGGTTCTCACTGTATCCATTTCCAGCTGCAGCAGGCAGCTGTTTTCAGCAAAAAGAAAAAAACTCAGGTAAGCCCACTGTATGCCACCTGCCCAGTACCAAACAGCAGGCAGACAAAATTAGCTATTTGCTGCAGAGCGAGATATTTCTCTGAGAAGTTGGTTGAGACCAAAACAGAGCTAAAATGACTGTGAATATCGGACTTACGTTTGTCATCAGAAACATGATTTCAAATGAATGCTAATATTGCTCTGAATCCGCTGGACGCATGAAAACCATTTTCTAACACATTAGCTATGTCAAAAGTCAGAATATGTCAAAGTGTGTGTAATTTTTAGCTTGTTTGGGAGGTTAGTTTGCCCCCAAGTGGGCAAATAATAATAATTAAAAAAAAGATTAATGCTGCTTTAAAATCACGACTGAATCTCACTGTCAAAAGAGACACCTGCTCTTGCCCACATCGCTGGTGATGTAACTGCTACTGTTTCAGTTATCATAAACACATTTGTCATAAATCCTGTTAACTTTCTGTTGCAGCAAGGATACTGTCACATGATGTGTTTGTGCTGGAGAATTATCACCCTCTTACTGATTCATGTTGTAAACACAAAAGAATTGAAATGAATTGGTTCGGAAGGGGCACAAAATTTTATACATTTCTATCTATCCATCCAGCATATATCAACTATATATCTATGTGTGTGTGTGTGTGCTGTGAAGAGGCCTCAACTCTTTTGATTGTCTACAAATGCATGCAATATTGCGTTAATTCATGCCAAAATGCTTCCCATAACTTAGCACTGCATCCAATCCTAACTCTTTAACCCTAAACAAATCCTGTGTAGATTTCTGGACGAGGGCCTCACTACCCACATCCTTCTATCAACCTCTGAACATTTGGTCGTAGTTATGATCAAACCACACACACACAGCTCTCAATCCCCTTTCTGACCGGAGGCAGATACTATCTCAGTCTTGCCTTGGTAATCAAGTCGTCAGTGCAAAGGCAGCAAAGTTACCAGCGAGCCTATTAACTCTGTTCATGTCTATCTCTCACACACGCACACACACACACACACACGCAAGCTAATCAAGACGGTGACTGGGACAGGGTCCATGAAAACTGGGCGACAGGAAGTTACAGCCATGTCACAGGAAATAGGATGTGTCTTTTTCCGGGGCTGCAGTATCCCTATGATTAGAGGGAGCAGATTGAGCTGTCTCTTTGCATTACACACACATAAACACATAGAAAACACACGTGCACGGACATACACACATATCCAGGCAGACATATAAGGGAAAGGGACAAGAGATGGAGTTACAACATGAGGCCAAGCACACACACCAATGCACAAATAAACATGTTGTCTCTTAGTTTGCTCAGTGGATGGGACTTCCTCTTCTTATTTTGTTTAGAACAGCGTAGAAGGAAAAGGCTAAGAGAGAGTGGGTGACCATTTTTCTTCCTGTTATGACTACCACTGGTGGACAACAATTGAGAGAAACACACACATGCATACACAGAGACACGTACACACACAGAATCATAATGGTAAGGTTGATACTGTATAGTGAGACATACAGTAGAGGTTGACACGACAAGCTGTGTGACATTTCCACAGTCTGGCCCCACTTATTTCAATCACTGGCTGCTTTTACACCAGATTGCACTTCTTTTGACTTTGTGATTTTGTTCTGCTATAGGATGTTGCCCTTTTGTTCTAAAACAATGTGCATGTACAGATTCAGTTCAAATAAAATAAATATTTCACATTTAATAAGAAAATATATAATTTATATTTTTCATCATTCCAGTTCAAACTCATCGATTTATTTTGCAGATTCAAAACCCACATTCAATATTTTTGTGCTTTGTGAGCTTTTTCTTATGTACAGTATTACTAAAAGCAAACAGTAATTAAGAACATATTCTTCCTATTGACTTTGCGAACCTGCACAAGCACCCTTTTGTGAACACAACACTGCACACTGTTAGTGTAGTTTTTTTCTGCAGACACATTATATCTATCCTACAGTACAAAACAGTATTAAAACTGCAAGAGCAATAAAGCTCTGCACTGAAGACATTTTGTTTTTCCTGGCATACTTGTGAGCAATCAGACCAAAATACTGCATCAAAATAATTTATGGGTAAGACAAACAGTGTAGTGGCAATGAATCAGTAATCAATTAAATGTTTTCAATCGGCATGATAATTTTATCTGCAGTTGGATTCCAATGTCTGGTACTGCTTTGGATCTCGTTCCAGATTGTTAAATTACCCTTATTCACTCTTCGCTATATTCATAAATGCAAAAAACAAGTAGCAGGGCTGTGGTTTTAAGGCAGCAGTGACTGCTACTTTCAGCAGCTAATTAACGTTTAATTTAATTTTTGCATTGTCTGTACCATACATTGTACAGATGTAAGATAGCTAGTTATTTTTCTTTCAGTTTCTCTCCTATTTACTGTTGTATGTACATGTATGGAGTGACTGAGCCTGAGCACGAGCACACTTTTTTGTGTTTTATGTATCTTGGCCTCAGTTTGCACTGCCTGGAGTGAATATGTGACTATCTGCACCAACTCAGGTCTTTCCACTGTCTGTGTAAGCAGTCATGCTGCAACCAAAATCTGCATTGTTTTAGTTTAAGTTGTTTTAACTGTATTGTAAATGGATTTTATAAGGGATTCAAAAGGATTTTGATCAAATGAGCAGATTCGACACTGGATTCAGAATTTGATAAAACTCTGTTGAACTCAAGCTCTAATCACATCAAAGGTGGACGTCTCAGCTTGACAAATCCACAAACCAGATATATCAGTCTAACTCAAACACAAACAGCAATGATAGATATTCCCTTAAGAGCCGTTTAATAGCATTAGCGGGAATCAGATTAGCATTTAACAGATTAATGTGTCAAAGAGAGTACCATCTACAACTGCACAAAACAGAGTGAGAGGTGAGACAGAAGCTGCGGTGGGCACTTCGCAGGAGGCTCCAGATCAGATGATGGTGCGAGATAAAAATCTTTGGCTCTAAAATGGGAAAGGATGCGGGAATGTCGAGGTAACAATGTGCAGAGAGAGAAAGACAGGAAGACTGAGAGAAAGAGAGACAACGGGCGATCCAGAGAGAGAAAGTGATGTACCGTTGGTGTGCCATGTCCTGTTGATTTCCTGTCACACTGCAGTGCTTTACCTCATCCTCCTTATTTAGATTCAGAGCAGGCCCTTCCTGTGTCCCCAGGAGACCTCGACCCGCTCTAAATCATTACAAGATGTTTTCAAGGGAAAGAGTGTAAGAAGGAGACACGGACACTGGGAACAATGACAAGAAAATGCAAGTTACAGAGTACATGATAATCTTCAGCCGATGGAATGCGATCATTTGATTCCCAGTTGGATTCCAAGCAGAGGAACGTCTTCTTCACCTGTGGTTTGAGTCAATAACAGATCATATTGCGCTGCTTGCAGTCCCGGAACAGACGCTGGTGTTAAAGTCATATCAACAACACACAGACAGCATCCTTTGTTTGTATGTGTCGCTGTTCAGAGGCAGAAGGCCTTGTGTTGTATACTGGCAGACCGATAAGGGTTTTACAGTGCAGCTACTAATACAGATATTTTTAGATGAAAGCCACTGATAGATGACATTTTGATTCAACTGGTCATGTGAAAGGAGAAAAAAAATAATTACAGCTTATTAGCTGGCTGTAGAGGTATAGAAATGTCCATCCTAATAGTAGTGAAAGATGTTGACACAAAGAGATATTTCTATAATTGACCAACATCCGCCCGATACACTGACAAACCCAGTTACCAATCCCACCAAGTCCACCGCTGCCCTCAATGTAATTAGCGTGGTGTTGTGTGGCTGTGGCTGTCTGGTAATGAAGAGTGCTTGTTACACGGTTGGAGAGACACTTAAGAGGTGCTACGGCTTTCATTAGGCTTTGGTTAAAGGGATTGTTAGCAATGCTGGCAGCTGTTAATTGCTACTCAGGAGGCTTAAGTCCATAGTGTCAACCTACATGTTTCGTGGTCCAACAGGTATTCAGGTTGAACTCACTGTCTAAAGGCCAAACAATGTCATGGCCTTGGTTGTTGCTTGAATCACACAGAAGCAGGTCAGGGATAAAAACATGTTCAGCACTGTCTAGGGTTTGTAAACTATATAATAAATCCCCATAGTAAATGTAAAAGCTTTGAATGTATGAATCGAAAACTGCCTGGATCTGAGAATTCACATTTGCGCAGAGGCTGTCACAGTATATCATGTATTTTTATTGGTTACACATGTGTTTATGTGAATCACCAAACTGTACAGTGGTAGCATCACAAGGTGAAACTAGAACTTCCAGGATCAGTTCCAGATGTACAAAAAACATTATTCAAAATCCCACTGACATTAGCTTTGCCTTGGCCTCGGATCAGAGCCATTCTCTACCTTTATGTCATGTGGCTCGCTTTTTCAATCTTATATTGTTGTTCATTCCATATCTATGTTTTTTTTTACTTATTTTTTTATCCTTACAACATTTCCTATAAAACCTATACATTTGTGTCACAACTCAACAGAAGATGCAAGGCCATAAGTGAGTCAAGGGGTCATAATAATAATAACAGTAATTATAAAAGTAAAATGCACTGCCACACTTGTTTTTTCATGGGAGCTGTAGTCTTTTTTTCTGTGCTCACAAAGTAATGGTTGTTTAACTTTGTCAAAAAGATGTTGTGGACGGCGATTTGTCTTAGAATATGGAAAGCAAACTTTAGGAACATGCTTTTTTTCTTCAGAAAGACACACTTGATGGCTAAAATGTTTTAGCTAGTGTTACAAGAGTTTTGACGACGATGCCACAGCCGTATGCAACAGTATATAGATGATTAACGTTACTTGCACTGGCTGGTGTAGTTTTGTGAGGAAAGTCAGCTGCAGCCAGGTAGTTATCAGTTAAGCTGACTATCCACACAGCCCTTTCGACAGCTCCACTGATGTAACACACACAAACTCAGACAGACCGGAGGTGAAAAGAGAAGTATACAGCTTTTTATTTCTTTTCAAACTCTATTACAGTCAAATATTATATAGTGATTTATTAATTTTGGCCTTGTCCGACGACCTATTATATTTTGTCAAGTACCACTCTCTTCTCTCTCATTACATCTCGGCATCTCTATTAACACTTTTTTAATCCATCTATATTAATATAATAGGCACAAACACACACACAAAAAGAGAGAGAAACATGCGGGCACCCAGTGACCCAGCAGCTCTCCTCTATTTAGACACCATAAGTGGATCACGCAGATGCACTTAGACACTTCTATACTTTAAGTAAAAATAGTAAGTCGTACTGAACACACACTCAACACAGACATGCACTCGCTCACACACACACACACACACACATCACACAGTTAATCCAATAAACCATGGGAGTTCAAGTCAGGGAAGCAGGGTTCACTTACCTAGCTTCTCTCAGTGTGGCTGTTATCTAGAAACGTAATTCAGAGTCACAGAGAGCAGCTGGCCAAAAGATAGAGCTAGTCGTCTTTTCTTTACTGTTCTTTTCTGTTCTGATGTACTGAGTGAATTCTAGTCCTGTATCAAATGAGGCTTGACAGTGATGTTCAGTGAGGTTCATCCAAATACAGCAATCCTTTTGCACGAATTTGGCGACTCAATGTGTCCTTTCAGGTTTTCGGTGTTGTACATCATGTGTACACAATTTTCCTTTGGAACTCAAGTCATATGATTTCGTACTAAGCCAGGAAGAAAGTACAAGTCAGCCTTTAACATAAAATGTCCACCAGACACAATTTGGTAGGGTCACGGCTGCAGGGTCAAGAACCAGTCTGGCAATCTGGCGAATCAGAGTAAGACGCTGCACTCAGTGGCTGCTGACACACTCTGTGGCTGTAAAACACATCCAAGTCTGGATGAAAACCTGCTGCAGCCTGTTAGAGTACTGCATCTCGGGAGAAGATTGATTTTCCAGCATGACAGTGACCTCAAACATATAGCCAACGCTACACAGGAATGGTTTCAAAACTGTAGCAGCTTTGCAGAGAAAAATGGGGAAGATTTTAGTGTCCAGAAGTACAAGGATGATACAGACCTATCCGCACAGACTTAAGGCTTTGATTGCTGCCCGTGCCTATATATTGAAACATACTGATTTGAAGGGGCTGAATACGTTTGCAATCAGTCATTTTGTTTAGCATTTGTACCCACTTCTGATTAGTTTGTAGAGATTTGTTGTCCTGACAATGGCTTTAAAGATTAATTTTTTTGTTGATTAGTGCCAAAACAACTCACTTTATCCATTGTAATTCAAAGCTTTCGCACAATAAAACATAAAAAAGAGGGGTGAATTCTTTTTATAGGCACTGTAATTAAGGTATCCATAATTTACACATCTGATAGCTCCTAAATAAGTCCAATATTTGGTCTAATTTTAGCTCTGTTTTGGTCTCCACCAACTCCTGAGAAGAATATCTGTCTCTTTAGCTGCTAAATGTGCCACTATATTTGCCAGCTAGTCGCAAACTGTGTCTGTCTGCTGCTTGGTGCTGGGCAGGTGGTAGACAGTGGGTTTTTCAGAACTGTTTCACCGAAAAACTGCCTGCTGCAAATGACGCTATGTGACGTGACATTTGGCCCCCGTTTCAAACAGACATAGCCATTTATTCTAACTTCTGATAAAAAAATATTGATTATAGGTGTTCTAGTTACAATTTCGAGGTTCTTGAAGTTTACTGGAGTACTTTCATTTTTCGATAGTTTATACTTCTCCGCTATATCATGTTGGGAAACATCATACTTTTGACTCCACTCCATGTATCAGATAGCTGCAGCTACTAGCTGCAGATTCAAATTTTATATACAAAAACATAATCACCTTTTGCGTAGATATTGATTAAACTACTAAACTATATATGAAGCAGTTAAAATTAAACAGGCTGCAACATTTAAATGCTTCTTACACATTAATACATCAGTATTATTAATCCAATAATATATTTAATAATAAAAGACTTGTAGGCTACTGGCATTTTAATGGAGTATTTTACATTGTGGAATTTCTTACTTTGACTTCAGTAAAAATCTAAATCCTTTCTTTTATTGTAGATATGCAGACACAGAACTTTTAAGTTAGAGCATATTGATGCTTTCCATCTATTCTATTATTTGATACAGCAGCATTGTGACTGCAGATCTCTTTTGCCTCATTATACCTGCATGTTGTTACTGTCACAATAAAGCATGAAAGCATCTTTCTAGTGTTCAATACCCTTGAGATAGAAAACAGCCACCCATATGTAAATACAGTCTGAAACAAAGGCAAAGATATTCACACGCGTAAAAATAAAGATACACATTCAAAGACATACAGCGCATGTAGGCATGCATAATGTAATACAAAGACACATGCACACAGGCGGAGACAAACACACACAAACACTGTTGTTAATGCACAATGATGTAAATTTGCTGAGTGTGCAGATGGGCCTTGACCCAGTGTCTCTGACTCATAATGACTTCAAACACCAGTGCAAGTACGGCGCTGTCAGGCATGCAAAAAAAAGGCGCAGACACACTTGGTAAACACACACACACACACACACACACACACACACACACACACAAAAAAAAAAAACACTTTCACAGTGAATGCAGGGACGGCTGTGATAAGTGAGCATGTGTTTGCACGGTTTCACCGGCCACCTAATCCCCATCGGCCGGAGAGGGAGGATGAAGCGAGAAAACAAAGATATAAAAATGAGAGACTTAGAGACCACTGATGATTTTAGCAGGAGCCCTTATCTCACCGGGTTTTGTTTTGGACACAAACAGTTTATCAGCACTAAACATTCAGGAGAAGGAGTGAGGCAGAGAGAAAACAGCCATGGTCATCCTCCAGGGAGCTGCTCTGAGTGGATCCAGACTGTGCGTCTGCAAAGTGCGAGTGGAAACTATTTCTATTCCTCCCCTACGTCTCTCTCTCTCTCTGTCTCCCTCTCTCCAACATACACATACAGTTAATTTAGTGTCTCTCACCCCGACTGCCCTCTCCCGCCCTTGTTTTCTAGCCCCATCTCTCTGCTCCCACTCCCCCATCTCACCTCGGATCAACTCCAGCACTGTCCTCCTCACCTAAAATCAACCCTGATGTTTGAGACAGAGGGGGTGGAGGGAGGGAAGGGAGGAAGGAAGGAAGGTGGGAGGAAGAGGATGGAGTGAGTTAATACAGAAAGGAGGAAGAGGAGGGAGGAAGTAAGTTAAAGGGGGTTATGCAGGGGTATGAAAAGTGGAGGTTGATGGATGGAGCAGACGGGAGAGGGAGAAGGAGAGAAGATGAGGTGGGAGGAGGGAAGGGGAAGGGAGGGAGAGAGGGGAAACAGGGACAGCAGAGTTCAAATCAGTCCAGAGCAAATGAAGCATAATGAAAATAAAAAACACGTTGCAAATGGAGATAAAGAAATGTTTAGACTGAGATGCCATGGCCAACCAATATTAGTCAAGTGGCACATTCATTCTAAGAAAGACACATTTCTGTTTTGCTGTTTTTATGCAATTGAGTTTAAATTATTTTCTGATACTGTCCTCCTAAAGGAAAACTGAACAGAAGGAAAAAGAGGGATAAAGAAAAAGAGAGAATGTAGGCTACAGTATACAGACAGACTGGTACTTGTAAACAGGGACTTCTCTAAAGTGGCTGTAACTAAGTTATTGAGGGGTGATCTGAGGACACACTCTATAGCCACGTGGTTCTCTTGGCTGCTGCAGAACCAGACTGCTCTATATGCGGTACGCCTGTATGAGTCACTGCAGTATGGATGAGGGGCGGCGCTTCTTCACAGGATTCACCTCACACGCTCCCACTCTGGGAGAGCACAGCGCAGGTTTTAACCTGATTACAGACACAATTTGTTTATTATGACGGATTTTGACAAACTGAGTCTGCGGTTATTTCTCTTGGCTGTTGGGTGAGCTTATTTCAAACAGGTTTTTATCTTTATCACTCAGATCTAAATTAATCAGTATGCATGCTCTAATGGCCATTTGTGCAGCACACTCTACATGTGTAATACAGGGAGCATGCAAATGAACAAAGGAATAGTTTCGCATTTTGGGAAAGATCTACTCTCTTTACGAGAGCGGGGTAAGAAGATCACTATCGACTTAATATCTGTGTGTTAAGTGCGGAGCTGGAACCTTGACCTCTTTAGCCCCGCTCGGCATTAAAACTTGAAGCAGGGGGAAACAGCTAGTCTAACGAAGGCATACCAACTTTAAAGGTGTCCATCTTGTTTCTTTAACCCATCCATGAAGAGAAACGTAAAAACACTGATTTTATGGACAGTTACATGTCACAGTTATGTTTTGACGAACAACAGTATATCCGCACGTAACGTCTTTCGTGCGGCGTCCCATGACCTTATTCCTGTTCCTGTCGCCGGCAATAGTAACACACAGCGAGTCCACAGTCTGTGTGATGTGGTCACACGCGTCCACATTTGTGACGAGGTCATGTGACCTGAGACCGCCACATTCGCTGTAGATATCAGATTAAAAAGATGATCTTTGGCAATCTGTAGCAGTAGCTTGATGTTACTAACATAAACCATTTCAGGAGGGGCGAAGGTTCTCTCCTTTTCGTCTTCATGTATTGTAAAACTAGACAAATACAAGCATGTCGTCGCCACAAGCAGCAGATGACAACTTACACACAAGTGAGACATTCCCACTTCTGTGTAGACAGGAAACTAACACAGAAGTGGGAGTATGTTAGCTCCCCGCGTTGCGCAGGTTGTTCCAAAACTGTGACGACAAAAGCTCAGGATACTTTACGTACCGGTTGAACAAATAGGATAAACACATTAATTGGTGAGAGTTAAAGGTGTTGGTAAAGTGAATTTTTAATTTTGAACAGAACCAGGCTCGCCGTTTTCCCCAGACCTCCAGCCAGCGACTCCAGCTCCACGCTAACCACGCAAACAGACTGAAAACAAGTGTGCATATTTCCCCAAATGTTTAACTATTCCCTTAAATAAATATTGTTTTCAACTTGGGTTTTGCGACCTCTTCTGTGGTTGCTCCTCTAAGCCAACTGGTACTCAAGTGTGTTTCCCACATCCAGCAGGTTGTCAAAAGGTGTGTTTTTCCCTCCCGTGAAAGAAAGGTGAAAAATGTCTGCAGAGGTGATTAACACCACTTTCACACACAAACCTTGTGCTTGACACATTATAATGAACACCGGGTTTAACTCGTGTGTGACCACTCACACCAGACCGCCACCACGGGTTAATAAGCAGTCGTCTCATTCACACGAGACAAGCATCTACTGCACATCGTTCCACACACATCTGTGTTGAACCACAGAGTTATACACGGCCTGGTCTCTGCAACATGTCTGATGCAGATTCAACATGACGGTGCAGGCAAAGCGGCCTGATTTTATAGGATTCCTTTTCTTTATTTAGCCTCCCTGTGAAATGTTGATGCAACAACTCACATTCCTGGGTATGTGAGCAGTGTGGAGTGGGAGTGGTGTGATTTGGCCAGCAGCGTCGAGTGGCTTTACTGAAAGCCACTGTGTCATCAGTGCTCTCTCTTTTTCAAAGAAATCACGACATCCCAAAAGAACAACACATGCTAGAAGTCCCATAACGTAACCGAAAGGCAGCATTCGCCATGTTGTAAAGTACCCTGTTAACATTATGGTGATAAGAAAAGATTAACTGGTATCAAAGAAGCAAAATAAAAAAGCCAGAGTGGCCGGAAGCAGAAGAAGAAAATCTGAATCAGGTTTAAAAATCAAGTTCTGTTTCTCGAATGTCCAATTGCATGAGAAACATCTAAAGACACTTTCAAGAGTACATTTTCTTTGGGCCACATTTCACACTGTTCAAAGACAACAACAAAGACATCCACTTTGCAATACACAGCAATGGTCACACAACCACAAAAGGGTGCTTTATAAATGGGAGCAACAGATGGTATGACATTTCTGGGAGGTTGTTGTGGACACGTTTTACCAACATGTCAGAAATTTCAAAGCCACTTTTGAACAATGGTGCAGTGGGAGTGAAGGCTTGCCAACCTATTTATTTGGCAAATGTGTTTCCATCATAGTTGATTGGACACATTTATTTGACACTGGCCACAAATGCCAGAAATAAGCGTACAAAACTGTACTGCATGTGAAAGTCAGCAAATCTGATCATTTTCATTCCTCTTTTGAGTCACGCTAGTGGTGTGGCTCTGTGGATGGCAATATTATATCAGTCAGTGGGTCGGTCCAGCACTTTGGTTCAGAATAAAATGTCCCAACAACTATCAAATCTTGTACAGACATTCATGTTCTTCAGAGGAGAACCCTCTTTTTGGTGAGATTTTGGTGATCCCTGACTTTTCCACTAGCGCCACCAGCAGGACAAAGTTTTCACCTCCAGTGAAATAGCTCAACATTTATTGGATGGATTGGCACTTTTTATTATAATTTTTATTTTTTTTTATTTAAACAAATGTTCATGGTTCCCATAGGACATATCCTTTGGTAGTGACTTTGGTGAATCCCTGCCTTTTCCTCTAGCCCCACCATGATTAAGTTCCATGCACCACTGTGCCCAAGTACAGCCCAGCCTCACAGAGCCATTAGCATGGCTGAAGATGCTTAGTCTTGTTTAATTTAATCATTTCTAATATCAAAGGAATTTATGTAAAGATGGAAACATAGTGTAGCCTCTGTCATTCTGCCTCTCTTTCTCTCTCATGTTCTTTTGTGAATCTAAAAGCTTTTCAACAGCCATTCAAGTCAAACCTTCCCTCTTTTTATTCTAATTTCTTACCTCAAAAACAGCAGTTTTTAGGCACCTCAATATATCGTACCTATTCCATTCCTCCATGTACAGTAGAGCAGAAAACTGAGTGTGTGTGTGTGTGTGTGTGTGTGTGTGTGTGGGTGGGTGTGGTTGCTGCCATCTCATACCCACATACCCCTTTTATATTCGTACACTCAGCAGTCAGCCCCCATGTGCCTGCCTGCCTGCCTCCCTGTCAGTCTGGAAAAAGGGCTGTTTCCACGGCGACTCGTCTCCATGACGACAGTCACCCCATCCTCATCCCCACTTCTGTTAAGTCTCTTGCCTCCATAATCCACCCCCCAATTCCCGACTCCAGTCTGTCATCCCACCCCATTTACGCCCCACCAAACCCCATCATCTCTCGCTCTCTCTCTTTCACACTCTCTCTCTAGGTCTCTCTCTCTCAATCGTCAAGAGAGAAAAAGTGAGGAAGATAAAGGGAGACTACTCCCGACATGATCCTCTCTTTCTCGGACCCCTGAAAGTAATGAGAGTAGCCGCAAGCAACCAGAGGGGGCAGAGATGGATGGCAGGGTGGGGGGAGAGGTTGGATAGATGGATGGACAGAAAGATGGAGGCAGGGATGGGTGGAGGCTCTAATCCTCTGCACACCACTGTAATGGTGACCCTGTTTCCTTATCCCCTGAACAGCCAGGAAAAGGTGGGTTGTGTGCCAGAAAACACAGACACACACACAGTGAGAGATGGCAGTGCGACTGTAGCTGCAGGGCATACATCTGGTGGAACCGTGGGCCAGTGGACACATGTTGGCTAGGGGAAGATAAATCAGGTCGCACAACACCGCCTAATGATCTCTGAGGGAATGAGGAGAGGGGGAGCAAATATCCTTCATGTCAGTGTCATTAACCTGGGGATTGGCTATGTGTGTGTGTGTGTGTGTGCGTGTGTGTGCATGTGTCTTGGGGGGGTTAATGCAACTACTCATCAGGCTCAGGTGTGACACACCACTACCCCACCCATTGCAGACATACACACACACACACACACACACACACACACACACACACACACAAAGGGAACCATGGGATTTTCCTCCCCTCTGCCAGATGATGAGAGCAGATAGAGAGAAAGTAGGCCAAACAAACAGTCGTCGCTGCTGACTACCGTTACATCACAGAAAGAGGGGAACAAAACACAAACACAGAGGCACAGGCATTCACATGCATTGGCATAACATGGGGGCCAGACGGGATATCCTGTTTTTGTTGTGCTTGCAAATGGAAAGCATTGAAAAAGCTAAATTAAAGGGAAAGATATAACAAAATAAGACAACTCTTTGGCTCCGAAAGCAACTTTCCATTAAGTCGTTACAAGGGAGCATTTTTAAAAGTTTCTCCTTACTGTCATCTTCTGCCATCCCTCTCCCCATCTGTCTACATCACGTTTTCATCCAAAGACAACAGTGTGTTTTCCAGGAAACAAGAGAACGTGAGAGAGACAGAAGTCGCGGGAAGAACAACATGTGGTTGTGCATTATAACTCTCAAGAATTACTAGCCTCAGGGAATAGATAGGCAAAGTCCCTGCCCTTCTGGTGTGCCCCATGGGACCTTATTTTGAGAGACAAATCATTTTTTGATCCTGTTTGAACTGTGCCATGAATTATACATATGATGTTTGTCAATTTAAAGGTAATTTTGCAAGTTAAGAAAGTCGCTGTTGGGCTATGAATTGTCACTCCATCAACATGACACACATATCGCCAATTGTGGCTTTTGTACCCAATATTATCGTCCACACAGGTGGATGGTGAATATAAGACCAATATTCACCCTCTTTTAGCTCTGCTTCGGGTGTCTACTGTTCTGTTTTTTTCTGGCTCCACTATGTTCACCAGGTAGTCCCTAACAGTGTCTGTCTGCTGTTTGGTGCTGAGCAGGTAGTGAGCAGTGGGCTTTTAGAGCTTTTTCACTGATACAGCTGCCCCCTGCAGCCGGAAAACACCGCTTTGAGAGCAGTGAGAGTGAACCGAAACAGTGAACCTGAGCTAAACAATGAACTGAAACTTGCTATAAAGCTCCTTAAGGTCGAGGGGAGCTGCAGAATAAAAAAGTTATTGGGAGTGTTTAACATCTGTACCAGCCACCAGCGTCTTTCTCACCGGCTGAAACTGAAAGCAGTAGCAGTGACTTCAGTCCGCACCTTCACTGACGGCCCAGACTGCGGTTCAAAGCCAGTTGGAGGGCCAAGCTTAGCTTAGCAAGGCTTCAGCAAATGCAGCAGATGTGGAGAGTAACTTAATGCGCTGGGGGAAGAGAATGAGTGGCAGGGAGAATATAAATGTGCTGTAAACTACGAGCCTACAAGTAGTAGCAGCAGTAATGGAGCATTGTGTAAATTCAGGCAGAGCACTGAAGTCAGGCTTACATCAGCTGCTTCAGTCGTGCTTCAACATCAGTGGATTATTAATCAACTGCTTGGCTACCAGCTGACTAGTCACATCTAATAATATTCATACAGGTGAAAAGCATTGCCAATAAAACCTGACACTTCTCACTATTGCACCGCTTGCTGCATTGATATTAACACTACTTACGTTAACTTAACTTACATTCACTTACTGAGTTGATTGATTTTCCCAGCAGAATCCAGTGCTGGTTGGATTATTTAAGAGCTCCGTCAAAGAGCAGAGCATTTTCACCAAATCTAATTGCATTACCAGGTATATAGTTAGCTATAAAGTTTCTCTGACTGAAAATAATTAGGATCCCAAAACTAGATTTTGAGACAAGGCCCCTCTGCAAGACAGGGCCACAACATAAGCTAATAATGCAGGACCGGCCTTAGGTGGTGTATTTCAGTGAGTCTGGGCCCCGGGGCAGTTACCTGTTTTGCCCATTCGGTAATCCGGCCTTGGGTTACCTGTACGTCCCTTCATGCCATGAGAGAAAACTGTTTGTCCTTGTATGCATGTGCTATGAATGTACGTGGGCTGAGTATAGTGTGAGCGCAAGAAAGCGTGTGCATACCTATATGTGTTGGGTGTTTATGGCTCTTGAGTCCAGTCCTTGGGTGTCTTTATGTACAGTCATTGTTTGGTGCACATACCCGTGTCCGTATGTGTATTCAGCAAATGCACATGCTTATGTGTGTATGTGTGTGTGTGTGTTCCCACCAGGTTACTTAAGGTAGCAGACAGAGCGGTCTGTTAGTCTCCGCAGAGTAAACCATCCTCAGGCCTGTTCCCCATAATCTCTTCTGCTCATGTCCTGGCAATAGCTCTGTTTACATAATTACTTCCCTGAATACATTAATGCCAGCCCCTTATTCTCATTCTGTGCAGTCATCCAGGCTTTTCTTGCCTCACACTACCCACAGAGT
Organism: Lateolabrax maculatus; assembly: GCA_031216445.1. Classification (NCBI taxonomy): domain Eukaryota; kingdom Metazoa; phylum Chordata; class Actinopteri; order Acropomatiformes; family Lateolabracidae; genus Lateolabrax; species Lateolabrax maculatus. Next base: position 18,068,026 of record CM062218.1, read on the forward strand.
CTGCTAATGATGGACTGAACTTGTTTATTAATGCGACCAGGTATGATTATCATCTGAATTAGCAGTAAGAAAAATATGATTATAACAAAACACTTTGTCAACAACTGAGAGTTTTCTGTAATGCCCCCCTGACGTGCAGTTATGAAAATGATTAGCGATTTCTCACATTTCCCACAGTACTTACCACTCACACACCACCTCATCCTGACACGCACACACACACACACACACACGCACAAACACACACACGAGTCTGCCCTTGTTCTGTCTGACTCTGCAGTGACAAAGTACCAAGCTGGAAGGGTTTAGGTTTCCTGTCTCTGAGGTTGGTTGCAGTGCTGCACCAACATCCTGGAATTCACACACACACTCACTCACACTCACGCATACACGCACAGTGACAGATGTAAACAGTTTTGCATGCGCTTAACAGCTGGTCGCATAACCCCCAGTGACTTGGCAGCTATAAAAACTTCAAAAGAGCAAACATACTTGCTTTAAGTATGGCATGGTGGGTTGGTAGTTAAATTCCAGGCTGCTTTTGGCATAGGAAATGGCTGTTTTTTCCCCCCTTATGTTCCTTTCTGATGAAGCAGCCACTGGCCAATCAGATGACAACAGGCAACAGCGCCAGGGTGCTAGGGTGGGGGAGCTCAGAGCATGCTGGGAAGGATAATGGGGGGCATCGTGGGATGGATGTTCAGGCAGGGTGGAGAGTTGTTGGTGCCCTGTACCGACCCCGTCCCCTGCTGAGGAACGCAGGTTAGGGATTAGGACTGATGGATGGGGGTGTAGGAGCCCTGCTGAGGCAGAGAGAGGGAGGATAGAGGAAACAGCTGGGATCAGCGAGGTGGAGGTGGGGGAGGAAAGAGAGGCATGCCAGCATTTTGTTCGAACTTCCTGGAGAGGCAAACACAAACAAATAGCATCAGACAGCTCAAGGGGGAGTTAGGGAGAGAAAAGAGAGGAAAGGTGAGGTGGAGAGGCAAAGCATGATTTATATATATATATATATATATATATATATATATATATATATATATATATATATATATATATATATATATAGTGTGAAGTCTGAGTATATGGAATGATGTGAATACATGGAATGAAACTTGAATATATGTACCTTGAGAATATTGAATGAAATCTGATGCCATCAAGGCACTAGCACCATTTTATGTTTCGATGTGATTATTTGTACAGATGTTGCTGCAAGAAGTGTGTCACTATGAGCGAGTCACCACGAAATCTAGTATCAGCACTCCTTAACACCCTGGTGAATGCATGTACGGGCCAAAATAATACTGGTAAACACTTTCAGTACTGTTCTACCGATGAAGAAATGTATTCGCTCTTTCATCGTGGAAGAATGCAGTGAACCTCACAGGCCAGGCAGTTTCTGCTTATCAGGCAAACGTTAATACAGAAAGAAACATGCCTTCAACCTCACAGGTGCACTCGACAACAGCCCCTATCTACAATCTTCAATTGTTGTCTAAACACAAGCAGTTGTACATGAACTATATTTGCCAAAATTGGCAAATTTATTATTTTTCCAACCTTTATTTATCCAGAAAAGCTTCACTGAGAGCAGTGCTGTCTTTTTCAGCATTTAAACACCTTCACATCTGAAAGCTTCCCAGTACCACCACAGTTTGATGTGATGGCCATTAAGCAGCTCCACAGGAGTGGCTGAATTTCAGGGCCTTGCTCAGGTGGTGGAGGGCAGGCATTGCTCTTTCAATTACCCTGTCAAGATCTATCCAGTTTTCAACATTTGGTGCTAGAGACACATTGGTCAGTACCAAAAAGTGTATGCAGCCTCAAACAGAACATGCTAATGTGACATTTCAACTGAATTCGAAACAAATATGCATCAACATGTTAGTTGTAGTGTCATATTTCCAATTTGCCTTAAACTCAAAGATACACAATTTACACTGACATAAAACAAAAAAAATCAACTAATTCTGCCACTTGATGACATTTTGTGCCGATTAATTAACTGACTGATTAATCCAGTAATCCTTTCAGTACTCGTACATGTTACTGTATACAGCACACAGTTTAAATCATAACAGAGGTAAAGAGAAGAGAGGTGGGAGAACAGAGGAATAGAAAAATGAGAGATGACAGAGATGCGGGGGTGTTGGTCAGGGAGTTTCTTTAAGGCCACGGTGGTGTTATAACACACAGGGTACTTTAATGTTAAAGAAACGCAGATTGAATTAGACAGAATCAAGTTATCAGAATTCCTCCACCATTCCTCTAGCACCTTAAGACTAGCCGAGAACCTCTGCTTCTCTGAAAAACAAGCAAAGCTTCATTTTACCTACTGTATTAACCACAGCTGTGCCCGTGGAAATGTTTATTGGGTGGACTGTTTTCATCATGTCTGTCTATTGTTTTTTTTTCTTTTTGTCCGCGCTGATGAGGCTGCGTTTTACTTGATTAACTCTCCTTTTCCGGTTCTCACGCATGCACCAGTTCAATGTGCAGATTAAAGCCACATCGTGTCAACAGGGTTAGGCTGCATGCTTATATATCCATTTAACCACTAGCCAGCGGCTGAATAACAGTGACTCATCCCCAGCCTCGCTCCACCACTCCCTCCCCCTCGCCCCAAAGCCAGACTGTTCAGGCTAAATCCAAGACTCATCAGTTGGATGCCCCGGATTCATCCCCTAAGATAAATATATACAATGTGTTTAAGGACTTAACTGGCCCGCGCACATGTGCACGCACGCACACACACACACACACACACATTAACACACACACACTCATGGATGTCTGCGTGTACATTTAGCAGTGCTGGCTGGAGACAGTGAGAGATGGTAAACAAGGCAGAGAACAAACTGACCTCCATACGTGTCCTCTCATTCTGCCGTCCTCTTTTACTGCTTGTGCCCTGACCCCAATTACTAATATAAGAGCCTATAAATCAGGTAAAACCATAGTGGCCCGATACTGTTTATACGTTCACAGGGCGTATGTTTAAGTTTGTATGGTAACATAAATGAGACTGCCATCAGACAGCAATAGCTATATAAGCATATGCCAGTTCTTATAAGGAACAACGTAAATTATGGAGCCCAGAGTAAGTACGGGGTTGTGTTAAGTTTATTTTCCTGCTCTCCTATAACCTTGTACTACTGCAAAGACCCTCTGCATTAGCAAATGTATATTTAACATGCATATTTTTTTTTTTTTTTGCAAAAGAGAAGACAGAACATTTACAGGACAACACGAGGAAAACAAGACAATTACAAAAAAGTCTTTGACAGAGAATAAGAGAGCAAAGTGATGTTAGTTGTCATGTGTTGATTTGGTTTGTGTGTGTGTGTGTGTGTGTGTCCCACGCTGTCAGACTAGGAAGAAGTCTATAAGGTGGATGGGAGATAGAGAAAGGGTGAAAAGGTGGTATCAAGCTAAAGGGGAGCACAGGGGAACAAATAATAATCATAATATTAGTAATAATTAAATAAATGCATTTTAAAAAATGCTAATAGGACTGTTAAAACTAAGTTTAAAAAACCCTGACCAAATACTACTACTGCTGTTATCACTTCCACCACTACTAATAATGATAATAAAAATAAAGTCAGGGAGGGCACAGGCAGCATGTCCTTTCTGGCTGCTGGCAGTGAAGCAGGGTCGGGGCCCCATCCGGGAGCTCTCGAACAAGTTAGCAGGATCAGGCATATGAACATGCATATTTCAACGTCCAACAACAGTCGCCCATTGGCCCATGGGCATCAAATTTTAGGAGTCAGGTGGTTTGTAAGTCACGGGCCAAGTTAAGCCAGTGCTCTATGAAAAAATTCTAAATTTACAATTCTGTTAATCACCAGCTTTGACTCTTTGCTTTGCCTTTGTTGTGCCTTCTCATAATCACTTAAAAGTCAAAGAGTGCACAAGTGTGGGAGAGAAATATACAGAGGAAACAGGATGCAGTAAACTGGGACCTAGAATGTCAAAAACAATAGCTCATAACAAATGAACTAATAACATATTATAAACTGATTATATCTGATAGTGTAAGACAAAGAACGGTTGATTTTATCATTTGCAGGGATACTTTCGCTGGAGAGTCAAACATTAACAGAGCAAGCAGAATACGCTTAACCACAGGATTCAACCCAAATCCCCCCGAGGGGTTCGCAGCAAGGCCCTCACTTCCTGAGATGTTCCATGCATTAAGTTGAAGGATATGAGTGCCTTTAATCAAAACAGCTAGCTAATGACAGAAGTTATGATTTACTGTTCTTAGCACTTTGTGAGCTGTTTCAGTACCAAACAAACCTAATTACCTTTTCTTAATCAAATAAAAAATAAAACTTTTAGAAAAAAAAAAATGCTAATTAGCACGATAACAAAGCCAGAAACTATTTGTTTAACTGAGCTGACACTTGAGCAAGCTCCCTTATCAAATACACTGAGGTGTTAATTGATACCAAAGTGGGCTGATAGAGAACCGACATCATGACGTCACGTTCGGGCTAGCCTCTGCTCTTCTGCTACTTAAATCAATCTCTCATTCAGCATTTCTTTAATCTGTGTCTCTGGAAAAAATAAGCCATGTTCCTGAGGTTTACTTTCCATATTCTAAGACCATTCGCCATCCACGGCAGCGTTTGCCATCGGTAAGTTTGGATCTTCATGATTTTAACAAAGTTGAACAGTGATTTTTTTCAGCTTTTTAGCTGCACTATGACTTTATCTGCCGAGCTGCGACATTTAACCCATCATGGTCTTGTTTAAGCCAGCTTAAAAAGATAAATATTGAATAAATACAGAATGAGCAGCATACAACAGCCGAGTGTTTCCTAGTGTTGTTTCATTTGACACATTTGACACATCATTGGCCTGCTGCTCAGACAGAATAAGTAGGTGCAGCAGCTGGGATGTGCCAATCCTAGGAGGAAATTTGATCAAATTGACCATTTCTGGAGCTGGGAAATAGGAAAGTGGTTTATCTTGATGGCGTAATGTGTGTCTTGACACCATAGTGCGTTGCCTTTAAGATTAGCATAATCTATCATAAAAAAAAAAATAAAAAAAAAAACATTTCCACAAACTTCCCACCATCCCTCAATCAGTACCGCTCTGCTCTGAATCAGATGCTCAGTCGATACATCTCATCAGTAAACCGGGGGCCATTCGTGGCCTTAGAAAATGTGAGGATCCAAAGCCATCAACAGCAGTAGGCCTGTTTGGAGTGAGACAGCGGCTATTGTCGTAGAACCACAGTAGAATAGACAGCCGATAATGACAGGGGAAATGGAACCAAGCGCACTAAATGTCACACTCAGTCTCTGGGGCGTTGCACAATGCTTAGCCTGTTGGTGGACCTGTTTAGAGCCAAGACAGGCCGATAGAGATGGAAAGAGAGAGAGAAAGAGCAAAATAGGAGAGCGAGATGGAAGGAAGGAGAAAATAGGCAAGCGGGCGACTATGTGTATGTATGTGCGTGTCTGCATTGTGCTTCTATGTGTATGAGTGTGCCTCGCCTACTTCCATCTCCCAAATCTCTCCGTGCCTCTAATTCGTAGTGACCTCTCCATTGTTAGGGAGCAGATGAGCTGGGTCCGGCGCTACACTGATTGAATGGAGTCCACCGGAGCTGTCTCTCTGTTTTCTACACTATTCCCCTGGCTGTCTCCCTTCATTCTCATCCCAGTGCATTGTTAGAGCAGAGGTACCCGGGCAAGACACACACACACACACACACACACATATTGAGCCTAGGGCAAAGAAAAGGGGCAGAGAGAGGGGTCTTTCTTTATTGCTCTGATCAAAACATTCATCCATCCTATCCGTCGCTCTCTCCCTCCCTCTATTACACTCTCCCTATTAAATAATTCCCCTCCTATTTCAGCTGGATTTATCCATGGGTATTACCTTGGCCCCAGACTGGGTCTGAAGCACACACAGACTCACACACACAAATCTCAATTTCAGCGCCTTTTTTCTTCGAGATCAATTAGACGGAAGTTGGAATGAGAAGAGGCTGTATGAAACAAGGGTCGACCTTGACACACACGCTATACACGACACAGTTAAATGAAACACATACATTTCCGTGCTCTCTACACACAGTAAGTCAGACCACGATGATACAGTCAGACTGAGCATAAAGTTGGTAGGGGTGGCGGGAGAGGATGGGAGGAGATTCTCAGCTTCTTCTTCTTTTTTTTTTTTTTTTTTTTTTTTTAAAGGAAATGGGTCAAAGAACTAGAATTAGATTCCTCTGCGCTGCTACAACTACTTGTCAGCGCTTCTGGATGTTTCTTGCAAATCGACAGGGTCTTTATTGTGAATGTCTTGGGGAGAGTTAAAATGAGAGCGAAGGATGAAGCAGGGAGCAGCAAGGTTGCTGAGGAAGCACAAAATAGTACTCGGGGGGGTCTCAGCCATTGCGTTTGAGGAATTCAGTAATCCAATTACCTCAAAGAGAACATATACTACTTTAGGGTACAGCCAGCACGGATGTTTGTGAACATGCACACACATATACACTAAACACAACACTTCAAAGACACAGGGTTCCCAATGCGAGATAATGGTACACATGCTCCCTATGCTGTTTTAAATGCATACATTATCTAGGTTCAAACACACACACACACACACACACACAGAAAGACATTCAAAAAAAATTATTTGTGTGATCAGAGATCTTGGATGAGGTCAAATAAGCCCATTGGTACTTTTCTAGGGGGTCAATTGGTCTACCGAAAGAAGGAAATAAACAATACTGTGAAAAATGTACACCCAAGTGCTACAAAGAGATGTTTAATGGGTATGAGAATTCATATATTATGAGTTCATTCCAATTACATGAAAGAAATTAGAACGTTTATGAAATTACAAAATCATCTAAATGAAAAATAGTTAAAGTAGTTATTCATCTTTGTCACCAATTATGCCACTTAGTGTTGTAATTGGAAGTCTATTTCAAACTCTAAAAGTTCAGCTGTAACTGAACTCAGACCAATTTACATTACTGTGATATACCAGAGTTTACTGAATTTAAAAGTAGTGATATTGACTGATGGCAGCTGTATATTTGTCTGTGTATGATGATAAAGAGAAATTGCTTGCAAGTCTGACAGTTACAGATATAGAGATCTGACTGGTTAGCCAACGTTCAGTTTCTTGATCTCAGAAGTATATTTTTCCACGTATTGTGATTATGACAAACTGCCAGTGAGTCAAGTCTGACAGCTAAAGCTACAGATATTGTACAGTCACTTAATGGTACAGCCGGCAGTTTTCAGCCTTAACGTTAGCTCACATTATAGTTTAACAGACTGATGAGACAAGCTGTAGCCCTGAATGCTCCTGAGGGTCTGATTCTGACCACGAAGGAAATGTAATATTGATGTCATCTGCTTAAAAGTTTTCCTGGAAGGTTCCCACCTATTTAGTTTATTATCTGCCAGTGGTCAGCTATATAGCTATCTTCTGACTCTGAAAATGCAGAATGGTTCAATATAAACATACAGGGAAAATGGCATGTGTGGTCAGTCAAAGCTGGATTGTTTGCCTACAGACGTACCACTCCGTTTTTCTGTTAGAGCAGCCAAAAAGACTCACTACCTTCTCAAATATCAAAATGGTAGCATAAAGACTGGTGCCTCTTTCTGTAACAAACAATCTCTGGCCGACTAAGTTAGTTTGCCATAAGATTACATATTGTTTTGTTCACTAACGGAATTAACGTTTATTAACTACAGCTGATAAAATCTAAAAATGAGAGACGTGATAACAGCACTGATTCTTATGGAGGACGACTGAGTGCAGGGAGGTTGCTATGACCAGACGTTTTTAATGGGGTCATTGTAGCAATGATGCGGCCTGGATCAAAAACCCTCGGAATTGCAAAATGATGCAATGGCCATCACAATAGGACAGAAAGCACTCCAATCCATCCAATGGTCATCATTATATCAAACCTAATCATCATTATTGACTGCCAGTAATTTGAGGTCAACAGCATGTTATATAAGCACGCTGCCAACCTGACCAGATGCCCTATAGGCTGAAGTACAGCTGCTCGCTGGGATTATCTCGGTGTCCACAAACACAAAAACACCCCTGCACACACACCCCTTGACCGACACACGCTGCCCTCCAATCAAATCACACACAAGCAGAATTAAGAGAGGTGTCCAATGTGACTAATCTTATCACGCGGGACAGATCGGTACATTGTAGACACATCTGTCACACTTAAATAAATCACTCCCACACAATTTCACTGAGTCATACGCACGGTGATATTGACTGAGAGTGTGTGAGTGCCCATGCGCCGGACAGGACGGGGGTCAATAAAAAAAAAAAAAAGATGTCATTGATTGATATCTTTAACATATGCTCCTGAATCACTAAGGGCCAAACATATGCAGATACACACACAAGACGCACACACAAAATCTATGCACCGGCAGAATTAGAGTCAATTGTTTTTGACCGTATGATGCAACCAAACCTTTTATTCTAATCCTGGCCTGGTCATCACATTACCGCTGATGAGAACCTTGTTGTTTCCGTACATCCTCTAACCCCAGGGGCTCGGCTCAATCTATATCTATCTGTATGGAAGAATTATGCGCCATGTTTCCAAAGCGTTAGCCTACATTGCAGCTATATACAGATCTGTACAAAAACAGGGATTGAGAAAATCCCCAGTCTTATACGACTCAATCCTATACATTGCAGTCCAAAACATGCTGTGTTTGGTATGTGCCTGCAATTTGTATTAGAGTGTAGACCATATAGGAGAAGCAGGGATTTGGGAAATGCAAGGGATTTGAAAGATGGTGGTATTGAAGGTAGCTAGAAAAGGAATAAAGTAAAGCTTTCATAATGAGAAAGGGACCATAACTATAATTAAAGTGATATATTAGGACAGTTAAACTTTAATTACAAAATTTCACTCTGATTACAATGCTTTTGTGAAGCAATCCTCCTGAGAGTCAACAAAATTACACCATTTCATTAACTTGAAATGAGCATCCCGATCATTTCCTGGTGACTTATCATTATGACATGTTGAGAAGTGGGACACAGCCCGCTGACTCGGAATCAGGGGCTTTCTCATCGGACGGGGGATGGTGAATGGGGTCATGGGATCTGTCACAGATGGTGCAGATGGGGTACCTCAACCCCTCCTCTGGCCAAGCCCCGTACCCCCCGTGACCGTTCTGTCATGGCCCTCTCCCCCCTGATGCTGCGATCGCACTGCGCCCTTAAAATAAAACCTTAATGGGAGGCATCATGGGATATCGATCGCAAGGGTTGACCATTTAATCATACAGGAAACTGACAGGAGAAACTGTCAAGTGTTTAATGCCTCATTTTCTTTTCAAAACGTCGGATTGGTTTCTCTCAGACAACAAAATGTCACAAGAAGAAAGGTTTATTTAATCTTTACCAAGGAAGAATAGATTAGAGTGACAGCACTCATTTTGTCAGATTTTTTCGACATGATTGTTTGTCTTGGAGGAGTGTGCCTGTGCAATTGGCAGCAGGTAGCACTTCTTGAATGCTTCCTGACTCTAAACCTCACTGCATTGAAACAGTGGCTCTCAGGGTTTTAGCTCTCAATCCCCCAAAATAAATCAACGCCTACCTTTGCTCCAAACATGCAGTGTTGCAGGTGTTTAGATACAAAACGGTAAACTTCAATACCAAATGTCAAGTTTCCTTTTCCCTTGACGGGCAATTTTACTTTTTTTAATTATAGGAGGGAGCCTTGAGGCAGCAAATACTCATTACTTGACAGCTAAAACTCTGTTATTACCGTGATTAAAAACAGAACCATTTTGCACTTTGGGAATATATTTTTCCACGTTCGATAAATCATCTTGTGGCTGCTGAAAATCATGCTGTGACCCCCCTCCAGTAATGTATTATTTGAAATGAGTAACAAGTCCAAATGTGTTGGCAACACAATGTAGTTAACAACTTTTAGTAGGGATTTCTATAGGAAGTAACTTGTCAGGTTGTTAATCATGCTGAAGACTGCATCTGGGCCTGCGAGCAGAGTTTGAGAGAGACGGTCTCCTGAGTTCCTAACCTCGTTTTAACTCGTAGCAGCCCCATCGGTCACACCCCATCACCCCCTCTTTTGCTCTTGGTCATTTTCTATTCTACCCAAATACCCTCCCCCCTCTACTGTGCCATCTGCCAGGGTTCCATCACAAGGGGTTTTTGAAGACTGATACCCACACTGAAGCACTCACTGCCTAAAATTCTGTTACGATACTCCTGAGCTTTCGATTTGACCTCTGTAAACCCCAAAAATAGAAAGTCCATTTACTCATTGCAGATTGTATTGTCAGAGTGGAAAGAAAAAAAGAGTGAAAAAGAACACAAAAAAGCTTAGACTGGCAGCTTCTCAGGTTGTAAAAAAGTTTCAAGCTTGGCAAGATGAATGACTAAATGTATCTCAACCTCTAGATCATGTTCCATATTTAGTCATTAGTCACGACTGCAGGCCAAGTAGATATTTAACCTGGGCATTTTAACCACCCATATATATATTCTACATGTAACATGTAATGTATTTGTATATGCAGTAGTTCTTCTTTTGTATTTTGTATCTTCACCTGGTTGGATTTGGTGACTTCACTGTCAGTGAAATGGCTACTTCCCTGTAAAGAAAACATCCCAAAAAAAACAGCAAAAGACATTTTGACTGTTTGATAAGACTTTTACTAATAAAAAAAAAAACAATTTCTTCTTCAAAACTTGCCATTCATCAATGAAGAACACCAACATGACGTACATTGCAACCTGATTAGCTGCCAGTCACCTTTTATTTGATTTTCTTTTGGCCCCCTGGTGCCTGCACAAATTTAAATTTTAAATGTTTTTTTTTTCTTTCTTTTTTTTTGTCTTTTATCACTGCTGACCTATTTGAAGCACCTACTCCACATAGCCTACTTCTGACTGAATTGGATGGAAAAGGATGGACTCAGCAATGGGACACCAAAACTCCTAGCAGATTGCAAAACCAATCAAATATGTAATGAATCCATACTCTGCTCAAAATATGTCATTAAAATTCAAGTCAAAGTGCCTCCCGCAGACGGAAAACTGACTGTGGCACTGATCAATTTCCCAATAAATGGGAGATCAATCAAACTCCACCATCTCATCACATCAGAGGCACTGACATGCTGATAAATGATTTTTAATAAAAGACCAACACTAGCAGACTGATACATTGGTCCAAGATTAGCATCCACCCACCCACCAATCATTTCCCCAATTCTAAAGCTCTGCTGCCCCCTTCCACCGCCTCCACCCAGCACTCCATCATTCTCCCCTCAAAATCCTTTTCTCTGTCTTCACTGGTGTCCTCCGAAGCTAAACCCTTATCATCGTCACTATCATCATCCTCATCACAGATCCCCCCCCTCCTCCCACCCCTTTCTATCCTTAGTGTAAAATGTTGATCTGATTACAGCATTAGGTCTGCTCCAAACAAACAAGTACAGCAGGAGGTTGTACACACTTTTTTTTAATATGTTTTTCATCAAGTAAAGTGCTCTTCAAAAGCAGAATGAATAACATTTGGACGTCGTCTGCTTATTGTAAAGCATAAGAACCTTAGCAGGAAACATAACCTCGCTAACATCAAAACTCCAGGGACTTGATGATGAGAAATCACTAATCCTCTGTTTAGGTATGTGGCTTCAATCAGGTCGCAGTGGTAAGAGTGGGTTTTTGTGTGCGTGTGAGTGTGTGTGTGTGTGTGTGTGTGGGGCAGATACAGAGCTGCATCTGCCAGAATTTGAGTCATGGTGCCTGAACATGGAGAAAATTTACAGGAAAACACAAACACACACACACACACACACACACGCAGAAACACAAACAACAGGTGTCCCGTGTAAAACTTCCTTTGCTTGCAAAATCAAAGCGGAAAAAACTCAACACAAACAACAAACGGCCGATGCTGATTCTGTTATAGTTTGGATTGGGGGCAGATTAGTGGAATATTAGGATGGGATTAACTGGCCAGGTTAAGCTATTTGATCGTCAACTAAATATGGCTTAGGAGCCGCAGACGAGCTGATGTCACATGGAATTAATCCAGCCATGATTTCGGTATGATTTAGGAACTCTTTTTGTTAATCCACTCATGATTTTAACATGCTGTCAAACTGGTAGGGGCTGGGGAGGGCTGTGTGTTTGTGTGTGTAACTGATGTTTATACATGTGTGTATATACAGAACATCACTCTTAAATCAAGCGGTTCTACACCGACCCTTTTTGGGTACACATATGGCACCCCTTCTTCAATGTGGGGGACAGAACCCTGGGGTTCCTTATTGAACCTTTTTACAAGATCATGTCTAAGAGTGCATGTGTGTTTGCGGCTAGTATCATCAAATATTTGTAGTAGTAGTTTGTAAGATTTTAACATTTTGTATGGAGTTATGAGTGTGAATCAATACATAATATTTATATGTTTGTGTGTGTGTGTGTGTGTTGGAGGTTGTGTGTGAGTGACTGGCAAAGTGTGTGAGTATAATATTTGGGAAAAGCGGTGGTGGTGGTGGTGGTGGGGGGGGGGGGGGGGGGGGTGCTTTACGAGAAAATGCGTGTGCTTCTATCTGCCTGTCTGTGTTGTGCTGTGTTGTCTGTGATAATGTGTAGTGAATGTGCTGCGTTCGCACGGGAGGGGTGTGTGTGCTGTTTTTGTTTTTCTATATTCACATCTGTGTCAAAGCCCACTGGACACCCCCTCCCCCTCCCCCTCCCCCTCCCCCTCCTCCCCCTCCCCCCCCCTTCATACAAACACACACATAAACACAAACATAGATACCAGCTCCAAGCTCCAAAATCCCCTGAAAGCTTTTGATCCTGCAGAAATGTGGAACTCCCCCTTTTCTCTCTGCCTCTCTCTCTCTGTCTCTCTCTCTCTCTGTCAGTAGTGGGATTAATACTCTCTCGTTGCTCCTGATTGGGGAATCTTCCCCCTTTCCTATATTCCCCCCCAAAAAAAAGAAAAGAAAAGAAAAAAAAACTTTGACAGATCCAGAATCAGGGGAAAGTCATGGTTAGGATGTGTTTGTGTGTGTATGTACATGTATAGGTACTATAGGTGTCTGTGACAGCTGTCTCTTGTAACACCGGCATTCCCATCTTCAAAAGGGAGCCAGCGGGAGCGTACGGGGATGCCAGGAGATCATCGTTTCCCTGATGTTCCCCAGAGGGAATCCTCCTGCGTCCCACTCCCACCGGCTGCACCTGGCAAAGATATGTGCCGCAGTGCGTATACAACATCCCGGGGTAGAGATGATGAAAGTGAGCGAGGGGTGACCTAAAAATGTCACCACAGGAAAAAGAAAGGGGGGGGGGGGGGGCACGGTAATGCCAGCAAGACAGAGAGAAACAAGGTGAATATTAAGAGAGAGGAGGAAAGAATAAGCTAAATTTAACTCCATTAAAGTTTTTTTTCCTGCAAATTATCTTCCTGCTGCACACGTGGGACACATGTTCAGGGAGTAAAATAGCATTTCCTTACACCCCCCTCCCTTCTCACCCACACTCATACATATATAACACTTTTGCCAGAGCGACTTTTTCTTTTGCTGACTTTACATTTAAATGAGAGAGGGGATTATCCTAATGTCTGACGCTTAGGGCACAAGTGTGGCGCGCACACCCTCTGCATGTGCGGGACGGGGCAGTGGTGTTCCTCACGTTACCATGGCGACAGACGGCCAATGAAAGCACAGTGGGGTAAATCTCAAGTCAAAACATGTGACGCGTGTGGAGCGAGGCAAGGAGGGTGCAAGGTTTTTTTTGGGCGGGGGGGGGGGGGGATTGCGAGTTCTTTGGCGGTGTGTGCAAAATTGGGGCGGGGAGGGGTGTGCTATTAGGATGTTCGCACACCCCACACACAGGCACACACAGCCCTGCCTTATCGTCACCTTACCTCCCCTCCTCTTCCTTCCATCTCTCTCTCTCTCTCTTTCTCCAATTCTTTCTCTTCCTCTTCCTCTCCTGGGCAGAGAGATGGAGCAGAAAGTGGCGTGTAATTACATCCTAATCTTTGGCTGGTATCTGCTCTGCTACAGGGGCTGTTAGTACAGAGAGCTGTCAGAGGGACACACACACACACACACACACACACACACACACACACACACACACAGATTTTGTCCAGAAGTCTTCACATTAAATCTGTGGTTAAATGGCTGCGCGCATGTGTGTGTGTGTGTGTATGTGTGTGTGAATTCACCGCTTGACTGATGGAGGAAGACGTTCTAAGAGACAGATGGGCGACTGATTTTACTTCAGCATATATGTGCGTTTAGTTATATAATTGTACTTTTAAACATACACCAGCTCTTCCATAATTTCATAAAGGCACGGACTGATAAAGTCTCGTTCTGTTAAAGCTGAACATCTTGAGTGCGTACAGGCTTGTTATCAGCCTGTTTTTATAAGCCATCAAGTGCATAGCTGCCTCTTATCTCACCACGTTCTAAGTCTTTCTGAGTGATGGAGATCTCAGAGCTAAAAGAGGTCACACAGCAAGGCTGTATGTCATCCGCACAGACGAGTATATGTAACCGGTCTCTCACGTTTGCAAATACACACACACACACACACGCACACGCACACACACACACACAACGGCAGTGTAGCCAGTTCTCCGGGAGCATGCAGCTAAAGATATCTCGCTCCCCCAAGCCTGATGATATATGGATCCATAGTTGAGCAGTCCTGCATTATACATGCAAAGCTAATTTGTTGTGCACACATGCAGCACACAGTCAGTCACACAAAACACACATACAAACATACACTTAACTTCGTTTAAAGTGCACTGAAGTTGTTAAAAGTAGGCCAGGGCTTGTCGGGGCCGTAGAGTGTAAACAAGTCCTGATCAGTTTGGTTCCATTCCAGTTGAAGGACTCTGAATTAAACATAACATAGACTGGATCTGTTTATGCAGGGGCCAGGCACAGACCTGAGGCTATGTTCAATCAATCTGGCTGCGGAATTAAATCAAAGGATCACTCTGAATATACAGTAGTGCTGGTTATGCTCCCAGGTAAATTACCATGGGGATATCTTATCTGGAAATGCATACAGCGAGATGTCAACATGTGGAAGTTTGTAAATAGCATTCTGATGTGGCACTGACTTTACAGTGAACATACTGCGAGGCAAACATAAAGACACATTATTCCATGTTACTGAGTAATGAGCCAACCTTTCTCTGCTGTTTTCCTTTCTCTTCAGCTCAGTGTGCAACTTACAGTGCTATTAAGAGATTCATTAACAGGTTCAACTCATGAGTTATCCATGCATGATTAAGGCAGGCCACAGCTTATCTTTTAACCGACAGGATTCACTGCACGGAGCATTGTCACCATCCAGCTTTGCTAAATACAGATCAGAATACAGATCTTTTCACAGGTGGAAAAGCAGTGTAAAGTGTGAACAATAAAATTAATGACGGCTGAATTCCATTTAGCTGCTTCAGTTTCAGGGTCCTGGTATTGTGCATGCTGTCTCAGTGTCACACTGTGATGACTTAATAGGATGCTGGAATAGAATAGAGCCATCATTAATGTTATTCGAAATATATGTGGTTTTCCTCCTATAACAAGTCAAAATGTCTCCATCGTGAAAAAGGTCAATTTACTGAACAATTTACTGCTTTAAATCAAAATTTAGATTTGAAAGGGTGTTATTTTTAAATTGCAAGAGCTACCCACAATTATAATTAGGCAATAGCACACTCTGTTAACAGTGTCTTTACAAGTTGTGATGTGAACTGTGACCGCCAAATTTACTCAGCTGTAGCTAATTAACATTAATTCCAGGAGTTGACCAAACTACAAAATGAAACTCTCTGCTCTTATGTGGCTAATATACTCTCTACATGTCAGGAGCAAATCTGAACCCAATTTCCATAAAATAGTCAAAAGACAATATTATTTAATGTCTGTTTCTATCCACCACTGTTATGAGAATATTAGGAGTTGGGTGCATCACGATAAATAGCTGGTGGTCCTCATTCTCCAATAAGATGATGTAATTAAAAGAGCTCAAACCTCAAATGGTGGAAAACCATGTAGAAACGTTTTTTCTTTCATCGATACACCAACTTTTCCACCCAAGCCAAGAGTAAAAACATTAATATATATATATATACATACATACACACACACACACACACATATATATATATATATATACACACACACACACACATTTTATAATAATAATTAGATTTTTTTTCTGAATTTTTAACGTTGAAAATGTGCATATAAATAGGTGTATGGAAATGCACCTAATGTCTGTACCAATTTATGCCCAGCCAAAGATGTTTTTTTCTTCGAGACAGAAACCCCACTTTGTATCATTTTAATATATGTAATAGAAGTGTACTTTGTCTTTGTATTTTGTCTTTTGGCTGTTCAAAAAGAACGGAGGGGTGCCTCTTTCTATAGATAAACAATCTAAGAAATCACATCATTTCCAGACAAGTAACTGACCATAAATAGCAGACAGCTGGTGAATAGTAAACAGTAGTTGGAACCTTTGAGTTAAACTTTTAAGCACATTATATCGTTGTTTTAAGCTTAACTTCAGACTGTACCTCTGAATCAGGACTTTCAGGACTCAGGGCTGTGAAGCAGCTTGTCCTGTCAGTCTGAGAAGCTAACTTAACATAAGCAGATATATATCAGTAGGGTCGGATATCAAAACTTTCAGTTACACTGTCAGACATATTCAGTATTATAGTGTAATGTCTTGTGGTATCCTACTAAATGTTTGCATAATTGTTCAGTTTTTCTTTTTTCTTTATTAAACATAGTAAGATAAGTTTTTGATTATGCTCCATACAAACATCTCATCACAGTAAGATGTGAGTTTGCTTTAAGAGTAAATATCCTAATTTAAATTGCAGAAATATTGCACTGTTGGTAGAAGAGCCCTGGACTGCAATTACTCTGAGCAGCACACATGGGAATTAATTACAATATAATAGATTTGAATATGTTTCTCGCTGAGTCTGAGTCATTAAATTTGCCACTAGTCGCTTTTCAGAAATAAAGTCGCTAAGGAGATCTGAAAAGTCTCTAAATCTAGCGAGAAGTCGCTGAGATCTGCTAAGATAGCTACCTTTAGCAGCAATAACAAACCGACTAAATGTCAGTTCATCAAAATGGATATTTTTAATTTACAGATAACAGCTAGGGGGGAAATCAATAACTAAACTTAGCTTTAGTTGCAGCGAAGGCCAGTCGTGGCAAACTCAGAAGCTAGTTTCCAGTGATATGGCCCTCTTACTTTAGGCTTAGTCTAATTAGCGGTCTTTCTATGGCAGAGCGTGCAGTACATGAAGTGACAAGTTCTACAGCACACAGACTACAAGCCAGAATGCAGTAACTATACAGCCAAAGTACAGATACTGTGTGTTTGGCTTTTAGGTCCGTATTGTAGTTACTGCAAATGAAAAAAAAAAAAAAAGAAAATGTTTTTATGGAAATTACACATTCCTATGCCTTAATATAGTTTATATTGTAAAAAAAAATGTCAGAGTGTCAGATACAAGCTATAACTCACTGAGTTTAGCCTTTGTAGGGCAGTATTATATTTGGCTTATTTTCACCCCATAATTCTTTTTTACTGGCAGATATTAGACTCCTACAATCATTCTCATCCTGGATCTGCATGATGTACAAAGTCTAAGTGTCTCCATGTCTAATTTAATATTGCTCCAGTCAAAATATAACAGTGACACGATGAACTTAAGAATGAGGATAAAACTCACAAAAGCACATTCGTTTACATCCAACTATCTCTGAGGCCAAGTTTATTCTTGCAAAGAGGAAACACAGAAGAAAAATCTCACAGACATACATAAACACAGACACTGAGAGCAAGATCAATTTATACCACACAACACACACATAAGCAGCACTTTCCCCCTCCCGGCTATAAAACTCTTGGGGTCAATGCGAGGTCACCTGGGCTGGATCATCGACCTCCTGATGAGTGTGTATCCTGAGCCGACCTTGGCTCTGTCCCCATGCTGGTACCGTCTCTCCCTGCTCAACACCGCCCTGGGCCTAGTCCTATCTGTCTGGAATGGCAATGAGCCCAGCTATTTTTGAGCTTTCATGCCTTTGCAGGGAGACCTATGGACCTCTGCTCTGATTCAGACATTATTCTGCACTACTAGAGCCAGATACCTCAGATGGGATGAAAGCGCTTTTATCTACTGTAAAAGGGGGCGAGGAAGTCCGAGGTTTAAAAACTGCATTAGCGAGAGACGAGAGAATGGCAAAGTGTGTTTTTACAGCGGCTACTCCAGAGCCAGCAGGGCCAAGTGTTGATTAAACATACCAGAAATACAGTGCGAATAAGAGACCGAACAGATAAGAGCCTTCCAAATGCAACAACACACACACACACATTCACACACACAACACTTAACACAAGGACATCAGTGGAGTAGACAATATCTACCTCTGCAGCCCGAACAGTGTTTCCATGCCAAGGAATTACAAATTATATCTATTTAACTCTCAGGGCCGCAGAGATTCTTTGTCAAGCCCACAAAGTTGAACCAGAATGCAGCTAGGAACAACAGGCCGGGACTATTATCCACCACCAACTTTAACCCTGCAAGGACACCCTGTTTCCTTCACAGGAAGCAGCGCTTTTGTGAAAAAAATATGAAATCCTTTTGACAATAAAGTCAGGATTGCACAACAATAAGGAAGGGAATGAATAGAAAACACAATATGTTGTATCACTTGCAGATAAGGTATCATATAAAGCTTTATAAAGAATTATTTCACTGAATTCTTACAAACTGGAATCAAACATCACCCGGGACGAATTGATGTGTGCGTCAGTTCCAACAATGCCTGCCTGTGTTGTGTTGATAAATAGTCTTTGCCTCTCGTCTACACACCCTTAAAATATACCATGTGAGAGCGTCAGCAGTGCATTCCATACAAGTCGCCCGGGGTCAGCGTGTTTCTCCGTGGCCCCCGTGGTGAATGTGGAATTTGGCATAGCTCAGTTTATTTATTTATTGTTGGAGTCGGTTAAGCCCGTTGCTCGTGACCTGAAGTGACAGGCCTGTGTCACATAACGCTGTAAAATGGTGATCGGGGTGAAATATGGAACCAAGGGGGTGATGGGGTGAATTTTCCATATGGCAGTTGGCAGCTTTGCTTGATGCGTAGGCTCACGGTGGAGCTGATTAGGTTAGACAAATGTGTAAGCAAATGACGCACGGCGGGCTTGGAGAACTGTTTGTCATTTTACGTGGAAGCGTTAGAGTGGTTAGTGGTTTTGGACTTTCTGGCTAAATCTAGGCATTTAAAGGGAATCACTAAATGCTGCGGAGCTGCTCTTGTGCAAGACACAGAGCCTCACTAAGAGCAGTGGTGATAGTTATACAGGATTCCGTATCTATCCACTGCATTAATCTTCCATTAGGTTCTACACACAATCTTTGGCGCATCAAAGCAGTCACATAGGTTTGTTAGTTGTCAGCAGGCCACTCACTTAGTCGATCTACAAACATTTTGGTGGAAGAAGTATTCCAATCTTTTACTTAAGTAAAAGTAGCAATACCACAGTAAAAGTCCTGCATTCAAACTCAGTCCTTAAGCAATAGTACAAAAGTATTAGCATTGGAAAATACTGTAAGTAACAAAAGTAAAAATACTTCTTATGCAGAATGGCCTATTTTACAGTAATATATATTATATTATTATTAGTGATGCATTGAAGTGTCCATCACTTTAATCCACAAATAACTAATAACTAAAGCTGTGAAATACATTAGTGGAGTGGAAAGTACAATATGAGTATATCTCCAATTATAAAGCAATCTGAGCTTAGCTGCTTTGTACAAGTGTATAGAACTTTAACATCCAGCCATTTGTCTCTGTATCCCTGTTTGTCTAAGTGTTTACTCAACTCAAATCTTATTTGTTTCAGATAATTCAATAGCAGACTGCATGACCAGGTCTAACGTGTTTCCCAGACTGACTCTTTCTTTGAAAAATGTTCCCATTTGTTAATCAGAAATAAAGATGGAAGGTAAGATAACTGCATGAGGTTGCAGAATTACAGAATTCAGTCGTTAAAAAAGTTAATAGCACTAATTTACGAAAATTAGCCTACTCAAAGAAAGGCAGGCGAGGTAGGTAAACAGAGCAGGCATTTAATCCTAGTTGGGGGACCTCTGGTTTTAGGCCATTTTGATTGACTTTTTATTTAGTAACTAGTTTTTCAGTCTGTGAAACAGATTTAATGTTGAACCCAGCAATCATCAATGATATTTGGATTGATTAAAACGTAATGCTGATTACACTGCTACTCTGTCTCAATATGATGAAAAACATATTTAGATTGGGAAAAGTTAGTTGAGTCCTACTTGCCTGCACTAGTTAATATGCCCAGTTTGAGGGAATAGATAGTGGCTTCAAAGTTCATTTGTTTTAAACCACGACTTGCCTATGAAAGCACATATGCAGTACAGTCAACATCCATGTCTCGATTTAAAGCCACTATGCGTACGGTTTGAAAATTTGTAACTTTAGCGACTAGCGTTTGTGTCAAAAAGAAAGTTAAATGCTAAATGGACAAGCTGTGTCAAGTGATCATCTATATGGAGGATATCTATATCACCGTAAGTTAATATGTCTTTGTTGTCCATATAAACACACTTAAGGAAAAAGAAACAACACAGTGTGAAGAAATGAAAACCTACCCTGGGCAGCACGAATTAGGCCAAGATGCAAAAATGTGTTAACCTGCACTTATTCCAAGGCAGTGTTACTCCCCCTCATTAATGTACAGGGGGGGAGAAGAAAAAGGAGAGAGATGACTGGAGCGTTCTGGTGAGTTTTAAGATCAGTCAGTCTGAACTGACACGTAAAAACATTCAGGTGCAAACACTCACAGTTTATAAAAGTGCGCGATATTATATTTTAACACATTTTAGTTTTTAATTAATTTCTGCACCAGTTACTACAGCTGTACATAAGATAAGCTTCAACACAGTTCTACTCTAGGACATATTTGTACATTCTCCAGCCCTGAATAACACACACACACACACACACACACATATACAGACACAGAAACAGATAACAAAATATCCAAACAAGGAGAAGGCAAACCAGAAACCGCCTCTTAATCCCAGCAACACATTGAGATGAAAAGCAGTGATAATGGCACAGAAGCAAATAAAAGATTAATCAAATAAGTCTGACTCGCTCAGGCCACCACAAACAGAAGACCACTGCTGTACAAACAGGCTGAGGTAATTGCGTCTGTTTGTCTGTTTGTGTGTGTCTGTGTGTATGTGTCATGGCCTGACAGGCAGAGAGGCTGTGCACCACCAAAGCTGCCCTCACCATCTGGCCTTGGCAAAATGAACAGTGTTCTTCCACAGACTCTCTCCCTGTCTCCACCTCGATCGTTTGCTGGGGGATTTGAAACTCATCCATCCGGAGAGATTAAGCGTTTCCATATTCCAGTCATATTCCCCGGGTTGTTTTGCTTTCTAAAAACTGTGTTTATATGCCAACATGTTCGCGGGATGGGTGGGTGTATGGGTTTAGTAGCCGGGCAGGAAGAGAGAGGGGGGATAAAAGAAGGAGAGAGGATGGGAAATGACATGAAAAAACATTTCAAATCTAGCTATGGGGCCGAAAACCGCATGATGAAGGTGAAAAAGTAGGTAGACTGTGGGTCATGTTGGTATAATGAGTGCAAATGTGAATAAATATAGTAAGTGTACACATTCACAGCTCCACGGGATACCTGCAGGGGGCCTAGGGGTGTTGAGAGGGTGTGCGCGTTCTGTGCCTCAGGGTCTGAAGTTAGAATAAGAGTTCACAAGTTCAGAGACTTCCAACACCGTGGAATTAATGTGAAAACACACGTCTGTTTCACCTGCGAGGACCGTCCGTTGACTTACATTCATTCCTCATCCTGTAACCTTGATTTGCAACAAATCAAATCCTTAACTCCAAATCCAAGTCATAACCCTTAAAAAAAAAAATAAAATACCATTTCAGTATAACAGACTCTGCATTGAAGGATTTCGTTTATCTGCGTATCCTTGTGAGGACGTTTCAAAGAAAACACACACAAAACCCCAAATCACTTGACAGGAGTGTGTAAACCCACAGCGCTGTAAGAGGCTTTACCAGAAAAGATCACACATTCATGTACTTCTCTGCCACCCACCCCCCTTTCCTCTATTTGCTTGTTTGTTCCTTCTTTCAAATTCAGAGAAACTGATGACAGGATTAAAGAGTGCAAAGTGAGGCCAAATGAGCTTTAGGTCAATCTCACTGGACTATGTCCTTTCGATGATCTGTACGTCCTGTTTTTTCTACACTGTGGCTCAGTGACAACACTGCTGAAATAAGAGTGCTCCGGTGCCATATAAAAACATAACAGAAGAAGACGCACGCACATAAAAACAGTGCGCTCTTCCGTCTCCCGTGATAGCCGGGGTTAGCGTTCACTCACATATTCCCCCACGTGCTAAATAATTCAGGCAGGACAACAAGACTCACCCCATCTCAGGTCTTAACCCCCCACTGTGTGCTTCATCCCACACACACGCACACGCACACACACACACACACACACACACACACACACACACACAATGAACTGTATTCACGCTTTCCAGCAAAGGAGGACAAACCCATCCAAGGACACATAACACTACTAAATATTCCATTGTGTGGAATTGCGTGTTTTCCTTTATTCAAAAGAAAGAGAGTGCTCATTACTGAAAAGCATAATGATGATGAAAAACAGATTGGGAGGCATGAGGGAAAAGACATAATTACATCAAAGAGCTCAAAAACATAAATCCACATTTCAAACGCACAATGAACCACAGAAGTGTTTGGTCCTTCAGTGTTTGTTTGCGACACCCTTTAGAGCTGCATGTTTGATAAGAACCGTCGCTAGCTACTTTTTTTATTCAGTCGTGGAGAGATTTTCCGTGTTTTTTGACACCTTTTCAGAAAAGATGGGATTCACATGAAAAGTAACTTGCTCCAGTTACTGGTAACCTGCTAAAAACTGTAATCAATAACTGATTAGTTTCATCTCACTGCCGTCATCCAACCCCTTTCTACACCCTGTTAGACCTATTTAGGGTTGGAGGTTTCCCAGCGTGCACTGGGGGAAAGAGGTGGGAACACCCTGGGGACGTCGCCAATCTATTGCACGGCTAATATGCTACAATCTGAATCTTTTAATTAGAAATAAAAAAAAAAAAAATGTGGCCACTCTGGGGCAGTGGAAACAATCAGGAAATACAACAATGACATATCATCACCTTTAAAGTTGACATGACGAACATGTCAGCAAACAGTTGCTTAGTCACGTTCCTAATGAAATCCAATATTCACTGACTTTTTGCTCGGATTTGGTCTCCATCTACTTTTTACACTGTTAATGTGATGGTTGGTATAGATGTGCTTTTTCAAAAGGGCTACAGTCACTGAAGGAGATAAACACACATAAGCTTAAATTGATTAATTTAAACCTTACTTTAGACTCAGAAGAGGGCCCACAGTAATTAAGAAAAAGAAAAAAGAGAAGAAAGAAAATAAGACATACAAGATTCACAACAATTCATAGTTTAATTTAAAAAACAGTCCATGTGTATGCTATCTCACCAGTGTTTTCTGAGCCTGGCCGAGTACAGAGAGCAGCTCTGGCTGGTAAAAGCCTCTGTGATGCTGTTTTCCCGACTCATTCTAGTGACACATACAATTGTACATCAGATGTCTTAGAAGTGCCTCACATGTAGAAACACCAGAGAACACAAACAGTTGACTGGCACTATGCCACCTGGGAACCTGAAGCAACATCCCCATTGCATCACTGTAAGCCACTGTGAGCCTCTGCATACTACTTTTCCTGTAGCTACACCAAAGGTGAGCTGTATACAGGTGTGGAGAAAGCTCTGAATAACGAATATTTTACAGTAACAGAACAATTACTGAACATCCGAAGCAACATATTGGCCTGAGCATAGTTTACAACACTGATGATAAATATGTCCGTCATCATTCAAGTCATCAGTGAGAAAATGGCCAAGGCATTCTATTTCCTTGTGTGACATGAGAGAAACTGCGAGTGAAACACAGTTAAAACTGTCCTCTCTACTTCTGACTAACATGACATTATTCTTTTTGGCATTAAAATTGAATGTCATAACTGTGAGCACAGCTTCAGTAATTGCTGCAGCCCAGCCCTACTGTATATGGACTGTATTAGCAGGTCATCAGCGTGCTTAAGATGATTGATAACAGACGTTCCAACAAAACAGCCTGTGTTACATTCATTAAATTGTTTCAATAGGCCATTCATATACACATTGAACAAGATAAGAGACCAGAATTCCACCATGACAAACGTCATTATTTACATGAAACGGGGCAGATTCAACATTGCCCCATTTACCCTGCATTGTCTGATGGGCATACCAGAAGACTAGTATTCAAAGTATATACTTTGGAACACCTCTAGCAAACAATTTTAGAAATAACTTCCCATGATTCATTCTGTCAAAGGCCTTGGATGCATCAATAAAACACATAAATACAGTGGAATTTTGGCTTCCATATTTAGCAACTAATTCCTTTACAGCATAAATACACATATCAGTGCCATGTTTTCTTTTAAAGCCAAACTGATTATCAGTGGTGAGAACAAACATTCCCAATCTTGTTAGCAGGATTCTTTCCAGCACTTTAGAGAGAAGACTGGCAAGGGCAAAAGGTCTATAATTATCCATGCTATTTAGTTTACCAGCCTTGTCCTTAATGACAGACACTAACAATACAGAGGTGATGGAATCTGGATGGACTGAACTATGAAACCATTAAAACACATGGCAAGCAGAGGACCAAGCTTCTGACTGCAGTAATATGAATCATACCATAAGCCTTGTTATCGTCTGACCTGTCTACCATGTTTTCAGAAAGATCAACATTTTCAACTACAACTACATTATTCTTAACACAGTTGAATAAATTACAATAATGCTCACACCACACTTAAGCTATTTTGTCTGAACTACGTGCACCCTCAATGTTGGATGGTAAGGAAGTTTTTACAGTATTCATAACTCTACCTCTTTCCAGAAATCATAACGGTTACTATTCTGCAGCTTCTTGGCAAGTGAATCAGCTCTCACTGTGTTCTTGTTTATTTTAATAAAACAGAGAGCATATTGAAATTTTGCATGGACTTTTTATGTTTAAGCAATGACACTTGTATCCTACCTTAGACTATTTTTCTGCTGAGATCAGTAGTGGACTCCACCACCATTAAAATCCTCATGTAGTGTGTTCAGTTTATCCAGGTCTTGTTTGGCAAGTTTCTCGAAGACACAGGATGTCGCTCTCTTCCAAAAGTGTGCCAACAAGCAAACATCTTGTTTTATCACTGTGCCCTACACGCAGGCCATGCACATTGTGTGATACAAGCCAGGTCTTACTTTTTCCCTTTTTGCTTCCTAGAGGGGATCCCTTTCGCACCATCACTAGGCGCAGGGTTCTTCTGAGAGCGGGGTTTTCCCTCTGGACCAAGCGAGATGCCTGTAGCGCCTGTAGGCCAGACAAAAGACCTGGCTGGCCAAAGCTGAGGATCATACATTTCTGCTATTTTGTTACATTCAGCAGTGACATGAAATGAGCTGAGTCTGCCATGTGCTGACTCAATCTCTCAGCACATAACCTCCCGACCCAGTTTCTCTTTCAAATAGTCACTGAGAGTATTGGCATCAAGGCTCGGATCAAACTTAGTTGCGAACACACTCACCATCTGTGTTTTGACTGCTTGTATACTACTAGCCGTGCCAGTTCCAATTATGTTAGTCTTGTTTCGCTCACGTTTCACTGTAGCTTGTGCCAAGCGAGGTTTAAGTTCAGTGCCAGAGTTTTCAGGCACCGACTTCAGGCGACGTCTTTCTTTTACCACAACCCTCCATGTGGGAGACTGTGACTACAACGGAGCAGTAGCTGCAGCTGTAGGCTGACCCGGATTATTGTAGATGGTTTCACCCGTTATTGCTGACATCTGACCATCAGCCTTGGCACCGCCGGAGTCCATGGTAAGAGGGCCGCGCTGCTTTGCAATAGCAGTCAACCGGTCATCAAGGGCAGCCGTCACTGCCCGCAAACTCTCCAACGCTCCATTCTGCCTTGCAGCACTGAAACATCAATGTGATGAGACAGAAGGGAGCTCATCCAGGTAGTGCGAGACGAATCTTAGAATCCTCTCCCCAATTATCACTTTCAGGCACATTTTTTATACATTGTTAATATTCTTTTGTGCACCTTTGTGAAAGACACATTGTTGGGACGTGTTACGACAGACCTCAAATAGAATCTTCATTGAGGACTTGATCTGCTCAGAGCTGAAACTGTGTGTTCTCCACCCTTAACACGCTGTGCTGCATCAGGCGCCATCTTCCACCAGGTGAGCACGCTAACATCTTTTCTCCAGCTGCATCCGTTTTTGCAAATTTATTTAAAACAACAGTGAACAGTCAACCGTTACATTGACAAAAATCTGTTCACAATAACAGTTGCAATAGATGTCAGCTGTTTTGCCCTGCTAAACAAAATATTATAGCAAAATGTACTATATCTAGTTGTGTGATGTTTTCCTTGTGGTACTTCCAAAAACTGATACATTTCAGAATTCTGTGGTGTCAAAGGGCTACCATTCATTATCCTAATATTATCCAATTTAGCTACAGTAGATCATGATTTGGCTAAAACTGAAGAAAAATTAAACCAAATGCTGCCATTTTGGGCAAGTTAACATCAGCTGGCAATAGATCTAAGAAACTCTGTGCAGACTGAAGCTGATTAACAACAGTGAAATCTAAGAGACCTGAAGAGCCACATCACCTCTTTGAGTGCAGGAAAGTCCTCCCAGGTCCTTTCAGCAGCTGCATATAGGCAATATCAATCAGAAACCGAGAGCAGTAAAATGGAAATTTATGTTAAAGTTGTTGACTTTATACGGTTTCATTTAATGTGATTATGTGCCAGTTACTTTACCATTAAACAATCACATAACTCAATAGTGAAAAGTGACTGCAATGTGTCCATAGTTGTACCAGATTCCATTTAACATTTTTAACTTAGCATCCTGTCTGGAAATGAGATCCAAAGCTCCTATTGCTTTGCTTTCTGCACACAGGTGGCCGGTCCAAGTAGTCTCACTTGTGGCTCTGCATGTCTCTCACTCACACAGGCTCACACAGGCTCTCTCTCTCTCTCTCTCTCTCTCTCTCTCTCTCACACACACACACACACACAGTTTTACACCAGGGCTGCGATATCTCAGCCCACACCAGATGACCAACTGTTTGGCTGCTTCTTGTCGGCCAGCCTGTGGTTCAGAGATCACAACACGGCTTCCAGACATTACCATGACTCACTCTTCACAGCAGTCATGTGCATGTGCAAGCGCACACAGTGTACATCCGTACACACACACACACACACACACACACACACACACACACACACACACACCTCATCACGTTTGCAGTGATGAAGTCAGTCTATGCTTAGTTGAAAAGATAAAGGAAAAAAAAAATAGAAAGAATTGAAGTAAAAGAGAAAAATGGGAAGTAGATGATGAAAGGAGTAAAGGCTGAGTCTGGGTCCTACTGACCTCAGAGTTTTTCTCTGATCTCAACTTTCCATTCCTCTATAATGATAAGAGCTGAAGACCCTTTGTCCAAAGGATTTTCGTTCATTTTTGGCATTCCTTTACATTACTTTAAATTGTCTTTATGTGCTTTTATCATATTATATTTGCTATATTTTCTTTAGCTCTATAGTTGTTTTTCATAAGAAAACAACAAATGCTGGCACCTACTGTCATAAAAACAAAGTCAAATTAACAGTCATTGTATAAAATGTAGC
Source organism: Lateolabrax maculatus (assembly GCA_031216445.1). Classification (NCBI taxonomy): domain Eukaryota; kingdom Metazoa; phylum Chordata; class Actinopteri; order Acropomatiformes; family Lateolabracidae; genus Lateolabrax; species Lateolabrax maculatus. Next base: position 18,096,039 of record CM062218.1, read on the forward strand.
TTTAATTTCAATTTCCTTTTATGGATCACAGCTGCCAGAAGTGTTCTGCCTTTAGTTTGTCTGTTGGCTAGACTAGGTTTTTATTCACAGATGCAGTCAAAGTGAATGTGAGGTATTGGTTAGTTCCTTTTGCAAAAAGAAAGCAGAAAGTGAACACGCAGTGAACCTGAAACTTCATCAGAAACCAGATGCTTGTCTCATTCTCAGCTCAAAAAATCTTTCAAAATGCCTCCATCAACATGAAACTCTGCCTAGAAATGCTGACACTGACACTGTGTTAGTGTTATGATGCAGCTTTGCAGTGTAAATTTTGGTTTCTGATTCACACATTGGAAGTCTGCAGAGCTGTTTCTGTGCTTACTAAAACCAGTTAACCAGTACGAATCAACAAAGCTTTATTAAAAATAAACAGTTTTGTGTGTGCATGAGTTTCAAGACAGAGTGAACATTAAATGGATGGAAACATGGCATCAAAACAATTCTGATCACAGTGCTCCTTTACATAGTGTCCTGGACTATCTTTCAGACTGTCATTCAGTTTCCACTATAAAAATGTCTGGCAATGGTTGTCGATCCACCACTTTGGTCCAGACTAAAATATCTCAACAACTATTGGGATCGTCATGAAATTTGGTAAAGACATTATGGTCCCCAGTATCCTTATAACTTTGGTGGTCCCCTGACTTTTGATCTAACGCCATCATCTGGTCACAATTTTAATTTATTCAATACTTTGGGTAATGACCTATACTTTACCCATTAGCCTCGTGATTAGTTCGACTTAGCAAATGTTTGCACGCTAACACGACAAACTAAGTTGGTGAACAGGGCAAACATTTGAACTGCTAAACATCAACATGTCAGCATGGGCACTGTGAGCATGTTAGTGACCTTAGCATCTATTTCTCTGTTGTAGTGGGTGTGCCGTTGCCAATCCAGCAGCTGCAATTTTGGTGCCAAGGATAACAACGTCCCACACAGTCCGCTGCCCTCCTGCTCGGAGCAGGCGCTGACAGCTCAGCACACCTATGTTCTCTAATATTTTCCTCGCTTTATTTATATGGTGAAGGCACACCCACATAAACCCCTTTATTCATATTAAGCTCATCTTTCCACTTTGATTTCATGTTCTTCAACCAGCCAATCACACAGAAACCTGACTGAAAGTTGCACTGCGCCGCTGGGTTTACAAAAACAAAAGCCCTAATCTTGTTAATAAAATAAGTGGAAAAAATGTTTGTAAGTGCAAATTTGAGAGCAGTCTTTCTATATTTATATTATTAAGGTATCATCAGATAGCCACAGTGGAGAAATGACAGGAAATTAGGGAGAGAGAAGCAACAAAGGTCCCGGTTCGGACTTGAACCGGGGATGTTGCGGTTCATGGTTGACCGGAAAAAGGATTCTTATAAAGAAGCTGTTTCCTGCTGGTATCTTACTGGTATCTTGAAATAGAGCAGAAAATTACACTTGACTCAAGAAACATATTGAGACAGATTGATTTGTTTCATTACATTAGTGAAATTATCCCAAGACTGTTTTTGATTCTGTTTCATTCAAATCCATCCGTCCCCACTGATTCTCCAGTATCTTGAGAGTCGCCCTCCGTCAAATCACACCAGTAGGAAGCCACGCTAAAGACTGTGACTAATACGACTAACAAATACCTCAAACAGAGAACGTTGCACTCGTTTGACAGGACTAAGATGGATATTTTTACAGTGGATAAAAGGAAGAGAGGAGACAGACGGAGGACTAGCAAAAAGACTGATGGCGCACACACACACACACACACACACACACACACAAGTCAGAGGACTAGCAGCAAAGTTAAATTGAGGCTGATTGTATTCTCGGCATAGACTTGTCTTTGTCCCTAAGCTCTGTCTAAATATTGAAGCAGATCGTGGTGAAAAGAGTCGGCTATCCAGAGGATTCAACCCAATCTGCATATTCATCACAATTAATTAGGATTCCTCTTCTCTGCCATCATTTTTTATCTTTCCTGCTTTATTTCTCGAGAGGCAACTACAAGACAATGCCGGGGCGGTGATCGGAATCAGTTATTAGGGGGGTGTAGACACGAGCAGCCGCGTGTGCACGCACACACGCACACACACACACACACACACACACACACACACACACACACACACACACACCTTCCCCGCCACATTTCAGACTTCAGATGAGAATGATTCTGTCTGCATCAGATATGATGATGAGTGCTTCACAGGCATCGTTCATCTCTCTGTTGATACAAACTTCCAGTAGTTCCTCGCACTTTGTCTTTTCCCTCCTTTGTCTGGGCCGACTGTGCATCGCGCATCCGCTGAAGTGGCTGAGAGCGCTATTGTCTGGCGAGGCATACAAACGAACTGCCGCTCACAGCCTTCTCGCAAGGCTAACTCTTTTAATTGCTCAAAGAAAAGGAGAAGAGGCGAGAGATGGCGTGAGGCCTCAGGGTGAGAAAGTAGTGGAAGTTAAGTTTTATGAAATCTGTCTGCATCGTGTGCTCAAGGCGCTAAAAGAAGAATGTTCCAATGAGTTTATATGCGCGCTACTATCCTAGTTTACCAAACCAGATTCATCGGAAACTGCTGAGGTAAATCAGCAATGTGTCACATAGTGGCCATAATAAGAATCATGTATAGAGGGAAGTACATAATCTGGTTTCTCAAAGTGCTGTATAAATATATCCTGAATATTCCATTCAATTCATTGCACAGATAAAGTACCAATATAATGAGACGCAATTTAGCAAGTGCATGAAGAAAAATTGTGAAGATGAATGTGTGTATACAGACATTAATTTAGCTTTATGTGGGATATGGACAAAACCAATATACGTAGGGTACGTAGGGTAAATGTAACCATTATATTTTCCATATAATTAACGGGCTTGTGACCCCATTAAAACATAGCAATGTCTACCTATGACTCGTCGTAAGGCTGCATAAATGTCTAGCTCTAAGCAGTTCAAAGACAGATTTTCCTTTCTCACATTTGTTACATTTGAACAATTTAAAGCTGGCGTGCCGAAAGCATTTCCTTCCTCATTTCCAAAGTCGAATATTTTAAATCCAGCATTGTTTACATTTGTTGTTAACTTGCTAGCAGTCTTCTTTCTCACTGCTGCTGTGGTGGATTTACTGCGATTGTCTCTACAGACTTCTGACACCAATCGACGGTGTATTATGTCGCCCGCATGTTCGAGCTGATGCGCGTGCATGATACAAATCGAGTAGGGACCCACTGATAAAAACATAGAGCCATAAACTAGACTAGAGGTATTCAGTATCAGTATCAAACAACAAGCGGCTATTCTGAGCAGATATGTGAGGCATTTTGGAAAACTATGAGAAACAAAACAACAACAAAACAACAACAGGCAAATGGATGTTAAACTTTCAGCAGTTCTAGCAGTGGAGGTACGACGTACACAAAGACATGAAAAGTCTGTCTTACATTGAAAATATTTATCCTCTCTAGAGGAGTGGAAAAGAAAACCCAATGTGGTGCAACACCCGACATTGTGACAAGCTGCCACACTTTGAGCAACAGGCGGCAACAGCGTTTGTTGGAAATTAATCTTGAGATTAAGAAACAATTGCACTTACAAAGCCAATGTTGGAAAGAAGAACCACGACCATGGTTTGACTTGTGTTCTTCGACAAATTTTCTGCTAATATATTGTTTAAAAGGATGCGGGAATCTTGACAATGGTCTTGTTAAAGTAAGAAAAGAAAAAATTCTTGTGTCTGAATTTTAGGCTGGTGATGACTTTGTCATTTGGTACCGCAGGGGTGATGAAAGCGTTGAGAGATCAGACAAAAATAAGAGGAAAAAAAGCAAGGAGTGTGAGACAGATGACAGAATTTGTCCATTAAGCGAGCGGAGCAGTTCTGGTGTGAATATTGCGTTTCCATGTTTACTGCAATTACACGGCATGTAACCTCCTACAGAGGGTAAAAATGAGAGACCCACTCCTGTGGGACAATGAGAATATTGTCCGTCTAGTGAGGAGAGCGCAACATAGACACACAGACATACACACACACACACACACACACACACACACACACACACACACATACCTGACTCGAGTTTAACGCCACTGCTGTCACATCTCCAGTGTCTCAGTGGTTAAAGTGATCCTAATCTGTGTCTGTGTACTGCAGAAAACTCAAAATCACTTTGTCTGCTGTCATCTTGTTTCTCTTAAAGACAAGTGGAAATTTTGCCATTGAGATTGAAATACTACAACTGAGTTCTTTGCATTTGCTTCTTTGAATAGACCTAGATTGAAGGTGAAACAAACAAAAATATATCACCCCATGAGCTACTGTTTCTACTAGGAAAACATCGGCTTGGTGACATCTGTGTCCATCCGACACGTCAGGCTGACTCCTACACAAAGATTGCGTGTGGAGGGGCGGCGGACTGAACATAATCAACATTTTTATTGTCACTGAAAAAGAAAGAAAGTTGTGGACACTGACATGCAACCTCCAGCTAATAGGCTTTGCCAAAGGAAACTGCCAGGGTGAAAGGTCAGCCAGATGACAACTTTGAACCACAGGCCAAAACACATAACCTCTCTTTTGCTGCTAATCTCATCTAATGATGTCATGACATCCCATATGCCTTAGTAATTGTCATTACAATGCTCTATTTTCCTTACTTTTACTCTTTGGTGTGACAGGATGAATGTTTCATGCCATGAGATTTCTGTTTTCCCCACATCAGCTCACAGCAATGTTTATTTCTCATGTCCACCGTGGATATAAAGTATGACTTCACATTCCACAGAAACAAAGGCTCCATAATGTAATTAGACTTCTGTAGTTCAACATTCTTATCTCCATTTGCTGTGCACATAAAGATGAAAATCAAAGGGTGTCGGGCGCTCCAACTTTAGATCGACCTATCAGAGGATGTTAAATGTGTACCATCATTTCAGATTAGCACTCCAGCTCATTCTTATACAGTAACTTTCATGTAATTATCTTTTTAATTATCTTTGACCTTGCTTTCAGTGCTGTTTCCTTACTTTTATCATTCCTACCTTGCTGTCACTGACTTTTTGCCATTCAAAGTACTTTTAACTTGCTTGTTAAACCATTGTGCAGCTGCACTTGGTATGTAATCAGTTTACTGTTGTTATTGTTGTTGTCATTGACGCTGTGTCTTAGTTTCTTATTAGGACAACTTCCCGAACAGCTTAATTGCTCCCTTCGTTCTTCAAGTCTCTGAATTCTACTGGAGGGATGGAATAAGACTGTCCTTTATATTCCTTCACTCTTTTTCCTATTTTTTCTGTCTGTACATCATACAAGATGTAAAGTTATCTGCTTGACACCGGATGTCTGTGTGCAGATGCTCCAGTAAGGGATGGTTGACTTCTCATGTCAAAAGGAAAAGCTTTTGCATTTCATGTAATTATCCCTCAGGACTAAAAGCAGAATGTGAGGCAACAAAGTCCTAATGGTTCAGTCAAAACAACACAAGGTCGGATGTGGCAAACTGTGAGTAGTTCTTACTGTAAGATGTTTTCAGTTTGACATTACCAAAGCTGAAACCACATTTTGCCACTGGGAGCAACAAACAGGGCTTATGCTGCGGTGATGTAGCCGGAGCCCGACCCAAGGGTGGAAGTAATAAATTTCAATTACTCTCCTCAACTGCAACCAACTAGCTTTTTTTCTGTACTTGAAGTTTGTAATTTTGCACATAAGTATGTTTTGGCCAAAGGATTTTTCTTTACTCCATTTTAAATAGCTTGAAGACTCTTCATAGACGCCATTAACTGGCCAGCTGCAATCATGTTGAATCAATTGTGCTGATTTTACTTTTGGTTATTTATTCAGATTGTTTTGTGGTTTTTATTGAACATCAACAACTTGACCCTCAGCCCTGCTGTCCTTGTTGCATTGTATGGTGAACATCAACCTTGTATTGCCACAATGCAATGCTTTCACATATTAAGCTGCCATGTTTTGAGTGTGTTCTGAAGGTTGTTAGGATGTCCTAAGGGAGAAATGTGAAATCTGATAAACTACTTCAAGTGATGTCACATGAGTCACTGCGGATAGGGCTAATGTCAAAAATGTGGGGATTTTCTTACATTTATTTACAGACTTAAATGCGGGGGCATGGATCACCTGACACGTGTGGATTAGGTTACATTTGTGTCTGGAGTTTCGAGACTCTTCACAGTCTGATCCACAAATGCAGAAAAGAAGTGGAAAATGATGATATTTATTCAAGTTATGATGTATTTATTTGGTTAACTGTTTTTCATTTGCTGAAACTGGTTGTTATTTATTTGTGGATTGGACAATGCATTTGTGAACACCATCATTTACAAATTGTCATACACACATTTTTAAATTTTGTTTTTATTTAAACTAATTTCTCTCCATAGAAGTGTGGAGTTAGAAAGAAATGAGCTTACCAGAC